>CM031239.1:343600061-345067561 GCA_018340775.1 Taxus wallichiana var. yunnanensis
CATTATTGCATGACCCTTTCTAGAGAGGAGTACCTAGAGACAAATGAACACTTATGAAGGGTCCATAAACTGGTTGAATTATTTTTGTCTTAACCAATATAGGTTGGGAATTGTGTGTAATAACAATCCTAGATCATAATGAGATAAGGAGAGATTTTGTTGTCCTCAACAAATAAGTCTCATACTTTACAAGTCAATTGACCAAGATTCATTCGTCCACTACATCTTGACCCTTATTCATTCACATCTTCATCATATTTACCATTTCATATTATCTTCATCACCACATTTCATCTTGATTCTCACATCACATTCTACATTCCATTTATCTCAGCCCTACCTTGAAAATTCAAGTGCATGGGATATTGATGTCATTTTTCTCATGTACAATCACCCGCATTGGTTAGATTACTCCCTAGTCAATCACTTGCATCCTAAAAAGGAACAAGAACACCCCTTCAATATGGATAGGTAGGAACTATATATATATATATATATATATATGGTGCTTAGTGTATAGATATGTTAACATGCTCTATATAAGATAAGATAGAGAGAGGATCAATCATCTTCCGAAAGGGGTATCATTTTGTCAATAATTTGATCCTTTATGTGTGACAACCTACTCTATATATAAGCGGGG
Organism: Taxus wallichiana var. yunnanensis; assembly: GCA_018340775.1. NCBI lineage: Eukaryota > Viridiplantae > Streptophyta > Pinopsida > Cupressales > Taxaceae > Taxus > Taxus wallichiana. The sequence continues at coordinate 343,600,705 of CM031239.1, forward strand.
AGGAATCTATATCAAAGCGGGAGGATCCGATTATATATAGGGGGTCTTACGGTTTGGAATATAAATAAGTAAATATGCTTAGTGCATATACAGATATATGGAAATTAGTATAGAGATATGGCACTATCCCTAATGCGGGAGCATCATTGCATGTAAATAAACACATTTTGGTTTTCTCGGTGATCTTAGGTTGTGAAGGTCCTTTTGGGTAATTTTGGCATGTTTAAGTCCATTTGGACTCTTCTTGCATTGTAATAAGTAGTATATGGGGTTTCCATCAAAACCACATTTCAAATATTTGAATTAGTCTTTAAGTGTGTTATATTTCTAGGTGTCGAATAAGTCCAATAAATGAGGTAAAAGGGGTCATAGAACATAAATTAACCTAGGTTATGATCTTCTTGATCCTAACATGACTTGTCCTCTATGGTTAGCTTAATCATAGGTGAGTTAGGAGGTTTATAACCCTAACTACCTTTTTCACTAATATTCTAAGAGGTTCGAATGAATTAAGAGAGGTGAATGGTGAGAGGGTTTTTAGGAGGAAGAGTTTGGTTACAAAGCCAAGGGCTCAAAAGTATTGTAATCTTGCATGGAAGACATCTAATAAAAGGAATTTTTTAATTATATGTGAATAATGTTGTGAAACCCATGTATTGGTGCTTAATATTGTTTGATACATGCATTCTATGGATTAATGATTGTTATTATAGGTTGATGAAGTCTATACAATATCATGAAGGATGTGAAATAAATGATTAAAGAATAAATAGTATTAAGAACCCATGTTCATGAAGAAACAGAGTTAATATAGTTTACAAGGTAATAAATATGCCTATGTGGTTATTTGGTTAAAGGTATTATGAGGTTAACTATATGAAAACAAAAATAAATGATCTTGAAGGTTAGGAGCATTATCTAAATATAACCCTAATGCAGCCTAGAATTTACTAATACAAGCCTAGGTGCTCGGCACATCACTTAACCTAGGTGACCGAACTCACCCAAAGCACGCAAAGGTACCAGGCCCCTCTTTAGGGTTGATGTTGCAGGATGTTAGCATGATGAAGACTTAAAGCATTCAGATCTATGCCTAATATATCATTCTACAGTGCATGTTCAAATCTAGATCTAGAGAATAATTGACTTAAAAGATAACCATGATGAAATCAAACATGCAACACTGAACTATAATCATGATAACACTTTGATTCAATCCATAATCTTCATTATATTAAATTCAATAATACACAAAAGCTTCCTTACAATAACAGTAGTACATACTCTTGCGCATATTAGATTTGGCAGCATAATCTCACTATAACACAGTTCTCACACTCTCTCTCTATGCTACATAGTTCAATGCATATTTATAAGGGTGGAGACTTTCCCTTCACCACTTATCTACTCCCAAAATATTTTGCATGCTATTATTAGCCAGTCGTTACAAAAATAGCCACACATGCAAGTGCGCTAATAATAGACTGATTTTAGTTAATTGATAGTAGTAGATCTATTCTCATCATGTATCCATGCAAAGCGCTTTGTAGCTGATCCTCCAAAAATAGCCAATGCGTGTCTGTAAATTTTTTACCGGTTTGTGTGCTCCACACGCTACCTCCAAAAATAGATCCTCACCGTGAAAATGGCTAAGTACCAGAACTCATTTCTGTTCTTCATGTGTGATGCCTTCGATACTCTCGCGCCTTTGAATGTGCTCTACTCTCTTACGTGAAGATTTTATATTTCCTTTGCTAAGTTCTAGATTCTAATGACCAACATTACCCCACATTAGTTACATTTCCACCCCAGCAATGGTTGTCTCCAAAATGAATCAAATAATGTGAATAAATAATAGAAATAATTTTGATGAATAAAAGAATATCTTTACCCTGCAGTATATTCTGTGTCAACCTGAATAATTAATTTTGGATATTCTTCTTTTATTTCCACCTCTAGAGTCTACCAATCATTAAGCATGGCCTCTGCCTTCTCTAGAATATCCATTGCAATTGATTCTAACTCATCCTTTGCAATCTCTCCTTTCTCATTTTGCAAGACCAACACAATGTTGGACATGGCAGTCATTCTCCCTTCTAGTAAGTCCATATTTTACACGATGAGTTTTCCAAGCTCATCCAACCTTTCCTTGTGTGGTTCTTGATCTACTGCAAGGGCCTCGCACTTCTTCTTAACAAGCACTAATCATTCTACGTGGCCCAATGGTTCATCTTTCATGACCTTAAGGACTTCATTTTCTTCCAAAATGGTCATGGTCCTTATAACGGCTTCTGGCGCTATACAAATATTCAGCGCTTGATCTACCTTCTTTAGTTCCTCCTACAAGATCTGAAGCAACCACTCATATGATGAAATCTTCCGCATCACTGAAGCATTTTCCCACTCTGCTTCTTGTGTTGGGTCCTTTGGCACTGGCATGCACAGAGGTTCATCTTCAAGCACTAAGTCCACCAATGTACTTACATAATGTATTGCCGAAGGAAACGTCTTAGGTACCTTTGGCTCTAAGTGTGGCCTAGCCTTCATGACATTGTCCCCAATCTCCTCTTCCATGCTAATAAAAACAGTGTTCTTCTTCTGTGCCAAGTCTTTTTCCTGCTTTAGGCATGCTATTTCCTCATCCTTAGTCTTGATCTCCTCCCTCAACGCCCTAATTGTTGCAGCTTTATCCATATTCCATTGTGCCACTTCTGTCGAGACTTTCACCAAAGCATTGCTCACTTGTTCATCTGACATAATAGTAGGCTTTACTGTTATGTTCTGGCTTGAGGTGTCTTCTTTAACCTCCTTAAAACACACGACTCTTCACATACATCAAAATCTAGTTCATCCATGTGCGTGTGCATCGATCATGATAGTTTCCTCCTTGTGCGCATGGTTGCCATATCTTCATCCATAACTCCCATCCATATAACTCCTTTTGTGTCATTGTGCTTTGGAAATAGGAGTGGACAATTTTACCTGTGTCCTTGGCATAGCCCATGACTAGTGGAAGATATTCTCCACTAGTTCTTTTTATATAGGTTTCTTAGGAACTTGGGCTTCAAGATTTAGAACTTATGTTATTGTGTCCTGAGCAGTCTCGGTTGTTGTCTCATTTGCCTCCTTTCCTCCTTCCTCTCCATCCTTCATATCTTCATCTTATGGTTCATCCTTATTCTCTAGAGGTGTAGGGGAATTTGGCACGCTTTCCTCAAACTCTTCTGCTTCCTCATTCAACTTCAATTTCCTTCTTCTTTTCTCAGTTGTCTCCTTCTGTGGAGAGAGTCAAGGTGATATGTGCATTGATTGTGGAGTAGCACCTAGGGTCCTTGTTCTCTTGAATACTCTTTTAAAACGGTGCTCTCCTTGGACTACATCCAAGTCCTCATCATCTCCCTCTTGTGGTTGAGGTGGTGTAGTCGTGTGCTCACTTCTTCCTTATTTGGAGGTTGTCTTCTGCCTCTATGCTCCAAACCACCACTATCCTCATGCTCTTCTTCTTCATCATCTACTTGAATTGTTTCTATGGGCTTGGGCACTGGAATATTTTCCATTATATGCTTACCTTTTGGCAGCCCTGGGAGCATGAACTCATTCTCCACATACTTGGTGTTCTCTAGTTTGGGTTTGATTTGTAGGTACACAAGCGCTGCTCTAGTTTCCCCAACTACCAAGCTTACAGGATTCATGCTTATAATATCTTAATAAGCCTTTCAATGTAGGCATTCCACCCTGGATATACATATTTCTTTCTCAGAGTGTGGTAGTCACAATCTACCTTGTCTGCATTGAAGGTTAGGTGGCGTGCATCTAAAAACCGGTGAACTGATGCCTAGAAATATCTTCTATGAAAACATATGGAAGTTTTACACCATGGGCTCCAAGCTTCTTCCTTCATCGCAAATCGTGTAATTGAAAAATGTTGATAGAGGCTAAATTGAATTGCCTTACCCACCTCCGAAGGCAACTCCTTAGGTATACATCACTCTTCTTCAAAATGCGGCGGAGTCTATCATACCACATCTTTTCCCTCTACTTGAATGGTCCACTCTATTGATCCGTCACACAAGTACTTGCCAAATCTTTCCACATGTGACTTGTGTTTTGTGGGGTACTCCCAAATCTTCTCCTTTGGTCCATCAGGCACCCCAATCTCCATAAATACTAAAGACAATAGCACAACACCAAAACTTATTATGTCACCTATCCACACTTCTTCAATGATTGTCTTTGCTATGTGGTCTGCAATATTGTAGACCACTCCTTGAGACATCTTCTTTGTGATGTGTAGCCACATTGTGTTTACCTGTGACCATCTTCCTTGGTCATTCAACTTTGTTACAAGATGTGCAATTGCCTGCACTACTGGGTACTTTTCAATTTGTCAATTTCCATGCCGCGTGGACCTTTGGTATACCCCAGCTCCTTTCTTATCTCAGGATTATGGCCTTATCAGTTAAGTCACTATCCAGATCCACTCTTGAGGCCCTTAGTCTTGTCACAGATTGAAATCAAAGCAGTTGTGATTCTAACCCTCCATCCTGCGAAGTAGAAGAAGTCCTCATGGACTCTGCTCATCAACCACCGATACAATGGTTCATACTTCCCAAAGTATGGCAGCTCGTACAACTAGTAGACTCCATTTTGCTTTAGTAACTTCTCACCAACATCATTGTACACTGGCATATCTTCTGTTGTGCGCTTGTTCATTTTTGTGCTTAGCAACACATCGAGCTCCTTATTATTATCGATGTTCGATGGTTGTAATCATTGATTTTACATTTACGGACATGGGAATCCCATTCTTGTCCCACAATCACACCCTCTGGATACTACATTTCTGAGAAATTACTCTGGGAGCAATTTATTCTTCCACTTCAACCTTTTTTTCCTTTTTCTCCTACTACGGGTGTTTTATTGGTGCCATCAAAAAAATCTCTTTTCTTCCCCCTCTAACCAAGCAAAATCAAAACCCTAGCTTAAATCTCCATGCCCTAGTGGAAATCACATGCCCTAGCTCATTTGTAACATATCTTGCTTCACTCAAACCCTTCACCTATGGGAATGCAAGCTTCTCTTGTGCACAACCCTTCTCTCCACATCTGGTTTCACACTCTTCGCACCTCAACACGATTTCTTGGCTCATTCACACTTAGCCCTTTTCAAATTCTCTCAATTGCAATGGTAAAAATGAACTCACATCTCGTCCTTATATAGAATTTCAAAATGTTAGTGCATTTATTGCTCCTCCACCTACCAACAATCCTCTCATTAATTGACATTTTTTTCTTTCTGCATGGTACATCTTCATGCCCAAGCTATAACCTTCTAGCGTGCCCTCCTTCCTTTTGGCTCTGAGACTTCTCTCAAAGCACACTTCCATGTGCCTGAGTACCTCATCAATGCACCTTCCACTGGTAGTCTTCACGGCCTCTACTTACCTCGCATTATACTTGTTTCTTCATTCCTCTCTATCTATGGTCCTTGTGTCTAGAAGCAATCTCTTTTTTATTAATTCTCCAACCTTGAATAGAACCCGTAGATAGTTCCTTTCATGTGTACTTATTTTTATCAATATTGTACCTAGATATCAACAACCTACCCCACACTAAGGGTATGTGTAGTCCTTTGCGCATAAAAATTCTTCAAATAGTAATTAGCTTCTGGCACGTAAATGTGCTTATTACATAAACACACCAACTAAATTGACAAAGCATAGTGACAAAGAAAGAAACACATTAAGGAAATGTAGAATTGAAAACCTAATCTAAATGACAACATTGCCTTATTACAAACACCAAGAAGACTTATTTATAGTAGGGCTTCACCTACTCCCATTGAAGTAACCAGGTAACCGTATTCCATCAAGTGCCTCTAATTGAAAAGCACCTAATTTGAGTATGTGAGTGATAACATATGACCCCAACCAATGTACCTTGAGTTTTCTAGATGGCACAAAAATTTAGAATCATAAAGGAGCACTATATGTCCTATCTCAAGCTTTTTATCCTTGATGTGCCTGTCATGCCATGCTTTCTACCTATCCTTCTCTTGTTTTTGACTCCAACGTGTTATGGCTCATCGCTCATCCAACTTAAGTAACTTTTCAATCTGTTCTTCTAATGCTTTCTCATCAACTAGACCTCCCGCGTGCGCAATACGCAAAGAGGTTAACATGAATAACATGGGAAGAACTGCTTCTATGTCAAACACTAACTGAAATGGTGTGGCTTTGTTCAACCTTTTATATGTTGTTCGATATGCCCAAAAGTACTACGAGATACTTTATCATCCCAATCCTTTCTTCAACATCATGATTTTTGTCAATGTCGGCTCATAATTTTGTTGAAAGCCTCATGAGTTCCATTTTCCGAGGATGATAAGGGTGTAGTCTTATGGTGTGCAATCATAAATTCATCAATAAAATTCATGATTGTCTCATTAAGAAAATGTGTGCCCCTATCACTAGTTAAACTTAAAGGACATCCATACCTCGTAATAATATTTTCCCATAGAAACCTGGCTGACATAGCCATTGTATAATCCTTTGTAGGTGTTTCTTCTACCCACCTTATCAGATAAACTATGCAAGTTATGATGTAGCACGATCTAGTTTTTTGCATGGCTAGTGAAATAAGACCCACAAAATCTATAGCCCATTTCTCAAATGGTTTGCACTAGTAATAGGTCTTAGAGGAATTTCATCTCGTTGGCCTAGTTTCCCGAGACATTGACAATGATCACAAGCCTTACAAAATTCCTTGCAATCTTTATACAGGGTCTCCCACCATAATCCAACGAGTAGAATCTTGTGTGTAGTGGCATCACCTACATAGTGGCCACCTGCAATACCACCATGAGATTCTTCCATAATAATATCTATGTGCTCATGTTCCAAAGTACACAACAAGTGTAATACCTCATATTGGCCTAACTTATATAGGTCATTGTTGATCAACATGTAGGGGTTATACATATATAGCAAGTTGTTTCTTCTCCAAGGATTTCATTCCTTCTAGTGTCATACATGTTCGTAGAAAGACAACAATGTCCTCTAGTTCTGATGGTGCCCATTGTAACTTTGTATAAGCTGTGCATCGGCATGGTATCTTCAATAATTGCTTCTATGCTTGTATTCTTGGACTATCCAAAATTACTTTTCCCTAGTTTTACCATAACTGTGAAATCAAATTCTTGAAATAAGAGCACCCATCTACATATGTGCCCTTGTAGAATGGGATTTTTTACCAAATACTTCAATGCCATGTGATCTGTATAAAAGACGAATGGTGTAGCTAGCAGGTATTGTCAGAATTTATGTAGCACATAGATCATTGACAAAGCTTCGTGCTCTGTAGTTGTGTAATTATGTTCTGCATGAGTCAAATTTCTACTAGCAAAACATATAGGATGATCTATAATACCTTCTCTAGGTTGAGCCAACACCGCACCAATGGCCATGCAGAGGCGTCCACATGTACATGAAATGGTTGGTCCCATGAAGGAAAACATAGAAAAGGTGTGGTAGTAAGTTTTCCTTTAATATCTCGAATGTGCATTGTTGGGGATCTCCCCAGTAGAACATACCTTTCCCTTTCAGAAACTCCTCCAACGGTGCGGGAACTTTGGCATATCCTTTGATAAAAATTTTATAATATCATGTATGACCCAAAAATTTCCATACCTCACTTTGACTAGTAGGATCTCTTAGGCCTATAATAATTATAACCTTGGCTGGATCAACCAACAAACCTTCCTTGCAGATTATGTGTCTTAACAGTATTCCAAATGGTGTAGCAAATATGCACTTCTTGATGTTAAAATTGATACTCAACTATCTACATCTTTCAAACATTAAACACATATTATCACAATGATCCTTAACTAATCCATACACCGTCCAATCATCCAAATAAATATGTAAGAAGTTGTGAATAAATTCTTTGAACTCTTGAATAACTATGCACGAAAATACAACAGGCTCATTTTTCAGACCAAAAGGCATTACAGTATATGCAAATCTCCCCCATTCAGTAGTAAAAGTAGTCTTTTCCTGATCCTCCTGGGAAATCAGACCTGATGATACCCAGAGAACCCATCCGTAAATGAATAGATTTCATGCCTGTAACACCTTCTAGTATTTCCTTAGTGAATGGCGTAGGAAAGGGATCAGTCACACATGCAACATTCAGCTCCCTGTAGTCCACAGATCCTAATCTATCCATCCTTCTTGATATTGATCACCATTGGACTAACCCATTCTAACTCATCGAGGGGCTTGATAATCCCAAACTTCAACATTTTGTCAATCTCTTCTTTGACCTTTTCACGCAAGTTGGGGTTCATCTGTAGGGTCTCTTTCTAACTGGGTGCACACCCTCTTTAATCTTTATCTTCATCTCCCCTAATGATTCATGCACACCTTTAAGTTCATGGTACCCCCTAGGGAATAAGTCCTAATAATCCCTTAGTAACTCTATGATTTTTGCCACTTCAAAGTTTGACCAATAGTCTCAATTATGGCTTCCTTAGGCTCATCATTTGATCCAATATTCACCTTCTTTGTCTTCATAGGTTCATGATAGGCATGTGTGGTCTTATCTCTGCACTTTGTCAACACCTCACGCCTACCTATTGAATGGTTTACATCTAGATTTTCTACTTCTTCATCATCCACTAAGTAGACCATTTTTCCTTTTTCTTTCTCAAGGCAAGCACGTTGAAGTAGTGTGGCATCGGCCTCTTTCTCTTCAAAAATATGCACTCTTGAGTTTTCCCTCATCTAATAACTCCTGAAGGAGTTATTCTACCTTGGCACTATCTCCCATATTTAAGTGCTTTATGACTCTTAATGCTTCTTTCACTAGAGGTTTAGTAGAGAAGAAGTCAAACGTATGGGCCATTCTGCAATTAAATCTTGCCAATTTCTAATCTCTCTATGGAGTTCTACATATACATACCAAGCACACGCGCATCCTTATAAAGTGGAATAAAACTTGTGCACCCATAGCAAAGGTGGTAAAACTTCATGCCCCTCTGTCCAGAGTCTCTCACACTTCTGAACATGGTGTTAAACAAGTTGATTACCATGATAAGTGCATATTTGAGTAGGTGCATTTCTCCTAAAGAACCTAGTAGCAAGAGCAATCCTAATTTCATTCCATCCTACAAGATTATCCTTGTGGGCCACCCACCAGCGTGTTTTTTCCCACGTAGTGTATATGCTAGCATATTTCTTCTTTCAATGGTCTATCCATTATTCCTCCATGGTGCACAGGAATACCATAAGATCTCCTTCTCTGGTGTAACAAGGTACCGAGTTGTTACCTATCCTCCTAACATAACGTGGTTTTCTTTCCTTAGGAAATATGCTCTTGACTTTGCACCCTACCAAATCATAAGTGTTATGAGCCCAATTATCACAAGAAACACTTGTAGTATCGCTAATAGATTGTGCATCCTCCCACTGAATTATTCCTTCTTTAAATGGGTCAAGCACTTCCGGATCCGGATGGTGCATACATAAATCCTATTCAGTCTTCTTCACTCAAGGGCTCAACATAGGGTGCATATTTTCCATCTGTTAAAGGGATAATAACTCTTTCCTCCTTATTTTCAAAACTGATATAACCCTTGTTGAATTGAAGATCAACATTATTTACATAGCACCAAGGATGCCCCAATAGAGCTGGGAAGCTATCTGACTCTGCCAAAGACTAAAACCTCAAAATCTCTAGTGAACTTGGCTCCTTATATGGTAATGGATGCATCTTTCAAAACTCGATGGGAGTGGCCTTAGTCCGATTATCCATGAATAATACATTAGAGGATGGTTGCAATGGGGGTCTTCCCATTTGTACCCATGCATCCAAAGTAAGAACATTGACTTTCGCGCTTATATCAATCAATATATTACTCAATAACCACCCATCCACAACAGCATTCAAGTGATTTCCTTGTCATAATATAGGCTATGAGGGGGAAGATTTGCATGTAGGATCTGTTGTTCAGTCTCAACACTTGCATGTGGAGTGTTTCCTTTTAACCATTTCCCTAACAGTGGAATGATATTCTCCTAGCACAAAAATTTGCACACTTCTCTCAAGTCATCTACATCAATCTGGACCATCTCTAATGATTTATTTTTCTCCATCTTTCATGATTGCTCCTTCAAATACTCTATTTCACCATGAAGATTCCTGAGTACCTCCTAGTTTCCTAATAAAACTCCTTTTGATGGGCAGGGTCAGGGTACCATGCATGAAGAACCTCCTCCTTAGTGATGGTAGGCTTCTGTTGCAATGTTTCTCTAGCACGTGTTGCCTCAGCATGGGTCATGATCTTTACCTACAATGCCTCGGACTCTGCTTCCAACTTAGGCATCCACTAATTTTCCATAGCGTGTTGTATCCTAACCATCCTGTGCCTTTGTTTTCTTGTTTATGTTGTTTGATAAGATGCTTATACAAGTCTAGGCACTCCTCATAACTATGAATCTTTCCACATAAAGAACATGTAATATTCTGGGGACATTCACCCTATAGTGGTCAGGAGATCCGCAAGTATAACACGTTCCACATGAGGGAACTCACTTCTTCCACCACCACGGCCTCATCCTCCAAATCCACCACGGTATCCTCGACCTCTGCCACGACCGCCTTCAAAATGCCCTTCATTCCAATCATAGCGCTGATTGTGATCCTAGTCTTGATGCTCATTCTTTCCTTTAGAGTTATCTAAGACTCTTATCTTTCATACACCAATATCTATAGCATCATGGATCTGACCAATCAACCGGTAGTCTTCCGTGTCATGAGTTGTGGACCTGCAGATTTTACAGTAGCTTGAAACATTCTTCCTTATCACGCATTGTAGTAATGGGCAATGGCTAACATCATGGTTTAAATGTCATATCTCACAATCCAACATCAAAAAGTGCACCGATCTATGAGGACAACTATCCTTTGTGTGACCTTCTACTTCACAATTTGTGCACCAAATCCTATGCGCGTCTCATGTGCTGAATTTACCGATAGTTTCTCTAATCTGCTTTACCATAACTACTGATATATACCTCTAAAAATGGGCTCACCCAAGTGTCTATGCTTCCAACTACCTCAGAGCATAAGGTTGCTTCAAGTGCTTGTGTGGATCAGTGTATGTCTTATGTGATAATTCCATCCTAAAAGGGGTAATTAGGCCCCCAATGAACCATTGTGCATGTTGGCTTGCGTGTATATCATAAGAAAGCTTAGATAATAGTGTTTTAAAATGGGCATCATACTCTCTGACACTTTCAGTAGTGCCTTGCTTAATATCCTTGAGTGCACTTATACTCTTCTGCTCAAACTCAGGGATGTGAAATTATTTAAGGAATGCATCTTTTAAAGCTGTATAATCTACGCAAGTCTGATCAGGGTCAAACTTTCTGTACCAATTGTGTACATGTCCTTGTAATGTAGTAGAAAATTTCTTGCCCTATGCTCAGAAGTCGTGATTCCTTTTGCATGCCACAATATTTCACACATATGCACATGTTCAACAACATCTTTTATGCCCCTATACTCTGGAAGATGAAGATACATCTCCATGTAAATATTCATGGGGTTGGTGTAGACCTTGCCCACCTGATCCAGAACCTCCTGTGTTTCCTCGGCCTCCAGAACCACCAAATTGACCAGAACTAGAGCTACCTATGCCTCCTGATCCTGAACCTGTAGCTTGGGTTGAACCAGAAGATGTACTTCCCTGTGTTCCAATAGTATAACTAAACTGTACTCTGAAAGTCTACGATAGATTACTACTCCCTGAAGACAGTCCAAAAATTTACGCGCCTGAATTTTGTGTAGATGATACACCTGAAAAGTTACTCCCATATAACAATGAAGTCGTTTATGTTGCCATCGATGTGCCTCTTATAAGACTTGCTCCTACTCTCCCACTACTTGAATTAGCTTGCTGACTGTGTTTTGTACTAGATATTGGAAAACCAAGCGCAAGGGCAAGGTTTCCAGGTGGATTCAGATGCACACCCACGGCCCAAGTCGCCTCTGCTAGCATGCTTCTACATGAGGCCGAGGAGGGTTCCCTATCATGTTTTCCCAAATGGGGGAGTTCTTGAGGCTTGGGTTCCACGTCTTTTATGTGAAATTCCACTCCTTCCCGAACTATCTTTCTCCATAACACCATTTGCTCTGTAACCTCCCACTTGCTTCTCTACCTCCCTCTCATGCACCTCATTATACTTAAGCCACCTTTCCTCTCTCTTCCTTTCTACCGCTAGGTCTGCCATCTTTCACCAAACCTAATCCTTCCCCCCGCGTGGTGAGGTTTAGTTAGCCATCGATTTACTCTCCAAATTCAAAGTTACCATCAGGATCTTGATCGCCAGTGGAATGCCTTGTAGGTAAGTTCCCTTAGATATCGTAAAAACTAGAATTTAGCTACCTCTGGGCACGAATAAGTGGAAATTGAGTACTCCAAGATATAACTTTTCAAAACACCATGGAACCACGTATCGATTCCATGAATCAAATCATATCAAGCATCATAAAGGGCCTGAAATTCTTCCTGCATCTAAACAAGTGTGTGATACCTCTAATTCCACTTAGATGCATAAGCAATCAACCACTCATACAATTATATTGGAAAGATAGTGAAAAATATCTCATATAAATTGTCATATAGATTTTGTTCCACCCACATGCGTGCATTAAACTTAGATCCAGTGTTGAACCGCCATGCGTATTCTTCTTCCAGATCATGTATCCACTCCTCAATACTTGCTAAGGTCAACTGGTATGTCTTCATCATGAACCATCCTGAAAACAACTGAAAAAGAGGTCCTGCAGAAATGGAACCAATGATGCATCCTAGAATTTACCAATACAAGCCCAGGGCGCACTAGCACATCATCATCCTAGAGGCGAGTGCTCACCGAAAGCGTGTAAAGGTACAGACCCCTCTTTAGGGTTGTTGCAAGATGTTAGCATGATGAAGACTTAAAACATTCAGATCTATGCCTAATTTATCATTCTACAGTGCATGTTCAGATCTAGATCTAGAGAATAATTGACTTAAAAGATAACCATGATGAAATCAAACATGTAACACTAAACTATAATCATGATAACACTTTGATTCAATCCATAATATTCATTATATTAAATTCAGTAATACACAGAAGTTTCCTTACAATAAGAGTAGTATATGCTCATGCGCGTATCATATTTGGCAGTATAATCTCACTATAACACAATTCTCACACTCTCTCTCTCTATGCTACACACTTTAATGCATATTTATAAGGGTGGGGATTTTCCCTTCACCGCTTATCTACTCCCATAATAGGTCTCATGCTATTATTAGCCACACACCATTACAAAAATAGCCACACATGCAAGTGCACTAACAATAGACTGTTTTTAGTTAACTAACAGTAGTAGATATATTCTCAGCTTGTATACATGCAAAGTGCTTTGTAGCTGATCCTCCAAAAATAGCCAATACGTGTCGCGCAAGTTTTGACCGGTTTGTGTGCTCCACACGCTACCTCCAAAAATAGATCCTCACCGTGAAAACGGCTAAGTCCCGAACTTGTTTCTGTTCTTCGTACATGATCCTTTCCGATACTCTTGTACCTTTGAATGTTCTCTGCTCTCTTGCATGAACCTTTTGTATGTCCTTTTCTAAGTTCCATATTCTGACTAACCAACAAACCCCTTTGTATATAATGTGGATTAATTGAACAAAAGACCTAAAAATAGGTAATAAGAAGTTGCAATCTATGTGAGAGCTAAAAGGTAAAGGTTGAATCCATCGGGTCCTATAGAAGACATAGGAGCCTTGACAAGAATTGAAGAGCAAAGATACAAAATTTATAGTAAATTATACCCTTGTTAGTATGTACATTGTCCTACTTTTTTGAAAAAAGAAAAAATTGCATAAATTCAACAATATAAATGGAAACTTTCTAAATTTTGGAGAGGAAGGACTGATGATGATTTTTGAGGTGTGTGAAGCTTTCAAGAGTTTTTGAGCTGATTTGATATGGAAAAAATCAAAAACCCATTCCACACCTTGTTATGAGAACAAAAAGTCATGCACAGACCTAGTAAAATGAGCATAGCTCACGTTTTTTAGGAGATAGGTTTTGAAATTTGGTATGAAGGTGTAAGAGGTCAAGAAAAAAATTTCTCAAGTGGTTTGAGGTCTTACAACCATTGTATGTAAAATTTATTGATTTTTAAGTGCTTGCTTCCAACATAGTCTTGTGATTTGAGACAAATTTCTGAATTTTGATTTGTGGGAGTTTTCTGCATACCAAGGCCTAAAATTTTGCAAACATAATGTATGGAGCATGATAAAATTAAATCAATGGTTTTATAGGTCATTTGGAATGTGAAAGTAGGACAAGTGATAAATGTGCAAAGAGAAGAACCTAAGAGACCAAAATAGTGAACAAGGTATGATCAATGGTAAATAGGGTATTTGCACATTTGAAATTACTTGAACAAAGTGGATATGTGTGGTGTAAGGTGGAAGCAATATTGGAATAAGGAATTTTCATATTTATAGATAAGAAGATTGAAAACTCAGTCAAGACTCACGAGATTTTAGGTGGTCAAGAAGGCTAAGAAAGTGGATATGAAGGATATAAAAGTGACAGAAGAGTTTGATCATTGAAAGGAACCTATATGAAGTGGTTAATAGTGCATAAAGATAGTATATTAATTTAAACCCAAGTTTAGAAACCAAACCCAATAATATAGTTTGAAAACCTAGTTAAGACCTAGTTAGGGCTAATAGAAAAGAAGAAGATTGTGTTGGGAGAAGTGTAAGGAAAGGAGAGTTGGCCTATGAAATTTAACATGAAGTAATAAGGGGATAATGAGCATCTAGAAAGGTAAATATTTCTTCATGAAAGTTAACATGTTGTTCTAAGCTATAAGCTTTGTGTGTTTACAAGGTTACTAAATAGGACTAGTTGAGATTGATAAAGGAGGAATAACTTTAGTTTGGCTTAGAGTTGGAACCTGAAACTTTGAAATAAGTTATAATGCCATAATGGGTGCGTAAAAAGTTTGACAATGAGATCTAATACCTTGTGAATTGTTCTAGTCATCAATATTTTCCTTTAGGAAGGGCTACAAGCTAGTTTTAAGGTCTATATGGTGAATGAGTAATAATGAAGTGTTGAGTCTTTTGAAGTTACTAAACTTATTGGATTAGTATGTTTGAGCATGTAAGAAGAGGATAAAACTCTTGAATCAATTATCCGAGGTATTTTTGTGTGCTGAGTAAAATTTGGTTTTTTAAACAAGGCATGTGTTTTGTGTTAACTCATCAAGTTTGGTTTGAGTCTCTTGTACATGTTGTCAATCCCCATCTAGATCTATATAGTAGATCATATCCGGTCACCATCTAGATAGTTTAAGGATGTCGATTATAGATGGTCGTTAACCATATAGCGCTATAGAGAATATATGTTAGATTGAGATACATTATTCTGTAGTCACCACTATGGCTTATATCGAGAAAGGGCCCCACTATTGAGTTGGATGGATGCATCGATATACCGAGGATATAACAAAAAATATGTGATGGATATAAATGAGACCCTGGGTTACGGGGGGCATAACCATATACCACATAGAGAAAGGGGGCTCTCTATATATAGCATGACAACTCACTATATCTATATAGTTGTTTGTATGTGTGTATACACACACACACACACACGTATATGGGTATATGTATATGTATATATATAATACATGTGTATGTATATTATATGTGTATATAATATACGTGTATATATATACATGGATGTATATATACACATACATATGTATGTATATATATACATATATGTGTATGCAAGTATATATATATATATATATATTATACATGTGTATGTATAATATACATGTATATAATATACGTGTATATATATACATGGGTGTATATATACATATACATATGTATGTATATATATACATATATGTGTATGCAAGTACTTAGATTTTAATGGTCTAAATTTTATATCATATATTAATCATTTTTTCAATTAATAAAAAACGTAAATCCACGATTAAAATTTATATATGTTTAATTTTAAAATTTATATTATAAATAAGTTATGTATTATAATCAGAATTAAATATGTGTGTGTATACATATATATGTATATACGTATATACATAGATGTGTGTGGGTGGGTTTGTATATGTATGCATATGTGTATATGTACACACACACGCGCGCGCATGTGTGTGTGTGTATGTGTGTGTATATATCTGTCTCTGTGTGTGTGTGTGTGTGTGTGTGTGTGTGTGTGTATTTTTAGACCATTGAAATCTAGGTCTACCGAATAGATGTGTGTGTGGGTGGGGGTGTGTGTATATGTATGGATATGTGTATATATATCATTATAAGTATACACATATCCATACATATACGCACACCCACCGACACACATCTATTTATTAGACCTAGATTTAAGTGGTTTAAAATGTAGATCATATATTAATTATATTTTACAATTAATAAAAAAATTAAATTCCCAGTTTAAAAATATATGTGTAATTTTAACAATTTATATTATGAATGAGTTGCATATAATAATCATGATTAAATATAGAATTTTAAAATGATTCTATATTTGAAAAGTTATAATTTAAAGAATTTTTAGATTAATTTTTATTAAAAGAATAAATGTAGTAATGAAGTATTTGTATTATAGAACATATTCATTTTTGAAGTTATTTTAAAGGAAAATTTGAATTAATTGAACGATTTTTTCTAATTTGGTATTACAAGTATTTTAGATGGTTTTGTTTTGCAAAGTATTTTTAAATATATATTAAAATGAGTGAATGATTTTAGAAATCATTAAAAATAAATAAAAACAAACAATTTTAATTAATATATGTGAAAAGTAGAACTCAACAAAATCATTTTAAAAAAACTTAAACTCACATAAATAAACATTTAAAAACTAAAATTACTAATCAAATATTTAATCTCACCCATAAAAGAGGGTTTGTGTAGAAATAGATTCGCCAAAGAAGTAAAGTAAACCATTGATATCCAAGTTTGTGACACTTTCTTCTCTCAGTGGGTGTTATATATTATCATTCTAAATGTGCTTTAAGTGTCAATCCACAATAGATATGATTTAGGATTTCCCCTTAATGGAAATCTCACGGCCTAGGCCACAAGAGAAGTCTATTATGGATAGTAGAGCCACCATCTCCTCGGTGATGGTTAGACCATGGTTTCCAACAAAAACTTTATGGCCTCTTGGGGTATCCCCAAACCCCAATGTGTTGTATACCAACCCACAGATAGGTCTGGAAAGCTTGCCTCAACTAACACTAGTAAATCCGCCACTCAACCTCCACCTCATCCTATTTCTTTCACCCCACTTGTCATCTTTTCTCATATTCCCCCACAAGAAACAACAGTTTCTTCGTAGTCATTAAAACTTCAATCTGATTGCTCCCCTCATGATTCTTCGATGAGTTGGTATCCTCAACCATAAGACCATCATTCAATGGTCTCATAGTCCATCATCCTCCTGGAGAAAAGGATTATGTTCAAGTAAAATGATGCTCTATTAAACTCATTGAATTCATGATGCTTAAAAGTTCTTTATCCAATAAGTTTACAACCCTCAAAGACCTAGGAGGGATACGAGTGTACAATATACACCCCTGATAGTTTCCAATGAGTGTACATTCTTAGAGGAGGTCTTACTAAATTGACTTGTAGATATATGGTCAAGGACTGTTAGTATTTAAAAACATGAAAATTATCTATTTACATGAAGTTAAAATCACATATTTCTTACTCCAATCTACTACTCGCACTATCTAGTTAAGGGCCATTTGTCATATGTCCAATCATGACCATAACGAAGGAGGTATCATCACATTGATTTCACTAAATCTTTCTCAAAATATTGTTTCTTAGGGGATTTACCCTACCCATAGGGTTGTGTGGACCCTATTTGATTTTAACAGGTGTATACTTGTACTCACCAACCTTTGTGCCTCCAATGATGTAGTGGAATGCGATCAATTTTAGTGATAGATGATAGAATCTCTACTCGATGCTCATTGGGTTCTCTATGGATATTTGAAATCATAGAATCATTCGAATATAAATAAGGTCAGCTCCCAATGTGACAGGTGTTCCTACAAAATGGAATATTGGTTTTATATACGTAATAAGCTTGGGAATTTTAACCCAACCACCATCAAAAGCACTCCTGCATCATCTAAATTCACTTGATCTAATTTCGTATAGATGAAAGATAGAGTTATTAAAAGACTGGATCAGGCCCTTTTGGAAAAGTAATATATTTTCTCCTTTTCATGCGATAATGAATTATTCATTCCATTATTTTATGGGTTTACTCTTTCATATCATTCCCTATCATTTTTGCATTGAATAATCTAACACTTAGCCCAAGTAGCCTAAATCCCAATTTTATGCTAAAACAACTCATCTTAAGCATGAGATTATTGTTAACCGTATTGTTAGGTGTTGGAATTTAGTTCCTCACCCCCATGGAAACTCATACAATATTGACTAGTGGGTGGATGCCATTACTTGAACTTATGGCAAGCAAGCTACTCTCGTATATGCAACATGCTCATGATGCAACTTATTGTGAATTTCAAAGAGCCTCGTAAGATATTAAGCATT
The DNA here is from genome assembly GCA_018340775.1 of Taxus wallichiana var. yunnanensis. Classification (NCBI taxonomy): domain Eukaryota; kingdom Viridiplantae; phylum Streptophyta; class Pinopsida; order Cupressales; family Taxaceae; genus Taxus; species Taxus wallichiana. The sequence goes on from CM031239.1 coordinate 343,619,422, forward strand.
CATCATTCAATCTCAAACTTCAAACCCAAACTATCATTTGGTGGCATAAGATTAAGTTGGGACGAGCTTTATAAATCTCGTTGAGATCAACTCTCGGATCATATGCATTGGTTAAAAGTGGGGGACAAAGTCACCAAAGAATTTTTCTTTGATTAGGTCCAGAAAAATTACTAACAAAATAAAGGTGATTAAGGATTCTAATGAAAAAATTAAAAATTACTTGAAATATTATGAGCCTTTTTCCAACACTAAAATGGCTTTTTTGTTGTTCAAGATTCCTCTCCACTCAAGATAATACTATTTTATAATGGCTTTGAGTTTTCACCTATAATATTTCATAATCCCAATGGATTACTTGTGACAAACTCCTCTTTGTTAATGATATAAAAGATGCAAATGGCCATTGACAAAGCCCATAACATTAACATTTTTCCATGTGAATTCTATCAAACTCTTTGGGATACTGTTGGGATAGACTTACACAAGGTATACTTGTAAGCTCTTCAAACCAACACTCTAGGTGAGCTTATCAATTAAGGAAACATCAAGTCCATCCCTAAAGTTGGATATCATGAATAGATCACTAATTGGTGAACTATGACCTTGCTCAATGCCTCATATAAAACTATTTCAAAATATATGTCTCTTAGACTAAGGAACCTTCCTCCCCTCATTATCTATAGTGAGAAAACTGGTTTCATATAGCATAGATATATTATTAACAATGTCATTGCAAATTAAGAAGGTATGAAATGGGCTAGACAATCTAATTAGAAAACTCTTTTCACTAAAATTGATTTTGAAAAATATTATGATATAATGAATGGCCATTCATCATACAAATGTTATGATCCATTGGCTTTGGTACCGTAATTATTCACATTGTCAATATGTTGTTTTAACATCTTAGGGCCTCTATCACCATTGATGAATTCCAATCTCACATATTTATACTTTTTAGATCCATTAGACAAGTATTATTGTTAGCCCCCTTTCTCTACAAAGGTTGATTGTTGAAGTTTTTAGTTACCTCTTTTCCAGCTTATTCCTCCAAGGGTCCAATTAAAGGTATCTCCCTCCCTCACACCGACCAACATCTTGTTAATGGGAACTTTGTGGATGAATATGTCTTGACTTGTATTGAGGAAGAAAAAATTGTAACAAATGGTATGGAATGCTTATATATCTTCTACCTGGCCTCTAGATCTTCCATCAAGTGGAGAAAAACCCATTGTTACCAAAAAATAATGTCCCCTATGCCATTTTGGCTTGAAAAAAACCAAAGGTAATGAATTCAACATAGATTTCAATTAAAATTTCTTGGCATTCCCTTTACATTTCAAGCATCCCTAATTGAATTATGGTCTTATGTGGTTTAAAGATTAGAAAATAAGATTTCATTATAGATCACCAAACCCCTCTCTCTGATAGGGAAGTTCCATATATGCTCTTAAGTATTAGTTGTCACTCATGTGTACTAATCTTCTTATTGGGATCCCTCCAAACCTGCCTATGGAAAGCTTGAGAATCTCTTAAGAAACTTCCTATGGGCTAGTTTAGAAAGGTCTCAGAGAGTTGTTTGGAATATTTTTATATATCCAAATAAGTAGGGGCATGTGATTAACGTCATTAAACTCCAAAGACATGGCCTAAGTGCTGAAATATAATCATAAGTTTGGAAGGCTTAGAATATTGGAAAATTTTATTAATAAATTACATCCTTTAAGGAACTCCGCTTAGAAAGAAAACGTAGAGAAGAGTAGACTTAAATCTATCATTTTCACGTTAGTGGATGTCAAAATTAGAGGAACCTTTGTGGCCAAAATCATATGGAAAGTTTAGGAATTTCTCAATCCCTATCTCAACTTGATAAGTAACGAATTTAAAAAAGGGACTTCCATAAATTCTCACTTGATTTAGTTGTCACTCATTATCTAATGACATAATGAACATCTTGTATTAATTCCTAGATTCAAATGTCTTTGTCTCTTGAGAAATGGGATTCACATAGTCAACTATCTATTTTGTAAAGAAGCCAAAAGTTGCTCCCTTATGCTGGCATTGAGCAAAAATCTTACTAAACAATGAATATGTCATCACAATATCTAAAATTCAAAATGTTATCCTTGATGAACACCCCATAAAACTGGGGTTTCACCTCCAATTTCTTGGTGGAGAGATCAGAATTCATTGAGTGTCACTTCTTTTTACCAGATAAACTTTGGTTTGGCTACAATTTGTTAGTGGCTCATGAAATTCATGTACATTTATTGAATCACTGGTGGAATTTTACGTCCTCTCACCAGGTTTGAGCAAGGAGGCTGAAAAGCTTTGGAAAATTCCCACTAATCCTAACAAGGATAAATTCCTATGGTGCATACTTTACCAAGGCCTCCCAATTTGGGAATGGGTAAATCATATGGGAATTATAAACCTCATCTACCTTTCTTGCCACCAAAATCGAAACCATTAAGCACTTGTTTTGGTTCAGCCCCTTTGTTACCTCTATGTGGACTTGGATTCACTTCCTAATTTAACATTTTTTTCCATATCCCTTTAATTGGAAAATGGTTCTACTTAGGGACTCGACCATACTTCTTGTAAATTATAAACAGATTTGGCAATTGTTTAGAGTTAATAATCTTTTTCAAAATTAAAAGATAGAATTATGTTATTTTTAGTCATATACATATAAATAGATTTATCCTCTCTAATAAATTTGTTTTCACTTCGAATGTGTTACTCCATATCCAAGTCCAAGAAAATAAATTCTTCTTAGAGGTGTAACATTTACATATGTTCATTGACTACTAGGGAAGTGTGCCTTGGGACAATCACCAAGAATCACTAAATCATTGTGACAATTTTCTCCTCCTCCTAGTCATAGATGAAGTCCTCTTTGTCACCACTCCCAGAGAAGATGAAGGAGTTCGGCGTCATATCCCAACCACCCTCTCATACATGTGAGAGGATACTAATTTTGACCACTTTGATGGTGTTAAGGCTGGTGATAGTGCTCATGATATTGATATTGGTATCATATGGGATGCTTCCTTGATTTTTGATTGTGATGGTAGAAGCTCAGAGGTGACACTTAAGGCACCACCCCCTTCTAGAAAATTTTCTCACCTTTCTCTAGAAATATCCCCAAGTGGGAGGAAAAATATAAGGCTTGAGATGGTTAGGAAGGCATCCCGGATCACGAGCCTTGGTTTTCTTAGGTGGGGCAAAAATCTAGACATCCCTCCACCACCTCCTCCTATGACCACCATATTTGCAGTTGTTTCTTCCTTGTGCTCTTTGTTTATTGCTTCTTTTTTACTAAACAATATTTGTTGATATGATATTTTGTGATTGATTTCGACCCATGTATCGGTTTATCTAAAAGATGATTTGATATGGAATTCTAGTTGTGTTTCTATACCACCCATTTTGTATATGATTAGTAATGTACTATACATTTTTTATTAATAAAGATATTTTCAATCAAAAATGTGTAAATATTTATAATTGTATGAATAATTAACTATTAAAATAAAACATATAGGTATTGTATGCATAGGTGTTTTATGGGGTCCTACATAAAATTCTTCACATCAAATAATTGTGGAGGGACATACCAATAGCCGTGTGTGTGTGTGTGTGTGTGTGTGTGTGTGTGTGTGTACACACACACACACACACACACACACACACATATATGACCTATCGCCCATTCACAAGCACCATTAAGCATTGCTTTTATTTATTAAACTTCTTTCATTCAACACTTGCAAACATGTAAATAAAATAAAATGAAATGAAAGACCAAAACGAAGACACCGAATCATGGGCACAAGTAGTATGACAATCGGTAGAAAATCAAGAGAGCTGAAATAGAAACAAGTGAGGATGCAAATAAGAGAATAAAAGGATAAAAATGATAGGGCTAAAAATATCATTATTAAATTATAGAAGGACAATGGGAATATGAAAATAATAGCAAATTAGAACAAGATTCTTTGAAAAAACACCTAAATTGGCATGGCATTTACATCAAGTAGTAGAAAGAGGAAAGGACAGGCATGTAAGAGTTTTAATGCAATATATAGAGTACAAGAACATGATCTCGAGGAACATAATATTTCTTAGAGGTAAACATATATATCTACATGAATATCTACCCCTAATACAACAAGAATAAATAATGAAAGAGTGGTAAATTTTGAAAGAAACGAGAGATGTAGGAAAATGGGCATGGTTACAAAATTTAAAAATCCCAAATCAACCACCTGAATGACATGTTATAAGTAATAATTTAGGCCCTCAAGAGAACATCACCATGGTTAGCTAGAATTTTTTAGGCTATAATTGGAGGATAGGTCCTGGGATGGGGCCTATAATGAAAGGTTAAGATATTATCATTATCATATAAACATATGAACATGATGGTTATAGAATCCTAAATATGGAAGGATGTAAAAATATTTATTTGGAATGAGAGGACTAAAATTGGAAAATGATGTGGGGAAGAAAAATGTTGATTAAAGAAACATGGTGTGGAATTATAGAAGTAGAGCAAGAGGACCTAAATAAATACTACATATGCTAAAAATAACTGAAAATGGGATGAAACATAGGGTCATTTCTGGTTATTATGCCTTAAAAGGCTCCAAAACATATAAAAAAGTGAAATTGGAATGCAAAGACCCTTTTACATAACTAAAGACATGGCATTTCAATGTTTAGCACATTATGGGAAGTTATTCTAGTAGGGGACTTCAATGAGAAGACAAAAACGACCAAACACTTAATTTGAGTCATGATGGAAATGTCCATAACAATCCACTTTGGCTTGAAGAGGAAGAATACCATATGTGAGAGAAGATCTTAACAAAATTGAAATGGAGGTATTACTTACTATGGAGCATAATTATAAGGGGTGTGTATCCTTTATGATTTGTTAATATGCAATGGCATGATAGCATAGAATAAATTAGGGAGCATCATCGCAAAACACGTAATAGCCAAAGTGTGGCACACTATTTATTTTCTCAAAAAACTCTATCTTGATATTAACATAATTAGAAGTCAAGAACTATCTTATATTTCACCGAATTCGTATCATAATACAATGTATGTGATGTTTGGCATGCAAAAATAGTCAAAAATAAGAACAAGCCCACCATAATAAGAGGAATATACTTTTACTGGGGTAAAATCCTCATGTCATATGAGAACTAAGAAATTCTTAAAGCAGATCTTGAACAAAACTTCCAAGGAGTGATGAATAATATACTATATAAAACAAGTTTTCCAATCATCATCAATATGTTGATTCCTCTCCTTCACAAAGAACTAAACACATAAAAAGACCCAATCCAAGAGGAAGAATATATGTAGTTTCGACTATGTGGGTTGGTAATTTAGAGGAAGCTTAGAGGAGATGGAGATGAGGTCTGAGGAGCGGAAGGCGCTCGGGCTATGGATAGAACATGCCTCGAGAGCCTGTGGTAGCATTGGAGTTGAGCGGTGGGAGAGGGTTAAGGCGCTTAGCGTGGTGGTTCAGCTGGACTCCCTCAGTCTGTCCCTTGCCGAGCGCTACATGGAAGGGTTGGAGTTGTGCTCTGGTCCGCTCGAGGAGTGTTTGGCTGAAGAGTTGTTGGACGAAGCCGTTCGGTTTGCTGGTTTCCTCCTCAGTCGGGACGTGAAGGCTTTTCTGGCGTTTATTAGTAGTGACATCGGCCCTGTTTCTTTTGCTTATTTTCCTGTCGAAGGTCTGGTGTCTACTTTTGTCAAGGTTCATTCTCGTTTCCATCGTCTGCCGGATGGGCTGCTTGTCGAGTCCCAGCCCATTAACGTTTCGCAGGTTTCTGGGGCTTCTATGGAGGTGTTAGCCCGGTTGTGGTGTTAGATCCGTTTCAAACCCCAGCTCCTGCACCTGCCCCGCTCTCTTCGGTTTCTGTTCCCGTTGAGGGTCACATGGCACAAATCAACGTTGGGGATTCGTTTTTGTCTGATGGTCCTTCTTCCGTGCAGGTGCGACTGCGGTGGAGGTTTTCCTCCCCTTTTTTTGTCTTTGTCCATGCTGGTTCGGTTTGGCGGTTGTGGTTGTCCATGGTCAGGTTGCGGGGCTGTGGGTTTGTGTTGGTTTCATTTTGGTCTGGGGCGGATCTGAATCCGTTGGTCTTCCTGTTAAGGGACCGCATGTCCTGGTTTCTAAGCGCTTTAGGAAGAAATGGATGTTTTTCGAGGAGCTTGTTTAGTTTGTATGCATTTTCGGCCAGTGTTTGGGCGTCGTCTGCTTCGTCTGTTTCGGGTTGCCGTGGTTTCTCCACTTTTAGGTGTCTGGTCGTGATTGAAGTGTATTGGTCTTTCTACTCTCCTGCTCGCGCCTTCTTCCTGTGATGGCTCTTGTTCCATCTGTTTTCTTCTTCTTGGCTGCTGCAGGTGGCTCGTCCTTTATCGGTCCGGGCTGTGGTGGTCGTTGGTTTTTTGGGCGGCCTGCTCTTCTTGCTGTGCGTTGGTCGCCCTCATGTTCTGTTTGCGTGCGGCTTTGGGCTGTGGTCTCTGCTTCGAGGCCGTGTGTCGGTGGTTTTTCGTCTTTGGTGCTTTCTCTCCGGTGGGTGGCTTTGTGGGTTGGATTGCGTGCCCAACCTCATTTTTCGCTCTGTCTCTATTCTCTTCTGCCTTGCAGCATCCTTTGCCGTTGCTTCAGTGTTCGTTGTTTTGGTGCTCGGTGTTCGGGTCTTTGCGTGGTATGGTCCTCCTTGACTTTCGTTCATGCGCCTTCGGTGCTTCGGTCTTAGTTCTGTCCTTCTTCGGCGTTCCGTACTGTTTACACCGCTTCCTCTCCTTCCTCTTTCTTTCTATTTGTTTGTTTCTCCTCACCTCTCTTTTCCTCTTTTCTTCACTTCTTCTGGTTGTAGGGTGGGGGCCCCAACCCCTCCGGTTCATAGCTCCGGTCAAAAGCGTTTACCAATCAAAAATATATATATATGTAGTTTCTGACAGATCTATGGTATGAAATAGAATGCAAGGAAAAAAAGAGAACTTTGAAGAAGCTTAAGATGTGTAAATAAAATAATAAGGCTTATGAAAACATGGTACCATCTAAAAGAGAAATTCATAAGTAAAATAGGAGAAAAGAGCTAATATCTCTTGGGAAGCATAACCTAAAGGTTCATAGAATGAATTAAAACATAAGAAATATATATATATATATATATAGTAAGATTATTGATACTCAATGGTTAGACTATGTAAAACTACTCTATGAATGAGATTAAGACAAAGACATCCCCTCCATAATCAACACCACAGTTGAGCTCTTTTCTAAGAGAGATATTACTTAATATATGAAGAGACTTGAAATGGGTAAAGCACAAGACATATATGTGTTACAAGTAAATTATCTAAAGTGGGTTTAAAGGTTCTCACTTTTCACATAAAAATTAATCTTAACATCATCGTTCAAGAAGGTTTCCCAACCGATTGGATGACCAATGTCATAATTCCTCTCTGTAAAAGTGGTAATATCAAAAATGCATCAAATTATCGCACCATCATGGCCAACCCTCTACTTAGAAAACTCTTTGGGAACATGTAGAGCACAAAATTATCAATTGGGTTGAACAAAAAGGAGGAAAAGAAAAAGGATATGTACGATTTAGACCAAAACATTCCACTATTAACCATTGTATCACCCTCAGAATTTATATGAAAATTTATGAGATACTCAAGGAGAATAACATTTTCACTACTTTCTTGACTTCAAAAAAAGCATTTGACATTTCCTTGAGAGGTAAACTTTAGAATATGATCGAATAACTTGGGGTCCTAAGTGATTATATTGTGCTAGTACATAGAATTCATGAGTAGGTCGAGCTAATATATGAACAAGTGAAGGAATGTTAGATTGATTTGAAAATGACATTAGGGTCAAACAAGGATGACTATGATCCCCATTTTGTTTGGTTTATATATCAACAAGCTAGAGGAGTTTATAAATAAATCTAGTGGAGAGGGTGTTCACCTTTCCAACAATGTGATAAAGCTTCTATTATATGTAAATGATCTTATCCTAATAGTTAAAACATCAAATATTTTGAAAAAACACTTGAATCCCTAGAGATCTTATGTCAAGAGGTTAGAATGCAATTAAACAATAATGAACCAAATTCGTTATCTTATTTTATTGATGGAAAAATAATCATATCACCTTTCTCTTCAAAGGGATCCCATTAGAGGTAGTGTAAGAATACAAGTATCTAGGGCTTTAGTTTTACAACAACATTATGAGGTAGACTTGTAGAGAAAATAATATAGAGGGGTTATATGGCATTGGTGAAATTTTTGACATGTGCTCCAATAGAAGATGATAATTTAATCCCACCCATATTAGAATCCTTACTAGAATTAGGTTTCAAGGTACAAAATACTCTTGATGGGTTCAATGGGAATTGTGTGACCTTTATTACCTACAGATGGGTTAATCATCCAAATTGGATAACCAACAATCTAATATACCTTATGGATATTCACAATGATGTTAAACCTAAACAAGGTGAATTGGATTTCATTTAAAAATCAAAAGGGATAAAAGGTTAGGGTAGGAAAGAACTAAAAATCTTTTCAAGTCTCAAAGAAACTCAGAGCACACATAGTCAACCTAACATGATGAGAACCAAAACTTAGAAAACCTTGTATACATCTAAAATTCTTACAAATCATAGGAAAGAGTTTAAGGTGGTGAAATTCCTTGTATCCATAAGATTAAATTTCAAGCACAACCTAAGTTCATTCCTTATAATTTATAAATCACAAGAATGACTAAAATAAAAAAATATGTTTAATTTAGTCTAATTCATTAATTTTAATGAATTTTATCCAAAATCGTAGTCTAAATTTCAATTCCTGCAATGTTTCACTGACTACCTAAGCACATCTAGTTTATTACAAATAAAACTGAAATCAAATTAGTTTCATGAACCATACAAACCAACACAAACTCAATTTTAATTCATTAATTTATCATAAGTATCAATGTTAGCTCTTAATCTAATTCAAAACATGTCATTCATTCAAATAAGTGAGAAAATACCATACACAACCCCACGAGATGTATTAAAACACCATTATTCCTTATTTAGTTGCAAAAATCAAATCTGAATTAAAAATAAATCCATTATAGTTTTATAGTGAATTCATATGGGACGAAACTACAACTTGTTCTCCATGTAGACTAATAATAACCTGAGCTAAACTAAAATAGTTAAAAATATATATTCAATTGATTACCCAAAATAATTTGGGAATTTATCAAACAATATAATTGTTTACATGAGATAGATGGCATATAATTGTATCCTCTACATATTCTCATAATAAAGATACATTTAAAAATAGAAATTTTTGTTCCCAAACTCAAAATTCAAATCTCAAACAAGATTTTAATAGAAAGCTAGACCAAAAACTATTTTTCCTTTTCCTTAGCCATAAAATACTTCTTGTAGCATTATTTTATTCTTCTAATATCTATGAATGGAATTCAAATCTTAGATGAGTTAGAATTGACTATCTTAGCATGTTCAATCAATGTTGCACATGGAAATACTTTCACATAGGCTACCCTCTTAGTGTTTCTAGTGATGTCCATCATGAATTTATGAATAGTCACACTTCCTTTAATTATAACAAGTCATTACCCGATTGTCAATTTTACTTTGAAAATTCTCTATGAGATCATCAAACTTATGTGATTTTTGGGTTTACTATCGATTCATGGATTTGTGACAAGCTTGCACTATAAAATAGAGACAAAATACTTTGTTTAAAAAATATTAAATTGTTTACATAATTTCTAAATGAGGAATTCACCTCTTTTAACTTATATTTCCTCGTCACAAGCAAGCTACACACATCATTTCCATCTTTCTATGATATTAAGGAAATGTTTGGAAGCATATTTATCCTTTCCATGTTCAATAAAGTCGTCAATTGTGGATCTTGCCATCCCACAAGTTGACAAGGAGCATGATGCCATGACATCTACTGATTATGAAGTTTCTAGACTTGGACTTGGGAGGTCCACATTGGAAAGTGACATGGCGATGGCTCAAGATTCAATTGATATTGTGCTTAAGAGACTTGAGAAATCTAAGTCTTAGAACTCTCAGCTCAAGGCTGAAAAGAATCAATTTTTGGAATATGTTCAACATCTAATAAATCCCATATCATCCAATTTCCTAGTACTAGATGTAGTGGCTACCCCTGATGAAGAAACTCTCAATTTATCAAAAGAAATAAACACATTGGGCCATATAACTAAAACTTGGCTTTCGAGAGATTCTCGTTTTAGGCCAAGAGATTATCAAAACAGCGGTTAAGCTCCATGAAGATGTCAATGCATATCTTGATCTAGGTCTTTCTTTCAAGGAAACTTTTTTTTATAAATTTTGGATGAGATATTACCGGTTTATAGGAGATGACGAGCATGAAATCCTCGCTTTATCCATTGAAGGAATTCTCAAATTTGAACATCAAGGACATGTTTTCTTTAGTGTCTCGCATCTCAAATCAAGGAATATGCTTCTCGAGGATTTTATGATCCATTATGAGAGCATATGCAATTAAGCCTTCACTTCACTCACCTTGATTCAATAATTCATAGCTGAGATCCCTTACAACCTCATAAATGAGCATAATCAAAAGTGTTCATTGGAACATGTGGAAGAGCAATTTTCACAATTATTTAAGGACATGTACACTCCCACCAATAATTTCTCGTCAGCCTCAATGGAGTGTTGCATCAAATTAAAGAACTTGTTTGAGAACACTCAATCAAAGATGCTTAATTTTAATGATATGCCAAGTAGGATTCGGAATTGCAAGTATTTTGTGAGGCTATTCTTCGACCAAATTGATGAGGCCACATATTGGCATGTTTTGGCCCCATCTAAATCCTTTTCAAGCCTCTTGCACATACGCTTTTAGAATTTGGTCTCCTCTTGATGGTTGATATGAGATAAAGTTATGATTTTGCATATATTTAGTTTTATATGTTCATTAATATTTAATATACTTATTTACTTTGGTGAATCTTGTCTCTTGTGCAAACTGATGTTTCTGATGTCTCTATGAAAAAATACAAGATGCCATAAGATTTTGAAGTAGTAGGCCCTAGCCCGTAGAACTCCTCGGGCCGTGCTCCTATAGAGCCCGTAGTCACCGACCGTGCTCCTATAGCAGCCCGTAGCCACTAGCTGGGAAATGATAAGAGAGAATCATGGCATTCAACAAACAATGAGGCATCATGAAGTATATGGAGCTGAGCATATGAAGCTGGAGAATGAGTTAACCAAGTGGCAGCATTGTTTGGACAAGTCTAAGAAGTCTTTGGGTGATTTATCTTACCCGTAGCAAGCTCCAGGCCTGCCCATAGCATCTTCCAGAACTACCTGCAGCAACAGAGCAATATGCACCTCTAGCTGCCCGTAGCCAAAGAGAACTTATCCAACTCACACTATAGCATAAGATAAAAAGTGCCAGCTATCCTAACGCATCATATGTAATGATATGGTTATTTTGTTAAGTAGTTTTGTAATTAGTTCCTATCATGTAAATAAGACAGGAATTAGTTGTCTTCACTCAACAAATATGAAACCGAACAACTATAATTTGTTTGAGTGGTTTTTGATCATATTCCTAGTATAGAATAAGTTAGTGATCTATCTATATATATATATATATATATATATATGTATGTATGTATGTATGTATGTATGTATGTATGTATGTATGTATGTATGTATGTATGTATGTATGTATGTATGTATGTATGTATGTATGTATGTATGTATGTATATATTCGATAAAAATGTACACATGGAGGAGGAGTAATAGATTAAGGAATGAAGTGATAATTGTGTGAGAAAAGCATAATTGTAAATGTGTGAAGATAGAATATATTAATGTGAGTTGTGCTCTTGAGTTCATTGTAATCTCTCTTTGTTGTAGCAATCTTTAATTGCTACAACTCAATAGATGAATCGTTTATCTTCTTGAGTAGTTCTGTGAGTTTCTAGGGTAGGATTGGAACTCACTTCTACACAAGGAAGGACCCCCTTGGAAGGAATTGTAGGGAAGATCCTATTCCTTCATTTCCTATTTATGTTGTGTGGATTGATTATTAGTTATATTTTCATTTCTAAAAGTTAATGAGTGCATAGTGTGTTGAGTTTTAGATCTGTAGATCAATAACCTCCATAGTTTACTTTCCAATTTGCATAGCATTACTTTATACTCTTTGATGAATTTCTAGCCTACAAAGACTTCACTCCAAAGTATTGTAGCATATATTTTGCAGGCCCTTTGAAAATCCTACGCCCCTGGGTTGACATTTAATGAATAGCAAAGTATGAGACCTAATATCATTGGTTGATTATTCTGCACATCACAAATGAACATTCTCAAAGCATGCCATGATGAGCCATGTGGAGGACACTTTGTAGCCAAAAGAACATAGTCAAAATCCTGACTACAGGATACTACTGGCCTACGTTGCATAAGGATGCAAACAGATATACAACTCACTATGATAAATGCCAATGTATGGGGAGGCCTACAAGGTCAGATGAGATGCCATTACAACCTCAGCTGCAACTGGAACCTTTTGACAAATGGGGGCTGGACTTTGTTGGGCCCATAGACCCCAAATCAAACAACAAAGAGTACATCCTTGTATGTATAGATTATGTCACCAAATGGGCTGAAGTAAAAGCACTGACACATGCTCGAGATGAGAAAGTAACAACTTTATTATACAAAGATGTACCACGGGAAATAGTTACAGATCAAGGGCCACAGTTTACTACTGATCTCATTGTTGACCTAGTGGAAGAATATACGATAAGACACAAGAATTCCACACCATACCATCCACAGTCCAATGGCCAGGTTGAAGTCACAAATAGAGAATTAGAAAATATCCTGACCAAAATAATCAATCTATCAAGAAAGGATTGGGAGTCTAGACTCCACGAGGCTGTATGGGCATACAGAATCACATGGAAAACAACTACTGGCTTCACACCATATGATCGGTGTATGGGAAGAAACCAATGCTACCAATAGAATTTGAACACAAAACTCTGAGGACTGCAGTAGAGCTGGGAATTGATATTTCCAAAGCACACAAGCAAAGATTGATGCAGCTCAATGCTTTGGATGAGTACAGACAACAAGCACTTCAGAACACATAATTGATACAACAACAGCGAATAGGATGGCATGACAGATACATCAAGCCTAGGCAGTTCACACATGGAGATTGGGCCCTACTGTCTATTCAAAATACAAAGACCACAAAGGAAAATTGCAAACAAGATGGCTTGGGCCATATGAGATCAAACATGTCTATGACAATGGTGCAGTCCAACTACGAACAATTGATCCAGTGAGATTCAAACTCCTGGTTAACGGTCACAGACTCAAAGTATACAAGAAACCCTTATCAAAGGAGCAATTTTCATAGCAAGTGTAGTAGTCCATGCAGACAAACCCTCATATTGACCCACCAAGTTCAAAGGAAAAGGAGATTGATGAGGAAGGAAGGGAGGATGATCTCTACCTCCCATGGGAAGAAGATTGAAATGTTGTATATGGACCTTAATAAGGCCATAATAAACATCCTGCTACAGGCAGTAGCAGGATTAAAAAAACCAACAATGAAAACCCTTTTTGGGCATTGTTGGCAGATTTTGGGTAGAAAACCAGCTTGTTGGCTACTCAGAACTGTAGAAAAGGGCCTGAATGGAAAACTAGCTCACTGGCCATTTAGGGGCAAAAATGGAAGAAAAACACCTCAACCAAACTGTTTTTGCCACTTACCGGTTATTTGCGAGCTACTCAATCGATTCTTATGAGAAACCTTCCATTCTTTACACGGAAACCTTCCGATTCTTATGGGCAACCTTCCAGTTGTTGCAGGCAACCTTCCAATTGCTACGGGATCCTTAAACAATTGTTGTGAGCACTTTCTAAAAGTGCTACGGGTAGAGTTTTGGACAGCCACATGCATATTCAGAAGGAGGTAAGGCAAAATTTGGGTCATAAACAATTGCACAAAGCAGAATTCATGTTGTAGGTACTCTTTCCCTTCCTGCAAACATTCCTTTCTTGCTACGGGGAAAACCCTTGGTTAAATCAAGCTACCTGTTCAATGCTACGGGCCACCTCATGGTCGCTACGGGCACAATTTCAGAGTGTTGCAGCAAAGCGTGCTACGGGTAGTCAAGACAAGGGATGCACAAATCCACTCCAGAACTTGCAGGCATCATACAAAAGAAGAAGGAATGTAAGTTTCTAAAAATCACAAGCATCATGCAAGGAGGTATCATTTTTGCAGGTTTTCACATGTTGCAGATGCATAAATAGAAACAAGGACCTCCAGCCGAGTCCAAGAGGAACCTCATGTCTGATCTACATAAGCATAAAAATTGCATAAACAAATTCTAGGAGAGCAATCATTTTTCAGACGATCCTTGCAATCAAATTACTCATTGGAAGAAGTGTTGCATGCCAAACCCTTGCACAAATCATATTTCCATAAAAAGGTGTCACGTGGAGGACAAATAGGTGACACTAAGGTAAAAAGGTAATATCTACAAGTAGTAAGTATTTATTTCTTGAAAAGACATGTTAAAATTAAATATACGCCTTAATCATTTACTTTTTCTATCACCATCATGAGGGGACATTAATAAGTTCCTTCAAGCAATAAATATATGGCACGCGTGAAACATTTTTTTCACTCGGGACAAGTGACAACTGTCGAGGGAGGAGGTAGGATTGGATCTCACTACGGGCAGACTTAATTACCCTCAACATGAGAACCGAGGAAGTAATGATGCACACCTTGATTACAGGGGACAATTAAAGATTGCCCCTGAGATGAGATGTAAAATAGAAAAGGGTGACAATCAACGCAGAGAGAAGAAAGAAAAAAACTTGTCTGCAGAAGCTATGGGAGGAACAATTGTTCATAGAGAGCCCACGATGTCACACCCTTGAGAAATAACCCTCATTGTTGGGATATATTTGAATGGGTTGGATGGACAAATTACTTCCAACTTACTAACCAAATACTCGAATGAGAGAGCAGAGAAATTTGCAAGCACATTCGATGGATAGCAAGCCACGGTAGTTGGCATATCATTTCCAGTAATGAAAGAAGACTTGATTGGGCAAGTGACAGGACTCCCTCAAAATGGAGAAAATTGGGAGGAGAAACCCAATGCACAGCAAATCAGACAGCAATTCTTCCAAGGGGAGCAATACAATCAGACAAAAGGGGGTATTGAGACAAGAAGCCTACCTAAGGCCTGGAGAGAAATTGTTACATTCATCATCAAATACTTCACATGCGAAGGAAGGTATTCCCTACTCTATACAATGTAATTTAAATACTTAAATCACTTGAGGCATGGAATAGTAATAAATGTCCCAAACCACTTGTTGAGTAGCCTAAAGAAAATGGAAAAATAATATCAGAAAGGGGCGAAGAACGCCTTGTCTCATCACTGTCTAATCTGGCTAATCACCAAGCAAGGCCTCCAAAACATCCAACCCAGGATTGATTTAAACCAGGTAATAGGGAATCCAGACCAGCCACCTGCAGCATCAGAAGAAGAGAAGAGTCAAGAAAAAGTTGAAGAAAGAGTGGAAAAAGAAGAAACCCCTAAGAAACAACCACAACAAGAAAGGAGGACAAAAAGAAAGCATATCATAAGGGTCCCTAGGGAGAGAGAAGAGGAGTCTAGCATACCCATAGCAAGAAATACTAGGAGCTCTGCTGCTACAGGAAGAAGAAGGAGGAGGCTCATCATTTCCTCAGAGAAGGAAACCACAGAAGAGGTAGGGAGTAAGAAAAGTAGCCCTTAGAAAGAAACAAATGCCTCTCTATCTGCAGAATCAAAGGGCTCTGTCTCCAAGAAGATGAAAGGTGTAGAGGCAACATCACCTGCTAGAGAGCATAGCATGTAGGAAAAGGAAGAAAAACCCCTACACCTATAGTAGAGGAGGCACCTGAAGAAACTGAGACTACCTCAAGCACCTAAGAAAAAGGAAAAGAAAAGGTAGTAGAGGAAGTTACCCCCAAGAAGGAACAAAAGAGAAAAATAACAGTTGTAAGAAGATCTCATAGGATAAGGAGGAAAAGAACAACACAAATAAAGACCATAGAAATCAGTGAAGAAACACCTCAAAGAAGAAAAAGGAAGAAGTCTTTATCACAAAAGAAGGTTTTGAGATAGTAAGAGAGATGGACAGTTTAGAAGAAGAGGAGAAGCAAGAACAAATACCTCCTGAGATACCACAACAGGCAGAAATTGAAGAGGTGAAAAGTGAAGGGAAACAAGAACCTGAATTCCAAACTCTGGAGCAAGCAGTGGAGGAAATCAACATTTTGAGAAGCATCATAAGAAACCTGGAGGGAACAAGAGGATTGGATGCCCTGATAGGAGCAGCAGAAGCCTTGGAAAAGACTCCCATGGAAGAAGAAAAAGAAGAAGAGCTGCAGAAGAACTGAACCAAAATATGAAGGTAAATACAAAGGAGGAAAGAATGAGTCCTTACTCCAAATGGTCCCATATAAAGCACGAAACAACCTGCAACAGAGCCTGAGGTAATACATTTTGACCTCACTTCTGAAAATATCTATTCAGTTGGACCTAAGGATGACCTATATACATTCTTAGAAGAAAATTTTCTTGAAGATTATAATGTTTTTCAAAGGCTAGTACAAATATTTAAAGGGCATGTTGAAGCAAGGCAAAACAACATGACACATTGGTGGAGAAGGTGGAAAAACAGGAAGCAGAAATAGAGGGACTCAAGATGAAAGTAGAAAATATGTATGATCTTTCTACTAGGATTTTAGAATGCAGACCTCCACCATGAGTATATGCCCTATATCTACAGGAGAAATGGTTGCATTTCAGATATGAGAAGGTATACAATAACCTTCCCTATGCTGTGGATGACCCCAAAACATTCTTTAACATGTATAGAGAATCTGATCCTGACACTCAGGCACAGCTGAGTGAGTTTTATATTCATAACTTTGTTGTTCCTTCTAATGTAAAGTGGAATCCTAACATGTACCTGGGTGACATACTTCTAGATGCCTTCACATCTTACCTGAAAAATGAGAAGAGAAGGAAAGAAGAGGCAGATGAGTATCTAGAAATGGAAAAATAGTCCACCTTAATGATAAGGGGAGAAAGTGGTTACCCTGAGGACATTGTAGAAGAATGGGCAGAGTTTGTATCAGAGGATAGATTGGCTACATGGGTTAGGCAAAGGCGGATAGCTGTCCAGAACCGATATTTGATATTCCTGGATAAAGAAGGTAAAACAGCTTATGTATCCTACAAATCAAGATGGGATGAGTTGCCCACTATATTGAGAAATAAAGAGCCAAACTCACCTACAAATTTTAAGTAGGCCTTAAAAAGGGTGCATGATTACATAGAACTGGTAAGAATGAAAAAGGAAGGATGGATAGGATTGAGGTTTCATCCTCCCATCTTCTGGTATCCCATTCCAGATTGGAGGGAAATAGTACCTTTGGATAAAGAAAAAGAGATAGCCTTATGGCATGAGCTTGGGATAAGGGGAGGTCTCTATGGATATGGCTAGATAGGTAATCAAGACCCCTATGACTACAGAAAATATTGTGCCTTCAAGATGAGCCAGCTTGCTCAGGGACGAGCAAGAAGATAAGTTGGGGGTGTGATGAGGCCACATATTGGCATGTTTTGGCCCCATCTAAATCCTTTTTGAAGCCTCTTGCACATACAGTTTTGAGACTTTGATCTCCTCTTGATGGTTGATATGAGATAAAGTTATGATTTTGCATATATTTAGTTTTATATGTTCATTAAGATTTAATATACTTATTTACTTTGGTGAATCTTGTCTCTTGTGCAAACTGATGTTTCTGATGTCTCTATGAACAAAATACAAGATGCCATAAGATTTTGAAGTAGTAGGCCCCAACCCGTAGCAACTCTGGTTGTGCTCCTACAGCAGCCTATAGCCACTGACTGTGCTCTACAGCAGCCCGTAGCCACTGGTGGGAAATGATAAGAGAGAATCATGGTATTCAACAAATAATGAGGCATCATGAAGTATATGGAGCTGAGCATATGAAGCTGGAGAATGAGTCAACCAAGTGGCAGCATTGTTTGGACAAGTCTAAGAAGTCTTTGGGTGATTTATCTTACCGTAGCAAGCTCCAGGCCTGCCCGTAGCATCTTCCAAAACTACCTGCAGCAACAGAGCAGTATGCACCTCTAGCTGCCCGTAGCCAAAGAGAACTTATCCAACTCACACTGCAAAGCATAAGACAAAAAGTGCTAGCTATCCTAACACATCATATGTAATGATATGGTTATTTTGTTAAGTAGTTTTGTAATTAGTTCCTATCATGTAAATAAGACAGGAATTAGTTGTCTTCACTCAACAAATATGAAACCAAACAACTATAATCTGTTTGAGTGGTTTTTGATCATATTCCTAGTATAGAATAAATTCTTGATATATATCTATATATATATTCAGATAGAAATGTACACATGGAGGAGGATTAATAGATTAAGGAATGAAGTGATAACTGTGTGAGAAAAGCAGAATTGTAAATGCGTGAAGATAGAATATATTAATGTGAGTTGTGCTCTTAAGTTCATTTTAATCTCTCTTTGTTGTAGCAATCTTTAATTGCTACAGCTCAATAGATGAATCGTTTATCTTCTTGAGTAGTTCTGTGAGTTTCTAGGGTAGGATCGGAACTCACTTCTGCACGAGGAAGGGCCCCCTCGGAAGGAATTGCAGGGAAGATCCTATTCCTTCATTTCCTATTTATGTTGTGTGGATTGATTATTAGTTATTCATTTCATTTCTCAAAGTTAATGAGTGCATAGTGTGTTGAGTTTTAGATCTGCAGATCAGCAACCTCCATAGTTTACTTTCCAATTTGCATAGCATTACTTTATACTCTTTGATGAATTTCTAGCCTACAAAGACTTCACTCCAAAGTACTGTAGCATATATTTTGTAGGCCCTTTGAAAATCTTACGCCCTGGGTTAACATTTAATGAACAGTAGAGTATGAGACCTAATATCATTGGTTGATTATTCTGCACATCACAAATGAACCTCCAGAAGAAGAAAATATGTTTGAAACATTGGGAAGGTTTAGATCCTTTCAATTGGTAAAAGTGGCAGATCCTAATTTCCCCAACGGTTCAGGGAGATAGTTTTCTTGGTATCTAACGAAAAGGGAGAGTCCATTTCTCCGAGACCCCATTTCAACGGATAAGGCTTTGGTTATTATTGTATGTTTTTTAAAAATGGGATTTTAAGAAATGAATGTTGTTATTTAGGTTGCTTTCAAAAACCTGTGGATAATTTTAAGTAATTTCTATGTTTAGTTGATTTTAATAAAGTTGGTTAAAAAAATTCAAAGGTCACTTACTATGTTTAGTTGATTTTAATAAAGATACCTTATTTTGAATGTTCATGTCACAAAAACCCGTAAGAAGAAACTATGTTTGAAACCAACTTTGGGTTATAAAAGGAATTTAGAAAAGGGGCTCATTTGAGATAAAGGGAGCTTTGTTATTAGAGAGGAGAAGAAAATAGGTTTTTGTGTGGCAAGCTATGTTTAGTTGATTTTAATAAAGTTGTTAAAAAATTCAAAGGTCACTTAAGATTTAATGTTTGTGTTACTTTTTGGGTTATAAAAGGAATTTAGGGGCTCATTTTGGAGTTAATGAAACTTTGTGTTCTTTTTGTGAAAATATTTGGAGTTAATGAAATACAAACTTTGTGTCTCATTCATTGTCTCTTGTAACATTTGATGTTCTTATGTTCATTAGATGTTAGATGTTTAAATCTTGCATGCAAATATTTTCTTTGATCTTATTGTCAATGTTATTAAGTTGTTGTTCTTGTTCACAGTGATCAAGCTATACTATTTACTTGCTCATGTGTGTTCCCTTTTACTCATTCTCGTTTAGCTAATGCAAACTCTGTTTTATTTGTGTTAGTTATTTTTTTTCTTCTTTGTGTGATATTAGGATCTATTTTTACCTAACTCTTGCATGTTCCTTCCATTCATTCCTTTCCATTCCTTTCCTTCATTCCATTCCATCTCCCTCATTCACTTTTCTTTCCATTGATGTTCCAAAACACCCCCACATACAATTTTGAATGTACATGTGTAAATACAGTTTTGATTTTCAATAAAGGCAGCCTCACCTTCATTAAGGAGGGACTTTGTTCCCACACTTTTGCATGTCATTTTTATGCGTGTAAATCCATATGCCAATAGTTTTTGGCGACTCTACAGTGATTATAGAATTGTTAACAAAGTGCTTGGTTAAATCTCTATGACTATCCCCTCTGCACAAGCTCCATTTCTTCAACCGAACCTTGTGCCCGAAAAAGATTTTCAAGGAGACATTGGTGTTAACCTTTCAACAGAGCTTGGGAAAACCGTGAAAGTTTGCAACAATTTTTGGCTATTGATAGAGTCATTGACAGAAAAATCTCCATTGAATACCTTAGAAAAAGAGTTCCCGCACTTGGGCGGAAGACCTCCGGACACGTGTTGATCATTGTTCATCATGCAGCCCCCTTCCACCAAGGTAATAATTTGTATGACTATTATAGGTAACCCACCTATTTTAACTGAATCTTATTTTTGTGGATACTTAAGAAGATATATCATTATATCTAAGCCAAGCTATTTGGGAAAAGCGCACGAGTGATTGTTGTTTTCATCTTGTTGCATCAATACTAGATAACAAAGAAGAGAAAGTCACGAGAGTTGCTAGCGTTATTCAAGCACAAATAGCTCGAGAAAGAGAGTGAAGAGAAAAGGATAGATCCAATCGAACATACCAAAGTGATCCCTTCACAGTAAAGATTTCAAGCTAGCAAGCAAAGAGGTTTATGCAAGGAGAAAAAGCTAAAGGTCGATCTGATCCCATTTTTTAATTTTAAGGAAATTTTGGTTTTAAGTTATCTCCTCCCAAGAAGAACACACCTTGTAGATCTGTAAGCCTTGCATCAAGCCCCGAAAGAGCAAGCAAAGAAGGAATCACTACCAGTCAAGCATTGTTCTTGCTCAATTTGTTTTGCCTTCACATACCACCTTTCCTAAGATGGCAGTCAATGTACCATAGGGAAATTCCATAGGTCCATTGGCCTTACCAGCTTGACATGATCTCCCAAGAGGATCAAGGAAGATTCTTCCCAAGTTTGACGGAGATGGAAAGACATCACCAGAGGAGCACATTTCTACCTTCTTCGTTGCATGTGTTGTTTTGTTGGTAGAATATGAAGATGTTATTATTCACCTTTTCATTGAAACATTGCATGATGTTGCTAGATTGGTTTCATCATCCGCCAAATGGATACATTACAAACCTGGAATGATATGAAAACTAAGTTTGAAGATGGATTCAAGATGGCGAGAAGATGAACATGCTCTTCTTGCCCAACTATCTCAGCGCAAAGAAAGAGCCCACATAACCCATGAGGAACTTCATGGCTAAGTTCAACAAAATGGTGAACGAGTTCTGTCTAGATTCGTCCAAACCTTGATGAACAAAAATGTTTCTTTATTAACGCACAACAACAGAAGTGTGCTATCATCTGAGAAGGGCTAGAGTGGATAATTTGGAACTTGCTCAATCCTTGGCCATAGAAATTGAGGATGACTTAATCATGGTAGGAAAATTCAAGAAAACTTCCCTCAAGGGAAAGAGTCAAGAAACCCCAATGCTTCAGAAGCTATACTCACTAAGTTGGCTAATGATGTGCTAGCTTTGAAAAAACAATTTTCTCAAAGTAGTAAACCTACTCCTTACAAATACATCCCAAGAAAAGGCTACGTTCCCAACAAAGCTAGGATTTCAAGTGCTCCGACGAGGCTTGTTATTGAAGTAGCACCCACAACTAACTCAAAGTGTGATGTCATTAAAGAAAATGATGATGAAGTTGAAGTCATTGAGGTTGATGAAGAAGAGCTAGATTTTGGAATATCTAAACCTGAAGTTCAAGATCCTGAGGGAGAAATTAATAATCATTTCTTCAAGTACGGTTCAGAAGAATAAGATGAATACAAAGAAATTATAGAAGATATGAATAGTCAATCCTTCGTTGTCTTCACATGCTCTCATAAAAATGAGCAAAATACCACTAAGGTAGAAGATAAAGAGAGCTCCAAGGAAGTTCCAAAAGAATCTAAGACTAAGGAAACTTCCAAAGAATCCAAGACAAATGAGACTCCTAAAGAGTCCAAGGTGAATGAGGTTTCCAAGGTCAAAACTATCTTAAAGAAAAGAGGGCCTTTGTCAAGTCAATCAGTTGATAAATCAACTACAAAGAAATTTTCTTCTTCCACATTAGTATCAACCAAGCCCAAAGCAAAGGTCAAAAGTGTGCCATCATCAAGTTCGAAAGAACTAGTATCTGAGACATCAAGTATGGTTACTTTGCCCAAATTTGATATCATTGATCATATCAATAAAACAAAAAAATTCATGTCACAGAAGAGTACTTGAAGTCCAATAAGGATCAACTCGAGAAATTGGTCCATTTTATCAAAGGTGACTCTATTGTTCATTCCTCCAAAGGAATTATGAAAACTCCCAAAGATGGGAAGACTCAAAATATTGTGGCGGCCACTACACCTTCAAATGAAAATATTGAACCTTTCTTTGTGTCCTTTCTGATCAACGGATGCAAATTAAGTAATTGCATTATAGATTCTGGAGCCTCGGATAATGTGATGCCTACCAAAAGTAGCACATGCTCTTGGGTTAACTTGTATGAGAACATTCGGATCTTGTTACTCTATGGAGACAAGACAAGTTCCTCTGATTGGGAAGATTAAAGATGCTCAGATGGTTTTAGCCCAATTCCCTCATAAGTGAGTTAAGGTAACTATTCTAGTTGTTGACATTCTGCTTCATATGGTATGTTGTTGAGTAGGAAATTTTGTAGAGATTTGGGTGGTGAGATTCAAATGGATTGGTCTCATGCCATGATCCCTATCAATGGAGAAATGAAGAATCTAATGCTAGAAACTTAGGAAAAATTCACGGTGATGAAAACTAATGATCCTTGTGCATAGGTCTTGTTTCAAAACTCAAGTATGGGTAATTATATGATGACTATAGAGGTTCATGCACCTGAGGTCACTTGCCAAGACTCTAATGAGATATGGACTCTTGAGTTTGATGGAATTTGTTTCTCAACAGGTTCCGGTGCAGGAGTAGTACTCATATCTCCGAATGGTAAAATATTTCCTTTTTCTTACAAACTCCAATTTTCAAATACTAACAACACTGCAGAGTACGAGGCATTAATCCTTGGCCTTCAAGCTACATAGAGAAAGGGATCAGAAATTTGAAAGTCTTTGGAGATGTAGAGTTGATTATGAAACAAGTTAAAAATCAGTTCCAAGTAAAGAATGATCGTTTGAGACACTACAAAAATAAAGTGTGGGACATGATAGAAGCCTTCGATGCTTTTTCAATAAAATTCATCCCTCATGAAAAGAATGACAAAGAAGATTCTCTAGTAGTCTCAGCTTCATTGATGATTCCTCATTCAAAGTTTGATCAAGACAAATACACCATCAAAATGGTTTTTAGGCCAAGTATTCAATGATGATCAACAAATTATTGCTTTTTTAGAAAAAGGGATAATTTTGAACAATTGTACTTTGAAGGAAGTGATTCTACATTTCACGAATCGACGACATCACCCATTCAATAAGAATTTGAGAATGAATATCCTGGTGATGGCATCATTCAACTCAAAAGAAATAAAATTCCAAAAGGATTGGTTTCACTTGAAGAAATTTTTGATAAAACATGACGGGTTTATCAAAGAGAAAGAGCAGCGAAGGACTGCGAATTTTGCCAACTATGAGTAAGTTAACATTGGTACCAAAGATAAACCTCACCTGGTCAACATCGGTAAGTGTTGCTCACCTGAGGAGCGCAAGAAATTCATAAGCCTCCTTACCAAATATTATGACATTTTGGCTTACTCATATGAAGACTTGAAGTCTTTCCAACCTAGGGAAATGGAGCATGCCATACCCCCTTGAAACTTAGTGAAATTCCATTTAGGAAGAAATAAAGACAGTATAATCCCAAGGTTACATGGAAAATATTTCATGAGGTTCAAAATATGTTAGATGCATAGATAGTGTTTCCTATTCGACATTCAACTTGGATAGCTAATATTATACCGATTCATAAGAAAAATGGAGAAATTAGGATTTGTGTGGATTTCCACAATCTTAATCAAGCTTCCTTGAAGGATAATTATCCACTACCAGTCATGGACCATATTTTACAAGCAGTAACTAGATCAAAATGTTATCTATGCTAGATGGTTTCTCGATTATAATCAGAATGAAGTGGCTAGAGAAGACCAACATAAAACCATGTTCACCACCCCTTGGGGTACGTTCGCATATAGAAGAATTCCTTTTGGTTTGATCAATGTCGGCACAACTTTTCAAAGGGCTATGGATATGGCATTCACAGATTATAAAGACAAGATCATCGTGATATACCTAGATGACTTGACAATGTTCTCAAAGAAAAAAATCACCTAAGAGATTTAGAGAAAATATTGCAAACGTGTCAGACTTCATAAGATCTATCTGAATCCAAAAATCTGTGTTCGAGTTATGGAAGGTAAACTCCTAGGTCATATTGTTTCTAAAGAAGGAACTAAAATCGATCCTGAGCACGTTCAAGCTATCAAGAATCTTTCCTTGCCTACAAGTAAGCCTGGAGTCCACTCATTCTTTGGAAAGGTGAACTTTTTAAGAAGGTTTGTGCCAGATTTTTTGCCGAGCTAACCAAAGAAATTGTTGATATGATGAAAGGAAAAGAGTCTTTCAAATGGTCAAGGAAGGTAGAGAAGCATTTGATCAAATCAAAGGTGTTATTGCGAAAGCTCCTACATTAGTGTGCCCCAATTTTAAAAAGGATTTTATAATCTATTGTTATGCTTCGCCGCACATAATCTCTGCCATCTTGACTCAACACAATCAAAAGGGAATCAAATATCCTATTGCATTCATGAGTTCTTGATTTAAGAAACATGAACTCAATTACACTCCCCTTGAGAGGCATTCGTACGTGGTGGTGAGAGCTTTGAAACATTTTAGGTACTATGTATTAAATTCTCACACTAAAGTCTTAGTACCAGACACCATAGTTAAATTGATGTTGACACAACAGGAACTAGGATCTAAAAGAGGTAACTGGGTCTCCAAGATCTAGGAATATGATTTGGACATCAAGCCTACCAAGTTGGTTTGAGGAAGAGGACTCTGCCAACTCATCGCAAAGAATGAACCACAAGAGGACTCTGACGAAGAACCAATTGAGGAAAATTTACCACTAGTAGTTTTTGTCAGTACCATAGATGAATGGTATTCTGATATAGCCTACTTTCTCACATATGGCGAGTGTCCAAAGAATCTGACAGCTAAGGAAAAATGAACTATCAAACTAAGAGCTATCAGGTACATCATTTGGGACAACATTGTGTTCAAGAAAGGAATCGACGGCATGTTCCTGATACGCAGGGGTTAAATTTGACGTCGTTTAGACGTTTTTCATGATTTTAAAGTAAAACTGCAAATATTTGACATAACCATTACATGTGACTTGCATATTTTGAGTATGACCGTAATTTTTTCTATAGATTTATATATAAACTATACTAATATATATTAAAAATTAAATATGTATAAAATATTTGTAAATATAATTGATTAAAAGTGTAAAAATAACACTATTTTACATTTTTGAAGGGCAATATTTAAAAATTACCGTCACCTAAAATTTATGTGACAAGCATAGGTGGCCGTCAAATTTAACCCATTAGATGTGTTGATAAAGAATAACCACCTAGGTTGTTGGAATCCTTTCAAAATCAAGCTTGTGGTGGTCATTTCTCCGGCTCGATGATGGATCATAAAATTTTGTGAACACATTATTATTGTCCCACTATGTTTTCCGATGCTCAAAAATGGGTAAAAAAATGTGAAGCTTGTCAAGCAATTTGTTGGAAGACCAAAATTGGCAACTTTGCCTTTAAAGCTAGTTGTCATTGAAGAACCCTTTCAACAATGGGGTTTAGATTTCATTAGAGTTTGAATCCAAACTCCAAGTGTTGGTCATACTCGCGTGCTCACTACAACTGACTACTTTATGAAGTGGGTTGAAGCTATACCAGTAAGACAAACATCTATTGTGGTAATCTGTGACTTCATCAAAGATAATATATTGGTTCATTACGGGATTCCACACAAGATCATGACAGAACAATGCCTCTAACTTATCTTCTATAGATATGATAGGTTTCTGTTATGGGTATGGGATATCTTTGTCTCATTCGTCAGATTATTACCCACATGGAAATGGTCACGTAGAATCCAAGAAAAAAACATCATTACTATGTGTGCAAGTTAGTAGAAGAAAATCAAAGAACTTGGCACAAAAAGTTAAATGATGCATTGTGGGCTGATTGTGTAACTCCCGAAAAAGAGCAATCGAGATTTCCATTTCAAATTTTGTATGGAACCAATGCTCAAATTCCCATCACATTGGAGTTTCCAACGTTACAATTAGCTCAAGTAGTTGATGATGAATGCTTCACCAATGCATTAGATAAAAGGATCATGTTCCTAAGAAATCTTGAGGAACAAAGAAGTCAAGTGGAAAATAGGATCGAGGAACATCAGCCCAAAGTGAAGAGGTTGTTTGACAGGAAAACTAAGGAGAGGTAATTCCAAATCAATGACTTGGTTCTTCTCTGGGACAAGAGATGTGAACCGAAAGGAAAGCATGGGAAGTTTGATTCGTTGTGGCTAGGCCCTTTCAAGATCCGACATTTATGTGGAGATAACACCTATTACTTGGTGTATCCTGATGGAACTCATTTTCCTTTGCCCTACAGTGGGTAATATCTCAAGCAATACCAAAATTGAAAATGGGTTGTTCCCCGTATGTACATAGGTAATTAGGATTTTGGTTTGTTTCTTTTCCCATCTTTCGGTCTCCTCTCTTGTATCATCCCATTTTTTTGCCCCATCATTTTTGAGATCATGTTCATTAATATTTTGTTCTAGTCCAGTTGTTGCGTCCATGAAGTCCTTATCCCCAATTAGAGCCAGTTGTTATCAACCAATTTTGACTTCACAAAATTAATAAAAATGGAAATTTTGAAATTTTTAAAAGTGTTACTTTGCATGATCTATCACTCTCATCGTGATCATCTCATTTTTGTGATCGTTCTAGTCTTCATTTTGTCCTTTTCGGGTGAGAACTCCTCCCGCCAAGTCTCAAACTGCATTAAATATTAATTAATTAATATTTAATTAATTAATTACTCTTTGTTTGATAAAATTAATTTTTAATGATTATGGGGTTTTTAATTAAATAAATATTAATTAAAATTCATTCAACAAGATTTATTTTAATTTTGGGAAAAATAAGCCTCCACTTCCCATTGTTGGGGATGCCAAATTGGCTTCCCGGACCCGGATTTCCCTTTCTGGCAAATTTGTTTTAATTTCCCACTTGTGGGATTTCTTTCCCCGATTGCCAAATTAATGAATTGGAAAATGGGAAAAAAATCTCCGATTTCCCACATGGGGAAATAAAATGGGGATTGTCAGCCCCCTTGCCATTTCCACTAGCAATTGGTTGTTTATTTCCCCACTTCCCCCTGGCAATTAATGCCACTACTAGGGAAAAGGGAAGTTGTTTTAATGGGATGAATAAGAAATGGTTGTGAGGAAGCTTCTTAAATCCTCATCCATCAAACTCCTTGGAAAAAGTCGTGCGAAGTAAATAAGAAGCTTGGAGGATTTTTAGTTTTTCCAAACTCCTTATTATTTCCTCTGGGTGTATTCATCACATGTTTTAAAAGAATAGAGGAAGCTCACGTTGAAGGAAGAAAGAAAGAACAAGTTTCCACGCATTGGTTTAGCAAAAAGAGAACTAATAAAAATTTTTAAAGAGTTTTACAAAGTAAAAGACAAGGACCATGTTTTGTTTCATGCAAAGCATCTCCACACAACAAGGAGGAAAGAAGGAGTAGTTTGAAGATCCACGCATTCACAAAAAGAGCCAAAAAAAACAACAAAGCATTTCCACGCATAGCAGAAGAGAATAACGCGTTGGCAAAAAATAAAATTCAACCAGTAAAGGAGCATACCACGTGGGATAGAAAGGCATTTTGATAAAGTAAATAACAGTCCAAAAATTACCATGCACGTCCAAAAATAAAGAAGCTATTAAAGTGTGAAGATAAAGAATTCCTCCACGCATTTACCAAGGAGCAGTCTAAAGGAGAATCATCTCAAGGAAAAAAAAAAAGAGGCAATCACCTAAAGGAGAAAAAGCATACACACAACCCAAGAGAGAACACTTTTCAGCGCTTAGGAAGAATAGAACAGTCCACACAAAGCATAAAATAATATTCCAGAAAGAACAGATGTAAGATCTCCACACCTATAAGGGAAATCAATCACAAGAACACAAGAAGATTCCACGCATTTTTAGAAGGAAAGTCAAAACATTCAACAAAGCTTCTCCACACACTCTCAAGTTTTCCATACGCATCTCCAGGAAAAGGCCACACGCAAAGATATAAAGAGAGAAATTAATTTTTAATGCCCAAGGATTAGAAAATAAAAATAAAAAGCAAATATAGAAAGGGTGTCAATGCATTTGTCCATGAAATAAGGAAAACAATAAAAGGAGAAGAAAGAGTCTTCACGTTTTCCAAATTTATTGAGAAAGAAGCCATTGGAAAATAAAAGTCAATTTAGCAAACTAAAGATCTTCACGCATTCTCAGGAGGATCAACGCATTTGCAGGAGGATTTAGCAAGTATAGTCACGCATAGATCAAAAGATCGCAAGGAAGAATAAATCTCAAAGTTGTGTGGTCATTAAAATCATGAAATTTTCATGCATGCAAATAAGAATTTATGATTCACACATACCATGGAGAATTTGCTCTGGCAAATTAAATAAAAAATTAGGATATTAGAAATCGGGTGATTTTGTTTATTTTAAAAAATAAATAAATTATTGTCACGGAAAATTGAAAAAGTCTCGGTATGATGTATTATAAAAAAAATAACCAAGATTATTATTATTATTATTATTATTAAAATAATAATAATAATTAAACAATCATATTATTCTTGCATTGATGGGAGTTTGGAGACTAAGACCCAACCCCACTTGCATTGTTTTTTGCGTGCCCGGGTCATTTTTTGTAAAATTCATAATGGCCGAAAAATCTAATAAATCTACTAGGAAGATCGAGGAAGCTAGTGGAGAAATCAAACAAATCCACGCTCAAGTATGAATTCCAAGGAATCATCCCTCCTAGTTCCATTAAGTCGGCATATGACAATATCATTGATACAAATTTGGGTCACATCAATGTGCAACAATTTACGTGAATGGGTGAAAATGAAGGCAAAACCATATTCTCGGATAGGCTTTACCATAGTGGTCTACCCCAAGCAACAACATTTCCTATCTCGGTGTAGTGTCCGAGAGCTGGTTATCGCTTGCGTAGAGCATTATGATCCCGAGAGATGAGGAATTTTTAAAGATAATCGTGAGCCTTTTCTCTTAATCACACCAGAGCACATTGAGGAATTGCTCAAGCATACCTAACTTCCCTAAGAATGTGGATATCACTCGACAAGTCAACACAAGAATTTTGGGATGAAGAACCCCTCAGGTGGAGCAAGATGGTTAATAACAACTGGTTAGTGACCAAGAGCCTCGAATTGATCGGCTTCCTAAAGAACTGTACCGCATTGAGTTTGTGGAAGAAATTGGGGACATGATTACTCTCCTAAGTGGAGTTTTCAGTTTACCCTCTGCCAAGATTTTCCACCAATGGATGTATCAGTTTATATGTATCATCCTTTGCCAAGAGAGAGTTTGTGGATTGGGCCACCATCATCAGTGATACCCTTCACAAACAGTTGATTGAAGTAAAGATGACTGGATGTTTCTACATGACATCATATCTGACTTATGTAGTGGCAAGAAGAAAGTTATTTTTGGACTCGAAACAAGAGGAGTCATGGGTCCATCAAATAGTGTTTTCCATTATTACCCGCAACTAAGTTTCAAAAATAGCTCTCACCATTTCAGAAGGGTCAATGATGCATTTACTTTCCGCGTGATTCAAAACCTGAATAGAATATAGAGGAAAGATTTTCCAAAGAATCCATGAATGTCATTTCCCAATGGGGAACATGGTTTATTCAATTTCATCTTTTTCCTACATTCACGTAAGTGTTTTTACGGGTACTCCATGGAAACTTCCTAAGTACGTCAGTGACAAATGGGCATTAATGGAGCTTGCTCGAAACTATTCCAAGTTCATTATCTTCTTAGTGACAAGCATCACTTAGAATTCATTTCCCAATCCAAATTGGGAATACCAATGTCCAAATCTCTTCAGTGCACAACTCATGGAAAAAGAGTTTTCCCTCATCACAATTCATCCATATGTGAAGAGAGCCTAGTTTGATATCAATGGATATATGCAAAATATTCTTGGAGCAAAGTATCAACATAATCCTACCATGGAAGATTTTTGGGCTGCCTATTCAGATGAGCATGAAGTAAGAAGATGAGAGTTTTCTCACCTAACCCTTGCTCAGATCAAGGCCTTTCACATCAAGAGCCCTCTAGATTCATTCGTAAATGATGATGAAGATGTTATTGATCCTTCATATGATGCTATTTGCTTTTACCCCATTGCCTTGAATTGACTGGACCAAAAGAGATGAATTTTCTCTTGATAGCAAGAATCAATCAATCTTGAAAGAAGCATATCTTGGTACGAAAGAGAACTTTCCAAGTTACAATCAATTCAAGATCATACTTCAGATCATCACAAAATTACCAACTCGAGGAGGTCTTCATTCAACCAAATCCCCTTCTCAATCGACCTCTCGTGCCATCCAATCATACACAACAAGCAAGAAAGGAGTGGTTGCCAAAATCCACTTCGCCGAATAATGTGTCACGAGGAGAAAAATCTAAAGGTCCTAGCCCCAATGAAGGAAGAGAGCATGTATCAAGATTTTCTACTTCAAGTAGAGATTCTTCTACTCACATTGTTAATAGTTCTCAAAATCTAGTGACAAACGATCCTCAGCCATGCCTTGCACAAGCGTCCACTCAGGTGCAGGTAGTCCAAATATCGAACACTTCGGAGCCTATAGTTCACGAAGAGATTTCCCAAAATCTCCCAAATGAGCAGGAGGTGGATATCAAGGTTATTTCTCTGAAATCAAGGTCATGGAAAGGATTCTTATAGAATCTCATGATGTCAAGAACAATGAGAATGTTGCTTTGAGCTCCAGGATTTTGTATGTAGAAATAGTGAATGATACTCCTTTTGGGTTGATTGCGAGGTCAAGAAAAGGAAGAGGGTTGTCAAGGCAATTGACATTGATTTTGATGCCCTTTTCAAACTTTTAAATGATGTCATTCCCAAGAAGCCTAAAGTTCTTTCTCAAATAATGGTGGATAATGACGGAAAGATTTTGGATCTTTCCATCCCACAAGTTGACAAGGAGTGTGATGTCATGACATCTGCTGATTATGAAGTTTCCAGACTTGGACTTGGGAGGTCCACATTGGAAAGTGACATGGTGATGGCTCGAGATTCAATTGATATTTGCTTAAGAGACTTGAGAAATATAAGTCTTAGAACTCTCATCTCAAGGCTGAAAAGAATCAATTGGTGGAATATGTTCAACATCTAATAAATCCCATATCATCCACTTTCCTAGTACCGAATGCAGTGGCTTCCCTTGATGAAGAAACTCTCAATTTATCAAAAGAAATAAACACATTGGGCCATGTCACTAAAACTTGGCTTTCAAGAGATTCTCATTTTAGGCCAAGAGATGATCAAAACAATGGTTAAGCTCCATGAAGATGTCATTGCGTATCTTGATCTAGTTCTTTCTTTCAAGGAAACTTTTGTTTCTAACATATCAAATTTGGATGAGATATTTCCCAGTTTACAGGAGATGACGAGTATGGAATCCTCAGTTTTAGCCATTGAAGGAATTCTTGAATTTGAACATCGAGGGACATGTTTTCTTTGGTGTCTGCATCTCAAATCAAGGAAGACGCTTCTCAAGGATTCTATGATCCATTATGAGAGCATATGTAATGAAGCCTTCACTTCACTCGCCTTGATTCAAGAATTCATAGTTGAGATCCCTTGCAACCTCATAAATGAGCATAATCAAAGGTGTTCATCGGAACATGTGGAAGAGCAATTTTCACAATTATTTAAGGACATGTATACTCCCACCAATAATTTCTCGTTAGCCTCAATGGAGCGTTGCATCAAATTAAAGAACTTGTTTGAGAACGCTCAATCAAAGATGGTTAATTTAAATGATATGCCAAGTAGGATTTTGGAATTATAGGTATTTTGTGAGGCTATTCTTTGACCAAATGAACCTCCAGAAGAAGAAAATATGTTTAAAACATTGGGAAGGTTTAGATCCTTTCAATTGGTGAAAAAGTGGCAGATCCTAATTTCACCGACGGTTCAAGGAGATAGTTTTCTTGGTATCTAACAAAGTGGGAGAGTCCATTTCTCATACGTTTGAGATAGGTGGACCCCATTTCAATGGATAAGGCATTGGTTATTATTGTATGTTTTTAAAAATGGGATTTTAAGAAATGAATGTTGTTATTTAGGTTACTTTGGAAAACTGTGGATAACTTAAGTGATTTCTATTTTTAGTTGATTTTAATAAAGTTGATTGAAAAAGTCAAAGGTCACTTAAGTGCCTTATTTAATGTTCATGTAAAACCTAACTACTTTGTAACCAACTTTTGGGTTATAAAAGGAAGTGAGGGGCTCATTTGTAAAGGGTGACTTTGAGAGAGGAGAAGAAAATATTTTGTGTGCAAGCTTTGTTTCAGGAAGAAACTTTGTGTTCTTTTGTGAAAACATTTTGGAGTTAATGAAATACGAACTTTGTGTCTCATTCATTATCTCTTGTAACATTTGATGTTCTTATGTTCATTAGATGTTAGATGTTTAAATCTTGCATGCAAATATTGTCTTTGATCTTATTGTCAACGTTATTAAGTTGTTATTGTTCACAGTGATCAAGCTCTGTTATTTACTTGCTCATGTGTGTTCCCTTTTACTCATTCTTCGTTTAGCTAATGCAAACTCTTTTTATTTGTGTTAGTTATTGTTTGTTCTTCTCCATGCGATATTAGGCTCTGTTTTTACCTAACTCTTGCATGTTCCTTCCATTCATTCCTTTCCATTCCTTTCCTTCATTCCATTCCATCTCCCTCATTCACTTTTCTTTCCATTGATGTTCCAAAACACCCCCACATACAATTTTGAATGTACAGGTGTAAATACAGTTTTGATTTTCAATAAAGGTAGCCTCACCTTCATTGAGGAGGGACTTTGCTCCCACACTATTGCATGTCATTTACATACATGCAAATCCATATAAGAAAAGACACTTGAGGTAATAATTCTCAAGACACATATACTTGGTGGAACACTTTAAATATCACCACCCAGATATAGAAACTAGTGAGACAACAATACATGTAATGGGAACATCTAAATAGGTATTACTTACCATACTTGAAATGTGTGCTTATGATACTCATGCATAGGAAGCACGAGAACTAGAGGTACCTTGACCTGAATCCTAGAGGAGGTGAGAGAGGTCGATCAAATGTAGATGAAGGAATATTTTTTATTCCTTTGAATATTGATTTATTCATATCTTATGTTGTGCCCTTTTGTTTATTATATTCTTCACCTTTTTTCTCTTCCACTAGTTGTGCAATTCCAACTTGAATGATCACTAACTCGTATCTTCCTCTCATAAAATTAAGTCTATTTGATGGTTTGGGTATATCTAATCCTCTTGTATGTACTTATACTCCAAATATATCTTTGTACATGGATTTTATCTCAATGCAATATAATGCTTTGTCACCTCTCCTTTGGGGTCCTAATATCTTAAAGGTGTTCTACTTATGGATTTTAGATATTTTCTAGAATCATCCATGTTAACAATTGAGGGCCAAGTGTTAAATTAAACCTCCCAAACTTTAAGGAGATGTCAACACAAACTCTTTGTTGTTTTGTCTTGTAAATCCTTACAATTTCATGCATAATTTGTGTTGTCACCTCAATTGTCAAAATTTTAGTAGGTACATATTTAGGCAACACATTTGGGTGGATATAACATCCATTTACTCTAATGACTATATAGTCATCATAGTACCAATAATAACCTCTCTCTATGATGTATTTCTTCATCATTATTGAAATCATAGGCATCTCTCTACCATAAATTTCCCCATACACAGTGGGATAAAAAAATTTGTATATGCCCTTAATATACGCCCATACCTATAATGTTATAGAGCATTGCAAGACACCTAAATAATATGATTTAGTGGCTAGAGAGGAAAAAGAGTGTGCTAGAAATATATCTTTGCACATATAGCATCCACTAGATAGGAAGCCATGTATAAACTTGTGTTTGGTTCTTCCTAAGCCAAATTCCATTTTTCTTATATATTTGAGGCAATTACACACCCCTAATATGGTTTCCAAATTTTTATAATCCCTACTAATAGGAGTACCCATGATTCATTTATAATGTTAATATTCTTGGGTCCCCAAGTTCAATTGATAAAATCCATTACTACCTTAATGCCCTTGCTAAAGTGTTGAACTACTACTTTTAAATGAATCTTCTTCTTCAAGCTCATAGGGTCCTCTCGCAAACTCAATGAGTTAATTGTCCCATATATTCATCTGTTTCATCAACCTGATTGGAGGAATTCTCTTCATAAACCATATTGGCCTCTAGAATAGGTATAATTCACTATATGTGGTTTCATTGACCAGGGAACCAATCTACACATTAAACTTCAAGGCTCAATATTGCATTATACAATTAACCAACACATACAAGAAAAAATCCTTACAAGGAAATACTTTAAGCTTGGATGCGGCCTTATGCCTCTCAATATATTTGATTAATTCAATGTTCTTAAATTTTTGAATGTCCTTAGTATTAAACTTATATTTATTTAGGCATTTTTCCTCTAAATTCATTATTTTATAGTAAAGGGCAATGTAGTTGGCCAACAATTTCAACAATTATTGGGATAAATGAGTGATAGTGAATTCAAGTTCAATTGGGGTGGATTTTCCTCATGGTAGCAATTTGTGAAGTGTCACGGTGATTTAAGAAAGACTTACCTAGTATTTCATTGTTTTTTTATTGAATTTTGAATTTGCACTTTCTCTATGAATGTTTTTCCCGATTCTCTTTGTAATTATTGGAACTTACGCTTAATTAATAGTGGTAAATTTTTTAACCTCAAAGGATACTTGAATGCTTGTTAGTTTACAAATAAGATGGATTTTACTATTTTTGGTATTGAAATCATATTTTTTGAGTCATGTGTATTCGTTTGAAAGATATTTGATGGTGTCTTGTGTTTTACTCCAAGTTAGGTATCATATGTATCTCAACATTTATTCATTTTGAAAATTTCACATGTCTTAATCCTTGAACTCTGTGTATCTCAAGTTCATTATCTATATCCTTGGTTGAGTTATGCATCATAAATTGAATCCCTATCATTAGATCTATGTGGACAAATAACATTTTCTAAGATTGTACATAATTAGGCCACTTGTCCCCTTATCGATTATGGGGTCCTTATGGATTTTGAATTTTAAACTCTCTACACTTTGAACTTTTTGACATCCAAATACTTGTGATTGGTTCTTTTTTTATGGATATGTAACCATGGTTGGTCCACATGTACATTACTATTGGATTTTAAGGATCTCAAATTTTTGAATCCTATGAATTTTCCACACCATGTATCATATATCTATCATTATTCCATGTAGAGCAACAATGGGTCACATTCTTTAGGTACCTTTCCTCTTATTTCATGACAAGTTTCACCCATTGCAGGCCCGCGTGTCTTCGAATCTTTGAATTTGGCTTGACTTTTTAACTCTTAAAGATAACCTAAGTTTCAAAAAAACAATTATGAGTCCTCCTGCTAGTTGTACACCACTTAAACAAAAACCTATGAAACGTGTTAAAAATAAAATCATTGGAAAACTAAACCAAGTTGAGCGAGTTTTGACAAGTTTTGCTTGTTTCAAGCTTTAAAGCCTGTTAGGTTTCTCAAAATTAAAAATATAGGGGTATTAATCCAAAAAAATAAGGCTCTTGATTGGTCGGTATTTGGTCAGCTTTCTAATCTTTTATGTGTTAAGTGTATAAGGGGTTCATTCAAGCCCAATATAAACTAAGGTTTTATGATGTTTCAATGTGTTTTTTGAGACCAAACTAATACCTAAGAGGGGTGCTTTATTTTCACAAATGTTTAGAATATGTCTTGTTTTAGTATGACATTGCTGTATAAATGAAGAATAAACACAAGAATGTATACAAAAGGATGTAATGAAAGCAATTTGATAATTTGATGTGTTTTTCTCCCCTCCCCTTTTATTTTTATTCTTGTGTTATTTATTTATTTTTCTTGTGTTCTTTGTTTCATTTGGTTTAACATACATGTCTCCACAAAATGAGACTTTTATTAATCTTCAGATTTCAAGAGGGTCCCCACTTTTTGCATAGAAAGTAGGGGCATGTTTTATACAATAAATGGTGACTATGTGGGAAAAAAAAATTCCATAGTATTTAGAACTTAATCTCTTTGGTTCCACCTTCTAAAAAGATAAATAATTGACCAAAAATAACAAGTTTATCTATATCAAATGTTTAAAGCACAAGTTATATCATTATTACTTGACATATTAAGTCAAAGTATTGCCAAGATTTATAATGGTGTGATATGTGCATTTAATCCATGCTTCTTTGAAAATTTTAGACTAGAATGTGAAAGACCTTAAGTACAAACTTTTACATTGTGGCTAAAAGGTTGGGCATTGCTTCGGTTCCAAAGAAGAAATCTATTTCCCTTATAGAGATACCTTTGGATCCACTCTAGGTTTTCTCCATTGCTCGCTACACATCCATATACTCTATGGAGATTGCCTAAATTACCCTTTTAATTAAGATAATCGTATGATTTCCATTGATTATTTGTCTCTTTTATTCATATTGTAGAGTCACTCAAATTTGGCAATGTATCATCTAGAAATGACAATTTCAATATGATACCATTCTAATACAAATGATTGAAGTTTTTAGATGGATGTAGTACAATCATATCATAAATACCCTCTTAATTGAAGCTATTCGTACCAATCATACCTTGAATAACTAGTTATTAAAATAGTATTCTTGTAAGTGAGATTGATGAAAAATATGCACTAAATAACTTTAAATAATGAATCAAATCTTGTTGATTTTTTTGTAAATAACTACAAATAAAATCAAATATAAACTAAATGCAAAAATTAGATCCTCTTGGAAAAATTCACCCAACTATTGTCCACTCAATTAATTAACACACAAGATTAATATAGCCATTACAACAAGACTTCTCTAAATTTACGTGACAAGTAAAAGACTAATACTAGGAACTGAAAGTCCTAAGTAAGCTAAAGACAATGAAAAATAGACTCGAGATGACAAGTATGATCCACTCGATAATATATGGTGAACATGCAAGAAGTCATTATTAGTTCAAGTGACACATGCACACCCATCATGCATCTTAGTCAGCCTATGTGCCCTTACCTCTCCTATGAAATAGAAATGGAATTAGATAAGACTAAAATAATTCATCGGTACATATAAATGGTGCCCCAATTATTAGGGATGGGTGGATAATGATTTAAACTCAATTAAGTGCATATCTAGTGAACTACACTCTAATTGACACTTCTCGTCTAAAAATAGAATTTTCAACTAACCAAAATTATCCTAAAAATAAAAACACAACTAAATATAATTCTAATGGTAATTAATCAAGTTCCCATATTGGAATCATACTTAGCATTCCTTGTTTTAATGCAAAGAGAAAAAATGCCTATCAACTCCTTAAGTCTTTCATGAACTTTCTGAAACAACCCCTTTATGAAAATATCATAAAATTTATCTTAAATGCTCACATAATCTATGAAAAAATAATTAGTATTCACCAATTATCTGATAAAATGATTTTTAGTTCAATATGTTTAGTTCTAGCATGTAAAAATAGATTATTTGACAATTGTATTGTCCATTGTCATAGTAATAAAAACCTTTGTGGGTTCAAGTTGAGTCTCTCTGAAATCAACTAAAATTATTCTCAACCACATAACTTATGTGCATGAATATTTAAGAGATTCATATTCAACTTCAGGAGAGGATAAAGCAACTATAACTTGCTTCTTTGATGACCGTGAAACCAACCCACTTTCTAATGT
Organism: Taxus wallichiana var. yunnanensis; assembly: GCA_018340775.1. Classification (NCBI taxonomy): domain Eukaryota; kingdom Viridiplantae; phylum Streptophyta; class Pinopsida; order Cupressales; family Taxaceae; genus Taxus; species Taxus wallichiana. Next base: position 343,657,986 of record CM031239.1, read on the forward strand.
GAAGTAATAACTTGAAGTAGACTTCTTGTCATCAAAAAATCCTCCTCAATCTGAATCTATGTATCTAATTATAAATAATGAAATTTTTGTTCTAAAATTAATACCATGATTATAATTACCTCTTACATATATGAAAACTCTTTTCACTACTTGTAAATGCTTCAGTGATGGATTGCCCATAAATCTAGAAACTAATGAAACCCAATAACTCTAAAATTTGGTCTTATAGATGCACTTAGTTATAATTACATATTTATTAGTTTGAGGCTAAATAAAATTCCATGTATCATTCATCTCAATTTAATTCATCTCAATTTTCATAGCATAAACCCACTCTTTCCTTTGACTAATTTCTACATAACTTTTAGGTTTACTAGTCATAGATGATAATGAAAACATAATATCTTCATCATAAGAATCATCAAATAAATTACCTTATTAAGTTTTCAGCCTTGTGATAATCCTATCATAATTCTGATCCAACATTTCATTTTCTCATTGTGGATTCAATAAATGTTTGTGCTTACTCCCTGTTTATGTAAATGGATGGCTAGTCTCCTAGGAAGAGCTAGTATTATTTCCTATTGAACTAGAAACCTGTGTAGGACTTTGTAATCAATTTTCATACCATAAACCCACTCATATCAATTTTCCCTGTTTATATATTTCATATCAATTTTCCTAGCATAAACCCACTCTTTCCTTAGACTAATTTCTACATAACTTTTAGGTTTACTAGTCATAGATGACAATGAAAACATAATATTTTCATCATAAGAATCATCAAATAAATTACCTTATTAAGTTTTCAGCCTTGTGATAATCCTATCATAATTCTGATCCAACATTTCATTTTCTCACTTGTGGATTCAATAAATGTTTGTGCTTACTCCTGTTTATGTAAATGGATGACTACTCTCTAGGAAGAGCTAGTATTGTTTCCTATTGAACTAGAAACCTGTGTAGGACTTTGTAATCCATCAAATTATTCTTCTATAGGCTACACCCCTTCACTCATAATCCTTTTATAAATACTATAATGATTAGCATGCATCTCATTTTCAAAAAAATACAATCCCTATAAATAATTGTGGATTTATTAGTAAGATTATAAAATTTGTATGCCTTACTTTTATCACTATAAATGGGAATTTTTTTATAAAAGTAAACATACTTTGTCTCACCACTACCTTGACTTGTAGTGAGATTTATTGATCTATATGATCTCTCAGAGCAATAATGGCCCATGTGAACATTCGAGAGAAGTTTTGGCATTATATTTTCATTGATGTCAAAATGTGATGATGAAAGTGGTATTGTCATTGATGTCTTAGGTTTCATTGACGTCAAAAGGAGAAAGAGACATGAATTATGATTGGTAGTATCAGTCATTGATGTCATATGTTGTGTTGTTGTCATGACAAGTTGAGTTGTTTAGTCTCATTGATGATGTAGCATGGTGTCTTGAGTGGTGTGGTGACTTGTAGAGGTATTGTAATGATAGGATGATGTTGTAGTGATTTCATGAAGTGTGTTGAAGGCTCTTGTAGGTGTGAAAGAGTGATGAAGTCATGAGGTGGTGATGTAAGCATGGTCAAGATGTTTGGTTAGGAGGCTTAGTCAGAAGGTTGAGGTATGTCATGATAGAGTACATGTATGTATGAGTTGGTTATGCATAGTGATAGCATAGAGAGCATGTGGATGAGGTGTAGAGACACTCACAAGTGTCTTATAATGTAAGTATGAGGTTTGGACATGTTTTCTAGCTCTGCAAATAAACCTATTCTTAAGCCCGAGGTAGCCAAAAGAGATGAGTTAAGAATTTTTAGAATGGAGATGGAAAGGTGAGCTTTGGGAAAGATGTAGTAGGTTGTTCTTGAGGTGTGGTCAAAGTTTTAGGTGTTACTTTGCAATAATAAGCAATAAATGTGGTTTTTACCCTTGCCTAGTTCCTAGAATTGAGAAACCAAGCTTGATATGAAAGTTTGATGCTCATTGGCACATGTGAAGTCTGCATGAGAGGATGAACTCTTGAGATTGTTAAAAAGCTAAAGAGGTTTAAAACCCTTCTTAAACCCTACTTGAAAAGTGGTGGAGAAGAAATTGATTGTACATACTCAGAATGGATTGGTTGACCAAGTTTTGTGATTGTAATTTGTAGAGGACTCCTTCATATTTCTCGGGTGGTATTTAAATGTCTTGAGAGTGTGTGGACCCTGCAAAAAGTGCATGTTTATGAATAAATTTATATTTCTCTCAGAGTTTTGTGACTGGATATATTGAATAAATTAGCGTTTGAGGAATATGGGAAGTAATTATACAAGTCTATGGTGGTTTTAGATCATGGTTGATCCATTTAGAGGTCTTTTGAAGCCTATCTTGCAAGACTGATTTTTGGGATGAAAATGTTAGTTTTGGTGGTCCTAGTTGCACAGGTTTTTTAATGGCGTTTCAAAACAAGTGGTAGTGTTTGAGAATTTGGTGATGAACCTAAGCTTTTTAATTTTCATCCATGCATCATATTTTCATGGTTGAGGTGTTTTGGTGATGATTTTGCTACAATCTCTAAGGACTGGTTTTGTAGGTCATAGACCTAGTGATGAGAGTTACTCCAAATGGTTGTGTTATTACTTGAGATGATGGTGCAGAGGTGTAGAAGCTTATAGGAGGCATGGAGTGGAATTAGAAAACATTTCTAAGTGGTTTCTAAGGTTTTGTGAATGTCATGTTGGCTCAAGAAGGCTAAGTTTGGTGAGAGGGAAGTTCTAGTGTATTAGGCCTAGTTAGGTCATAATGGAGGATTTGAAGTTTCTAGGTGTTATTTATGACCTAAGTGGTCCTATAAATGATAATTTTATGATTTTATTAAGTTTTTTTATAATATTTTCCATATGATGGCTAACCTATGTGTTTTATGATCATGATTCATGTATATAAACATGTTTTAGAGGCTTATTTGAGAGCTTGAGAGGGCATGAGAAAGTGTGAGAAAGAGGGTTGAATATTGAGGTAAATACGGTCTTTGTGACCATCTAGAGAGGGAAGGGAGTGTGTTATGGTGTGTTAGAGGGAGTTTTTTTGTTGGAGAGGTATTTCATTATACCTAATCACCTTGGAGGAGAAGTTCTTGAGTGAGTTATCAAGGAAGGCATATTTGGAGAGGATAGAAGGAAATAGAGCTAAACAAGTGTCATCATCAGTTTTTGGTGAAACATTCCATAGGTGACAAAAACATTTAGGTGGTTGAATTGGTGACGAGTCATCTAGGGGGTTAGTCCCTCCATGTACGGTTGGTGTTATACTAAATCTAGGGGTTGGTGCTCCTTGTGGGGTTGGTGCCTCACTAAACCTAGGGGTTGGTGCTCAACTAAATTTGATTTAATGTTGTAATAAATCATTGTTTCAATGGTTTTTCTTACCCTTGATAGTTTTCCACTTATATCCGGTGCTTGTGTTCTCTTGTGTTTCCATTTTCTCATATATGGTTATGTTTTTGTTGAATGCACGGTTAATGGTGTGAGCTATGGAAATTACGTTGATAACAAAAAATTAAAGTAACTAACTAGATACCTTCTCCTTCATGATTCCTTCAAAAACCTTGGAATGGGAAATGGAATGTGGATTATCCCCGATTGTGTGAAATTTAGGTGCTTCCTTCGAACCGGATCTAGACCTTTGTTGCAGCAACAAGGTCGACAAACTTTACACAAATGATTGGGGATAATGGATTTATGGATGAAAGGAGTGGGATTATTCAAACATTAGGATGAGATGGAGGGATGTTGTGTGCTGAAAGAAAGCAAGAGCTCTAACATGAATTTCTACTGATTTTTTGTTTGTGTTTTAGAGAGGGGGTAAGGCTCTATTTATAGCTTGGGAAATGGATTAACTTAGAGGATTTTAAGTAATCACAGTTTGAAAATGTGGGCAAGATTAGGTGAGTGGGTGAGGATTAAACTTGTATTTTTAATTCACAAGTGGAGAAATATGGAGAATAATGACATGTGAGGAGGATTAGGTTATTTTAAGGATTGAAAAGGATAATTAATCAATTAACATTGATTAATTTGATGTGGATTTTTGTGGGAAATGAAATGGGGGAATTAATTGATTTAGGAAGGGTGTGAAATTGGGGTGTCTACATTTTCCCCTCTTTGGAAGGGTACTATGAAAGTAGTGTCCTTTCAAAGAAAGTAGACGAGATGGAAGAATCTACCCAAGCAACAGGATTTAAGGTGTTTGAATAAATTCTTCTTAAGGAAGGTGTTCCTTAGATAAGAATCTATTAGAGGAAAAAATGAGAAAGCATTCTCTAAGCAAAAATTAGAACAAAATTTTACTCATGAGAATGGAGGAAGAATTAAATCTACTTTTTCTTAGCAAAAAGTAGAGAAGATGTGTGATTGTGAGAATAGAAGGTGGTAAAGGATGAATGTTATGGTATACTCCAAGAAAAAAATGCCATGGGAATATGTGATTATAGATAGATGTGATTATGCCCCTCGAGAGGGTTGAAGAGAATGGAAGAGATAATAGAGCTCTCAAAAAGAGGAGAGGTAAACATTATGGAGAGGAGGAGGAGAATGGGATGTATGAGGATGGAGAATTTGTGGTCGTAAATGGGGAGAGATTGGAATCATCTCTGAATGCTAAGTGTAAATATGTGTGGAAGGACTTAAGGATTGAGAGTGGAAAGAGAAAAAAGAAATGAACATTTGTAGTGGTTGATTATGGGCAGGGGAAGAATGGGTAAGAAAAAAATTATAGGGGAAGGAGACAAGGGTATGGAATTAAGCGAATGAATATGGAGGAGGATAAAAAAGGAATGCAAGAGGTTGAAGAGGATAAGAGAGAAGGATGATAGGGGAAGAAGGGATTAAGGAAGGACAAACAAGAAGGAGAAGACGAGATGAGAGAAGATGACAAAGTAGAGGGTGAAAGTAGGAAAAAGGGAAAGAATGATCAAAAATGAAGGTAGTGGAATATGATATGAAGGGAGATAAATGAGGGGAAATGAAGGATATGTGGAAGATGAATAATTTAAATAATACAAAAGAGACGATAGAGCAAAGAAAAGAAAGAAATGAAGAGGGACCAGGAAGATGTGGAGAAGATCGAGAGAAATGAAGAGAAACGGGTACATAATGAATGAAAAGGATAGGGGTGGTAGATAAAATAAGGGGAAGGGAGGAGGAAGTTGAAAATTTTGGGGAAGAAGAGATGACAAAGTGGAAACAAGGAGATGATGAAAGGAACCAAGTCATCATGGGGAAGAACAAGATAGAGAATATTGGAAAGACTGCATAGAGATGCATGTGGATGATAAAGGGATAAAAATACTAGACAATGAGAAGAGAGAGAGAGGGAATGATGGGGAAGTAAGGAGAAAGAACAAGGGGAAAGGGGGAAGAAGATGATAAAGAGGAAGGGAGACAATCATGAAGAGTAGGAAGGAGGAGATGACAATAGAGAAAATGATGCAGAAGAAAGGAATCAAAAATGGGGATATGTTGGGTAGAGTCGGTAGCATAAGGAATGTAAAGAGAAGAAAGAGGGGAGGAATGACACGGAGTGGAAAAGATGTAGAGATGCATGAGATGAGGATAAGAGGATTACAAGAAAATAGACAAAGGATGTATGATGAAGACAATAAATATATTGATGAGGGTGAAGGGAAGATGGAGAGGTGGGGAATAAGTGACAAGAAAGGGTGGGTGGAGGAAATGGAGGGGAGGAAAGAGATAATGGGGGATAAAGGATGTAACACCGGTGAAAGAACATTAGGGAAATTCTGCCAATAATTATTGTTGGTGAAGGATGGGAGGAAAAGTGAAGAAAGTAAAAAGAGGAATGGATAATAGAAGAGGAAATGACATTAAAGGGACATTAGGGGAAGTCCACCATTAATTATTAGTGGGCACAAAGGAAGGAAGGAATGAAGAAACAATGGAGAAGGTTAAAGAGAGTGAACAAGGCCTTACGAGAATGAGTAGGAGTGAATTTTAGGTGTAATCCACCAATAATTATTAGCATGGAAATGAAAGATGATGATGAAAGAATGTTAGGGAGAGACTAACAATAATGGTGGGTAGGAATAGGGGTGGATATGTGGGAGAACTTGAGAAGATGAAGTGAGAAGAGTAAGTAAAGAATAAGTGATGAGTTGTGACAAGATGAAGGTGAGGAGAGGATGCGAGAGGATGAGGATGAATGAGGTGAAGATGAAGAAACAAGACATGAAAAGAATGGTAGGAAGTGGTATGAAGGATGATGGATCAAGGAGGGGAAAATAGGGGAAAGGAACATGGTGATAAGTTGAAGATGGTGGACGCACTCTATGATATGATAGGTTGAGAAAGGATAATGGTAGGAGGAAAATTTGGTTGGTAGGGGAGACCAAGAGGAAGAAACAATCAATGGAGGGAATGAAGAATGAGGCAAGGAGAAGTCCGAATAACGAGTTCAACTTAAGGAGGACCCTTAAGTAAGACTTTCATGTGGTAGAAGTGGTTAAGTAACATTTCCAAGTGGAAGATGGGTGGGATGAAGAGTAGAGAATCGGGAGGTGGTGTTTGCGAGAATGAAAGAGGGTGTGAGAGGATGTGATGATGGGGAATGATGAGAAAATTTGGATGGTGAGAGTGTGTAGTGATGGGGAGTGCAAAATGATAAATCATCCTTAAGAGGAACTCTTAAGTAAGATCGCCATGTTGCACGAATGGTTAAGTAAGATATCCAAACCAACAGTCATGGTGAATGGAGGATGAGAGATAGTAATGGAATGTATAGAGGAGTATAACAGTTGGTTGGAGAATTTGGTGATGACAATGGGTGGTAAAAATAGGATGGAGGAAATTTGTTTGCATGGGGAAGTGTAAGATGGCGAGATCATCCTTAAGAAGGACTTTTAAGTAATATTACCATGTTGCGTGAATGGTTAAGTAAAATCGCAAAGCCTAAGATGAAGAAGAATGATGGGAAGAAGGTTCACGAGGTAAGCGGTGACTTGAGTGATTGATGGAGGTGGGGAGGAGTTTTTACAAGATAGGCTGAAGGGGAACCCTCAAGTGAATTTTATGTATTGTGAGCATGTGTAATTAGGATTACCAAGCAAAATACGGATACTAGGAAGAATGCAAGAATGGAACAAGAGGTGAGAGGAGGTGATAACAAGGAAGGAAACAAAGGAGTGTGACATGAATGGATGGAGGAATATATGTGGTGTAGGAATGGAGAGTGTGAGGGGAATCCTTAATTAGGATGCCCATGTTGTGGGAGTGATGAGGCAAGAATGTCAAGCAAAAGAGGTGGAGTGGAAAGACATGTGTGGTGGTGATTGTCATCTGATGGAAGAGGAAATGGTGTAGAAGTTTCTACATCAGGAGGACCTAAGGAAGAGGGTATACCTCAACTAAGAGTCCCTGGCTATAATATTTTCAAGCTGAAAGCGGAAGAGTGAAAAGGGAAAATCAGGAAGAAATGGAAGGAATATACACATAGTGGTGAAATGGGGTAGGAATGGTGAGAAGGGTAATGTGAGGATAAATGGGGGCAAGTGGAAATGAGGAGAGAGGACCAATGGATCAAATACAGGTGGATCATGGTGGGGGATGAAGAGTTACAGGATAGCGAATGCTACTTGAGAAAGATCCTCAAGCAGATTCGTAAAGCGTGACGGTGATCAAGTAGGATTCCTAAACTAGAAAATATATTAGTACGGGTGAAAAGTAAGTTTTAGATCATGCAGTAATATACTCATGTGATGAAAGCATCTAATTTTAATATAGCACATAACACTATGCATCATGATATAGAAGAGCAGATGACTATACTATAATATGCATGAGGGCATAGATGGGGTCCATCAAAATGTATGATGCCCCACTATGGTATGCAAGTGTAGGAGAGCATATATAGGGACCATAAAAAGGATATGATTCCCATGTATGATATGCAATCATATAACATAAGTATATTAGAGGGAACACCAGGATACATAAAATCAAGATGCCCCATGTAATATATCAAGATACAAGATAACAAATAAACTTGTAACTAATAATGCAACACAAGAACTTTCAAACATGTCCCTAATGTGTTCCACAATGATGATTGATTAAATGTGCCCCCAAGAAGGGGTACAATGATTTAGGATAGATTGGGTCATCATCCTTAAATAAGGAAATCAATGAGAGCCAGAATTTTCCCAAGTGAGGATTCACGTGAGGGAGAAATGATTTGGATTGTAAAGTTGTAAAGTGGTTGGAACATTGATTAGGGAAACGAGTTCAAAGTTTGAATTATGTTGATTGTTTTTTGACATGTTTAGGATATCTTTGATTATTTGAATGTTTTTGGGATTTGAAGAGTTTTCTAATGTTTTTTTGGATTTTGAGATTTTTCAAATGTTTTTGAATTGTTTGAGATTTTTCTAATTTTTTTGGGGATTTTTGAATTTTTGAATTTTTTTGGATTTTGGAGAATTGTGAATGTTTTTGTATTTTTGAGATTTTGTGAATGTTTTTGGATTTTGAGATTTTTAGACCAGAATGTAAAATTCTTATGAGAGGTGATAAGCTATGGTATCATCCACATGTACATTGTTCCTCGTGGAAATTCATGCTTGAATAATACAAAAAAAATCACTCCATTGGCAGAATATGTTGGTGATGATATGATGAAAAATGAGTCTAGCTCTTTTTTTGACTCCACACAACTAGTAAGATGTGAGGGCTCATCACCAAGAGTCAAGAAGGACATGGGATATATATAATGAATATAGAAACAAGTGTGAACAATAATCCCTTTGGAAAATTCTAACTTAATTCCTCTTAAGGTTCTTGAACCAGTTTGAAATGAATTTCACTTTATAGGTCACTTACTAGACTTAGATAGTTACGTGGCCTCTCGATTAGTAAGATATGAGGTGAAGGGATAGTTATCTCTTCACTTATGCATCAAATGACTTCTTTGGGGATTTTATGATTGTAAGAACTTTTAGATTTGATAAGACATTTTATTTTCTCCAAGACTCCCTATGTCTTTCCCATGCCGCTAAAAAGAGGTGAGGGTTCATCACCGAAGACAAGATGTAGGCGAGTATTAATAATTTTGTTGATTTTTTGGATTTTTGGATTTTTATGACATTTTTATGCTTTTTTAAAGTATAAATGATTATCTACAATTTTCCCCATGCCACCAAAGAAGAGGCAAGGATTTATCATTGAAGACAAGACGTAGACGAGTAAGGCACCTCCCAGTCCCAGTCTCACACTACTAGTGAGAAGTGTGGGCTCAACACCAAAGACTGTGAAGGATGAAAGGTGTGATAGTTAATTATTCATAAGCTATTTTGATTTATTGATTTGTAGTATAGTTTTTTTTATTTGGGAAGGAAACATCTACCCCCAATCTCAGCCCCACACAACTAGTAGGACACGAGGGTTCAACATCGAATATTGAGATGGGTGATCAAACAAACCAGGTACATAATTTTAGAGCTTTTTGTGAAATAAAGAACTAGTTGAAGGGGATATATTACCATCAAGTAAGCTTCTAGGTATGACCATAGGTGAAAGCAGTGAAAATGGGAGAAATTATAAGAAGTATGAGATACACAAGACTTAATAGGATCTATATTAACACTTGTCTCATGATGATGAATATGAATATGTGATTTGTTTATAATGAGGATATCTTCCAATAGAATGAATAATTTTAAATTATTTGGATATGAGTAAGACATGAAAGATGTACAAGCGGTTTCTCCTAGAATAGAGAGCACCTCAAGAATAAAATTTCTTTAGATAGATTACATTCATGGGTTTGTCAAGGACTTGGCATGTGTCAATGGCCAATTTATAGCTTCCAAAGCCAAATTTAGTTGTAATTATATAGGGTCCTAGCTAGTTAGGTTCAAATTTCCCTTGTTTGTCTCATTCTTTGGTTGTGTTCTTTTGATTCTCTTTAAGGATGAGATCACCAACCTTAAATTTTTTAGGTTTGATTTTTTTATGATAGCCACACGTAGTTGGTTTTGATATATTTAAAGATGATCTAGGGCATTAAGTCATTTTTCATTAAGAAGTTCGAGTTCATGAAGCCATGACTATCGATAGTCATCTTCATTGATTACATCTTTAAGGGATATTCTTAAGGATGGGAGTTCAACCTCATCAGGTAAATGGATTCACAACTATAAATAAAAGAGAATGGGGTAGCTTCCGTAGGTGTGTAATAAGATGTGTGGTAAGACCAAAGAGCGGGGGTAAATATGATTGTGTCAATTTCTTCTAGGGTGACAACAATTTTTTCCATGATATATTTTAAAGTTTTATTTGTTGCTTCTACTTGACCATTAATTGATTGATTTGATGATAGATTTACAATTAAAGTTCGAAAAGGTTATGTAAGGATATTCCTGGGTACACAGATCTCTTAGAATGTATGTATGTACAAGTCCTAATAAGTGGGAACCATTGGTGATGAGATGTTTACAAGATTGAGAGTTGGAAGAATAACGGACGTGAAAGGTGATATTGTCGTAAGTGTCCAAACTTGATGTGGTTGTGTTTCAACAACAAGGCTAGAGATGGTAGGCATAGGATCCAAAGAGTGGAAGCGTAGAATCAAGTGTAATGGTACTTGATGATTGACCCTCTTTTGTAGCGTCTACGGTTATATCAAAGGTCTAAATGGAGCCTTGAAGTGAGGTCAAGCTCTTGTTAGATGTTGGAAGAATTTTATTTTTAAATAGGTTCACTGTTTGTTTGGATTGAAAGAGATTCTTGAGTCGAGGTCAAGCTCTCATTATATGTTGGAAGAATGTTATTTTTCAAAATAGGTTCAATGATTGTTTGGGTTGCAAGAGAGTCTTGAATCATGGTCAAGCTCTCGTTAGATGTTCAAAGAATATTGTTTTTCAAAATAGGTTCAATGTTTGTTTGGGTTAAAAGAGAGTCTTGAATCAAGGTCAAGATCGCATTAGATGTTGGAAGAATTTTGTTGTCCAAAATAGGTTTGATGTCTATTTTCACTAATAGAAGAAAAATTAAAGAAGTGATGGATTGGATTAGAGCTAGAGAGTCTTGAAATTTGTCGTCGTGATATCATGGAATTTCAGCATGTACAAAAGTGTTGTGATGAGTCAAATCTTCAATGAAATTTGTTGTAGTTGATGTGTCATCGGTTATAAGAGATTTATCATCAAGCTCTATAGAGATTACTTTGTCGTCAATTAAGTCTTGGACATAATTCCTAAATCGCACACATCTATCTGTTTGGTGACCATCAATGCGATGAAATTCACAGTGTGTGTTAGGTTTGTACCGATATGGCTTAGGTTCCCCTTTGATAAATGGTTTTGTAATTGGATATCTTATTAGATTAGCCTCTTTTAGTTAATAAAAACACTAAATATACTTTCTCAAGGGTGTAAACCGATGTTGGACAAAGGCGCAAAGTAATGTCTTCGTTAGGTTGTATGATTGGATTTTTGGGTGATAATTCACAAAGTTGGGTATCCATATGAGAGAGTTGTGTTATGATCTTAGTAAGTTGTTCTAATAAATCATTGTGTGATTTTTGCGTGTATCTAAAAAAGGTGCGTTGAATAACTCAACCTATTTATTGTGATCCTAGTTTTGGCTTAAGCAATCTTTAACAAGTAAAGCTACAAGGAGTAAACTTAAACAAGCCACTAGAGCCAAATATGATATAGCTAAAATAATATATGATGAATATGGTTTAGATTTGGCTTAAACAAGCTTAATATGCAACAATGTTAGGAGTACATGTAAACAAGGTACTTGATACAAGTGGGAGATAGCTCAAACAAGCTATGATGAAGTTGTTGATTGGTTTGGCTTAAACAAGCTTAGACGGGCGATAATGTAAGGAGTACACTCAGACAAGGTACTTGATACAAGTGGGATATAGCTCAAACAAGATATGATGAATTTGTTGATTGGTTTAGCTTAAACAAGCTATGTTGAATAACAACATAGGGAGTAAACTCAAACAAGTTACTCGATACTAGTGGGATGTAGCTCAAACAAGCTATGATGAATTTTTTTATTTGTTTGGCTTAAACAATCTTAGTAGATGATAATGTAAGGATTACATTCAGACAAGGTGTTTGATACAAGTAGGAAATAGCTCAAACAAGCTATGATGAATTTGTTGACTACTTTGGATTAAACAAGCTATGTTGAATGACAATGTAGGGAGTAAAATCAAACAAGTTACTCGATACTAGTTTGATATAGCTCGAAACAAGCTATGAAGGATATTTTGGTAGATTAAACTCAAACAATTTACTCAATATCAGTTTGATATAGCTTGAAACAAGCTATGAAGGATTCGTTTTGTAGCTTAAATAAGCTTGACACTTGATGACATACGAAGTGAGCTCAAACAAGTCACTTGGTATTAATTTGATATAGCTAGAAACAAACTATGAAGGATTCATGTTGTAGGTTAAATAATATTGAAATTTGATGACATACGAAGTGAGCTCAAAAAAATCACTTGGTATTAATTTGATATAGCTCGAAACAAGCTATGAAGGATTGGTTGTTGGCTTAAATAAGCTAATGAAATCAATGTAATGTTTAGACTTTTGTCATGTGATTGATTCAATGTTTTGTTTGATATTGATTTTGTTGAGAAATAGTTTGTCGAACACAAATAGGACTTGATATCTATAACAAACACATTTGTATAATCCAACTTTAATGATATAATTGAAAAAATGCTAAATTAACTTGTTAACAAGCAGCAATCAGTCATGTTTATTTGATGTTGCGACTCGAGAAAGTAGATCCGTTGGGAAAAATCATTGTTTTATAATTCATACGTGCAATATGTTGTGAAATGGGTGTATACAAGCTCTTATCACTCCAAAAAGATGCATCCTCCGATATACCCTAGTCTGATATACATAATTTTGTATGGGAACAGAAGTGGTATGGGGAACCCTTAGAATACTAGAGGAGACTCACCAATTCTTACTAACCTGCTTCGGAGTGAATCACCATGTCCAAGAAAGCTTTGTGAAAAGGTGGAAGGTGATGGAGGAATGGAAGTGTATATGGTTTCCTTATTACTCCTTGAATATTGATAGGGACGATTCCCAAACTTTGTTGTTATAGCTATTTTAGGCATTACTCGCAGTAGTCCGAATCACGATAGCATCACCTATAAGTGGGGACTAGAGGCGAGGTAGATACCAAATGTTGTTTTGAGATTGGGTCTCAATGTGCAATACAAATGTAAATGCTAGTGGTGTGTGGTAATGAATTCCACATCACCGGTGTAGCGTAGGTGGTGATGAAATCCACTTCTACTACATGCCAATACAAATAATGAAGTGATTAATTAGCAAAGTTCTTTCTAACTTGAAATAAAATCACTAGCACAAAATGATAGCATACCTTAAATGTGCTAATTTTGTTTTTTTTTTTAGCGATTTTAAATCATTCTCTGACTAAGGTAATCTTGCAAAAAGTGTTAGAAGTTTTGTTCTTTTTCATAATTTTATCAGCAAGGTGGTCTTGTATGAAAGAAGTTAGTAGTTTATCCTATACTGAGAAAGTTAGAAAAAGCTAAACAATCATGGTTATTTTTATTTTCCAAATCGCACCTGAAAGCGCAAGAAAAGAGCATACATAACCAATAATCGGACAAATATTAAAAATGCAAAGAAATCTAGTAATGATCAAAACAATAGTTAAAGATGAAAAAGAATACAAGATTAGATAAAGTGACTTGATTAAGCTATTGATAACAAAAGGACTGGTTAGCGTAAAATGTTGATTTGAATTTTAAATTTCTATTTGATCGAGGATCCTACAGGAAATGTTAGAAAAAACTAAACAATCGTGGCCATTTTTTATTTTCCAGATCACTCGAAAAGCGCAAGAAAAGGGCATACAGATTTGATCGAAAAGTTATTAGAAGTGTGAATATATCTAGCAATTAATCATGATTGCGGTAGAGATTAAGCTTCTCGAAAAAATGATGAAAAAGGATAAGCATAAAATCGTTACCAAGTAGTAGTGGGTATCACGAGAAAGAGTCATTGAAGAGGCGTGAGTGTACAAAAATCCGGTATTACACGGTGGATGTCGTAATAAGAGTCATCATAATTACTAAGAGCGTCCAAGAAATCTGCATAAGATTTTTCAAAGCGTGAATCAAGATCATTGATGTGGAATATTTTAAATGTAAGGAAAAACATTTGTTTGGTGAGGCGGGTGGCCGCCATTATATTAAAAAAATGGCGTAGAATGTAAAATACATGGCTAACTGGACCACATTGACGAACTATTGTTGATAGGGTCTGCAAGAACACGATTAGAAATTTTTACTTGCACAAAAATGATCTCGAAACCTCGAAAATCAATAAATATCGTATGAGAAGTTAGAAAAGAGATCTCAAAAATAGTAATGTTGACAAAATTGAATGGGGCTACAAGAAGTCATAAAAGTGATCTCAAAAAATTAATAGCTAAAATAATTAACTATTGGGCACAAATCCACTAAAAGCGACGAAAACATTAAATGACCCGAGAAGTGATTTTTAGCTAGTTAAGGGTGAGTAAATTGATCAATAGATAATGTGAGTGAAGTGTGAAGATATCACAAAGGCTTGATGAGATAAGGAATTTAATGAAAAATTTGAGACAAAATAAAATAAATAAAAATAAGAAAACAGGCACAAGCTAATAAAATTGAATGAGTTGTCAATAAAGTAAGTACATATTGAATATTAACCAATCAATATTAATTCTTCCTATGACCAATTTAATAATAACACAACCCACTAATCATGTTTATGCCTTAAATGGGTTACCAAAGTCAACTATGTGGTAATCCTAATAGCTAGGTGACAAAATGATAATGAGAACTTGTTGATAGCGGTGAAGTTATAATGTGAATGTGATCGAGGTTACACTTTAAGGAAGAAAAATGCGATTGGAATTGAAATAATTAATTGAATGTCAAAGCCAAGTGGAATAGGAAGTGAATGCATATTTATACACCTATGGACTTTTAAGAAAAAAAAAGGATACATGGAAAGGTGAATGGGAAAATTTAATCGTATATATAATATGACTATGACCAAAACATGGATGGAAAGGACAGAGTTAAGTTTAGCGTGAAATTTTTTTAATTAAAACAAGATGACCTGAATAGATGAAACTATAAAAATAAAAATAAACTATGTGTGTTTGCCTTATGGCGGCAAACGACAAGTGCAAAAATGAGAGCTATGGAAATTACACTAATAACAAGAAAGTAAAGCAACTAACTAGATACCTTCTCCTTTGTGATTCCTTCACAAACCTCGGAATGGGCAATGGAATGTGGATGAGCCCTGATTGTGTGAAATGTAGGTGTTTCCTTTGAACTAGAGCCATACCTTTGCTGCAATAATATTGACAAACTTTGCACCAAGGATTGGGGATAATGGATTTATGGATGGATGGAGTGGGATTATTCAAACATTAGGATGAGATGGAGGGATGTTAAATTTGAAAGAAAGCAAGAGCTCTGACACATATTTCTGTTGATTTTGTGTGTGTTTTAGAGAGGGGGTAAGGCTCTATTTATATCTTGGGAAATGGATTAACTTAGAGGAGTTTAAGTAATCATAGTTTGAAAATGTGGGCAAGATTAGGTGAGTGGGGACCACAAAGAGTGGGTGAGGATTAAACTTGTATTTTTAATTCACAAGTGGAGAAATATGGAGAATAATGATATGTGGGGAGGATCAGGTTATTTTAAGGATTGAGAAGAAGAATTAATTAATTAACATTGATTAATTCGATGTGGATTTTGTGGGAAATGAAATGGGGGTATTAATTGATTTAAGAGGGGTGTGAAATCGAGGTGTCTACAAATGGTAAATGGTCAAGTTGAATTGTTAATTGATGAATGCTAAAGTAAATGTGAAATAAATTATTTTAAGGCCGCTTGATTTATCCCCCTCAGTGTTTGAACTTCCAGCAATTGGTATTAGAGCATGACCTTTGAAGCAAGCTTAACAAGCTTGAGGTGATCCTTGAAGCACAAGATGGCTGAACAATTAAGAAGAGAGAGCCAAGAGTTGAGATATTTAGTTAAAGTTCTTAAGGAGAATATATGTAGCTTGAAGGGTGACATGGTCAAAAAATCCAAGAAGAATGAAGAAACCATCGAGGATCTCAAGAATCAGTTAGAGAGTGCATATACAATTTTGAGATCAAAAGAAGATGATTGTGACCAATTGAAGAACAAGTTATGTTCCTCAGAGGTTTGTTATGAGAAGTCATCAAAGATTAGTAATAGAAGTGTTTATGATGGTGATATCTGTATCAATGAAGAGGGTGAGGTAGAATCAAGAGAGGAATTGGTGTTTCATAGAAGGAAGAACCTCAAATTGGAATTAGATATCAAGGACTATGAAAAATAGGTCAGTAACATGAGTGTTGAGCATGATCAGATCCTTAAAGAGATGGATGAGGCTATGATAACAAGTATAAATACCAATAAGGATGAATGCATCAGGTATGAATGAGAAATGAGGTATTTGAAGGAAGAGTTGGAGCAGGTATCTAGCGAGTTAAAGTTCTATGAGAGGTTTGAGAAGAGCACTGAGGCTCTAAATGGTATTTTGAGTAGGAAGAAGTCTTCTTATGACATGATAGGTCTTGGATTCATTAGGGACATCAAGGAAAGCTATGGAGGTGACAATACGAGGTTTGAAGATCAAAAGAGGATGCTAGTGCAAACAAGGTCAATATCATGAAGTCTAATTCAGTAAGGCAACCTAATGCCATGAGGTATGCAAGTTATTTTCATGGTTATTGTTATGTATGTAATCAATATGGTCATAGAGTAAAGGATTGTAGGAGGTTCTTCAAAAGTGAGTATCTATGGGGAAATGGAAGAAATCACAATCTTCAATAGTCAAGAGGTATGCATGATGTTATTTGCTATAAGTGTCACTAAGAAGTTCATATTGTAAGGTTTTGTCTCTATGAGTCATCAAGGAAGATTAGGAAGTTTGATGCTCCTAGAGTCAAGAAGGTATGGATTCCAAAGTCGGTCAAACAGAATCGGTTATAGTCGAGGTTGTCAAAAGTCGGATCATGCAAATATTGTAAATGAAGTAAATGTCAAGGATCAAAAGACAGTCATGCCTAATCAATCTTCAAGTCTAGGAGGAATGTTTGCCATGATTGAGAATAAGCCAAAAGTTAATGTGTTCCATGAAAGTCATGTGTTTTGAAAGCAATCATGTCGGTAGAGGAAGAAAAGGAAGATGTAAACATCAAATCAATGATGTCAGCCAAGAAGCCCAAGAGGATTCTAAAGAAGGAAAATTTGTGTCAAGATAATAAGGTGATGGAGATCTAGGAATCTCTTGAATTCACGGTATCCTAAGTGTCCTAAGAAGTCGAGGTGTCTTCATTAGGTTTCATGAAGACATTTTGCATTCATGAGAAGTAATGAAGGATTTTGGAATCATGAAGTGTCTTTTGAAGTTGTGTTATGAAGGATTGATAGGGTTAGAGTCATATTGGTGACTCAATATAGCTATGTGAGGGTTGTTGAGATACTTACAAGGTATGTTGTTAATTTTTAAGTCTTGAAGTTTTTATGAGAAGATGGTTACTAGGTGATATAATAACTTGATCAAACCTAAAAATTTGCATGTCAAAGCTGTGAAGATCTTTTTGAGGTCTATGTTGTTGTGTAAGGACTATTAATATGTTTCAAGGGCTATGATGGATTCAAGAAGATTTGGAAGGACTCTGCAAACATGTAGAAAGGATAAAGTGTGTTATATGCATAAATGGGAAAAGGTTAGTGATTTGTGACCTGATATAGGTTTTGCATTGCAATTGGGAATATTGTGATAGAATAATATGGTTTGGTGATCCTTTTATGTTCCAAGTAAGTCTATGGAGATGTGTAGTAAGTATGTGTTATTTTGCTTCTATATGCATTTATTGATGAAGTTATAGAGTTATCTAAGTTTTTAGTCAAAGTTGGGTATGTGGGTCTAGTTTGATCCTTATTTGAAGATTGTTTGAGTCTATAGCCATGATGAAGACTGCAAACTTATTGTTATCTTTATATGAATCATGAAGGATTGAATCAATCGGGGGAGCCTATGAGCATGTTCAATACTGGTATGATTGTTTCTAGCAAATTTGATAAGGAAATTTATAGCTTGAATGGATGCATTAAGGATGTGTTAGAAGTTGTATGTTTATACGAAGATGACAAGAGTGGATTTGAAAGGTCTATAATTCCTATAGATGAAAAATATGTTCTTGAAGGTTTGCGGGTTGAGAATCGGGTTGATTTTGTATGATATTTGGATCAATCATATTTGTAATGCAACATAAAGCAAGTGTTAATTGGGTAAGTTGTTTTGGAGTGCTTGATAAGTGAGCTATAGGTGTGTGCCATGGTGGATTGTCATGTGGCTTATGAAGGATACAAATTGAAACATGGATCTGCATGTATGTTGTTTAAGGTCATAAAGATCGGGTTAGCTAGTTTAAAGAAGATATCCAAGTCATTGTTGCAATCTTGACACAAAGATGTGTTATAAAGTATGCTTATGATATTTTTCAGTCATGGTCATGGTATTTAGTATGTTGTGAAAAGGTTAGAGATATTGCAAATTTTATGTGCTTCAAGAAGGTGTCTTGAAGGCTTGTCACATGCATAAAGTTGTGTTACAAGAAGGTTTTTATTTGTTGTGTCATTAACCAAGATGTGAGAAGAACAAGAGGTTGTAGTATGTGAGAAGACAATTAAGATGTAAGGAGTGCATTTTTGAGTCCATAATTGTTAATTAAGACCATATTTGGGTCGATGTTGCCTATTTTATACAATTTTTATGCATGGTTGAGAAAAATATGGTGCTTTAAGGTATGATTTAGGTCTCGTATATGAAGAATTATTCATTTGAATCATCAAAGGTGGTTTGGAGGCTTTTCAATATGATAAACATCCATAAGAAGGTTTTTGAAGATGATTGAGAGTTATAGGTAGAGTTATAAAGGTATGTTTCCTTGTTCTATTCATATTACATAATACCAGCTGGAAAAACATGAAGGTAATAAGTATGATTGTGTATATTGCAAATATAATGATGAGTTTTGTGATTTGAATAAGATCATGATTCAAGGGGAGCTTTGTGACCTTGTGACTCAAAGGATAAGGTATGTTTGCAATGGTTGAGTGCCCATAGGTTTGAGTGTAGAGTGTTAAGAATGTTTGATATTCATAGACAAGATACAACAAGGAAAGTTAAGATAATTTAATTTGGTATATAGCAGTTATGATAGAGATGTCTAGAAGTCAAGGGGAGCTTAGTAAATTGATTTTTGATCTCCGTAAGTAGGTATGTTGTGCTAAAAAGCTATGATTATATTATGATCTAATATAAATATGAAATACCCGAGAAACATATCATGAATATAAGGTCGCAGGGGAGGTAAGTAGGAGTGTTGAACATGATAGAAATGCCTAGAAAGGTATGTAGGGTCTTGAAAATAGGTATAAATACCTTATTAAAGATTGGTGATAGAGATATAAGAGTTGATGGTGCTTGAAATAGGCTATAGTGTCGGGGGTTTGTTAAGCTCTATAAGTAGGTATGCGGTGTCACAAGGAAAGTTTATGAGGTCTAATTTGGATCCAAAAGTTGTTCAAGAAGTCAAGAAGCTAAGGGGAGTTGAGAAGTGTTGTTTGGTCCTTAAAAGGCAAGAGGTTGTTTATTTTTTCTTGCAATTGGTATGTTGATTTTGGTCCATTGGTGTCACGCATGTGATGAGTTGAGTTGTTACAAAGAAAGAGTGTCCTGCTAAAGATGTTTTTGTCTAAGGGCGAGTTGTGTTGCTCTAAAGAGTGAAGATAGAAAATAAGGTCTAATGGACCTTTGATGATTTGGCTGATGTTTCCAACCAAAATGTGAGCATATTGTGATGTCAGAAGAAGAATTTGCATATATGATTCTTTTTTATTAGTGTCAAAAGGGGGAGAATGAGTTGATGACTTGAGAGAGTGAGCTTCATTTGTTTGCCATCAATGGGTTTGTAATCAATGACAAAGGGGGATATTGTTGGAATTGTTATGTCATTGATGTCGAAATGTGATGATGAAAGTGGTGTTTTCTTTGATGTTTGAAGTGTTATTGATGTCAAACCGAGAAATATACATGAAGATTGATTGGTAGTGTCATTCATTGATGTAATATGTTGTGTTGTTGTCATAACAAGTTGAGTTGCTTGGTCTCATTGAAAATGTAGCATGGTGTCTTGAGTAGTGTGGTGACTTATAGAGGTGTTACAATTATAGGATGATGTTGTAGTGATGTTATGAAGTGTGTTAAAGGTTGTTGTAGGTTTGTAAAAGTGATGAAGTCATGAGGTTGTGGTGTAAGCATGGTCAAGATGCTTGGTTAGGAAGCGTAGTCAACGAGGTTGAGGTATGTCATGATAGAGTATAGGTGTGTATGATTTGGTTATGCATGGTGAGAGCATGGGGATCATGTGGATGAGGTGTAGAGACTCACAAGTGTCTCATAATGTAGGTATGAGGTTTGGACATGTTTTCTAGGTCTACACTAGACCTATTCTTAAGCCCTGTGTGGGTAAAAGAGATGAGTTGAGCAGTTTTCAACACATGGATATGAAAAGATGAGCATTGGGAAAGATGCATCGGGTTGTTTTTGAGGTGTGGTCCAAGTTTCAGGTGTTAGTTTGCAAGAATAAGAAAGAAATGTAGTTTTTTCCCTTACCAAGTTTCTAGAATTGAGAAACCAAACTCAATATAGAAATTTTGATGCTCATTGGCACATGAAAAGTCTACAAGGGAGGTTGAACTCTTCAAGGTAGCTGAGGAAGGGTCCTATGATGATGTTCTAATCACTA
This sequence comes from Taxus wallichiana var. yunnanensis, assembly GCA_018340775.1. Classification (NCBI taxonomy): domain Eukaryota; kingdom Viridiplantae; phylum Streptophyta; class Pinopsida; order Cupressales; family Taxaceae; genus Taxus; species Taxus wallichiana. The sequence goes on from CM031239.1 coordinate 343,678,925, forward strand.
TTTAAGAGTTTAAGGGGCCGAGCTTTATGAACAATCATTAAGAATCTAATGTCTAAAACCCTTCTTAAACCCTAGTTGAAAAGTGATGGAGAAAAAAATGATCATGCATGCCAAAAATGGATTGATTGACCAATTTTAGTGATTATAGTTTGTAGAGGACTCCAGCTTTCTCCATGTGGCATTCAGGTGTCTTGAGAGTGTGTGGACCCCAGAAAAGTGCATGTTTATGAAGAAATATATATTGCTCTCAATTTTTGCATTAGACCTATTGAATAAATTAGTGTTTCAGGAAGATGGGAAGGAATTATACATGTCTATGGTGGTTTCATATCATGGTTGAGCCCTTTGGAGGTTTGTTGAAGCATATCTTTCCGGACTAGTTTTTGGGGTGAAAATGCCAATTTTGGTGGTCCTAGTTACATAGGCATTTTGATGGTGTTTTAGTCCAAGTGGTGGTGTCTTGATCATTTTGTGATGAATTTGAAGTCATAATAGTTTCATCCATGCATCATACTTTCATGGTTGACTTTTTTTGGTGATGTTTTTGCTTTATAGACATATTGAGGAGAGTTGTTCCAAATGGTGGTGTCATTGCTTGAGATGATGGTGCAGAGGTGTAGAATCTTGTAAGAGGTATGGAGTAGAATTATAAAACATGTCTAAGTGTTTTATAAGGTTTGTTGAATGTCATGTTGGATCAAGAAGGCTAAGTTTGGTGAGAGGGCAGTTTTAGTGTATTGGGCCTAGTTAGGTCCTAATGGAGGATTTGAAGTTTCTAGATGTTATTTCTAACCTAAACGGTCCTATGAATTATATTTTTATGATTTTATTAAGTTGTTTTTATGATATTTTCCCTATGATGGCCTACCTAGGTGTGTTATGATCATGAGTCATGTATATAAGCATGTTTTTAGGCTTATTTGAAGAGGTTGAGAGGGCATGAGAAAGTGTGAGCAAGAGGGCTAAGTGTTGAGGTAAATAAGGTATTTGTGACCATCTAGAGATTTCAGAGTGTGTTTCATGGTGTTCTAAAGGGATTTATGTTTTTGGAGAGGCATGCCATTAGACCTAATCAGCTTGGAGGAGAAGTTCTTAAACGAGTTAGCAAGGAAGGAAAATTTGGAGAAGATAAAAGGAAAGAGAGCTAAATAAGTGTCATCATTAGTTGTTGATGCAACATTCCAAAGGTGAAAAACAAATGTAGGTGGATGAGTTTGTGTTGAGTCATCTATGGGGTTAGTGTCTCATGTAGGGTTGGTGCTCTACTAAATCTAGGGGTTTGTGCTCCTTGTGGGGTTAGTGCCTCACTAAACCTAGGGGTTGGTGCTCCTTATTGGGTTGGTGCTCAACTAAATTTGATTCATTTATATAATAAATCTTTGTTTCAATGGTTTTTCTCCCGTTAGGTTTCCCACTTATAAATGGTGTTCATGTGCTCTTGTGTTCTCATTTTCTCATCTATGGTTATGTTTCTTGTTGAATGCATGGTTAATGGTAAATGGTGAAGTTGAATTGTTAATTGATTAATGCTAAAGTGAATGTGAAAGAAAAAAATTTAAGGCCCACTAATTCACACCCCCTCGCGGTGGTTGTGCTTCCAATAAGAAGGATTTCTAAAAAGTCCTTAAATCTATTTTTAGTAGGTTTTGACAGCTTTTGGTATTTTGTATTTTTCAAGGGTATTCAAAAAAATTTATGGGTTTCATATGGTATGTTTATATCATAGCCTATTTTCATATATTCTATTTTTAAATTCACTCAGTTATCTTTCTAACAGATCATGTGGTTAGTCAATCGGGTCAACAAGCTAAGAGATATGACCCTAACAAGAAGCACTTAAAAATAAAATATTATTATTTTTAGATTTTTTCATCTTTTTCCCATTAAAATCCACCTTAAATGTGGATGGATGTCATCTCCATGAAGGATGGCCTTCAAATTCCATTTTATGACCTTTCGGCTTCCATTTGGAACCCTTCATTTACTATTCCTACAACCTTTCATCTTCCACATTGTTTCACTATAAATAAGATGGTTTCGAATGAAGACATAAGTTTTCAAGTTGAAATTTTTGTAGATATAAGTTGAAGGTTGCAAGTTTACAAGTTTTGAGGCATACATTTCTCATATAGAGTTTTCACATTTGGATACATCTTCATTTGCAGATAATTATGAGGCATACATCTCTCCTACTGATTTTTCCCAACCCGCATCCATTCTCAATTGCAAAGAGATTCAGAATACATGTGTCCTTTATATTTTTCCACTTTGTATACATATTTAATAAAGTTATTTTATTTTTACAATCACGCTTTTTATTTTTGTAATATAGTTCAAGTAATTCTAGAATTTTAGTTATTTTATTATGCATGTATTGCATTGAATAACACATTAAATATCACCACTAGTTTTTTGTCCAATGAATTTTAAACATAATTTGGATCATTCATGCTTCTTTTTCCATCAAATTGGATGGGTTTTCCATATCCCAATTGCATTGGGATTTTAAAGGAATCATCTAACGTGTTGAAACCATATTTTTAACTTGTCATGTGATTTGAGAAACCCGAATAAAAACCCATAGATAATTTCTATTATTTAATCCCACATTACATTAGAGATAATAACTTGGTCTAGCTTGACACTCACCTTTTCAGCTTGAAATGCCTTCTTTTGACCCTCTTGATTAGCTTGATTCTTTGTTACCAGTATCCTATAATCTTTTATAATGTGTCATGTTTTTTTGCAATAATGATAAGTAAGGTCTCTCTTGAATTTAGTTGTGAAGTTAGCTTGATATTTTCTCTTTGAAATAATTGTATTCGTTGTAAGTTCTTAATCTAAATTTTGTATTGAATCTACGGCATATAGTCTCAGTTTATCCTCATGGGACAAGAGAGAACAAACTAATTCATCAACACTTATAGTGTTCATGTCCTTACACTCCTCAAGAGTGATCACTATATGCAACAATATATGTGTACAAAATCTAAAAAAATCCTTACTATAAACTTATATTCTATGGTTTATTCATAAACCCTCATTCAATGTACTAAATCATTTATTTTTATGCAATATCCTCGAGTTCCTTCATTTTCTAACATTCTTAAATTTTCAAAATTCATCTTAAGAACTTATATTTTTCTTCTCTTACCTTAATATAGGATTTATATGAAGTCTTCAAGGTATTCCATGCCTCGCATGCATTTTTTATTCCAACAATTTTTGGATAAATGTTTGGGTTTACAAAGACTCCAAATAGAAGAAGCGTGTGTATCTACCTTTTATTCTTCATTTTTTCTATGTTATAATCTTAATACAGTGTCTTCTAATATGTAGGTGGAGTTTATCCATTGATAAAACTCTTCCAGACTCCCTTAAAAACAATTATCCTCTTCAATTGATCTCTCCAATACTCAAAGTTATCTACTTTGAATATGAGGTTATTCATTAAAGCATAATGCACAAAAGTCATAAATCTCCTAATAATGGCTAAAAATCCTTCTGAAACTTTATTTAATGAGACTATGATACCAAATTAATGTGTTTGATATGGATGGAATCCAAATTAGATATGAAAAATCCTCTTAATTGAAGTTAGTGATCATCCAATCTTGCACATAATAACTAGTTATTAAACTAGTATGCTTGTAAGTGAGATTGATGACAAAATCTACACTGAATAACTTAAAATAATAAATTCAAAGATTATCGGTTCTCTTTGTAAATAATTGAAAATAAAATCAAAGATAAACTCAATGCAAAAAAACATATCCTTTTGAAAAAAATCATCTCATTATTTCTCATTCAATTATATAAGGCTAATATAGCCATTACAACAAGACTTGTCTAAATTTACATGACGAGAAAAAGAATAATAATAGGAACCAAAAGTCCTAAATGAACCAATTAAATTAAAGACAAATAAAAATAGACTCAAGCTAACAAGTATCATCTACTAATAATATATGATATACATGCAAGAGGCCATAATTAGTTTAAGTGACATGTGTACACGCATCATGCATATTAGTCAACCTAGGCACCCTAAACTCTCTTAAAAATAAAAATGGACTTATATAAGACTAAAATTAGTCATGTATACATATAAATAGTGTTGCACATCTTGGAGATGAATGAATAATGATTTGAACTCAATTAAGTGTGCATCGAGGATATTGCACTCTAACTGGCACTTCCAATCTAAAAATAGAATTCGAAAAGTATAATTTTACACTTAACCAAAGAATATCCTAAAAACAAAAAAACAACTAAAACTAATTATAATAGTAACTAATCGGTTGCACATTTTGGCATCATACTCAATAATTCTCACATTCTAAGTCCAATCAATACATTTATTTGGTTCTTTCTTGACTTGATCATCTTCGCGCTCTTCTCTATCAACTCAGGAATTATTAATTAAGAAAAGTAGTAAATCATCAATGTGCATCATTATAGAATATTTATTCTACATCACAAGCTCCATGTCCAAAAGTATGTATTTTGGTCAAGATAATTTGTATGACCTTGGATGACTTGTAAGCTCCCACCCCATCTCATCCTCTAACTCAAATTTCAATTTAAATATCTTTATTATGTCATTTCATCTTCTTAGTGTTGGCCTTATCATAATGTTTCACTTGTGGAAGGCTATATAAGTAATTCAATATCACTTTATAACTCACTTGAAACTTTCATAAGCTCCTATTATAAATATCAATCCAAAAGTACTCAAGGCTCTCCTAAATCTTCCAAAAGTAGTTGCACATCATTTAGAGTAATCACTACTATAGGTCTGAAGCACTAAACCAAGTCAAAGACTTTAGATTCCTCTATTTTCAAACATGCAAAAGTCTTAGAGCATGTCTTAGTAAGAGAAAAGTAAATCCAACCGTTGTCAAAGGCATTCAAGGGACAAAGGGTTTAGTCTAATAGCCAAAGCACATTACATCACACTACTACTTCATTGGTTACATTCTCTACTCTATAGTTATTACATTATATTTATGTCAATAGACATGTGGGAGCTCTTAGGGGTTAGCTTGGATCATACTCACACTTGCACAAGCTCATAAAAGAACTACATGAGGCTTGATCCCACTCAAGGCATATAGTGCATTGCTTGGATTTGTTTATGGGGTTGAATGCCAAGGGCATTCCATCCTCGCCACACATCGATTTCTCCTTTTGTTATTTAATGATTTTATGAAGGGTATTGTAGGTGTATAGGGTTTCTACTTTATTTCGAGATCATTATAGGTTGTGTCAAGGTTATGTGAATAAGAGTGACATACATTGAAGTACATTACTGGTGAGTAAGAAACATTAACATTACAAAAGATAACTACATAAGGGTCCAAAGCGTACATATCTATTCAAAGCACCATATAGATACAAGACAATAGCATATCATAGTTGTACATTCCTGCACCAACTCATTATCCAGCTCCAATCTCAAGAACAAAGCATATAAATTATTTGATCAACCTTTTCTACTTGTTTGCATACCTAGATCTCCTATATTCCAATCTATATAACTAAGTCTTCATCTCCTCTTTCGTACTTGGGCTATTGGTCTATCGCTATATCATTTTTGTAAGCATTAATGTGTTGTTCTCGATTATGCATGATTAATAGTGAATTAATTATATGAGAATAAACTCTTATAATAAAACTCTTTCATCCTATATATTATTTATGCACATCACATTTATATTCCATATTATATTTTCGGTATAAACACGTATATTTTTTGGTACATTTCAAATGAGTTTTCCATTTTTGTTTTCGAGTTTTAAAGGGGTTGTGAACAAGTATACCTTATTTATATTTTTAAAAATAGATGTTTAAATGTAACTTGAAATATTTTCTTGATTTATCCAATAATTTTTATGTTCATTATGTGTTTACAACTCTCTTTCATATAATAACTTTTCTAAAATCCATGTAATGATGTTACACTTTATCCCCCTTTTGATGAATAAACAAGTTATTTTGAATATATATATATATTGTTGATAGGTGTTACCATGTTTTCATAATTCTCATTCACTAAGGTACAAGATCTCAACTTTGGTTGCAATTAGTCTTAAGGAAAATTGTTTTGGATATGGGTCTTATTGAATGGAAACTACTCTAGAAATCATGGGAAGCTAATCTAATCAAAACAAATAACTTTTAAACTAGAGAACATGGGAAATTACTCTAAAAACACAATACATAACTAAAAGCAAACTAATCTACTCTTACTCTACATACTTACTTGCCATGGAGGAGTTGTGGGAAATGGTGCAGCCATGAAGTAGTGCTTCAAGTCTTAACCATTAAGCGGCAATGTTAAATCATTCCCTTTCATGTCTTTTCAATCTAAATGTATTGTTTCTAGGATTTTTTCTATTTGATAGGGGTCAATCCATATTGGATCAAACTTTTCATGTTGTCCCTAATTCTCGTGGAATTTATCCCATGGTAAAACCAAATCATAAATCCTTGCTTCATCTTTGATTTTTCCTTTCTTATAAAATTGGCATTTTACTACTTCTTGATGTTTGTTGAAGTTTTACAATGCTTCATCTCTTGTTTCTTCCATCTCCAAAATGTAGAAGAGAATTATTGTAACTTTGTCTTGTCCACCTGTATACTCATGTAATGATTGATAAGTGATTAATCTTAGATTGATGGGAAAAATAGGTTATTGTCCTTAAACTAGCAAGCAAGGATAAATTTTCAAAGCAGATTTCACCCTTGTTCTATTAGCCCATAGTGTATACTTCAGAAGAGAGTGTCATTACCTTGGTTTGTCTTCATCTAACTTCTTAATAGCATAAATCAAATTTACATTTATGAATTTGGATAAACCATTACCTGGGGGTAGTAATTTGATTAAAACTTCAGATTATTCAATGATCATATGCCCACTCGGTGAATTCAATAGATTGAAATGCAATACCACTATCACAAACCAAAGAGAAATAAGTCCCAAACCTCGCAATGATGTTTTCTCCCAAAAAAATTATTAATTTTTGTTGTGATATTATTTTTGGGACAACCTTAGACCATCTCGCAGTACAATAATTAGTATTTGTTAGCAAAAATTTATGTTGATTAAAAGAATTATGATTGATTTCTCCTGAAAGTCAATACCCCACCGAGAAAATGGTCTTCCTTCTATGACTAGTTATAGAGGCATGGCAACATTATTTTATTTATTTACAAATACTTGGAATTCATGACATGTTCCGATATGAGAGTGCATATTTAAAGATTATGGGCCAATAATATCCAATTCTCAAAATTTTATGAGCGGTGGCATTCCCAAAAGAATGTCCAATTCCCCAATTTTCATGAATATTAGAGATCACTTGAGCTTCTTATTCTTGTGTCACACATCTCATATAAATACATTCATAATTTACCTGGTATAAAACTCCTCTCCCGAGCATGTAATGAGTTACTTTAAGTTTTAATCTCTTCTTTGCGCCCCTATTCGGATCTAGAGGGAAATCTCCATAAATTAGAAGACGAATAACATTATTATACTAATCATCTTTGTTTAATTTTGTTTGGTATAATTGAAAGGATATAATTCTAAGATCAACTTCAACAATGGCCTAAACTAATCCTCATCCTCTCACAATCTATGCAAACTCAATTTCCAAATCAAACTTTTGTAACTTTTCAATCCATTTTCCTCTTCTTTCACTTAACTCATTTTATTCTAGCTTAAACTTCACAATTGGATCAAGCACAATAACATGTGTTTTATTTCTCAAAATATAGTGTCTGAAATTTATGATAGCTTTTACCAATGCATATGATTGTTTATCCAATGTAGAATAATTCATTTATACATCTTTCCATTGGTACTTGTAAAATATGTAGGATGTTCTCCCATGTGTTTCTTTGTGCCACCATTGTTGTAGCTATGTGCTTGAAAGCAAAAGAGTAGAGGTAAAAGTCTTTTTCAAAATTGGAGCTTGCATGATTACTACCTTGATATCTTCAAAGGTTTATTTGGATTACAGATTTAACAATATCTTAGCATCATGTTTCAACATGACATTCAGAGGTCTCGCTATTTTAACAAATCCAGAAATAAACTTGAGTGTAACTTTTATTTTTCCAATAAAAGATTTTTTTTATTTCTTAATATTTGGAAGGAAAATTTTAGAAATAGGTTTAGCTCTATTGGGATCAAGAATAATACCTTTCTCCATGATGAAGTGACCTAGTAAATTACCTTTATTTACCCAAAAAAACTCTTCTTGGGATTAAGTGAAATTGTTGGAAACACAATGGACTGAAAGGGGGGGTGAATCAATCCTACATATTTCTTACTTCATTTACCATTATTGCAACGTCCATTCAATCACATACATTCAACATTAGCTCATTAGGTTTACACCATACATTCAAATGAACATAAAACATGAGAGAGAGCACATAGACACAAGATGTAAGTGGGAAACCCTCATGGGAAGAAAACCCACTGAAAACCATTTCTTATATTACACAAAGCAAGGACTCAAGTGAATATTACACATCACAAGAGATTTATTTAGTGAGGCACCAACCCCACAAGGAGCACCAACCAATAAACCCTTGTTGATATTATTCAAAACAAGAGACTCTTATGAATATGACTCATCATAAGAGATTTTTAAGACCCGACCACTAAAATTTAGCTCAAAATTCCTTCAAACCCTCATCAATTCTCTCTCCTTTAACTCACTCTATTCTTCTTATTTCATGGACTAGTTTAGCTTTAAACCCTGCACACATACTCTATAACCTTCTTCATATTTTAACCAACACCATTGAATCTCGATTTCATGCCTTAGAACCTCTTTCACTCTCTCAAGCATGTCACACTCTTCTATTGGTGTATATGATTTATCTTGTCGTCACTCGACGTATTGTCCACCTCTTGTGGTTAGTCATCTCACTTAGTGAGAATAGGTCAATAGGGTTAGTTAGGGTTGTGTACATATGTCATGCACAAGAGTTATACAACACTCTTATATGTACCTCTCTTTTTGATCTATGATCATGTCAGACACAGTTGTCTTTTTGTACTTGATTCATATTTTGTGATTTGATTTTTTCTTACTACATGGAGCATTCATGACACCATTTGATGTGCAACCTTGTTCGATGTGCACGAGATTATGTAGTGATCCTCATAGAATAATACGATATGGTATAAGAGCAATTGTTTAGTAAACATGCACTCGTTTGATTCTGGTTGTTATTACTTCATTATCTCGTTTTCGTGCTTCTCGTACAAGTTTTCAATCTTTTTGTGGAATCTCGTTAACAAATTTAACAATCTCATTTTTTGGAGTTTGTGCTAATTTTTGGTTTTCATTGTGTATGTGGTGTTTCACAACCAGATCTAGCTAGGTGTAGCTAAGTTTGGAGAAATCGCTAAATTTAGAGGTTAGTACATTTCTAGTTTTTAATCAGTATTTTTTAATTAAAAGTGATCTTTTTTAGAAAATCTAGTTTTTTTCTGTTTAACCTCTCTCTCTCTTCCTAGGTTGCATTTATTCTCCCTATACTAGCTATTAAGTTGTTTTGACTCGGGTTTTTAGTTGGTTTGCCTTTGGTTTTGTTTGTTAGCTCATTCTTTGCCTCTTTTTGTTTGGTGTCATTTGGCCTTCGTGAAGTGAGTTGTGTTGTTTATTGTTGGTCAAGTTGTCTCCTTATTGTCAATTATCCCTTTTTGCATTAGGGCGATCTATCTTGACCTTGTCACAGTTGGGTTGTTGCATTCGTTTTGTATTCCTATGTTTGTCGAGTTCGTTCACTATCTTGGGTTACCATTTAGGATGCTTGTTTGAATATTTACCTTGTATTTTGTATTAGCTTCCGTTGAACTCGTAACCTTGCGTCTAAGCTATTTGAGCACCTCTACATTGGTTTTATCACATTTACCTTGGGTTGTTTTGTGTCATCCAACTTGTGTTCTTCCTTGGCCATTTTTTACTTCCTTTAGCTTGGGTGAGCTGTGATAGCCCTTGATCATGGGTTTGACATCAAGCTACATCTTTTGCACTTCATTTCCCCTATGTTTGGTGATTTCTGCGCCATTTTCCCTTGTGTTCCTTGCTTCTTGCTGCCCTCTCTTGGCTCGTGCTCATCTCTTGCCCGACCTTTTGTTCTGTGACGTTCTTTTCCTCTACTCTATTGCCCTCGTCCCGCATTCATTATTGCAGCCTATGATCCTCCAACCCTTCCGAGTCATTCTCCCACATTGACTTGGTCCTTCTCTCCTCCGAATCATCCCTTGAGCCCCAAACTTATCCCTTCCCACTCCTCCGACCAAGCCATTCAGTTTTGTAAACCAATTGCCCATTTTTAAACTTAGCATTAATTTTATTAAGTTTGACGTGACATTTGAATAGAAGGGGTTAATATATTAAAATTGTGTTTATTTTATATTATTAAGTGTGGTCGAGTTTCTAATAGTGAGGGTCATTTTAAAATTTGGTGTGGGTCTCTTTATTAATAAGTGTGGGATGTGTTTTTAAAAAAAGGTAATAAATCTGGATTTAAATATAAAAGATGGTCAAGTGCATAGATTTAGGTCTTAGTTTATTTTCAATTAGCATATAATCCATTAAAGGTAATTAATATCATGAATCTTAACCTTAGAGCTTTAATATTTAAATTAATCCCATTAGGAGCTTTAATGATAAATTAGGTATCTAATTTTTTCAATAAGCTCTTTATTATTCAATTAATAGTTAAATTTTAATCATAAATTAACATTTTTGTCTTTTTAGTGCTTTTTTTATCGCCTTTAAAATTAGGCTTATCGGCATTTATAAAACTACAAATTTTTAGTGTTATTGGCGATTTTTTTCTACTAACCGTTTGTTGAGTGTGTAGTGTCCCTCTTAGCATTTTTTTTTCCTTCAGGGAGCCTTTGATGCATCCTGAAAGCCTCTTGGACTCTTTTTGAGCCCTTTCTTCACTTTTTAATCACTCTTCTTCGATTATCGGTTAGTGAGCGCATCCGCCACAACCTTACAACAAGAGAGCTTCCTTCCTTGTTCACTTGTTTCATTGCGCATGATTGAGCATATTGTGGTCTCCACACTTATGTGATATTTTACTAATTACAAGGTGAGTGACCAACCGTCTCACATCACACAAACACTTGGGTGTAATCAACGCACTACTTATAAAGTGTCGTAATTAGGGGGTGTTCATTTTGTGTGGTTCATTTCTTTCCACTATTTTCTTTTCTCACTTTTATCTATTATGGATCTTAATTTTGTTCCTTTTCTTACCCCATTTAACTATCACAAATGGAAAGATGTTATATCTCTCACTTTGAAAAAAAAAAAACTATATCAAATAACTATGGGATTACAAATTGAACCTAAAGAAGATACAAAGAAATAAAAGTGGTTTGACAAATGTGATGAAGCCTTTGGCCTTTTGTGTCTTTCTGTATCACCGGAATTGCACTTTCATATTAACACAACCAAATCACCCAAGGAAGTATGGGATGCCTTAAAAAAAATGGGAAATAGGATGAAATGAAAGGGCATGAACTAGAAAATGAGTTGATTAGTCTCAACCCTAGCAGTTTTGACACTCTCCAAGACTTTTTCACCAAACTCAAATCTCTTAGATTGCAACTAAAAATTTGTGGAATTGAAGGACTCACATCTCATTCTTTCAGTCCTTACAAGAGTTCTTCTAGACTATTCAATTTTTTTTCTCAACCTTCCATGCTACAAAAAGAGCACTTGGTGCAAGTTGGACTATGCCCTCCTTTGATGATTTTGTCATTGATTTGACTAGAGAACATGATAAGATAATTCATATGGGTACTCTTAGATCCACAAAATCACATGCTCTCATTATTGGTCATGAAAAACCTAGGGTTTTAAAAGAGAATAAGCAGAATAATAAGGATCATGAGAATAAAAAGGACCAATCCACCACAAAATCAAACTTTTCCACTTCCTCTTCTAGTTCTAAATCTCCTAAAGAATGGATCAAATGTGGGTACTGCAGTGGTAGACATGAAGAAGAAAAATGTTTGAAGAATAATATTGACCTCCTCACAAGTCTTCTTAGAAGAACAACATAGGAGTTCCCAATTCTCTCAAGCCATCTTCATCATCAACTCACAAAAGTTCTAAGGAAAAGAAAATGGAAAGGGGAAAGCTGAAAGAAAAAGAAAAAGAATCAACTAAGGAAAAATAAAAGCAAGAGCTTTAGTTACAATTGTGTCACCTACTCCTACATGGGTGATTGATTCGGTGCATCTCATCATATGGCCTCATCTGACATTGAGTTTTCTTCATTAGAGCCATGTGACATGTCTTTTATTTGGCTTGGTGACAACACTTCTACACCAGTTTTCTGGGAGAGGGTCTATTGAAGTGAATGGTGGAACTTTCAACAATGTGCTTAATGTTCCTTCACTTTCAACTAATATCCTTTCAGTATATCAGATCACTCACCTTAGTCAAGGCATGTGGGTTGAGTTCACTCTAGATTATGTTTATGTTAGAGAGCTTCACAATGACAAGTATTATTGTAGTTGGTATAGTTTATCATCACACTCGGATCTACTCTTTTTCTCACTTTGTTCCTCCTTCATATTCTTCATCGGATTCACCTAGACTTGATGATATTTTTGAGCTCACTTGATGATGATGACTTCTCTTCTAGCTTGGTTGATTTCCATAGTGATGGGGACCCACCACCATCCACTTATCATATACCACATCTTGAGGAGTTGTTTTTGATCCTTCTACTTTTATTCCTTTACAAAATTTTCAGAGAGCAGGTACATTGATTTGGGACGCATCAAACTTTGAGCACTCTTCTATATAGTTACAGGACATTCCACCTTCCTTCTTCACCATTACTTCAGATTCACCATCCCTTCATGGAGTAGTTGGCACTTCCACCTCACATATGGAGCATCATTCCTTAGATAGGAACCACACCTTGTCACTTTAGGGATATTATTCTTCTATACTTGATATAGGGTGGTATTTGACATGTTCTTCATCTTGAGAGGCTGGATAGTGTTTCTTCATCTCTTCTCTTCTTCTAAAAAGTTACAGTTTGTACATGAGTACCTTATTAGGCCTTTAGTTTTCGGGACTCATTTGACACATCTTTCTTAGGTTGTTTAGGGTTTCTTTTATCTCTTGTAAGTGGATGTTTTTCCCTCAATTTTTCCTCCATTACTTGAGATCCTTATTGTACATGGGTACCTCATCAAGCCTAGTTATTGGGACCCATTCTTCTCCTCTTTCTCTTTCTCTTTTCCAGAGAGAAGTTGTTCAAACATGGGTACCTTATTAGGCTTATTATTCAGGCCCCATTGACACATATTTCTTAGTTATCTAGGGATTTCTCTTCTGTTTTGGCTTTCCATGACCTCTAACTCAACTTCGATGAAGGGGGTGTTGGTGTATATGACTTGTCTCATCGTCACTCAATGTCTTGTCCACCTCTTGTGGTTAGTCATATCACTTAATGAGAATAGGTCAATAGGGTTAGTTAGGGTTTTGTACATGTGTCATGCTTAGGAGTTACACAACACTCCTATATGTACCTCTCTCTTTTTATCTATGAGCATGTCGACACACCGTTGTCTTTTTGTACTTGATTCTCATTTTGTGATTTGATCTCTTACTTACTACATGGAGCATTCATGACACCTTTTTAAGTGAAAACTTTTTTGATATGCACGGGGTTACATATTTATCCTCGTAGAACAATCGATATTTTCCTCTCAAAAGCACTAGTTCAAATTTTAACCAAAACTCTAGCTTTATACCCCTCTCATTTCAATAACACATCATAGGTCATTATATACCAAAGGGTTTGACCATTACAACTCAAAAACATAACAATAAACTCATATATATTCATTAAATGGACCCGTGTATGTTGGTCATTCCCAAATGCACTAAAGAAGCTCAAAAACAACTTAAGACCCCATCACCTGGATGACTAAAATCTAAAAACCCCATCACCATGCTTTGTCAAGCTTTCAAATTTCTCACACATGTTAAATATGACATAACAACATCATACATGGTCGTTAATTAGCTTTCACCAATAAAATTGTTCATAACACTACTAAGAAGGCTCATATCCTTCTCAAAACATTGTTTCGGGGAACCAGACATCACTTATGGGTGTCAAAACAATACCAACACACCTCAACTATGGCATGTATCCACTCGTTGGAATCCCCTTGACCTATAGAGAACACCCATGCTTTCTAGAGATTATGAAACATCAATACATGCAGACCACACCAAACCGAGTTGCCTAGAAAATAGTTTTAGGAATTCAACTACTTTGCATCATTTATGCCACTTGAAATACATCCAAATTCCTTAAATATGAACCAAATTTATCTCTCTTCACTCTCTAACTAATAGCAAACATCAACTAATACATATCATGCATCATCTACCTCAATATTTCAACAAAAACAATCTTGTCCGAGAAACAACCAACCTTCTTATTCACAAATTGAGTTAGATGATCGTACGCACCCAAAATTACATGTGCTACATTGTTGGAAAAATAGTTACAAGAAGTCCCCAATGATGAATCAAGTCCTTTCAAGAAGGTGTTCGAGCTCTAAAGCCCATTCACGGTGTATATTTGTTGCAAGACGTCTTTACTTAGCCTTTCCACACTTTTTCTAGCTTCCTGCCTCTTTTTGTGCATGTGTTGGCCTTTAGTGCCAAGACCACCGCCCTACCTGGGTGGTGGTTTTGAAACCGCCACCCAAAACAAGGCAGAGGTACTGAAACTGCCACCTTGTGCAAGGCGCTGGTCCCACCCACTTTTTCTATATTCCCTCACGTGTGTTTTAACATGTGACAGTTCACTTAATTTCACTTTTAACATGCATATATGAGCCAAATTGTCTAAAATTAGCTTTGATTGCTTGGTTCTCCTTCCTCCTTCTATTTTTAAATAGATTTAATTAGTTGGAACTACTCCTTCTTGCCTTGAGCTTGAAGGTACCTCCCATCCTCCATTCCTATATATTCCATGCTTGTATTCAAGAAAAAGGCCCTGAGAATTTTTGTGTATCTTGCATTGTATTATTGCTACGATCTTGCTAGGAATTGCATATCCAAGCTCTGATCTCTTGTGTTATCTCTCTTTTACTTGCATTGCATCCGAACTGCCATCAAGTTGTCATTGCTCAAGCGTCATCCTCCTGTTGTTGTTATTGCATTCCCAATCCCTTGGACTCACATGAACACTCGGAGAAAGAAAGGAACATACTAAGGGGACAGATACAAATACAACCATATTTTTCAAAGCTCTTGCTTGTCTAGGTTGAAATTGTGTGTTTGTTTGCTTTGTTTGTTGAATTGTCAATTTCAAATCACTAGTTTCAATCACATATCAAATAGAGTAGAAAATCATTCATATCAAATAGAGTAGAAAATCATTCATTTCAATAGATTAGTCAATCACAAGTAGATCAAATCATTAGTAAGTTTGCCTCTTTAACATTACCAAGGAAGTTGTGGGGAACAATAGCCCCTTTCAGGGTCATGATTTGTTCTTCACCTCTGAGGTAGGGTTTGAAGGGTTTTGATTAGATTAGGTTATTTGTTTTAGATTAGATTCACACAATTGCACAAGTAACCAACTACATCCATTGATTACTTGTCTTTAGTTTATTTATTAGATTAGAACACATTGCTCAAAAGTTAGAAAAGAACAAAAAGATTTCCTTTGATAGATTAGTTTGTTTTTATTGCTTTGATCCAATATATTGTGAAAAATCCAAAAACATAGATTATATTTCCTTCAGTAATTAGTTTTCTTATCAAAATCATTTTATTTCATTATGTATGACCATCAACAGTCCACAACAGGAAAAGACATATAGTTGTGATCCCTTGGTCCCACAACCCAACGGGCTAGAATTGATAACTAGAATTGATACTAGCTTACGTTTGTGATCTTACGCACTTTTTGTAACTTTTGCTAAGAAAATAGAACAACTCAATCCGCTAAACATCGATGCTAATCAAGCCTACAACTATTGGACTAGTCCTAGCAACAGGGTTTGATTACGTGCATGATCATACAAGGGTCAGAGCCTTTACGAGTATTTGGTTGTGATCTTCAAGTCCCACAACCCAACGGGCCTACTAATTAGTTAGAAATTGACACTATTTTGCATACATTAGTATTCAAATCTTCACCACTTCCACCAGACATTATTGCATAAATTTCCTTACTGAACATAGCAGCTAATTAGGTTAAGACTTTCTGGACTAGACCAGAAAATCACCCATAGATCCATGTGGCTCCACCATGCCTCTCATTCTTACTTCCATGAACTTGTCTGGAAATCTATACGAGGCGCCATAGCAGTCATTTTCCGCGTGTTCAACAACCAAAAAATAGAATCTTGGTAGAGCTCGACATTGATTGGAGTCTCGAGCGGCTATTATCTCAGACCGAACCATCACACCACTTCAAGTTAGGAGAGCATTCTTTGCTTTAGACTCGCAGATCCCGACATTACATGTTGAAGATATAAGATTGCCCAATTAGCTTGATCTTTGTCACCACACTCACATTCACATTCATTCTACACTGGTTGTCTCAGCACGACCTCGAGAGGTCGGGTGCGAAGAAGGTCATGTGTTGATTTTCTGTCGTACAATGACCTATCAAATCTGATCATCATTGGACAAACAATATTCCATTGGAAATAACTCTGAATTTTGTTTTCATGACATCTTACATTTCCTTCTGGTGTCCCCAAATTTCACCCTGAAATTTGGGACTACCCTATGTAAAAAAATCATACTTTTAAAATAATGGGTCATTTTGTGTTTTTATTGCAAAAAGTTTCTGTATTGTGTCAAGATATTCCCAAAGAGCCATATAAGCCAATTTTGACAAATACCCAGATGCCTAAAATTGTTATATTCTGTCGTTGGGGTTTGCCTGTGGGAAATTTGTATTTAATTATTTTGAGCCCCGTTTGAGGCAATTTGTGCTCCGGTTTAACCCTGTTGTGATCGTACATGTCAATATTCCCATATACCAGTAGGGTTTTAACCAGGAATGAATCCTGGGCTTTATTTGTGACTTCTGACAATGTTTTGTGTTTTTGTGTTTTCCCATTTCATTTTCTGTGAAATTTCTCTGGATCAATTCCTTCACGGTTTGGCTTGATTCTTGGCCTGGAGTATCTGGAGATCACCTATGCACGTTGTGCCAAAAGGAATTCACCATCGGAGGTCTGGTTCTCTCAGAAAAGACGAAGTCGTGCACCAAAAAGCTTCTTCTGGGCAAGCCACATTTTTGGAAAAGAGGGTTTGAAGTGAATCATGGGATTTTTGGAAGCAGCAAAGGTGGGATTTTTGTACTTGCCTAGCAGGGTACTTTTTCCCATGGAAGCAATGCCACTTAAGTCACAATGGGAAAATTAGAGGCAGCAGGCAAGCGGAAATTTCTTACCTGCCTTACAGGGTAAAAATTCCCATTGTGAAATAAAAGAAAAATCACTTAAGGCATTGATGGGATTTTATTACCTGCCTTGCAGGGTAAATAATCCCATTATGAAAGTCAAACAACTTAAGTGGATCATGGGATTTTTGGAACTGCCTTGCAGGGTAAATAATCCCATTGTTAATTGACTTTTAAAAATAGAATTCACCCTTGCCAAAAAGTGTGACCCACCTTGGGTGAATAACAATGCATTTAATAATATCTATTAATATTTATTCACCCAATTTTGGTGCCCAAGCATGAGGAAAAGTCAATAAGGGAAAAGTGGATAAAGGAAATTGGAATTAGAAATTCTAAAATTAAATAAATATTATTTATTTAATGCAGCCCCTTCATGACAAAAAAGTGTGCCCCATTTGGGAGAGAAATAATACTTTTTAAAGTATTAATTGATTTAATTAATTCCTATTTTCAGTGGCTAAGGTCAAAGCATACTATGAGGCTTGAGTTAACTGGAAGCAGAAGTCTAAAATTAAATAAATTTAATTTATTTAATGGCAGCCATGAGCATGCACAAAATAGGTGCCCCATTTGAAGAGTAAAGCTTATTAAATAATTAATTAATTGCCAGGAATAGGAAAGGCATTAATTAATTATAGAATTATGAGGATTATATAAGTAGGGGCTGCCATAAGGATGAATTAATTAATTCAAAAGCAGAGAAGTGCAGCCAGACAAAAAGTGTGCCCCATTTGGAGAGGAATTTTGCTCAGAAGAAGGTGTAATTAATGTTGGAAGCTTCCAAATTTGGTGCCAAGGTTGAAGGAGGTTGATTTGTGTCTGAATAATTGTCTGCATAGTGGTACAGGTGCTCAGGTGAAGTTGGTAAAATTCATGCTTGCTTTGCATGCAAATAAAGCATCAAATTTTGGGCAGCAGGCTTGATATATGTAGATTTTTATGATTAAAATCCACTGTTCATGTTCCGGTTGCCATCTTTGTCTGAATTAATTACAGAATTCATCACATGTGCTTTTATAAGAGAAAGGAGCTTAAATCAATGTCTAATACATTGAACATATCCTCCGAATCGAAGAATTATCCAGACTTTGCATCGGTTGTGAAGAATTATGGCCGAATAAAGAGAAAAAGAATTGTTCAGACAAAGATTGCTCCAACCATGGCAAAGCGGGATGAACGAGAAAGCTCAGCAGAATCATGCATTACTTCTAGATTTGCTAACATCGAGAGACACAAATCCAGGCCCAGATCCAGATCTAAATTCAAATCCAGATCTCATAATTGCAAAAGCTTCCGACAAAAATTCATCCTCTTGTTTCTGATGCAGCCCGTGTAGAAGTCAGTGCGTGGAAAATTTCTTCCAGGATCTTGTGCATGTGCTCCCAATCTTCCAATTGAAGCCTTCATTGAATTTGCATTCACCCGGAGTGCTTTCAGAATTTTTAATTGCTCATATGCAATTAAAAATAAAAAAGATGAGTTATCTACGGCAAATATTGCACTGATGCATGTACTGGAGAAGAACTGCAAAAGCTTCAAGGATAAGAAGGAAGACATGTCAAAGGCAATACTCACAAGCAAATCACAGTCACTTGCTTCCAGATCTAGCCGCTTCTAGATCCGGCTACTTCTAGATCCACTACTTCTAGATCCGGTTTGGTGAGAATCAAAGGCAAAAGAATCATTGCATACGAGAATATGAAAAGGACAAGACCGCAGCTCTCCTCTTTCCTCTTCCTTCTTCTTTCCTCCGACAAAGTAATTGAGCGATCAATTAAATTATAAAACCTAAGTGATTGGTTTAAAAGCCATTACTTGAAGAAGTCAACTACTTGGAGATAGGTGGCAGACATGCAAAATAAAAGGTTCTATCTTTAGTTGCAAATCATTCATGTCATGCAAAGAGGAATTCCAGGAGGGAGATTTCTAGTTGTTTCCTTTCCGACTTCCACATGTGTCAGTTCACTAAAAGCTTCCAACTTGTAATTGCCCCTCTACATTCTATAAGTAGAGGAAGAACCTTCAAGTTAATAAGAAGAATTTGTAAGCAGCATCCTTGTGTTCTAGACTTTGTGCTGAAACCCTTGAGAGCCATTTGAAGCAAAGGAATATACAGGAGTAGATTTCCGAGAGAACTTTGTGTCACAGTGTATTTTGTTTCTAGCTTTCTATCTTAGATCTTTGAATAAACTTTGTGTTATTTTAGATCTAGATCTAGAGCTGCCTTTGCTTATAATTATGTGTTTATATCTATTGGTTTCTTCTATGTGCATGCAATCAACTCTGCTATCTATTGATTGGGATGCACATCTTCCCCATTTCTTCTCTGTGTTTATATAATTCCCTTCTTCTATAAATATTTCATTTCTTAAACAACTGCTTACTTGTTGCAGAAGCAGATAAACTATGGTTCATGAGTCGAATGGAGCAGGTTAAAGTAAAACCCCATATAGATACTAGCATATTTTAATTGACAAATCGACATGGGAGCCTCACCAAGTAAATGAGGGAGATTTATATCATGACGGCCTCCGTTTTATGCTATGCAAAAATCAAGCCAACACTTCGAATCAAGTCGAAGGCCTTCAACCAGCCAATCTCGAAAGCTGCTCTAAAACTACCCTTTTGGCCCAAAAACCACCAACCTATTTTGACCTATGCAGCCATCAAAACACATCACCAAGATCTGAAATCACTCCAAAGATGTATCGTAGCTCCCATACATCTTATAACACTAAATTTGTCACATGGTATAATGGCAAACTTCTAAGAAAATCCTTCTTTCCTGGAAACAAGCAAATATGAGTGGGGTCCACTCAGTGTCATGAACTATAATTACCACCATATAAAAATTGATAGAGTCCTCTCAATCATCCAATCATCACATTTTATGATCCAATCCATTTTGTGCTCATACAATCAATTTTTCTTCCATTGCTAGTAAACTAAGGTTTCAAAGCCATAAAAAGTGACTTACCTTCTTAACAATCATTCATAAATGTTTGGGCCTCATTTGACCTCATTAAAACTAGAAAATATTATTAAATTCATGCCCCAACATCCCTAAAATGATAAGATATCCATGAAAACCTTACACATGCCAACCATGAGCATTTTTCTCACTTCGAGCTAGAAATTGCACTCTTAAGAACCTTGTTTTAGTCTAAACATCATAACTTGCAAAATATTCATCATGGAAACTTGAAATTTTTCCCACAAAATCATGACACACCCTACTAACATATACAATCATCATCATGTCACAAATATCTTTGTATCTTCTCAACCAATCTCATTTACATGACTAGCCCTTAGGGTTTTGCATGGTTTAGGCTAGGACCAACTAAACCAACACTATAACTCATCATGAAACCTCTAAAAACTACCTCTACATGATTAAAACAATATAAAATACCTCCATAAGTGATATCAAGATCTCACACATACCTACAAGTGACTATCATGCCTAATTAGGCCTCCAAACACTAGGATTAGGCCTAGTGTGCACCATGACCAAGTAGACAAACCTCATAGCTCTGCTTCCCAGAACTCCAAAAGGACCTAACACACCTGAGAAAAAAATCTCACACCTCTACATGCTTCCCAAGTCACCATGTAGCTCCATCCACCATGCTCCATCACCTAGGCTAGTTAGGTCACTTGATTAGGCTTGCTAGACCAAGCCAATCTCAATGATTCAACTCTTGCCATCATGAAACCACCTAAATATCCATGTCATCAACATACTTATCATGCTCTAACACTTCTCTATCATCCTCTTTGTCATTAATGATCTTTTACATCAATGACAAACCTAGAATGTAACATGTCAACAAAAATTTCATACCTTTTGCATCTTTCAAGTGTGTCCGTCAAGTACTGGCCATGTTAAACTTTGTTCCTAGATAAAATAGGTAAGTCATCCATATGAATCACAATGCATTAACCAACTAAACCTTTAAAAGTAAAATCCATTTCCTTTGAAAAGTGGCAAATGTATTAATTTGGCCAAAAGACATTCTTTTATAAGGAAATGTATCCCACTTTGTGGTGAAATCAGTCTTTATCCTATCTTCATGGTTTACTTAAACTTGGTTGTAAGAAAGAAAACCATCCAAAAAGACATTATTTCATATTCACTCACAATTTTTATTACTTCATCCAAGGATGGAAATGTATAATTATCTTTGTTTGATGATTTTGTTCAAAATTCTAAAGTCAACAAATGGTCCGATGTTGCCACTTTTTTCCCTTTTTAATAATCAAATTAGACACCCATGTGGAGTGTCGATTAGAAAGATGATTCGGAAGCTAATAATTTTTTCACTTCTCTGTAGATAATAGGATCTAAGATGAGAATGATTATCCTTCTCCTTTGTGTAAATGTTTTGCAACCTTCCTTGAGAGGAATAGTATATGTGATGACTTAAGGATCAAATATTTTGAGACCATTGTCGACCATGCAATGCCATATTAATATTCAATTAAGAGATCTCTTAGCTTCTCTTCCTCAATAATAGTGCATGCCAAACTAATGTTTACATTTTGGGGTTGTTTTGGTGTCCCCAATTTGATCATTTTGATCTTATGTCCACTAAACTACTATGAAGTGTGGTTTGTGACAAGTGTATCCCAATCAAATATCCTCTCAAGTGACACAATCCCTTTGGAAAATTTGTTATCCTTTAACATTATAATTATATCCTCTTCTAATTCTTGGTTGGTACCAATATTCTGCCTTGAAAGGTGATTTCTCTCCCACTCATTTATGATTTGTGATTCAAAAACATCATAACTATTTCAGAACTAAATTATTTAGTAATCATCATAGAAAATTTGCAAATTTTCCACCTTTTCGTGTACATAGGAGCGATAAAGTAATTTTATTGATAATTCCTTCCATTTTACATCATCTATGGGCAACATGTTTACAACAAAATTGTCAACATGTTTGTTAGATGATTTTGTTCTCTTGGAACTAGTAAAATGTTGAAAACATCAAAGGATTCAATTAAATCTCATGTTCCATGTTTATATATCCCGAGATATCACAATTTGCACCTTTGGAATTTACCTTTCACTTGAATGGTTACCAATTTTTAATCACCATACATTTTCAACATTTTAACTTTGTATTTGAGGAAAAATTGTAATCCAAGAATCAAAGCTTCATAATCAACAATATTATTAGTGCAATGGAACTAAAAATGGGAAGTAAACAAATTATTTTCACCTTTTGGGTCTACAAACACCACTCTTGTACCAAGACCTTGTTTAAGATGTTCTCTAACAATTAAAAGGATCTAAATACCATCAAATTTATCTTAGTGGGGTTCATTGGTTTTGTTTTAAGACTTTGTTTCTAATGCATAAGTTCATGTGTCGTCCAAGTTAAAGTTCACACTCTCATTATTTGCATTATACTCAATAATCATGTGTTTCATTTGGGTTTCTCTATCTACCCTAATTTGGTTAGAAATACCTCTCCAAGGAAGCCACATGTGTGAAAATCCAATAGCCATATATTCATTCAAGGATTTAGACCAGCCTCTACTTAATAACATTTTATATGCCTCAAGTATATCAACAATTTGTATATTATTAAAGTATGAGACTTTAGGTTCGAAATCTAGTTACATGTGCACATTGAGCAATTCTCCCAACACTTTTACCTTTGATTTGTCTTGTTATACAAATATTCAGTTCAATTTAATTTGTTTCAATCCTAAATTTATGTAAATCGTAGCAAGCATTACACTAGCTAAGGCCCCTAAATCCATAGAACAATTATGATCATTTTCCCAAAAGGTCCTAACTATGAAAAAGAAAGGTGGGACCTCAAATTTTTCCTTATACATAACCACATTGGTGTGGGCGGTCCCTTTTTTCTTGCTAGAAGCTTGTTTATTAGTTAATAAATTGAATAACTAGTCCATCTATTAAGTGATTTAGGCTAACTCATGAAGTGTGATTTGGATTTTAGTTTCTTCATGCCATCAACAATGTTGTAATGGATTTCACATATTTTTCTTATGATTCAATTGTGGCACATGACTTTCCTCCTTAGGGTGAAGGTAGGTTGTTATTAGCACATATATCAAGTGTTATATCTCCCTTTAACGAAGGTCTAGAGGTAGTGTTTGGATATTTGTTTTTCTCCTTAATGAATAATTTTTATCGGTACTATTACAAAGCATGAATTTCCTCAATGTTTTCTTCTAGTTCATTTTCTTCTTGGGAAGGTAAACTCATGGTCTTAAATACTATGGTAGTGTTCATTTTGGAAGAGTTAGCCTCATTTGGGTCTTTGGGATTTGGTTCATATCCCCCAATTGTTGGAAATCACAAGCACTGAGAGGGGGTGAATCAGTGCCAATCAAAACTTTAGAGCATTTCAATTTTAATGTTACTTGATTATGAGAAAGAGTTGTAACATGAACATATGATCAAACACATGCAAGAAGATAATAACTCATAACACAAAATTTATAGTGGGAAACCCATAAAGGGAGAAAACCCACTTTGAAACCAAGGATTTATTAGGAACACCAATTCCAAAGAATACAATGATCTTGGTTTCATTGAGTGCCCACTCAACCAATGAAGCACCCACTTCAAAATCTTCAAACACCCACTTGAATAAAGCTAAGCACCCACTCAGCTAGTTTAGCAAGCTGCAACTTGTAAGGAGCACCCACCCCCTATGATCTAAGCACCCACTTAGAAAAATATTACAAAAAAATGATCATATAGATCCTATATTGCTTATACAATAGATTATGATCACTTTTCTCTTGTTCTCATTACTCACTCTTCAAGCTCAGATATTCAACACTCTCCTTAGCTCTTCAAGCATTCATTGGATCTGGTTACTGTTTTTCTTTAGAGCTCTGTCATCACCCTCTCTTTCAATCAATAGGTATTCATTTGATAACACTATCTCCTCATTGTCTCTGCAATAGCTCCTTTAGCATATATCTCTGCTCTTTCTCATCGCACTCTTATTATTTCAAAATTCAGCTTAAATAGACTACCGTAACTATTTTTTTGACTCATGATTTTTCTGTTTAACATCTTTCTAAAAAAAAATCAGTTACACTAACTAACATGATTCAGATATTCCTTCAAATTTTTATTTTTCTATTCCATGTCATAGAGGATGAAATCACCTTTCCAAAAAGTCTGAAAAATTCAAATTCTGACACCTAGAGTGAAAGATATTGCAATGTGGGTATGGGGGCTCATGGAGAAATGGTGTTCCAAAATATCATTAACAGTCTGCACTAAATGGCCTTTATAACCCCTTTAAAAACTTTAAATTTTTATCCCTTTAGAAATCGAGATACTTCGGGTCTTCTTGAGGCTGGAGGTACTAAGGAACTTGGGTCACCTTGGCTTAGTTCTTCCACACCCCTTTCATCCCGCAATATACTCCTTTTCCTTTTGTTTTCATGGGTCATAGTTGATTACAGGAACTCATCCTTATGTGGAACTTGTTCCATGTTTACTTTGTTCTTCTAATGCTATATATTTTCACATTATACTATGTTGCAGCTCAAAGTGCCTTGTGGAGAACTATTTCCCATGTGGTATTGTATCTTGCCTAGGCCTTATGTGCTCGCAACCATCTCCCGATCCGCAATTCACTTGTTTCTTCATGTTGCGGCCCGTAAGAGCTTGCAGAGAACTTCGTCTTGCATGGCATGGCTTTATGCTTGTCCAGGCCCTTTGTGCCTAAAACACTCACCCGATCCATAAATAATTGTTTCCTTAAGATCAAAATGCTCTACAGGAATGGATGCTCCTATGGTACTTGTTCCACCCGACTTCCTTGTGCCTAATTTACTCACCCAATCCACACAATCTTGAATCATTTGATCTGCCCCAAGACCCATGTGGAGAACTTGTGTTCCCGGGAAACATGTTCCATCCACACCTCAAATGTTCATAATCCACTAAAAACTCAATATACTCAAATTTCTCCAAAAAAATTTAAGTACTTAAATTTTTGCTTTCACCATAGAGACTTTATGAGCACTTAGAACATATGAAAATGACTTTTAGACTTGTAGAACAATTGATCCAATTATACAACCCTTTTCAATACCTTTATTGGACTCTTATCTTATTGATCAAACTTACGTTGTCACGAATTCATCCCTGAGACCATTTCACACCATTGAAATACCTCATAACACCCGATTCATATATGATTGACCTTGTCTAAATTTGGAAGTCTGCATACCACCTTTGGAAGTCTGGCCATGCACCTATCACAAAGAGGCTTGTTTAACATGATTCTCGACCTAGCTTCACCATATACACCTTTTGCTTATTTGACCATGCATACCGTGACTCAATTAAACTACCTAAACACCAATTCTCTTTATAAATCTAGATATCACCGAGAAGATACTTGAGGAGGCACTACCAATCAACCTTCAACTTCACCATTCACACCTTTTTTCCATCAATGCCACTTGACATCAATGACAACACCAATGACCAGGGTTTAAAAAAATTACATAAATCAAGGCATTTTGATACACCTTTTTAACATTACCACGAACTCTATACCAATGTGGAAGGGTAAATTCATAGATGTTGATGTCAACACTTTTACTATTAGCATGGGGCTCTTAATTGTTGGGTTCATAATGGTTATATATTTGGTAAGAATAGTTTCTACCTTGGTTTTCGAGTGTCTCATACTTGTCTTCGTAAATTGAGAAAATTATTATTAAGTCCATGTATCATTTTTTCTATTCTCTATAATTAAAAACCATTGGATGTTAGAGGAACCACTTGGGTGTTGTTTACTACAGGGACCAAGGCTATGTTAGGATTTCAAAATTTAAATTTTTAAAGTGGAAATTAAATGATAGTGGGGATTTGATTCATAGTTGGGGTATTTTGGATAACTATTGAAATGTTGGTGGTATTTTCCCCGAGGGCACAATTATTTTTCTATTATGGTGGACTTTGCATAGGATGTAGCAATAGTGGTGACATTATATCTTCTAACAAATATGTAAGTGAATGTATGTAATTTACATTTATATATTTCCAAATAAAGGTCATCATTAGTTATATATAAGTGTGTGAACCTTCCCAACATGCATTGAAATCTAAAATTAAAGTTCCTAATTGGCTCTATATCTTCCCTTTTCACATTGGCAAACTATTGGTATAGAATACTAGGGTCGATAAATTTTCTAAACTATGTTAAAATGTCTCTTTAAACTAAGCCCAACCATTAATGGAGTTATGTGTTAAATTAAGAAACCAATCATGAGCAATATCTTTCAAAGTAAAACAAAATAATTTTCAAGCAACACCTTCATGTTCAACATTCATTAATATCAAATCGTAATTAAAAGTAATTGTATGTTCCTCCATAGTTCTATGACCATCATATTTGTATGTAGGTAAGTACTCTCTCTGGATTCCTAAGTAAGTCATAGATATCTCCAGAAATGGCAAGTGCAATGCCTCCGATTTAACAAATATTGAATTTGTAAAACCCTAATTTTAGATTTATATGTGATAAATAAAAAAATAAAGTATGATCGACCCAAGTAATAAGCCAAATAAAAATAAAAACCTATGTGCAAGAAAGGGAATAGAAAAATTAGTTGATTTCGTAATTGATCTTCAAGTATGTTGGGTGGAAACAGATGAAAAAAGGAGGGATATGTTGCAGTAATGGTGATCGATAAATTTTGTAGTTATCGAATATGTCTAGATTGGGGCACCTAGACTAGGTTAGGGGCACCTAGGCACCAGAGTATGCTTTTAGGCGCATGTGTCTACAAAAATGGTCTGGGAAAGCAGATTCTTCTTGTGTCGCACCAATGTTGCTAACCTTTGTTGTTTGTCACATGTATGTCATTGGATGATCGAATATTTTTCCCGCAAGTTGCAAAACAAATGATCTCTGCAAAACCCTAAAAAAATCAAATCTTAAAAAGAAAAATATTCAAATGGGAATTTGAACCGATTCTGTAGTCACCTAACAGAGTGAACTTACACCCGAGTGTCAGCAATACATCTCGAGACTCCATGTAGCTCATTTTGTGTGTATGTGTAGAATCATGTCGTAGGAAGCTCTTGTGCAAGATGCACTGAATAACAAGCAATAACTAAATGTAACAATCTAAGTAGATGTGTGGATGGTAAAATGAACTTCCCCTACTATGAAGTGTATGCAAAAAATGCAGTCCCTTGTCCCTTAAATGATAGCTAGATGGATGTTTTAATGCTCTTAGAATGCCTTTGGATGTAACCTTAGGTGGTGATAGTAGATGTTTAGAGTTTGGTCCTTTATTATGGTCACATAGCTTTGTATTTATATGATTCCCTTGTTTACATTTTGTAATTACAAATAAAAGGTTGATCCATAAGAAAAAAAGAGGCCCAAAAGAGGTGAGTAAGATACAAAGAGGTCGAGGACGCCTAGAGGGGACAAGGACACCTGGGCGCCGGTGTCCAGAGTTAAGAAAGATAAAGCAATGAAGATCAAATTGGGTTGTGGGGTGTATAAGACAGAAGAGGAAACTTGAAAGACAAAAAAGAGGCCAAGATAGATGTCAATAAATAGTTTTCTCGCTTAGGAATCATATGAATAGTGATATGTGATTAGGACCTAGAAATGTACCCAAGTGTGTGATTTAGAGTCTACATTTTCCCCCACTTTATGTTGTTGAGTGAATACTCAATAACATAAAGTATATAAGAGATGTGTACCTGATAACCATATAGATTGATGGTGAAAGTGTGCCGAGGAGACAAGAAAATCGTGGAGTGATAAAAATGAAGCATGGAAGCTAAGGAAGAGGAAGTGACCCTAGGGGTGAAGCGTATAAGTTGTGTCATTTTTGTACATGTTGTTGTTTTTTGTGCTTAATGATGTGGGGTTACTTCTTGTTATGTATTAAGGATGAACCTACATAAGAAGAGAAAAAGAGTAGTCAAATATTTGTATATGAAAAAATCGATCCAAATATGTAAAAAGTATGTGAAAATGTAAAAAAGGAACATGTGCACCTGATCCATGACGTGTGAAAAGGATAGAAAAGATCCTGAAAATACTATAGAAGAACGAGTTGTTAGGTAATTACAACCTAAGTATTCAAGGCGCATAAGGATTGCAAGGATATAAGGCATGTGATGCGTGGAATTATAGGGCTCACCCATGTAGAATAGATATGGAGTGCGGAGCAAGTTTTGTAGAAGTGCACGATAATCTATTATTAGCAAGCTTGTATGCTTTTGTATTTATCATGTAAGGGTGCATGGCTTTCTAGAATGCAATCTATTTTAGGGTACCTAGGTCAGTGAAGGGAAAGTCCCCACTACCTATAAATATGTATTGATTTGCATGGTTTAGGTATCATCTATATTTTGTAAGGTTATGTTGTTGGTTCTTGAGCACGCGTAACTTATGGTGACATTGTTATGTATGTATGAAGCTTCTATGTGTTTTACAACAATTAATATAATGGATCTTTGTGGCTGGATATTGATTGTTGACACATCTATTACTAGTTCATGCATGGTAAAGTTAATCTTGATTCTTGTATGAGTTAATCTTGCATATGGTTAAGATCTAGATCTAGTTTATGTTATGCAATATACTTGATTATCTATTATGGATCTGGAATATTTGTATGATCATGTTAACTTCTTGACAAAGCTTCCATAAAAGAGGGACCTGGTACCCTTGCACGCTTTGGGTGAGCGCTTAGGTTTTTCTTGAGTGATGTGTCAATGCCTTAGGTTGTTGTGGGTAAAATAAGACTACATTTTGGTTCCATTTTCGAGACCTCTTTTCAATTGTTTTCTAGGATGTTGCATGATGAAGATGTACCGATTGACTTTGGCCAATATTGAAGAGTGGTTAGACAATTTAGAGGAAGAGTATGCTCATATATTTAGCACTAGACCTGATTTTGATGCACACGCATGGGTTGAACAAAATATATATCATGAGCTCTATGAGACATTTTTCACATGTTTTCCCATAGAATTGTACAAGTGGCTGGTAGCTTACACATCAAAGAGAAATTGGAGGTTTCAAACACTTATTTGGACACATGAAGAATTATAGGCTTTGCATGATGCTGATTTGACTTGGACACACGTTGTAGATCATTAGTGGAGTGGTGTTCTGAATAGCTATATTTTGGAGTACACGTAGTTTCTACTTATTCTGTCTAGAGGTTGTTGAGTTCTAGTTCTTGCGTGAACCCAGAGGATCTTATTTGCATGGTATCCCTTTAGTGATTAAGATCTTGATTATGACCCTGGATTTGGAACAACATCCTATGGCTAGCTAAACCCCACCACGCGGGGGAAGGAGTAGGTGTGGTGAAAGATGGTGGACCTGGTGGTAGAAAGGAAGAGAGAAGAAAGGTGGATTAAATTTAATGAGGTGATGAGAGGGATTTGGAGAAGCAAGCGTGAAGTTGTGGAATGAATGGTGTTATGGAGAGAGATGGCTCGTGAAGGATTTGGAGCTCACGTAGAAGACATGGAGCTAGAAGCATCTAGAACTCCCCATTTGGGTAAGCATGGTAGAGAACCCTCTTCGACCTCAGATGAGAGCATGCTGGTAGAAATTGCTTGAGGACCGTGGGTGCACATTTGATCCCTCCTAGTGACCTAGCCCTTGCGCTTGGTTTTGGTTTTCCAATTTCTATGATAGTTATTAGTAAGCAAGCTAGTGTGGGCAAGTAGAGTAGTGAAAAATAGATAGAGTTAATTTACCATCAAGTTAGGAGTTAATCAGGTAGCTTATTCATCTATGGTGGCACAACAATCATCATCTGTGTTATTTGGAGGTCCTAGTTGGAGGTATATTTTTGGTGTGTCATCAACAGTAAATGTGGGCAGTAACGTTGGGATCACATCTGGGAGTAGTAAAATTTGTAGACCATGGGAGTTTAGTTTAGCACAACTGTTGGAACACAAGGCAATGCATCCTCTGGTCCATTTCCTACTATAGGGGAGGATCGGGAGGATCAAGTGGTTTGGGATCTAGTGGATCTGGTGGTTCTGGGGGTGGAGGAAACACAAGAGGTAATACAAGTTCTGGATCTAGTGGGCACGGTCCACACCAACCCCAAAAAGTCTATTTAGAGATGTCTCTTCATCTCCCAGAATACAGAGGAATTGAAGATGTAAAGCATGTGCATATGTGTGAAATACTATGGCATGCGAAAGGGATTACAGCTCCAGAGCGTAAGGCAAGTCAATTTACAACTACTTTGCAAGGGCACATGCATAGTTGGTACAGAAATATGATCCAAACCAGACTTGTGTAGATTATACCACATTGTGTGATGCTTTCTTGGTAGAGTTTCACATACCGAGTTTGAGAAAAAGAGCATCAAGCACACTAAAGGACATCAAGCAGGGCATGGATGAGAGTGTAAGGGAGTATGATGCTCACTTTAAAACTTTATTATCAAAGTTATCTTATGACATTCACCCAAGTCAACATGCTCAATGGTTCATTAGAGGTTTGATCACACCTTTTAGAAGGGTGCTCTCACATAAGACATTTATGACCCACACAAGGCTTTGGAAGCTACTCTACGTGTTGAGGTAGTTGGGAGTGTAGACACTTGGAGTTAGCCCATTTTTGAAGCTCAGATTGCATCTATGGAAAAAAAGTTGGAGAAGTTTTCAGCTAATTCAGCTCATGAGACATGCAAGTGGAATTTTTGGTGCAATGTGAAGTAGTAGAAGGACATACTAAGGATATTTTTCCTCATAAATCGGGTGTGTGCCATGTTGTTGGACTATGAGATCTATCACTTGGATCATGATTCAAGTAGGTTCCCACATTGCAATGTGTGATAAGGAAGAATGTATCTATTGTTACGTAAGATTTTTTACAGTCTACCACTCATGATATAAAGAATTACAAGTTGATTGATCATATTCATGATGTCATTGATATTGGTGTACGACAAACTAGTGTTACAAATAATTCTAAGGAACAAGGTGAGCATCATGATCATAATCACAATGAAGGGTGCTCTAATGGAGGCCGAGGTAGAGGTCGAGGATACCATGGAGGATTCAGAGGCCGAGGTCGCGGTGGTGGAAGAAGTGAATTTCCATGAGGAACATGTTATACATGTGGATCCCTTGATCATTACAGGTGTGAATGCCCTCAGAATATTATTTTTTCTTTTTTGGAAAGAACCAAAATTATGAAGAATTCCTAGATTTGTATGAACATTGAGAACAAGAAGCACAAGCAGGATAAGGGCGTGGGAATGGTTAGAGTACAACGTGTTGTGGAAGATTTGGATGTCAAAGTTAGCACTTTGATCCTAAGATGGTACCTATGTTAGTCACTACACACGTTGAGGTTGCGCATGACGAGGGAAGTTCCAAAAGTAAGCCTATTATTACAAAGGAGGAGGTATTACATGCAAAGTATCTAGACCCTACTCATCATAAGGAAGTTTATCAAGAAACCATGGAGGTTATTAGAAACTTACAGGGTGAGATACAATGTTTAAAGGAGCAATCAAGTTGGAAGTTGGAATAAGCCAAATCAGTTGAGCTTCCTCATAAGGATGTTGATGATTTAAAGGAGGTTTGTAAGATGCTATGACAAGAAAACATCATTCCTTTATTAGGGGAATGGTTAAGGGGGAAGATGTCATGCATACTGGAGTTGAGCATGAGAGACATATTTTACATGCTAACTTACCTCCTCATAGTTTAGATTATGACAAGGAGATCACTCTGAATGTAGTTGTTGATGGATGGATTTTGAGTAATATTTTGATTGATATAGGTGCATAGAAGTGAATGTACTCACTTTGGATGCATGGAATTAGATGGGGAGGCCACCATTACAACCATCTTCAAATGTGTTGTTTATGGAAAAAAGACTAAAGCCACACCCATTGGAGTCTTGAAGGATGTTACTATTACTATACAAGGGGCCAAGTTTACTGGGGACTTTGAGGTCTTGCACTTGCAGAGGAAGATAATTTTCCAACATTGCTTGGGCCCTTGGTGTTATGCAAATAATGTTGATTTGTGCTTCAATAAAGGATATATCAGTTTTGAGAACAAGGAAGAGTGTGTCATCATTCCTTTAACAGATGGAAAAGTTACACCTTATGTAGAACCTTTGAGTGAAGAGGATTTGAACAAAATTTATGTGTGCACCATTAGAGATCCTAAAGTACTTGAGCCATCAAAGGAAGGAGTTATTCAATGGGATGATGCACAATCTATGAGTGATACTACAAGTTTTTACATGTGATAACTGGGCACATGGGACTTATGAAATGGTTGGTTGCATGAGATGAGAAGTGTAGTTACATGTGTGTGAGTGAGCCACGTTGTGTTAGGCATTTGGGAAGTAACCAGTACCAAGGTACACTGGTGAAGGAAATCTGAAGTGTTTTGTGCGCTATGGAATTCAAAGTGGAAATCAAGTGGAAAGAAGGAATATGCTAGTATATACCCTATGTGGGGAAACGTGCGCTTGGTGGATGGTTCACAGAGATAATTTTAGAGTGGTGAGAAGTGAGAATCACCTTCTCTACTAGATTTATTTGGAGCAATGCACCTACCAAGACATGTGAATTTCATGGGAAGGATGCTCAACACCATGTTCAACAGTGTGAGAGACTCTGGACAGAGGGGTAGGAGGCCTTACCACCTTCACTATGGGTGCACAAGTTCTACTACACCTTGTGAGGTTGTGTGCATGCATGGTATGTTTATGCAGAGTTGAATAGAGAAATAGGAAATTGGAAAGAACTGACTGTAGGTATGATTCAGACCTTTGACTATTTTTCCACTAAACCTCCAATGAATGAGGCATTATAGGTTATGAAGTGCTTGACATTGGGAGATAGTGCAAAGGCTGAGGAACTTATTCAGGAGTTACTAGGTGAGTCAGATCTGGAGGCACGTTTTGAAGAAGAAGAGACAGATGCAGAACAACTTGGGCATGCCTACCTAGAAAAAAAAAAGGTAAGATGGTCTATGTAATTGATGATGAAGAAGTGGAGAATCTGGATGTTGAGCATACTAGAGGGTATGCATGAGGTCTTAGATAGTGTAGATGAGAAGGCACGCGTGTATCATGAGCCTATGAAAATGAATAAGGTCAACATTGGGACATATGTTGAACCTAAGGAGGCCATCATTGGAGATTATTGGTCTGACTCGAGGTTGCTAAAATAATTGAGTTACTGCGTGACTTCCAAGACTTATTTCCTAGAGGCTATCATGAGTTAAAAGGGGTACATCACTCTTTGGGTGAGATGAAGATCAAGTTAAAGGAGGTGTGTGCCCGGTTAGGAAGAGGCCTTACAAGGATGAATCCTAATTTACGCGTCAAGGTAAAGGAAGAAATTGATAAGATGTTGAATTATGGAATCATTGAGCCCATTGAGGAGTCAGAGTGGGTTAGCCCTATGGTGATAAGTATAAAGAAAGATGGAAGAATAAGAATTTGTGTGGATTATAGGGAGTTGAATGTTGCATGTGTAATAGATCCCTTTCCCACACCTTTTACTGAAGAAATCTTGGAAGGCGTTGCAGGGTCGCAAGATCTACTCCTTCACTGATGGATTTTCTAGATATCATCAGGTAAGGATAGCTAAAGAGGATCAAGAGAAGACAACTTTCACCACTGAGTGGGGAAGTTTTGCATACATAGTTATGCCTTTTGGATTGAAGAATGTGCCTATTGCAGTATTTTCACGCATTGTTGTGCAAGCATTCCAAGACTTTATTCATAAGTTCTTTATAAGTTTACTTGGATGATTGGATAGTTTATGGGCTAGTGAAAGATCATTATGATAATTTAAGACTTATGTTTGAGAGGTGCCGATAGTTGAGCATCTCCTTAAACATTAAGAAGTGTGTTTTTGCTACACCTTTTGGGACTTTTTTGGGACACATTATCTATAAAGAAGGCTTGTTAGTGGATCCTGCTAAGGTTGTTGTTATTTTGGGCTTAGAGGAACCTACTAACCAGAGTGAAGTGTGTGATTCTTGGGGCACACAGGATATTATAGAATTTTATCAAAGGTTATGCTAAGATTTCCGCACCCTTAGAAGAATTATTAAAGAGTAAAGGAAAGTTCCATTGGGGTGAAGCGCAACAATGCATTTGAGACATTGAAGGAAAGGCTTACTACAACACCTATTTTGTGCTTTCCTTCATGGACCAAACCTTTTCATGTGCATGTGGATGCCTTTGGCATGGCCATTGGTGCACAATATTAGCCCACCTAGAGAAGGTATTGTTGATCATCCTATTTGTTTTGCAAGCAAGAAATTGACACAACTAAACAAAATTATACAACTACAGAGTGTGAGGCCTTGTCCATGATCTATGTGTTGCATAAGTTTTGACAATACTTATTGGCTACCCCATTTATATTCTATATAGATCACATGACACTTAAGTATTTGGTGAACAAGCCCATTTTTCAAGGGTGCATATGCCATTGGATTATTGTTTTAGGAATTTGATTTTACAGTGGTGGTTAAGCCAGGAAAGAGAAATTTTGACCAGATCATTTATCAAGGATTAATTTAGTGAGGATGCACAGAGCATTGAGGATACAATGCCATATGCACAACTTATTAGATTGAACCACATGCCCTTTGACTTAGAATATATTTTTGTATTTTTACATGGTGTGGTGCCTGAAGGAATGAAGAGTATAGAGAAGAAACAACTTATCATACATGTTGCATGCCTTATATGTTGATAGTGGAGACTTATACAAACTAGGTCGGGATGAAGTTTTACACGTTGGTGTGTACTTGAGCATGAGCGTGAAGCTATTATGGAGGAAGCTCATGGTGTATTGCAGGTGGACATTATGTAGGAGATGCTACCACACGCAAGATTTTATTGGTTGGTTTATGGTGGAAAACATTGTATAAGGATTATAAAGAATATTGTAAGGCATGTGATCATTGTTAGCACTTTGAAAATGCCTGGGCATAGAGATGAAATGCCTTTGAGGCCTATTGCTAGTGCATAACCTTTTGAAAAGTGGGCAATTGACTTTGTGGGTCCTATTTCCCCCCATGCGTAGAGAATGGATCATGCTACATTATAACTTGTATAAATTATCTTACAAGGTGGGAAGAAGTGGCAATGCCTACAAAGGATTTCACATGACAACTACACAACAAGGTTTATATGGGAAAACATTATCAACAGTATGGATGCCCATTGAGTTTAACAAGTGATAGGGGTACTCATTTTCTTAATGAGACCATCAGGATACTATTGGCAGAATTTATGGTGGCACACCATAAAACAACACCCTATCACCCTCAGGAAAATGGAATTGTTGAGGCTTTCAACAAGATATTGAACCACACATTGACTAAGATTTGTGATGTTGGAAGGAAGGACTGGGATGATAAAGTCTTTATTGTACTTTGGGCATACAAGATAACTTATAAAATATTGAACAAAGCCACACCCTTTCAGTTGGTGTTTGGCAGAGGCTGTTTTTCCCATGGAATTCATGTTACCTTCTCTGTATATTGCACACATGTGCAGGAGGTTTGGTTGATGAGAAAGCACTTGAAGAACATATTGATAAATTGATGTGTTGGATGAAAGGTGTGCTATAACATGATGGAGTCAAAAGATAGAAAAGGCCAAGAAGAAGGCATGACATGATAGACATATTAAGGATAAGAAGCTTGAAGTTGGATAGATGGTTCTTCTTTATGATTCAAAGTTTTTGTGCCACCCTGGAAAGCTTAAAGTGCATTGGTTGGGACCATATATTGTGACTTACATACTTGATTTAGGTGCTTTCTAGTTAGAGGCACTGGATGGGACATGATTTTGGTTATTTCAATGGGAGTAGGTGAAGCCCTACTATAAATAAGTCTTCTTGGTGTTTGTAATAAGGAAGTATTTCCATTAGATTATATTTCCTTAATGCATTTCCTTTATATGTGTTTCTTTCATCGTTGCTATGCTTTGTCAATTTAGTTTAGTGTTTTGTGTAATAAGTGCATTTGCGTGCCAGAAGTTGATTACTATATATTGAATTCATGCAGAGGACCACATACTTTTAGTGTGGGGTGGAGTGTATACAGGATAAATGGATCAAGTTTGAATGTTCTCTGAAAGATGGGTATGCATAGAGAGATATTGTGCAGGTGCTTGAAGTAAAGGTGTGGATATATAAAAGATTTCTCATGAATGAAGACCACATATGGATGAATGGACACACAGTGTAATGTGAGGTAGGTCAGTATCAGTGGAAACTACTTAGTGAAAGTGCGAGTGGATAGGTACTTGGCGCATGAAGGCACGTGAAAGGAGGTCTGTGGCCGAGGAGTAGTAGGTGTGCCAGAAGGTTATGATTATGGCGTGCAAAAAAATCAGTGTGGAAAAAGGAAAGAAATGCCAATTTAATGTTGAGTATGGTGGTAGGTGGAGAGCAATAAATGTGGAATTTTTTTCAAAATCTATATAAGGTGGTGTTGTGAAATCATTTTTACCTTTGCGATTGAGAGAATTGAGTGAGTTGAAGAGTGAGCTAAAGAGCAAGTTGTGACATGTGAAGAGTGGTGATACCAAGCTGAACCAGATGGATTTGTCAAAGTTATGCACAGGATTGTTTGGTGCTCCATTGGGAGAAGTGTTTGAGTGAAGCAAAGGCATGCGGGGAGGAGAAATCGTATGTGTTAGGGTTCAAGTTTGAGCTAGGGCATGCGGATTTGAGCTAGGGCACGGGTTTGAGTTACAGAGCTTGAATTAACCACAAGAACACACCTTTATTGTTTCTATGGCACCTAAGCGAGCACCTGGAGTGGCCACAAGGGGAAGGAAGTAGAAGGAAGTCGAGGTCGAAGTAGAAGACACCCCAAAAGTCATTTTTCGAGATGCAATATCTAGAAGGGGTTTTTATGGGTCACGATTGGGAATCACATTCTTCACTGTAAAGTAAGTGATTATAACCATAGAACCAAAGATAAAAAAGATGAATTAGATAAGTTGTTGGTAGTAAAGACAACCATGAGAACAGAAAATGATATGGTGGTATATGATGATGCAGGTGAAAAATGTTGACAAAGGTGGGAGTTTTGCAATTTATGAACTCCCTTATTTTGGAAAACCAGAGAAGTTTATATCAATGGTTGATGAGAAGATAGTCCATGAGGAATTTTTCTACTTTGTTGGGTGATGAATGAGGATTACCATGCCCTTGATTGGGAGACTGACATGTTTAAGAGTTTCGGGCACAAAATTTAAAGTGACCTCACTAATAAGGAGGTGATAGAAGCAACAAAGAAGGCATTGGGTTACATGAAAGGAGGGCATGGGATGGATATCCCTAAGTTGTAAAAGTATCCTAGTTATTTGAGGTGGAAGCACACCTCCTAACTAAGTTAAATAATCAAGAGCGTTGGTCATCAAGGTGAACAAGGCATGGTTGCACATAGCAAAGAAGATGACAGAAGGGGTAGTTTACAATTTGGCTAGTTTCATTGTTGAAACCATTATTGAGGAGGCACACCAAGGTGAGAAAATAAGTTTTGGTGTGATCCTTTATGTCTCTTGTATTTGTAGAAATTGGAGTGCCCTGATGGGCCAAAGGATAAAATATGGCAATACCCTGAGGAGAAGAAATCTCTTGAGAGATTTTCTAAGTATACATGTGATGGATCCATGAGTGGACCCTTTAAGAAGAGAGAAGAATTTTGGTATGAGCACTGCATGCTATGTTTGAGGAGGAATGGAGAATACCTAAGGATCTTCCTTTGGTATTGGGTAAACATGTACAATTTGTAGTATACCAACACTTTTTGCATAGTGCGTTTTGGTTTGAAGGATGGAAAGTGGAGCCCTTGGTGTAAGCTCCCCTATGCTTTCATTGCGCACTACTTTCAAGCATAGTATACATAGGTTCTCCAACGCGTGAAGGCTTTTGTTCAATGCAGACAAGGTAGATTGCGACTACCACACACTCAGGAAAACTTACATTTACCCAAGTAAGTCTGCATACATTGAGAAATTGATTTCAGATGATATTAACATTAAAGCTATGAGCTTGGAAATTGGGAAGTTTGGGGCAGCTCTTATATATATATATCTAAGGCCCAAGTTAGAAAATGGGAAGTATGTTGAAAATGAGTTCAAGCTCCCTGGACCACCAAGGGGAAACATATAGTGGGCACATTACAAGATGAAGAGGACACTTTTCCCCTGAAGAAAGAAGAAGAGGAGGAACAAGAGAAAGAAGACAATGGTCTTGGAGCATAGAAGGAAACAACCAATAGTAGGGAGAAAAAGAGAGCATGTGAGCCTACCCCCAAAAAAGAAGTAGTGGGAACCAACACTATGGAGATAGACATAGAACAGGGCGCTGAGGAGCAAAATATAGAAGAGTGTTGAGAAAACAAGGACTCAAGTGCACGGGGCCATCACAACCCCTTAGGAGGTCACCTAGGACTTCTCCTATTAAAATAGAACTGAAAAAAAGAAAAGGTGTAAATACATCCCCAAGAAGGATGATGAAGATGAGAAGATTTGGGACATCATGCCGCCAACACTCCAAAGCACACGAGGATGTAGAAGAGCCTCAAGAAGAAGAATTGAAAATTGATGTAGAGGATTTGAAGGAGAGGGAGATAGATAGTGGCACTCCATGGATATAGAGGTAGATATAGATAAGGGTAAGCCATCAGGCATGCCTCATACTACACAGACAAGTGAAGGACCCATGTTGGATTTAGGGCATGCACATCCCTAAAGGGAAGCACTCTGGGAAAGATAAGGAGGGAGATACATACAAGACTCCAACAATTGGGTATATTGATGACCCAACCAAGATCATACATGTGAGGTTCCAAAGCACTTTGGAACCCAAGGACCTTTATGGATGGGAGTTAATGGATTCGGAGATGATGACACATGCACACGGAAGTAGTTATCATGGAGCATGCAGACTCATATAGATGAGCCTGATTTTGATGTGTGAAGAATCATGTGTCTTCACATAGAATGAAGAAAGCACCACATTCATGCCATGTCACTATTAAGCCCTACTCATTGTGATGTGATGAATGAACAAGTGAGCAATGCTTGAATGAAGGTATCTCACGAAGTTACGTGCATAAACATAGACAAAGTAGAAACTATTTAGGTGCATTGTTGGATGATAAGAAGGAAAAGATACTGAGATCAAGTGCCTAACAAGAGGAAAAGGAGATAAAGATGAGGTGATGGCACGTTTAGTACTCAGTATGGTAGAACAAATTGGTGATGATATTTTGAGAAAGAGGTCAGATTTGGAGGATAAAGTTGCACTGAAGTTTCCATCTGCTTTACATTATTTATGCACATTAGTTCATATGGTATTGGATGAGGGACATGTGCACATGCCAAAACCAAAGGATGTTGCACAAGTAGAAGAGAAGGCTAAGGAAACTATTGCGCACAAAATTACAAGTTATGAATCTATACTGCAGACCTTGAAGGATGAACTGAAAAAGGTAGATTTGGCCTTGAATATGTGTATGGCCCCGATGTGATAATAAAGACAAGAACTATGGTAGAGGAGGATGAGGTCCTCAAAGTAGTTAAGAATGAGACACTTGGGCATGTGGAGAGGCTCACTTTGATAGCAGAGAAGCATGATGCGCTTGTAGCAGCCCAAGACCCACACAAGGAGAAGATCAAGGACATTGGAAAATTGATAGCACGATGGATGGATGTCATGGAAGGATGGTCTCAAGCCTAGCTAATGTTCTCAGTAGTATTGCAGAATGAAGGTGAGAACATGACTCTTGATGAAATGGAAGTAGTACTTGTAGACATTCGGATAAAACAAATAGGCACTCAGTGATTGGAATGACTTAGAAGTAGAGATCAAAGAAGAATATCCAGAATTAATTCTATCTGCAGAAGTGTAGGGCGCCCAAGTATTCTTTCATTATTTTGTATAGTTATTCTTTCATTCCTTATTCTTTGTTCATGGAGAGATAAGTTATGATTACCCATTTTCGGGGGAAATGAAATTAGTGTGGGGTAATGTTGGGTTAATGAATTATAGCCTAAGTATGAAGGTGCATAAGGATTGGGCACATGGATATAGGGTGCATAGGTGCACATGGAATTATAGGAAATAGGTGCGCTAGGAAAGCATAGGATTCAGGACTTAACCATTTTCCCAGTATAAGGCTAAGAATAGATATGGAGTTAGAGCAGTTTTGTAGAAGACTTGAAGAAACACAAAGGCTATTTTGGACAAGTGGAAGATCAATTGCACATGCATAGTTTTGGAGCTATTAATAGGATTAGACTGTAGTTATATTATTAGATAATCTATTATTAGCAAGCTTGCATGCTTTTGTATTTATCATGTAAAGGGTGCATGGCTATTC
This sequence comes from Taxus wallichiana var. yunnanensis, assembly GCA_018340775.1. NCBI lineage: Eukaryota > Viridiplantae > Streptophyta > Pinopsida > Cupressales > Taxaceae > Taxus > Taxus wallichiana. Next base: position 343,719,866 of record CM031239.1, read on the forward strand.
TTAGCATGTAGTCTATTTTGAGGGTGCTTAGGCGGTGAAGGGAAAGTCCCCACTACCTATAAATATGTATTGATTTTCATGGTTTAGGTATCATCATATTTTTAAGAGTTATGTTGTTGGTTTATGAGCACATGTAACCTATGGTGACATTGTTATGTATGTATGAAGCTTCTATGTTTTACAACAATTAATATAATGGATCTTTGTGGTTGGATATTGATTGTTGACACATTTGTTACTAGTTCATGCATGGTAAAGTTAATCTTGATTCTGGTATGAGTTAATCTTACATATGGTTAAGATCTAGATCTAGTTTATGTTATGCAATATACTTGGTTATCTGTTATGGATCTAGAATATTTGTATGATCATGCTAACTTCTTGACAAAAATGTATTCGATTGCTAAAGGGTTGTTCTGTACTATAAAAGTTGCTCTGTGAAATTTTGAAAATTACGTTAATCCGAGAAAGTAATCGTAACTTCCACCTAGTCATAGGCACCTAAAAAAGGTTAGGAATGCTCAAGCGCTAGTGTCTATATCACAGGCACTGGTGTTTGTATTGTACTGAGAACCCAAGTAATAATCTAGGTCATTTTGTGTTTGTAACTTTGTTCTATTCATGTATTATGTAGGCCTATATCGAAGCTCTGAGCTATTATATGGGGTGACTGATTCACTCAATATATGCCCCCTCATTTGGGGTGCATGTGACATCGCTAGAAGGATGTGACCTAAAGGAGAGGACCATCGATTTGAAACTATAACCCCGTAGGAGGGAATGTGCTTGGTAAAAACCAAGGCACGTGCAAACAAAGTGGCTAAAAACATGTGTTAGTGCAATCAAGATAAATACGCATATAGAAGACAATTTGTAATCTAGTAAGCAAGAAGACAAAGTGTAGACCGCAAAAATCGGGTTTCAAACATAAGACATCACTCACAATGTCACAAGACAAACAGGGCCGAAGTGACCAAAATCATATAAGCAATGAACAAACAAGACATAGGGAAAATCCCACAAACAATGGCATACAATGACAAATAAAGGCAAATAGTATCAAGCAAAGTAGTAGACAACCATGGTGGAAAATAGTTCTTGTAAAGAAAATGTTACACATGAAGCATTTGATTAGCAAGTTAGAAAGATAAAAATTATGTCAAGATGTGTATATAACGATAAAGTAATGTGCTAGTAAGAATAGGAAGTAGTAGAAAATGAAATAATAGAACTTGTAATGTGTATGAAAGTAGATGCCCTAGGAGTTGTTGTGGGATTGGTAAGAGGTATAGTGTCAAGCAACATGTTGCGTGTAAGGATATTTAAGAAGTCCGCATCCACAACTAAAGAACAATTGAATGTGCATGTGTATATGGAAAAGCTAATGACATACTAGATAACGTTTAATATAGTAAGCAAAGTGTAACATACGAGTATAAACAAATAAGAATAATTGTAGCAAGATATGCAACATGTTCATGAGTGTGAATGGAATGATATGTAAGATGAGTGTGATAGGAGCAGCATTCCCACCGAGCATATGTGGATGAATATGCATGAGATGAGGTTTATTTATAAATTTTCCCTCAACATTCAAGAATGAACCATATAACAAGAGTACGTCATCAAGAAATGGTTTGATATTGACGCTAGATAGATATGATCAAGGAATCATATAGCATAGAGAGTGAGTATAGTGAGTTTCATTTCAATTTTAGTCCCTCAGCAGTTGAGTTGAACCATGGAACTAGAGTGCATCATAGGGTAGTGTAATGTGTGAGAATAGAGTGCTAGAAAGATGTATCATGAAGCACAGAGTGTGAAATGTGTAGTGTGTGAGGTTCATGGATGGAATATGCCCTTATCAGTCAAGTGTGAACCTTAACAAAAGATTTCTTTATAGGGTGGTGATGATACAATTGTATCAAGATTACGTGTGAAAGACGAGATGCAAAGCGTAGAGCAGAAAAGTAGAAATGTGAGACACGTGTTAATGCTAAGAGGGGGGAGTAAGCATGTTGCCCCAAAGTGTATGATGATGAATATGTTATTCAAAATAAGTGAAGGGTAAGGGTCCTCCACGTGATGCTTGCAGAGATAGAGGTGTGTTACCATGCTCTGAGATCAGTGATGTATGAAATAAATGATGTGTCGGTGAATGATACCTATGTGCATGAAACCTAGGAGGCGATGAACACCTATGTGAAGGAGACCATGGAGGTGATGTGCACCTATGTGAAGGATATGCACAGTGGCGGTGATGAACACCTATGTGAAGGAGTCATCTGAGTAGTAGACCTAGACTAATGGGATGGACTAGAGGACCGATGAGACCGAGTAGGTTGTGTGTGAATATGAGAGTTAGAAGTAAAATGTGCCTAAGTTTTAAGAGGCGTTGTCGCCAAATCACTGCACCCTCCAAATGGCCAGGATGTGAATAGGATGTTCGGTGTGATTGGGACACATGGGATCACCTCTCAAGCTATGGGACTTGGGCTCGAGGTGAACCTCCGGAGAAGGCCGGCTTCCTCTTCCTAAACTAAGTGTTGTACTACTCCTAGTGTAACAAAAATGATTATCTAGTCCTATGCTAACATTTTCATGGGGTTTTAGGGAAAGAGATTTATAGAAATGAAACTATACTAGGGATGGTGATGCACCAAATAAAGGGTGTTTCCAAACTCAGGAAGGGTTAATTTGAAGAGGGTGTGTGCACCACAGGTCAACTTCACCTACTGCAACTTAGAGAGGGTACAGGATACCACAAACTAAGAGACACGCGTTCCCTTTGTTAAACTTTATCAGACCGAGAAATATACCAGTTTCCCAATGAAGAAGGATGAACTCAAGAAGGGTGAATAGACACCACAACTCAACTACATGCAATACTCCACCACTCGATAACAGCATGTAACTCTAAGAACCTGCAATAGAAACTTAAACTTGCACAGTGTACCTGCAAGTACGAGAAAGGCACAAAGAAGCATAAAAGGATGAAAGGACCGAGATTAGTCACAAAACACACTTTTATTACTTCAATAACATGCATAATGCATCATACATTTAGAAGAGGCAATAGTTGCCATTACAGTCTTGAAGAGGAGGCTTGAAAGTTCTCTCAACACACAAGAACAACTTCCGTAAGAGAGAGGATTCTTGAAAAGTATACACTCGCTTTGAGATATCTAATCGTCTAACTTATCCGAACTGCTGGAACCCTTTGAAATGAGCTTCCAACTTACATTTATAGAAGAATATGTGAGAAATAAGAGAAAATGTCATAATTACATTCCTAAAATGAAGGCCCATGATGTATTTATTACAGTTAGTTGAACCACCTGAGAAGGTTCCATCATGGGTCATTAATTGCCTGATGACCTAGTCTTCTCAATTAATTAAAAGAATATTTAAATAAAATATTTAAATAATAATAATAAATATTATTATTAAAATATTTAAATAAAAATATTAATTTAATTAACATAATGTCGGGACCCCCTGTTGACCCATTTGACTTGAAGAGGAGGGGGGTCCATGTGGATAGAGTCTGCACATAGCCAAACTCGATGAGCTTGAATCCTCTAACTCGGTGTTGCACTCGATTTTGAACCCCACACCAACTCTTTCCTTACCTTGGCAATCGAGCTCTTTTGCATTGAGTCCTTCGAATGGTGAGCTATCAAACTCGATTCTTATCGTTTTCCTTGGTTAACTCGAGGCCATTTATGCATTCCACGTTCAAACTTCATGAAACAACACCACGAGCTCCCTGCGAAGTCACCGAGCTCTTCATCCAGCAAACGATCTTACCTTTCCTGGGCTCAAACTCACTTGAATACCGAGCTTAACCCAACATTTCTTCCAAACGATGAGAAAATGCCATTACCAATAAAGACCTAATGCTGCCATGATGATGACCCAGGTTCATGCCCATAACATGTCGATAGACACCCTTAAGACTGATTTTTGGTCAAAGAGCCCTTCAAAAAATACATTGAACCACTGGGGCAACCAAGAGGACCTTGGAAAAATGTATAGGTAACAACCATATGAATTCTTCCTTAGTCGTGGATCAAAGCTAATAGAAATAAGCTAGATAAAATTAGCTTGAAACTGCAGTATAATCGTCCATTGTAAAAAAACACAGTTTCTCTGAACCTGGTAAAAGAATACTTTTATTGTCTGATTGGACGTACATAATGGAAGGGTATAAATATTGCCTACTGCCCACAGAGTTTCTCAAAGAGACCATTTACAAGTGACAAAGATGTGGCATACAAAACGGCCGACCAGGTATTTCAGAGTTGACCTTCACATTCAATTCGTTTCTAGGAGAAGAAGTGCTGAGCAATATGAATCGTTTCATTCTACACCATAATAAACCTTCATCTCCTAATTCAGGGAAATTTTATGAAGCCTCGAATAGCGTGACTCCAATCCATCGTACACGGCAGTGAATATTTGTTTCCTGCAGCTGTCATTCGATATGAGTTCAGAATAAGGATAAGCATGCATTCGATACTGAATAGATAACAACACAGTTGGACAACCTGCTTGCTGGAAGCGCTCAAAAGAAAGGCCTCTACTGTACTGCAACATGCCTGCTACCTGTGCATGGGATTTTGTCTCGCGACCACATCAAGTTCAGAATTGTACAGAGGATGAGGAGAAGGTTGTGGCAGCTATTAAAGCTGATTCAAAGTCTGAACAGTTCAGTATTCTGATTGGAATCCTAACAAGGGCGGATCTGTATGAAAGGAGACACTTTCTTCGTATGATCTATGGAACCCAATCCACAGTCCATGCAACATGCATCCTTTGATCTCCATGCACTCGCTGCTCCACTCAAGATTTGACTCGTTCCTCCAACCTGGCGTCATTCTTTATTCACCGGTTTATATGGCAATTCGCTCGCCATCCCTCGGTCATCAACTTCCTCCTGGTGACTCGTGCTCCGATCCTGTTTACACGGCCCGTGCGGAAGTCGATTATGGTTTTCCATCCCAATATTTCCACGCTTGGCAGTGTTTTCTTGAATCTCCCCTACGCGGAGTGAACACTTGGAATGCCATTACCAATAAAGACCTCGGCATACCAGCTCCGAATCCCCGCATAACGGCTCGGCCACATTAATCCACGGCCCCGGCCTCAGCTTCGCCACGCAACCTTGGCAAGATAGTAAAAGGTTTCCCATGCGCGGGATTACCTACTCGGTCTGCCATTCAAAAAACCCACTTGGAAATATAGTGAAATGTTTCCCATGCGCGGAATTACCTGCGGCTTGCCATGATCGTGCCTTCACTTGGCAATTTGACCCGATTTCTCCAATTCACGGAATCTTTTCAATGGCTCGACATCACGTCATTTCCCTTGGCAATGCTCGCCTTATTTCCCACGTCTAGGATTGGAGTGCGGGGTTTCATTATCATTTGGCCAGATTTCGTTTTGGACAGATGGCCACCGATTTCCACTTTTCCGCTCAGCGTGAGGAGACATCATTTTCTCGGTGCAAACATTTCAGCTGTAGCTTGTAAGGTGTGATAATTCCGACATAATCCTTTATGCCTGCCAACTTAGTGACTCATTGAAGATGCTCATATAATTGCAAAGAAAATTGTGCCTCATGAATATTCTGATATGAAACAGTTCCACCTCTATGAGATTCTCCTCTATGAGTTACATCGTAAAACCAGTAAGGTCTCGATAGAGAATCTTTGTAATAAATTTCCTCAGGTCTCCCAGTAACACTCTCACTGTCACTTAATCGATTTTGATAAAAATATCTTGAAGGAAAATCCGAATTTGAGGATGCATTCGATGCTGAATAGATAAAAACATAGTTGGACGACCTGCTTGCTGGAAGTGCTCAAAAGAACTTCTGCTATACTGCAACATGTCAACTGCATGTGGCTTGAACCTTTCCAATTTGTTGAGACTTTATTGATAGCTTAAACTTTGACTCTCCCTGACTCGGCCTTCACTTCCGCCTGCATCGATCTCTACCGAGATCCTTATAGAGTTCCTTCATTCGTCAATTTTCAACGAGCTATATTTTGCATTAACAAGACCTCGTCGAGCTCTTACAACTGAGAGTCTCTACCGAGATGATTTCCGAGATGACTATCAATTTGACACCGGATTCTCTATCAACTCGACCCCAAACTCTTCACTGAGTTGAGATAAACTGGGTGCCTTTCGATGCTAGGTGATCTCTCATATGCAATTTAAGAATTATTTTTAATTTTTGTATCTCGATAATAACTGGAGATGGGTTCCTGGGACTATTATTTCATTTTGAACGTGATAGGACCCCGTTGTCCAATCTTTCCATGTGTGTAAAATTGGATAACATTTTTGGTGACCTCTCGGGGATGATTGCCTGCTAAGCATGATTCCAGTAGCCTTAAGTCATCCATTGGGCATGGAGTCTATGTTGGAATCTTGAAAGTAGTATGATTTTCTTTGACACATCCCGGAATCTCCTTGAACATTGCCGATATCCTAGACCTCCCTGGAATGCTAAGCATGAAGTATACTGAATCTATTGAATGCTTGACATCCATGGAACATTGCAAAATTTTGAATGAAGCAGATTTTGAACTGTTATGGAAACCTTAAACCTTATTCTCCTTGACACCTTCCAATGGTGAAAGAATGTGTAGAACAACACAAAACACAACAACAAGGAAAGCAAAACAACAACACACAACAATGTGCATAAGCACTTGGAGGAAAACACCTAATTTAACTGTACAAGGGGTGGAACGCTTCTCAAAAACAAGCTTTGAGATGTATCCCATTCACATGAATGGGCAGTTCTTCTCCATTGAGCCTAGATAGACGAAATGAATTTGCCTCTTTGCAACTTGTGACGATGTATGGCCCACTCCAGAGAGCATCAAACTTGGCATGCCTGCCTGGTTTGGCCCTGTCTTCATCCCATTTGAGAACTAAATCTCCCTCTTGAAAACACCTGTTGGACGCCTTCTTATCAAAATATTTCTTAACTTGAGCCTGATGCTACTCCAAAGTTTTCATAGCCTTGTCTCGTACTTCCTCTAACTCCATGAGTTCAGCAAACCTTATTGTCAGAGGATCACTCTCTATAACTTCAAGTTGATGAGCTAACTCCAAAGAAGGTAACTCCAATGAGAGTGGGAGTTTTGCCTCTCTTCCATATACAAGAATGAAAGGAGAATTTCCGATGGCCCTTTTAGGTGTGATCCGATCTGCCCATAAGGCGGTCTTAAGCTGTGTATGCCAAGTCCTCTTGTTAGTCTCCATTGTGCACTTAATAATCCTTATGAGGTTTTTGTTGCTAGACTCAGCCAATCCGTTTCCTTGATAATAGTAATTGGACGAAGTTTTGAGGTATACCCCATTTTTTTAAACCTATTCACTCAATTTCATACCAAGAAAAGCCAGCCAGCGTTGTCCGAAATGACAGTAAACGAAACACCGAACCTCGTCATTATACTCTCCAAAAAAATCTAGAATGCCTTTGCATTGCTCTCTTTTAATGCTACCGCCTCTATCCATCGAGTAAAATAGTCTGTTGCGGTAAGGACCCACTTATGTCCATCACTGGATGGAGGATTAATCATTCGATGAAGTCCAACCCCCATTGAACAAAGGGTTGATCCACTTGAATTGGATGCAATGGAAGAGCTGCCAGCTTCTGCTTACTTGTGAAAAAGGCACATTCCTTACATTTCCTTACCCAGAGATGGGCATCCTTGAATAAATCTGGCCAATAGTAGCCAGCTCGCATGATCTTGGTAGCTGTTGTTCATGCGAAATAATGTCCTCCAGATAGGCCATTATGAAATTCTTCTAGTATCTTACTAACCTGTTCTGGTCCTATGCACCGAAGGAGGACGATGTTCAAATCTTTTCAAAAGAGAACGCTATCTACCAAAACATATGGGATAGATTGAAGACAGGAAAGTTCACCTTTGGTTTTTATCCATGTCTACTGATATGCTCCCGAGAAGAGGAAACTCTTCATTTTGGATAACCAGTCAGCTTGATCAACATTCTCATCAGTATTTAGGAGTGTCACGTCCTCATTACCTTTTGATTCCATGTCTGCAGCAAGTTGTTGACATAAACCCTTACCTCTGACAAGTTTAGTGACTTTGATGTGCACATCATACTCCATTACCTTCGTGATCCATCCAACATGCTTTTCATTCATTTCTTTGTTCAACAAAAACTCCTTGACACCTGGATGAGACACCATCAGATGAATCTTGTTGTTGGACAACATGTGCTTGAATTTCTTCAAAGCTCGAATAACCGCAAAGACTTGCTTTTCAATGAATGAGTATTTGAACTCGTAGTCTTTGAGGGATTGACTGAAGAAAGTGATTGGTTGCTCCATCAAGTTGTTGTTTTGTTGGGTGAGGATCCCTGAAATGCTCTCTTGACCTGCAAAAGCATAAAGGATAAAATCTTTGTCAAACTTGGGGTTCACAAGCGTGGGAGCTTGAGAAATGGCTGTTTTGATGGCTTCAAAGCTTTCTCGTCCTTCCTTTGTCCATGAGAATGACATGTTTTTCTTTAGCATGGCTGTCAGTGGTTTAGCCAATGTTGCGAATTGAGGGATGAATCTCCGCACAAAATTTATGGTTCCTAGAAAACTCTGGATGCCCTTCTTGTGACTTGGGAGAGATAAGGACATAATCAAATGAATCTGGCTGGATCGATTAATAATCCTTCTGCTGAAACAACATGCCCCAACAATTTTCCCTCGTGCACTACGAAAATACATTTCTTGGGGTTAAGTGAAACCCTAAATTCCCTACACCTTTGGAAAACTTTCCTTAGATGCGTGATGTGATCTTCTGCATGCTTAGAGTATACAATTATATCATTAAGGTAAACCAAAATAATATCGTTGATTAGTCCCTTAAATGCCATGTCCATGGCTCTTTGGAAAGTAGCCCCGACATTGGACAATCCGAATGGCATTTTATTATAGGCATAAGTGCCCCACTTGGTAGTGAAAGCCGTTTTGAATTGGTCGGATTCTTGGACTAGGATTTGATTGTAACCCGAATATCCATCGAGCAAAGAAAATCTTTGAGCTCCTGCCACCATTTGAAGGATCTGCTCCATCGATGGAAGAGGATAATGGTCTTTTAATGATGCATGATTCAAATCCTTGAAATCTACACATAACCGGATCTCTCGTTCTTCTTCCTCATGGGCACCAAATTGGCTACCCATGAGGAATGCTTGATGGGAAAAATTATACAGGCCTCGATGAGCTTGGTTAGCTCCTTTCTCATTAGTGGCTCAGATTTGGGATTAATTGGTCTCTGCTTTTCGATTTAACCTGGCTTAGCATTAGGATCCAGTTCGATGGTATGTTGTGCTAGACCTGGATCAAAACCACGCAGATCTTTATAGCTCCATGCAAAGATGTCATGATACTCTTGACAAAGTTTGATGAAAGCTTCTTTCTCTTCAGAAGTACACACTTTTCCGATCTTAAGAAATTTTTCATTTGATACTTCAACTTCCTCAAAATATTCTTCTCTAACCACCATGTTAGGGATTTGTCTTGTGGCTTGGTCATCTGAATTGAAAATGGATTCCAAAGTGACTAAACCTTTTGGTAACTTGTTGCTTTTCAATTGAATAATTTGCTCACCATATGACTCTTGCAACTTATCTTGATTCTTTCAGAAGAAACTCGCTCTTCTTGTAGGAAGAGGACAATTTGTTTGTCACTATCAAACACTTGCCAACTACTCACATTATCAGGGACTGTTGGTTGAACCACCATTTTAACAAATTGCTGCCCTTCTTTCATGATATCAACTGGTATGTTGTATTGTGAACCAATTGAAGCAAGCCTATCTCGCATCTTGATTTTGATCTCTAGGAACCTGCATGGATCCCAAAAGCTTCAAATCTTCAATCAGTCCAGACTTGGTTCTTGTATGATCTTAAAAGATCATTTTTGGATGCACTACGTGCCGAAACTTGATGAACAACTAACTCACTGTCTCCAAAAAAATAGTCGTGGCCTTGATTCCTTCCTTTGGGCTAGAATTCCTCGCACAAGAGCCTCGTATTCAAAGACATTCATAGTGCAACCGAATCGCAACCGGAAAGATGAGAAGTACTTATCTCCTCTAGAGAAATTAACATAACACCAAAGACCAGATCCATTCTTACTTCTTGAGCCATCGAAGAACAATTGCCACAATCCTTTAGAATCACTTGGTGTTTTGACAAGTTGTGGTATGATCGTATCTTCTTCATGGATACACTAAGTACCTAATCCTGTTTCTTCCAAGACTAGCAAACCACCTTCTTCTTCTCAATACATCAGCGTAGGGATCATACTAATGATCTCTACTTAATTCATCCAAAGAAAGTATCGTGACTTCTTCAACAAGGTGGTGGTTAGTTCATGATCGGCATCTTCCTCTTCTGGATCACCGATGGTGTAATTTCCATTTATGGGACTAGCAGTGTAGGGTTCTACATGATTATGGTAGATTGGTTATGCCCTTATAGTTACTTTGGTTCCGTATCGAGTCCTAAGAATCATATGTGACCAATCGGCCGATAGGTAACCACCCATCTTGGCAGTGAAATCCCGTGATAGGCAGATGGCAAAGAGGGGAGGGAGATCAATGACTGATATATCTTGGGTGAATGACAAGCTTGGGCATGCGTGGATGGTAAGTTGAAGTCCTTTGATAACCCCAACAGTCTTAACAACTGTGCCATCCAGCTGAACAACCCCTCTTGCAACTGGCGCATATTGTATGCCTAGTACATCTGCAATTTGTTTAGGCATGACAGAGCTACTGGCACCAGAATCGATCATGCAATTATGTACCAGGTGGTCGCCAATGATCAAGGAAATGTAGAATGGCAGTGGTTTTTTTCCGTAGGAATGATTTTCCCTTCGGTTGACACAAACTTGTAGCATTTGTCACTCCATGGCTTGGTGATCCATTGGTTGTACTAAAACTGTTCAGAGCTTCTCGCAATAGGTTTCTTTGGGAAGGGATCGAGAGCGCGTCCCACATGGTAACGCTCAGATTGGTTTTCTTCATTTGTTCTACTATGCTGAAGGGAATCACTCCAACTTTGATGACACCTTTTTGGGCATTGGGGTCCTCCTTTGGAAAATGTTTGTTGGGTACCGTGATGCCTAGAGAACCATCTTTCCCTGCGGCGTGGCTAGCCGGTGTTTCTGGTGATTTCTTTCCCGCATTTTTATCAACTTCCATTTGTAACCTAGGTTGAGAAGTGGATGCCAGATCAGCTTTGGGAGGTTGAGGCTTCATTTCTCTTTTCTTGGAACGAGTGTTTACTACCACTGATGAAGAATCTATATTCAACCCACAAAAATCTTCTGCTTGCCAGTTTAGCAAAGTGGATTCTTCAGGTGCCTCGCGGTTGATCTCGCCGCTTCTTGCGTAGATGAATTGTTTGTTAACTCTAAAGGGGCAGATACACTTTCAACCATAAGGGCTCTAGCAAGAACCCCATTGGGACAAAGATTTTGATTGTGAGGTTGAGAGCAAGGATAACACCATTCGTAGTCTTGAACTAGATTATTTTGAATAGGTACTATAGCTCTAGATGAGCTAGCTGCAAGAGGGTTCCGAAAGTTCAAGGGCCTAACATTTGCAACTTGACTTGTAGTTTGATTTCGAGGCTGATTGTTCCCTTGAAAAGGAGAACGGTTAGCTTGATACTGCTGATTTTGTGGCTGATATGGATGATTGTATTGAAATTGTTGCCTTTTGAGTGCAACGAGCTCATTTCCAAAATTTTGCAGTAGTGACTTGACTTCAAATAGGTCATTTGAAGAGGCAGGGAAGATTGAGATGGTTGCTTGGAGTCTACTGGAATAGGAGCAATGATAGGCTGATGATTCGTAAGATCTGGAGAAAAGGGCATTGGTGGTCGTGGAGCTATCTTTCTAGCCTGAATCAAAGAATTCTCTGCACTTATGGCAACTTCAGTAAGCATCGTGCAAAGTGTAGTCCCTCTCATGGACCGGATCATAATCGCTACATCACTATTCAAGGCTCGCAAATAGTACAAGAATGCATTATGTGAGAAGGCTTTACGAGCGCGAGAATCCTATTCCAAGTCCCGTGGAATCGAAGTTGAAATCACTCGTATTCTGGGAAGCTCTCTTTATGGTAGTAAGTTGTTCCAAAAGTGATAGGTGATCACTTTTGTCTTCAAATTGTTTACATAGCTTTTCTCCTAGCTCATCCCAAGTGGTTATAGTGCCAACACCTAACCCGCGAAACCATCAAGTGCTTTTCCTTGAAAGAGGTAGAAGAAGTCTAACCGCAACGTTGTCTTCGGTGATATTATGTACCGTGACTGGATGCTAGCTACATCAAAGATATGCTCCACTGGAGTAACGTGAGTTTCCCCGGTGTAGAAGGGTAAACTTTTGAGTGCCGCAACAGGTATCGGGTCACGTTGAGCCAACATGAGAGGACTGCTTGCATTGAAAGGGGGAAAAACTTGGTTCCTCGCCATAGCAATGAAAGGTTGATTGTTCCTGGGTGGAGGAAACCTTCCGTAAGGAGGAGTCAAATGACCCCTATAAGGTAAATCTGCAACTGGGGATGTGGAAATGCCTCTTCTTCTTCTCTTTGGAGGAGACAAGGAAAGTTCGGTATGCTGATAATTTCCTTTCTTTGAAGAAGCTCTTGTCTGAATTCTTCGCATAAGTTACCGCACTGAGATTTGGAATCTAGAGATATAGAGTCGCCAGGTACTTTGACTTGTGTAAGTGAGAAGAGAAGTACCAACTCTCTCCCACCGGCGTGCCAAAAACTGTTGTCGCCAAATCATTGCACCCTCCGAATGGCCAGGATGTGAATAGGACGTTCGGTGTGATTGGGACACATGGGATCACCTCTCAAGCTGTGGGACTTGGGCTCAAGGTGAACCTCCGAGAAGGCCGGCTTCCTCTTCCTAAACTAAGTGTTGTACTACTCCTAGTGTAACAAAAATGATTATCTAGTCCTATGCTAACATTTTCATGGGGTTTTAGGGAAAGAGATTTATAGAAATGAAACTATACTAGGGATGGTGATGCACCAAATAAAGGGTGTTTCTAGACTCAGGAAGGGTTAATTTGAAGAGGGTGTGTGCACCACAGGTCAACTTCACCTACTGCAACTTAGAGAGGGTACAGGATACCACAAACTAAGAGACACGCGTTCCCTTTGTTAAACTTTATCAGACCGAGAAATATACCAGTTTCCCAATGAAGAAGGATGAACTCAAGAAGGGTGAATGGACACCACAACTCAACTACATGCAATACTCCACCACTCGATAAGCATAGAACTCCAAGAACCTGCAATAGAAACTTAAACTTGCACAGTGTACCTGCAAGTACGAGAAAGGCACAAAGAAGCATAAAAGGATGAAAGGACCGAGATTAGTCACAAAACACACACTTTTATTGCTTCAATAACATGCACAATGCATCATACATTCAGAAGAGGCAATAGTTGCCATTACAGTCTTGAAGAGGAGGCTTGAAAGTTCTCTCAACACACAAGAACAACTTGCAGAAGAGAGAGGATTCTTGAAAAGTATACACTCGCCTGAGATATCTAACTGTCCAACTTGTCCGAACTGTTGGAACCCTTTGAAATGAGCTTCCAACTTACATTTATAGAAGAATATGTGAGAAAGAAGAGGAAATGTCATAATTACATTCCTAAAATGAAGGCCCATGATGTATTTATTACAGTTAGTTGAACCACCTGAGAAGGTTCCATCATGGGTCATTAATTACCTGATGACCTAGTCTTCTCAATTAATTAAAAGAATATTTAAATAAAATATTTAAATAATAATAATAAATATTATTATTAAAATATTTAAATAAAAATATTAATTTAATTAACATAATGTCGGGACCCCCCCGTTGACCCGTTTGACTTGAAGAGGAGGGGGGTCCATGTGGATAGAATCTGCACATAGCCAAACTCGATGAGCTTCGAATCCTCTAACTCGGTGTTGCACTCGATTTTGAACCCCACACCAACTCTTTCCTTACCTTGGCAATCGAGCTCTTTTGCATTGAGTCCTTCGAATGGTGAGCTATCAAACTCGATTCTTATCGTTTTCCTTGGTTAACTCGAGGCCATTTATGCATTCCACGTTCAAACTTCATGAAACAACACCACGAGCTCCCTGCGAAGTCACCGAGCTCTTCATCCAGCAAACGATCTTACCTTTCCTGGGCTCAAACTCACTTGAATACCGAGCTTAACCCAACATTTCTTCCAAACGATGAGAAAATGCCATTACCAATAAAGACCTAATGCTGCCATGATGATGACCCAGGTTCATGCCCATAACATGTCGATAGACACCCTTAAGACTGATTTTTGGTCAAAGAGCCCTTCAAAAAATACATTGAACCACTGGGGCAACCAAGAGGACCTTGGAAAAATGTATAGGTAACAACCATATGAATTCTTCCTTAGTCGTGGATCAAAGCTAATAGAAATAAGCTAGATAAAATTAGCTTGAAATCGCAGATAATCGTCCATATCAGAAAAAAACACAGTTTCCGAACTCGGTAAAAGAATACTTTTATTATCTCGATTGGACGTACATAATGGAAGGGTATAAATATTGTCTATCGCCTACACAGAGTTTCTCAAAGAGACCATTTACAAGTGACAAAGATGTGGCATACAAAACGGCCGACCAGGTATTTCAGAGTTGACCTTCACATTCAATTCGTTTCTAGGAGAAGAAGTGCTGAGCAATATGAATCGTTTCATTCTACACCGTAATAAACCTTCATCTCCTGATTCAGGAAAATTTTATGAAGCCTTGAATAGCGTGACTCCAATCCATCGTACACGGCAGTGAATATTTGTTTCCTGCAGCTGTCATTCGATCTGAGTTCAGAATAAGGATAAGCATGCATTCGATACTGAACAGATAACAACACAGTTGGACAACCTACTTGCTGGAAGCGCTCAAAAGAAAGGCCTCTACTGTACTGCAACATGCCTGCTACCTGTGCATGGGAGTTTGTCTCGTGACCACATCAAGTTCAGAATTGTACAGAGGATGAGGAGAAGGTCGTGGCAGCTATTAAAGCCGATTCAAAGTCTGAACAGTTCAGTATTCTGATTGGAATCCTAACAAGGGCGGATCTGTATGAAAGGAGACACTTTCTTCGTATGATCTATGGAACCCAATCCACAGTCCATGCAACACGCATCCTTTGATCTCCATGCACTCACCGCTCCACTCGGCATTTGACTCGTTCCTCCAACCTGGCGTCATTCTTTATTCACCGGTTTATATGGCAATTCGCTCGCCATCCCTCGGTCATCAACTTCCTCCTGGTGACTCACACAACGTGCTCCGATCCTGTTTACATGGCCCGTGTAGAAGTCTGATTATGGTTTTCCATCCCAATATTTCCATGCTTGGCAAGTTTTTGAATCTCCCCTACGCGGAGTGAACAGCTTGGAATGCCATTACCAATAAAGACCTCGGCATACCAGCTCCGAATCCCCGCATAATGGCTCGGCCACATTAATCCACGGCCCCGGCCTCAGCTTCACCACGCAACCTTGGCAAGATAGTAAAAAGTTTTCCCATGCGCGGATTACCTACTCGTCTCGCCATTCAAAAACCCACTTGGAAATATAGTGAAATGTTTCCCATGCACGTAATTACCTGCGGCTTGCCATGATCGTGCCTTCACTTGGCAATTTGACCCGATTTCTCCAATTCACTAATCTTTTCAATGGCTCGACATCACGTCATTTCCTTCGCAATGCTTGCCTTATTTCCCACGCCCTGCGGGATTTGAGTGTGGGGTTTCATTATCATTTGGCGATTTCGTTTTGGATGATGGCCACCAATTTCCACTTTTCCGCTCGGGCGTGAGGAGACATCATTTTCGGTGCAAACATTTCAGCTGTAGCTTGTAAGGTGTGATAATTCCAACATAATCCTTTATGCCTGCCAACTTAGTGACTCATTGAAGATGCTCATATAATTGCAAAGAAAACTGTGCCTCATGAATATTCTGATATGAAACAGTTCCACCTCTATGAGATTCTCCTCTATGAGTTACATCATAAAACCAGTAAGGTCTCGATAGAGAATCTTTGTAATAAATTTCCTCAGGTCTCCCGGTAACACTCTCACTGTCACTTAATCGATTTTGATAAAAATATCTTGAAGGAAAATCCTGAATTTGAGGATGCATTCGATGCTGAATAGATAAAAACATAGTTGGACGACCTGCTTGTCGGAAGTGCTCAAAAGAACTTCGTTATACTACAACATGTCAACCTGCATGTGGCTTGAACCTTTCCAATTCATTGAGACTTTATTGATAGCTCGAACTTTGACTCTCCCTGACTCGGCCTTCACTTCCGCCTGCATCGATCTCTACCGAGATCCTTATAGAGTTCCCTTCATTCGTCAATTTTCAACGAGCTATATTTTGCATTAACAAGACCTCGTCGAGCTCTTACAACTGAGAGTCTCTATTGAGATGATTTCGAGATGACTATCAATTTGACACCGGATTCTCTATCAACTCGACCCGAACTCTTCACTGAGTTGAGATAAACTGGGTGCCTTTCGATGCTAGGTGATCTCTCATATGCAATTTAAGAATTATTTTTAATTTTTGTATCTTGATAATAACCGGAGATGGGTTCCTGGGACTACTATTTCATTTTGAACGTGATAGGACCCCCTTGTCCAATCTTGCCATGTGTGCAAAATTGGATAAAAAGAGGTCCTTGAGACCTAGATGCTCTATCTAGTGCAATGGAAACCTCAAGAGGATGATACACCAATGGAATGGACAAGGCAACACCTTGGATAGAGACAACTTGCTTATCGTGAATGAACTTAAGACACAAATGAGTCATGGAAAAGATAGCCTGAGTAGCGCAAAGCCAAGGAAGACCTAAGAGTAGGTCACAACCTTTGATTGAAGGTGCCATGGCAAATGACACAAGCATGGTGAGAGGCCCAACTATGATTGGAAGCTTGACATAACCATAGAATTTGGGAATTGGATATGAAATTTGCGAGAGTGGATAATTGATAGCAACTAGGAGTGTAATAGAACACACACAAAGAGGGGATGATGAGTTGACCATAGTGTTGTTGATAACATAAGATCTGATAGAAGCAGGGATATGTAATGTATCAGAAGAAAACATAGCATGAAAATCATGATTAGAGAATGTGATGAATGGTAGAGATGCCTCAATATGCGCAACTAGAAAATCAAGGGCCCCTAATGAAGGAGGAGGCACTTTATGTGATATGTATGATTAGTTGAAGAAATAGTCGTTTTCTTGTCATGTTTAGGTAATGGATCATTGAAAATTTTGAGATTTTTTATCATTGACCGGCGTAGATGTTGAAGGATCCAAGAAGATCAATTGCATTATTGTCAATGAGATCTTGAATAAGATGTCAAAGTTTGAAACATTGATCTATAGAATGCCCAATGCATTGATGATAGTCACATCTGAAATTTTCATTATAGTTGTGTCCTTTAGGTCAAGATGGATCCAAATTAAGCAGAGGGAAGCATAATAATATTTCTCTCAACAAGTTATGGCAATAGAATATGCAAAACACAAGGTAATTTTGTGAATGTACGCTTTGGAGGTTGTCATTGAAGTTTTTCAGGAGTAGAGACAATGTTAACAGTATGTTTTACTTCAAAGAGGCTTTATAGATGGCTTGAAAGTTGATTTGTTTTGAAACCGAGTAGAAGATGAAGCTTGATCATGATATTTAAGCTTTCCCATAGATAGTAGTTTTCTTTCACGTAGCTTAAGTGTATGACATAGTTGATCAAATGATGGAGAGGTCTCAAAGATGACACTCTCCTATAAAGGAGGTAAGAGACTTTGGATAAATAGATCTTGAAGTTCAGAGTCCACGAGTACATTAGACATCTTAGCTAAGTTGTTCTTATATCGTAAGACATAATCCGTTAGATGCTTGTTAGATCCTTGTTTAATTTGTGTGAGTTGAGCATAGGATATCTTAGAGCCGATATTGATTGAAAAATACGTGAGAAAAGCATATGCTAAATGCGTAAATGATGTTACCAATGGATAGGTAAATTGTAGAACCAACACATTACATAATCTTGGAGACTTCTAGGAAAGATCTTTGCTAGTAAAGTATGATCATCCACATAATCTAAACATGCTACATGAAATGCTTGGAGATTCTCTTAAGGGTCGCCATGGCCTTTGAAGGTGGGCAACTTAAGGGTGACAAAATTTGGAGGAAGTTTATAGGTGAAATGGTGGGTGCAAAAGGAGTGTGAAGAAGTAAAGTGGAATCAAGAGATGGGGATGCATAAGAAGTAGCCATTTGAAGTTGATGAATTTGAGTTCTACAAATCTTGATATAAAGAAGTTAAATCAGGAGTATTTGAAGAAGAGCTAGGTTGTGTAATATAAGCATTGGGTTGAATGATGGGAGCAGTAGTAGTGGGAATGGAAGTAGGAATATGAAGGGGTTGAGTGGAGGCCATGACAACCAAGGAAGAACTGACAACGGTGCATAAGCAACATTTTGATATTTTTAGCAGCAATCAAAGCATGAAGAATATGTGAAAGATGGGTGGGATTATCATGCAAAGCTTGACAAAAATTGGTAAGCTTGTCTAATTTCTCTTGATCAATGTTAGTGTCTTCATCATATGATTTCTCACTATCATATGTTTCGATGTTTTCAAGAGGAACATTTTGAGAGTTAGCAAAGGGGTTATCAGATTCATCCATTGCTTTAAAACCCCCGTGGGTAGATGGAGGGAGCTCTACATGATCAAAAGACCTAAAATGACCACTACGGGTGATGAGCATAAGAAGAAAACCCTAGAAAGAAGGTTGGAGTTGAGCAATGGATTCACAAAATTATTTAACAAATATTGCATTTATAAAACCCTAATTGTAGAGTCACATCTAATAAATAAAATAATAAAGTACATATTTGAACCAAGCAATAAGGTAGATAAAAATAAAACCCTAGGTGTAAGAGAGGGAATAAAAGACTTAGTTGATTTTGCAATTGATCCTAAAGTATGTTGGAATGGAAAACTGGTGAACATGAGGAGGGATATGTCGCAACCGTGCTCGATAAATTTTGGAGCTCTTAGATATGTCTGAGGGGGGCACTGGATCGAGTCGGGGGCACTTGGGCGCCAAAGTCTCGGCTTTCAGGTGATCGTGTTCGTGAAATGATCAAAAATTTATTCTTCTTTGTTACACCAATGTTTCTAATCTTTGTTGTTTGTTGTTAGATGATCGCATAGTTCGCCTGTAACCTGCAAAACAAATGATCTCTTACAAAACCCCAAAACACATCAAATCCTAAAAAGAAAAAGATGCAAATGGGGAGTTAGAATGGACTTGACGATCACCCAATGAGTGAACTTATGATCGAGCATTGCACTACATCTCAAACTCCATGTAGTTCTATGTGTGTGTGTGTAGAATCATGCCCTAGGAAGCTCTTGTGCAAGATACACCAAATAGTGAACAATAACTAAATGTAGCAATGTAAGTAGATGTGTGGATGGCAAAATGAACTTCCCCTCCTATGAAGTGTATGTAGAAAATGTAGTCCCTTGTCCCTTGAATGATAGCTAGATGGATGCTTTGATGCTCTTAGAATGCCTTTAGATGCAACCTTAGGTGGTGATAGTATATGCTTAGATATTGGTCCTTTATTATGGTCACATAGCTTTGTATTTATATGATTCTCTTGTTTGAATTTCGTAATTAACAACTAAAAGGTCAACCCATAAGAAAACAAGATGCCCAAAAGATAAAAGAGGCCTAAAAGAGGCGAGCAAGATACAAAGAGGTCGGGGGTGCCCAGAGGGGACGAGGGCACCTGGGCGCTGGCATCCTACCAGGCGCTAGTGTCCAGAGTTGAGAAAGATAAAGGAATGAAGATTAGACTGGGATGTGGAGTGTATAAAGCCAAAAAGGAAACCTAAAAGATAGAAAAGAGGCCATAGATAGATGTCAATTACTATTTTTCTTGCTTAGGAATCATATGAATAGTGGTATGTGATTATGACCTAGAAATGTACCCAAGTGTGTGATTTAGTGTCTACACCTCCCAACCAAATGCGTTAAGCCATTTGTGGTGGTGTGAATGGGGTAATATAAGTGTTTATAGGAATAAATGTGGGATAACTTGGGATTGTTTGTGCCCTTTTGGTATTACCTTTATCAGATCTAGGTTTTATATAAATTATCAAAGGTTGGAGCAAACCCGATAATCGATTTGGACCTTGTAAGGCAAGGTTATAAACCACTTGTGAAAACTTATGAAAGACTAACACCCCTTTTATGGCCAAATTCTATTGAGTGTGAGTTTTAAACACACAAAAATAAAGAAATGACCTAAAGAGAAAAGATAACCAAACTTAAATCACAACGAAACCATAGCTTCATGTTCACCCTCCTTCTAGCGCTAGTTTTTCAGTGATGAAAATTTTGACATGGTCTCTAAAAATAACGAGAATTTAATCTCACTAATTTTAGAACCCCTGTTGAAGTAGGCTTCAAGGTACAAAATATTCTAGAGATGTATATTTAGTGGGAACAATGTGATCTTTGTTGCCTCCATGAGGTTAATCATCCAAATTAGATACCCATTATTTAATCTACCCCATGGATATTCACAATAATGTTAAGCCTAAACTAGGTGAACTAGATTTCATAAGAAAAATAAAAAAGGAGAGGAGGGTAGGCTAATAAACCACTTCAATCGTTTGTCATTACACCGAAAGCAACTTAGAGCACACATAGTTAATCGGAATTGATGAGAACCTAAATTTATAAAACATAACACGAAGCTCAAATTCTCAAAAAACCAAGGCAAGAGTCTAAGGATGTGAAATTCCTTGTATCCATAAGATTAAATTGCAAGCATAACCTAAGTTCATTCCTTATAGTTTAAAGATTATAATAATGACGAGAAATAAATATGTCCAATTCAATCTAATTCACAATTTTTTATGAATTTGATCCCAGATTATAGTCTAATATTCAATTCATGAAATGTTTCATTAATTGCCTAAACACATCTAGTTCATCAAAGTTAAAATTGAAATCAAATTTCTTTATTGAACCATACAAGCAGACACAAAATCAATTTTCATTCATTGATTCAAAACATGTCATTCATTCAAATAAGTGAGAAAATACCATTAAAAACTCCACAAGATGCACCGAAATGTAAAAAATACGTGTTATTCTTGAAAAAACTAAATCTAAATAAAAAGAGATTTGTTATATTATTTTAGCGAATTCAAATGGGATAGAGCCACATCTTGTTCTCCATGCACGCTAATAATAGAACTAAGCTAAACTAAAACAACTAAAAAGAGAATTAGTTTGTTTTTCGACTAATTTGGGACTTTCTCAAACAATATTATTTACATGAGTTATATGACATGTAACCACAACCTCTAAATATTCTCATCATAAATATACACCTAAAAATAAACCTTTGTTCCCAAACTCGACTTTAAATCTTAATCAAGAGTTAATAGAAAGCTAGACTATAAACTATTTTTCCTTTTCCTCGCCACCAAATACATCTTACAGTCTTCTTTTATTCTTCAAATATTTTTGAATTGAATTACAATCTTATAAAAGTTGGCTTGGATATCTTAGCACATTTAATTAGTGTTGTCAATCATCAACTCTTTCATGTAGGTTTCCTCTCAATTTTTCTAGTAATGTTCATCGTGAATTTGTGAGTGCTACACTTCCTTTAATTGTAACAGTTGCTAAGTGATTGTCAATTTTCTATTGAAACTTCTCGACAATATCATCAAAATCCTATGCATTATTGTGTATATCATTTATTTTATACATTTTTGGTAGGCTTCAGTATTAACAAACAGAGATAAAATAATTTGTTTAAACAATGTTGAGTTGTTTACATAATTCCCTAATGAAAATATTTGCCTATTCTAACCTTTATTTCCTCTTCACAAGCAAGTTAAGCATGTCATTTCATTCTTCATATGATATTAAAGTAATGTTTGGAAGTAAATTTATCCCTAACACATTCACTAAGGTTCCAAGTGTGACTCCGATTTACAATTCGAGCAAGTTATGATATTGCATTGCTTCGAACACTTTTATAATTGTTCCATACCACTTCTTATTATGTTAAATGTTGAAACAACTCCTTGAAAATGATCTACAATTTTATCAATGTTTTTGGAGGAATGTTGAATATTAATCTAATTTGAATCAATTTAGTCCGAATTTATTTCACCGCAACCGCTTACAACCTATTTGTTGACTTTACCACAAAGATTGGGTCTTCCTTAAGCATAGTATCATTGATATGTATTCCACCTAGCTCTCTTGATCTCTCTTTACCACCAATACTTGTCATAATTTTCTCAATTGTGTTTTGTTATCATGTCTCTAATATTCTTATAGAAACGATTTTAATGCTCTTTGACTTTGTGTCAAATTCTAGATATATTCTAGGAATAGGTATTATCTTTTGTAAGTAATCTAGTTACTTATCGATCCAATCTTTCCGATTCATAAAATTTGTGTATCTAGCTTGAGTGGTAGGTGTTGAAAACTTGGACACTAAGAGGGGGATGAATCAGTGTCTTATTAAACTTTTCAGATATTTCTACTTCATACACAAGCACATGAAAACATACACAAGCAAATGAAAGAGAGACAAAGACACACGAGTGTTTTAAAGCAGAAACCCAAAATGGGAGAAAACCCACTAAAATCGGAGAACTAGCTTTTGACAACTTATCCTATGAGTTATAATGATTTCAAGTTGAGCTACAAGTCAACTTTTGAGGCCACAACCCCAAGAAGACTTCAGTCAAGAACTACCGACCTCCTACAAGCTACAACTTGCAAGGAAGCTACAACTCCCAAGAATTTAATCGCTACAATCGATATTCTCAGTAGTTATTACTTATAAGGAGGCCGCAACCCCGTTGTGCTAAGCCTGCAACTTAGAACTGTTCTTGAATTTTGGTCACACTTTTTTGTCTCCCACAACTAATGATGACCTCTAGATTTGCTCACTTCTTTTTTTGTTCGCTCTTGATTCTCGGTTCTTCAATCTATTACAAGTATTTTCAACCTGTCCTTAGATCTTCTCTCTGTCCTCTTTATGCATAAGTATGATATAGGGGTCTTTAAGACTAATCATGCATTCATTTGTACAATCATCCTCAAGGTCCTTATCTCAGTAGTTTCTTCAAAGGTTGCATTTGATTCAACCTTTAAGAATCTGATTCGATCTTAAAGCATCTAATTCAATCTTCAAGCATCTAATTCAATCTTCAAGCATCTGTCATAACTGTCTCTGTCATAAATATAGTCTTCAAGCCTCTTCACAAATCTTTATCTCAGTCTAAAAACAAATTTATATCTTCCACTCTACTCTTTGAGTTTGATTAGTTCACTCACATCATTCTACAACTCCTTTTCACATCCATATTTGCATCTCAAATTTGATAGCCACTTATTAAACCTCAAAGTATGCTCTATTTTTTTGTCTTTGTTTTGAAGGTTTCATAGTTTGTTTGTCTATGTTTTCATTATTAGCAACTAATCAACTAGCATTCACAACCACATTGTCTACAACATCTCATTCACGCTGTCTTTTCTCGTACAATCATCTTCAATCCACCTTTTCTAGTTCAAGAACATCATTGGTTTTAGTTGAACAAGCTAACTCTTTGTTTTCTCTTATCTCGCACTCTAATTTTTCTCCTATATTTCTTTTTAACCACACAACAACCACACTTATCTTTTCAAAAAACTCACCCAATTTACCTTTTCAACTTCTTTATCACTCCTTTGAGCTCTTCATACAACCTTTTTCTCTTCACATCTCCTTGAAATCTCAAAAGACTTTTGACTTTTTATGAAAAAGAAAAAGATTTCTTTCTACCTTACTATAATGAGCTTAAAGAGCATTGCATGAAGTCAGTAACTATTTAAGACTCTTCAAATTCCAATCGGCATCCATTCAATTTGAATTCAAGAGGTCTTACATCATTTACCTTCACAAATTATGAAGTAACTTAGCAAAATTGACTAGCCTCCGAGTCTCAAACTTTGATATAACTTCCGGGCATTTAATTCAACATTGTCAAGTGCCTTGAAATGTGCTCAAATGATCCTTGAGTTTAATGGTCATCTCTTTTACTTTTAAATACTTTACAAGATAAAATAAACTATCAATCGCTATGAAATTTTAAATTGAGAGGTTCATTTGGTCATGCTCCATCACTTGGTACTTAATTTTTGGCAACCAAGGAATGCATTAGCACATTTAGATTAGATGGACCTTGAATAAGCTAAAGAAAAGGTTGAGAGTAGCTTCTAGTTTGATTTTGCAAGAATTTTCAATCAAAAACACCAATCATAGACCATGTACAATATCTTCACGAATTCCAAAATTCAGTCAATAAATTCTTGCAGTATACTTGATGAAAATAACAAATATATTTTACAAATGATTCATGTCGAGGAGATAGATATATCCTCAAAAATTCAAATTTTCATTGGTTATTTTGAGAGTTCCGAATACTTTGATTTCCTAACCCTAGAATCGGGGTATAAAGCCACTATACACACCCGATGCCACATAAAATTGTTTTGCAAGCTTGATTCTTGATGGAATTTGAAAATTTGACTTTTGATGCCTTGTCAAACCAGTCTCCACCTTTCCCAATTAATTTGACACTATGCACTTGCTCCATTTGCTCCTCTACAATCAAGAATGCAGTACAATGGTGAAGAAACATGGCACTATACTACATTTTTGAGATAGAAACATGCTTGAAAGTATTGAATAAACCTTCTAAATGATTTGGAGACAAATTATGAATACAACACCTTAAAAATAGTGCTTAAGAAGTATCATAGGTGAGGAATTCAAGTCCACCATGTTTGCTCATGCTGCAAAAGAAGTTGGTCTTCATATTGATTGATTTCAAGCATAAAACACTCTTCATTCAATATTACCACAAATTCACCTTTAAGTACTAAAATTTCCATTCACATCATGGTGTTCAAGAATATTTTGAGATTATATTATCTGAAATATGAAACTTCTCATGCGCAACCACAGAGAAAACAATATCAAGCTCTACAAAAGCAGTGCAAAAGCACATTTTAGAGGTAATCCATACATCACCATTGCACTCGAAGGATCTCAACATACTATGTTTTTCATGTAGAAGAGAAAAACATCTCAAGAATTATGAAAATGTCATTTCACAACATCGTGTTCAAGAACCGCAAGCTTGGAGGCTTAAAAACATAAGCGCCCCTGACACAGCCCTACACAACAAAAGCATGCCTATATAGCATAGTTCACCTTGAGAGTAATGGGATCATCATTTTGACTTATATGAGGTCTCTTATGCTTCTAATAGATGTATCTAGCTTGCACCAGTGAATTAGAGTTGGAAAATTCAAATTATGCCACTCAACTCAAGAAGAAGCCTTGGAGAGAGAGCAAACACGAACAACAAGAATGCTCATAAATTTCTTAAAACTTGACCAATTCACCTAAAAATTTTTACAATTTCTCAAGCTTAGAATATTATAGAAAAAATCATTCTATGATTTATCTAAAGGAGGCGTTATATTTTTGCTTGAGTGTTAAGAAGCCATACACCTTATTATGCATATTTCAAAAAACCTATTTTAGAAAAACTAGAATAACTTTTACACACCTTATTACAACTTGTTGAAATTTGGCATGAAGCACCACAACTCACCCCTGTACATGATCCATAAGCTCATTTTCCATAATTGTTCCTGTACTCTTCTATACTATCTCATTTGAATTAGTCAAACTATAAGTTTTCAAATCCATTTTTTGTGAACTTTTGACTTTTACCTCCAGGAGCTAAACTAATCTTGGTTATTGCTCACACATGCCCTAAACAAAATTTCTAGGTTGCTCCCATTCTTTTTCATCTTTCCATGAACTATATCAACTTCTCACACCTCATTAGGCTCCCGAAACAAGCACGAAAGGGTCAGTTTCAACTTCAACTTCCACCAAAAGACATGATACACCATGTGAGAGATCTTGCCCATACTTGCAACATCATTACTAAATTTTAGACCATCTGAAACTAGTAAGACAACATGTACTCCACTTTTATAGCTCAACCACCTCACTATTTGAGCTTGAAGCACTTTGAAACCAACCTAAAACTTGCTTGAAGCTTCCTCAAACCAGCTTAAACCACTGAGCTTCATTTAAAACCACTTGACATATATGCTCTTTCACTCTTCCTTTGCCATAAATTCCATGTGACATCAATGAAAACAACCACCAATGCAACAGGGTGCAACAATCTCCCCCTTTGTCATTAATGGCAACAAGCTAAAATGTTGATGGCAAACTGATATGCTGACATTTTCAGACCATGAATTCTAGTTGTTGGCAAACTCTCTCCCCTTTGACATATATGACAAAGGTGCACAAACACAACAATCTTATTAGCTTGAAAGATAAACAAAATAAAGCATATTCATACCTTAACACACTCCCCCTGAAAAAATGTTGCTATTTTGTCTGATCATATTCACATATCTGCATGACTTGCTTCATTCAATAGTTGTAAAGCTCCCCCTGAACCTATTGTCTTCTTATGCAACCACTTCACTTTACAATGACCACCACCAATCTCAACTCTACCTTAAGATAGTTGGTTTTTCTATCTAAACCTTGAACTCCTGAATTAGCTTTTAGTGTCTTTTAGCTCAATTATACCATGCTTTAGCCCATCATAATCCTTATGAAGCTTTTCTTTCTACCTCCCCCTGAGGTTATACCATCCAACTCTATCTTCTTGTGCCAAGTAATGAATTGAATCTCTTGTTCTTCTACCATATGCATGAGTAAACATAACCAACTTTGCCCTAAACTGAATTCTCATTGTTTATATTCCTTATTTTCATGAAATGATGCTTCATTTGATCATTTCCAAAGCCTATAAATTGAAACAGAGGATTGTCTTCATGTTTTTCATCTTGTTCTCTTACCAAGTAGTTCTTGATTTCATATGCATACCTTTCTTCAAACAAAAATCTTTTCATTCTCCCTGAAGGAACACATGAGCTCATTGTTTTAGAGCCTCCTATGCACAGTTTTGAAGTGCTCCACAGTCTCAACACTTGTTAATCATAATCTCCTCATTCTTCATCTTTCAAATATCTTCATACTCATGTCATAATAACTTCATTTGAGTGTTATGATGGCCACTCAACTCCTTCTTGATCCTTGTCGATTCGCACAATCCACGAAATTCATCTATATCTCAATCAGACTACATTGCCATATCTACTTGTACCAATCTTATCATATCATTGTATTCAATTCATTTCAAATACTTTGTACATTAAGTCACCTCATGTTCTTTTAGTTTTGTGTCTTCACCCTTTTTCAAAACAAGACTAAGATATCAGTGACATTTACTTTCTTACTTCCTAACCTCAGTTCACCTCATCACATACATGTCATTTCAAAACTACACCAAGACTCTCCATTTGCATGAGATAATTCACCTCACATTCCAAATCACTTCCTTAAAAATTATGTGTTACTTTAACTTTTCAACTTCTCATGCATATGCATATTACTGTCTTTTTAACTTCTTTATTTTTGACCAAGGAGAATTCACACACACCTACCTCATTATTATAATGCAAGGTCTTTAAGCTCTTGATTTTGGTAAATCCCTAAGAAGGGTTTGTAGTGGCACTGAAGAGTCTATTTTCTTATGAAGCCTTTTAAAAACACTCTCAATGTCCTAAGTTGTCTTAATGCGATAATAACTTTTATGGACCTAAGATCCATGACTCACCTCTCCTTAGCACCATAGGGAACTTTACAAACATTGAACTTAAATACTCTGTCACGAGCCTTTGAGATTTTCATGTGCAACAATTCATCATTATATGTAGCATTAAGGCACTATGCATGTGGACTCTACAATCTCCTTCATCTACAATCTTGAAGCAATACTTGTAAACTCTATGATAATATGGATTTACTCATAACACCGACATAATAACATAGAGGATAACATTTCTCTTCAGACTTCAAGATTCGTAACTCAAACCATATGGAAAACAATAAACATTTAATATAATTGACACAATCCTTGACATCAAGAAGAGATCACCGGTTTGTCTTCTTTAGATGGAGCCACATCTCAAGAGCTTTTCTTTAGGCTATAAGTCATCATGTATTCTAACATCAAGTATTATGAAATCATGTACTCTAACATCTTAACTAATACCTCCACAATTTGTACTGTCATTGTAAATTAGGACTTTAAGAGTTCAAAATTTTGTCAAACCCTTAGGGAGGGTTTCTTCCACTTTTTAGTGTATTTTTATTTTTCAAAGTCTCAAGTTTTTCTTATAGTTTTATTTATATCTACTCCTTCTTCTGAGCATGGCTTCAACAAAAAAAAATTACTTCTCTTGGAACCTTTCATACAAACCCTTGGATTTATTGTTTTGACAAAGTGATAAGCTTGTAGAGTTGAGCATTTTCTAGGCTTGATAATTTCAACTCATCACTTTGACAAAGACTTTGCACTTACTCATTTCATGACCCCAAATTTTGACATTTTGGTGTATAATATTCACACATTGTCTACTTTATGGCAAGGATTCTTGCTTGAGAAATAGTCAAACTTGTGGTAGAATGAGCTTATCTATCTGTGGCGATTACTTTGATGACTCAAAGAATATCATGGACTATCATGCAATAGTTGAGGAGGAAACTTGCTTACCGTCATACATTTGACTAGACAATCCTTTTCAAGACTACACAACAACACTTATTTATCACAGTTGGGATCAATCTAAGGACACAAATTGACTTGGTTTAAAGTTCATATCAATATTTCTTATGACTTCTCTTCATAACCCTATTTTGAAAAGTGGAATTTTATTTATTGACTAAAACACGAGACTTGGTTGGAGCTACAAAAGTATGACAAAACCTTACACCTTTCATTTCTAGGAAACTTAACCATGACTTCCATATAGACTTGTTAAGAATATGACTTTTATGAGTGAATTAAATAACATACTTTAAGACTCTTTTCATGTTTGCAGCATTTTGAATGCTTGTGTCAAGGTGCCTACCGATGACAAAGTACTTTCAAGGTCATATATTGCTTCTTTTCAACTGATGCATGCCTTCTAAAAGCCTAGAGAAGGCATACCACCTCATGAGGTCACCTTAAAACAATAGGAAGTCATCAAAGTAACTTGATGACTCATCCTTTCCTCTTCTTTCATGTGATGCCTTATCTATCTTCTTTGATGTATTGCTGGATATTCTACCTTCATTTTTACGAGACTTTACTATTTGTCAAACATGTGTCGTGTGTTTCATTTCCTTGTCTTTTTCTAACCATGAGTGATTGGTCCTTAGCTTGCTATCACTATTATTGGCTTGATCATAAAATTTTGATGTCTTTCTTGAGCTTGCATCATCTTCCCACACTATTTTCTTGTCCTTCTTTGCTTCCTCAACTCTTGGGTTTGTTTCCTTGACCTTGTATATCCATTTAGCTTTCTTCTTTTCAGGGGTTGTTTTAACCATGGCTACCTTAGTCTCATTTTTAGGACTGATCTTCATATTTGGAGTCTTCTTAACTTGTCTTTTGAATTCATGCCACCTACTATTATGCTGGGAGTATGGTAGTGTCTTGCAAAATGACCTTGTCTATGACAATTGAAACATACAACATAGCTCCTGCTCCTTAAGTCTTCTTCTTTCCTATATTGACTTATTAGTTCCTCTAAGTAGTGTCTTGCTACATGTTCTTTTCTTGGCAATTAAAACACACTATACTCTTCTCATATTCAGTTTAAAACTTCTCCATGGGTGTTCTCTATTAAAATTCTTCATGCAATCCCTAACTCTATGTCTAAAACCATAACATGAATAATAATAACCATTACAATTTCTTTCATACCTAAAAGCGTTAGGTTGCCTAATAGGTTTAGGCCTTCTTGAAATTTTCCTCATAGTTGTCTTCATGTTTGACTATCCACTTAAACCAGCTTTGTTTTATTCACTCTCCTTTACAGGATCTTTAATGAAGCCTAGTCTAGTTGAAAGTGTTGAATTAAATGCATGGGTAGTTATATCAAAGTTTGAGATTGAGAGGCTAGTGAATTTTGATAAATTACTTCATACTTTGTGAAGGTAAATGATGTAAGACCTCTTGAATTCGAATTGAATGGATGCTAATTGGAATTTGAAGAGTCTTAAACAATTAAAAATTCATGTAATGCTCTCCAATCTCGTTGTGGGAAGGTAGAAAGACATCTTTGTCTTTTTCATACAAAGTCAAAAGTCTTTTGAGCTTTCAAGGAATGTGAAGAGAAAAAGGTTGTATGAAGAGCTCGAAGGAGTGATAAAGAAGTTGAAAAGGTAAATTGGGTGAGTTTTTAAATTATAAGTGTGGTTATCGTGTGATTAAAAAGAAATATAGGAGAAAATATAGAGTGCAGATAAGAGACAATAAAGAGTTAGCTTGTGTAACTAAAACTAGTGATGTTATTGAACTAGAAAAGGTGGATTGAAGATGATTACGGGAAAAAGATACATTTAATGAGATGTTATAGACAATGTGGTTGTGAATGCTAGTTTATTAGTTGATAACGGTGAAAGCATAGACAAATAAACTGTGAAAACTTCAAAATAGAGACAAGAAAAACAAAGCATACAATGAGGTGTAATAAGTGAGATCACAATCTGAGATGTAGATATGGATGTGAAAAGGAGTTGTAGAATGATGTGAATGAAATAATTAGACTCAAAGAGTATAGTGGAAGATATAATTTTGTTTTTTGATGAGATAAAGAGTTGTGAAGAGGCTCAAGACTATATTTATGACATGATGCTTGAAGATTGAATCGATGCTTCAAGGTTGAATTATATGCAACATTTGAAGAAACTATCGAGACAAAGACCTTAAGGATGATTGTAAAAATGAATTCATGATTAGTCTTGGAGACCCCTATATCGACTCATGAATAAAGAGCACATTGAGAATACTTGCAGCAGATTGAATAACGAGAGAATCAGAATATAACAAAATAAGTGAGAAAACATAGAGGTCATTATCATTTGTGAGAGACAACAAGAAAAGTGTGACCAAAATTCAAGAACAAGTCTAAGTTGCAGCTTAACACATAGGGGGTTACAGCCTCCTTATAAGTAGTAGCTTACAAAAGATCAGTTGTAGTCGATTACATTCTAGGGAGTTGTGGCTTCCTTGCAAGTTATAGCTTACAAAAGGTCAAGTATTTGCTTAATGAAGTCTTTTGGGGTTGTGGCCTCAAAATTTGAGTTGTAGCTCAACTTGAAATCATTGTAGCTCATAGTAAAATCTTTCCAAATCTAGTTCTCTGATTTCAGCATGTTTTCTCCCATTTTTGGTTTCCCACTTTAATGTATTGTTTCTTTTTCATTTGCTTGTGTATGTTTTCATGTGTTTGTGTATAGAGTAGAAATATCTGAAAAATTTAATAAGACATTGATTCACCCCCACCCTCGGTATCAAGTTTCCAACAATTGGTATCAAAGTTCGATCTTATGTAATCAATTATAATAGCTAGGAGTAGATCCTATCTGAATCACAAGCATGGTTATTGAAGTTATTCCTAACAATAGTTCAAGAGACAAATATATTAGTGAGGTTGAAATCTCAGATGAAGAGGAAGCAAAGGTAAATCTCGAAGTATAACCGATAAGTGCTCTATTGTCATCTACTACCTTATGATTATCCATTATTTCATTTAGAGCCTCAGAGCTCTTTTCTAACTTGTTATACATTTTTAGTCTCTCTATTGCTTCCTCTAATTCATCTCTCAAAGATATCAACTCTTCTTCATATCTCATGTAGGTGTCTTCTTTGGCATGTAAAGATTTTGTCACTGTTTCAACATGAGATTTCAGCTCGTACTAATTTTGAGATGCTCTTTCTCTTTGTCTCTGAGAGATGTTGAAACTAGATCCAATTGTGCCTCAAGATCTTTGACTCCCTCTTCATCTTTTTACTTTTTCCTCTCCTCAAGAAGCTTGATCTTCTCTTCATACTCTTTCATCTTGGCCTTCAATTTCTTGTTCTTTTTCCTTTGATATTTTAGTTCATGCCGTGAAATGTGGTCAAACATTCCTTGATTTTAACTCTGGTCATCTCTTTTACTTTTAAATCCTTTACAAGACAAACTAAACTATCTATCACCATGAAATTTTCAATTGAGAGCTTTATTTGGTCACTAATCCATCATTGTCACTCAAGTTTTGGCAACCAAGGCAATGTATTAGTACATTTAGATTAGATGGACCTTTAATAAGATGAAGAAAAGGTTGAGAGTAGCTTCTAGTTCAAGTTTACAAGAATTTTCACTCAAAAACACAAATCACGGCCTCTTGACAATATTTTCATGAAATCCAAAAATTCAGTCAACAAATTCTCGCACTATACTTAATGAAAACAAAAAATTTATTTTGTAAATGATTTGTGTCGAGGAGAGAGAGATATCCTACAAAAATTTGAATTTTTCATCGGGTATTTTGAGAGTTTCAAATATTTCGAGTTTCTAACCCTAGAATCAAGGTATAAAGCCACTATACACACTCAATGCCATATAAAATTGTTTTGTAAGCTCAATTCTTGATGGAATTTGAAAATTCCAACTTCTGATGCCTTTCCAAACTAGTCTCCACCTTTCCCAATCAATTTGACACTATGCACTTGCTCCATTTGTTCCCAGCAATCAAGAATGCAGGTACAATGGTGAAGAAACATGACACTATACTAGATTTTGAGATAGAAACATGCTTGAAAGTCTTGAATAAAACTTATAAATTATATGGAGACAAATTATGAATACAACACCTTAAAAATAGCGCTCAAGAAGCATCTATAGGTGAGGAATTCAAGTCCACCATATTTGTTCATGCTTGCACAAATGAAGTTCGGTCTTCATATTGATTGATTTCAAGCATAAAACACTCTTCATTCAATCTTGCCACAAATTCACCTTTAAAGTAATAAAATTTCCATCTATATCATGGTGTTCAAGAATATTTTGAGATTATATTATCTAAAATATGAAACTTCTCATGCAACCACAAAGAAAACAATATACAAGCTCTACAAAAGCAGTGCAAAAGCACATTTTGGAGGTAATCCATACATCACCATTGCAATGAAGGATCTCAACATACTATTTTGCTCATGTAGAAGAGAAAAACATCTCATGAACCCTGATAAGGTCATTACACAACATCTTTTTGAAGAACCGCAAGCTCGAGAGGCTTAAAAAACATCGCGCCTGCACTAGACCTAGCCCTACACAGCAAAAGCATGCCTATATAGCATAGTTCACCATGAGAGCAATGGGATCATCATTTTGACTTATATGAGGTCTATTATGCTTCTGATAGATGTATCTAGCTTACACCAGTGAATTATAGTTGGAAAATTTAAATTAGGCCACTCAACTCAAGAAGAATCCTTGGAGAGAGAGCAAACACCGACATAAGAATGCTCATAAATTTCTTAAAACTTGTCCAATTCACCTGAAATTTTTTAAAATATATCAATCTTGGAATCCTCTAAAAAATTAATTCTATGATTTATCTGAAGGAGGCACTATATTTTTTCTTGAGTGTTAAGAAGCCAGACACCTTATTATGCATTTTTCAAAAACCTATTTTAGAAAAATTAGCACAACTTTCACATACCTTCACGAACTTGATGAAATTTTGCATGAAGCACCAAAAATCACCCCTATACATGATCCATAAGATAATTTTCCATAGATATTCCTTTACTCTTCTATCCTATCTCATTTGCATCGATCACACTACCAGTTCTCAAAGCCAATTTTGTGAACTTTTGACTTTGCCTCTAGGAGCTAAACTAAGCCTGGTTATTGCTCACACATGCCCTAGAAAACATTTCTAGGCTGATCCCATGATTATTTTACCTTTCCATGACTTGTATCAACTTTTCACACCTCATCAATCTCAAAAATAGGCCTAAAAGGGTCGAGTTTCAATTGTAACTTCAACCGGATGACCGATACGCCTGTGAGAGCTCTTACCCATGCTTGAAACATCATTACTAAGCTATAGACCATATGAAAATAACAAGCCAACCTATAATTTTCCTTTATAGATCAACCACCTCACTATTTGAGCTCAAGCACCTGAAACCAACCTCGAAACTTGCTCAAGCTTCCACGAAACCAACTCAAACCACCGAGCTCCATTGAAAACCACCTGAAATGTATGTTATTTAAATCTTCCTTTTCCATCAATTTCATGTGACATCAATGAAAAATACCACCAATGTAATAGGTTGCAATAGTAGAAACCCCCTGGTGTTGTTATAAACACTATATTGTGGGGTACATAGCTCATAGGAGCGGTGGTAGGAAGTAGCAATTGAGACCTTTATGGTTTAGTGGAAGAAATATTATCAATATCAATATATGGAAATAATGGATATGGCTTTAAAATGCCATAAGAATATTCCCAATAGGGAGGAGGTGGTCCCGCCCAATTTATAAATTGCATATCTTTTGGAATAGAAGGGAGTATGTGTTAGACAACATACATTATTGACTCTTCCACTTTTCTATGTTTTTGTGCAATTTCTATTGCCATATTCCTTTTCAATTCCAGTCAAGTCTCTTACATACTTCCTTCACACATAATATTAGCCATGGTGAGAATATGACTAAACATGATGGCAAGTGATGTGGCGAAGTGGTGGAAGATGATGGTGGGAAAGTTATTGTCCCAAACTAAGAAGTTTGGGAAGAAATAGTGGAGGGTAGAGGTGAAGAGTTAGGGTGAAAAAAGGGAACCTAGGGTAGAGACAACATCAAATGTGGTTGGGCCGACACTTATAAGTGGAAATTTACTCAAAACTTCTCCTTCCCTTGCTACGTGTGTAGAAATTGACATTTCTCATGAAATGCAAGAACATGAAAACTTGCACTAGTAGTGACAATACTTGTTAATACTATATCTTGTGTCACGTAATCAATTAAAGTAATAACAACTAGAAGAAATGAAAATTGGGACACAACACTTGCAATATAAGAATGAACATGGTATATCTCAATTTGAGGTACATCCATTTTAGAAAAATAATGCTTATGAAACACCTTGAACGTCACTACTAGTTAAATAACTAGGTGGGATAATAAAATGTCAAACAATGATAAGATCAATAGAAGCAACACCTGTATACACTAAAATTGACACAAAATCATTATTACATCACGCTTTTATTATAAATGTATGAACATGAGCTCAAGACCTTGAAACTAAATCTTAGTGGCATAATCTACTCTCATCCTAGTTTTTATTATTTGATGCAATTGCTTTTGATGGTTATTTTCCTTTGATTTTATGTCACGTCATAGAGGCCTTTGTAATTTTCCCTTTCTAGATTTCTTCACATTTGGTTTCGTTCGAAATCCATCTTTTGTAGGTCCAGGGTTGTACCCCTGTCTCGAGACCTTCCATATGTTTTTGGACCCTTTGGGTATTCGCTTAAATTTGAGTTATGGCTTTCTTCTTCACTCCTTTTTATAAAATTTCATATGTTTGGGTTGGCCTTTTCCCACCACTACGGTTTGAAAATCAAGATATATATATATATATATATATATATATATAATCTCTAATGTGATAATTCAATATCTAGTCATATCTATCTACCATGTCGAATCGAAAGAGCAAGAAACATTGTCACACATTTGCATATCACAACCTAAGAGGGCCTAATTTTGATTGCCTTCATGAGCACATAAGGGTTTAAATGAGATGGAGTAGTTTATCCCGCTATCGGTGTGGAAACATAAGGGAAACACTAGGACAAGAGATAGTTGCATAAACAATAACACAAAGCACTTTGAGAACTACATGGAGCTTGGAATGTAGTATAGAGCTCGATGACTCACATATGGGATGATTGTCAAGGTTGGTCCAACTCAAGCATTTGTAATTATTTTTCATCTAATGTGTGCTTGAGTGTGTTGTAGGGCAGTTAGGGTTATTTTGCAAGTACATGTGTGAAATCTAGGGTTTAACGTGACATTGGATATTCCAAAAGATGACTAAGAGTGACATTAAGATTCATAGATCCACGAGTTTGTATGGGTCCAAGACCATACAATAGGGTCAATTTATGTTATATGGTCTTGATTGTAATGTATGGTTTTTTCTAAGGGCTCTAATGATGCAACATAAGATTTCTCCAGTTCCTAGGCTTTGTTTCTGTTCTATATCACTCATTGAAAAAGATTGAAACTCATTTGAATCAGCTAAGCGACTCCTTTTACCCAAATCCACCTTTTGAGTGCTTGTATTTCTTCCTTAGAGTGATTTGTATGCATGTATTTATATATGATATGAAACAATCATTGTAAACTTTATTTACTATTTAGTAGTTGCATTATCAACCGTCATAGTTAATTACTTTTAATAGGGTTAATACAAAGACACAAACTTCGGACATAATAAACACTAGAAATATCAAATGAAGTAGAATACATTTGAGGTAATAATTTTTGAGACAAAGATATCAATGGAACACTTTAAATCTTGCCACCATATACAAAAATTGGTGGGACAAAAACATATGTGATGAGAACATCCAAAGAGACAATACTTACCATACTTTAAACCTGTGCTTATGAGCCTGATGTAGAGAAGACATGAGAATTAGAGCCCCTAGACTAAAACCTAGTATAGGTAAGAGAGATGGGGTGAATTTTGATGAGGAAGCTTTGGGATTCCTTTGAGAATGGATTTATTCATATCTTTTGTTGTGCCCTTTTGTTGTATATATTTTTAATCTTCTTCCTCTTCCATTGGTTGTGTGATTCCATCTTAAATGATCCATGATCATACCTTCCTATCATAAACTTTGGTCTCTATTTGGGGGTTTAGGTATATCTAATCCTCTTATATGTACTTGTGCTCTAGATAGATCGCCATGCCAATATTTGATCTCAATATAGTACAATATTTATGTTATCCCAAATTACACCCCTACAAATTCAGATAACCCATTCAAAATTTGAGGTACGGGCTTGTGATGTGTCGACGATCGTCAAATTCACCCCCAATCGAAGAGAAAGACAACTCATGCTTTGGCTCGGTAGAACCAACTTGCTACGATGAATGATGGGTTGGACGGTTAGGGCTCATCAAAGAATTGGCGGCTTCGGTGAGGTTGGATGATAGAGATGAACAACATAGATGGACGACCATCCAATCCCCTAGGTTGGATGACAGAGATGGATGATCGTCCAACCCCAGGGTTGGACGAGAAGAGATGGATGACCGTATAACCCCCAAGTTAGGCAGCGAGAGATGGACGACCATCTACAACCCCAGATTGGACAACGACAAAAGCCGAGGTTAGATGGCTAGGGTTGGATAGGTGGCAAGTGTACAACACATGGTTGAACGACATCATGTAACCCCATCGAGTTGTATGGGAAGAGATAGATGCTCATCCAACCCCCTAGTTGGATGGGCCACGACTTAAAGATGATGATCATCGATTAGGCGGCCGCCACGGGTGTGTACTACCATGAGGTTAGATGACCCACTCAAATTTGTATGGATCATGATTAGGACGGTCGCCTAACCTCGATATAAAGAGCAACTCGCGGGCCAATTAGTTATTTACTTAGAGAAATATATACGGCCCCATGAGGTTGGACAACCCATGAGTTGGGACAGGCCATCAAGAATATCACTGCAAAGCAGTAAGACCGATGGTCGGTGAGGTAATACAACACCGTCGGGGATTTAATGCAGGGTAGGTGGGAAAAAATTTCCTATATAATGTAATCGACCCCCTCATTTTTCAGGGGGATTTTTTGATAATTGTAAAGGAACTCTGCTAAATTTATTCCAGAAGCTTTTTGTGAGTTACATGCCTCAAATTTAGCCATTCAAGAAAGATTTCTTGCCTTGTATCTACTTTGTAATGGATTGTGCATCCTTTTGAGCAATAAAATTTGTGTTTTGTGGCTATTCTGCCCTAGCTCAAGTTGAGTTACATTTCTTGCCTTCTATTGCATTTGCAGATGTATTGTGCATATCTTGTTCTTTTGCAGGACCCAGATCTGTTGTGCTCCGCAAAGATGGGAATCTAAATGCAGTTTTGGACTGTGGTGCATTTTTTTGCTCTTCCTTGCTTTGTTTTACTTCCATTTTCACTCACTAGGAATCTCTCCAACCCTTCTTTTGGTGTTATCACCTCCATAGTCTAGGATTTCATTTCATGCACTCTCTCTTTCTCCCTGGTCACTTGGCATTAGTAGTTAGTTACATTTCATTTCCTAGGAGTAATTTAGCATTAGGAGTAGGTAAAGGAACTAGCTTTCTCTAGAGGTCTATCTCGGTTCAAGTCCCATAGCTTAGAGATAGTCCCATGTTGTCTCAAATCTCGAGTTGTCTA
Organism: Taxus wallichiana var. yunnanensis; assembly: GCA_018340775.1. NCBI lineage: Eukaryota > Viridiplantae > Streptophyta > Pinopsida > Cupressales > Taxaceae > Taxus > Taxus wallichiana. The sequence goes on from CM031239.1 coordinate 343,758,492, forward strand.
TGACTCGGGCACGGGTGCACATTTGAGCTCCAACAGTTTTGGCACGCCCAGTGGGACTTGAGGTCATATTTTATATGGTCTATAATTTCATCATTTGCTAAGTCTTGGTGTGTGACTTAGTAATTGCTAGCCTTTGGAGGCTTTGTGTGACACATCTGGCAACTCCATATTTCAAATCAACAAGTTTCAATAGTGTCAGTGCCCAGGTTCATGAGAAGAATTCAGATAAGGTCCAAAACAACATAGGAGGGAGCTTTTGAGTATCTCGTAATTATCACTTGAAAGGGAAGAAGAGGAAGAACTATTCAAAGGTCACCCTCACCACCAAATAGGACTCTCTCCACTCCACCTCTGGTAGGCCTTTCTTGCAGTCTACTAGAGTTCTTAGACCTATTATAATGGCAACACAATAGAATTTGGGATTTGTCAATTTTCTTGCAGTAGCAGTCCTCTTGCCCTCAATGCCAACAATCCCATTCCAACATCTGCTCTTAAGAGCATCCCTTTCTTCACTAGGGAGAATCAGACTACTCTGACAAATCATATCCAAGACATTGCAAATGTTTGTGTTATTCATCAAATTGTTGAACAAGATGTAGCTATTAGGTTGTTGGCCTCTTCATTCAAGGGTAGAGCTTTACAATGGTTCAAGAGTCTTGCAACAGGGTCAATTACTAATTGGATTCAACTTGGGACAACTCTCTGTAATCAATTTGGAGAGAAGGTAGATAATCTTTCCTTACTTGAGCAATTAACAACTATAAAGAGGGCTCCCAATGAGCTCATGGTAGACTTCAATTTTAGATTTCAAAAGACTTAGGAGAGGATTCCAGTCCTAGTAAGACCAATTCTTTGAAGGTGCATTTCTTTATTTTTGAAAGCATTAAATTCTTATATTGTTTTTATAATTCAATCTATGGGTGACACAACATTACCTAGTGCATATGATAAAGCCATTAGAGCTGAAAATTGTTTGATCCAAGCGGAAAAGTTAGCTCTTATACCACATATGCCATCATACCCCGAGATAACCCAGGCAACTCAGCCTTCCATTGCCCCTATTCCCAAGTAAAAATCTCAACGTATTGCATCTACATACTATTCTCATGCACAACAAAAAGAGGATGAAGACATGAAATACTTGATAAGGAATTTTTCCAATAAGGTTATATCATTGGAGAAAAGAGCCCAATCATATAGAAGTTATTCAAATCAGGGGCAGTCTTCAAACCAAGGCTTCAATCAGGGTTATCAGCCTTACAAAAATCAACAAAATCAAAGGTATGGAAAGAATCAACAAAATAATAGGTGGCAGGCTCAAAATACTTCTCTTCCACTTGTACCAGTTACTACTCCTCAGCCATCTCCCATTAGCTCTAGTCAAATGTTGGTTCTGTGCAAAATAATGTCATTTAAGAAACAGAATGGTGTTTTCCTTGCAATCTGCCACACAATCAACTAATTTGTGAAAGGGCATTACATGTTCAAGATTTTATGGTTCAAATTTATTCCAATCAACAAGATCCATTGGTAGAGGCACCCAATTCTAATGTGGAAGGAGCTCAGGAAGGTAATCAAGATGTAAATCTTATGTTCTTTGGAGTTGAAGATTTTTGTGCCTTAAATTAGACTGGTTGTTGATAATACCAGTCTAAGAAAATAATGTTGGAATCAAAACATGCATCCTCCTCTAATTAGGGAAATATTGTTAACAAGAAAAAGGAGGTTGATGGGAGAAAAGTAAAGCACCTGAAGCTCCTAGTAAGGAAGTAACTTCCCAACCAAAAGGGCCTGTTCTAGCATTATAGCAAGCAAAGGAAGGAGAACATTGTACCACAATTGCAGAAATCTATGGGTCTCCCCTTCAACATTATGGAGTAGATGAAGAGGATGAATGTCAATGTAACAATGTGGGATGCTTTGGTTATCCCATCACAAAGGGACATCTTATGTGAAGCTCTAAAGCAACTTCCCTCGTTGACCCAAAGTAATTTAAAAAAGCACCTCTGCTGTTGTTAATATTTTTCATTCAAAGGAGGAACAAGTAAGTAAAGTCATCAAAACCCCACCATTTTATATGTCATTGATTGTGGGTAAGCACTTAGTCCATAATTGCATGGTAGATTCAGGTGCTAGTACCTCAGTTATGCCAAAGAAAATTGTTGATGTCTTAGGTCTAGAGTACAACCTTGTTGCTAAAAGTGTCTTGTAGCTTGATGGCTCAATGGTTAGTGTCTGGGAGTCATTAAAGATATGAAATTAACCCTTCATACCTGCCCAAGCCTAACCATAACTCATGATATATCAATCATTGACTTGCCTCCAATGTTTTCCATTTGTTTGTCAAGGGATTTTACTGCCAAAGTGGGTGGTTATTTGTCTTCAGATTGGACTCACATGCTTTTGAGAACTAGGTATGGTACTAGATTTACCATATAGGTTGAGCCTATATTTTCATATCATATTGAGTCATATGACCCCACCCCTATCCAAGAAAATTATCTAATCCTAGAAAATCAGGAACAAGATTCAATTTCAGAAGAACAACTTACTCCTCCTCCCATGCCAGACCTATTGCTAGATGAATGGGCTAAAAGAGATAATAAATTTGATCCCTATGATGAAGAACTTAAAGCCTATGAAATTGGTTTGGTACTTACTTGTGTTCTTGAAGAGGAATTTGTACTACCCAACATGCTTAAACAAGAGAAGAAGATGCTTCAAGATTATGGAAAATGTTTTTTGATGGTTCTAGGAGTGGAATGGAGCTGGAGCGGGTGTTGTGTTGATTTCTCCTAAGGAGGAAAAGTTTCACTATGCCCACAGCTGGTTTGCATGTTCCAACAATGTGGGAATATGAAGCATTGGTCCATGGCTTGTTGATTTTGAAAAGAGGAAAATTAAAATGTTGCAGATTTTTGGGGATACAAAATTGGTAATTCACTAGGTCATAGGAAAGTGTGCAATGAAAAATAAGCTATTGAAAGCTTATAAGCATAGAGTTTGGGATTTGTTGGAGAGATTTGATGCTCTTAATTTGTAGGTGATACCAAGAAAGTTAAACAAAGAAGCAAATCAGATGGCAACACTTGGATCAAAATTCTCACCTGCTGAGGATTTGATCAAGGGAAATGTATAACACATTAAAATGGTGGTTAGGTCATCAATTCCAGATAATGAAACCAATTGGAAAGTTTTTTATAGTGATGAAAAATTATTCAGTTCATCCAAAATGAAGTTGAGTTTTCTTCAAGTATGTAATTTGATTTGCAAGAATTTATGGTGAGCAGATTATTCAGTTGAAGACAAATAGATTGCCAAAGGGTCTGGTTACTTTGGAGCAGATTTTTGGCTCAAACGATGAATTCAAAAGGTTGAAAAGAATGAAGCAACTAAGAAAAAAGATCTGTTAACCATTCGCCATTCACAAGGAGAAGAACTTTGTTGGGAAAGGTATGTGATGAAAATGAGAAACAAGCTTTTGTTTCCTTGTGTAAAAAATTAGTGATGTATTTTCTTGGGACTATGAGGATCTGAAGGAATTTAATCCAAATATTGTGCAACATTCTATAGACCTTGATCCCAATGTCAAGCCGGTAAGGAAGAAGTAAAGGTCGGTCAACCCTAAAATAGATCCCCTCATGAGGAAGGAGTTATCCAAACTCATTGAGGCCAAAATAATCTTTCCAATCAAATACTCTACTTGGGTGGCCAATTTGGTCCTGTCCAGAAAAAAGAATGGGGAAATCAGGCTTTGTGTTGATTTTCATGATTTAAACAAAGCTTCCCTAAAGGACCACTACCCTTTACCCTCTATGGAGCATATTTTGCAAATTGTCATAGGAAGAAAGTTTTTCATGTTGGATGGATATTTAGGTTTCAATCAAATCAAGGTTAGGGAAGAGGATCAGTTCAAAACTGCATTTACGACAAAATGGGGTACATATTCCTATCAAAATATGCCCTTTGGATTGTCAAATGCAGGTGCCACATTTTAGAGAGCAATGGATATTTCTTTCAAAGGTTACATTAATGAGTTCATCCTTGTTTACTTGGATGATATTACCATTTTCTCAAAGCAAAGCAAGGATCACATCAGCCATTTGGAGAAGGTTTTGAGAGATGTAAAGAGTTTGGGGTGTCTCTTAATCCCAAGAATTGTAATTTTGTTGTTTCTAGAGGGGTAAGCTTTTTGGGGCATATTTTTGAAAGATGGCATTATTATTGATCTAGAGAATTTCAGCCATCCTCTCTCTCTCCTTTGCCTACTCATAAAAAATCTTTGCAATCTTTTTGGGAAAGATTAACTTTGTTAGGAGATTTATTCCTAATTTTGCAGGACTTGTCAAGCCCATCACCTTAATGCTAAAGAAGGATGCAACTTTTAAATGGACAAGTGGAAGGAAGGAAAGTTTTGAGAAAATCAAGCAGGAAATTGCTTAGGCTCCTACACTAGTTAATCCTAACTATGGTAAGGATTTTATTTTGTATGCATATGGAGTGACACTAGTATAGTTGTTGTTTTGACACAACAAAATGATGGAGGAATGGAACAACCAGTGGCCTTCTTTAGTCAAACACTAAAGGAATATGAATTAAAATTATAGCCACATTGAAAAAAATATGTGTTTGCCATCATGAGAGCTCTAAAGAAGTTCAGGAGCATGTTGTCCTCTAATCACATCAAGGTTTTGGTCTCACATTCTAGTGTGAGAGATTTCATTATGGGGGCAGATATTAATGAGAAAAGAGCTGGATGGGTGACAAAGATAATGGAATATGATGTGACTATCAAGGCTACAAAATTGGTCGAGAGGAAAGGATTATGTGAGCAACTTGATTTAGATGCTCAAGGTGATAAAGAGACCTCCTTCATGAACAACCAACCTTCACATGATGTTGAAATTCATCAGAGTGAAGAACACGTAGCCAATGGTCATAGTTGGATGAGTGATATGATCACGTTTTTATCTACAGGTGCATACCCTCTTGGTTTGAGCAAAGCAAAAGGAAACGTTTAAGGTTGCAATCCATTCCCTATGTTTTGTGGATGGTATTTTGATTAAAAGAAACATTGATGGAGTCTTTCGTGTGCATTGAAGGAGAGCAAGCAAGAGAGAATATTAACAAAATTTCATGGTGGCTTATCTGGTGGTCATTTTTCAACCAAAGCCACAACAATGAAGTTCTGAGAGCAAGATATTTTTGGCCCACATTGTTTGTTGATTGTCACAAATGGGTCATAAAATGCAAAGATTGTGCTTTCTTCACCGAAAAGAAAGATTGGCAGCTCTTCCATTGCATCCAATTCAAGTAGATCAACCTTTTTGCTTAGTGGGGCTTAGATTTTATTGGCATGATCAATCCTCCATCAAGTGTCGCCACAAATGGGTCCTAACAACTATAGATTATTTTACTAGGTGGACAAGGTTATACCATTGAAGGAAGCAACTGAATTAGTCATTCTTGACTTCCTTGAGGAGATTTTTGCAAGGTTTGGTGTCCCACAAACCATAATTTCTGATAATGCAAAGGCTTTTTCTAGGAGCTAAAATTTTGGATTGGGCTCTAAGACTTGGTATTTATTTGAAAACTTCTTCCAATTATTACCACAAGGTAATGGTTTGGTGGAATCTACTAACAAGAACCTGATTAGGATTATGAAAAGGACAATGGATGTCAATCAAAGGAAATGACACACAAAGGTGAGGAATGCTCTTTGGGATGACAGGATCACCATGAAAAAGGCAATAGGTACTTCACCATACAAGATGGTTTATGGAAAAGAAGTAAGGCTTCCTTTGTCATTGGAATTTCCTTCACTTGAATTGGCCCAACAGTTGGAGTTGGAAGGGAAAAATCAAAGAGAAATCAGAATTGTAGAGTTGGTAGAGCTTGAAGAACTGAGGAATTATGCGATGATTAGATTAGAGCAGCATCAAGAATCCACTAAGAAATGGTTTGATAAAAAGGCCAAATTTCGGAGTTTCAAGGTTGGTGATTTGGTCTTGAAGTGGGATGCTGATCGGGCCAAACCAAGAAGGCACTCCAAGTTTGATGCAATTTGGAGTGGTCCATATACCATTACAACTTGCAAGGAAGTAAATTCTTTTGAGCTTACTGATCTTGATGGTTATGTACTACCAATCCCAATTAATGGGATTTATCTTAAGCATTCTCATTAAGACAGTTTGTTGCATCATTGTACATAATAGTTTAGATTTCAATTCCTCTAAGTGCTTGCAACACATTATTTTGTTGGTAGTTTAGGTTTGCTTTTAGATAAGTGTTAGTGCACACTCTACATGTTCCATTTGGGACATGTATGATCTTTCATGTTTGTACATAGTTGTGCCTTTGTTACTCTTGTACCTTTCTTAAATAGGTAAGGTTTATGGCGAAGATCTAGATTAGTACCAATCCATGTAGTACTTCAAGAAATTCAGGGGAGTGTTTTTAATGACAGAGCAATTCATGTTGTATATTGACTCCATACCTAATGGATGCTTAGAGGCAGTCGATCTATCCATCTAGTAGACAGATGTCCCCTGGAGGTCGTCACACTGTTATCCCAAATTACACCCCTACAAATTCGGATAACCCATTCAAAATTTGAGGTACGAGCTTTGTGACATTCATACAACCGTCAAATTCACCCCCGGTAAGAAGAAAAATAGCTCGTGCTTTGGCTCGGTCGAGTTATCTAGCTTGTTGTGGTGAATGATGGGTTGGATGGTTAGGGCTCATCAAAGAATGATGACTTTAATGAGGTTAGATGACAGAGATGGATGATTGTCCAAACTCCCGAGTTAGGATGACCGAGATGAATGATTGTCCAACCCCGGTGAGGTTGGATGACAGAGATGGACGGATCGTCCAACCCCGAGATTGGATGACATGTAAGCCGGGGTTAGATGGCTACAAGGTTGGACATGTGACAAGTGTACGACACACAGGGTTGGATGGCCGCCCAACCCCATCACAGACGGTACAGATAGACAAGAAACCGTCTAACCCCCGGGTTTGGATGGGCCACGACTTAAAGATGATGATCATCAAATTGGGTGGCCACCATGGGGTGTACTGACCATGAAGTTAGACGACCCACTCACATTTATACGAATCATGGCTAGATAAATTATCTAACTTGGATATAAAGAGCATATCGTGAGCCAGTCAATTGTTTACTCAAAGAAATATGTATGACCCCATGAGGTTGGATGGGCCATCAAGAATATCATCTGCGAGCAGAACATTGATGGTGGTAGTTGAGGTAGTTCAACTACCTATCAAGGATTTAATGCATGGTAGGTGGAAAAAGTTTGACTATATAATGTAATCGACCCCTCATTTTTTGGGGATTTTCTAAGAATTGTAAAGGAACTATGCCAAATTTGTTCCAGAAGCTTTTTGTGGGTTGAGGCCTTGAACTGGAAATTCAACAAATATTTCTTTCCTTGTATCTAATTTGTAATGGATTATGCATCCTTTTGAGCAATGAAATTTGTGTTTTGTGGTTATTCGCCCTAGCTCGAGTTGAGTTGCATTTCTTTTTATATTGCATTTGCAAATATATTGTGCATATCTTATTCTTTTGTAGGACCCATATCTATTGTGCTCCACGAAGATGGGAATTTGAATGCGGTTTTGGACTATGGCACATTTGTCTACCCTTCCTTGTTTTGTATTACTTCCATTTTCACTCACTAAGAATCTCTCCAACCCTTCTTTTGGTGCTATCACCTTCATAGTCCAGGATTTCGTTTCATGCAATCTCTTTCTCTCTCGGTCTCTTGGCATTAGTAGGTAGTTGCATTTCATTTCCTATGAGTAACATAGAATTAGGAGTAGGTAGAGGAGTGACCTCCTTCGAGGTCCTGTCTCGGTTCAATTCCCACAACTTGAGACAGGTCCCATGTTGTCTCAAATCCTGAGTTGTCTATGACTCAGGCACATGTGCACATTTGACCTCCAACAATTTCCTCACATCTCTTTGGGGTCCCAATGTCCGAAAAGTGCTCGCTATGAATCTAAGATGTTTTCCAAAATTATCCATGCTAACAATTAAGGACCAAGTGTTAGATTTAACCTCCCTAAACTTGAAGGGGTGTGAAACCAAACTCTTTGTTGTTTGTCTTACAAATCCTTAGAATCCGTGCACAATTTGTATTGCCACCTCATTTGTCATGATTTTGCAGTACATATTTAGGCAACAAATTTAGGTGGTTATAACATTTGTATACTTTGATGATTGTACAAGCATCATAGTACCCGACAATAAACTCCTCTCTCCACGATGGATTTCATCATCTTTGATGAAATCATAGGCATTTCCTTGTCATAAGTTTTCGAATACACAATGGGATAGAAATAGTTGCATATGTCCTGAATATACTACCCATACTTATGGTGGTATGGGGCATTATAAGTTATATAAATAGGCTGATTTAATGGCCATAGAGGGAAAAGAGTGTGCTGGAAATCCAACCTTGCACATATAACATCCACCAAATAGGAAGCCATGTAGAAACTTTGGTTTGGTTATGTTGATCCAAATTCCATTTTCTTGTAGATTTGAGGTAATTAGATACCTCTAATGTGGTTTCCAAACCTTACTAGTAGGGGCATCCACGATTGATTTGACAATGTTAGTAGTCTTGGCTCCCCAAAGTTGATTGAGCAAAGCCATTACTACTCTAATTCCCTTCCTAATGTGTTGAATTGTTGCTTTCAAATGACTCTTCTTCTTCAAACCCGTAGGGTCCTTTACAAACTCAATGAGTTCGTCATCTGATGTATTTATCTTTTTCATCAATTGATTGGTGAAATTATCATCATAAACCAAATTGACCTTTGAAATACAAAGTATAGTTCACTAAATGTTCTTGCATTAACCAAGGCAACAATATGCACATTAGACTCCAAGGCTCCATATTGCACTGTATAATTAACCAACACATGCAAGAATAAATCCTTACAAGGAAATACTTCTAACTTGGATGTAGCTTTATGCAACTCGAGATCTCATATTACTTTTAAGTCCTCGTAGTATTGAAAGTCCCCATTATTTAACTTAAATTAATATAGGTATTTATCCTCAAAATTCATTATTTTATAGTAAGTTTCATGTAGTTGGCCAATGGTTTCAACAATTATTGGTAGAAAATGAGTTTTGGTGAATTTGAGTTCAATTGGGGTGGATTTGTCTCTTGGAAGAAATTTACGAGATGTCATGGCGATTTAAGAAAGATTTACCTAATATTTTTATAGTTGTTTGATTAAATTTTGAATTTTAGCTTTATCTATGAGTGTTTTTTCCTCAATTCTCTTTACAACTTGGAACTCGTGCTCAATCAATAACGACGGATCATTTAAACTCATAGGATACTCGAATGTTTGTCGGTTTACAAATAAGACGACTTTTACTACTTTTAAGCATTAAGGTATGATTTCATCTAGCCCTATCTATTCATTTGATATGAACCTTAGTGAAATCTTGTGTTTTACTCCAAGTTAGGTGTCATACGTGTTTAAATGTTTATTGATTTTAAACCATCCGCATGTCTCAATCCCTAAACATTGTGTATCTTAAATTTGTTCTTTGTATCCCTAGTTTAGTTATGCACCATAGACTCGAAATCTTGTTATTGGAGACATGTGGACAAATAATGTGTTCTAAGATTGGAATTAATTGAGCCACTTGTCACCTTTTCTCGATTGTCAAGTCCTTTTGGATTTTGGCTTTTCACCTCTATACACTCTAAACTCTGTCGAGTCGAACACTCACGATTAGTTCTTTTATTTTTGGGTATTGCGATCTTGGTTGGTCCAAGTGTACATTTTTATGGGATTTTAGGGATCTTGAACCTTTGAAATGTCCACACCGTGTATCATATATCAAAAAATATGTCATTAGTCCATGTGGACCAATCATGGGTCTCATTCTTTAGGTATCCCTTCTTCTAATATCATGATAAGTGTCACTCATTATGACCTTACAATGTCTTGAAGCCCGAGTTCGGATTGATTTTTTGACTCTTGAAGATAACCCGAGTTTCAAAAAAATTGTTGGATGTCGACCTTCCAATTGCACACCACTTATACACAAAGCCATGAAAGTAATTTTCAAATAAACCAAGTGGAAAATTAAACCAAGATGAGTCTCGAATGTTGACAAGTAACACTCGTTACAAGATTTAAAGTATGCTTAGGTTTCTCAAAACTAAAATATAAAGGGGTGATAACCCAAGAACCAAATACTTATGATTGGTTGGGATTTCTAACTTTTTATGTGTTAAGTGTATGAGGGGACCTGTTCAAGATCAACATAGACTAAGTTTTTTTATGGTATTTCAATGTGTGTTTTGAGATCAAACTAATACCTAAAAAGGGTGATTTATTTTCACAAGTGTTTATCCTATGTATTGTTTTGGCTCCCTTGAGTACAAACATGATGTATAGACAAAGAATAAACACAAGAATGCACACAAATGTATTTAACAAAAAAAATTGAGAATTTGACATGGTTTTATCCCCCATTTTTTTCCTTCTTATGTTCTTTGTTTCTTTTCCTATGTTATTTGCGTTTAACATTCATTTCCCCACAAACTGTGACTTTCAATAATCATTCAAATTTAAGAGGATCCCCACTTTTGTGTAGAAAGTGGGCATGTTGTGCATAACTAAAGGCTTTATATGCATTACAAAAAGGTGTAGGAATGCAAAAATATAGGATTGAAAAACTAAAAGAGCCTTTATCAACTTGTTTGTCACACCTGTGGTCCTATATGGGTGTGAAGTTTGGGGCAACAACGTGTTGGATACAAATTGGAGACAAATTGAGAGTATTCATAAGCATTTAATCACAAATAATCTTAAAATTAAAAATGAAGTTCCATATGAAATCCTCTTAGCTTAAATGGGCCCTTCCCAATGGAGGTAACAACGATGACTCAATTCTTGAGTCACCTAAAGAAAACACAAAACACGGAATGAAAATTTTGGCCCAAATTTATGGTATATGAATAAATAAACATGAAGAAAAATGCAAGGATGAAACAAAACAAAAAAATGTATGAGAAAATGGAACATTAGTATGTTGGAATACCCAAACACTAATGAAGAAATAAAGAAATATGTAAGAAGGAAATTTAGGACCTGTGAATGAGGACATAAAAATTTGGGCGAGAAAAAGAATACTATGTCATATTTCTTAATCCCACACGAAACCATGACTCCATAACCTTTTCTAGCATCCTCCCAACTTGTGCCATATTGGGAGCTTTACAATAAGAGAATGAACATCCAACAAAGCATAATGAAAAGGGAATTCTTATCACTAGTTTACATGACCAATGCCCTTGTAGATATGCATGCAAAATGTAGAAGTATACGCAAGGCATGAGAATTGTTTGACAAATTGCCTCAAAAGAATGGACCCACAAACTGCAATTATGCACAAAATGGATTTTGTGATGATGCTATCAATTTTTTGGAATAATTAGAACACTCTAGAAGAGCACACCCTGACCATGTAAGCTTTGGTTGTGTTTTATTACCATGCAACCATCCAAATTTAGTGGATGAGGGTTGTAAATACTTCAACAACATATGTAACTCTTATTGCATCATACCTAGAATTGATCATTATGTGTGCATGGTTGGCATTTTTGACCATGGCGGAGCGCTTTAGATATTATTGGCGATTGGTATTCTCTTTCGAGCTTTGTAGTGGACAACCTTCTTTTATTTAGCTATCGAACATAGCCATTACACCTCTTTTAGGTGAAGTGCTAGTTTAATGTAATCCCTTTAAAAAGGATCAAGCAAATGGAAGGTAGTAGATGACATAAGGCTGTCCTCAATGAGTTTTGGAGAAAAGAAAGAAGTCATGGATGAATCAAAACAACAAATGGCTTAAAAATGGAACATTTACTCATGTCCTAATAATAACCAAGAGATAAAAACCTTTTTTATAGATAAATTCCGCCAAGTTATGTGGGGAAAGTCGTTAGGGAGAAAGAAAAGGTATTATTTGGAGGACTTTAACTCTACACATGATCATCAACAAAAGGCTTTTATAGGGGCTAATACCGTGGAAAGCAAAGATCTTCATAGCTTCGATTGAGAACTAATTCACATTGCCTTCAATGTGAAACACGAAGATATAAAAGACCTAAAGAGGCACGGGAAGAGAGAATTCGTGTCTTTTGCACATCCGGTGTTGTGGAGTTAGAAAAACATTTCATGTTGGAGTGTAAAGCTTATAATGACATTAGGTCCCGGTTTGCTAGCGCGGTGGCTACTACATCCATTCAAAATATGTTCAACGAGAATATGGTGGGGAGCTGATTATCAAATTCACCAACAGTGATCTAAATGTCGAAAGATTTTTAGCAAGATCCGCTGTCCCGTAGACTATCTCTAGGAGCCTCATGGACTTCAACATATCTTCTTCTTCTTTATCAATATTACCCCCTTTCATTTTACTTGCTTAATTATTCGTAATTAATAAGAAGGAAGAAAAAGGACAGCCGTGTTAAGATAGCCACGTGTATAGCGCTGTGAGAAGCTAGTCATTTGATCTAGTCTTTGGTTTGCCAACGAATAAATATATTCAACCCTCTAAAACTCCCACAAATCGCTCAAAAATAAAAGCTTATTAGAAAATCATAATCTAGAATTAAACAGTACACAGACGCTACTCTGCGAAGTATGTAGCTCTTAGAGAGCTCAAACGCTAAAAAACGCGGAATTTTTCCACGGTGAATGGAATGCAGCCGCAGGACAAGAAAAATGGCTTATTCTCCTGCAAATTTCTCTATTCAAATTTTATGGTAATTATTTTTTTTTGGGCGTCGAGCACATTTCGTTCGAAAAATTCTCTTTCATCAACCTCTGGGATTCAAATGGCATAATTTTCCCTTTTATTTGCGGTTTGTAAACGTAATTTTAGTTTCAGTCTCGGACATTTGTTTTAAAGGCGCTGGACTTTCAAATTTTACCGGAGCAGCTCAGTTATTCGCGTGCATTGAAATGGAGTTAAACCCTAGTTGGCTATTTCAAGCCGAAGTTTCTAATTAGGGCTCGTTTTACCATAAGTATTTCAATATTGTCTCGTATTTGTACCATTCTTGTATGATGCAAACGAGGGGCACCGTTTTTTTCCACGGTTCTACTTTGCCCTATCTTTTAATATAAGGTAAAGGGTATTGGTATTTTTTTTTGGTCACAGCCAAGCCATACGAGACCCCTTTGTGGATTTCTCTTTCCATTTACCTTATATGGTGTTCAAAATGTGGAGTCACGGGTTTTGATCTACGACCAGGATCCCGAGTGCATAGGGCAACATTTCTTGCAGGGCAGCTTAGTAGTTATTATTTGAAGTCGATGATGAAAATAAAGAGTCGTTTTAATTTTGGGTTATATGGTCCAAGCCAGTTGCCAGAGGGGTGAATAATGTAATTTTCGATGTATGTTGAAAATTTCGAAGAAATGTTTTCTTCCTCCAGGAAACGATTTTTAAAAATAATAAATATAATGACTACTCGAATTTTACTGTTTGCAGGTGCATATTTGAGAGCCACTAGGATGAGCAAGCCTTCGAGTTAGTTGCAATGGGTGCTCCATTTAAATCTTCTGCTTATGGTTAGTACTTAGATAAGTCACTGGCTTATACTTTGTGCTATTGCATAATTAGCTGTATATGTCTAATTTATTTGTTTTGAACCACTTGCAGTATACGGATGACTTACACGATCTATTAGTTTTTATTTTCAAATACAAGTGAACTTTCAATTATTTTAACTTGATTGGCAGGGTCCTTTTTCAACGGGGGCTACCCATTTTTACATTTTATATGCCCACTACGAGATTTGAACTCTGCTAACTACTCCTAAGACAGTGCAACCCCTATTCCACTATATTACATTGCATTGGATACAAATGAACTTATCTTAAATTTGCAGGATTGACATGAATTATGGCGTGATGATGGTATTGCACCACGAACTTATGGCATTGCACATCCCTAAGAATACACAATTGATATGCATGAATCAAAAGATAGGTGAAACGCTCTTGAACCAAAGCATTTCAATGTATACGATGCAATAATAGCCATGGAGGGCTTCTTATTATCTTCATAGTCCTAAACTGTTACGAAAAGCTTGTCTTTTGTTCTAAGGCTCTATCTAGTGCCCCAACCTTACCACCATTGGCTTTATGCATAGTTACTAGGAGACTGGTATAGGTACCGGTAATGGTACGAGGAGACAAGAATTAGGATACCATTTTTCAGAAAATAGGAGATGGCTACTCGGAGACGGAAAAAAAAAAATGTAAATTTTAGAGAAAACAATATCATACAACCTTAATATAACCTAAGAAAAACATAACTGTCTTTATAAAGTTAAGATATTAAATGTTGACAAAAGATAAAAGTAGTTATACTGATATATCTTGGTTATCTCATCATATCTAAGGCCAAGAATACACATTATATATTTTTATCAAAAAACACAAAGATGCAAAGTCTTTGAGATGAGTACTAACATGTACCAGTCTCCGAGACAAGTACCGATCTTTGATACACATTTTTGGTACGAGATGAGTCTCCGTGCAACATTGACCTTGCGAGGAGTCAACCAAGGAACAAGTAACGAGGAGTTGGGCAAATACATGGTTACATTCAATAAATGTTTGTATTTATACCTTATTGGGTGTTTCATCCTATTCATCTTATTTGTTCATATCTAATTAAATATATAATATTAATTATTCTTGTTGTCCAATTCGGGCTTATTGGGTTCAAACTAATTGTTATTAGAGTGCTTGGTGCAAGCTTGTGGTTTATAGTGTGAGTTTGTGGAAAGCTTGTGGTTATTTTCATAGTGAGAGACAATGTTCAGATTCAAGAGCGATTATCTTTCTACAACCATCTGAAATTGTCGGACAACATTTTTAGCCTTAACGAAAATTTGGCAGCATTCTCAAAAACTGGTCACTAGAGTAATTCTGAGTAATAATAAGATATGGCCTTGTGAAGTTGATGTTGGAAATATCCGTTAGTACTCACATTATGTGATTAGTTAGTATTATCTGTTAGGTAGAATATTAGTTATTTGTGTGAGTTTGTATATACACGAGTTTGTGAATAACAACCCATTAGAATAGGGATTAGTATAGATTAGAAAATTGTTGGGTGATTGTTATGACACCCATATAGAATAGAATAGAGGTTGAGTGATAATAGGATGCTGTTCTATGCCAACAAATATTACCTTGTATAAATATTTCCTAGTTAAATTGAATACGATCATATAGTTGTAAAATTTAATTTGGTATCAAAGCAAGGCATCCCTATGAGAGCAAGTTGCTTGTAAGTATAAGATGATTTTTTGATTGCCAAGGGGCAATACCAACTGCTTGGTTGCCCTTGTGGATGGTAGTCTTTGAGAGATGAGATGGTATATTTGAATATTAGAATTTGTTGTCTTTGTTGTAGATAGGTTGTGTGAGCGTGCAACGATAGGAGTAAAAGTGCATTGTCGGTTAGAGTGGTGTAGAATTAGCAGCCTGTGCAAGTGCAACAACAAAGAAGAAGGATGAGTAATTTTATGATAAAAATTCCATCAGATACCTCTTAGTAAACAGATGCAATTTATTCATAGGAGGTTTTGTTTTTATTGTTGGAAAGATAAGAAAGAGGTGCAGAACTGATTTGATTGCATCATCTTAGATTTAACTTGCGGGTATGGCAAAATTGCTATGCAAAAGACATGATTGCTGCAACAACAAATCTGTGTGCAATGAAAGCATGGAAGAAGTTTCATGTAAAAGAATACAGGGAGGAAAGGAGATCCTGATAACAAAGGAGGTGATATTTGATTATGAAACTTCCATACTTCAATTCTATTCTCAGTTTTTGCATTAGAAGTGCCCACCCAAAAGAAGAAGCACATACAAGGAGAAGCAAAAAGAAAAAGAAAGAAATTCGTAGTATAAAGTATCTTTTTGGTTTTAGCTTCATGAATTTAGGGCTAATCAAAAACTACAATAATTGATTTTAGTTCAATTTTTTTGAAAAAAATATAGTCAAAACTTTAGGAACATTTGTTTTTCTTAACTTGACTCGGGTAGTGAGTTAATTGTATATCTTCTAAACCAATAGCTGGTTTGAGGAGAAATTTTGCCACACAATGTAAAATTACACCTTAATTATATCGGCAAAATGATTTTTTCTTATTTGTAATGGTTTGTGAAAAATAATTATGTTTAATAAAAAGCGAACCAACAAGACTTATTTGTATTTGGATGCATTGTTGACTGTACTTGACAGCTATACATGCATTTTTGCTTGTGGGGGAATTTGTGGAAAAATAAACAAAATGCTGAAAGCGTCAAACTTCAAGATCCATCTTGCTAAGTGAGCAACATTTTGTAGGAGGTTAGAGGAAATGGAGGAAAAGGAGGCCCATCAACTTCAAGTTCGCCACTAAATTAGAGGTTGCCCTATGCAATAGTGGCAAATCAAAATGAACCCAAAAGATCTGAAGTGCCCAAGAGTTGTTTGGCTACAAAAATGTGAAAGCTTGTGCCAAATATTAAAGCAAAGAATGGTGTTGACTTTGTTGGAACCCAAATCTGCACTCCCAAGGATTTGGTGAAGAGAAGGCAAAGATAGGCCCATGTAGCAAGTGAAATCTCTTCACAAATCGGGTCGAGTCAAGACAAACAAATATAGGAAGGGGGTCACTTCGCTACTTTTTAGGTTCTGCAAGGCCAAGGGGAGAGACCCTAGTAATTCTTACATAAAATAAACGCAAATCAACTCAAAGGATTTGTCTACAAGTGCAACCTTCATGACTAAGCACCCAATTAAGTGTCACTAGTAACTTAATCACACACCGCAGGATTAAAATAGATCAAGATTTCTCACGATGTAGACATTCTCATGATATCCATAACTTGCAGGCTTTCATCTCAAAGATTATAACAAATACAAGGCACACTTTACAAGTATGAAGCCCAATTTATAACAAAATACCTCTTCAAGATGAGCATAATGAAAATGGAGATCTCAAAGGGAAAATATAACAAGCCTTGATAAAATGAGGTTGATCATTCTCAATTCAAGTAGTGCCTTCATCCATTGGGCTAAATCTGCAAAGCTTTAGTAAGGGAGTAAAAATAACTACGAGAGCTGCACCAATTTACACAATTGATACAAACCATAGTAGGAAAACTCGCCAAAAACTTGCCGAGTTTTGAAAAACTCGCCAAAAAACAAGCAAAACGAGTAAACCGCTGAAAGACTCGCCAAAATAGGCAAAAAAAAACTCGCCGAGCATAGTTGGAATACTCGCCAAAACTCGCCGAGTTATAGTTGGAAAACTCGCCGAGCATAGTTGGAAAACTCGCCAAAGACAACATTTCTTTCCTTTTTTGGCATTTCTTTCCTTTTTTGGATTTTTGGTGAAGAAAACACAAGGATAGAATAAAATTTGCCATTTTTGGAAAGGGTCCGGGAAGATGTAGCAGCAAAAACTTGCATGTGCCATAACTTTCATTCTGTGGCTCCATTTCAGGTGCCGTTTTCTCTAGAAGTGCATATTTTCTCGAGCTCTACGCATTGATGGCAATATTTTCTTATTTTCATAAAATCCATTTTTGCACCTTTTTGGACCAAGCAACTTCTTGCAATCTTCTGAAAGAATCATGAGCTTTGATCGCCTATAGACAAATTAGTAATTAAAAATACTGGATAGCTTTCCAAAACTCAGCGAGTACTTGCCAAAACTCGGCGAGTATTCTCCCGTGCTCGGACTAATCGTCCCACCTGCCAGCTTGGTCGCAACCTGCTTATTCAAATGTTGACTTCACATATCAACTAGATGTGTAGGTTTTTTTGCTATTTTAAGAGTTTTTTTTGTTCAATGATAATCACACGAAGAAGCGCAACAAATTGACTCAAAAAAGGCTCAACGACTTGGTTTTTGTGCAATACAATCTCTCGGCTTCGCACAAAAAAAGTTGAGGCCACATCAGAGGAGCTCATTGATTTGGATGAGATAGATCCATACAGTGAGTGGACTGGGCAAGAAGAGGAAAACCCTGCGTTCACAGCGGACGAGATTGCTTCTTTTAAGAGGGAGGCTATGGAGGGAGAAGCACTAGCAGGACTCGAGGAGATATTGGATTGGATGAAATCTTTGGAGGTGATCTCCAACATGCAGCAGAGGAGCCACCAACACCACCATCTAGTTCTAGGATCGAGCCAGATTCATAGCCTTTTAGGAGCGTGGAGACGCAGCTGAGTGTGGGGACTAGTAGAGGCACTAGACCCTCTCCCCAATATTTCTCTAGATTGGGGAAGAGGAAAATGTAATTTATTGTATATTGTAACTTGCATAGATATGAAATTTATGATGATATTTTAAAATGTCAATAATCATAAATTCATATTACTTATCAGCCGGTTGTTGTATTCACATGATGATGCGATTTTGTATTGTATTTGTATTCAAATCTAATAGAAAACACTTCTCCAACATTTTATGGGCTCATTTGATACATTTTGTAGCTATGTGTTGCTTAAAATTTATGTTTTTTAAAGAAATTTGAGTATTTTTTAAGTTGCCGAGTATTGGCCGAATATTGGCGAGTTTTTGCCGAGTTTTTTTTTTTGGGGGTCTGGCGAGTATTTGGATTTGGTGAGTTTTCCTACTATGATATAAACCCCCACTATTCAAACAAATAGCCAAGTCTCATACACATAGATCTAACTACTTACTAGATTATTGTAATTCAGAGCCCAAAATATAAATGAAATGTTAACCAGTGTAAATGACACCAGAACAACACAAGGATTTTATAACTATGTTTCAATGATTACACATCAAACTTTGACACACTATTACCAAATGATTGTGCGCATCAGACTCTGGAGACAACTTCCTTATATCCATTATCTCTTGAATGAATGAATCAATCACATAGGGCTATTCTCTCAGACTTGTACTACAACTCTTCTGAGTTGTGCCAATTATTCATGACATTCTACACTAAAAACAGAGACCAAATTCATACCTACAGACCTAAGCAGCTGAGGGGACCAAGAGATCCCAGCCAAAAATGGCAAGTCAGAAGATGATTTGATGAAGAAGGTACTTAATCTCTTGAATGACTCAATCAATCATATAGGGCTATTCTCTCAGATTTGTACTACAACTCTTCTGAGTTGTGACAATTATTCATGGCATTCTATACTAAAAATAGAGACCAAATTCAGACCTGCAGACCCAAGCAACTGAGGTGACCAAGAGATCCAAGCCAAAAATGTCAAGTCAGAAGATGATTTGATGAAGAAGGTACTTCATCTATTTATACAAATTTGCAACATTTTTCAGATTTGGAAATGTATGGAACTTGGATTTTAGAAGAACCAATGAGAGAGAAGGAACGAGCAAGTGCAAATTAGTTTAGGAGCTCCATAATGATCAAGTGACATGTGTCACTCCAATTACAACCTGCAGCAGATTCAAGGGTCCCTATTCACTCCAATGAGAAGCAAAAGAGCACCCGAGAGGCCCCACACAGTAGCAAGAGAAATTCGAAGAAGGAAGAATGAAATGTGGTGGAGAAGACCAAATACAGTCATGAACTTCTGTCACAAACCGCTCACCAAACGCTCTACAATTCTTCCCAAAATTTTATCAGCCTGAAGCTCTCTAAACAAGCTTTCCAACACATCGAGTGGTTCTCCAATTGGAACTCCAAGTCAAAAGTTATGGCCAAAAAATCATAGCTCTGCAACTCAGCCCGCACAATTAATTTTTTCTCAAAAAAATAATTTCTTCGCAAAAAATAATTTCTTCGACTATAGTCCATTCCTACTTTTTTATTTCTGCCATTTGTCGTGCTCTGATTGGCTGCTTGGAAAGCCACGGCAAGTTCTTGTATCTCGTTGTCTCGGAAGGCTTTCATCATGTTCATGGATCAATCTTTCAAGGCGGGATCTGAAAGAGACTCCTAGATTGCGACACATGTGGCAATCATGGGGTTTTGTAATATATCCAACCATCTCTTATTTTTTGCTAATATCTCCTAGGCTTGCGAGTGCATTGGATCTTGCCACTTGGTACGATCCAAGAACTCCTCATGGGCTCCATCCTTGTCTTCTCCTTGCCTCTGTGAGCTTTGGGCTTCCTAGATCATGGCACATGACATCATCTAGGAGCTCTAGATCTCTCTCAAGCTCTTTCAACCCCCTTCTACCTCCAAGTACCATCTGATATGAGCTCACGGGATTGTGCCACGTGGTGCTATCTCGAAGTATCCTCAACGGAGTCCCATCGCCTTTGCCATTCTTCTTTGTATCTTCTCTGTGGGATCTTGGGCACACTGGATTGTGACACTAGGAGCTTTGAGTCACAGGAGTTTCCTCCAACCTTCGCCAACTTTTCTTGTCCTTTAAGACCATGAGACTATTTGATTGTGCCACATGACACAATCCAATAGCTCTAAGTCTGATCGCCTTTGGAACAATTGAACCAAGCCTTAAACTCTTCTTCAAAATTGTGAACTCACTAGATCTTGTCACGTGGCATGATTTATGAGCCCCTCCAAGTCTCTAATTTAGAAACTTTCGCTAACTCTTCGCCGCTTCACTCCAAAAAAAAACCTTTGTCCACCGAGCCTCCATTCGCTTCACTTTAACATGAAAGCACTTTAATATAAAAACCCTTCATGCACTCCTTTTCCCGGTGGATGTGGGATCAATAACCAAGGCAAAGAGACACTTAGTCATTGCTCACATGGCTTTACCCACGGGTTGGCCAACAAAACACTATTCCAAATTGCGAAGAACTCTGCATATTCACTATGTTCTGCAGCCTGCACACCATGGAAAAGTTATGGCTCATCCTTCCTGCTAAGTCTCAAGTCGTGAAATGCTGCAAAACATTGCTCAAAGCCGCATGGTTCTTCTCAAGTCGCGGGACACTATTCCAAACCGCGAAGATCCTCCAAGGCCATGTAGTATCACTGAAGCTGCTCAAACCCGTCTCTTGCTGCGATGCTTCTTCCCATGCCACAAAGCATTCAAACCCATTTGCAAAGACATCAAAGCTCAAGATCTTAACTTTTAGGCCCCAAAATGTCTTGGGACATTTTGGGCGTTAACACACCGGTAGTAGAGACCATTTTGGTTGTTTGTGATGTGATCAAGTGGCCGTGATCACTTGTAGGTGTTGCAAATGCGAGATTCAATAAGGTGGCCAACACCCATTGAAGATATTCCACTGGTTGACTTGTACCTGCTTCATGAGGTCCAATCAATTAGAAGAATAAAATTGAAAAGAGAAGTGGAGGCCATGTCATGCTTTTGCAGTAGTAGAACGAAAGAAAAGTGAGGTCCATGCCACACTTGCGATAGCGAGAATGGAAGAGAAGTGGAGTTTAATGTCACACTTGCAGTGGATAACATTTTGTTCCTATTCACTTGTTGATTGCGATGTGAACAATTGTTTGACATTGTTCACAATTTTAGAGACTAGATGGTGATATGTTCCTATCCACATTTAATGTAAGGTCTTGGATCGTGATGTGTTCCTGATCAAAATTGTAGTGAGACCATTTCCACCACCTTTGTTGAATTGCTGATATGTTACCATCTTGGATTGCTTGATGTGTTCCCATCCATTGGAGGATGTGTAAAAGTACATATTGGTGTTTGCTTGTTCGATTGGCTAATGTGTTCCTATCCATCAATGTGTGTTTGTTCCAACATGTATGCATTGATCTCTTTCTCTATGCTCATACTAAGGGAGGACTTGGAAATAGCTTGTTAGTACTCACATTATGTGATTTGTTCGTATTAGCTATTAGGAGAATATTAGTTATACGTGTGAGCTTGTATTTATGTGAGTTGTTAATAACAACATGCTAGAATAGGATATAGTATAGATCGGGGAAATTGTTGCGTGATTGTTGCAACACCGTATAGAATAGAATAAAAGTTGAGTGATAATATGAGGTTTGTTGTATGATTGAGTGATAATATAAATACTTTGAGTTAATTGAGTGATAATATGAGGTTTCTAGAAAGTAGTCATTACAAATATTCTACGAGCAATAATGAGGGAGAGACATGATCTAGGTACTATTTAGGGATAAAACTTTGGAAAAATACCAAAAACTTGTATGTCACCTTGTCGTGGACATAACTCCACCTTTTATTTATAATTTGAAATTGTTTAATGCATTGGAAACCTTTGGATGTGTACAATATGATGAAAGGGTGCAAAACTCTATTTGGAAAAGTTTGAACCCCTAGTAAGATAAGATAAGATAAATATATTAATGTTCAACAAATGACCACTGCAAAAAAAAGGTCAAAGGGAATGCAGAAAAACAACGAGCACCGATACAAGGCGGGAAAACCAAAGAGTTCGAGAAAGATGAATACAAAAGCTAGAAGAGGTGGCCAACAGGAAGAAGAAATCACACACCCAAAATGGGGGTGGAAAAATAAGTGAGAGGAAGAAAGGGGGACAACCGATCAAGGAGAAGAAAAGAGGAAAGCCCATAAGGATATGGAAGATCCAACTCTCCTAACATCCGAGGCCGACTGGAAGAAGCTGAGGATAGAATGCCGACCAGCTGAAGAGAGAGTGCCTATTATGCTGCTGTTTGGATACAATATCATCCCTTTGATGCCTGGTGGATCTTGTTTGTCTCCCGAGGCCGTGCCTAGTACATGCATGCCCGTGGTGACTTGGGAGCCATGGATGGTTCCCCAGGCCGAACCAACCTAGAGGAAGAAGCGGGAACGACCTCACAGGGCGCTTAATGCCTATCTTCCCGATAAAAGCGTGAGGAAGGAAGTGATCTGCGTGGTAGAATCCGGGCCCAGGATGTGGTCAAGAGTGTGCCACAAAGCTTCAAAGCCTCCTGTGAATATAAAACTAGACACCTCTGATCCTCAAACCTGAAGAAGTTAGAGAGATTCTGCGTCCTTCAAAATAAACATTAGAAATCTCCCTCTGATCTCGTAGAAAATGGGGCACCAAAAAATGAAGTGTGTTTCCGTCTCAGTCTCCTAGAGGCTACACAACTGGTAGACCCTGTCCAAACAATCAAGGTGATGATCTGTGTCACAATGGAGCCTATGAGAAACACCCTGAATTGACCAAGGGGAATGTGAAGGGCATGCATCCAGTGCTGAAGGGTGTACTGAGGGTGGATAATGAGACTGTCCCTCACTCTAAAAAATGCTCAGCGTAAAAGGCCATCTTGGGACGTAAACCCCCGAGGGTTTACCCAAGTGGTATGGATGAACTGCCTGTAAATATCCTCTCTGATGATCTTGTTCATCTCTTGTTTCGTAGGCAGAAGGTGGCTTGGTGTGTCCAAGGAGTACCGAAAAGGTGGAAGATGGTCCATCTGAATACCAATTGCCCCCAAAAGTTTGGAGACCTCAACATACCAACCACGACGCCGGCGAGGGGAGTTTGAAAGAGCAATAGCCTCTAGAAGAACAATATGCCAAGTATGGGTACTTATCCCGCCCTTGGTAGTGTCCGCAAAGCCCCGAATGCGGTGCAAGAAAGAAACCAAGTCAAATATGGTCTCAGTCTTGAAAGGATGGGCTCCAAACTCCACCAAAATAATGTGTTGGGGTACAAATTGCTTACACCTGATGAAGTGGCGAAGGAGAAGAGTTTGGACCCTCTTGATGGAAGCCCAGTCAGTACCCAACAAAGAGGGTCCCCAAGCAATAGAACCGTAGAGGACCGTGGGTCTGATGAGGGAGTTCATGAGGGACATTTTGGATGTTTTGAAAGTGATGACGCAAGCACTAGCTCTCAAGAAGAACTAAGGACCCATAGCCCTTATTGACTCGAGGCTAGAGAGCTTGTCTCAAATTGAAACGAGGGCTAGAAAACATAATCCCCAAATAAGTATAAGAGTTGGTGATCTCAATCTCCCCACCTTTGAAGAAGAAGTGGAGTGTGAGGTCTTCAAACCATTGAAGACCATAACCTTGGTTTTACTAAGGTTAACTCAGAATTGCCAAAGATCACAAAACAAGGCTAAGGCATCAAGTTGTCTCTATAAGCCCTCCGGAGAAGAAGCTAGGAGAACCACATCATCCGCAAAAAAAAGAACAAATATCAAAGGCTGGATCACTTTCCTGAATATGTTCATGGAGAAAAGGATCAAGCTCGTCAATGTAGATCCCAAATAGAGTTGGGGATAGGGTTCACCCCTGCTTTACCCCGATGGTACACCTGATGAACTCTAACTCTCCTTGGGAGGTGCAGAGGCGGCCCAAAACATTCTTGTACAGACGCATGATGGCCGTGAGAAGGGTCTCAGAAATGCCAATGTCGCGGAGCCGCTGAAAAAGTGCCTCACATGGGACCGAGTCAAAGGCTTTCAAAAATCCAGAAAGCAACAATAGACCTTGACGAGCGATGACCTGCCTCCTCAATGATGGCCCGGAGAGTGAAGATATGGTCAGTAGTTTGGTGATCAGGCCGAAAGCCAACTTGCCACATGGCTTGAATGTTTCTCTGCTCAAGCTCCTTGGATAACTGTATATGTAACACTGTAGCATAAAGCTTGGAGAATGTATGGCCCACCATAATGGTCTTGTAATTATTGGGATCAGAGCTAGGACCCGATTTGTGAATTGGGTGAATGATATGGCGTGCCCAAGATGGCGGAAACTTCGAGCAAACCATGTGATTGAAGAGGTCAGTCAGATAACTACAAAGAACCCCTTGACCAAGTTTGAAGAATTCTGCTTGGAACCCCTCCTCATCCGCTAGCCCTGCTACAGTTCATCATCCTGATTGCCTCTCTGATTTTAGTGTAGGTGAAAAGGTGGCACAAGGAAGGTGGGTTGTCAACCTGGATAAGAGGCTGTCCGGGAATATCATAAAGACTAGAGGTGTGAGAGAATATGGAATTGGGGTTAAGCTCAAAGGGAAGAGATGAGTGGCGGGGGAAAATGGTGCACCAAAATGTTTAGGAGAGTGCCGAAGAGACTCACATAAAGTTCGTCTACGTTGGGAAATGAAGAGGCATTTTTTACGGCGAAGGAGACAACGGTAAGAGGCTTTCAAGGTATGATAGGAGGGAAGGGCCTGGTTAAAGGCATGCCATAACTGTTTGTGGAAGATTTTGCACTCGTCATCATACCATTTGTTCATGGGGCAAGTATTCCGTTGATGGGAGGCAGATGAAGGCCGGGTGGAACTAGGAAAGGACATGAGGGAGGCCTCCCAGATGATGGAGGAAAGGAGGGTGTATTTGGCAGCAACATTTCCCATAGAAAAGAACTGGGACTCGGGGGAGAAGTTGCCGAAGATTGGAGGAAAAGGTATTAGGATCCCATCGGTGAAAGAAAGTGGTACGAGGGGGCCATGAAGGGGGAGCAGTGGTGGGAGGGGGAATGTTGACATGGAGGGACATAGAGAGAAGGGCATGATCGGCAAGGGGAATGGAAGAAATGGAGAAGTGACTGATCAGTGACAAGGAGCTCTGGCTGGAAAGGACATAATCCACCACACTCGCACCATCACCATGTTCGTAGAATTGCAAAATACGAAATCTAGAAAATTCCTTTTGTTTGAAAAATCGAAAATTTATGTTTTGACAAGTTTCATGTCATGACAGATTCTCTCAACTTCTTGGGGTATGCTTGTCAATGAATTTTTAGATGCCAAGGCGAATTGCTTGACTTTCTATTTTTAGACTCTTTCATTTCTTGCTGAAAAGTGGAGTTGTAGCTATATTCCCATTCTTAAAGTTAACTACCTTTGTGTAAATTACTGTCATTTGTAATAAAGATTTTATTTACATTGCATCATCATTAACACATTCAGTTTTTGATAGTGTTGCCATATGAGCACCAACTAAATCTGAATAATTGGTATTAGAATAGTTTGTTCAATGTTTGTATTTTCCATCAAACAAAGTTAGATTATCCTCTTTGTTGGTTCAAATGATTCATATGGCAAACAAAAAGGAACATGAAATCCTTTCAAATAGTCTTTTGGTGAATCTCTCGAGAAGCAGATCAATGCAAGTGAATTTTTATATCCCTTGTTTGAAGAAAAAAATAATGTAGACAAAGTAGACAAACGACTTGGCCACTTGGAATCACACGTCTATGTAAATAATTCTTCTGACAATGAAAAGTTAACATTTAAACTTCTAAAAAATGCTTCACAAATAAAAAATGGTGGGAATCATAATGTTTTCAAAGAAATAAAAAAGAGGATGAACATAAGTTAACACTTGACCAAAAGGATGCCTTGGTTGAAACATGAACAAGATTTATAAAGGCCATCAAAGAGGAGCGCTTTTCTGTGAAGAAAGTATGACAACCATTACAAAAGTTGCAACAATTGGGCCAATGCTGCGATCAAACAATGCAATATTTTATGAAGACATTTCACGTGTTGTCTGAAATAATTAATATTTTTGATAGTGAGAGGCAAAAAGCTCAAAAATGCTGTAGTCATTTGTAGTTGCCCATTCAAGAGAAAATGTCTCTTAAAGGTCATGCAACTAGGAGAAGCCTACCGGTATGTAGTTAGGATCAAGAAGCTTAAATGTAAAGGCAAGAAAGAAACGACTCTCGACAATAATGACATTCTAGACTGTTTTGGTATGGGTACAGTACGCTGAAATGACAAATTTTTAAAAACCTCGGGTACGGTATGCTGTGGGTATGTTCGTACAATATATTTTTAAAAAGTAAAAAATATAAATGTATATAAAAATTTAAAGAAAACTACAAGCTTATAGTCTCAGCAACCTATAAAATATTAGAAGCCAACAACAAACTTGTTATGGATAAGAAGCCATCTAAAGCAAGATTTCTTTGACTGAATACAAGAAGACCACAAAACATTAAATCTATGTCCATCTACTAATGGGCTCACAAACATTCCACTTATTGTTAAGGCCCAGGGAAAGGTTTGGGGAGAAGGCAATCTTTTCATAGAGTTGTTTGGAGGTGTAACCTCTTGGAGAAGGGGCCCTTTGAGCCACCTCATAGTATCCCAAAAGTCATTCTCATCCTCCATAATTAGTCCAGTAGAGGGAGTTGTGAAAGCATTTATGAGCATTGTATACATTCCGAACTGAGATTGAGGAAGCTTATAGAAGCTTTAAGGTCTGTCCATTCCATCCACTTTCCAAATCTGTACAAGTCATGAAATGTTTTAATTCCTTTCTCAAACCAAAGGAGGGCAAAGCAGCCTCTTGTCAAGGCAAGTATCTTGTCATTATATTTCAGATTCGACAACATTGATTTGTAGGCTTGGCACCTAGTTTCAAAGGAAGAGAAGATAGGCTGCCCAACCACCAAGTGCTTCACTTGTTCCCATGCCTTCCAAATTGACTGAAGAATAAAGGATCCATGAGGAGCAACAAGAAAGAACCCAAATAGTAAGTCAACCAAATGAAGTCCTTTTCATCTCTCTCGACCCTTCGGAGCCTATTGGCAATATTGAATCTCACACAAACTTTCCAAGGTTCAATTCTAGTCAAAGCCCTCAAGTTTTATTTATTTTTGCACTTTAAAAAACAAAAACTAGGTGGGTATGTTGTTGTAATGTACGTACACGTAGTCCTGGCTACGTCCCTAGTATTGAAATTCGTACCTAGGGCGTGCACCTAGGGCACGTGGGTACGCACTGCACAGCATACCCAGCGTGCCTGCCCGGTATGTATCGGGCCAGTGCGGGGGTACTTGGCGTTTCACGGGAAGTCTAGATGACATTTAATATTATAGTAGGCTACAAGGCCATCAACATCACATTCAAATCCCGACTCAAAGCAAAGCTTTCCTAGATAAGAGTCCACAAAAGCACATGAAAAAATAGTGTGATGTTTGTAAGAGCAAGTGGTACTTGATTGAAACCTTCTTGTTGTAGGATTTCATTGAGAGTACGGATGCAACAAGCTATGCAAAAGCTTCATGAACAATTGGTTGCTAGGAATAAATGTTGATTGATATGGCGATCGAATGTGAAGAGTTACAGACAAATCCAACTTCAACAAAAGATGCTCACATGTATTATCCATGGTAATCCCTTTTGATTCGAGCTCCTTGATTATCCATCAAATTGATTTATTTGTTTTGAGAAACAAAGGAATTGGTTTGAAGTTGTTGAAAAGACGTGATACATTAGTCAAGGTCTTGGCAAAGATGGTGAAGGAATTAAGAAATCTCTCATGGCTGAAATGAGGTCCAAGGATTTTGGTCTTGGGTACACTAGAGAATCTTTTCAAGCCATGTGAGTACATGTTGGTTTGTTAGCATTAACACTAAGAATTCGTCACAATTGGTAAAAATGAATTTTGGATGGATTTTCTCTTGTGAGTTAAGAGATACACTTCGCACTAAGATGTTTTTATGCTCATCGAAATTAGACCGGAATCGGTGGGGCCCATTGCTTTCCAAGGAGGGATGACTGATCTAGGTGGTAGTTCGAGACAAAACTTCGAGAAAATATAAAAAAATTAAACATCTTACCTTGTTGGGCGTGTAGCTCTATTATTGAAACTTTTAATGCGTTTAAAATCTTAGGACATGTACGACATGAGAAACACTTTGGTTGGCAAAGTTTGACCCTTGAAAATCACTCAAAAAGACCGAAAACATAAATTATGAACAATTAAAATATTTTGAAAATTTACATTTTTTTGAGGTGTTTTGACAAGTTTCATATCGTGACATTATCTTCAACTTGTAGGGAGATACTTGTCACATGGCTTGTAGATTCTCGAATCAACTATGTATTTTTGTGATTCATTTTAGCTATAAATGAGTTGTCAATTGAATGTAAAAATTGGAGTGTGTAACAATTTCTTTTGTAGGACTTGTTGGAACATTAATCTCTTTGAATGCATGTCCTAAGGAGTGCATTCGAGATTGGGATGGGTTGACTTGTTGCACTTGTGAGAGATGGTTATGGCATTAACCTTTTGTACCCAACCTTATACCACAATACCATCACCTTATACCATGTTTAGATCACCTTTTCATCAGCTCCACTTGTCCCTCAATAGTTTCCTCTTCATCTTTCTTCCCCATTTTCTTGCTTTCTATACACGATCAACATCGTCATCCCCTGTCGAGAATAGAATTTAGTGGAGCTTACACTTGAGGACGTAATTGGAGAATTGGGTCTTTTGAGAGTCAAGAATAAGAGTGAGCCAACAAGGTCTCACTTATTCTTTGGAGTCACCAACTTTAGTTTACTTAGATCTTTTCCTATCCTTCTTGAGCCTTCATCGACAACAATCTCTCACAAGGGGCTGCAAGCCAAGGAGAAAGATTAATGCACCTAGAGATATTAATGTTTTGACCGGGTCGACCATAGGTAAGTATATATAACCATAAACTCTTTCTTTTCTTTGGTTGATGGTCGATTGTTATTGGATCATGTACTAGATACAATATTGTAACATGTTCTTATAGTTTACATTATAGCTCTTGCTTTGGCCTAGAGGCCACCATTATAACCATTAATTTAGATATGTCATGCTTATCGCCAATGGCATTATATCGCCATTAGCTCTTTTTTGGCCTAATGGCACCCCTAGGATATAGTTAGGCCCTATATCTTATATCTTTAGTGATTGAATGTTGATATCCCTCTTAGATCCATTACAACCTCCCATGCACATGACATTTGTAGCCCCAGACCACTTTGTGGACTGACTTCTTGTGTGCATGTGTTGGCCCTAGAATGGTTTGCTACATTATCCTAATTTAGAGAGGACCCCCCATAGATCATTCTTTGCTTACATACAAAGCGTTGTAGCTTCACCTCTTGTTGTACATTAATTTCATTTGCAAGAAAACTTTCTTAGAAATTGCAGTATCATACATGATTATTGGGTTTACTAATATTTTCTTTACTTTGGTTCATTTCTTTCAGAACACAGTATGTTTCTGCAATTTTTGTGTTGTACATCGGATTACAATTAAATCATGAACAATACACTTTTTAAAAGTTAACCTTTTAAAGCTATTGCTTCTTGTCAAGGTATAGTGGTTTTTTTCATGTGGTTAACATAACTTCCTTCTATGCATTCAAATTAAAAGCATTCTTGAACCAAAGTACTAGATTCATCTTCTCTTAAAGTTACAAATCTAGATCTAGGGATTCATTTATGCTGAGGAGAGTATCACATGTAAAACAAATGAATCAATGTTGGACTAACTCATTGATCTATCATAGAAAACTTCACCTGCTATCACCCTCAATTGCGCCTTTTGACAAGTTAGCCACTCAACTTACAACTAAACACGTCCGTCGTCATGTAATAGAGATCAAGTGTTTGAAACATTCCATTAATTTGAAGACAACTTTTGTAGTTCAAGAATTATTTGAATAAATGAACAAGATTGATGGAGTTGTGTAGAAATATACTCATTATTCTAACATATATATTCATATCTCATTCCATATTGCTGACTTAAAATTTCTTTGCGGAAAGGGTTTAGATCCTTTCCCGCGAAATACATGCATTGCCATGGTATCACATTTACATGTGAATGGTCCAATCAGTCCTCAACATAACGAGTCTTTCTAATGGCGTTGTATAATTTGGATGACTTAAGAGTATTCACGTGCTTGGCTATGAAAATACGAAGTTCAAATTAATTTACTTTCCATCTTTTGTTGCTTTAAACGTTCACAACATATTTTAGTAGCTCGGTAAACTTGGCTTCAATCCTTGCAACTTCATACTTGCCTATCTTGAGAAATGGAACTCATCCTCTCATTGTTGAAAGTAATGCCTAGATAGTACTTTGTCGGGTTGCGCACATAAAAATTTCATAAAACATTGCAGCTAGACCAGTGCTTGCAGGTGTTTGTCATGAGCCCACCACAATTCTGCAATATCTTTCAACTTAAAATTGACTTGTTAACCTCTCTAACTACTGCTATAGTCATGAAGCTAGAAGCGTCATTGCATCCACACTAGTCAAGCCTCCATTTGTGCTACAATGCAACTGAGAAGGCTTGGTTACCTTAAACTTTTGGAGAAGTCCATACGTGTTATGTTGAGTCTTTTCTCGTAGGGATGTATTAGGCACTCTATATCTATGGCCATATGGCAAGGTCTCCTAGACCATCTTGATGCGTGGTACTCTTTGTCTACATTAATGCTTCCTATCTAAGCTCCCAGATTTCACTTTAAAGAGAAGCCTACCATGCAATACCTCAAGTAATTTTCTGGAGTGTTTCATGGGTATGCATGTTGACAAGTTTAAGAACTAGACAAACATTTGCTTTATGCATTGAATTAGGATAAGATTAGTGCATTACATTGAATTAGGATAAGATTCATTCATTACAATATGTTTGTTTCTTTTCATATCTTCAACGACTACCTAAACAAGGCAAGAGTGTTCTAAGAAACTAATGCTATTGCTCACAAATGAGAAAAAGAATTTAGTAAAGAAAATGCAATCCATGTAGATCATCTAAGTGCTACTAGCGAAGTCGTCGAATATATGAAGTGTGCTTTGATATCATTTTTGTAATGAATTCCACACTATTACCAATTATTCCAATACATTGCATATGTATTGCAGTAATTAGGTACATATTTTCTTTTTTGAAGATTGATCCTCATTTTCATCTGAAAGTTTGTTAAGAGTCTAAATCCCTTGGAAGAAGTAAACTGTAAAAGAAGTTTTTAAATAAGGTGGGAAGTTTGTGACAAAACCTAACATGAGATTGGTGTTAATCCAATCTCAAATGGTGCTAACTGCTAAGATAGTCTATGTCAAAGAAGAATATTTCCTTAAAATGAGATTATTTCAAAATTCACGGAGAGGCCGGCTTGTTAGGCTAGAATTAAGGTGTGATAAGTTTTATTTGACGCTAAAGGAAATTGATGTCTAAAGGCATCTATTCCAAGAGAGGAGTTATGCTAAGAAGGGCATTGATGCCAGAGATGTTGTGATTGTGCAAGGAATGGCGCTAAAAGTCTGCATCAAGGAGGTCGTTGACGGTGTTGTTCCCAACTATATGTGATCCAACAAGGGCACCACAATGGAACTCTGCATTGTTGTTGGAGAACATTATAGGCTATAGCCATGCTCAGGAAATAATGCTATTCAAAGTCAAAAGTGGTGCTAATAAGGCAAGCATGAATTATAGCTCTTATCCAATGGTCACAACATAGTGACCATAAGTTGACACAAGCTTAATGCCCAGCAAAAAGACAAAATCAGCTAAACTTGAAGCCACATGGACAATACAAAAACGGTGCCCAAACACTACACTTAATGCCAAGGCCCAAATGTAGCACCCGCCCTATGCCAACAAAATCCATAAATCACGAAAGAATAACATGATGCCCAAGTGACGACCACAATAGAGGAGTTGGAGCCAAAGACAATGTCATGTAACAACACGTAAGCATGTAAATGGACGCCACACCAAAATAGATACACACTATTACACTCTCAAACGAGAAGAACATTGACACCCGACACCCATCCGGTGGAAAAATTAGTGTGATTCCAAAGCTGCCCAAGCTCCAAATGAGAAAAAATGTCACATCATGTAATACTTGATTGCCTAGTGACAGACGAGGTATGACAAACATACAGCGGTAAAGGGATTGAAATAACCATGGCATATCATGCAGAGAGAGAGAGAGAGAGAGAGAGAGAGAGAGAGAGAGAGAGAAGGGCACTGAAGCAACATTACATTCATGTTGTGAAACAAGCTATGCTTTAAGAACATGAAATACAACTTGTAGTTATGTGCTACTCTCTTTCCTGTCCTCTTATTATGGTTATATTTCACCCCATAAATTAATTGAAAGGTACCATCTATGTGTACATCTATCATGAGATAGTAACAAATGATTGAAATCCAAATGGGAGCATAAGTTGGGTTTAGTTTCACCATATGTTCACTCTTTTTTCCTTTGAAGAGCATGTTTGATATCCTCACATGCAGGGTCAAGTGAATTCAAGCTGGCTGACATTTGACATACAGGGTCAAGTGAATTCAAACTGGCTGGCTATATAAAGTGCATAGGATGGCATCCAGAGTGTGAGAAGGAATTTTTTTCTTATTATAATTTGAGCTTGTACAAGATGTAATTCAACGCTTTGAGACCATTGACCAAGATCTTAGGGGATATCTGGTGACACAGGATTAATATTTATCTATGTTATAAGCATTAGAATATATGTAAATGAGCTGGTTGGAGTTATGAGTGTGTTGGTTGCTAAAGTTAGCTGACAATTAGGAGGTGATTGACAGTTAGGAGGTAGTTGACTTCATCAAAATCAGTAGATGAAGAAGACTTAAAATGAAATGTAGAAGTGACTATTAATGAATGATGTATTGCTTCCTCTTCTCTCCTCATATTCTCCATATTCTATAAATACTGTAGGTTGCCTACAATAATGTTCAATGACTTCCAAACAATAGTAGTGCAAGAAACAAAACAATGCTGAAATAAATGTGAACAACTCACATAATCCATGACAGTTAGGAGGTAGTTGACTTCATCAAATGAGTTGACAAAAAGACTTTAAATGGAATGACCATTAATGAATGATAGATTGCTCCCTTTTATCTCCCTCTATTGTCTATATTCTATAAAGATTGTAGGTTTCCTCATTTTAATATCCAATGATTTCCAAACAGTTGTAGTGCAAGAAACAAGGCATTTCTGAAATAAGTGTGAACAACTTACAAAATACATTAACAAGCAAGTGTATATTATATGAGTGGAAATGTACATCAATCAGGGGCCACTTGAAACACTAGGGAGAATGTGCATACGAGAGCTCCCCCACTATGTCCTAGTCCATACCTTAAGTACCCATGTTGGATTTAGAGGTGTGTGATTGTGTGGTGGTTGCACCCACCCATTGCCAACCACCGAACAAGCACCAATTAGGAACTAACAAAAGATAAAAGTAGGCCAAGTATATTGCCCTCAACATAAAACAAAACATGTTATTCTTAACAATTATGGACTTATTACAAAATGTACAACGATGTGCTAACATATTGAATGCCCAGTAGAAACAAAATGGCATTTTATTCTAACACCTACATCTATCCCTCCACCCCTCCCCAAAACTTGTTAGTGACCTTGTTGACAACTAGTAACTCTATGGAGGGTGATTGGCACAAGACTCTCAAATGCTGTTGGCCCTTGTCATAAATGGCAACCCAATAAATGTTTGTATGAAAAGTCTTCTGCCATATAATAGCTCTAGTACAAATTTGTGGTCCATTGGCTTGATGGCAGGGTTTTAAATATTGCCTTGAAATTCAATTTTTTATTTTGCTTCTCTTTTGCAAAAATGAGACCATTGAACTCCGAAATGCGTTAGAAACATGAGACACTGTTGTCATATCATCAAAGGGAGATATTGATGTCACCCTGGTGGTACTGTCAATCTATGTTAATGGCACCATGACCTCTCTTGTCTTGGAATTTTGAACATCATGTATAAGGGACAATAAGAGTAAAGGATAATATCATTAAACACCCTTTTGTTAAGCATGATTGTGGTCATTCCTCATCTTTGCCCTCGTGTTTGCTAATCCTCTTTTCTTTGCCTGCCAGAGTCTATGTAGGTGTCGTATATTTCTTGTTCACACAACACTTAAATTTTCCAACTTGCAAATCAGTAGGCTTCAAATCTGCCAGCTCCTCAATCTGCTTCATCTCTGGTTCATCATTAGTTTTTTCTTCAAGAACTACAATCTGATTAATCTCTTACCTTGTGATAGAGACGACTTTGTTCCCTGAAGTTTCACTTATTGCACATTGACTTGCT
Source organism: Taxus wallichiana var. yunnanensis (assembly GCA_018340775.1). Classification (NCBI taxonomy): domain Eukaryota; kingdom Viridiplantae; phylum Streptophyta; class Pinopsida; order Cupressales; family Taxaceae; genus Taxus; species Taxus wallichiana. The sequence goes on from CM031239.1 coordinate 343,793,356, forward strand.
TCTTCTTCTTTGCTGTCTCCACCAACAAGACAAACTGGTCTTCCTTTTCGTCTCTTTTCACAATGTTGGGTACATTAGGGTCTGTTGCTCGTTACTCTAGTTAAACTTTTCTTTTCAGCTCGACTTGGTTCATGATGTTGACATTTGGTCTAGGCTTTGATGTCCGACTCATGATCACACCTTCATCTTCCTTGACAAGATTTTGGACAAGATTACCTTTGCTTATATACTTATTTTTGGCTGAACAACATTCTTTCTCTCTTATTGCTTGTGTGCATGCACTTTTCTGACCGTCTCCATCTTCTAAAGTTGTTCCTCGGATAAATGTCCTTTTCTTTCCTAGATCATTATTCTTTTTTTTAATGCTACTAAACTTGGATGGTTTGTCTACTAAAAACTGAGGTAATATATTATTGCTAACCCATGATTTTCTCCTTTTCGGGCAAATCAATGAGGTACGTGCATGATTGCAATTCCCTATCAGCACCGGTGGCACCGTCGCCCTAAACTTCCAAAACCAAACTCTTATATTTGCTTGCAATCTCAATGAAATCACTTACCAACTTAAAATGACGGTGATGCAAATACTTGTGCCTTCTTGGTGATCCTCAGACTGTTCCTCTTATGGTAGAATATTGTTGCACTCTCCCATGTGAGGGCACCACAAGATGGGTTGTCACTTACTGCTATCTAGCCCTAAGCATTCCATATGGCCTTGCTCTCCAGCTCCCAGTAGGCCTTCTCTTTGCTCCTGTTTGCTCAAAATCTTAGATCCATAATGACTCTAGAATGGATCTGGAAAACTCCAATGACTTCACGCTAAACAGATTTTCAAACCACTAATTACATAAAGAAACTATAACCTCTTGTTTTAGACTCTCTTCCTAACTATTTACTTTCCCTAGGATCTGCACTATTATGTTCCCCTTTGGGAGTTTTGGGAATTGACTACCCTACTCCCTGCACTGGTCATTTGGTAGATGGTGTTCCTCATTTCTTTGTTGTTCTTATGTGATTGGTTGTTCTTGTCTTCTTTTCTCATACAAATCTTCCAAGTTCAAGTAGTGATGAGTGAATAATCTGGAATGGGTTTGATATTAATCTATTTGGCACATTATGAAGGCCTATACTATCTTCATTTTGGTCTGACGTAACTTGCAAACTCTTGGCTTCTTTCATTATGTACTCTTGTATGGCAATGTTCGACAAGGAGGAGAAGTCCTCTGTCAGACATTCTTCTTGTTCCTGGCTGAACTCACTATGATCAAATTCCCTGCCCATATGATTGCTAAACCGTCCTTCAATTCTCTGTTGGACATATCTTCCTTGATGCCCCCTTAGCCAACCATGGGTCATATAGGCAATGACACCATAATTGTAGGTTTCCTAACTATAAGATTCAATGATTGCCAAATAGATGTAGTATAAGAAAGTAGAAACAAAGCAATGCTGAAATAGAAAAGAACAACTCACATAATATATGAAACTGCAATTGTATTCATATAAGAGGCAATGTACATTAATGATGAACAGTTAGCGCACCAAGGAGAATGTGCACAATGAGAGCTCCTTGACCATGTCCTGGTCCATATCTTAGGTACCCATGTCGCCTGAGAGGTATGACAGTTGTCTCCAACTATTGCCAACCACCCAATAGGTACTGATCATGAACTGACTGAAAATTAAAATAGGCCAAGTACATTATCTTATAAGACATTAAACATCTCATTCATAACAATTATGGACTTAATACAAGATATCCAACTGTGCACTAACATATGAATGTGTAGTACAGACATAAATGACACTTACTCTAGTGCCTATAAAGGCATTAAGAACTAACAATGGGGATGAATTTGCCTCTTGGAAGTTTGCATCTTGTTCCAAATAGGAGAAGATACATAGGAAATTCACAACCCCATGGATACCCCGAAAATGCTGTCGTATAGAGATGTAATCAAACAATAATGAATGTGGTGACTAGCATGGTGAAATGAAAGGAAGTTATGAATAAGTATTCAGTGGAAGCAGTTCATACGGCTGTGCATTTATTCAACAGAAGCTATGTAAGGAATTACACTTGAGGAGGCATGGGACGGGCAGAAGATTGAAGGTAAATCATCTCAGACTTTTTGGTTGTACTGCACATCCTCATTCCAGAAGAAAAGAGAAGTTAGATTCCCGTGTAAGAAAATGATGTTTGCTGGTTATAATAATTATTGTAAGACATATGGACTGATTGATGTCTACTGATAAAGGGAGATTTAGTAGGGATGTTGTAGATGAAAATGAAAGTACTTTTTCTGGCTACTTCTGATTTTCAGTCTTTTCAGATTCTACAAGCCTTCATGATACTAACAGAGAAATACACAAGGAGGTTCGGGGTAATTTGCAGGATGTACAGCTTCCGAATGACCATGATTCATGATAGAGCATAAATGCCTCACATTTGAAGTGTTGAGACTTGAGCCTGAATTGTTTTCAATTAACTTTGCTGATAGGTCTCACGAGCAGGTTGTTCCTATAATGCCTAGACCTAATTGGTACTATTCTACCGTAGGAAGAGCCAAACAAAGTGAGCTCTCTCTTCAGGCACTTCAGGTGGAAGGCCTAAGATACAGTAAGAAAGTGTATGATTCACTGTATTATGATGATAATTCAGCATTTGTAACTTTGTTTTGATGCCAAACAAGGCATATGAGCTCAAATCTTATGATGAAGCAAAGGGGAAACAAGAATGGAAAAGGGCTTTGTGGGTGGGGTATGAAGTCTTGATGGAGAAAACCTGGGTTCTTGCTGAAATGCCATTAAGTTAGAAAACCAATGGGTGTAATTTAGTAAATAAGATGAAGTTAAAGGGTGATGGATCCTTGAACAAATACACAGTGACGTGGTTGCAAAGGATTTTAACTTTTTCACAACAAGAAGGTATAGACTAAGAAGAGACCTTTGCTTCAACGACAAAGATGGTGACAATCAGGTTGTTCTAGCCATTGCATAGCAATTTGGCTGGAAACTCTACTAGATGGATGTAGAAAGTGCATTCCTCAATGGAGATTTGGAGGAGAAAGTGTGCAGGCTCAGCCACGAAGGTTTGAAGTTGCAAGGGAAGAACATCTTGCATGTAAGCTGGTCAAAGGTCTTAATGGTTTGAAGTACACTCCATGATCTTGGTATATCAAAACTGATTTCCAATTTACAAGTTTTGGGCTCAGAATAAGCGGTTAAGATTGAAATCTGTGTCAAGAGTTTAGGTCATGATATAGTTATTCTCTTGTTTATGTGGATGATTTAATCATCACAGGGAACAATACCAACATAATTGAGCTGGTAATATCAGATTTGCGCTCTACTTTGGCATGACAGATAAGGTCTCTTGGATTATCCTGGGAGTAGAGTTTCGGCAGAATAATGACAGCATTTTCATTTCTCAAATAATTTGTATCAAATTACTATGGAGGAGTTTTGTATGGATGATTTTAATCAGGTATCTACTCCCACGGAGGCTAGTCTGTAGTTATCAGCCAATAGAGACCCAGAAAAGACCAATGAGTTGCTTTTACAGAAGTTGGTGGACAGCTTGATCTAGCTTGCAATGACAAGGCCTGATCTTTGTTTCGCTGCAAGATATTATTTTAAGGTTCACAAGTCAACCAAAGATGGATAATTGGAAAAAAGTAAAACAGATTTTGAGATAAATACAAGGTACACTAGTGCTTGCTATTTGTATGGTTGGGAGTGATTATTTTCAGCTTCTTGTTTCACTGCTGATGATTGTGCAGGTTCTACAGAGGATAGGAAATCTACAGCAGGATATGCTTTCGGCCTAGGAGCAGGATTTGTTTCATGGGCTAGCAAGAAATAGTAGGCAAAAGCTTTTCCTTCAATAAAGTTAAGTATAAAGCAGCTGTCCTTGCAGGTTGGGAAGTAATTTGGCTTGGGAGGTTACTTTCTGATTTGAAACTTATTCAAATGGGAGCATTGTGATTTATTATGACAGTCAAACTGCAATTAACATAATCAATAATTATTCATTCATGCAAAAAGCATAGTGAGTTATGTTTTCATTATAGTGGAAAGTTTGTTGACACGAAAGATAGAGTTGCAATATTGTGTGACTCGAGCAGACAACTGATATATTCACAAAACAACTTGGACTAGGCAAGTTTGTTAAGTTCAAAGATAAGTTTTATGCTAAGGAAGGGTATTAGAATATATGTAATGGCCATAATTGTCACGCTTTACTTGCTAGTTATGAGTCAGTTGGTAGCTATATGTGTTTGCAGTTATGTGTGTTGGTAGTTATGTGTGTTGGCAGTTATGTGTGCGCTGGTAGTTATTTGCTAGTTGACAGTTCCAAAATCAGTTGATAAAATGCTTTGAATGTAATGTAGCCGTTACCATTAATGAATGATGCATTGCTCTCCATTCTCTCTTAATTCTTCCTTTATTAAGGTAGAAGCTACAATATGCATAGCAAACACAGAACTTTCAAAGAATAGTATTTGATTAAGATATTGATTAAATTTTGAATATCTTTGTATGTAGGCCTTTGAGAAGAATACACAAGTTCTTTGTAAGAAGAGTATGATTGCTTAGAAGTGTTATGTAAACTGAGGTACTTAAATATTAATGATGCATAAGAGTACAAAGATTACAAACCAAGAAGTTGTTGGGGATAAGAAGTTGGAGTGGTTTAATTTTCGCCTTCACAATAAATGTATTTGTAACTGATGTCAGCATCACAAAGGTGTAGATCTATGGCACCAATTGATGTTTGGTGCTAAAGACGCTTGGTGTTGAAAAGCTGAAGATATGTGGAATTGATGCGTTTTCATCTCGCATCGGATGGAGTAGTTTGATTAATATTTGGCCTGATGTCGAGCTTGGTTTTTTTTCACCATGGTGCTAAAGAGTATTTGGCATCAGCGATGATGGTGTGGGATTCCCTGTTGATGCAAAGATTAGCTTTGGCGCTGGAATTGGACCAACACATAAGTTGGTGTTGGATTTGTGGCCGAATGCAGAATTTGGCAGTAAGGATGAACTTGACACTGAAAGGGAATTAATTTCCTTGAAAAGAAGTCATCTCCATTATTTTTCCATAAGCAAGGAAATTTCTTTTGAGTCCACTCTCTTGTGAGCGACCTAGCATGCATTGGTAGGTGGCCAACTTTATTGCAAGTGTGTTTTGATGAAGTTATACAATTCAAATCAAGTTATGCTGAGATAGTTGGCAGGGTGTATTGATTCAACAAATGCTGAAAATAGGGCTGAAATATCTCGATGGTAAAGTCTGGCTAAAGATCAAGCTACAACAGAAGATGACCACAATGTGGCTGTTTCCTACATACATAGTGATGGTGTAGTGGCCATAGGGCAGTGGTTTGAGTTTGGAACTTTGAATCACTACTGGATATGAAACAAATTTTGTCACCAATATGAAATTGATGAGGGGCACAATATTGGTAATGGAGCTGCTTGTACTTTGTTCTAACATGTCATTTACTAGCTGTGTATGTTTTGAATCAGCTTGATGAAGTTAGTGGCATTGTCTCCATTCTGTAATGATTCTAAGTTAACTTGTGGTAGTGTTGGTTAACTTTCGTCAATAGGTGCAAGGGGCTAAAATCGAAGAAAATCTTGAAAGGGTGTGATTATTTGGGCTGTGTTGAGCTCTGTTGAAGTCGCTTTGAGTGAAATGCAAGCTTTCTTTCGAGGTGCACATATGCTTTGTGTTGTGCATACATGAGATGTAGGATGATACGTGTGATGTCCCCTTTTGGGACAAATAGAAATTTGCAGCACCTTCAACACAAATCGAACCAAGAAGGATTAGATCCTTTGATTCAACCTCAAATAACCCAATGTCGGCTAATTACAACCCAAAATGGGGTTGGAAGTAGCCAAGGTGATGGGTGAGATGGGAGAATCAATTGGAATTCACACCTTTTCTAGATCTGATTTTTATAGCAGCACTATTAATTTAAAATAGCTTGCAGACAGCTGAAAACTTCTAAAATTCATAACTCTCTTGATACTCAGTCTTTTTGCATGAAACAAAGTGCACAATAAACTTGGGATTTTTCCCTTTCCAATGAACTAGAGATCATATTTTTCTGAGCACTAAAACCCCTTCAAAATAGCACTTAAAATTCCAGATTTGGGTGCTAGGGTTAGAAGAAATTAATAAAATATTTCCAGTACTTTTCCTGGCCTCCAAACACACCACAAAGTACCTCCCTTGCTCAAAAATAAAAGATAAACAAATCAGATTTGCAGAACATGCCAAATAATTCTGGAAATTATTTAAAAAAACCTTGTCTGCAACATAACTTCAAAAATTCATATCTTTTGCTAGAGAAGTCCAAATGAGCTGAAACTTTGGATCTTGGGCCACAAAAATATGAAGAATAATATTCCAAAATTAGTTTTCGCACAAAACACGAAACCCTAATTTTGCCCTAAAAAGTAGGTCGTCCAACACATTTAGGGCCTTAAATCATCTCCAAAAATTATGAAATTAATTGTAAAAAAACAACAGATCTGAAAACAAACAAATTTGCTCCCAAATCATGCAACCGTGGTCATACCTAAGGTCTTTGTGGACGCTGGGAGCTATTGGGAAGGGGCCACGTGTTTCTAATATCCAAGTTTTGCGTTTGGGGGTCACTTTTGGACCGTGGCGACTTAAAAGGGAAAAATTAACTGTAGTTACTTTTATTTTATTGGCCCCTCCATGGAATGAAATGCGTCTAGGGTTATTGGGGCTCTTTTGCCGTGGAAAAGTATATAAGGAGCTGGGAGAGAAAGGAAGACCACTTTTGCATACATAATTTATTTACTTTCCCGTCTGGATTGTTTGCGCATCTATATCTTGTGGAGTGAAATCCCACAGGACCCTAGCTTCGGTGGTGAGAGACCCGTCCCTAGCTAGCAGGGCACTCTTCGATAGTGAGAGATCTACCCTAGTTTGTCATTTTGGAGCCGCTTTCAGGTGTGTTACAGAGAAATTATCAGAGGTTTTAGAGGAAGGATTTTGAGGGTTTTGGGGGCATTTGGGGAAGATAATCAGAGGGTTTCAGATTAGAGTTACGATAGCCGTTTGGGCAAGGCTCAACATCACTTTGGAGGCATCTTCATCAATTTCCAACCCCTTTCCAAGCTAGGCGACTTGCAACCTTTATTTGGAGGGTTTCCAGTTGCCCCTTTCAGATCTAAAGGTTGAAATGTCATTTCCTATATTTGTTAATGTTATTTCCAAAGACTCTTAATTTTTGCTCTTGTATTTGGAGAGTTACGAACCTCTGAAGTTTTCCAGTTGTCTAGGGCACGTTGTGCTTTTTCTGGCAGCATTTTAATTTCTGTAAAACTCCAAAAACAATTTTATTATGTCCTTTATAATAATATCAAGCTCTCTTTAAATTTTCAAGTAATTCGAGTGGATATTTTGGGAGATATTAATTTTCTTTAGTTTGTTGTCCTTACTGTAAAAATCTGCAAAAATCAGTATTTTATTTGGCTGCAAACTTTCAATATTTGGTGCATTTTTAAGTGGTATCCCACCAGAGATATTTCAAACCAGTAGAGGAAAATGACTTCAACATGACTAAAACTTCACCCCCAACTTTAGCAAACTGCAAAAATACTCAAATGCATGGCCAAATGGATAGAAAAACTTGGTGAGTGTGAATCATGCAATGAGGAGTAATCAATCTGAAACACATCTTGTCGTTGCTCATGCCAAGTGTACCATCAACGCATTGAATGACAAAATCCATAGTGGCTGCCCTACCAAGTTTTTAAACCGAAAAGTTAATTGGCAGATGATTTTTCCGATTTTAATTGACTTATTTGGGATTTCAATGCTGTGGATCATTTTCATGCAGAAATGCCTCTTTTTCCTTAACGACTTCAAGAGACCGCCTGTAATATGTACATTTGTCTCATATGCACAACACTTGGGGATGATCTTACCTGCATCTACAACATTAGAATGCTTACCTGCATTGCACAACACTGAAATTTCATGCCTGCAATTCTTACTTGCACTGTATGAGAGGGATTGTTTCCACTTGTACTAAGTCTTTCATCATCCCTTGGAGAAGTATACTCATGTATATCATTTATAGTATAATATGACTTGTGTTTTAGGTATATGTACATGATGGAACCCGTGCCAATTTCTTATGTAATGCAGAATTTTGTAGTAAAACAAATTTTGGGGGCCTACAATGTCTTAGTTTTAGGATATATTTGAATATTATAATAAAAGGTGCTTGAGTTGTTTTTAATGAGGACCAGAATAAAATGAAAAAAAGTCATTAGGATAGTGCCCGCTTAATACTTATTCAATAATTTAAGCAGATGCTTGATATAATAACCTAGATATGGGGAATTGCTATGTTAGCTGTGTGGGTCTCAAAAGTTATTAAAGTTCAGTGAGTCTCAAGTCATGAATTATCAGGAAAACATTTTCATCGTTTTTTTTATACATAAATGAGGTTTGACAGGTCCCTTTCTCGTTTATATTAAAAATTCCAAAAGATTTAGAATGAAAGTATGATTTCAGTAGACCATGAGGGTTTGGATAAAGAAACAACAGAAGCTGAGAACAACCTATGCGAAAACCTTTAAGGATGGTAAACAAAATTACCTATCTATTATACATTTCGCTATACATCAAGGATGGTAAACAAAATTACCCATCTATTATACGTTTCACTATACATCAACAATGGTAAACAAAATTACCCATCTATTATACGTTTCGATATACATTTCACTTTTTAGAGCAAAAACATAATGCTAGGGCAAACATAGAGGCTGGACAGTCATAAAAAAAAATTCAGCAGAAATGGAGAAACAAGGTAAAGATCTAGGAAGACCCGGGAGGGGAGAGGGAATTAGAGCCAAGACCAAAGCCATGGTCTGAATCCCCATTGCCTGCTGTGGGATCTCCACTATTAGTGATCGACAGAAGCTTTCTCCCACCAACAAAGCCTTCACTTAGAACCAATCCAGCCCTCCGAGCAACAAAGTGATGAACTTGAGCCGCTTGCTTGTCCAGGATAAGAACCTTGGGAGCCAACGAGAGAGAATAGGGTTTTGAAGCTTGACTAAATTCAGCTTGGGAAGAACAACACCCATAGAATAACAACCCTAACAATGAGCCTGCACCTGCTCTGTGAAGGAGGCCATTGTGTTAAAACGGTCTTTGATTCCTTAAAAGCCTACAACGCTACAAACCCTTGAGAAGTCGACCCTACAAGGAGTAAGAGAACCGGGAGAAAAGCCTAAGTTTTGGCAATTCCCCATCCAGTCTATGATGGTGTGAAGAACGAATAAAGGTAACAACAATGGCTTGCGCAACACGCTTATCAGGGACAATGTGGAGAATATTGCCCACATAAATTGAAGCAATTTCTGAATTGACTTGAGGCTGAGAAGAGAGTGCAACATACTCAGGTTCGAACACCGACTTGATGGTATTTAACATTATGCTTGTCTTGATAATAAAATTCTGTGCAACCTATGGTGAAAGGAGAGGTGGAGAAAGCCATCTCCCTTGACTTTCTGACAGGTGGAAGTGTGAGAGTATAGAGTCGTCCATGGTGGGAGAGGGAAATGGGTGCAGAGAACCAAACATACGAGGCAAAGTGAGGGAAGAGAGGAAGTGGGTGTTATTGACAAAATTTGACATACCCTCCTTTTTTTTTTAGAAAATCATTTTAAACTTCTCTATCTTCATTTCACAACATTTTGCCTGCATGCATTCATGATAAGTTAGGCGGGGGCCACTTGACATTTTAATGCATTATTTAATCTATATAACATTTAAGTGGTTTTGTGGCATTCTTATGCTCTGTCAACAAATTGTTGATTTTGTGAAGGATATATATGATGTCTTGTTTGTTGAGTTGATTGCATTGCTTTCAATATGGAGATCAAGCTTCGTTATATCGATCTTTGGTTTTCAGGCCTGGATAATGATATATCTCTTCTTTCCATTCTGGAAATAAGTTTGCTCAAGTGATGTGTTGAAGATGTTGGTGAGTTTTGAAATGGTCATTGCCTTGTCTGACTTCATTTTTGGACTGCCACTTAGCATAATTCAATAATCTTACGACTGGTTTCGGATCATTTTAAGTGAGTTTTGTTTATCCTTTATGTTGATATTGTTCATATCACCTGACATTGCATTTAACTTGAAGGTTGATGTATACATGAAGTGGGTATTTGGTTAGATGGTGGTAATTTTGTTTGGCCACCATGTTGCTCAAACCTACCACCTTGGTTTTGGGTCATATTACATGGTCGATTTTAAAGGGTCATGGGCAATGTTATTGGTAATGGCATCATTGTGGCGGTTATGTTGTGGTTAAGCTAGTAGTAAATGCAATGAATGCATACATGTTGCATTAATTTCACCTCGTAAATGGTTTCGAGCTATGCAAAAACTTCAAAGCTTGGGCTTTTGTGATTTTTTCGCTTTTTTTTATGTGCTGGTTTTGGAAGCTCTGCTGAGCTGCTTGGTTGTGGTGTTGTGTATTGGGTTCTCCTTTTCAAGCAAATACGTGGCAAGCTATACATGTATGTAGTTATTTGGATAAAGCAAGGAAGAAGTTACTCAAATTTGGTTGTTTTTCATGCATGCATGCGACATTCTGGTCTGCGGTTTCATGAATCTTTGATATAAATTGGTGCTTTTGGGCATAGAAGTATTGTGTTCACATTTTTATCTCTTTAGTTTATTACCCACATTCAAAATGTTGCAAACCTCTACAAATGTTGAAATGGATGAAATAATATTTGGCAAAGCTTCTCTTTTTTGGGCTGTGTGGTTGAGTTAGTTTGAATGCAAGTTTTAAAGCCCATTTGAGCCCTGTCGTGTTGTGGAGAATGCAAGTGAAGCATTCGACCTTCTTTCAGTTTTTCTTTATCTAATCTATTGTTTCTAATGAGGTGGCTAAATATTGTGGGCCGACTTGAGTTGTTTTTGACACTGGGCTGTATCTTTCATGCCTTTGTGGGTCGTTTAAGTTGATGAATATATGAATATGTGGGTTTAATGAACCATTTGGGCTGCCTAAGTTTAAATCAATGATGGATACAAAATCTTTGTTTTCTGTGATGACTTTTGATGTAAGAAGTGTATGTGAGATTTATTTTGGGTCATGAATAAGGATGCATAAAGTATGGCAGTTTTACTAGTCTTCTTGACGAAAAGCTTTTGGTCTTATACATGGAGTTTTTGATTCAATAATCCACTGTGTTTGGTTTATGGTGATATAAATCATTTGTTGGAAATTGCGGTTCATTTTATTTTATATGTAGATTTTGTGATATTCAAGGTAATCATTCTATTGATTATGCACTGCTGACTTCTGAGCTCGAACTGGGTTGTTTGAATTTTGTAAAATGTTGGTTTTGAGGAAACATGGAACAAAAATGGTATTGTGCAGAAAGTATGAAATAGTCATGAAGTTTATGTTGAAATTCTTGATGAAGGGTTGCATACATTTTGGAATTCTTGACTTCAGATTGTTGAAATAATGGCTAAAATTGCTTGCCAAATGGGTTAGTTGTTGTTAATGATAAATATCCTTGGTCAAATGGTTATCATCTGTCATCACATTCTTTGCCATTTTAATATGAATTGGCTCATGTAGTTCACCTTCTTTTGATAAATCATGTGGACTTGGGAAGTTGTCTTCATTTGGGCCTGCTCAATGATTTTATCATTTTCCAGTTTTTGCAACAATGTCAGGTTGGGATGGGTGGGGTAACTCAAGGGGATCAAGTTCACATCACTCTTGGAGCACAATAATTTTCGAGGACGTTCTTAATGGAAAAGAGGTTCATTTAGGGGTGTCCAAAGGGGAACTAGTACACTTCGGGGTAGGAGGCCTTTCATTAGAGGTGGTCCTACTCAAGTTTCAGTCCACTTTGATGTTAATGAGCCTTGTCTCCATGAGGTGTTACAAGTTATTGAATCATATCCCCGCACTCAACCTTCTCCCAAGCATTCATAATACCCTAGTCCATGATAACATTGATCGTACACACGTTGAACATAATCCCTCATCTTCTAATCGTTCAGTCCACTCTGCCCCTTCTCATTTGCCCTCACGCAATGCCCAACCATCTAATAACCCACCTTTGTTGCTTGGACAGAAGCTAACCATCTCGCTCTCATGACTTCTACCCTTTTCCTAAGCATGCTAGGTCTTCTTCCACTGTTCTAGGGCGACTAGAACACTAAAAAGAGTAAAACTGGAGGTATAAGAAGAATCGAGAGCCCTTTACGCGCACACTACTCTTCCCGTTGGAACCCATGAGTATGTGGAATTGTTGATCAAACTGGGGACACCACCGTTAGACCTCACTAGGGATGATTAGTGCTTTTATTATGTTATGACATTCTTATTTACTGATTTGGACATGGATTTTAGCATATACTTTTTCAGTGATTGACAATTTTTCATGGATTTTGATTATACACTTGATGATATTTTGAATCTTGACTTTATGCATTTGATTATATACATAGGTATTGGTTGATTTATCAGATTGTTATATGATGGATTATATTTTTGATGATCATTTGGATATGATGGAGTATTTATGGTTTAATGAATTGAATGCTAATGGTTATGTTGTATATTTTATTTGGTGTATTTAATGTTATGTGGTCCCTCCCCTTTCTTGTCTCATCCTCGATTTTAAAGTCATCTTTTATTTTGAAAAGATAGCTACTCCGAGTCCTCAATTGATATTTAAAATAAAATATAATAAAGTTTCACTTTCGATAAGGAGTATAATATTTATTAGAAATTCAATTAAAATTTGGAGAAAAATCAGTATTGTAAGCATTTTTTTAGCTTATTTCGATGAGAAATAAGTGATTTTTTGATAACATTGTTTTGAGGTTTGAGTATGAAATTTTGATATAAGAGGCCATGAAAGTCATTTTTACTCCAATCTTGAGACAAATGCAGATTGATAGCCATGTTGGATTTTTGATTTGATCATGACTCTTGTTAGATGTTGTCTTGGCAATCATTGTACATTTCATAATTACAAATTTGTTTCTCTTTAATATATCTATCTTCATTTTTATCTTACAAATTGTGCAAATGTGTCATATCTTGTGAATAATGTTTATTTTTTTTGGTTGTTTTCAAGATAATTGCATTACATGACCAATAATTGCACTATGAGATCATGAATAAATCATCACTTATTTAATTCACCTTTTCAAGAGGTTGTCTCATTAATAGACTTCACTCTGTCGGATAAAGGTTAGATAATAATTTCTTGGATAAAGAAATCAGTCCTATTAATAAGTGATTTATTATTTCATATGAACTTTGATGAAAGATTATCAAGTTACTTAAATGATCTCAATTTCATATCTGATTTAATAATAAATGGTCTTGTTGTGTTTTTTTCTTGTGTGTTTGTTTGTTTCTTTGTTGTTGTCTTGTATATTCCTTTGCTGTTAGAAGATAAAAATTATCCAGAATCTTAGGTTTGTCTACAATTAACCTATACTTAAATTACCCATGCTTAAACTATCCTTAAGTTTCTTCACGATTAAACTGTCTGATTCCAACTTGACCTTTTGTGATAGGAGAAGGGGTTGATTAGTTGTTGGTCTACGTTTTATCGACAACAGTGGGGGAAGGGATATAGGAGGATGAACACGTGTGGAAATGTTTGGAAGGCCAAACAACACTTATAATGATGACAATTGCAAGAGAGGGAAGTTAATTCAAGTGTTGGTGAATGATAAGGCCAAAAGGTACAAGCCAATGTGGAGGAGCCAATGTAGCAAGAATCCCTTGACCAAGGGAAGGGAAGTTAGAGGAAACGGGATTAGGAAGGTCTTTGGAGAGAAGATGCCATAGGCCATGCTAAGGAGAAGCTAAGTTATTGACAATAGAATCGGTTGGCGAGGTAGTTGGCCACTTTGTTGGCTCCACGAAATCAATGCTGGATTTGCCATGTGGAGAAGTTCAGCAGGAAGTGCTGAGCTTGGAAAAGGATGTTCTCGATCCTCCAAGCTTTCAAATTAACTGATTTGATAGCTTGGACAATGACAAGAGAATCTCCTTCGTTGGTGATGCGCTCTATACTGCAAGTATGAGACACTAGAAGGCCCTGAACCAAATCCGATACTTCTGCTGTGTTACTGGTGCCATTGGGAAGATGAAAGGAACCAGCTCTGATTAAGGAGCCTGAGCAATCCCGAATAATACAACCAGCAACTGAATCTCTTGGATTGTCCCTTGAGGCTCCATCAAAATTTAGTTTGAAGAAGCTAGGCTTTAGAGGAAGCTACTTGGAATTTAGTCGCCTCAATTCGCTCTTGTGCGGAGCAGCTACGCTCAACCCATTAACAGGGAATCGTTGCTTTTACTGTTAATTAAAAGAAGGCGGAAGTTTGGAAACATCTAACATGTAATGTTCCAGGTTGGAGATCCCTACCTTTTGGGAATGATGAGCTGGATACTTTTGTTGTGCTGACTGACATTTAGCATGAGGGGATGAATTCCAATTACCAGGTTTTCATTTTATGTTTTTTATTTCTAGCATTTTACTCAGTTTTTCTATTTTGTTGAAAATAGGAGGTAATTGTTCTCTTTTGCATTTCATTTTTAGTTAGTAGATAGACACTCATTCGCAGACAGAATGCATTCAGCAAAACCTTGGTCTAACTTTGCACTGGTACTGAATTGAAAATTTGAGGTGAAAAATAGTGATTGCCATTTTGATAATGCTAATTATCATGTTTAAAAGGCGATTAATTGTCAACGCCACAATGGGAGTTATTCTCAGTACCAGGCAGATCAAAATTGAAATCCATGTGAACATATTATCATGGCTATTGTAGAAGAGGTGCGAAATCCTGGCTTCCTATGAGGCTTTTTATTGATGATGTAGGTTAAACAAATATAAATATATTAGCTAACCTTGGCTTAAAGAATGGGAATCTAAGTACCACCAAACTGCTAGAGTTTTGACACCAAGGTCACCTGCTACTTTGCTGAAGTGAACTGAACAAAAAGGTGTCTAAGATTGTGTATAGGGGCTCATTTTTATGTCAGTGATTTGTGAATGGCGAGTCAACATGGTAATTTTCATAGATTACTAAAAGTGCTGATCAGCCTCGTACAATTGTGATTGTGTGAAGGAATTGTGACCCCAAGTGTTCAAGATGGTTAATTGGGAGAGTGTGGGCGAATAAGAAACCTGCAGGATTGTTAGTCTATTTTATGTGAAAAATTGCATCTTATTTTATAAAAATGAACAAAAGTTTACATGGATCAATAAAAAGAGTTGCAAGGCAAATCTCTCCCTATAAAAGCAAAGAAGGAAAGCACCAGTGGAAAAAGAGTCGACATCTTTATGTGAGCATTGCTAGTTTTTTTAACGATTACAGCTAGCCCTTGCTTGAAGAGTCTCAACTTCTCCATGGCAAGTGGCAAAGAATTGTCATGAAAGGTAGATTTGCATGGTTGTTGTAATAGGTCATCTACTTGAGCTGGCACACATTTTGCACCTTGCTTTGCATTTGAACAAGTTGCAAAGGCCTCAAGTGAGTAATAGTATACTTCCCAAGGATGTACTATCTATATTGGGCCAGAAATCAGATAATAATGGACAGTTGCTGTTTATATGCTGAATAACAACAAACTAAATTATTTAAGCTTTTAAAATAACTTCTCACAAGTTGCCTAGACTGCTATGAATGCATATCTATACGATTTGGTTTTGATCTTGAAAGGATGATGCAAGAAAAGCGAGGTGAGTATTTGTGTGAAATATAGTATTCTCTTGTGTTCTTAGAAATGCTTTTGACGCGTCACTTTAATGATACATGGCTTATGCACTAGCACATAGAACTTGGTGAAGGAACCAAGCAATGTCTAAGAAAATGAAGAAAGCATTGCTGGAGAAATTGGTAAGCCCCAAGAAACTAGGATGCTCTGTAAGGGACAGAGTAGTGGGCCAATTTTGAATGAGACGTGTAATTTGGATCAATTTGTACAATATATACATCCACAATGTAGGCATTCTGATGTAAACTCATCATTACAAAGGAACACCTGCCAGATTTGCACAGTTTGTGTTGATGCAGGGTCTGGGCACTCACTTGATTAATGCCATATGCTTTTCCCATGTCTTTTTGTAGATAGGTATCACATCAAGATAGATGAAAACAAATCGATTGGCGAAGGCTTGAGTATGTCATTCTTGAGGCGCGTGAATGTTGATGAAGCATTTGTGAATTTGAATGGCATGGCCAACCACTCAATGAAAACCTCTTTAGAGATGAATGTTTTCTTCCATGTGTGAAGGATTAATTGATAATTAATGATAAGCTGATCTCAGATCAATCTTGGTGTAATACTTGGCACCATGGAGGTTTCCAAGATCGTATATGCACAAGGGTGGATACCAATCCTTAAAAGATATCTTTTTAGTGCATGATAGTCAATGTAGAGTTCGAGGCTCTAAGGGATGTTAGTTTGTCTCTTCAAACACAAGTAGTGGCATACCTGCTAACTGTCCATCACATGGGGTGGTTGAGCTCAATGACCATTAAAGTTTTAAAGGTTTTGTGTTTACAGTAAAATCCTGGGTTCTAAGAAGTTCTCCAAAAGTTTTGTCAAGTTCTTATCTTTTGGGTTGTCTTCGAGGCATTTGATATCCAAATTTTAGTATTATAGCTATTAATGTCCGATAACTGGCAAATTATGATGGAATATTTTCATTCTAGTATTAGCCATAAGTGCCTTATATACTGTTCACTTCTGTTGTATCCCTAACCCTCCATGTGTTACTGTGGGTATTCAGGTTATTTAGTGGTTGTCTTGTGCTGTACATAACTTTTGACTAGTCTTCTAGTTGTTTCTTAGTTCTCATTTACTGATTAGTTGGAATAATTATTGGCTTAATAAGGGTCGACCTATCCCAAGTATCTTATAAATAAGGACTAAATCATTAGTTGTGTAATTCACTTTGCTCAAGTTGGTTGCCTCATAATCACCGACTTAATAAGGGTCGCCCTACCCCAAGTATCTATAAATAAGGACTAAATCATCAGTTATGTAATTCGCTTTGGTCAGGTTGGTTGCCTCATAATTATTGGCTTAATAAGGGTCACCTTAACCCAATACTCTAATAAATAAGGACTAAAGCATCTGTTGTGTAATTCACTTTGGTCAAAGTTGGTTGCCTCTTGAATTGACTTGGCTTTGACACTTTAGTATTTCGGCATTCTGCTTCCATATACCATTTCAGATCTTTGTATTTTTGCTCTATTGCAGTATCATTGTGTGAATTGCTACTGCTATAGCACTGGATCATGTTACTTTCCTTTGTTGAATATAAAATATAATTAGAAGGTTTTCAAAATCTCTCAAAAATATTTCAGAAAGTTTAGAAATAGGCATATCTGCATCAAGTTGTCGTTCTAGCGATCTTAATTAGCTTCTTTAGTTCCAGTAATAGCAGAATTAGAATTGTAAACTACATTTTAGTAGGAACTTTTTTTTGCTTTTTGAAAAAATGATAGATGATACAAGGTCTCCACGAGTATCGACATTCAATCCTCTTGGGCACTAAAACGAAGTAACTACCACATGATGAGAAGCTAGGTTGGTTGCGTCCTTTTTAAATGAACTCTTAATTTATAAATATGACGATAAATTTAATTTTTTTCTGATATAGACTTGCGGTACAAAGGACCATTTGGAAGCAGTGTTTCTGCTATGATCTCAATAGAGTGTTTCATGTGGCAATAAAGAGGAACTTAAGTGGGTGATTAGAAAAACTCAACACACTTGTCCACGGGTGTATCAAATTATTTCTGTTAGGTTGGTTGTGTGATGGAATAAACTTGCACTAATGATACAGTTTTGCAAGATTTTATGGTCAAATCTTTAATGCAAATTTGAGAGCGATTAGTAAATTTTTGCGGCATTGTTTGGCGTTGAGCAGAGATACCTTAGTCTTCAGTATGACTTTTGGCACTGAAGGCAACTGGTAAGGATGATGCGATGTGGCCTTAGCTCATGGATGCCATGACTATCCCACATGTATGGCTTACTGAGCTGATCATTATAGATGACCACAACATGATAGATGACTTTTCCTGATAAAAACTTGGAATTTATGCTGCTGACTCTCTGAGCAATACATGTCCCTCTGCCATGTTGAATCCAACCAATGGTGTAAAGGTATGGATGCAGGGTGGTTGCAAGGTTGAACCTCTTCATGATGTTTGCAGAAATAAGGTGCTTCTGGCCGCTGTTTTCGACAATGACATGGAAAAGTAACATTGGTCCCACATAGTAGAACGAATAAGTGTTCTTTTTCTTCTTTAGGATTTGGATGTTAAAGGTTTCCTTGCATTGTATGAGCTGGAAGCTTGTGTGGTTCGAGTTTTGACATCAAGGAAAACTCTACCCCTGTCCAGTGTTGCAGGTTTGTTCTGCACCTGCTCTAACTGAGTTTGTTGGGAACAACATTTATCATTCTAGTTTTAGTAATTAGTGGACTCATCTGACTTCCTATAGAAATATTGTTAGGTTGTTGCTACTGCTGCAGTACCAGATTGGATGTCTGGTTTTGTTGAGGCTGGGAATTGCTTTTAGAAGTTGTATTTTGTGTCATTGTGTTGCTTTCTAGGTTAGATTTCCTGTTTTCACATGACCTTTGACATGCGACTTCTCAATTTTGGTGGTGTATCAGCTAGCGACTCCAAGACTATTAATGCTGAGAAAATCCAACTCTATTTAGATATATATATTCTCAGACCATTGCAGTAGTTGAGAGTCTTGCTATGCTTGGTGTAGCGGGTTGCCTAATTAGAAATTGTGGTGTGGAATTTGTGTGTGGTCTGGATAGTTTGCTCATAACATTGGTGCAATTGTGGCCACTCAATATCCTTGACATCAGAATGGTTCACAGGGTAAAATTTGCTCAATAGTTCTTTCACAGACTAGTTTCACGTCCTGCTTGGTTCCTCACAAAATTCACATGTTTGGTGGTGTTAACATGGGTCTTAAATGTGTATTAGTATGTCATGTATTTTAGGCAATATGGCTTGAGGAATACATAGGTAGGATTAATTTATGTGGGTAGTGCCAGCCACTATCATGATCATGAAAGATCCGCCATTGAGATTATTGTAATTCCAATCAAGAACATAAGGGTTTGTCAGGAACAATTATGTACCAAAAGCTGTCACTGTGTCTACATTGGTGTGCAACTTTGTTAAGAGAATAGTTTTTTCTTGATCAGGTATTTGTCCTCTGGCCTAATGTTTCTCACTATGGTTGGGTCCCATTGTATTTTTCAAGGAGAACAAATAAATTCTTGTTTCTATCGATGAGAGGATTACTTTTTCTTTCTACCGAGTGACTGATATTTGTTATGCAGAATGCCTCTTATTCCTCTTGGTTTATTCTAAATGATGGTACATTTCCCACCTACATGTGGCAGTTGATTTAATGTAACAAAGCTGATTTTTTTTATCATTATTGAATTGATTATAGAGGAGCATGACTTGAGTTTGAAACCCACGAGTCCAAGGAATCTAATACCATGATTGACTTGAACTGTAAAGGAAGCGTGACCACCAAACATAGGTACAATTGAGGTCTATGTTTTTGCCACCCATTCAAGGATGCGTGTAAAATAGTCATTGTGTTTGTCCTTTTGCCTCTAAATTGCATCTCCAATTATTTCACAATTAGGGTAGAGGCAAGTTGGAGTTTGTGTCATTTGAGACAATGCAGTGTATAGGAAGGTAGATAAAAGGGATTACAAGTAGGAATCCCTTGCTTATATTCTGATCTTGCACAATTTGGAATTTAATGCTAAGATACCATTGATTTGGATCCTAGGAGATATTTGGGGACATCATAGCTAATATGATTTCTCCTACAAGTAAGAGGCCTAAGCTATAATAGGCTACATACATATATCTAAACAATCTGGAATGCAAAATAATGAAAGTGACAGAAATAAAGAGACAAAAGCAATAACATATATTTTTGAGGATTTGGATCTCTTTCAATGAAAATTACCTTGTAAATTAGCCTTTGAGAAGCGGCACAAAAGTGCTTGGTAAGATGAAGTGTTAACGATTAAAAAGGAATCTAAACTAATTCATATGCTTAAGTAATTATAATAAATATGGTACAAATAAGTAAGTACAAACAAAAAGGTAAAGTAGCTCAATTCTCATCATTACATAAGAACTAGATAAGTAATTGACATCGGTGAATTAGAGCTAGAGGTGCACAAACTTTGGCGTCGATGTACATTTGGTGTTGAAATACTGAATCGACATCAAATCAAGACGAATGTTTGGTGCTTGATAGAGTATTCAGGTTTGATGTTGGCAAGGATGGTGCTAAAGACTCTTTGGTACTTGGAATTTTGCATGTGCGCAAAGTTTGGCATTGATACAAGAATTGAAAATGACTTGAAGTTTGTAGGACTACAACTTCACACACAAACTCTTACGAAAATGTCACACACAGAGTAGTATAGATTCATCACCAAACAAAAAAACATAGATAATGTAATATAGAGAATAGTCTTTGCCATTAACTTAAGATCTAATGTACAATACAAAGTATAATGGACACCGATGTAAATCCATGCCAACAACCTAATGTTCGATACATCTATATGAAAAGCTAGCAAGAATGGGTGTGGCAACTAGGAAACAACAAACCTCATTAGGAGTAACTTATTGTCATTAAAATTTAGCAGAGCTTGTACATCAACTTTGTCATAACATGAATGCGTCTCAACTTATTCTCCAAGTATAATCATGCTCCTAGATCTTAACCCCTTCTAAAGCGAGTTATTATCCTTGATAATGGCTTTGGGCAAGGTGGGATGCATTACGAGAAGCGATGCTCATTTGTGATGTAGCTATCTCTGGTGGGCTAGCGATCAATACAATAGGACGTAGAACATTGGGTGTAGGCATAAGTGTTGTGGTGGAGCTAGGTGAAGTGGGTACTCTACTCTCACCGCTTTGCTTGGGAGTCCGTGACGGTGGACAAACTCCTTGTGTGCCTTGGAATTTTATTTCTCCGGCTTTCATGTGCTTTCCCACCCAACTTTCCTATTCCAAAACTTAGCCAACTCCAACTTATCTAGATCTCAAAAGGATTGAGGGACAAAACTCCAAATGAGAATCTAGACGTGTTGCGTGTGTGTACAAAAGTGATATGAAGTCCCACATGCTTCACCCCTAGTGAGCATCACCCATATGCAATGAGTTCCAATTGGGTCATTCAAGCTCTAATTGTTATCTAATGCTATAGATATGTATACATATATCACAAGGCCATGAAGTCTTAACAAATCATTATAGAAATTGAAACATTCTAACATTCATGTGTGATTATTTTCCATCTTATAGTTGAGCTGATTGATTGGAAAGTTAATGGTCGGACTATAGATAGTGCGGCGTAGCCCCTCTACCCGACAAGAGAAACCCATCGATACATATGGGAGCGCTGCCCTCAAAAGAATGGAGGCAAGAATGTTGTTGGCACCTAGTTGTATTGCATGGTGTGAATTGACCTTAACGGTGTGCCTTATAGGTGTCCAAGGCCTTAAGAAAGTCATTATTGAAGACCAAATAAGGTTGGGCATGCACATATGTTCAAATTGTGTTGTGCCACTGCAGAAGTGTGTTTAGCATTTGGTGGAGATGGATTGCTGATCACAGGGTACCACAAATTTTTGTAGGTGGTTCTGGAGCATAGCAAACCATTGAATAAGAATGGTCATTACCACAAGCTATGAACATGGACGTGTTAGTATCACTAGAAATGCTTTTGGAGAATCTACCGGATCAACTCCAAACTTGGTGCTTTTCCTAAACCATCCTTAAATTGCTTCTTTTCATTCTCTACTTGTTCCCAAGAACACTTCAATTGCATGGCTTTTGCTTTTCTCGGTTCTTGAACATGGCAAGCCTCTTTTCAATAGTTCTATTTTCAACCATTTCTGGAGACATTGGCCTTCTTCTTGTTATTGTCATTACAAAATTCCATCATGATTGAAGCTCCGGTTAAGCACACCCTTCGCACAACCTTGGGCTTGATGCCATTCTTGACCCTAGGATAGAGCCGTTATAGGCTCTTTATCCTACGCATGCATTTCCTACTTGACTTCTCTCTTGTGAAATTAAGCCGAGTTAAAATCCAAGCTTGTTAAGTTCTTAAAAGCATCTACTTGTTCCCATGAACACTTCAATTGTATGTCCTTTGGTCTTACTTGGTTCTTAGACTTGGCAAGCCTCTTCTTCAAATTCTTTTTAGATATAAGTTCAAGACATTGGTCTTCCACTTGTTGTAATTGCTAACATATAATGTATTCTATTGACAACCATGTCATATTTATCTTGAAGATTAAGCTTTTGTAGCTTTGAGCGCTTAGCCTTCACAAAATGCCATGAAGAGTGTGTAGGTATAGATAGGTGACTGATCAATTGTCATTTATATGGTTGGATCATATAATTGCTTTTAGGGGCTGATAAATTTGTATTTCATACCTATTCACTCTTATCCAATTTTTTTGTTCTTTGCATACCTCTAGAGGTGGTTATCTCATGTATATACATGAGATTTTGAAGATCAAAATGTCTAGTTGACTCCTTACTTAGCCAAGTTTGAGCCTCTAATCTCCATGTACATCTGATTGTGCATCTAAGTAAGATGGTGTGCAAATTGACACGTGGACTAAAACTCATATTCCTCCTCTTTCATAAAATAGGTTGCATGATAAGTACTATGCACCTCCCTATACGAACATCCTCTATCGGTCTCCATATTTGAAACTCCTCGCTGAAAAATCCTTTTACATTGTACAATTGCATTAGGATTCCTCAATCTGATTGAGGAAATGCTCATCACCCCCTTGAGTGGTTTAGTACTCGATAATGTCATTTTATTTCTTCGGGCAAGATTATGGAGGAGCTTGCTCTAAATGCTCATGCTATGAATTCTCATCCTCGTGTAGTTGCTCTTTGGGAAACTACTCATTTGGTTTCATCACGCTCATCCAATTCTCCTTCCATGGGTTGTATTTCTAGAGAAACCCATATCTCTAGACTACACCAAGTGAATTGATCTGTTGGTGAAATAATTTGTCGCAATGTAGATGATTGGTTTTCACCAATGGTCACGGGGCTAAGCCCCTCCTTGTGTATGGGGAGGCTCCCATTATTGAATGTAAACTAACTAAAGTCGTGGGGTGGACGTTAGGCCGGGGATCACATAGGAATGTTCCACTAAATCTGTGGTAAAGTGCTTGTAGAATGTACAAGGGAGGAATTTTTTGTGAAGGGAGGTAAAGGGGAGTAGGAGAAATAAAGAGAGAGGGGGTTAATGTTGTGAGTAGGAACTATCAGATTCTCACCAACAATAACTAGAGTAGGTCCACATTCAATTAGAAGAACACAACAATGTAAGCAATCAACAAGACTAACAAACTAGAGACACAAAGTTCTGCAGATTCATTAATCAAGGACACAAAGTTCCTTCTTGGTTATACAAGATCACCATGCTTGTAAAGTTGGAGAGTAGAGAGGATAGAGGAAAATAGAAAAGGATAGAGGAACATAGAAAATGACATAGAGGAAATGTAGCTTTTATTTCTTGATGTAGTAGTGATACAAAGCTCAACAACATACAACAATCAACAATTGCCAACCCTTTGGAATGGAGAAGCCATTCCAATTTATAAC
This sequence comes from Taxus wallichiana var. yunnanensis, assembly GCA_018340775.1. Classification (NCBI taxonomy): domain Eukaryota; kingdom Viridiplantae; phylum Streptophyta; class Pinopsida; order Cupressales; family Taxaceae; genus Taxus; species Taxus wallichiana. Next base: position 343,817,150 of record CM031239.1, read on the forward strand.
ATTAAAAATATCCTTTCATCTTCCCCCACATGACTTTTCACCTATCCTCATCACTTGTGACCTTCAACATTAACATTGTAAGAGTCTTTTTCACTAATAAGGAAAATACTCACTTTTGTATCCTAGGAATATTAACATTGTAATACTCCTTTTTCACTAATAAGGAAAAGACTCACTTTTGTATCCTAGGAATATGGAAGGTCACTTAAGTGAATAAGATGAAATAACAAAAAGTGCATTCTTAATGAAGAATTTGAATATGGAGAGAGAAGAAAGAGGAGGAAGAGAGAGGAGGGTTGATCAATTTGATGAGGGTGAAGTCTCTGCTAATGAAGAACTAGCCATTTATGATCCTTGAGGGAGAATTCTTGGAATGAGCTCCTATCCTTTGAATTCTCTATTGAACTCGGGCTGCCACAGTGCCACCTTTTCTACTTATGGAATACGAATGTAGCTCAACACTTTGATCCATGTCTTGGGAACATCATTGATAGCCTTGCACTGATTAAACCATACCTTGTGATCTCCTGCAATGTTAGAAATATAGCCTTTGATGTTGGCAAGGGACTCCAAAGTATCCTTGTTAAAGGAGAAAAGATCACTTGCCTCCTTGACCAACTCTTGGAAAGAATCAATGAGTTCTTCCAATGATGAATTCTCAGTGAGTGGAAGGGATCCAAGCTTTTGAACACAATTGTTGACATCATCCAAAATCTTGAAGGCATGTTGTTCACTAGATTCAAGTTCGGAGATGACATCGTTTATCATGTCATATCTAGCATTCAGAGTGCGGGTACAAACTGGGGATAAGTTCTTAGCAATAGATGCGAACACATTCTTACTCACGAGAGTGTGGGAATCGAGGAAAATCATTTCAGACACAAGTGGGAACACCTCATCCCAATGAATCTTCTCTTTTCAATGGCCTCCCTTGTCTTTACTTTCGAAACAGTGGCAAGAACATACTTGAACAACGAAAGAACCTCTGGTAGCGATGTCTTTCCTTTCTCGAGGATCTTTTCAAACACATTTGTCATTAGCTCTCCCTTGCATTGTATGTCCTTGCGCCTTCTTGATCACCTCAAAGTCGAAACTACTAATTGGAGAAATGGCTTTGCGGGAGAGGCAACACCTTTGCATTGGGCTTCAAGAAAGATTGAACGTAGGCAGTGAGAGTTCTCACATACTCTTCCAATTGTTCTATTGTTTGTTTGTATTCTTCATTTCGAGAAAGCATGCGGGCAATAGATTCCTTGAACAAATGAGCATCACCTTCGTGTGTAGCTTGACCCAAAGAGATGCGGGTCAACTCATAGTCCTCCCGATTCATTTCCTCCGCAGGTTTTGCAACTTTTGGTTGGTCCACCTCCACACACTGAGATCCAGAGGCTCAAAGAAGAATCGAGAGGTCATTTGTGCCTTCTTACTTTGCTTGTTTCTCAAGATTTTTGTGATGGCTCCAAAGTCAGGCACTGTAGCTTGTTGTATTGTTCTTGGTTAATTTCCAAGTAATTCTTGAATCCATGGGAATGCTTTTGTCGGAGTAGATATGAAGTTAGTCATAGGGACACTTTGAGGAGCTTGGTAAGGGATCACATCTTGTTCATGGTGGGAAGATTCCGCCTTCAAGAAAGACATACTTGGATGTCGATGAAGAATAGGAGGTCGTGATGGATCAATCTCACCTGGCTCAAGAGGCTTTGTGGGATCTTCGATGATTCTTGGCCTTCTTATGAAGCTTCCTAGGATGTGGAACTTCTGCACGCTCTTCTTCCATCATCTTTCTCTTTGAAGACTCTTTTAAATGAGTGGAACCCGTGGCCTTTTCGGTTGTCCTGAAGGGAGAGGTGTGAGAAGCTTGCATTTGTGGAGACAACAAACTACCTTGATAAAGGAAGTTCTCTTCTCGCTTGAACCATTCCTTCGATCATTTGATCATCTTGCCATGGATATCTTTGATATTACTTGATTCCCTGATGTTCCATGGAGTGAGAGGAAGAGGGTAAGATTGTGATGTTTGATATTCTAGGATCGAACAAGTCTATTCCATCATCTTCTATTTCATCCATGAACCAGTCAAACTTGAAATCTCTCATTTGGTCGATCGACATCCACATTAGTCCCTTTTACTCGATTTCAAATTCATCTCGTGCGGTTGGCCTAACGAGTCCTCGGTTTGAGGTGTGTAATGCAATCTTGGGTAGTACGACGAGGGTAAGATCATAGCTTGAGATCCTAATGTAGGTGAAGGTAGAGAATTGGATGAAATGGCTTCCGTATTTCCCAATCAGTGCAACTACTTGAGAGGAGATCCTCAACTTTGGGTTGCCTTCGACGAGTTTGATGATGAACATGGTTGAATGCATCATTAACCTAGCAAAATGACAGTTACTTTTTTAGTACGTGAACCGCGGACTTCTCATAGGAAGGTGATTTCTAAGATACATTGAGAGCAGCAATTTGGCCCTTGAATGGTCTTGTGAAGGCAAGAACATATACTGTAAAAAGTCATGAACTATGAACTTCTTAGTTGAAGGCAACTGAAGCAATTGTTGATGGATGTTATCACTGATAATCTGCCCCCAATCTATCACTTGATTCCCTTTGGTAGCAACAAGGATGAACTAAGCCATCCAATCTTGGAGCTCTCTTGTTGTTTCCTCTCCCATTATCCCGCTCGGAGGGATAATGGCATTTGAATATCCTTCATGGAATTCACTTTTGGAAAAGATTTTGGGAACATGAGAAGGTTTTCCTCCTACCCTGCACTACGAACCGAGTGCTAAGCCCGCAAGTATGTGTATGTATTCCCCACTCATGTGATGTAAATTCCTTGGTGACGTTGACCATGTTATTGCTAGTGGGAATTTGCAGACATTGAGAGATGCCCCTGGGAGTGAGGATTACAAGGATTGAATTGTCGTCTGCTCGCACTATCCTGGAATCAACTTCATAGTGTTGCGCACAGGTGAGGATGAATTCAAGTGCTTTGAACGGATAGTGGGTGACCTCCCATTGAAAATAGCCTTCTCAAGAGAATCTTCTCCTCCACTGGTTCACGAGGTCCACAAGCATCCTGTTTTTCAAATACTCCAGATCTATGTGAGTGACATCACCTTTGTCTCCCTAGCCGGGATATTAGGTGATCGGGGTTGGAATGGTTTTTAGACCCGAGTATTTGAACTTCATAATTCCAAAAAGCATTGAGATAGGCAGGGTAAGAGTTGCCACAAATATTTTGGACTCAAATCCAAAACTTGCTATTTTTAGCAGGTCCTACCTAGGAGTGTTATTTTTAGTAAGTTTTCACTCTTTTTACTTTATGATGTTTCTTGCACATTCTGAGTATTACAAATGCCGAAAACTTACAATTTTTAGAAAGTTGCTATTTTAAGACATCCATTGCTTTGAATATTTGCTATTTTTATAAAGTGCACTTATAGGTGTTGGGTTAACGAAAGCAAAGTAAAAAAATTCTGTTTTGCACCAAGACCTTATGCTCCGAATTTCAAAGTTTTCCATCCGTCGGATCTCCGTATAAGCGAAAAGCAAGTTTAGGGTTTGATATTTTTTAATGATCTTGTAAAAATACACAAAGATCGATGGATTTGCTTTGTGTCTTGTCAAAGTTGTTTTGGAGAGGAAGATACTAACAAAATTTTTGGAAACATTCTGAGGTTGAGGAGATACGAGCAAATCTTCGGTTTGATGGTTATGGATGTCTGGAAAAAATTTGTGCAACATTTTGAACAAAAATGGAGTTTGGGGATGTTTTATCAACACCTTGACATGAGAAATTGACTAAGTGCTTGGAGAGAGAGCAATTTCAATTTGTATATGTTTCTGACTCACTTGAGCCCCCCCGTTAGTTAACCGAGTTAGAAAATTTTGCACATGAGGGGTGAGGTGTTCCCTTTGCCCCTTTGGGGATAGTTGGGACAAAGTAGGAGGCAAAAGTGCGACTTGGGAGTGTGAGGGGCTGGAAATGAGGTTTGGGGGCGAATTGGGTCACATGGGGTGAAAGGGACTACTCAAGTGACTAGGAGCTGACCAGTGTGACAAGAGGGGTCATACTTTTGTGTCCCCTCTATCCCCTCTGTCCCTTGGTCCCCTTGGGGACATTTGGGACAGGAGGCAAAAAGTGCGACTTGAGGGTGAGGAGACATGAAAGGGGGTAAGTGGGAGTGAAAACATGCAACCTAGGGGCAGAAGTTGTAAGTTATAAGTGACGGAAGATTTACTTGACAAGGGGGTCGCACTTTTGTGTGCCCTATGTCCCCTTTGCCCCCTAGGGGACGGTTGGGACAAAGTGGAGGTGAAAAGTCCGACTTGTCACTTTTGGAAATGATTTTAACTCGTGTCTAAATCGAGACACCGGGAGTGAGAATTCCTCCTTGGGAGCTTGGGAAAGTGTTTTGGGGTCAAACCTTATATGATTTTGACTCCAAAACACTTGGTGAGATCAATGGAACCATTATTGAGACCCAATTCTGCTTGCAATTTCAAATTTAGGGCATATTTCATCTTTGACTAAGAGGGGCAGCTGCAGTGTTCAGAATCATCTCAGGGAATATTTGGGTCTTGGAGAAAATTTCATGTTTCCATCTTGTAGAGGATTCCAAGAGCTTTTTGATGCCTATTTGTTTGCCTCCTAACTCCTTTTGAAACTCTTGGAATCATCCGGAGAAGTCAGCTTTCACCATTAAGGCATTCATTCACTGCACCTAGAAATACCCGGCCTTGCACAAGTTCTTTGAATCAAATTTTCTTCCCAAAATTTTCCTAAATTTCTTCGGACATCTTCAATACTCTCCTACATCACCTTTAGATGCTTTAGATTTTCCCTGTACGCTTTCGGAGGATGTGTACCAGCTGTAGAATGGCCAAAAATGGCCTTTTTAGGCCTCCGGAGGAAATTGTCTTTCATCGAATTTCAATGAGAAAACTAATCACTTTAAACACGCTTCCCTGCACATTGAAACACAATGAAAAATCATGTTAGTACTTTCCTGTGAGCTCGGGTGAGGTATAAGCGAGGCGAGTTGGCTAGAGGAAGGATGCACAGTGACCGGGAATCTTAATTTTCAATTATGGGCTTAGTTGCCATGCTTTAAGTTTCAATTTTTATGCGAGTTATTTTGCATGACAACATGGTCATAGTCAAAAATAGGGCTAGAAGTCATGCATAGAGTAAGATTCATTGTTATAGGTTGGGGCTTAAAAGCCCTAGTAGTAAAGGTGGAAGAGAGGATGCAGGTGGTTTTGATCCCAATGTCACGGTGACACTCTACTTAATTTTGTTGGTGCAAAATAAAATTGTGAGGATGTTCCTTGAGAAGTAATATTTCTCGAGGGTACCCAATGTCTGTTTGTTTTTCTGCTATGGATGATACACATCTCCCTCTTCCTCATCATTCTTGCGGTATCCTTCATTTTCATCCTCTTTGGTCCTTTCCTTGTAGGACCCTTTCTTCTCCCTGCTCATCCTTTGAGTTGTCTCGCCGTTAACCCCCTGTAAGGGAGAATGTCGTCGAATGTCTTATAGAAGTATGTTTGTTTGAGAGCTTATTGCCGTTTGGGTTTGAAGTGGCTAGATATTTTTCTTTTGGTCCTTTTCTCCTAGAAACTAGTTTTTCTCCTTTTATTTCTGTTGAAGCCATTGCAAATGTTTTTGTGTTGGATTTGCATTTGAGAGTGTTGTGGCACAACACAACCAAACTTTCTTAAAGCTTGGGGCCATGAGATTTCTACTTAGGACTATTTTAAATTTGCTTTAACTTCTTGTTTTGTTTTCCTTTACACATGTTTTTAGAGGAGCACCAATGCCTTTGTTTGCAAAAGGGATGTTCACAAAAGGAATGCACACGGGGAAAGAATATGTTTTGTAAGAATGCTAATGAGGCCATAACATTCATTTAGTCTTCATACCTAGTAGCTCCACTCCTTGATTTTGCAACCTTGTCTAAAATAAATTCGCCTTTTAGTGAAAAGGGGTATGATCATAGTATCATGCAAACTGTGTGAGAATACTTCAAAGAGAAGCAGGAAACTATGCACAATTGCCATGCACACGTAGAAAAACATTTCATCTTCATAATCTCAGGTCATCTTTTCAATTTACACTATTTTGTAAGCTTGGAAGTAAAAGGGAGAGCATTTTGTTTTTAAGTAAAAGTGGATCCCGGGAATATTTCAGGAATGAATCTATGGGAAGTGTTTGCGGGGTGTTCTATAGCTTGTAAAAACCATTCTTAGTCACTTTAGCAACACTCCATGGAAATTTGAAACAAAACTTGAAGAAAGTGTGCGAACTGCAGTTTTCTTGAAATGGTTGGTTTGCACTTTTTGAGTCAATATTTGGGAGGACAAATCAAATTTGATTTTTGAGAAAATTTTCATGAAGGAAGATAAAGTTGGGGAGAAAACAATGGTCTAAGATTTGTTGAAACATCTTGTTGCGACGAGGATATTTGCTGCAATCAAAGTTGGATTTTCAGCATTTCATGCAGTTTTACACAACCCTTTTGTTTGCAATTTTCCGTGTTTTCAAATATGGCTAGTTGGCACTTTTCAATGCAATGTTTCAAAGGTCAAATCAAGTTTGATGTGAGAAAATTTTCATGAGAGAAAACAAATGTGGGGAGAGCACAATGGCCCAAGTTTTGCAGCAACAACATATTCCCATGAAGAAGTTCATGCAGTCAAGGCTCCGCTTTTCAAGTTTTCGTGGAGTTGCAACTTGCAAAATATGGCTGGTCAGCACTTTTCGGTGCAATATTTGGAAGGACAAATCAATTCTGATGTGTGGGAAAATTTGCACAAAGGATGACAAATGTATGGGGAATAAATTGATAATGGATTCATAGTAAACCCTTCTCTCAATCAAAAGATATGACTGGCCAAAATCACCCAGTCAAACAGATTTGATAGTCTTTTACATGGCCAATTTTTCTGCAACTTTAACAGTTCTCGGATTTGGCTATGAGAGTGATTTTGGAATGCAGCTCACCCACTAAGAGGTAAAAAATTTGTGGAATGCAGCACCCAGGTGAAATGAACTGTTTGTAGGAAATTATTAGAAAACCAACATTGTTTTGTGTTAGGAATTGTCCAACGATAACAACCTTTAAGCCATATTGACTGATAGTGCATTTGTCTTTTTGGACTGTACACTTGAACCACAATTTCTGTTTATAACATTGAAAAGCTCATCCAGAGTGACACATCGGTGGCAAATTTGGAAGACAATCATTGAAAATTGAGAAGCTGTTCATGTCTGAGCACAGAAGATGCAAAAGGGTGAAAATAGAAACACTGTCTGAGCTATTAAAGGAAGGTGCTATTCATAACAATTATTTTATGGAGGAGCTAATTGTGAGGTATGATAAGAGTGAAGCTTAAAGTGTGGCTTTCATGGAGAGATATTAGGAAAATTAAAGGAGCAGATCAACTGAAGTAGTTCTGTGGAGTATTTTAGCTTTTTTAGTTAATAAAGCATGCAAGTTGATAAAACACTTCAATTTATCCTTTTATTGTGCATCCATAGTTTTTAAATTAGAAGTAAATAAAAGCAAATTATGCATGGCGGATGTGACCTCATTGCTTTGCTGTAAAAGGGCTTTCATAGTTTCATTTTAAGGGGTGATGAATTGTCGAGTAAAATTTCACTGGGAATAAACTTGTACAAGGAATTTCTGCAAAGAGGTTTTGATTGCGAATAATACTATTTCCAGATGTAATAGAAGCAAGAATTTCATTTATCTCTCAAATGTTGAATGATCTATTATTGAATTTCTGGGATATCTGCTACTACTTTGCATGCTATCTTGTAAGGAAGGTTAGTCTGAGATTTACAATGAACTTTTGGTAAAGGAATTTCTACAAAGAGGTGTTGATTGTGAAAATTACTATGTTGCATGGAAACGGAAACGGAAATGAAATGCGGAAACGACAATTTTCAAAAAACCTTGGATACGAAACGTTACCGGAAACGTCCGTACATATATATATATATATATGCATAATACTCATTTTATAATTGTAAATTTGTAGACCATAAGAGATAATTGATAAAGCACTCAAAATATTGTCTCTTCCTTCAAGCTGCTCCTTGATGTCTCTTTGCTCTTCACAATGCTAAATGTTAGTTTAGTGAAAACTGAATTTAGCAAGAGAGAAAATGAGAGTGTGATTTAGAATGGACCCAAGAGGTCATTATATAGCTTTTAGGAAGTGTTTTTAGCAAGTCTAGGTAGGTAGATTAGGGTTAGGTGTATTAAATGCTTTTATTTTTTATTTTTAAAAAGTTTTGATGCTTAAAACTTAGAAAAATCGGCGGAAACGTTTCCGGAAACGTCCGGCACGTTTCGGGCACGTTTTGTATGCGTTTTGCGTTTCGGAAACGTTTCCCCATGGATACGGGACCCTCAGGGATGTTTCAGTGCTTCTAAGGAAAATTACTATTTCCGGACGTAATAGAAGCAAGAATTTCATTATCTCTCAAATGTTGAATGATCTACTATTGAATTTCTGGGAAACTTTTAATATTTTGCATGCTATCTTGTAAGGAAGGTTAGCCTGAGATTTATGATTCTAACTTGAATGTTTATTTGTTTAGGTCCTAATTACTTTGGATGACTAAATGCACTTTGCAATTCACAATTTGTGAGAAATTAGTTGGAGCTACATTTAAATTAGTATTCCTCGTGTCTATAAAATCCTTATTTGAGTAGGATTCCATGTCACTAGTCCTTTAACATTTTAGTTTGTGAAGATTGCTGCAAACTTTTGGTAAGTATATTTGAAGGTCAGATAGTTTTTATTCTCTTTAAAACTTCTTTTTGCCTCACTCTTCCCTTTTATTTTGAGCTTTTTAGTGATGAATGGATTCAAAACTTGTATTATATCAGATTAGTTTCCATAAGTTAGTAGCTCAGATTTGTTTTGTTAAAGTAATTGTTGTTAATCTAACACATTTGGTGATTGGTTGTTCCAAAATTGCCAAATAAGGTTGTAACTTGATTTGTCATCCCTTAAGAGCTATTAAGCCACATGTTCTCCAAATTGCTCACAACACCGCTACTCTTTCGAGCTGCACATGCAACTTATGCCTTGGTAGCATTAACTAGAAATCCCTAAAACAAGAGGGTATTTTACTCGTCTTTTGCTTGTGTGCTATATTGGACTATATTGGACTTTTAGTATGTTTGCATCTTTCTTTTCTTTAACTTTCTAGGTGCTCTCTTTTTGAGCGCTTAGGGCTGTGGGACATCAATTGTTAGAAATTCCCACCAAATAGAAAAAGTTTCCTCAGATCCTTCAATGTTGCTCTGAATTTTTTTAAGCTCGGAATGTGATGCAATATTCATACAGATGGTCATAGAATAGGAAAAAGCTTGTAATAACATGTAATTTGGAGCACCTTATTAATGCATCCTTCATCCTTGCCCACAAGAAATCATACCTATTTAAAATTTATCCATGCTTAGGTCCTTGCACATATGAGATCAGCCATAATACAAGAGCAAAGCTTGTTGTTTCTCCTATCAGTTGACAATAGGTGAGCTCTCGGGGTATTGGACCCCTTTATTCTGCAAATAAACGATTCACTACTTGAGACTTCCTTGAACAATACAAATGTAGACATTGTAAGGAATCTATATCTCAAAAACTCCGGAATAACATCTTCCCTCTTTGCCATTGTGATATCCCTTTTCATCTTGCTTCTAATGTTGGGCAGTCCCAAAGTCTTGGAGAACTCTTGAGGTTTGTATCTCAGTGGCTGTTCCTGTACCAACAAGTTTTATTTTCTTGTGCTCAAAACATATTCATAAAAACATGGTAATAAAAGTCGTTTTTCTTGTTGAACAATGGAATATCTATAAGATGGTGGACCTTGGCTCTTTGTATCTTCTTTGCAAGATGTTGGTCATTCTTAATCTATTAGTGATAGTTTTTATTGGGTGGGAGATACAGTTGCTTTTCCTTGGGAGCTCTTTTCACCTTTTCCTTCGTCTACTTCAGATTTTTCTTCTTCATGGTTTTCTTAGTCTTTGTTTTAGGTTAAGCCTTGAAGCTGGAATGAGCAGCTTGCTTTTTATTGGCTCAGAATCTTTGATCACTATTTGCATGTGAGTATGCAGCTTTGCTAGAATATTGGAGGTGTCTCTTTTTCCCGACATCGGCACTAGGAGAGTCCTTAATGATTTGTGGTTTGTATTTTCTTGGCATGGGATCCATTGTTATAACATATGTCAGTATTTGGAATTGGCTGTGATGATTGGTAAGTGTGGAGCTTGGCATGCTTCATTTTCTCAATTTCCTTAATGATTTGTGGTTATAACTTTATTCTTCCCGTATCCCCCTCCCTCGTTCTTAGTTACTCATCAAACGGCACCAAGTTTCTGTCTGTGATTTCGATCAGTTACTCTATCATCCACAAGGTTCAAAGAGAGGGCTCTCCCGGTAATCTTTCAATCAAAGAGAGGGGGGTGCATGAATGGTAATGAATACTCTGCTATAACATGTGTGAGTATTTGGAATTGGTTATGATGATTGGGAAGCATGGAGCTTGGCATACTTCAATTTCCCAATGGTCCAATTCATAGTTCGTATTCTCATACTTGGTTGCTTCAACAATACTAAAATTTCTTCAGAAAACATAAATTTATTCAAAATATAATATCAAACGGGTATTGGCACTCACTGCAGTATTGGCAAGTACTCTCCACAAGTGCTATGGATAAACTTGCTCGGACTGGGGAATACCAAAGTTGTGAGTTTCAATGGCAAAAATTTGCCTTGGGATCACTTGGGCAAGTACTGGCAAGCTCGGTGAGTACTCGCCAAGTATGTAAACAATGGTCCAACTACTATTAAATATTTCTATATTTGAATGACATTCCTTATAATCCTAGTCTCCAAATAAATCTTCTATCTATGTCCTATTGAGAGGGTTCAACTTTACCAGTCGAAGAAATATTGATGGATATGTATCCTCTTAAGATTCCACTCTAAAATAATCCTTTATGCATACTAAACAGTTTTTATTCCAAATTATGATTTTTGTTCTTGCAATTCTTGATTTAGCACCTTTTAATGCTTCCAACCTCCCTTTGAAAATAGGCTAACTTGCATTCCTTGTTTGCTAACAAATTATTTTCTCCCTATCAATCAATTTGCACGAACATAGAATACTCTTCTCCATAATTTTGATAATTTGTCAAGCAATTGCTGTGCAATCATTGTCTTTGGCACCTTGTCCAATAATTGGTGTGTAACTCTTCCTTTTGGGACTCGGAACAAATACCATTCAATCCCTTGGTTGAATTCATCGTGTGTCATGTTGGACTATTTTCTTCTTTAGTCAAACTACCTTTATCCTCAAACAAACTCAATTCTCTCTTTGACAACGATGTTACGTGCTGTGGCAAAAACAACACTCTGGATTAATTGCTGATTTAAAAAAATTTAATCAGTTACAATTTTCCTCCTTTTCCTTCTAATGGCTGAAAACTATGAACTTATTTATAAGGTTTTCAAACTTCTCTTTCAAATTGTCGATGTTTCTTCACACAACTAATTTCTTTTAAGCTCAAATTTGCTTTTTGTCTTTTCCAATCACATTTTTATTTCCTCAAATGTCTTCACATGTCAACACCAAGTCTTAGGCTTGTTTATATCATGAACAAAATTGTCTAGATCTTGGATAGATTAGGTGTGGGGGTGTGGAGGGGGAGGGGGTTGAAGGGAAAGGGAAGTAAGCTGGGTAGCAGAAGGGCGGGAGTTAAGTTAGGGTGTGGTAGCAATATAATTAGGGAAAAACCATATAAATGAGGTCAAGTGGCGTTATGCCATGAGGAATGACCTCGTAAGATGGGGGCCTAGATGGTTAAGGATGTTTGTGCTGGACGTGCCTAGTTTTAGACGAATGAATGACTCCCACCAGAGGGGTTATTGGCTTCTAGATGGATGATCTCTCCTTTCGAACAAATGTTCCTTATTTGGATGTGCCCATGAGATCATACAAACTTCATATAGGGTTAGAGGGCCTCCATAATTTCTTAGACACCTCACTTTTTTTTGATCATTATTCCTTAAGGTCACTTTTTTCTCATAGGCTTTGTTTTGGAGACAAATGTCTTCTCCTCGAGTGTTGCACGAGGCTGTAGATGGGACTATTTTTTCTTGAATATGCTTCTCTAGGGGTGCTGGCCAAGAAAGATAGTATGAATCTTTTAGCCATAATAACATTACATACATGACAAACATGGCAAATCGAAAGTGTAAATGGAATTTAATTACACTGGTTTTAAAGGGAAAAAACGTGAAAAATTAAAAGATGCTAAAATACTCATAAAAACATGGGAAAAAATCTACAAATGTTATTTCATGCCAAATAGAGTGTGAAAGAGAAACAAATTCCAAACTTCAATTATAAGACATATAAAAATTCAATGTTTCCAATTACTCAAGTTCTCATTATGTATTGAATTTTCAGTCTTAGGGTACATATTGTCATAGACTCCTTACTCGTGAGACATACAAAAACAAAATTAGAGATTACAAAATTCAAGTAGCCTCTAAGGCAAAAATGATTAGATATGTGAAGTGGAAGTTGGTGCCCCTGCGTTTGTAGTCTTTTGGTCTAAATGAGCACTGTCATGATCATCTAAAACCTCATTCATAATGTCCAAATCCTCTTAAAGATACGTAGGCTCTGTATCCTCCTTGGATGTGATTCATTCCAAATCAGGGTCAATCTCATCTGGATCAATTGGTTGATCATTTTGAACACTGCCCCAAGGTTAGCAATGATCAACACATAAGTTCTCAACCTACCAGTGTATGCCAGAAAAATAAAAAAATAATTGAAAGTCATTATTTAAAAGTTTCGAATGTCGAATTTTTTTCAAGCGCAGACGGAGGTTGTGGTGGAAAAAGACCAAATCATTTATCCGTTGTTGGCTCAGTTGGTTGCATTTCTTAGAATGTATATGTTTAAATGCACTCGAAGAATGCTCACAAACAGAAGAATTGCATGGTTGTGTTAGCATTTACATTGCCATCCAATGAAGTCATTTGATATTATGGCCAAATTACTCCCACCATTGTGTTGAAGTCAGATTAGTTCCAAAAGCAAAATTTATTAATAAACCCATGTTATCGAATTCCATTTAATGTATAATTATTTAGATTGCAAATTATCAATTTAGAAATTAATACCTGGTGTTTCTGCCTTTCCTGATTTCATTGCATATATTTATGACAAGATGCCATTTGCTTGCTTGTATAATGGCAATTCTACTATGGCTTCTCATCTTTTCTTTGCAGCAGGAAAGGACATTGAAATTACATTTGAACATTGCTGCCCCACTTCTCTATTTTCTTTGAATGATGGATTATAAAATGTAGAGGGATTAAAGAAGTAGCCTGCAACATCAATGTGATTTGTTTGGCAATCCCATCTAGCATCTATGATCTCCGAAATTGACACGAATCTCCTCTCATAATTCTGCAAGTTGGATTGTATTGCCTCCTTCGCCCTATCCATGGCCTCATAAAAGTAACCCCTTGGGGATTTTTTCCAATCAACCAACCTTTGCATTCTAATCGCTCTGAAATTTGCACAATCTCTTGTGCATCCGTCCGATGTGCATCATCAAACACAAGATGTGAAAATGGTGATTCCATCCATATAACTAGAAAAAGAGCACTCTACCCAATCTGATGAAACAAACATCTGCTTGAGCTTAATCTTTTGGGCACATAAATTCTGCATTGCCAAAATAATTAGTGGTAAAACTTGTTACCCCTTGTCTCTGAGCGACTACCCTATTTTTGCATGCCAAAGTTAATAGGATTTATTCATTGAATAGCCTAGCCAATCCATTTTCTTTTGGTGGAATAAATAGGATATTGTGTTGCTTTAATCCCGTTCTAAATTTTTCTTGCAATATTTATATGGAAATATCTTCTATTGGCTTGCCGATTTGTACACATGCTAAGCGAACCAAAGGATTGTTGAAACAAGTAGCTTTCTTTGCCGCTACGTTGAGAAAGTTTGCATTCCTCCTAAGTTTGGTACACTTTAAAATACTTGTTAGTATAGCAAATATGCACAACCAAACCAAAAGAAACCGACAAAAGACACATAAATAGAATAACCACACATGACACTTATTCATATAATATAACATAGACATTTTGTAGAAAAAAATACTACGAGGGAAACCACATGTAAGAGAGGTTTTTCAACATGTGCTTAAACATAACAAAAGTAGGATGGATCATGAGAAGGTATGTTGGTTAGACAATAACCAAAAATTACCTTTTGTATCAAATACACTTAGTAAACCCTATGATCCAAAAATGGATATGAAAAGACCCAATTCTATGTATTCTCCTTATTGATACTTGCAGTGCATATTCTTGGCATGTTTTTAATATGGAGAATGGTCAAGTTAGGTGTTGCTGATCCAGACACCTTCAAATGGCATAAGAAGACCAATGTTGTTCTATAGACGCCCAGACACCGGTCGCCTCCTCCAGATGTTTAGGACGGCCGGATGCCTCGTGCAGACGCCTCCTCTAGATGCTTGACACCTCTTCCAGTGCACCGAAATGGGAATACGAGAAGTTGCAAATGCTTGGACTTCCCGGATCAATTCGCCTTCCCGATCGGTTTGTTTTGCCTTCCCCATCGTGGGTAAGAGCAACTATGAGTGCAAGTTCAATTCTTCATTCTAGCAAAGCGGTTTTGAGTGAATTCAATTGAAGGCCAATTTTGGCATTTGAATTTGTAGGTTTGTATTTTGGAGAATTACATAGTGAAAGGGAAGCAATTTGCTTACCCAATTTGGAGTTTTTCCCACATTGGGTTTCTCTAGGATAAATCTTGTGTCTCCTTTGCCTTCTATCTCTCATATTTGAGTATTTTGTGAATGTTTAATGCACATTATATTGGTTAAAAGGAACTTAGTCAATTGTTCATTCTTGTCACTAGAACAAGATTTGTTTATTGTTCAAAAGAGGTAGTTTACGGATCAGATTGGTATCAAAGCAGTTAAGATCAAATTGTTTTTGTGTGGTTTAACTTGTGTTGACATTTTCAGTTAGATGCCCCTTACTCAAAAGGGAAGTGAAAGCGGTGAAGGTATCCTCATTCCTTTTGAGCAGTAGATTTCCACTAGGAAGTGGAAGCAAGGAATCTAAGACATGACTCATAGAGAAGATGCAAGTGAGAGTGAAGAGAAATGTTTCTACAAGTTGGAGGCGAATGTGGCAAGTTTGTCCAAAGATGTGGGCAATATTTCCTTGTCTATAGGGAAATTGGAGTCCATCATGGGATTGCTCATGGAGAAGCTTGGTGTTCCAAAAGAGACACTAGGAGGCCATGAAGAAGACCCTCATGAGTATGAGGAAGATCAACCCCGTGCCAACCCTACTCCTCCATTTAAAGCAGAGGCAAAGATATAGATTCAGCCTTATGATGGGGACGTGAATGCCGAGAAACTAGACCATTGGCTAGCTCAACTTGAGGTATATTTCAATTTGCATCAAATCAATGAGTCAACAGATTTCATTTGCAAGGTTAAAATTAACCAATCATGCTTTAACTTGGTTTGAAAGCTATGTTCATTCTTTGGTTGTTAAGAAGCTTCCTCCTATTACTAAGTGGGATGAATTTAAAAGCTAATAAAAAAGCAATTCTATCCTATTTGTTATGAGGAAGAGAGGTCCATGTATTGGCAATATCTCAGGCAGAAACAAGGCCAAAATGTGCAAGAGTACACCAGTGAGTTCGAAAGAAAGTTGTCCAAATGGGCAAAGATGTAGCGGACCAGGACATTCTAATGAAGTATATCGGTGGACTCCATAGCCACTTGAGGAGACCAATCCTCTTGGCCAAGCCGGTGAATGTAGATGAGGCTTGTTCTCAAGCCCACTATTTAGAGATGGACAAGAAGAAGAGTTCATCTACCTCTCAACATGCTTCAAACAAACAAGGTGACACCAAGCAAAAGGAAAAGGGAAAGGTAAGAAGAATGCTACTTCCATTTCTAAGAAGGATACTAAAGTTCATTGTGGTCCTTGTAATGTTGACACTCATTCCGAGGAAAATGTTGGAAGCTCCACCGGAATTACATCCCTTCAAAAATAAGAAGAATAAAAAGAAGGCCATGGCTGCCCTCCAAGGAGAGGAAATATTTTGCAGCGAAGAGGTGGATGAGACAATGTGTTGTACCTCCGTCCACGTAGAGAGGTATGTTTGGGTAGTAATAATGTTGTTCAAGAAAATGAACTGACTAAGCTTTTTCATATAAAAATTCAAGTAAAGAAAACTAAAGTGGATGCTCTCTTTGATACTTGTTCTCAAGCTAATTTGGTTAGTAAAGAGTTAGTGGACAAGCTAAAGTTGGAAACTTACAATCATCCAAGTCCGTACTCATTGGGTTGGGTGAAGAAAGGCGTAGACATCAAGGTTACTAAGCAATGTAAAATTACGTTTGGTATTGATAAGAAGTTTATTGATGAAGTTACTTTGGATGTTGTTTCACTTGATGTGTGTTGTGTAGTATTTGTGACTGTACTTGTATATCAGGGATGACATCCTCATGAGAAGAGCCAATCAATACCGGTTGGTGAAGGATGGTAAGAACTACATCATTTCAGCCTTTGCAGGAGACTCGAAGATCTCTTTGGTAAGTGCCACTAAAGCCCAAAAGCTTGTTAATGCAAGTGGGAAATTTGCATTACTTCTTTTAAGGGATAAGGTTATTGCATCTAGGACCACCTGTAGCATGTTTTCTAACAAGGAGCAAACTCAAATAAAAGAGTTGGTTTAGCAGTTTAGGGAAGTATTCCAAGAGCCTATAGGGCTACCTTCGGTTAGGTCAATTGAGCATGAGATACGTTGTTGCCCGATAGTTTGCTTCCAAACTTGGGATTGTACAAGCAGTCCTTGAAGGATGTCAATGAGGTAAAACAACAGTTGTAGTCTTTAATTAACCAAGATATAATTTGTCCTGACACTTCTCAATGTGGTTCTCCTATTGTTTTAGTACCTAAGAAAGATGGTTCATGGAGAATGTGTGTTGATTATAAATCTTTAAACAAAATAACCATAAAAAATAGGTACCCTCTTCCTCGCATTGATGATTTATTGGATCAGTTACAACATGCTAAATATTTTACTAAACTTGATTTGAAATCTGGGTATCACCAAGTGCGGATCAAGGAAGAGGACATCTGGAAAATAACATTCAAGACTAGGCAAGGGTTGTATGAATGGTTGGTATTACCATTTGGGCTATGCAATGCACCAGCTACCTTCATGAGGTTGATGAATGAGGTAATGAGACCATTTATTGATTCCTTTTTCATTGTGTACTTGGATGACATTCTGGTTTTTAGCAGAACTTTTGAAGAGCATATTAACCATTTGCATCAAGTTTTGCAAGTTTTTAAGGAGAACCAATTAGTGTTGAATGAGAAGAAGTGTGAGTTTGCTCAATAGTCGCTTGTCTTTTTGGGGCATGTGGTTGGAGATGGAGAGTTGAGGATTGATCGGGTAAGATAGAGGCCATTTTGAATTGGCCTACACCGTCTAGTTTGACCGAGACCAGAGTTTTGTTGGTGCAGATTCATTATCCAAGAACTTTTCTTCCATAACAACGCCGCTACATTCAAATGACGTTGACAGGTGGTAAGGCTTTTGATTGGGGTAAGAAACAACAAAATGCTTTTGAGTCATTTAAATACAAGATTAGTCATGCTCCATTTTGGCATTACCTAACTTACAACCCTTTCAAGTGGAAACCGATGCCAATGACTATGTTATGGGGGTTGTCCTACTTCAAGGAGGTAGGCCCGTATGTTATCATTTTGAATTATTTCATGGTGCAATTTTGAATTATTGTACATATGACAAGGAATTGTATGCTCTTGTGCAAGCGGTCAAGAAATGGAAACATTATTTGATGGGTAAAGAAACTATCATACACATAGATCACCAACCTCTTCAATATTTTCGCAGCTCAAAATAAACTTCAACAAGATAAACACTATAAATGGATGGGTTTTTGCAATAGTTCCATTTGATTATAAAATATAAGAAAGGTGTGACTAACAAATTAGTTGATATGTTATCTAGACCTCCTTTACTTTCAGCTATGGGCACATTAACTCTTCTTGAGCCTTTTGTGTGTGAAGCATATCAGGAAGGTTATGAGTAGGATCCAGATTTTGGAGAGATCTTTCAGCAGAAACCTCCAAGTGAGGGCTTTGCACCTAGGGGAGAATACTACTTCTAGGATGGGTTACTCTACAAGAACGAGAAACTTTGTGTGCCTAAGGGGGAAAGAGTTCAGTTGATGAGGGAAGCACACACTTCTAAGGTGGTTGGTCACTTTGGTGTGACAAAAAGACTGTAGCGCACTTACAGAGTTATTTTTATTGACCAAACATGCAAAGTGAAGTTGCCAAATTCATTGGGGTTGTGTTTTATGTAGTACAAGTAAGCTTAATAATAGAGAGTCGGGGATATATATGCCATTACCAATTCCTTCCCGGCCATGGGAAAACATCTCCATGGATTTTGTGGGCGGTTTTGCCTACTTCCAAGAAAGGGCATGATTACATCTTTGTGGTAGTGGACTGATTTAGTAAAATGTGTATTCTCATCCTTGCAAGAAAACCATCAAAGCCGCCGATGCAATGCAATCGAATTATTTTGCTAATGTGTGGGTTCATTTTGGTTTGCCTAATTCTATTGTATCAAATAGGACTCACGGTTCATAGGGAAGTTTTGGTCTACTTTGTGGGAGAAGATGGATACTAAGCTGAAAAGGTCTACTATTTTTCATCCGCAGATAGATGGGCAAACAGAAGTGGTAAACCGTACCTTGGTCTAGCTCTTGAGAGGGTACAATAGGAAACATCCTAGGACTTGGGATGAGAATTTGGTATATATCCAACATTCTTATAACAGGGCAGTTCATGCTTCTACTAGTAAGACTCCTTTTGAGACATGTTTTGGTTATTTGCCTAAGAGTGCATTTGATGTTGTTTTGAGATTACCATGTAGAGACGACAAAAAAGTGGATCTGGAGACCCACAAAGCTGAAAGGTTCATTGAGAAAATTCAGCAGATACACCTCTAGGTACAGGAGAGGTTGAAAGAGTCACATGCCAAGTACAAAGCACGACATGATCAACATAGAATTGAGCATTCTTTCCTTGTTGGTGATAAGGTATGGTTGTACTTGAGCAGAGAAAGGCTACAGGGAAAAGCTAAGAAACTCAAACCTCTTCGTTATGGCCCATTTGAAATTCTAGAACAAGTGGGTAAGAATGCATTTCGCTTAGATTTGCCTCCTTATATGAGAATATATCTAGGAAGAAGAGGCTTTGAGCCCTGCTACCATCTAATGAGAATCTTGCTCCAGACAACTAGTTGGATTTGGAGGAAGATGTGGTATTGCAGAGAAAAGCGGCCAACACAACGAGGAGTATAAGATAGGTGGTTGATTGGTTTGAAAGGATAGTTGCCTACAAAGCTAAGGGCTATTCCGAGAGAAGATGCGGGGAAGAAATTTCCTCACCTCAAAAGTCCTTGAATCTTTTAGGGACTTAAAAGCCTCAAATTGGGGAGATATGATCCAAAAATGGATCGGAAAAGATCCAATTCTATGAATTCTCCTTATTGATAGTTGTAATGCATATTCTTGGCATGTTCTTAATATGTGAAAATGGTCAAGTCATGCTGTTGGTGATTCAGACACCTTCGAATGACATAAGAACACCAATGTTGTTCTCCAGACGTCCAAAACCGGTCACCTCTTCCGGACGTCCAAACGCCCTGACACCTCCTCTAGACACGTCCAAATGCCTAGACGCCTCCTCTAGACACTGACGCTTCCTCCAGGGGCTGAAATGAGAATACAAGTAGTTGCAAATGCTTGGACTTCTCAGATTGGTTCGCCTTCCTCGATCGGTTAGTTTCGCCTTTCCCCATCCGTGGGCAGAGCAACTATAATACAAGTTCGATTCTTCATTCTAGCAGGTGGTTTTGAGTGAATTCAAGTGTGAGCAAAATGAAGAAGTCGGAGTTCTTTTGTTGTTTTGTTCATTTAAAGCTGAGTTTCTCATTGGTGATGATTGTAAGCAAGCAAATACAATTTGAGGAGATTGAATCCTTCTTGAAGGGCAATTTTGGTAGTAGCTTTGTATTTTGGAGAATTACATAGTGAAATGGAAGCCATTTGCCTATCCTGCTGTAGTTTTTCTCACATTGGGTTTTTCTAGGATAAATCTTGTCTCCTTTGCCAATTATATTTCAGTATTTTGTGAATGTTTAATGCACGTTATATTGGTTAAAAGGAACTTAGTCAACTGTTCATTCTTGTCACTAGAACGGGATCTAATTATTGTTCAAAAGAGGCAGTTTACGGATCAGATTGGTATCAGAGCAGTTAAGATCACACAATTATGATCACTTTGCAGTGTCCATTCAACCTGATGGGTTATATGATATATCTATTCTAAATGATTTTCAGTTCTCAAATATTATTCCGTTTGTTGTCTCCCCATCCAGGGTGTTCTGTATGGTGAACGATGTCCTCAACAACCTTGCTGTTTTACTATCTCGTCCTTCATTGTTGTGTCTCTTCTCCACTCCCAGTTCCTGATCATGCTTATTTAGCCTTGATTTTTAGTAATTCACTATAACTGTTACCTGTGTTTTACCTTGTCACAGCCTCATCAAATCATGCACAATGATGGACTTTGACCAATATCTGTGTCTCTTTTACAAGTCGTGCATTATTGTCTGCCTGATTTTTACTTCCTTTAGTTTCTTGTAATGGCTGAATTACATGTCCCTTTTTCAAAACTATTTATCATTAAATGACTTTGTGCAAGGTATGTCCCATGAGCGGTTAAAATTTGATTTCTTCATCACGAAAATTAAGCATACACCATCGACATGGAGAGTGAATCCCTTCTGAATCAGGAGAAACACAGTTTATAATGTTTGTAAGGTATGGGCTCAGTTGTGCATTTAAATGCACACTAATTCCTCTTGGACATTTAACACTTGTATCTCTTCCTGTTATGATCTGCATCTTGATGTGTGGTCTATTCACACCTTTTCCTTTTATGGCTTCACAAACCATGTCATTTCTTCTATACTTATCTGCAAGACCAGTTATAAACTACAGACTAACAAGTTTGAGACATTAAGGGCCTTCTGTATAAATGTTTGAAGCTTGTTGTGGTTTTCTGATTTACATCTTGTTTGAATCGCAAGCTTATTATGATATGTATCCATGGTACATGTGTTCACATACAATATATTAGTCACAGAACTCATAACATCTATTATCTATTTCCATCCACGTGCATGTTTGCATAAGTGTGTTATCTATCTGCCCATGAATATTCTAGTATGTGCCCCATGTTTGTGCATGTATATGCATGCATTTTATATTAAGATTAGTTTGATATTTTCATCAATGTGCAAATATTTGCTCACAGAGTAATTCTAAGAGAGGTGCATTATGTGAGAGAAAGTAAGGTGTCTGAACAACGCAAAATGATGTGAAGGACTTTGCAATTCAGACAAAGGGTTCTGGGCACAAAATATTTCATTATTGAAGTTGAAATTCTGAGCTATGTTCATGTAAAACCAAGACTAGTCAAAGTGCATTTTTGATCCAAAATGGACCATGTGAAGAAAAAGAAGAAAACGAGAAAGTAAGAATGTCCAATGGGAACAGTGGGAGAGGAATTGTTCTAGATGGCAGCTTAATGCAGAGGCCCTTTCAGCATGTTCTGGCCCCAATCAGGACGTACTTCTTTTCCTCTTGTTCTCCATGTGGGGTCCAACAGCTGAATCCTCTAGTTGGATAAAGGGTATGGGATCAAGGGTAAAATCTCCTGAAACTAGAAGTAACTGAAGGAAACAGTTGAGACATCCATCATAATAACAGGGGAAGACAAGAGGTTCATGTAATTGACTAAAATAGTTTTCCTTCTATTAATGGACCAAGGAACTAAAGAAAAAGGAATCGTAAATCATCCTCAAAGGTTATAACTTATTTTCGATAGGGTGGAGTATAGCAAGAAATGGAGCAGTCCTCTAACATTTTCTGTAAATGAAGAATCAGGGTGTAAAATAAACACATCTCTGTATCTATGTCGTAAAGTGTTCCGAAAGGAATAAATGCATTTCCCATAATAGTGATCATCTATCAATAACCAAAAATGATCTTTCCACAGCCACCTTTTTTCTTTTGTGTGTATCCATGCAATCTTTTATTTCTGTTCTGTATATTCTGTAGCTGTTTTCCTGCAGAGAAAGTTAAGAAGTCCAGCTTTCTTTTCCATTCAATTTTTCCCTTAGTTATATTTCTGTATACTAAAATTATAAGAGTTTGTGGAGTCAACAAAAATACCATGTAATTTTTTTGTTTATTTGGGAAAATATCTGTTTAGTGAATTGTGCTTGTTCATAACATAGACAATTACTGAGCAATTTTGCAAAAGCAGTGTCCAAATTGAGGTCAGTCTTTGTGATGGAATATTAATCATTGGTTCTTTGCTAGATCTCACTATTACCTGTTCGTTATGTTATCTTTACACACTTCTAACTTGAATCTAAATCAATTTTCTATATTCTTGTACATTTAATCAAAATTTATGCTTGGATAATGCATTCATACAGGTTAAATGATTAAATCCTGTTCGCTTTGCATATATGTTGTCTTTACTGTGTAACTGGATACAGGATCTCCAGGTTGGAAAACTCAAAAGATACAAGTGGAAACCAAATCCTTCACGACTTGGAAGAACTCGGCAGATGAAGCGACATCATCTTCTCAAAATAATGAGAGTTACAGATCCCAGTCAGAAAGAGGGGTTACTGGTAAAAGTTTGGAGAGTGAACAGAGGTCAAGTCATTGTAAGCACAAATCTCATGGGTTGCAGTCTGGAGTAGAATCTCCTGATAAATGTTCACCTGGCATTAATATAGCAGAAGAAAGTATCCAAAATACCAAGTTACAAAATACAGCTGGATCATCAGTACCAAGGACTGGTTTTTGTGTAAGGGATACACCTCCCGATACTGTTGTTATTGTTGATGATGATATCGATACTGGAGTGAGTACTTGTGATGTAAGTTCGAGTGCTGAGCAAGACGATGGTGATACAAGTACAGAAACAAATACTGGGCGTGAAATGTCCGATGAAGAAGTAGACAGTGATGATTTGGATACAGTATATGATAGCAGTTATAGAAAAAGAAAACAGTGGTTCTATTGGCATACTGTAGGACAGAGTCCTAATTCCAGTATGCCTGCTTCTCTCACTGCAGATGTTTCTGATGATGAAGATGAGTGTCAAGTGTTTGAGCCTTGTGGCCAGTCACACTTTAATTCAGTAAACACAAAAGAAAAACAGAAGCAAGGTTATTCAGGACGCTATCGATATATTTCAGAGTCTGACAGTGACAGTTCAGATTGTGAAATCTTGGAAGATTCTTATGGGGAAATACGCCGAAGGTGGGAAGAAGCAGCTTTGAAGAAGAGATTTACAAAGGGCTTTGAGCACAAGCAATGTGAAGCAGGGGTGGAGGCTAGTGTGTCTGGTTCAAATCTTGCAACCAATAGTCCTGTAATGGAAGGTGGGCCTGAAGTGACAATTGATCGGAGAGATGTTGATTTTGAAAAACGTAACGCTGGAGAGAATGTGAGAGATCCATCTGAATTTACTCATGGAAACGGTATCAATGTGTCTTCATACCAAATAAATGTGGCTAGCTTAAAAACATCAAAGGAACTTGATACAGGGAACCCATATACGTCTGGGCCAAACATGTCTGATGGAGTTGTACATGGTCAAGACGCCATTGAAATAAATTCATGTACTGCGGCAAAAGAACTCCATGAAAGTGGTAAAAGGGAGATGGTAAATGAAAGTGCACTGGAAAATTCTCATCGTCAGTTCCAAGAAGAGGAAAATCCAATGCTCACAGGCACTTGCCCTTCAGAAGAAGCTAAGACAGAATCAATTATGAATGAGAATGTAGGACATTGGATATGTGATCGTGAAAAGTTGAAGGAAACTGCGGAGTTTAGATTTGCCAATCAAGAAGAGTGGGTGCATCGAAAGCTGGAATTACAACGCCAGGTTCATGTTTTTTTGTTATAATCTTGTCTGCTTCTTGTTTATGATCTATTTTGTTTTCTTCTTTTTTGTATATTAGGTGAATAGAATCCTGCAGAGAATCTGTTCTTATTTTAGTAATGTTATTGGAAAGGGCTTTTCTGCTTTATAGGAAAAGTCAGAACATGGTTGAAAGATCAAGAATGTTTTGTTTTCGAATTAAGCAGACAACTTTTCAAGATTGGGACAAACCACTATTTTGAAAATTGACAAACAATGGGGTGAAATTCCTTTGGTACCATGGTTGGAAGTATATAAAGAAAGAATATTGATGTTAATGTATGAGCAAACTATCTCATGTATATCCAGCAAGCATTTCCTGTAATAATGCACTTGATGAAATACATAGAAAAAAAGTACCAATGAAATGTAAAACCAAAAAACCCTAAATTAGTATAGGAGTACATGGCCATAGCTATAAGAGGAAAGCACCTATGAGATTTTATAAAGAAAAACACTTAGAAGGAATGCATTGTGATGAAGTCACAAATACGAAGTCCAATAATGCCCAAGGTGAGATTTAAGGGCTGAGATGAGTGCATGGAGCTATCCTTGGAGGAAACAAACTATTTTTTGTGTTATCCTAACTATAGTTCCCATACTTGTATCTGGAAAACACTCGACAAATCCAAAATAATTTGGCTCGGAAAGATTCGGCAAACATTTGGCAATGCTTGACAACTTAAAAAATACACAAATTTCTTTAAAAACATAAATTTTATGCTAAATAAATTACAAAATGTATCAAATGAGTTTGTAAAATGTCGGGAAGTGTTTTCTATTAGATTTGAATACAAAAAAGTACAAAATCGTATCATCATGCGAATACAACAGCCAATGCTTGAATAAGTCTTATGAATTAATGATGATTGTCATTGAAAATTATCGTCATAAATTACATATCTATGCAAGTTACTATTTAATATTTACAATAATTTACATTTTGCTCTTCCCATTGTAGAGAAATATTAGGGAGAGGGTCTAGTGCCTCTATTAGTCCCCACACTTAGTTTGTGATGGCTCGCTCTTTCTAGAATCTTCTTTATGGCTCCACCTTGGTAGTAGGTGGTGGTGGCTCCTCTAATGCATGTTTAATATCATCTCCAAAGATGTCATCCAATCTAGTATCTGCTTGCGCTTCTCTCTCCATAACTTCCTCTCGAGAGCAACAATCTCATCCTCTGTGAACGAGGGTATTACCTCGTTCTTCTGACAATCTAGTTGTTTGGATAAATCTCATCCAAATCAATAGGCTCTGTGATGTGGCCTCCACCTTTCTTGTGCAAAGCCTAACATTGTATTGCACAAAAACTAGGTCAATGAGACATTTTTGAGTCAACTTGTTGTACTTCTTTGTGTAAATGACTTCAAACAAACTTCGGTTTTGCTTACATCCGGAAGTGCTACAAGATAGAGATAAAATTATGAGGGCTAGCTTTTGAAGATGTAGGTATTTCCTCCGCGATCTTCCCACCAAGAACCCACAAACAAGAAAATCAAAAGTTTGTAAGTAATTAATAATTATAAATTTGTAACTTGTAACATATAAGTAAATACTCTAATTTTTGTTACTGGTGGCTGCTTTGTTATCCCTTGGATAGTAACGTCGAAGAAAAGAGCCTCCCCCTAACATGCCTGTAATTTTACAACTCCAAAATAATGAAGTTCCTCACCTCAACTTCTAGTGTAATCCTCTCAATGTATGTTGAGAGGCCCTCCATAATTTCCCCGTTAACATCTGTGAAGCCATCGGAGAATAAAAACTTGAGGTTGTGGTAATACCCCGTTGCATGAATGGGTCGGTGGAGTTGATCGTTCCACATCCAATCAATTATCTCCCAAAAGGGACCAAATTTGGCTATATCCCCTATAATAGTTTTGGATGGCCTCTTTGGCCCTATTCATGGTCTCATAAATGTATCCCATCGGGTTTTGCTCCCCATCAACCAAGCGCAAAACCCTCACCAACGGCTCGACACCTATAAACAAATTAAACTTTAAAGTTACAAACTTATAAATAAAATAAATAACAATACATTTAAAAATAAAAATAAAAAAACCAACTTGAAATTTAAATTTGCGTTTGAAGTTACCTTGATGATCGTTGCAACTCTCTTCGCAAAAACATCGTGACGCTAGGAAGTTAGTTGCAAACCTTGTGACACTTGCTTGTACAATCTCTTTCGCTTTAGTGTGTTCTCTCATCAAGTCTGAGAACCCAAGGGTGATTATATATGTGTTCGGTTAACCCAATCAATTTTGCCTATGTCAAAAAAAAGGTCAAGGCAATGGGCCGCACAAGGGGTCCAAAAGAGTGATTGATGCTTCTCTTGTAGTAGTCTCCCAACCGCCACATATGTTGTTGTATTGTTAGTGATAACTTGCACAACATTTTGGATACTCACCTCTAAGAAAATCCTCTCTAGCATAATGCTCAATTTTTTTTGCATTTTTAACTATGTTAGAGGCATTCATTGACTTTAAAAAAACTATCTCACCATTTGAAGTTAATTTTTTTATGAGTGTACGGTTTCTTCTATCTATGTCCACCCATCTCAAAGGATGGTACATCCGTATTTCTACGATAGCTTCTTTTGATCTTTCGTGGTTGACCTTGAATTTGCAGCTGCACACTAGAGCTATTTCCAACTCAAGTCTCTTGGAGAGGGTGCCTTATACCCTTTTCTTGAATCGTAAATGCCGCTACCACATACTCCTAATATGAGCTCTTTGTCACATTGAAGGGAAGGTTGTTGTAGTACTAGAAATTTGTATATACCTAATCTACTTCCTCGTGTGCATCCTCGTTTCAACTCGTATGTTGCAGCGAAGGTAGTGCTCCAGGTATGTTTTTAGGTACAAAAAAATTATGTACCCCTTTGTCATGTCCCTTTTTGGAGACTAGCCTTTCTTGAAGACCTTGACCCATTCTTCTCCCTGTGGGTCCAAGGAAGGGAGCAAGGGGAAGATTTTGATGATGTTTTGATGTTAATTTAGTAGTTTTTATTTTTACCATGTATTACTATTGGGAAGCCTAGCGCTCCAATAGAAGAACTTATTTAATTAGAAAATAAAGTATTTTGAGCATGTAGGCTCCAAATACAAATTAGATTATTAAAAAGTACTTTTTGAAGTCGGCCATCATTTGAATTGTAGCACCCCTTATTGTTATAAAAGGAGGTTGCTTGGCCAATTGAGAGTAGGTTGGATTTGATAATTTGGTTGGAGTGGATTGCTTGTAAAGCATCTCTCTATCTCTCTCAAGGATGAAAACCCTTGATTGAGGGCTCTCTCAAGGATGAAACCCCTTGAGGAGAATCTTGTGTGGACGAAACCCCACACTATCTCTTGTTGTAATCTCTCTTGCTGCATATAATTAAATTCTGCCCTAGGCAACTTGCTTGGGAGAGTGTTTCGAGAGGATATTGCTGGTCTTTGTGTGATCTAATTGCATGGTTGGATTCTCCATAATTTCTAAAGGTGAAATCTATCATTTTATCGATTGTTTGGGTGCATATAAGTGTTATTTCAATTATGGAATTATTATTTAATTGCTGCAGTGGAAGGGTTTCATGGTAAATTCAAAATAGCACTTGTGAGCCTCTAAAAATCAGTTTTCTTGCATCTAATGATTGCTGGTATTTTCTTATAATTTCTGAGCATATTTTCCAAGGGTTTGAGTGAATTTCGTGCATAGAAAAGTGTGCTTGAATCTTCCTAAGGGGTCGCTACCCTAGGAGGAAAATTGTTGGCAGCTCTTGTGGGTTTTCACAGTCATTGTCAGTCATCTACAGCCTGCCCTAAATCTGATTTCAGTCCTTCGTGCTCAGCCTTGGGCTATTTCCGGAGGATCCCCAAAAAGGGACATTACACCCTTTGCTTGAACTTGATGAACTAGAAAAGCATCTTACGCTTTGTATCGTGGATTGCGAGTAGAGTCCACACTTTGTGCCTCATTGTCCTTTGATTCCTCTGCCATTTCAGGTCTAATGGTTGCTTGCACCCTTGCCCTCTCTAGTCTTTTTTTCCAGCTCTGTTAGGTTTACCTTCATCTCTCGTTTTGCCTCTTCCATAACGTTGAGACAATCCACGATGTCACGATAAATAATATATGCAATATGCTACTCTAAGCAATTGATGCTTCTAGAAAACTTTTTGCACCAAAATTGCAAACTATAGTCCCGAAAACTATAGCCCACATACAACATACTTCCAAGTAGTGGTATTGGCATTTGTGGGAGTGGGTTTTGCTAGAGATTATGAGCTTTATGCGAAACTTGATGCTGACCTAGATGCCATTGTATGCCAAGTTCTAATCTGCATCACCATGCACGTTAAAAAATAAAAAATCGTATAATTTAATTAGAAAATAACATTATAAAATTGTTTGAAAAATAAAAAATTGTAAATTTAATTAAAAACAACATTATAAAACAATTTAAAAAATTAAAAAATAACATTAAAACCCTATGTAACCTTAATTGTAAATTTGTAATTGTAAACCCTACATACAAGAATAAATTTTCCAGTTTTTTTTTAAAAATAGCATTTGAAACAATACATTCCAACAATTTTGTTCATTAATGATGATAAATAACAATTAAACTTATTCAGAATTGAATGGAATGCATTCAAACTTGTAAATCATATTTGGATATAAAAGAATTTGCATTCTTGAAAAGAAGAAAGGAAAAAAAAAGGAACTTATCTTCAAATGAAATTGTTCAATTTTTCTTTTTGAATTTGCTATAAAATCTCTTGAACTGATGCGAAGCATGCTCAATCATTGTGTTACAAGTGAGGAGTGTGAAACATTTATAAGACAAAAACAATGTTTTCCAGCATGAAAACTTCATTTTAGTGTGTTTCACATCCCATCCGCGTTTGGCGAATAAGTAAGGAAAGCTCGCCGCATTTTGGGAAATACTTGTGGCAAACTCACAATGTCATTTTGGCGAGTATTCGCTTGGGGAAAAAGTGGTGGGTGCTTGCTGAGTATGTATACTATGATCCTAACATCCAATGTCAATGATCTCTTGTAGAAACTCACAATTTGGTGATATGGCCTTGCCACAAAGACTAAACCTTATGTGTGGAGACAGCTTTCTATAGTTGCACCCATCTTATGCAAACCCCAAATGTACACTTACGTGGACCATCCTTTTAAGGTACAAAGACCTGTACCAAAGACAGATTGGAATGGATCTGTTTTGGATCCCTTTTTAGTATGCGAATCTCCACAAACCATGTGAAATGGATTTGTACTATGTGCTCTCTGATTTATATGACTCCAATGGTATCTTATGATTACTCTGATGGAGAAATGTCTTTTACTTTTATTGTTTTCCTGCCATTGTGGCTGATAACAACGTACTTGTGTTTATGAGGGGATAATACAGCATTCAGAAAGACTGTCCATGACCTGTTGTGTCGTTTGTGACTCTAGAAGCTCCAATTTTGGACAAAATCAGTCTATTAATGGTTTGGATTCTTTGTCATTAGTTGTGGTTTTGGACAGGATAAATATGTAAAGATTGCTAAAAAATGAACTAACATTTTACTTATAATAATAAATTTTAACATCATGTGGAAAAATAACTCTTTTCCCATCACATAATTTACAAATATTCCACTTTGTCTTTTCAACTATTTACAATAATATTCATGATTACATTTCTCATCAAGTACATGATACATTCAATGTTGATCAAGTATATACTACAATCCAATGCTGATCAAGTACAATGACCGATATGCCAAATATGTTATAATAATTCAGTTATATATGGATCTGCACAATTGGGTGAGAGACTATGATAACAACACCAAAAAACTCTTCACTCATATTCAATTGGAGATATTACATATTTATAGATTGATGAACTCCTATAAATTAGGATTCAAGTCTCATCAATAATAACTCCAATATCCCTAATACCGCTCAACCATCTCTACTTTATTATCCTTCTAGAATCTTTCTATCTTAAGTTTAGTTGTTACTCATGTATAACTCACTTAGCCAAATACATTATTTTCCACGTATACCTCGTGCAATATATTATCAAATAACTCACACACACCTATGTAAGTACTGATAGTATATCTAATGTTCTCTCCTTAGTATGAACATGGGAGAGAACACTACTCTATAACTAAGCAACATGTCACTTTGGAGATTGCACATGGTTTTGACACGCACATTGACTGTGGGAACTACATCAACCATGAACAGGGGCGCATCAACCCATTCACGTGAATACATGTACCAAAAATTGAAACACATCAACCAAACCAGTCACTTGTCAAGAACATTTCCTGCTACAGTACTTGTGGTCTGGATCTCTGTGTTGTCATAACAAGGAAAAATACTGATTTTTATTTTCACACACCACCCACATGAACAAGAAATGTGCTTCTGTTCTTATTCTCAATCACGCATACACAATAGTAGATATATTCTTCATCACTAGCATGGGAAGAGTCTTCGTCACTAGAGTGGCGAGGGTATTGTTCCCAATCACTTTCCTCATCCATGTAAGGCTTTTGATCTAGTTTGTCATCTAAGAGATCTTTTACTCTTTTCTTACAATACGAAGAAAGGTGTCCTGGCTGCTTAGAATAATGACATAGAGACCTTTTCCTTGAGGATTTGAATTTTGACTTGTTTTTATCTATCTGGAAAGATGAATTGGGCTTATTTTTGCTCTAATTATGTTTTCCTCTTTTTCCGGCTCAAATCTTCTGGTTCTATTTTCTCTGTGCAAAAGAGAAGATATTAAACGTTCTAGGTTGGGGTTCATTTAGCTGAGAGTGAATACTACATTTGAATAGCTGTTTGGCATATTATTTAATAAGACAACCTTTGCATCATTAGCGTTTATTTGAGGTTGTACACCAGCTAGTTGATTCAGAATGGAGCGAAACTTAATGATATTACAGTTGAATACTACATTTGAAACTGTAGGGGTGTTCATTTAACTCAAAGTGAATACTACATTTGAAACTGTAGGGGTGTTCATTTAACTCAAAGTGAATACTACATTTGCATAGCTGTTTGGCATATTATTTAATAAGACAGCGTTTGTATCATTATAGTTTATTTGAAGTTGCACACCAGCTAGTTGATTCATAATGGAATGAAACTTAATGATATGTTGAATCATGTTGTCACCTTCTTCCATCTTGATTCCAAATAGTTTGTGCTTCAAGGCTACTGCAGCACTACTAGTCTGTGATCGAAATAGCTTGTTAAACGCTTCCCAGATTAGGTTGGAGGTCTTTGAAAGGTCTATATTATGCAAATAGGCATCAGATAGTCCTAGATCAATGATTGCTATCGCTATCTGATCCTTGATTTCCCATTAGGTTCCTTCATCGGCATCACTTGGCTTTGGTGTTTTTCCATTGACATTGTCCAACATACCTTTGTGAATTAGAAACAATTGAGTTTTAACCTGCTAGGTATGGAAGTCTCTGCCTTCAATTTTTCAATGAAAGTTAGTTTCTCCATCTTATTCCCCGCAAACTAGAGTGACATATGGGATGTCGACTCCTCAGCTCCTACCGAATTTTTGTCCGTACAAGTGATTTTATGACTTTGATTACTTCAATTTTGACCACAGATAATAAAATTGACTATACACAAATGTCTTGTACACAATGTCTGTAGACTCAGTTGATACAAATGGTGACAAAATTTTTAACGAAAAGACTCAAGATTGGTAATTCTTGGATGACAACTATAGACTTAAAATAAATTCAAGATAAATATTTAAAAGTAAAAATGTAAGATTACTTTTTAAATAACACCCAAATTATTACTATAATATAGCGAGAACTGAATCATTACATTAAATGACTGCAAATAACAAACTCTTAAAACAATAAAATAGACTATTATGCTGACCTAATAGATTTACAAGATGTACTTGGCCTGTGTCAGTTAGCAGGAGCTCGAGTTCGATAGACTTGACTGTCGTTTGCATGCGGGCTACTGCTTTGGGTGCAGACTTATCAGTAATTAAGCACACACATAGGTTTGCATGACTGTAGGGGTGCCCTTTAAAATTCTGTCAGGCCCTTACTCTTTCTCTCCAAATGAACCTTTCATTACATCTTCTGCTTTCATGTGCACCTGATCAATACGAATGTGGTCTGATAGATCTAGTGGTGCATACGGAGCAGACCTTGTATGCTTTTGGCTGAACGAATCTTCAATGCAACTTGTGACTGTTGGACGGAATGTCTACTCCCTAAATGTCTTTGTCCAAATGTCCATGCACTAATTTATTATCTATTGGCATTCACTTAAGCACAGTCTGGTTGGGAGTCTTGTAGATCGTCGGACAGATTGCTAGCAAATAAAGGATGCATGTGGGGGATGTCGATCTGGTGACTGGTGGTCAAGACTGCAGACAGGTGCCTTAAACACAGTCAGAGTTGTACTTGAAGACCAAGAGTGGAGCAGGCATCGGTGCTGAAATTGGTTATTGAGCAATATCCTACCTTAAACTTTTCAAACAAACCTCGTTTAACAAAAATCTATATGAATTATTTACTTGCAACGGTCTCTCCCATCAAGAGAAGTACAGTTTTTTTTTCCTCAAAGACTCATTTTCGACTTCAACTGCACTGATACCAAATACAAGATTTGTTCAAAGATTCTAACAACACAAAAAAACACTTAACTTATATTATACTGGAGATAGTACATACTTATAGATTGATTACCTCCTATAAATTAGGATGCAAGGCTCATCAGTAATAACTACAATATCCCTAA
This sequence comes from Taxus wallichiana var. yunnanensis, assembly GCA_018340775.1. Taxonomy (NCBI): domain Eukaryota; kingdom Viridiplantae; phylum Streptophyta; class Pinopsida; order Cupressales; family Taxaceae; genus Taxus; species Taxus wallichiana. The sequence continues at coordinate 343,850,160 of CM031239.1, forward strand.
TATCACTCAACCATCTCTACTTTATCTCTCTCATAGAATTTTTCTATCCTAAGTTGAGTTGTTACTCATGTAAAACTTACTTAACCAAATACATTATTCTTCCATGTATACATCACACATAATATATTATAAAATAACTCACACCTATGTGAGTACTAATAGTATATTGGTGCATTTATGTACCATACTCCGCAAGATATAAGTCTATTCTCTGCAAGCCCTATCTATATTCAACAGGATCATCTTTTAATGTCTTGTGTTGAGTGATCATGCTTTCTGAACTGAAGATAAGGAGATAACATGATGACCCCAGCCACAGTGAATAAGCCCTATCCACCCCATTCATGCAATGGCAGGTCTGCACAAGAACTTGAGACAAGATATACCATAAGGATCCAATGCAAATGCGACATATATGTGTAAAATCATGATAACATCAAGATAATGTCACAACAGCAATAACAATAATCATGAATCATAGTAAACACATAACAAGGTGCAATCTTATGGCCGTTTCATGCTATTGAATAGTGTACTGCAAACATTCCCCACACATATGAGCAAGAACACAATTGTCCATTCTCACATACAATCAGTCACAATTCATAACACATCATAGTACATTCTTGTGACCATTTCATTATATGGAAGAATGTACCAAAAACCTTACACACCCATATGAGCGAGAATTCGACTTCCTGTTTTTTTTTTCATAATCATTCAAGCTAAAGAACAGAAAGGACCAACTGTTGATATTGTATTCGTTGAGTTTATTAGCTAATCGAATGCTCTTTCCCTATTGGCATGTTGGCAATCTGCCATGTCAATAAGGCGACAACTTTCTTAGCTATCCTTGGCATTACATAACTCTCAAGGATCTCTATAAAGCACATAGCACGCTCCTCCATGACTCCTGTCATAGCCGAAGATCTAATATGCATATAAGTTGTGTGATAGGATTTACAATTTTCAATGTCCAGTTAGGAATGAACAGGTAAGTAATACATCGATAGCCCCTTATTCATACCCATGTGTTGCAGTTTGAGTTAGAAATAAATTAGTTTAATCTTGCCAAGCACCTTTCCCTTGCCTATGTTGAATGTTTCTATCATGAAAGGGTGTTCTAGAGAATGGAGCTTCGTGATACCATATTCTGAAGTTGGGACACCATGCATACATTTTTGCTGGCACCATCCCATGGTACCATCTACATGATATTCATTGTTTGTGTGTAGGTATGTGTGCATGACTTTTGTCATGCAGATGTACCTATCCATGAACAATACACCAATCCACAATGTCAAGTTCAGTTTCCTTAATAATATGTAAAATTATTTAGTTTAAGAAAGAACCATACTACTGAATCACTGATGACTGTTATATGTTCTCTCTGCTCTATAATCAAATGAAAATTCAGTGATTTTCATATCGGATATTCATTCAACCTCAGCTCTATGTTTTCCAGTTTGCAGTAACTGGTTTTAATAGCCTTTTAAAATTCTCTTATCATAATCCAAGGAACTATTGAACCACGCTACGATAAAAGCTCTACCAGAAAACATAATGCACGAGTACCAATAAATATTCAAAGCTCATTATGAATACAACCTCTAATGTTCTTCCAAGACACAATTGTAGCAACAAGACTCAGTTTCAAATTACACACGATCACCATCTAGCTCCCTCGATATCAAGCCAGTCTAAATCAAATGACTATATATCAATTTCTAAGGCGAGGTTCAAGCCTCTAAACAATATTAAATCAACTTCCTTTCGAGGCGTCTATAACATCACCCTGGTTGAAGGCAATGTTTTCAGCGAACACAATCAGTATGATAACATATCCATTCTCATTATCCACACGAGTCTCTACTAGTAAGCAAGTTATTTACCCAAAAATATTGACCATAATAGTTTATTACAAAACAAATTTGTTCACTGTATGTATTAAGCATGCATACATACATACTTATATATTTGCATATTTGTAAATACATGTCTTTGTATATTTATCAAATAATATTACAATGATTCTTAATCACAAACAACAGGCTGAAGCCCTACTGAAAACATTCTTGAGAAATCCATAACACAAGAAAATCTACGTTTCCTTTTTAAAACATGGTTAATGGCACAATAATTTCCTGCTGCCAACCATGGCTAAGCATCCATAGACAACATTAAGCATAGTAGTTTACAGACCATGGCTAAGCATCCATGGACAACATTAAGCATAGTAGTTTACAGACTGTGGCTAAGCATCCATAGACAACATTGATCATAGTAGTTTACAGACAATTATTATAGGCATAAATTGGGGAAAATTGCCCTATATCAATAATAATGAAAATAGCAAGTAACAATCATCAAAGACTTGACACATAATGACCATTTCACAGTCAATCTCGACAACCACATGCAATGGTAATGGCCAACAAGATTTCTATTGGAGAAGGCCCCAATGTAAAATAACACAACGATATTGCTGCACAGATAAAGAAAGAAAGAAATTATACTAATGTCCACGAATGACTAAAAGTTGGGTCAATGGGACTTGAGAATACATCCTATTACAATAGCAAGTGCTAGGGTAAAAGTAGCCTAGGAATGACCAACAAAATAAAAGAAGACCAAAAGCATTGAAAGTAAACATGTGGTAAACCCAAAGCAATAAACCTCCCAACCCATGTGGTTAGGGTAACAATACAAATAGCTAGATCCATAACACTGTGAAAGGCCAATGCAGGATCTAATTTTTGAAAAATGATCTACATGGAATGTGTAGTGCTGAGGGGGGCTAGATTGGGTAATCCTAGGAGGAAGTAGAACACTTATCCTAGAATCCCTCCTAACTTCCAACGTTGAAGAAGCCACTGCAGCACCAAAGAAAATCGTCATATTTGCTTGCCTTCGTAGCTGGGAGGTGGTCACAAGGAGGTACAACCACGACGCCAAGGAGTAGATCCATAATTAGGAGTAGATCTCCATTGCCAAGAGCTTGTGCGCTAGAACACTGTAGGAGTAGTATTGTGTAGAGATGAGTGTCGTCTCAATAACCTACCACTCTCAATGTGTAATGCATTATTATCCATAGGGTGCTTAGTGCCACCATCCTCTATGAGGGGTTGACAAAGCGAAGTGATCAAGCTTGGGACTCTAGGCGCACTCGGGGCTTCCTGTAGGGACTTGCATCGAAGGGTGACAACCTCTTGAACAAAAAGGGCCAAGCACCGTCGATCTAGGTACCAAAAGAAAGTGGATGGAGAGTTTCCCGATTAATTGTAAAGACAATGGTATCTCCCTTGGATCTCATAATAAATAGGGTATTTGAAAATGAAGTACTCAGTCTCCACCTCTTGGAGGGGGCAGATGACAAAATGGTCTCCATGTGGATTATAATGCTAAGGAATCTCTTCAAGGTGAAAACATCTATTCTATCAAAACACAACCACACATGGCCCAAGTATGATGGCATTTAAAACAGCAATGTTTCATCATCAAACCATATTTTATTGCCATCTACAGCCAAGTTCCTGTGTATGTTCAAGACAGAAGCTCACAATATTCCATAATAAATTGGCGACTTACAGCCAAAAGAGAAAGGGACTGAGGTTTAAAATAACCACCTCTTGAACAAAAAGGGCCAAGCACTGTTGATCTAGGTACCAAAAGAAAGTGGATGAAGAGTTTTTGATTATTTGTAAAGACAATGGTACCTCCCTTAGATCTCATAATAAATAGGGCATCCGAAAATGAAGTACTCAGTTTCCACCTCTTGGAGGGGACATGACAAAATGGTCCCCACGTGGAATATTATGCTAAGGAATCTCTTCAAGGTGAAAACATCTATTCTATTAAAACACAACAACCACACATAGCCCAAGTATGATGGCATTTAAAATAGCAATGTTTCATCATCAAATCATATTTTATTGCCATCTACAGCCAAGTTCGTGTGTATGTTCAAGACAAAAGCTCACAATATTCAATAATAAATTGGTGACTTACAGCCAAAAGAGAAGGGGACTGAGGTTTAAAATACCCTTATAACCATATTCAATGGCAAGCTATAACCAAAAGAAATAGGGCTGAGGTTTATACAAGATTTAAATGCCTAAATAATAATCTTATCATAATGGCAACCTACGGTCATATGGCTGAGTTAAATGTGACAGCCAAAACCCATAAACAAAATAAAACGGAAAGCAAATCACAGTGATGAGGCTTGAGAGTTAAATGGCCTAGTAACCAATAAAACAATCTTATAATGTTGATCCATACAAGAGACAAGGGAAAGGCTGAGATTCATACAAGATCTATATGCTAAATAATAATTTAATTATGATGACAACCTATAGCCCATATAAAAACTTCTACAAGATCCACAACATTCTCACAATGAGTATTCATTTCATTTGATAATGCCACATAAACACAAGATAAGAACCCGGAAATAAAAATTGAAACTCATAATGGTGATGTCCAACTTTGTTGTTGCCTTCGACTTTTGTCAACACTCCTGTTATGGTGCCAAATAAAAAATGACTTCCAAATAAATAAGCATGGCTAACTTTCCATCACCATGGCCAAAATATGCATGAGATCCATGCATTGACCTCTTCCTTCCAAGTCTCAGTTTATGAATAGTTCAAACAAGGTTCAAGGTTTGGAAAACATGATAACCAAGTCTCATAGCAATTGCCAATGCTAATAGACCATATATTTAGAAATCACCAAAAAACGACGATAAATCATATTGCAGACAACCAACGATTAAAATTTACAAATTTTGTGATAATTGTTAGGGTGATTAATTCTGTCATTACTTGCAGAAAATTGGTGACTAAGTCGCCAAAAGTTGCCCGAGATGAGTATATAACGCTTAGAACGAAAGAGGTCATTTTTCTGCATTTTCTCTCTCTGCGGTTTCTCTCTACAAATGGTTTTTACTTGCTAGGGTTTTGACTTGTCATCATAGTTCTTTGTGATTCCGCTCGCGATTTTTGTGGACCAAACTTTAAGGTGTTTTATTTTCTGCATTTTTAGTTTTCAGTTTTCATTGTTAAAAGTTCGAACTTCAAAGATCAATCCTCATCTTCAAGCCTTTAAGGAATATAGAAGCACAACTTACAGGAATGACATGCTACAAAACCATACGTATTTTAATTTATTTTCAGTGTTCATGAATCATTATTTGTCTTTGAAGTTGGCAGCTGGCTAGATCTCATTTTGGTAATGGTTCTACTTCTCAAAAGTCTATAATCTCTCAAATATTCAAAGTTCAACTTTAAGCGATGGCAAATTGAAACCTTAGTGGGCTAGTTGATTGTTAGACTGTTCCGAGTGTCACTGATGATAAATTCAAGCTTCCAACAAACTTACACGATTATATTTGCGTTCTCATCCACTTGATTGAAGATCTGAAATTGCATTAATGGATAATGAGTAATCTATTTTAATTTAGTAATTTACCTTGGCACTCCTGCTTGTACAATGCAAACGTGAGTGCTAAGGTGAATACTGAATAGATTACTCATCACAATGTAATTGTAGCATTAAATATTAAATGATAATCATAAATCCACTCCATTCATGACGATATGATATCTCTCAATTATAACTTATAAAAGTTTTTGAGGTCTTTAATGTATGACCTGTAGATCAATATTCATACATTACACTTTATAGAAGACAGAGTAAAGGATTGTGACCACTGCTGACTGAAATTGATTCTTTGTGAAACAAAATAAATGGTATCTTGAATGGAGTATGTTTGCATTAGAAGCTACTTGACAATATATAATTCTTTTGACTGAGTTTTGATGATCGTTGAATGTAATAAAAATTATTTGCAGTCTTTTCTGGTCTTATATTTAACCATTTGGTGCTAAACTCTTTATTGAACCATTATTCAACTATGTTATTGAGATAAACTCTTTTGAGCTACTATTTAGACTTGATATTGGGTTAAAATTTGTATTGAATTGTACATTGATCGACTTCCTAGTGGTGTCAAATGGGCAACTAGTCTTCTTGATGTCAATGTATGTATCCCACCAAGTTAAAACTGCAAATACTTTGTGTGATCTGTTAGATGAGGTGATGCGGGAGCGCATGGAGAATGTCATCCAAGTTGTGACAGACAAGGAGGTGCATACATAGCAGCAGGGAGACTTCTTGAGGAGATGCACCTATACGTTTTTGGACCGCTTATGCGACACATTGCTTGGATCTCTATTGGAGGACATGAGAAAACTCATATAGGTGTGCGTGAAGAATGTCATCTAAGTTGTGATAGACAATGAGGTGACATATGTAGCAGCAGGAGACTTCTTGAGGAGAGGCACCCTACACTTTTTTTGGACGCCTTGTATAGCTCATTGCTCGCATTTCCTATTGGAAGACATGAGAAAACTCTCATAGGTGAAAAATATGGTTGAAGAGGCAAGAAATATTACCAAGTTCATCTACAATCACATTTGGGTGCTAAACTTGATGAGAGAGCACATCAATGGAAAGGAGCTTGTGTGTTTGAGAGTCACACGATTTGCTACACATTGCAACCTCGCTAACATCCTTTAGCGGATGTTTTGCGAGTCACTAGTGGTTGGAGTCTCCCTATGCTAGGAAGGCCAAAGGGGAAGGGTTGTGAAGACCATTTTTGATGATATGTTTTAAAAACAAAAGGAGGAAATCATTAAGGTAACCTAAACTTAACTATTTTTTTATTTATCATTTATTAATTATTTGTTATAATTTTTTTCTTAATTTTGATTTTAAATTTGTGTATTATTTTGTTTTAGTTGTCAAAGCCTTTGGTTCAAGTTCTATGGTTGGTGGATGGGGAGAGAAACCCAATGGGTTATTTATATGAGGCTATGGATGTGGCTAATGAGGCCATAACTAAATATTGTGATCGAAATCAAAGAAAATATAAACCCATTTGGTGCATAATTAATCGAAGATGGAACAAAACACTTCACCGACATATTTATTTAACGACCTACTACTTGAATCCTAAGTTTTTAATTCGGATTCATTTAATGCCAACGAAGAGGTTATGAATGGCCTCAATACATGCATAGAGAGGATGATCCCTGATGACACTAGAGATGTAGTTATTGAGGAGTTGCAGATTTACAAAAATACAAGGAGACTCTTTTCTTCGACTCTATGCATTAAAATAAGAAACACCTTTTAGCAAAGTAAAAACAAATTGAGTTATTTGTTTTTAACTTTTTAGTTTCGTTACTCTTTCATACCGGTGCGAAACTTCTTTCATTTACAAAATTATAAATGTTGTATTCACAGAGATGTTTGGAGGGAAGATTATCTTTGTGAAAGCACCAAATCTTCAAAGGCTAGCTAGTCGCATTTTGTGTCAATTATGTAGCTCTTGGGGTGTGAACACAGTTGAAACATGTTTGAAGTTGTTTACACAAAGAAGCGCAATAGGTCGCACAACACAACACCTTAATGACCTTGTTTTTGTGTAATACTGATCTTTATTTTTGCGTGAGACAAGTGGAGGGGGTACAAAGTTATGATGCAAATGACTTGGATGAGATCGATCTATATGACGTTGAATTGTTTATGTTGTGGAGCCCGGGGATATTAAGGAGGAGATAACAAGTTTGGAGAGGGAGACAAAAGAAGCAATACCATCAAGTGAATTAAGAGTTAGCGAGGATCTAGATGATATCTTTGCGGATGATGATGTTTGTGTTAAAGGAGGAATCTTTACCTTCCACTTCCAAGAGGTAGTTGCAACAAACTTCTTTTAGGATCACCGATGAAATGTAATATGTATGTTGATATTTTAAAATTCATATAACTACGAGCATTGTAGTGTGTAACCTTGTACTTTGTACTCTTTTTTTGTAAAAAATAAATAAAAAATATACTATTGGCATTTTGTACATTCACTTTTCATGTCATTTAACAATGTTTGACATTTAATGTAAGTTTATTATGTGTTCAATTGCTTTTAAAGTAGTGATAAAGTTGTCGAGTAATGTCGATAAATTGTCGATTCCCAAGTTTTGAGTCAAAGTTTGGGCTGCCAATTAATTGTTGAGTACGAGTTTTGAATTTTGATTATGATAATCAACAACATATGCATTGCTGACCATATACGAAGGTACATGATATCGAAACATAGTTACTAATCGTAATCATCAATAATACTCACCATAATCCATGAAGTTGTAATCAAAGCATCTATTAGCAATTTATAATAGAAATGAGTGCCAACAATGCATGACAACATTTATCTATATCAACATTTCATTGGGACTCGGTAACAAATGGGTCTAAAACAATGTATGTGACAAAATACGCTAGTGCTAGTTGAAGTAGGAAAGTTACAAACAATGGGTATCGACATTTTGTGAAAAAAATATGGTGATGATGGATGATAGTGTATTTGTTTGTTGAAATGTCTGTATATAATATTTGGCAATTTCATACACAATTTGTTATTTTATACATGTGGACTTAATAATGATAGTTAAAAGGGCCCATTGTAAGATACTAAATCAGGCAATAATGTGTGGCATAGAAAATCGATGCCAATTTGTGCCATCATACTTTGGTACTTGTCACATGTATTATAAACTTACAATTCAAATGTATCTAGCCTTCAACTTTTGGGAATTAGAATTTGGATATTCTTTTTGTTGTTTTGTATGTTTGACACTTAAAATTTAAGTATTTGAGAACAATTTTAATCATGGTATTGCATTACCTTCATTTTTTCGGGAGTCAATTTCCGGATATTTAGTAATTAAATAGAGATATTCGATTGTTTCTCTATTTTAAAGCTTAGAAATTATATTTCAAATTTTATTGTCTACCTCCACTTTTTCTCAACATGCATCACTTCATTAGAGATAAGAATTGGTGCATGTGTGATTGTTAGATCAATAAATAGCAATATATTATAATCTCTTTCTCCCTCTTAGTCATAGTCACTTCTATTTTTTGTATTATTATACATGTACATATAGAAATATTTAATAATTCGAAAATCTTTATATTAGTCGGTGATATTTATGATTTCTTATTTTATAGCAATAATTCAAACATATATAGAATAATTTAACAAGATTTTGAAAGAGACAACTTAAATAGGGATAAAACAATCAATTAGTAAAAACAAATATAGAAAATTGTAACTTGCTGTTTTTTGTAAGTACACATCAAGAATTGGAGATGGAGTGGGCGGATGAGGACAGATAATTGAGGGAAACAATGGAGGCATCAAGAAGAAATGGATGGGCAGAGACAAATTATCAATTAAGAACAAACAAAATCCCCCTTAGGATAAAATTCCAATAAGAAAAGAAAAATCTACAACAAGTAGGAAACTCAAGTAAAAAAAAAGCATCAAGGGTTGTGGAAAGGAAAGAACGTGTAATGCTAAAATAATAGTAATGTTCTAATGAAAGCATTTCTTGAAATAATCAATTTAGACTAATTAAGAACAAGCCTAATACAAAATGAATTAAGTAAAACTTGAGATTTGAAAGTCATTTATCACTTTAAGAATAGTAAATCACTATTTAGGGCATAGAAATGGAGCAAACTCACGGATACATGCGTGACAAATGATAAACAAGATGTTGAGATGCAATATAGGTGGGTAGATAGTCTTCAAGATGCTCAAGAAAGATTAGGGGTTGACGGTATGACAATGCGATTTGAGCACACTATATGGAGTTCGAACCCATTTGGATTGGTGTGTGGAGTCCAACTTTCTAGTGTAGGTTTTCTGGATGTATATACGGTTTCTAGTAGTGGAATGGTTCGATAACTTTGTAATGTAGTTTAAGCTGTCTTCTTCTTTGTTAAACCCTAACGTGGCTTGCCTTGAAGATAAAAAGGGTTAGCATTTTGAGTTGGATTGACCCCAACCATCCTAATGGTTGAGCGTTGCCTACATAACACTACTTTGAAGAGGTCTCAAACTCGTAGTTCTCAAAGCAAGTCCGTATTGAGATCAACTAGCAATATAAAAAGAAATGCACTTTAGAATGAAACCCTCGATTTGACTTTGGCACTTGACAACACGACTATTGACCTTTTATGCTTCAAATTTTTGGTCTTGTATGATCTAGGTCTTCTCTTGGAAGATTTGGCACTTTTTGTGTAGTGTCTCCAAGTGATGAGGCTTTGCCTAGATGATTTGAAATGGCTTAGGTGTCTTTACTTATATACTTGGCCTTTAGTTAGTTTCTTGCTTAACCGACCCTAAAATCATGTTGAGGTGACTAGAATAAATTATTGATTTTAAAATGTAATAGTAAAAGAGGCAAAGTGTGGGTTCGTGATAGATGGACATATTCGGCCTTTGATCTTTTCTAGGGTGCACAAATCCATCCAACAATCATGAAACTCAAAACTGACCATAGTTACCTAAGTCTCGGGTACGGGGGGACGGGGGTATGGAGGGACGAGGTTTCCGGGATGTCAAAATTTTTCCCAAATTTTGGGGACGGCAGGGGGATGACTTCCAAAATAATATATAAAAATTAATATTTCAATATTTAAAATTTTTGCAATGACATTTAGGGATTTAAACTGTATTTAATGTATTTTAGGTACTTTCAAGATTATAATTTGATGTTCTTGGTAAAAATAACATCTTTTTAAAAGTAAAAACATCATAAAACTTTTGAAAGATTTTAAAAAAATTGGGGATGTCCCTTCCAAGTTCCCAAGTCCCCGAAACGTTTTGGATGTCGGGACGTCACCAAAATCTAGGGGACGCATCCCCGCGTAACACCTTGAAATTGATGGACGTGTGATGTTTGTCTATGATGTAATTTGGATTCGATTAAATTGAAGTGGTTATGGTGATGTAAAATTGAAGAATAGAGTCAACCTAGCGAGATCATAAGGTGTTTAGAAGAGGGGAATATGTGTGAAGAATGCTACTTATGTATTTATGATCCAAATCTTAGTAAAATTGCAAAATGTGTAATTGTGAATTTCCTTGGACCAAATTTTGGGTTTTATAGATTGCCCCCTTTTAATCTACTACTAGAAAATGTTGGATTAAAAGGAAAAGGAAATGCAAACCTTGATGATCTTGATCATAATGTGATTATGATTGAAAAATTATGTTTTTGTTTTGCACCTAAATGTTATTAACACAAAACAGAAGTAGATTAAAGCTCGATAAAGATGTATGAATTTTAAATTTGAAATTGCCACGATCGAATATCTTGAACACTTGAAATTTTGAATTAGTCATAACTAAATATTTTGAAGGAATTGAAATTTGAATGAGCATAGTAACAACTACACCTGATTGGTAGATCGAACCATGCAGCCACAACTTGAAAATCATTTGGAGGGTTCCATGGGGTGTATATGCCCCAATTTGAGTAATTGCTGAAACTTCTTGGAGAGAGGTGCCCCTTTGTGGTTTGTGCTGAAAATCTTGTACTTATCATTAAGAGGTGATCTTTATCAAGGAGGTTACACAAGTTCAACTAGCATATAGAGAGGTGACCTTTATCAAGGAGGTGGTCATGCAACACGCTTATGGAGAAGGGTAACCTAGTCAAGTATGAGGTTACACTAAGGTATTCTCAAGGAGAAGGATGCCGAAATCAAATATGAGGTAATGCGACGACGATGTTAAGTGTGAACTAGTCAAGTATGAAGTCACACCAAAATAAATAACTTAATGGAGCTACATAGGAGGCTACGGGGCCTAATAACTCAAGAGCTATGATGACCAAGTCGACAACATAGGGCACAAGTCACAACTACGACAACAAATTGACTACACCAAGGTTTTTGAAGGAGAATTATGACCTAGTTAAATATGATGTTATGTGAACAATGGCAAGGGTGACCTAGTCAAGTATGAAGTCACACCAAAATAAATAGCTTCATGGAACTATACAGAGGTTATTGGGGACTAATAACTCAAGAGTTATGATGGCCAAGTGGACAACACAGGGCACAACTATGGCAACAAAGTATAAAAGGGTTACTTGGGCCAAAAAGACAACATTGGGAAAAAATTGACAATGACATTGCAAGTATGTTGAGGCTACTAGGGTTAGCGTATCTTGCTGCAGATGAATTTTTTTTTGAACATATTATTGCCCCGTTTGAATATCTTGGAAAGGTGCTAACAACTATTCTTAAAGGCTAGGCTAAACCTTTAAAAAACTTTAATGTTTGGAAAGGTTTGTCAAAATCTTGATACATCTAGCAAGGATAAGTATTGTTAATATCAAAAGTCATGAAGAATGTCATGGGATTTGAATTTTCCAAATTGAATGTCATATAGAATGTCGCTAGGTTTGAAGTGTCTATGAGTACTCTATCCGAATCTCTCGGAATAAATTCACTCTATGCCCCCATTTAAGGTGACAGAGGAGAAGATGTCCATGCATATCATTCATCGCAAAAGAAAGAGTTAAATTTATGTGTAAACATGATAAATTATACAAAGCATGCATATTAAACATGATTGGATTTGTCATAATCATAATATATCATCTATAAACAAGCAATAATGAATGCGTCATCCAAGGCATAATGAATGGATTATAATTGGCCCTAGTGAAAATACTTTATTTATTCTTGGCATTACATCCCATTGATCATTGTTTTTAATATAAGTTTGTTTGATTTAAAATTCATGTTCCAGTGTAGTATTGGTTATGGCAACACTTCCTCGCCTCGACATTGCCTCACGCCGGAAAATGTCCTATGACTCTTTGGCTATCGAAGGCGAGCATACTCATATTTCTGTTCTTCAAAAATAGGCCGTACCTCACCATCTATTAAAAATTTATCCTTAGACCCGACTCTCTTACTCATTGAAGTTGGCGTTTTGGAATTCATGTCAGCTTCCTGTTCCAAGTGGTTGGCCAACTTATCACCAAACTTTTACACTCCTAATGTTGTATTCTTTGAACTTTGGTGGGTAAGCTGATTGTGATGTCGAGGTTTCGAAGGGTTTGACATTATCAACATATGTTTCTGCTCATCTCGTTGCATGAATTGGCCTTTGTCAATCTCCATAATCTAGATGGTTATGCACTCGGGATGGAACACTTCATATTCTTCAATCTGTCTATGGAGTTCGTCTCATCCTCATAACACATTTGTAACTCCAAGAGACCATCGTTTGGCTCCATCATACCTACGATACTACAATGAAGTTTTCTTTAGAATTCGAGGTCAACGTGTTTGATTAGGCTCCTTCCTCATTGACATCCACGAATCCGCATATTGACATGCTTCCAGCCTTTGTTTTCAATGGATATCAAATTCCCTTTCCTATTATGATCGGGTTTGGTTGCTGATGATCACAAAATGCAATAAAAACGGTTGGGGTCCAATAAATGCCTTTTGTTCCATTAATACAACCAATACCTTAATGCCATGTTGATTGGCTCCTAGTTGAAATTTCAGAGGTGACACCATTGGCTTTTAAGGAATCTTGCAAGTCTTCTCTAGGAGATCATTCACACTAGGACCACTGTCAATGATAGCATTTGTCAAATTCCAGTCTAGAATTTTCATATGCACATTTTTCGGCTATTAGGTTAGATTCATCATCAGGCGTAGAGGATTAATCACTTGGTCACCTAACAATGGGGACTCGACTACGGGTTCATTCACCTGCATTTTTTGTTCCCATCAACCGATGCTGTACCATTTGACATTAGGTGCACTGTTCTATACTCCATGCTCGAGTCAATTCTCCTTTCATGGTAGAAGCTATAACATTCTCGAGTTTTGGAATGATTTGCAATAAGTCATTATAACATTAAAGAATAATGACAAAGGTCATTAAGTTTTTGCATGATGACCACTTCTGCTCTATGCTACAAGATAATTGTTAACAATATTTTCCGTTTACATTATTTGCTTCTATCTTCTTAAAACTTTACCTTTCAAAGGAATTGTCTAACAAGGTCCCCATTACATAAAATCCATTTTTTTTTCACCCGAGTTTGAATAGTCACAAGATCATAAGAAATTGACCTCAGAATTCCAGTTGCTGCTGTGGAATATATGTCAAGGATAAAATGGTCACCGAATAGTATCAATATAGCTCTAGACTCAGAATCATTGAACACACACAACTGAAATAATTATCCATGAAACCATTTCCCATGTTCACTCGAGTCCAAGCTCAAGTCTATCTCCAAACTTTTCCGTTCACTTGATGGGCTAAGCCATACGATGGTGTTGATATCAATGCAATGCCCATGTGGTTACCTTGCAATTACTTGTAAATTAATAGCATATCCACCTGCATTATAGTTAAACATCCATCTAATTAAATGTTAGATTTCTATCCTAATTTATATTTGGATAGATAGCACAATGCCATTACTTATAACATATTTCCACCCTTAGGTATAGGAAGAAAACTTCAATTGCCCTTACCCTAGTGGTCAATTAAAGAATAATGACAAAGGTCCTTAAGTTTTTGGCATGATGACCTCTTCTTCTCCATGCTACAAGATAATTATTAACTATCTTTTCCGCGTATATTATGTGCTTCTATCCATTTGTACCTTTCAAAGGAATTACCTAACAAGGTCCCCATTACATTCTATCCATTTTTTTTCCACCTGAATTTAAATAGTCACAAGGTCTAAGAAATCGACCTCAGAATTCAGTTGCTGCTGTGGAAAATATTTAAGGATAAACTGGTTACCGAATAGTATCAATATGGGCTCTAGACGTACAATCTTTGAGGTAACACAACCGAGATAATTATGAATGAAACCATTTCCCATGTTCACTCGAATCCAAGCTCTCTATCTCTAAATTTTTCCATTCACTTGATGGGCTAAGCCATACCATGGTGTTGATACCAATGCAATGCCCATGCGCTTACCTTACCATAACCTGTAAATTAATAGCATATCCACATACTTTATAGCTAAACATCCATCTAATTTAAAGTCAGAGATCCATCTAATTTATAGTTGGATTCATAACACAGTGCCATTACTTACCATATGTTCCCATCCTTAGGTCTAGGAGTAAAACTTCAATTGCCCTGCAACTTCAAAGTCATAGGAAATGCAATGCTTCCCAAGCAAGTTATGGTGCTATAAGGTAAATCATAATATGACTAAGCAAAGTATATTATGCTATGCATTCTCAATAGGGTTGAAGGTTAAAAGATAATCAAATCATAGCATGATGAACTCTACATTCTTGGACATCAAAACTATGCTACCAAGGTACATACCGGACCAAAAGAGTGTTCAAAAGCAATAACAATGCCACAATAATTGCAAGCATATGCCACCAAAGGGGATGTCATAACATGCAACTTGGATACATCTTCATGTTGCATCAAGCATTATCACAAGCACCAATGTCAAAAATCAGCAGAGTCAACACTTCAAGCTATGATAATGCAAGAGATGAGATCTACTACAAATCATGGTACAACTATGTGACGCAAAAGTATAGATGCAAAACAAGTAATTAGAGATACAAAAGTGCTTCCGTAGATCTCCTTGAAGGTATTCTTCCTTAGATCATGCCTACGCAAGGAACAATCCTACAATCACCAGTAAAACAATGGTGTAGTTAGTCTGATATTAAGATAAATATTTAAACAAATATTTATCAAAATACCCTAATGCTAATTAATTCAAACATCATTGCAATTTACAAATAACTAGCAATTAATTGTGTCATTAATTGCTTCTAACATCCATGTCATCAATAATGATTAATGCGGAAAATTAAATTTAATTGTGAAAATAATAAAAACCAAAAAAATAGGATTTGGCATTCCAAGAAGTTTCCTTGAATACAATTATTGTAAGGCCAACAAGCTAGTAGATATATATACAAGTAAAGGAGTCAATCACATAGATGGGAATTTTACTCCCAGAATTGTGAACGGAAATTCTCATTGGGCATGATTGGCTATCTTAGTGACAAAAGACCTTATGGGGCCTAGCTACCTTGGTGGTCCCCATGAGACCTAGGAACAAGATAATAATGTTTGATTCCCAGAATCCCTCAATCCAAATCAGCAATCATTAGTGAATGGGGGTTCTTCCAAAAAGGGAAGCCTATTGTATTGACCACTGTCATTCTATGGAGCCACCCACGAGAATGGCATCCAATGGTTTTTCTATACTCACACAACAATGAGAATGCCATTAATCTGAAACATTCTCAGCCTAGATGTAGAGGCATTTCTTGGCACAATTAAACCAGCAAGTTGGGTCATTGAAAGTTTCTGCAATAAGGTGAGCACTGTAGTTGCCCTCACGCCCACTAAATTCTAATCATTGGGCCAGTTAATGGTTTTGAGAGGTAAAGGTGAGCAAGGAGATTAAGAGCTAGATTTTTCCTAGAGGGGCCATTACAATGAGCTAGTCTATGTATGGCTGAGCTGTGAAATAGTTTGTGACACTTATATCATTTCCATAAGGATGTGGGTTAGACTACTCACGCTCTAGGTAGCTGGGTATGCCTGCAGAGGCTGCAAGTTTGGGTACAGAACACACCCAAATTTGGGTTCACATGCAGGTTAATGGGGGATGTGTATAGGGTTGTTCAATCTTTATTACACACTCGGGTATGCTCATGGTTCGCCATGTTGTACCCGTGTACATCGAAGGATCTACCCATCTACAATTTAGCGAGCCCTGCACATAGTTCATGTGTACTTGCAGTCAAAAACAGTGAATAAAGCGATTTTTTTGGTCAAAAAAGTCAAACGACTCTACAAAATATTATAAAATCGCTAACCCTAAAAGACACCCCCAAACTCTTTTTAAACAACACATTTACCTCACATTGCATACTTATCTCTCATTGCACATTTACTCTCTCACCTTCAGATTTTCAATTGCTTAGGGCTGATCCTACACCACAAGTGCTAAGTAGTCTAAAATGTTTGCAACAAAGAGGGTAGGTGATTTAAAGTATGTTTTTGTGGTTGTTTTTCCGTTTTTTTCGGTTGTATTTTGTAACTCATTTTCATTTTTTTGATTATTGTTTTAAACCTTCTTTCAACTTCTAGCTTTCAGCACTTAAATTTTTCTCCTCTTAGGCCTTCATGTAATGTCCCCTTCACAAAGCTAGTTTGTCAAGAGGACCTTTAGCCTATCCGGTTATTTCTTGCAAGCTAAAAGGGCAAAGAAAAGATAAATAAGGTAATGATATAACTGAGTTAGCCCAAAACGTAATATTATAATGGAAACCTATGTTATTATTATTATCATTATTAAAATTAAAGGGGACTTCCTTTTAAGTGACTTAATGCGAAAATAGAAAATAAGAGTCACTTTATTAATTAAAGTGTAATAGTCCCACATGGAGCGCCCCACTTGGAAAATAGAGACAAAAAGTATAAAAGGAGGTGAGGGGTTCATTTAGGGACACCTCTTGTCATTCCGTCATTTCACTTGGAGAGTTTGAGCTTGTTGCTTCAACTTTCTGCTATTGAGGATGAAAACCCTCATTAGTAATCAGATTTTGGGGATGAAAACCCTCAATTTCTCTTGGGTGGTCTCATATAGAGATCACATTTGAGCTAAAGGTCAGATTTCTAGAGCTTAAAAGCATATTTTTAGAGCTAGGGCACAATTTTAGGGTGATTTCAGAGATTGGCGACTAGGGCATCATTTGCAGATCAGATTTTTAGAGTTTCTTGTCTTGGAACAACCACCAATCAACTGAGATTTGCTTGGGGCAGTGTTTTTGGCAATTTGCACACATTTCTAGGGTTGGGCAAATGGCTAAGGAGGCTGAACGAACCATATAGGAGGCCATTTCAGCTGTAACAAGGGTGTGTTTTGGTGCTAGGGCTTGCACCAACCCTAAATCTGCCCTAGGGCATCATTTCCAGCTTACCAATCTTCATCTTTTGTAATAAACGGTCAGCTGTTTTTTATCTTTCATTCCCAGCTGCAAAATAAATAAAAATAACTTCAGATCTTGGTGAAAAAATTATTTTCTTGCATGTAGATGTGCCAAAAAGGGTTTCTAAATGTTTTGGGCCTTCTGGGTATTGTTGCTTTGTGGCTATTTGATGAA
The DNA here is from genome assembly GCA_018340775.1 of Taxus wallichiana var. yunnanensis. Taxonomy (NCBI): domain Eukaryota; kingdom Viridiplantae; phylum Streptophyta; class Pinopsida; order Cupressales; family Taxaceae; genus Taxus; species Taxus wallichiana. Next base: position 343,868,220 of record CM031239.1, read on the forward strand.
TAAAGGAAGATTTCAGATTGCTGTATTTTTTTGGTAAGGGTTTTAAATAAGAATTAGATTGTTGTCATAATTTTGGATAAGGATTTGTGTGGATTTCAGATTTTCTTTATTTGTGCCCTAAGGGGATATTATAGTGGTATCAAAGCTAGAATTCTCCCAGCTTGTGAGGAGAAGTCAGATTTGAATGCACACAGTGAGGAAGGCTTCAAGTATTACCAAAGGAGAACACCAACAAAAAACGCCATGGGAGAGCGGGAACATAGATCCCCCTATGGATGAGATGAGTTACTTGCAGGAGTTAATGGTATGAAATCAAAGGGAGATGGAACAAAGCTTCCAAAGAACTATGAGGGCATCTATGATAGAATTAATTCAAGCTATACAAGGTGCTATTGAGAACAAGGGGAATCTAGGAGAGGGCAACTCTTCCACCAATGAAAGAGCTTCAATCAACCCTCTTTGAAGACTTTTAGAGCTAAGTTTTTCAAAGGGAAAAAGAAGATCCGTTAGAGGGGGAAGCATGACCATAACATCATATGGAGGATGGTATGGAATGGTTTCATATCGATTACTAAGCTTTAAGACCAACAATCTGCAATGATATGTCTTTCACAGAGTATTATGATTTGAAGACAAGATATGGACATAGAAAAGAAAGGAGACCTCAACAAGATCCACCTTATCGGGACATACAACACCGATTGGGGAAAATAACTATTCCCATATATGATGGATCATATAAGTGTTCAACTAGGTCATGGCTACAAAAATTGGATACCTACTTGTCTTTGAACCCTATGTATGAGAAAGAAGCTCTCAAATTTGTCACACTCCATTTGGAAGGAGTGACACATGAGTGGTGGTACCATGGTATGGTCACTCAAGGGAATGGGTTCATCACCACATTAGAAGACTTCAACCAAAGGTTCATAGAAAGATTTGATTGGACTGATTCGGAGGTCTATTTTAGAGAGTTAGCACAACTGAAACAACACATCTCTGTAGATGACTATGTAGCTGAATTTCAAAGGCTCTCTCGTGATGGTGCGGATGTATCCAGAGGAGACTTGTGGTTTTGTTTGTTGAGGGCTTGGGTGAATATCTTAAGGGGTTAGTAAGAGCTTTCCCTTCAAGAAGCAATCAAAAAGGCTTTGGATTTGGAAATTTCAAGTCAAGAAGGAAATTTTTGCCTATGGTACAACCAAGGACAACAACGTAGTGGGGCAGCCTAGAGTAACACCTTTTGGGCAGCCTAGGACAACAACTTTTGGACAGCCAAGGAGACCATTACAGCAGGGAGCAAATCAACCAAAGGAGGTACCAAAAACAAGCAAAGAATGAGTTAAGAAGGAAGAATTTGTGCTTCACTTGCAAGGATCCATGGACTCTTGGTCACCGTTGTCTTGGCAAAGGACATGTCCATTATATAGAGGTGATTTTAGATGAAGAAGTTGAAGGAAGTGAAAGTCCAAGAGCAAGAACCGGAAAAAGAAGAAGAAATAGACACTTCGGATGGCACTCTTGCCACTTTGTTAGGTGCTCCTAGATACCATCCTTTTAGAGTGAGAGGAGTGTTGCAAGGACAAAAAGTGATAGTGAGGCAACCCACAATTTTATTGATGTGGGATTGGTGGTTAGGATGGGACTAAAAGTGGAAGATTTCAAGGGCTTTAATGTGACGGTGGCTGATGGCTTTTCCATCCCTTGCACCAAGAGGATTTTGCAGCTCAATCTCACCTTAGGGAGGCACAAGGTAAGTGATGATTTTTATGTGGTTGGCATTGGTGAAATGGATTTAGTACTGGGGGTACAATGGCTACACTCTTTGGGGGAATTTACACAAAATTATCAGACTATGGAGCTAAAGTTTAAGGTTGATGGTAAGGAGGTTGTGCTTCAAGGTATGGCTAATGGAGCTTTGCAAGTGGTCATGGCAAAAGAATGGAAAGAGATTTCAATAGAGGGCAAGTTGCATGGGCCCATTGTTTGGTAAGTTTTACAACTTTTTCAGAACAATTTTATCATAAGGATTTTTAGCCCATAATATCTAAACATGCTAATGTTTTTAGTAGTATACCCCATGGGATGCCACCGGATAGAGGCTTCCAACACATCATTGAGTTGGAACCAGGTACCAAACCGGTTATGACTACTCCATACTGCCATCCAAGAGCTTTCAAAGAAGAAATTGAGAAGGCCATCAAAGAGTTGTTGGAAATGGGACATATTAGGCCTAGTTCTAGTCCTTTTGCTTCTTTGGTTGTCTTAGTGAAGAAGGATGGAACATTGAATGTGCATTGATTACGGTTATTGAATAAGAAGACCATAAAGAATAGGTATCCCATACCTAGGATTGATGATGAATTACATGGGGCAATTTTCTTCTCTAAGATTGACTTGAGGACCGACTCAATCAAATCCGGGTAAGAGAGGAAGATGTGCATAAAACAACTTTTAGATGTCATTTTGGGCATTTTGAAGTTTTGGTTATGCCATTTGGGTTAACTAATGCACCAACAACTTTCCAATATTTGTGAATCATGTTTTTAGCAAATACTTGAGGAAGTTTGTCTTAGTTTTCTTTGATGACATCTTGGTATATAGTAGAACATGGGAAGAGCATCTTCAACACTTGGATACAGTGTTGGAAGTTTTGGAACAACAATCACTTTTGCAAAAGAATCTAAGTGTGAGTTTGGTATGTCTGAAATTTATATTTGGGCCATATAATAAATGCCCAAGGGGTTCATGTTGATCAGCAGAAAATTTAAGCCATCTTGGATTGGCCACCACCTACAACCATGACACAGATTGAGGGGATTTTTGGGTTTGTGTAATATCCCCTTATAGATTGAAGACCCTTAGCCTATTTTGTCTACCCGACGGCTAAGGGAAACATATAAGGGTGACTTAAGTTATTTTTAATTATTATAAAGTGCTCGTAGTAAAGGGAAAGTGCTTGTAACAAAGGGAAAATATGTAAACACTTATAATAATTTAAATAACTTAATATTATGTCAAGTCTAAGTCAGAAAAGATGCAATTATATTTTTTATTCTTTAGGGAGAAATGGCGACTTGACTAAGGTGGCAATAGAAAATAGAAAAGAAGATAAAAAGCTCATGTGTCAAAGTTTATCCTCCCTAGAAAATGTGACTTGCTCTAAAAGGGAAAAATGGAGGGAGAAAAACATTAAATGTTGAAAAGAGCTGATTGGATGAGTGGAAGGTCACTTTGGGTCATTTCTATCCTTAAAAGGAGAAGTCGACTTGAGGAGAGGCATTCTATTCTATGATCATTCTACAAATTTTGAATTTTATTGGAAGCTTGGAGCTTTTGCAAAATATTCTAAGGACAAAAACCCTTAGAATTTGCTCTAGAGGATGAAAACCCTCTTGGAGTTTTGTGTGGGGATCTCTACTCAGGAGATTCATTGGTGCTTGCAAAGATTTATTATTTTTCAAAGCCTTTTCCAGTAGTTGAGAAGGTATTTTGCAGATTTGTGTAGCAAGGTTTTGAAGAATCAAATTGCAGCTGTCACTTCTTATTTATTCCTAAAATAGCGACCTACTCTTTGGCTAATCCATGTTGTATTGAAGACATTGCAGGTCTGATTTATGTTGCCATCTGCTCATCTGATTTTTATGAATTAAAGCAATATATTTTCAGTATTTTTGGGTGTCTATAAATGCCATTTTCAGACCTGTAAGTGGTAGCGTATCTGCAGACTTAAATTAATTAATTTCAGACCTGTCTAGCATAAACAATCTGAGTTTTAATGCATAAGTTAGCCTCATAATTGCATGGGAATAGATCTGAGTGAAATTAGTTCATTGTGAATGCTATTTTACATGGTTTTCTTCAACAACGTTAGTCGCCATTTTCAAGCATTTTAGGACAGCCTGATTTGTAATAGAAATCTGTGTTTCTCCTTCATATTGTGGCCTTATTAAATTAGCGAAACAGATTTCAGTGGAAGTGCATGATTATATTTGCTTGTTTTCATTGGATCCCAAATTTGCCATAGTCACTTTTTGCAGATTTTAATTCAGTTTGTCAAAGTTTAATTTGATAATTATTTATTTGGGTGGTGGGATTTGCCTAAAATCCATTGATGGCAAAATATATCCGTTTGGGGACATTACATCGTATCGTGAGCGATATTCTCTAGCACGAGAAAAGAGACAAAAAAATCAGATTTGAATGCAGTAAAGGGAAAGATGAAGTGGTACCAAGTTCCTTTCTTTGATGGAACGAAGGAGATCTCTGTTGATGTTGGTTGCAGGAATTTAAAACATTTTTGTGTTATAATCTTTTGTGTCAAGAGGATGCCCTCGAGCTCATCTCTAGATACATGGTTGGAGAAGCACATAAATGGTGGCGTCAATTGTTGAAGACCCAAGGGGTCGATTTCACTTGCAGATTTCTCACAAAAATTTCTAGGGAGATTTGATGTGCAGATTGAGCAAGGAAACAAAATCAAGGAGGACAAATCAGATCTGCAACCAAGGGAAGAAGAAGAAGCTTCTAGAGAGAAAGGTATGGTTTCCATTGAACAAAATAACTGCATTAGTGAGGAAAGAACATTGCTTGCTAGAGAAATTGATAATAGACATGAAAGGAAATTCATATATGCAAGCAAGGAAGATGTAATGGAAACTCTAAAAAGGTGTGAGGAATGGAATAGCAAAGCTAGAGCTGCTAAATTGATAGCCGCTCAAGCGAGACAACACCTACAAGAGTTCAAGGAAAAGATGTGGGCAAATGATGCAAGGGAGTCTACACCCACGAAAGAAGACTTTATAGAACAACTTACACATGAGGAGGAGCCTCACATGGACACTTGTGTGGAATTGCAGGTTGCTGCAATTTCCAAACCAACTGTTCATGACAAACTGATTTATGAAGAATTTCAGCCCATTATGAACAAAAATGCTCAGGAATTGTTGCAGCAAAGTCAAGTCATTTTGGATACCAAGCTTGACAAGGATACTCGAGGTATGGAGAGCATAATAATGTGTCTTATTTATTGCTGCCTATTCCAGTTTAGTTCCATCATGAGATGCATGACAAGATAGAATGTGGAGCTTTCAATGTGGAGTTTGTTGAGCCATTGCTCCATAGTCATTTTCAGATCTGGTTTTTCTTTCCTCAGAGCTAGGAGGATACATTGCTTTGATACCACTGTAATGTCCCCAAATGGACATATAGACCTCAAGTTGGATTTATGGTAAATCCAAACCCTAGTTGCAATATAATAAAATATTCAACAAATTAAACTATGCAAATTTGAATTTATTCTGCAAAATGTGACTAGGACATATCTGAAATCTCATGAGGATATCCTTTCTTAGGCAAGCTCGCCAATCTGAACTTCAGCAAGAAACCAAATCCCTGTTCAACAACTAAAATGTAAATTTTTTCAAAGGCCAAAATCAGACTTTAAGACAATGTATAAGACCATACAAATTCAGTTTTGACTGCTGCAATAAATAACCCAAAATGGTGACTAGGGTTTGATTATAAACTCCACACAAACAACAACCAAATAAATTTGTTTCTAACCTAAACTGATCTGCATTTTTAACAGCCAAAGCATGGAACAAATCTGATTTTTAAGGAATATATAATGGCTGAAAATTAACTCAGAAATCTGCATACAAGGAGCTGAAAATGGCTCTTTAAAACCCTTTAAAAAATTCTGAAAATACTTTGTTTTGATTCCCAAAAATCAGTACAATATATGGCTATAATATTCAGACCTGAAATGTCTCAAATACATTGCAAACCAGTGAAAATATGGGTTGCTCCAGTTAGTACAAAGAACATACAACTGCTGCACTTTATTCTTCAACAACATTGCTGGAAATAGTAGAAACTTTGCAAGCTCAATGGAAAATCCTGTGTAGAAATTCCTCCAAAGCTCTAAGAGGGTTTTCGTCCTCTAGAAGAAAATACAAAGGGTTTTCGTCCTTAGAATATTTTTGCTATTTGAAACAAATGCAAATAAGAAATTATAAAAATGATCATAACATGGAATACCCTAATATCCTAAGTCGACTTCTCCTTATCAAGGAAGAAGAGACCCATAGTGACATTTCCATCCAATCAACAACGATGATTCTTTCTATGCATTTTCTACCCTCCATTTCTTTCTAGGCCAAGTCGCATTTTCCTTGGGAGGATACAAAAGACATTTAATACATATTTTCCCTCCTAAAGCTGGTCGCATTTTTCCCTAGAGGGAATACACAATGAAATGACTTTTATCCTTTCTAAGTTCTTATTTCTCTTTCTAAGGCAAGTCGCCATTTCACCTAGGATGAATAAAATTTATGTTTGCACCTTTTTCTATCCTAGATTTGACATAATTATTAAGTTATTTAAATTATTATAAGTGCTTACATATTTTCCCTTTGCTTAAGGCACTTTTCCCTTTACGGGCACTTTATAATAATTAAAAATAACTTAAGTCACCCTTATGTTCTTCCCTTAGCCGTCGGGTAGACAAAATAGGCTAAGGGTCTTCGATTGGGAAGGGGATATTACAATTTGTTCTCTACTACCAAAGGTGCTACGAAGGGTTTTCACAACTTGTTCCATTGGTGATTTGACCAAAAAGGGAGTCTTTAGCTAGTCCAAAACAACCAAACAACGTTTGAAAAAGTTAAAGACGCAACGAGTTCATGTCCTGTGCTTGTTGTTCCAGATTTCTCTATCCTTTGTGCTAGAATGTGATGCTTCAAGTGAAGGCATAGGGGTTGTTTTGATGCAAAAGGGGCATCCTATAACCTTTGAGAGTCGGAAACTTAAGGAGAATGAGAGTTTCTCCATTTATGATAAATAAATGTTGGTCATTATGCATGCATTGATCAAATTCCAGAAATACTTAGTCTATGGCAGATTTGTGGTCAAATCCATTCATAATAGTTTGAAGCATAGTAGGAAAACTCTGCGAGTACTCGCCAAAATTTTGAGAAAATAAATACTGAAGGAAAACTCGCGCCAACTCGGCGAGCCAAGTTAGACTCGCCGAGTATTGGCGAATATTCGCCGAGTATTGGTGAATATTCGCCAATATTGGCGTGTTCGAGCCTTAAACTCGTCTAACGCAGAATAAGTCTCTCAAATATTCGAAAGAAAAATACGTTTTGGGTTTTCTATATTAATTTCAGTTTTCAACATTGTTATATGGTTCATGTGGTAACTTTTTCAAATTCAACAGTATAAAGAAAATTGAGACTTGAAACAGACCTCATCAACACATATTCGTGCAGTTTCCTTTGCTAGCTCCCAAACTCCCTTTATAAGGGTCCTTAAACTGTTTTTTTGGGAGATATAAGTTATGGCTGGTAACCACGTTCTTTTAAAACAATCTAATACAAATAGGTGGACTAAAGGTCAATTTCTTTTTAGATTTTCTTGTAAACTTATGTCCAAAATTATATATATAACAAAAAAGATGTAGAAAGCAACCCAAAAATAATATATTACCTTTTTCTTGTTCATGATATCAAATTGTCTATCTAAATTTTCCATCTAAAGGTTAGTTGTTTGATACTGTTTGCAAAATTTCCCTGAAAGCATGCTACCACTTTATGTAGCTATATTTTGCATAAAATTTATGTTTTTAAAGAAATTTGTCTATTTTTTAAGTTGCCGAATATTCCCAAATATTCACCGAGTATTGCCGAGCCAGTATTTTTTTGGTTTGCCCAATATTTGTCGAATACGAGTATGCAGGACTATGGTTTGAAGTTCTTTCTCAATGAAAAGGATTGAATGACCGACAACAAAAGTGGTGAGTAAACTTCAAACATATGATTTTGACATTGAATATGTCAAAGGGAAAAATAATGTGGTTGTGGATGCTTTGTCTAGGAAGCCAATTCTTTGCTCTTTGATAGAATTGCTGCTGATTGGAAGGCATTTATTACAGCTGAATATGCAAAGAATGGATTTGTTACTGCAGTCCTTGAAGGGGCAAATGAAGATGATAGGTATAAGGTAGTGGATGGCCTGATTTTCTACAAGAATAAGATCTATTTGGTCCCTGAATCTAAGATGAAGCACAAGATTTTGAGAGCTATTCATGATACACCCTTGGCTGGTCATCCGGGGTTTTTCAAGATATACAAACAGGTAAGGGAAAGATTTGTGTGGAAAGGGCTCAAGGAAGAAGTCCTTCAATATATCCGAGAGTGTCTTGTGTGCCAACAAAACAAGTCAGAGCATGAGTTTCCAGCTGGATTGTTGCAGCCCTTACCTATCCCAACTCAGAAATGGGAAAGTATCTCTATGGACTTCATCATTGGACTCCCCATGGTTCAAGGTAAGAGTTGTTTGTATGTGGTGGTTGATAGACTCACCAAATATGCTCACTTTTTCCACTTCCAACCAAGTACAATGCACCTCTAGTGGCTGATCTCTTTTTCAAGGAAATTTTTAAGCTTCATGGACTGCCTAAGAACATCATAAGTGATAGGGACAACAGGTTTATGAGCTTGTTTTGGCAAGAACTCTTCCATTTGACAAGCACAAAGTTAACTCCTAGCACTAGCTATCATCCACAAACCGATGGGCAAACTGAAATAGTGAATAAGTGGATAGAAGGCTACCTAAGGAATTATGTAACAGGGCAACAAACAACGTGGATAAAATGGTTAGATATGGCTGAGCATTGCTACAATACATCATTTCACATGTCCATTGGTATGACTCCTTTTAGAGCTTTGTATGGGTATGATGCACTTTCTTTTGTTGACTTGGTCATGATGGATAGTAGAGTGTCGGGGCCAAAGATTTGGTACAATAGAGTCATGATATCTTGGAGGTACTCAAGGAGAACCTCAAATGTGCCCAAAACCAATATAAGTGTATACGAAACCAAAACCGGTTGGAGAGGACTTTTGAGGTGGGTGATATGGTATTTTTGAGGTTGTAGCCTTATAGGCAGTCTTCCCTCAAATAGAGTGGCGCAACAAAGCTTAAGCCACGTTTCTATGGGCCATATAGAGTGAAGAGAAGAATTGGGGAGGTTGCATATGAGCTAGAGCTGCCAGAGCATAGCTAGATAACAATGTTTTCCATGTTTCATGCCTCAAAAAGGCACTAGGACAACACATTACTCCTCTATTGAGCTTCCACTTTTAGATGATGAGGGCAATCTAAATTTACTTTCGAAAGCTATAATGGATATTTGGGAGAAGAAGCTTAGGAACTGGTGCATAAGGGAGTATTTGGTTAATTGGGAGGATCTATCAGTTGAGGATGCCACATGGGAAGGTGCAACAATTTTAGAGCATCCAAACTTGCAATTGCTTTTGGGCAAACAATTTAGGGAGGGGAGGATTGTAAAATCTACTTGTCGAGCTAGTTCGCAAGAAGACCCTTAGGCTATCCAGGTTATTTCCCCGCAGTTGAAGGGGTGGAGAAAAGGTAAATAGGGTAATAATATAACTTAGCCAAAAAAGTAATATTTTTGTTTGATTGATAAACACTTTTTGACGAGTTATGAACCGAGAGGTTGGTTGGGCGCACCCTACAACAATGCCCTTTATAGACAAGATATTACAATTAAATCAACACAAACATTGATCAAGAAGCCCGCACCGACGATGCAATTTTTTATCCGCCACCACTGTTTTTAGAGCCACCGGTCGCAGAACTAATGACAACGATGCAAAGATCGCCACCGTTGAAAACCACTAGCTCCCCGCCCCACCAATAACCGCCACTGACCTACTAGTGATGCGGCTCCCGCCACCACCTGTAAACCATCCCTGACGGGGATCGTTTCTAGCGGGATTTGAACCTAGGTGGATCCGGACACAACCGTCCATCTTAACCGATCCACCCAAACCCCATTGGCACAACCCAAAAAAGTAATATTATAAAGGCAACTTATGTTATTATTATTATTATAAAGGCAACTTAGGGGACTTCCTTTGTAAGTTCCTCAAAGTCTATTGGGATGATGGGTCTTTAAAAGGATATCCAAGTTATAATGGACAATGCAAAAATTGCAATTTTTTGGGAAGTTGGTTGAGAAAAGGTACAAACACATATTTTGAACATATTGAGCTGTTCATTCCCTCAACCTAATGAAATCAAAATTGGGCACCAAAATTGCGTGGAGGCAAGTGAAATCCAAATGTTCATCAACAACGACCGCATGTCTCGAAGCCATCTTTAGGAGCTTCTTTATGTTGCAACAATTAAAGGTAACTATATTTTTATTTTTTCAAGTTTTTCATTAAATTAATTTATAAGTTTGCACTTGGTAGAATTTTGATTTTTGAACATTTTACTTGTTTTAAATTTTATTTTTACTAGTTTTCTTATCTTTCTTGAGATTCAATTTTCCTTACACACGTCTTGAGACAACTTGTGAAGGTGAAAAGCGCATTGAGCAACATGGTTATCAACGTAAATTGGGGTGTATGGAGACATGCAAACATTGATAGGGCCACAAACGTGAAAGGGTTGATCCACGAAAGGTGGTGGGATCATATGCAATACTTGCACAATTTTACCAAGCTGTTGTGAGTATGCTTAGATTTGTTGATATTGATCATCCATGTTTGAGAGAAATTTATGATGGAACCGAATAAGACATTAAGTTGATTATGTCCATAAATGACAAAGAGAAAGATCCTAAAAGCGTTTCTTCAAAGAAGTGTAGTCACATCCCATTGATAGGTGGGACAAAATGACCCCACATATCCTTTCTTTTCTCTTGACTCCAAAATACAACACGAAGATTCTTTCTTTGCCTAAGAGGGTCCCACTATATAAGAACAAGGAGGTTAGTGAGGTACAAGTTGACATTGATTAGAATCTTCCCCACTCCCGAAGTACATGACGCAATTAGGAAGGAGTTTTGGACTTCATATCCTCCGAGGATCGCTCCATTAGCGCTCTTCGTGACAAGTAGAAGATGGTTAATCATGCTTGTACCTCCATCGTCAAGCATACCCCCACCTCAAGAAATGACATAATTTTTTTAGACAAGTAAGATTTTAAATTTCTTTTCTTTTTGAACTCTCTTTCTTTTCTACGTTTCGTTTTAGCTTTCTACTTTAATAAATTGTAATTGTGTATTTTATATTGACTTTGTGGCTTGCATCAATAGGTTGCGAGGAGTTCTTCAGCCGAGCAGAGCTAGGCTACATACGTCTTTATCTAGTCAATCAACTGCAAGAAGTTGGGAGTGAAAAAGGCGGAGGATTTGGTCTTCGTGCATTCCAACCCGAGCCTTCCAACACACAAGTAGGATGGGTACAAGCAAGGGGAAACAAAGTGTTAGGATGTAGACCTAGAGACTCCGACCTTGGAAGCATCCATTGCCCACCTTTCATTGGGAGAATTGGAGCGAAAGGGTACTTTGCATGATGGAGCTAGTGGGAGAGGCATTACTACGTCCGTGGTTCTAATGAACCACATGAACCTTCTCAATGAATACATTGGAGAGCATTATGATTATGAATATAATGAATATGCTTATTTGTCTTGATTTTTGTGTATACATTGTAATATATGTACGACGTTCTTGTTTTGGCATTGAATTATTAGCATGTTTTGTGGTTATTTAGCTTATTTTGTTTATTTTATGCATATTATATGGTTAATTTTTCTTATTTGGCTATATTTTTAATATTTTATATATATTTTGTACGATTGTCCCCAAAGCTATTTCCAATCCCCCAAAATTCACCATATCGGCATATGGGGTCCCGTGCCTGTATCTGCACCTGTATTTGTATCGGCTACCTAGATCACAATATTTTGTTTACTCATCTTTCTTGTGGTTGAATACATATGCACACATGCTAATGCTTTAATTATTATGAGACCTCCTTTCTTGGATTCTAGTATCAATGCTCTCAATCTTGTCAAAGGATACTTAAATAGACACATGTTTAAATTTATGTTTCAGGCACAATTAAGAGTGATGTAGGGCGAAGCAAAGGAGCCTCTCATACAAATATTTGTTTGCTGCTCACAGTTTTAGGGCCATCTACAAGATGGATTTGGTTTGATCCCTTGACATATTCAATGTAGCTACAATGTGGGTTAAGATTTCTTTTGGCCGTCTTAGGTGCGGTCTCATTAACTTCGTATGGAGAGAGATCACTATCTTCCAAGAGATTGTTGCACCCAGAAAATTTGTGACTTGAAAACAGAACCAAATAACTGTTTCAGCTTTAGATGCTTTCGAGTATGAGATCCAAAGAAAATTCCACAATTTATTTAGTGTCTCACATTTTTCACTGAAGATTTCCACTTATTATAATGATAACAAAAAGCAGTGCATTGTTCATCAACAAATCCATGTGCCATTGGTAGGGTGCTGAAGATTCTAAGAGAAATGTCTAATTGGTTTAACAAGTCAAGTCTCATGGCATCCTATTTTCAGTCCTGGGATGATGTTGGTGCAAATGACATTGTGATCATGCCACTCTTGTGATACAAGTGTTTTGCAATAGACCGTAGAGATTAGACAAGTGGAGATACCAGAAACCTATGTCACGAGGTTTGAGTTAGCGTTTATGTTCGACGAGGGTAAAGTTTGGGAAACGATAAAGCTCGAACAATTTTTTTCCTATTATGTTAATTTTTGAAAAAAATGCATAAATATGTCAAAGATAGAGAGTGGAGAGAGCTGTTCCTCCGCTACTTTCAGTCGGTATATGTATATATATACACAAATTTGTAAAATAATGCAAAATCATGTCAAAAACTTCCCTTAAAAAAATAATGGACAAAGTTTGATTTCATGTTCGAGCAAGATAAAAATCGGCAAAATTTGAACTTTTTCGATAAAATTCGGAGAACCTTGTGACATAGCTAGAAACTACCCAGCTATACTTGTTAGTAACTTTTCCCTGACGTTGATTAGTAGTAGAGTACACTATTACATCAAGAATAGTAGAGTTTTCAAGGCTTTGAAGGCTATGATTGTTTCAGAGGCTTTAGCCATATAGTCCCATTTTGCAGAGGACAGTAAGTCAGCGTATATATCTTGATAATCCTTGATCAATTTCTTCTCTCCTCTTTTATCTTTATTATTTGCTATCACTTATAACATATCTATTTAAAATGGAGGTGTTATTCACTCCCTTTGGCTTATATTGTACCTGGTCTTGTTGCTGACTATGCTTGGTCATCTTAGGACATTAATGACAGTTTCAGTGTATTGAAGTTCTTTCTTTTGTGTTTCTAGGTGGAGGGAAATCGTTAGCAATATGTGTTTATAAATTGATGTTCTTGACACAGGGTCCAGGCATCGGAGACCAAGCGTGTACCCTTTTCCACTGGAAACTTTGATTAGCATTTTAGTTTCATGCGACTGAGCACTTGGCATAAATAATTATAGAACAATTTACAAACTTCAAATGATACTGGTTTACAAGAATTGTTTCATACATCTGAGCACACAGTATTCCTGTATAAAACATCTTGACTGGCATTTATAATAAATGCCAAATTTTATACCGATTATGAAAGATGTTTACTTTAGAAACCTATTAAATATGTTAGGCTTCAGGATGAGTTTCAGATAGAAATATGTTATATGGTGCTATCTTAGCATGTGTATTAAATATTGTATACGGATGCAAACATATTGTTACAGGCTACAAAAGTACTGGGGCAATATCAGTTACTTGTGAATGTTAAGCTTAATATGTAATGGCTTGAAAGTATCACAAAAGGCTAGAGAATTGGTTGGTACTTCTTGGAATTTTCACTTGTTTACACGCACTACTAGACATCAAAAGCATTTCTGCAATCCAACAAAATAACTGAAAGTTTATTTGTGGTTTACCAGTTCCCTATTATTCTTATGATTCAAATATCTATTATGCCAAGAAGTCTCTTATTTCATTTTATTTGTAAGCATTCAAGATGCAATTTTTGTTGTCTGGTACAAATTTCTTGAATTTCTCTCACGTGAACGTCATATAGGCTATTAATGAAAATAATACTTTTCGTCTGCTCTCCTTAAATATCGTATTTTCATTGATTTCAATTTCTTCATTTATAGCCGAGTAATACCAGTTAGAAAATGAACATTATATAGAATGAATTTTTCTTTTTATAGAAGTTCATTACTTGGTGCTTTTGTGTTATATATTTGTTCCATAAACGTTGGCAATGATTAGGCAAAGGAGGTACAACAGTTACGGAAAAGAAGAAGGGCAGAAGCTGAACGTATGTTAGAAATGGAACGAAGGCAAAAACGGCGTCTTGAAGAAATTCGGATAATCCAGAAGAAGGTAATGAATTGTAGAATTGATGTAACTAATATTAGTTTTTCTTCACCATTTTGAAACAAAACTGCAAAAGCTATCTCATGCTGGTTGCAACAGTCTTTCTGAAATTGCTGTCTATTTAATTTCTTATATTTGTATTATGGAACCAGTTAAAAGAAAATTTAATCTTCTTCAACTTATATGTTATGGCTTGTATTGGTTAAAGCACAATTTCTGGCCTAAAGCAAAGCCTGTTTCAGGAAGAGCAAACAATGGATCTGAAAGAACAGTTGCGTGATCAAGTGAGGGCAAGGCTTGAAGAAGTGGCATCTAGATGCAAAGATATGGCTTCATTGCTTCGATGTTTAGGGGTTCCGGTTGAAGGAGGATCCCTACCCTCTCCACAACAGGTTCACTTTTGCATAAATTCAATTATCATAATTTAGTAACTGTAAATTACATGCTTTAGTATTCATGTCTGAAATTATTTTTAATTCTCATTCTTTTAATATTCAAACCCAAAATTCTAATTTATGTTTCTTAAATTTTTTGAAACTAATTCAATGAAATATTTACAATTAGCTTTACTTGCGACTTACAAGTCTAAACAAGAATACCAGGGTTTATAATCAGTGTATATCTCACTTCAAGCTTGGGTTTACCAATTCTCCCGAGGTCACACCACCAATGTTTGTCTACCAACAAGAACTATAGATTAACAAACAAAAATGTCGATTTCTCTCAAGAGAAAGCCCATTTGCGATATGAATATTTTGCAAAAGGAATCTAGTTTCAAGTTTCTTAGTAATTATAGTTAGAATTCCTCATCATAATGCTACCCCATAAGGGTTAATTCATATTGGATTCCGTGAATTGTTACACCATAACCTTGTCCCAGTTTTTGATAAGGTATTTCCGGTCTAACTATATTTTCTTAGGGTACACGTCCATGTCTCAAAATAAATAATCATTGAAAGAAGTAGAATGTATCATTCCTTCATCAACTCAAATCACTTCCATATGAACACAATGTACTATTTTACATCATACACATCCATGTCTCAAAAGAAAGAATCATTAGAAGAATTGCAATATCTGATTGCTCCATCAAACCAAACCACTTCCATATGAACACCATAGTACTATTTGACATTGCAGGGTTAATGCAACTTATGGGCAAGGAGTCCATTTTGTAATCATTCTGATTTGCATGAAAAATAAAGTCAAGGAATATGAATAAATGAGTTCTCTTTATGCTTTCACTCTGTGTTTTCTCTTGATTCCTATGTTTTCTGTGTTTCATAGTTTGCAGCCTATAATAAGATTAGCTGAGCATTTCATTTACCTGAATCATACAGAATTCCATTTGGCAACAAGCAAAAACAACTATCCTTTCTAGCAAAATAAGGTAATCCCGTAATCCACAAAACATAAGGTTATGCCCACCCTTGTTCTTAAGGTCTACCTCATGCAATACGCATGATCTGTCGAAATGGATACATCACGAGAATTTACATCACTGCATGGCAGCCAAAGTACAAGCCGAAAAAAGGGTTAATGATTAATCTGATATATTTGAAATCGTATGTTACATAAGGTTATGCCCACCCTTGTTCCTAAGGTCTACCTCATGCAATAGGCATGATCTGTCGAAATGGATGCATCACAAGAATTTACATTATTGCATGACAGCCAATGTACAAGCCGAAAAAAAGGGTTAATGATTAATCTGATATATTTGAAATTGTATGTTACATAGTCTGTCCTTCTGAATCATTCACTCATTTGAAACTGTTACATAGTCTGTCCTTCTGAATCATCAACTCATATCTATTCCAGATTTCCATGTTTCCACAACATTCAACCATGTAGTCAAATTTCCACGATAAGTACATATGAATCATCATAGGACCATCATGGCAACAAGTAGTCATAACATAATAAAAGTTGAAGGATTGTTCCACTGTCTCAACAAGTGCGCTTCACCAGTAGAGAATCTGCCATAGACTAGTAACGAGAGAGAGAGCATTATGGGAGTTTGTTTCTTTCTACCACAAAGTTGAAAGACTTCCGTATACACCATCTTTACACTTGGGTGTGGCCCGTCTTTTAGTAGGATATTAGAAACATGAGAGGGCAATAGAGAAATGAGTGATAAAAGACAACCTTGTAATGCATTTGACAAAGAAGGATGCAACTAGGTAGGCAACGCGAATATTAAAAAACAATAACACATGATATTTACACTTGGATGTGGCCCTTCCTTTAGGAGGATATTAAGAACATGAGAGGACGATAGAGAAATGAGTGATAATAAACATCTGTCATGTCCCTTTTTGAGACTAGTAGAATTGAAGACGTTAATCCATTCTTCCTCCCGGTGGGTTTAAGGAAGGAAGCAAGGGGAAGACTTGGATGACATTTTATAAGTAGATATTTTCATTATTATCTTGTATTCCTTTTGGGAAGCCAAGTGCTCCGATAAAAATAACTTATTTAGTTAGAAAATAAAGTATTTTGAGCATGCAGGCTGCAAATACAAATTAAATAATTAAAAAGTATTTTTGATTGCGCCGGCTATCATTTAAAATGTAGCACCCCTTATTGTTATAGAAGGAGGTTGGCTATTTGATGTCATATGTTGAATCTTATTATTTCTTCTGGGTAAAGGTTGTACCTTTCCTTTCTCATCAAGGACAAAAACCCTTGTTTGAGACCACTTCAAGGACGAAAACCCTTGATAGTGGAACTTGTCTTGGGGACGAAAACCCTCAAGCAAGGATATTTGGAACTATTGAATATCTCAAGGAATTTGGAGTTGATATCTTTCTATCTAGCCCTAGGCGACTTGCATCATGAGCATTTTGGATGTGTTTTGATGGATGTATGGTATGATTCTTGCATGGATGGACTTGTACTAATTTTTAAAGGTGAAAGCAATCATTTCCTTGCATGTTTGAGCCACTAATTCATTATTTCCAAGAGGGGCGAATTGCTTGTAAGTCAGGTTTGACATGTTTGGGTGGATGTTTGGGCAAGCTGATTTGATATTTGCATTCTTCATATTTTTAAACCCCAAGATCCCAAGTTTCGTGAATTTTGGAGCTTCCTAGGTAAAGTTATGAATTTTTAAAGTAATTCTGCAGACAGAGGGTTTATAGAAAATTCATATCTTCATTTCTGGGGCACTAAAAATCAGTTTTCCTTCATATTTTGATTGCTGGTAATTAATCAGAATTTTGAGCTTGATTGGGCACATTTTCAGCGAGTTTAGGGCATCCAAAAGTGAGTGGGAGTTCTCAAAACAGGTTGCTGCCCTAGGAAGGGAAAAATTGCAGGTTTCAGTGTGCATTTTCAGTCATATCCAACCCTCAGAAGTCTGATTACAGCCATCTAAAAATTAATTTCAGTCATCTCTCATTCAGCCCTAGCTATTTTCCAAAAGTCCCCAAAAAGGGACATTACAACATCATTGCAATGCAACCAACAAAGAAGTATGTAACGAGGCACTTAACATGAATATTAAAGAACAATAACAAAACCCAACAATTAAATGCTAAAATATTTTGGCCAAAGATTAATACGAATCCAAAGAATCGATATTCTTGAACTCTTGGAGTTTATGCATGTTATTTTAGAGCTTCGAGAAGAATAAGTACACCTTTGATTGCTCTTGTTCTTTTCATGTTCGCTCAATGGTAGATTACTACAAGTCATGAAGTAAGTTTACTGACATCTCATACTAGATATGTCTCTTGAGGTTATTTCCTTGTGTATATTCTAAGCATTCATAGCATAAACATATAGACACCTACCATATAGATATATCATAGTGCCTGGTATTACACAACCCACATACCTTCATTTTTACATAAACAACTTCCAATAATACGCATGGAGTCACCACATTAAAATACCAGTTAACTCATGGTTTTAAAGAATCTCATCTACAACCTGTACAACAACAAATCACCTCTATAAATCATTTAGCTGCTCATCCAACAAGTGCATCAAACAACCATAGTCCAAAGATAATACATCTTGCCTTATTCGAGGCTATATTGCATTTGGCAAGAGTTATGAAAGAAAAATATGTTCTGCCAGGTACAAGAGGAGCATACCAGTTCACTACTCAACCCTGCTTTCTATCTTGAATATGATGCCCTATGATGGGTGTTAAGTCTTTATGTGTCAAGGAATAGTTTCAACAACGCCAATTCTCAGTGAAGATGTTTTTCCACTAGATTACAATGGTCTACAAAGATCAACATCATATCAATATGTGTACTGGTTAGCAAATGGTTTCATAAATATGAATAATATCAACCTATCACATTTTTCCAAGAAAGACCTATACTAATCTTCTTTACTCATTCATACAAATCTGGTAGGGTCTAAAACCCAATCCACAAGTGGAGTACATCCACTCTTTGCAATAATACTGTAGCGAGATCTCAACAGGGATAACTCTCCACAGTATTAATGTAGAGAGTGGTGCCTACACCGCCTCTTAGTTAAGAAAGCAATAGATACCAGGTTTGCTTTTTGCCTATATCAAACTTTAAACATTCATAATTTTCCTGCTCCGTAGGAGCTAAGACAAAATCGAAGGGCAGGACAGCCAAACTCATTAAAAGAGATGTCATTATTTAGAATGTTAATTGGGAAAGGAATAAAAAGAAGGGAGAGCCTGTGCCTTCAATTCCTGTTTTCCCTGCATCTGTACCTATTCAAACTGCCTACTAAATCTGCCTCCCTTGAAGACCACTTTGCATTTTCAAGTCTAACAAAATCAAACATCAAGTTGTATTAGATGTTGTTGTTTACCACTCCACTGATTCCCATGTTAAAGTGCTTCCGTGGTTTAATAAAACTGTAGCAAAATGTGGTATTTACTATACCCTGAAAACGTACAAATAATGTAGTTGCCCATTAAAGGGTATCAATTTGAACAAGATTTGATACTTACACATACTTAGGCGTTACTACCAAGACTCCCTCAACCCTATCTCAAGACAATAAGGGCAGGTTCTTGGTTAGGACTTTCATCTAAATAGTCATCAAGAGAGCAATGCCCTCTCTCATTTATCACAATTATGATACTATTGAAAGGGCGGTGCCATAAAACCATGTTAACAATCATTTTCAATCAAAGTAAGACATAGCCCGCTTAATACTCTATAGGCCACATATGATTGAATCGCACATACAATTGAATCACACAATTCTCAAAAGCATTGAGTAGTCATAGACATACAAATACCATGTTCCATTAATAATAAAACCAAAGTATTATTACTGGAAGCCAAACCTGAGCCATGTTCCTTTGTTCGCAATAAGCAAAGGAAGCCAAACATGAGCCAGAGCTCCCAGCTCCCCACACTTTTCCAATGTAAGGTGTGGCTGCATTCACCAAATCATATGGCTGTTTTTCCACGTGTCAACTTTGTTCCAAGTCTTCTCAAAGAAGGCCTAAAAATGATGACTAACTGGATATTACCACTTTCATGTGCCATTAAGGCCATTAAAGATACAAGAACAACCGTTATGCTTCAGATATCCATGACTGGCTTTCCTCAAGCTATTCCATTTCTCTATACATTGCCATCGAGCTCTCAATAGCCCTCCACTACTCTAGTAAACCCTAAAATAATATCAGTAACAACATGTTTAACCATGACCAAGAAAAGTTGATTACATTGATGAATTGTAATGGAATGCTATTCATGTTATAATTGTCGTCATCTGAAAGTCATAAATGATTGTAACTCCCTCTTAAGCTATAATATAAACCATGAAACAATACATGCTAAGATAATGACCTTTATGGTCTAGTTCAACATTTACAATATACGAACATACACTCGGTCAATACTAATTGTAACTTGATTGGCCTCTTTGAATGCATTAATCATCAATCGACATGTGCAAAGTAGAGAGTAAACCCACATCGATACATTGCATTAAAATCAAAGGTTTTGTTTCGAATAACACACGCAAGTGGTTTAATAAATGGACTGCAACAACGCCAAATAGAACTAGATTATAAAATTTCATTCTAAAATCTCATTTTGACCACTATGTTGCAAAAAAGGCTGTTAAATAAGTGAAAAAATGAGATAGACAAAACCACATACAACGATCAATTAAGTCAAGCACATGCACTTACAACCACAACTCACAAATTTTTCGATGCGACCACAATTAAGCAAAGAATCGTTTTGCAAGGATTGCCTGATGTGACAATTTTGGAGAAAACGAAAACTCAAACACATGCAAGTAATATATACATGCACTCGAGAGGTTCTGATGAATGCATTATATGCAATAACAATTTTACAATATGCATAGGTATCTTGTTAGTTGCCACTTGGACCTAATGCCCCTTTCCCACATGATGCTCTCCCTTGACCAAGTCATTGAGGCATCCTTGAAAAGTCATAAGCACCTGCAAGAAATGATTTG
The DNA here is from genome assembly GCA_018340775.1 of Taxus wallichiana var. yunnanensis. Lineage (NCBI taxonomy): Eukaryota > Viridiplantae > Streptophyta > Pinopsida > Cupressales > Taxaceae > Taxus > Taxus wallichiana. The sequence goes on from CM031239.1 coordinate 343,888,940, forward strand.
TCCAAATCATTGGTACATGAAAATATGCAACATAAAATGTAAGTGAATGTTCATAAAGCCTTGATTGACTTAAAAATGGTAATTCACCTTAATTGAATTATTCCATGCACGGTTATTTAAATGTGTAAAATAATATTAATCTATACAAGATTAAGTAAAGTTTACAACATAGCAATTTGTTACTAATGATAATCAATCACAACATTATAGTCATGTATTTCCCATCTATAAATCGATAGAGTCAAAACTTTATTAATATGATTTATTTAGTAATAAAAAGGTGAATAGAATGGGATTTTACATTCCTTAGTCACCTTAATGAGAGAGTTCAACTTTTGATGCTTACATAGAATTTTATATGAAAGAGGTATACTTACCGAATTTCTTTTAGTAATATTGATGACTTTTTCTCTTTGGATCTAGCTTGTTACATTAATTGTTATAGTTTTCCTTTAGGATTATTTTGCTTCGTAGGTCAACTAGTATTATTGGGGTGCTAGCATGGGCAATGTAATTATTATTCTTTTTCTTTTTAGATCATAACATCCCAACTTCCATTGTATTTCAACCTTAGTTTGCATGTTTGTATTTAACCAATACTCGTGCAGACCCAAAAAAATTGACTCGACAAAACTCGTCAAGACTCGGCAAAAAACTCGTCAAGACTCGACAAAAACTCGTCAAGACTTGACAACTTAATAAAATACCTAAATTTCTTTAAAAAATATAATTTTCCGCAAAATATAGTAACAAAATGTATCAAAAGAGTTTGTAAAACATTGGGGAAGTGTTTTCTATTAGATTTGAATACAAATAGAGTACAAAATTGCATCATCATGCAAATACAACCAATTGATAAGTCTTATGAATTTATTATGATTGTCATTGAAAATTATCATCATAAATTGTATATCTATGCAAGTTATAAATTACAATAATTTACATTTTCTTTTCCCCATTTACTGATAATTACAAAGTGTGGGAAGTACTAGTCCTCACACTTGGTTGTTATTGCTCGTTCCTCTTAGAAGGTTCAGAATGCGTCTCCACCTTTGTAGTAGATGATAGTGGCTTCTACGTTGCATGTTCGATATCATCTCCAAAGATGTCATCCAATCCAATATCTCCTGTTTATGCCTCTCCCTCCATAGCCTCCCTCTTGAAAGCAACAATCTTGTCCTCTTTGAATGGGAGGATTTTCTCTTCTTGCGTTATCCAGTTGAATGGATCAATCTCATTCAAATTAATAGGCTCTGCGATGTGTCCTGCACCTTTTTGGTGTGAAACCAAAGATTGTATTGCACAAATACTAGGTCATTGAGGCATTTCTGAGTCAACTTGTTGTACTTTGTGTGAATAGCATCAAGTGAACTCCAGTTGCACTCACATTTGGAAGTGCTACGAGGTTAAGATAAAATTTCGGAGGGCTAGCTTTTGAAGATGTGGGGAATTTTCCCCAATCTTCTCACCAAAAACTTAGAAATTAATCAAAAGTTCATAAGTAATTAACAATTTTAAGTGTGTAGCTTGTAACATATAAGTAATTACGTTGATTTTGTTACTGGTGTGGTGGATGGATCTCCCTCAAACAGGTTAATCTTTGAAGAAAAGAGTCTCCCCAAAGACGCTTGTAATTATGCAACTTTAAAATAATAGGTCTCTCACTTGACCTTTGGGTGTCATTCTTTGAATGCATGTTGAAAGGCCCTCCGAAAAGAAAAAAACTTGGGTTTGAGGTAGTACCTCGTTGCTTGAATGGATTGTTGGAGTTGATTGTTCACCTCCGATCAATTAGATCCCAAAAAGTACCAAATTTGTTTATAGCCCCCTTATAATAGTTTTGGATGGCCTCATAAATATATCCCATTGGATTTCACTCCCCATCTACTAAGCTCAAAACCTTTACCAACTACTTTGACACCAAACAAATCAAACGTTAAAGTTACAAACTTACAAATAAAGTAAATAACAATACATTTAGAAAATGAAAATAAAGGAATTGACTTGAAATTTAGATTGAAGTTTGAAGTTACCTTGATGATCTCTACAACCCTATTCACAAAGACATCATAAAAAATTGTCTTTGCAGTCTTCTCTCCATCGATTGTTTTTTGAATATTGAGCCATGTTTGACTCACAAACATTTTCTTCAATGATCTCAATAAACTAGTAATACTTTACAACATTAGGAAGCTAGTTGCAAACTTCTGACACCGGCTTGCACAAGCTCTTTCCCCTTGGTGTGTTCTCTCATCAAGTTAAGAACCTATGAGTGATTATATATGTACTTAATTGTATTTCTTGCATCTTCCACAACTGGGCTCACCCAATAAATTTTTCTTATGTTTTCCAAAGTAAGGTCAAGGCAATGGGCCACACAAAGGGTCCAAAAGAGTGATGGATGCCTCTCTTATAGTAGTTCCCAAGCTTGCCACATAGGATGCTTCATAGTCATTGACAACTTGCATACCATTTTGAATATCTACCTCTAAGACAATCTCCTCCAACATAAGACTCAAATTTTCTGCACTCTTCACTATGTTAGAGGCATCAATTGACTTCAAAAAAACCATCTCACCATTTGAAGCGCTAAAGAATTAATGAGGGTGTGCCTCCTTCCATTTGTCCACCCTTCTGAAAGAATGGTGCATCCATATTTTTGCCACTTTGCTTCCTTGATCTTTCATGATTGGCGTTGCATTCTGTTGCTGCCCTTAAACAATTTCCCACTTACGTCTCTTGGAGAGGGTGTCTTGTGCCCTTTCCTTGCAAATATCAATGTTATCGCCAAACACTTCCAAGACGGAGTTCTTCGCGTAACGCTCAAAATTACTAGAACTGGAAAATGGGGATATTTTTTTAAACATACATAAAAATAGATTACTCAGCTGCATTCATACAGATTTATTTAATCAAATTTATTCTTTTGATCTATTTGATAACATCCGTGTAAGCCATGTGCGGCTGAGAAGGGTGTATCCAGATCTCCACGATCTCCCTTCGCCACTACTTCGAGTGACAATGCTTACTTAGCATTTTGGCTCAATATTTTTTTAAGGTCATGGGAACTATGTGAAAGTCCTTGGGTCTACCATGAAGCTAGTTTTCCAACTTCGTATTTCGGTATCCGACCATTGCCTACCTCATGTTCAGTGTTCAACTTCCCATGATCAGGTTACTGGCAATTTTAGTTTAATTGGAGGACTAGGTGATCAGACAATGCACAACCATCAATGCATTACTTTGGCCAAAGTTTTCCGCCGTGCAGGTTACTGACAAAACTCAAGACAACACACTAGTCTTATGAGTTTAAGTCTTCCGCCACCTCACAACTATCCCTTTCATAGTTATCTAGATCTTATAGTTTGTATTTACTTTATTTCCAATTTAACCTATCTTGCAAGAGTTTATATCGAGATATATGCCAAAGGCCAACTAGGATCATCATGAGATAAGTACACTCGTTACGTTGATATGAATCTATTTCAGCATTTCGCATGTACTTATCCCTTAATATGCCTAATGGATCTTTTCATCCATTTATCTTCCCATTTAGTTTCTCTTTTCCTGATGCTTGGTTTCTTTAACCTTAAATTACCTTTTACAACGATACTCTTCCATTCTCTATACAACAAGATTTACAATCTTATCATATTAATACCAAGTTTACCGAAAGGCGAATTAAATATATATTAAAACATGTATATTTAATTATTCCTTCGTTTAGCTACGCCACTAAATAGCTTATTTAATATAAATATTAAAAACAATTGATTGTTACAATAATTGCCCAACTATTGGCTTCATACATTGACAAATATCAAATAAATTAATATATCAATTTATGATAAGTAAGATTTCTCACTTCTAATATTTATCATTTGCTCATATGGAGATATTCTTTCATACAAGGTAATCATCTCTTTATTAAAATCATAAATTACATATGCCGTTAAGGCGAAATATATAACTATTATGGTAACTCTCACATAGTGAGGTTTGAATATTAACAATGGGTCCAAGATCCCAATAAATTTAGTCAAAATTCTGGGATATCATCCCTCTACAAATTGAAATCCAAGGATCTCATTTAGATCCATGCTACGATTAAACTTCACAAGACATAAGTTTCCGCACATCCGAACGTGATGGCTAATTGTCCTGCAAGACTGGAGTAGTGATATGTTGTCAGTTCAAAATGAACTGGCATGAATATTAACTCCAATTTCCGATGCAATTATTTAATAAAATATGAAACGATATACAAGTTATTTTATCAACAACACATGGTAATACAACGGAGAATGTATTATTACATGTTCTATATCAAGATACAACTATGAATGTACACCAATAGAACAACCAATTTCTATTTCAGCAATCATGTTTCACTCTAATCACAAGAATTAAGACATAATCAAACCATAATCATTCAACATCCGAATTCTGATTAAACCACAAGCAAATCATGCTTCACATGGTATAGATTCAACTAATATTTTTCTTACCTTCCAATCAACAAACAACTTAACAAAACAGTCTGAAATCATCATTTCCAAATACCAATTAGACATATTCCCTCTAGGTAATGAGCAGCTCTGTAAAACGCACAATACTTTATTCCAAACAATCAAAATACATTTATTTATATTTATAGGAACAGTCCAACTAAACACTGTAAAAACACCTCTATTGAATCATTTTAACATGTTCTTTCAGTGTGACGAGATCAACAAAACAAATTGACCCACATACCACGGGATGATAATTTTGAAATCTATTTGCATAGAATAACAACCATAAGTTTCTAACACTTCAAGAACTTGAAATCCTTTGAAAAAAAAACTAAGCCATCTTACATAGTCTGTTAACACTAATTTATTTTTTAATCGGAGTAATAAAATTATACCTACAGCAAATTAACTTGTACATATCCAAATCAGTTCGTTCCAACACTAATTTCTTTTTTGTTTAGAAATTATTAGAATCCAGAAGCAAATATATCGGGAAAATGATGAAATACCTAGTAAAAGCATTTTCACACTACCCAGAAATCGCTTTGCTCATACAAATAAATTATTATTGACTGTAATAAAACCCAGAGGTAGAAATCGATTTGGGTTTCCATAAATCAAATTTAAATAGAAAATTAAATAAAATAGAAATTGATTAGGAACACCCATCTGCGTTTTTTTTTCTAAGTTTAGCTAAAGCCACACAAAGAAAACTTAAAAGAATATAGAATCCATCAATTTCCTTTTTAGATTTCATTTCCAAGCAATTAAATTAGAAGCTGTCCACAAATTCATTTAATTGCCATTTAAAAAAGAATGTGTATTTCCTCATTATTTACAAATAATGGTACAGAGAAGGAGAAGATATTCATGCCTGAAGTAAACCCAGAATCGGCAACCTTCTACTCTTCCCGCTCCAACAAGTTGAATCCTTCCTTCCTCCAAAACTCACGCAGGTATTCTAGAAGAGAAGAATGAAAACAGACAAAGGAGAAAGAAAAGAAAATATAAAGAAGATACTATACTATAATGGAGAATTTTCGGGCTTCCAAATGTTGCTTCATGCGTCAATGCATGCCGTGATGCCACATACTTGGTGTCAGATGAAGGCGTGTCCCTTTCAAAACTCTCATATTTTAAATATTAAAATATTATTATTATTATACTTTTTAACTTTTGATTTACATGCCAAATCCTTTTAGGATTTAAATATATAATTTCACAAATTAATAATGCATTTTTAATTAATTTTTATTTTAATTGATACTTAATTTTAATGGTAAAATTAATCATCATAATATAAGTCCACATATTGCCAACAATATGTTATCGTAATAATTATTCGAATTCCCATGTTCCATATAAAATATTCAAACAAATGAAAAATCACCAAGTCCGTAAATAATAATAATTGAATATTCTCGTAAAGCTATGATTAAGGCCTAATCATGTTTTAGGAAGGATCATCAAGGTGGGTGCGGCCTCCGCAGGTTATTTGTTCTGCAATGCCATGCCCCGCAACAGAAGCTGACGAGTCAAATGAATTTTATACCTAATGATGATCTCGTCTAATCCTGTTTAGACTTAACCGTAGTTAATTTAACTTACAAGAAATTTGGGATGTTACGGAAAATGGACTCTAGTAACATAAATTTGCATATGCCTTATATGCTTCTTCATGCACATCCTTGTTCTAATTTATATCTTTCAACGAAGGTTGTGCCCTAGGTATGTTTCTAGGTACAAAAACTATGTATCCCTTTGCTTGAACTCAATGAATTAGACGTGCCTCAATGAACCGGATGTGCCTTATCATATCTATGGACCGTGACTAAATCCCATAATGGCTGCCACATCGACCTCTGATTCCTTTGCCATTTCAAATATAATGGTTGCTGCTTATGGCTGCTTGTGCCCTTGCCCTTTCTAATTTTTTTCATCAAATGATGCCAACTCTGCGATAATATCTCATCATGCCATTTCCATAACATTGGTACATACCGTGATGTTGCGGAAAACAATATATGCAAGATGATAATTGAAACGATTGATGCCTCCAAAAACCTTCCTCTTGCAAAAATTATAATTTACAGTCTCTAAAACCTTTCCATGTACAACATACTTCCAAGCAACAATATGAGTAGTATCGGTAAAGGTCTTGCTAGTGATTCGAGCTTGATGCCAAAACGATGGTGAGCTAAATGGTATTGTATGCTAAGTTCTAATCTCTGACACCATGCACATTTAAAAAAACTAAAAAACATTAAAAAACCGTAAATTTAGTTTAAAGCAACATTATAAAACCATTAAAAAACAACATTAAAACACCATGTAAATATAATTGTAAACCCTACAAACAAGAATAAATTCACAAAAATATTAAAAAAGTAGCATTTAAGCAAGACATTTCAGCAATTTTGCTCATTAACAATGATAACCAAGCATAAATAAGAATTAAAATCAATGGGAATTGAATGGAATGCATTCAAATTTGCAAATCATATTTGGATACAATATATAAATAATCTATAAGGAATTTAGATGCTTGATAATAAGAAGGAAAAAAAAAGAACTTACCTCCAAATAAAATTCTTCAACTTTGCTATTCGAATTCGCTATAAAATCTCTTCAACTCATGCAAAGAATGCTCAATAGTTGTGTGATTACAAGTGAGTGAGTGTCAAGCTTATATAAGACAAAAACCAACATTTTTGAGTTTTTTTTCCATGTTTTTGCAACATTCCACGTATTTTATGTATTTGGTGAGTCCATAGGAGAAGCTTGATGGTTTTTGTCAAGATTTTGGCGAGTTTTCTATCGAGTTTTCATGCAAAACTCAGCCGGTTTTGGCTGTGAGTTTCTGGCGAGTACTTGTGCAGGATAAAAATTGGCAAGTACTCACCGGTTATGTAATTACATGATCTCAACCATGGATTCAATCCAAAGGAAAACACCAATTGTTAGGAATTAACTGGTTGGAATAAGATAAAATCTTCTTTAGTGAGTTGACACATATTTGTTAGAATAGCAAACAAAGATTTATTACAAAATAATAAGAGAGTTCCTAAAACAAAACCGATGCAATGCTCAGTTTTTCTAATATTAAACAAAGGAAAAATGAGTTTTTAATGACACTCCCTAAGTTTTCCACACGTGCACAAAAAAATCAACAATTCTAATAATAGAAGGGTATGTAAACTTGAGCAATCATAACGAGATGATCAAGGTTACAAGAATAACAAGGTCAGGCGGTAACATGAAATGAAGTCTAGGAAAGGAGATGGTATAACACAAAGCACAAGGTATCATGTGAACATTTACAAAGATTAGCAAAATCCACCTTGGAACATTCTAAATCTAAATTAACTCATTTTAAGTGTCATGAGGCTCACATGAATTCATAATTAAAGTTCAAAGTTGGGCTGTTTTATGTTTTAACATTGAGTTCATTAGGAAAATTCACTTAAGACCCTGTATGATTTCATGTTCATTTAAGGTAATTTAGTTTTGAAGTTCAAATAAGTTATGCAATATCAAAATTGTAAGTGGAAAGATACAAAAGTTATTATTGAAAAAAGGAAAGTCACTTAAGGATTCAATCTAAACCATTGGATTCTTTTGATCCCTATTTCTCAAATGGTAAAATCCATAATATAGCGTTAATATCCTGTTAAAATCATAAAAGGGTAACTTAAGCTTAATGGTCTCATTAACATACTAACATGTTGAGAGTGGAAGGGAAGAAGAGAGGAAACCATAACGACCTCCCTTCCCAATTTTTCTATTTGCCTCTAGGATGAGAGCTTTAGCCTTTATTAATGGATAGCCCCCTTTAAGCAGGTTTCTTAAACATTAGAAGTCCACCATAGTTCGTTTTTTTTTCAAACTTTCATTATGTTTTGTAAGGTCTAAACATGATTATTGTTTGATGATTCATTATTATTATTTTTAATTCAAGTTTAGTGAAAAAATAACCCCCTTGACCATTCCTTAAAATGACCCCCATATACTTACCGCCAAATTCTAAGACCTCCGATGGCCTTACACTAAACCTCTTAAGTCTTTTATAAAAAGACAAACTAGGACTATCAACACAAATTTAAAAAGCTGATTAAATGTATTGAAACAATTGAAAAATGCCTAAGACCAGTTTTGAGCTTCGAACTAACAAATTACTTATCCAAGGCTTTTAAAATTTTACATTCTTATTCTCCTTACTAAATTCTGCAAACTAATTTAAAATTAAAAGAAATGGTTTGAATTGAAGCTAACATTGGCTGTTCAAAATGTTGTCTGAATAAGTTGTACTAAGGGACAATTTCAAATTAACTAAAGTACTTAAGATGAGCTCCTAGAGCTTTGTACAAAGAAGTTAAAATATTTATTTTCATATAATATTACTTCCTACGAGTTTTATACCCTAATTCGAATAGTTTTAATCTAAATTATATTTTACAAGAAGTACCTTCTATTCACATAATAATTCAAGATTCCACTTTTATCATGCCAATTTAGTCATTCACAAAAATCAACAACTAGATTCTACGACATTTAACTTCTAGTTTAGAATAGTGCATTCAAAGCACAAATTCACTGTGATTTCATGTCCCAAGTCTCAAATCAACTTTATGTTAAATTTCATCAATTTGCTTCAAAGCGATTTGGAAGGACCCTAAAAGTAAATTCTTTGTCATACTGATCTCCACATGTCAATCTTATCAATGTAACAATAATAAAATGTTTCAAAGCCATCAAAATATTGAATGACTTTAATAGAGAAGTCCACAAATGGGTTCAAGCCACAAACAAAATCCAACCCAATCTAGCAACTGGTATATCCCTTATTCATTTGCTCTTAACAAACAATAAAATCCCGAATTAATTTATCATCTACAACCTGATTAAAATGTTAATTTCACCCCTTTTCAAACATAAATGAAGTACATGAAAACCATCATTAACCCACAAATCAATTGAAGTAATAATTACAAATGTCTCACAATGTACATCAATAACACATTTTTTCAAGTTTTTGCCCTCATTATTAGATGTTCTATGAATCAACATACAATAAAGGGAAATAAATTTTAGTAAGTCTATAAAAAAATTCATCGAGAAGAACTCCAAGTATAACAATGCCTCTTAAACAGGTAAGATCCTTTCAGAAAATCAATCAAGAGATGGGGTGGTTTCTTTCCATCCAACTTGACAAATAAATCTACTAGCCAACCCCAAGCGCAAGTGGTCCAAAGGACACATCTACCACATATGACAACCACATAAGCACACACATGTTTGCAAAAGAAGATCCCTCTAAAGATTACTAGGGCACACACATGGAAACAAACCTAAATAAGAGTTTTCTTCATCCATTAGTAAAAATAAATAAACACACACATCACCACAACTCACACAAAAAAGGCACCGCTCAAGTAACCCCAAGTTACTTCTAATGGGTGAGGGGTCTCATCCATGTAAAGAGACCACTACGTCGAGGTAACCTTAATCCTTGACGGTGAAAATGTAGCATATGGTAACTATTTCTTGCAAGGTAGTCTTCGCCTTTAACGTTGGAATATAAAGTGTATACAACTCTAAATCCAAGGTAGACATCCAACCTTCAAGTGCTGGTAAGAATGGGGGGAGTAGTGTTCATGGTTTGTGCATACAAACTCATTCATCCATCTATTAGTTTTTCCATCAAACAAGGGAAACCCTCGTAGCTCGCATGACCACAATCCTAATCACACCCATTTGCCCGGCCAAATTTCGTTTTCCCATACAAACTCATTTGTCTATCCCATTATCTTGTCTAATAAGCAAGTTAAACCCATGTAGCTTGCATGCCCACAATCCCAATTACACCCATCTACTAGTGAAATTTTGGCATCATAATGATACACATTCTCACACATAATCTCCACCCGTTCACAACACGTGATTCCCTTTCTTGCTTTCTCTTTAAGGCTTCCTTAAGCTTCTAGCCCCTTTCTTGATCTTCCTAAGCATCGTAAGGCATTGAGATACTCCTAAAAAAACTTACATGTATCCCCATGGGTCCAAACCAAATTTGCACGCTTAAAAGAGATTGGTAACATTATCTTTAAAATCCGAATTACTATTGTATTAAGTCCTTTTGGAGGTCAAAACATATTCATAAGACATATTCATGTTTTTATTTTAGTGGAACGGTTTGCATGTCAAGGTTTAGGAAGGGGAATGAACACAAAGACTAGTGTATATGCTAGGTCTAGCTGCATTCAACGAATTTTAAGCAGAAATTGAAATTATCTGAATACCAAATGTCTAAAAAATTGTTTTTAGGTTTGTATTTTTGCAGGCATTAATCGAGTAAAATTCTTTTGGAAACTGCTGCTTTAGAAGTTTTGAGTCGAATGTTTCGGATCCAACTATTGGATACATCTTCAAGGCTTCAATTTTCATCTTCCTTGAAGATGGATCCAATAATCGGACCCGCAATGTGGACTCAAAACTTCTCACGCAGCAGTTTCTAGATGAATTTTACTCATGTCTTAAAAATTTGTTGAAATTCATTCTCTTTTGAATGTTTAATCTAAAAACCAAGTATAATCAATATAATCACGAATTTTATGGCTGATTTTTCAGCAACAATTTTGTTACAAATTTTATCCTCGAATTCAAATGTGGCATTTTAGATACTAGATAAACAAGGTAATCACAATAAATTAGATAACAAGGTGTGCTTTTCTCACAAAGATATGGTGGACCAAGAATGTCCATAGATTATGCGGTTTGTTCACTGGGTCCTTTGTATTCCCTGCATATTTTTGCTAGACCACCTTGTAGGTTCATTGCACCCATCAATACGTCTAATACAATAGTACATATAATCAAAATAAGTAGTATAAAGATGGTATGGGCATAAAACATGCAAAAGCACAATTGGTCCACCAAGGAACAATCACAATCACATAGGGCTGAATGGCCCACAAATTTCCCATTGCGCAAACATATTTTGTAACTTAGGAATATGAGTATCACATCAAATGTAAAATCATTTGTGAGCATATATATTCATCATAATCTCATAATTCACTATCTATACATTTCACGAAATAATCTATATAAATGATCAACATCAAATGTCATAAACATATATATATATATATATATATATATATATATATATATATATATATATATATATATATATATATATAACATAACATAAGATTCCATCGTAAGTATGATCATTGATAATGTCAACAATATGTAGGTAAATATAATGGTTACGTCTAGATATCCTAACATGATAGTCTGCAACAATTCTATCCAAAACTTCATAGTAACAATAAACCCCGTCTTGCCGTCTCTCGCCGTCCCCGTCTCGGGTAACTATGGTAAAACATAGAGTCACTCACAACCTAAAAATGATTCCATTTTGTCAATTGAAAGGAGAGATCCCACACCACTCTCCAAAGGGTGCATTTCAAAGTGACAACATGAATCTCAACGTAATTTTTGTTGATTGTTCCTAGAAAATTGCATAGGTACAATTTCTTGTAATGTGGCATGAGTAAGATTATTATTGTCTCTTACTGATTATCACACTTTTACATACACAACTATTTTTCTCAATTGTGTTCCAATAATTACTTATCCATTTATATGACATGGCTTTTCCACTAAAGTGTCCTCAACATTCGCTACTTTGAACTTCATGTAATGCAATTTGAGCATCATTGTGTAATTTCCCATCAAAAGACCTCTTGAGAATACTTCTTCAATCATAACATATATGAGGGAATCTCAAAGTAATTTTGTTGATTGTTCTTGGAAAATTGCATAGGTACAATTTCTTGAGAAGTAATTGTATATATTGGAGTACCATTCTAACTTCTCTCTACCACTATCCAATATTACGACCACCGGAGAGTCCATGTTGTCTAATGTGTTGTAGTTTGTACCAATCTTTTGATAGATTATATAGTGTGGTCATCTGTGAGATCAATAGGCACCGAGGAGGTTACACTAGCCATAGCATTTATGTGTTGATTATGTCTTCTAGGCGCATAATTAATCTCAAACTTAACAGATTGGGCTATCAAATTGTGTAATAATTTCTTGTATGAGATCAATTTTTCTTCTTATATTTTATAAGCTCATGTGACTTGATTAACCACAAGTCGAGAATCTCCATATATTCAAACAAATTTAATATTTAATGTACGCGCTACGTGGAGTCTTTTAATCAATACTTCATACAAAGCAATTGTAATGTCCCTTTCTAGGGCTAAATCTGAAAATTTTGGTTTGGCCTTATACCCAAATGAATCAAATATGAAATTACACCTTCAAACACACAAACATGAATCTGAAACAATTGAGAATAGTAATGTCCCTTTTTCCCAAATTCGAAGGCATAATTGGATCTTCCGGATATCCCTCCTCCTTGGTCGAATTGAAGAAGATAAAGAGGAAGCTCATAATATGTCTTTTATTATTTTATGAATATTTTAAAGTGTATTAGTGAAGACTATATGGGTCGGCCTTGTTTATTAAGGCATAATGAATGGTCATAAGGGAGCGGCCATGTCTTTTCTATTTTGGCGCCAAGAAGGAAAAGTATAAATAGGGGACTAAGGGCAGCCATTTGAATATCGACTTTTATTTGTAAAATCTGATTTTTGAGAGAGATCTCTCATTGTCTTCCACTTGGGACGAAAACCCCATGTGAGGTCCATTGTGAAGGACGAAAACCCTTCACTTTTGACTTTAAACTATTCATATTCGCAAATTATTATTAAATTGAAGATCAATTTGTGCATATTCTGATTTTATCAATTTATTTCTACCAGTTCGACTTGCATATGCATGAAATCTGAATTATTTAGTAAAAATAACATTAACACGACTTGCCTAATCAAGTCGCCATATTCTAAAGGATCTAAAATTGCATTTGCATGAATTTTGAGGCACATTTGAAGGTGAAATCGAACCATTTCAGCTACTGCGATTTCTGGGAATTATTTATAATTTTCAGCAGTATATATTTGCATAAATCAATTCGATTTGGCCTATAAATTTGTCAAATCAATTAATAATCATTTGATAATTGTTTGGGGATGACTATTGGAGATTTTTGGCTCTTATTTCGAGGAATACAACTCGCTGTAATTAAATTACAGTCTGCTGCAAATAATTTCCAAAATTCTGGAAATTTCATTAAAACCCTCAAAAAGGGTTATTACGAATGCTCTTCAAACAATCAACACATAATATCAATCAGCCCTCTAGGGTAGTGAACTGCATGTGAGATTCCCATCAACATTTAACCATGCAAATAGAGCTGAAATGCCACAAAATAATTTATCCAAACACAACAATATTTAGCAGTCTCAAATACATCAAAAATATGGAAAAACAAATGTTAAATCACAGTTGTAATTAAGTTTTATCATATGAATAGTACGACCAAAACCAAGGGCTAGAAAAAATAAATAAACTTTTCAAAAAATCACCAAAATGTATATTCTAGCCTTATAAAATATGAAGAACGAGAATATTGTGCCTAGATGGCACCAAACTCAACCCCAAGTAAGTCACCCAGAGATGGAAATGAAGAACAACTGCATAAAATCATTTTGAAGCTCCAATGTGACCTCAGTGTGAGATCACCCTTGCACATAAGAGGGTTTTGTCCTCTAGTGTGATCTTATTGAAGGGTTTCTTCCTTAATAGGTGACCAAAGAAGAGTTTCCGTTCTTGATTGCAAGGAAGCGAAGCTACTTGCTCCACCTTCAAGAGAAATCAATATCCAAAATAACATAACCCTCCTTTAGCAAGTCGAGCCATCTTATATAGGCCTTGAAGATCTCAATGGGCAAATAGAATCCTCTAGGGAGGCCGACCCCCCTTAATGAAGGAAAAGAATATTAAAGTCACCATGTAGGCCTCCACAAGATTGACCTCCATAATGAAGAAATAGAAATCCTCCTTGCATTGTTTGACAAGTCTTCCACCACCTAGTCAGACCACTCCAATGCCTTGATTAGTAAATAAAATAATTAATTACGAAAGCACAACACTTACAACCATGGAATGTTTTCCTCCCTTCCCCCTTCCTTGATGCCCATGGAAAGAGGTATGGGCGTAAGTCTTTCATAGCGAACTAGCTTGGAAAAGGGGACATTACAGTCCTCCCTTCCCAAAATTGCTTGCCCTCAAGTAATTGCAAACGTGGATGCTCCAATAACTGGATCTGTGCTTGTGAAATGAAAGAGGTCTTGCCAACCCAAGCTCATATGCTCGAATATCATTATACCAAGACAACTATATCTCATAAGCTGTCTAGTGGAACAACTCCCGCCCACAATGATCACGGTGTCTACTCCTTCCATAACCCTTATATATGTGGTCTTCCTCCATGAAGCTTTCTACCCAAAGCATGAGAACATTTTTCAACACAGTTTGCATGTAAGCTAGAAATAAGCCATGACAGCCATAAATCACTTGGGGTTCCATCCAATTCAACACTTGGATGGCTAGGAGGAGTGTCTTCAGTACTAGAGATTCACCATTATCATTACCATGCAAGGAAACCTCCTTAAATTGCACATGGGTACAACTGTTCATGACTGAAAATATTGTGACCAGCAGTATAAAAATGATACAAATATGACAAACCCATGCAAGCTTCAATAATATGACCAATGTAGAGGTGGTAGGTACCCATACAAGGAGTGCAAACTCTCCGTCTTTAGCAGCAATCCCATATGTTCTCCGTTTTCTTTTAATACCTGTACTTGCACATGGAACAAACTTATAAAAGAAAACAAGAGTTACCCTCATCGTTGCTTCTTCATGCCTCATGGATATGATGGCAAGTTCTTTTTCAATGCTTGCAATCGTCTCATATTCTCCCCTCAAGTGATGGATGTTCAAAAGTTCACTTGGGCTGTCCCAAACATAGCTGTAACCATGTGTTTTGTTTCCCAAAATCAGAAGGATAATGGCCAGAATCCTTCTTAACACATCAACAATGATAGTAGATTGCAAACCCTTCAACCTCATGGCTGGATACTCATCTCTAGTTGTCAAAAGAATGGATAGGGAGCTGAAATTGTTGCGGACAACGAATGAAACAAAAGTACAGTTATCATAATGATTACCTTGGCCTCCAAAAGATGCTTCCAAGCTGCCCCAAACTAATCTCTTCAAAATTTGGCTCGGATCAGAACTTATGAGTGCTGGTATGTAAGTATAACAGCCATACTTTGCCCAGAATTTTGTCCCAAACAATACCAAATATGTTGGAACATTGGCCTTAATTGTTCTCAATGAGTGAACCCTCTTACACACAATTTCAAATGAAAAGAATGTCTTCAAACCTGCCCCTCTATTGCTGTCCCAAGAAGATATGCACAACCCAACAAATGAAATTGGGAAAAACATCTCATCATGGTTGTAGCATTGCATTTCATTACTCAAATTCAGAATTGTAGTGGCCAACAAACATCTTGTGAGAGTTACCCTTACCTTGTCAATGTCCCTAGAAGAAGAGCACCACTTGTGATCGAAATCCTTTTGGTGGTTGCAAATAGAATGTGGAACTAGATGGAAATAACAACCACAAGATCTAAAACAGCTCCCATAATGATTTGGGGTTCATGATCCACATTTTCCAAACTCATCTCATTCATGTTAGAAAGATGACTTACACCCCAAAGCTCCCATGGAATCCATGTCTCATTAGGCCTTCTTGCTAGGTGTGTTTTAGAGATCCAATCCCAAACAATAGTATGATATTTTACTCCACCTTGGTTCATGAAAATTGAATTATTATATACCTTGTAGCAAGCTGAATTTATATTTTCAGTGGATGAATTATCCATCACCTTCACATACATCCAAAAGTGGCAATCTTGAAAGTAACTTGAGTCCCACAAAACCATAGCAAGATGTTTCATACAATCTTGAAAATAACATCTAGTTTGCTTACCATCTTTACACCTTAGGTATTCAGTTGGAATTATCTTCTTTTGTCCATTCCCTACGATCTTGTCTTCATGTGTGTTACTTAGTCCCCAAGAGTGTTCTATTAACCGGGAACATTGATCCTTCACCATGTGGTTAGAATGCACAACAAACCCTCTATGATTGCTCATAAGTTTCCTTTTAATCCAAGTGCAAGAAATGATAGT
Source organism: Taxus wallichiana var. yunnanensis (assembly GCA_018340775.1). Lineage (NCBI taxonomy): Eukaryota > Viridiplantae > Streptophyta > Pinopsida > Cupressales > Taxaceae > Taxus > Taxus wallichiana. The sequence goes on from CM031239.1 coordinate 343,905,639, forward strand.
TACCTTGATCTTCCAAAGACTACCCATGCTAAAGTAATCTTGGTCTTGAATAGAAAAAACAACATGCCCGTAGTTATCTCTAACATGCTTTTTAGTGTATTTCCCACGATGACAAAAATATGGCACTTTGATATAGGAGGAAACAAAATGTGATCACTTTTGTCAAAGCATGGGCTGCCAACAAGGAGCTCACCCTTATTCTGTTGGTACTTGTTTGTAACATCTTTAGAAGTCTCTCTAAGGTTATGAACTCCCTCAATCTGCCCATCATTGACTGCTGTTTGGGAAATTCCAGCAAATTGAAAGTAATCATGAAGAACTGGAGGTGCCCTTCCTTCATGGACATACCCTCCCATAATGTCATTCTCATATACTTCATGCAAATCTGATTTTTCTTCTCCATTTTTCTGTCACATGCCATCATTAGAAATCAATGAATCATCATTGAATATCAAAGGATTTTTACCTTCAACTCATGTTTCATGATTTCCTTCTCTTTCCTAGGCTCGCGCTTCAAGATTTCATCAAACCCTTGACCCTTCATACTGCTGTTCTGAATATTAGTCATTGACTCATCCTTGGAAAGAGTGATGGGTACTTATAGGGCTTTAATGGGCCACTCTCTCTCAATTCCCAACAACTTCGGTTGTTCTTCTTTGATCATGTTCAAGAGATTCGTAATCTCCTTTTAGGGAGACTGGGGAAATGACCAAAAGTTGAGATGTAAACTTGAAAATCAGATTAGGGAGCTGCTGTAGATGGTTGATATCAACCATGGAAACTGCAAATTAGGCCCTTCCTAGGTTAAACCCCTCAAAAGCGGGTTAAACCCTGCTAACACCCTTCAAATCTTATGCCAAATTTATTAGGAAACCCTCAACAAATACAATCAGCTGTTAGAAATCAGAATTGAGCTTGAAAATAATTAATTTTGGAACGCTCAACCAACGAACTTTAACAAGCTTCGAAAAATAGTAAAACACCTCCAAAATTCATGAAACTGAAGAACTTGGCTTTTAAAAATATGGAGAACAAGATAATAAATTTAGATATACCAAATCATCATTAACACATACCAATTAATACTCCCAAGTGAGTCGTTCGACTTCATATAATTAGATTATTGATCCGCATAAATAAATCATGCAAGGAAATGATAATTTATTGCTTTCCAAACCATCTTGCATACATAAATCCTTATGTAAGGCTTTTCGTCTTATACAAGTCCTCAATCAAGGGTTTCCATCCTTGAGAAAGGCCCTCAATCAAGGGGTTCGTCTTTGAGAAAGATGAGGTGCTTCACAAGCAAACCTTAACCAAGATATGAAAATTCACTAAAACATAATTCAATAATAGCCAAGAAGCCTTCTTATATAACCACAAGGAGTGCTTAACAATATAAAAATGATGGCCGACCCCATAAGGTAAGAGCTTTTAAATATTTAATTGGTATTTGGAGGCTACTTGCTCATAATACCTTTATTTCCTAACTACTTAAGTCCTATTGAGTGCTAGGCTTCCCGATAGGATATATGATAGTAAATAAAATAACTAAATAAAAAACCATAAAAATATACTCCAGATTTTCCCCATGCTTTCCTCCTTAGATCCACAGGAGAAGTCTTCAAAAATCAGCCTTCGAAAAGGGACATGGCAGATTCTTTCCCTCCGTGGTTGAAACATCTTCAATATTTTTCTTGGGCATAGGTCGGGGTTTATGTTGGCATGCGCGTCCATTGCTACCCGTGAGTTTCGTGACATGGACTAACCGCTTCTCGTGGATCCTAACTTTGACGATTGTAGCGGAGATTAACACTGCGGTTTTGGCCTAACGACAATCGTGGTCCAACAAATGGTATCAGAGCTGCGGTCTCGAGTTCAAAACTCATCCGAGTAATGCTGGGGGGGTATTGTTGGCATGTGCGTCAAGCGCCCCCCGTGAGTTTCGTGACATGGACTAACCGCCTCTTGTTGATCCTAACTCTTGCAATTGTAGCGAATATTAACGCCTGTGGATTTTGGTCTAACGACAATCATGGTCCAACAGTTTAGACCTTGGTCCAATTCCCATTTCACCTTTCTTCAACCCTATGAATTTAGTGAGTGACATGACATCACGAATCTCATCCGAAAGAGCCCTGTACTCCTCATAGATGGTAGCAAGATTACTCTATCCTATTAAATCTCTTGTTCCCACCTCCATAATGGCTTCTTCCCTTTGAAGGAAAGTAGGCCAAGTGGTTGATTCATAAGTTGATCTTTGGGGCTGCCGTGAAGTGTTAACTCCGAATGAGCTACCCTCACCATTATGAGGCCTTGGTTCATGGAATTTTTGTAGGGTTAGAGCCAACAAGTCCATGGTGTCTCGCCAATCTAACTTGCCCTTCAATGAGCTTATTGATTTTGGCTGCTTGTGAATCTTGGTGGGCCATGCTTAGCTCTTCATCCGGCTGATCCGAATTCTTCTTCATCATAATGAAACCTCCCGGTGTTGGGAGGATCGAAGCTCTAATACTACTGTAATGTCCCTTTCTAGGGACGAATGAAATTTTGGTTTGGCCTAAACCCAAATGAATCAAATCTGAAATTGCACTTTCAAACACACAAACATCAATCGAAACAACTAAGAATGCTCTTCAAACAATCGACACACAATATCAATCAACCCTCTAGGGCAACAAATTGTATGAGATTCACATCAACATTTAACCATGCAAATAGAGCTGAAATGCCACCAAATAATTTATCCAACCACGACAATATTTATCAATCTCAAATACATCAAAAATATGGAGAAACAAATGATAAATCATAGTTGTAATTAATTTTTATGACAACAACAATACAACCAAAACCAAGGGCTAGAAAAAATAGATAAACTTCTCCAAAAATCACCAAAATGTAGATTCCAGCCTTATAAAATATGAAGAACAAGAATATCAGCTCAAAATACTAAATTGTGCCCTAGATGGCACCGAACTCAACCCCCAAGCAAGTTGCCTAGGGCTGGAAATGAAGAACAATTGCATAAAATCACTTTGAAGTTCCAATGTGACCTTTGTGTGAGATCACCCTTGCACACAAGAGGGTTTTCGTCCCCTAGTGTGATCCTATTGAAGGGTTTCGTCCTCAATAGGTGACCAAGGAAGGGTTTTCGTCCTTCAATGGCAAGAAGAGAAGCTACTTGCTCCACCTCTAAGAGAAATCAATATCCAAAATAGCATAACCCTCCTTTAGCAAGTTGAACCACCTTATATAGGCGTTGAAGATGTCAATGCAAAAATAGAATCTGTAGTGAGGCCGACACACCCCCCCCCCCCCCCGTCCCCTTCCCAAATGAAGGAAAAGAACATTAAAGTCACCACGTAGGCCTCCACAAGACATACCTCCATAATGAAGAAATAGAAATCTTTCTCGCATTGTTTGATAAGTCTTCTACCACGTAGTCGAACCACTCCAATGTCGTGATTAATAAATAAAATAATTAAGTAAGAAAGTACAACACTTATAACCATGGCAATTTTCCTTCCTTTCTCCTTCCTTGATGCCCACAGAAGAGGAATGTGCACAAGTCTTCCATAGTGAACTAGCTTGGAAAGGGGACATTACAACAATATTGTTGGTACTTGAAAAATTCAATCTATAAGCTAGTGATATGGTCTCTCCATGGGGAGTAATCAATACAATCTGGCATGGCGCTTGAAGCACACTTTGACCTTTTCAAAATACATTGGCCATGTATTACTCTATTCAATGTGCATGACAAGTTTGGCTTGAGATGTGCTATCGATAGGAGTGTGGTCCATTAAGTGAGCTCCAACCAATTGATCTGCAATAAGTTGCTCTTTTATTGGATTTTGTGATACACGTTTGAGGTCGAACTCCATTAACAACATGACATATTATTATGCGAGATAAATATTGTTTAAACATCATGTTCTTCAAGTGATCAAATTTTGCAATTACATGTCTCGTTATTGATCATATATTGTCTAAGCTTCTATGTCGCAAATACAATTGCTAACCAAAGCTTCTCCATACAGTTGTAATTTTTCTCATAATCGACTAATGTTCGACCGATGTATGATATTGCTTTTTCTTTCTTGGTTTTATGGTGTTGGACATGAAAATTTCCTAAAGCATGTTTAGTAGCTGAAATGTATTGGAAAATTAGCTTATGAGGGATGAGTAGCATCATAACTAGGGAATTGGCTAGATATTCCTCAATTGCAAAGAAAACCTTGCAAAAGTTGTCATTGCATTCAAATTTTCTTTTTCTAAGTAATCTTGAAAATGGTTGAGTCCTTTTTACGAGTTGAAAACTGAATTTGCGAATAGCTTGTATTTTTTCAAGTTTCTTTGTGGCATAAGGTTCCTAGGGAGGCATTTCAACAATTGATTGTACCTTCTTGGGACTTCTATACCTCTCTTGGAAATAATGAAACCCAATAATTTTCTTGATGCAACACCAAAGACACACTTCTTAGGATTTTCATTTAACCTAACCACACATTGCCTTAATTGTTCAATTGTTTTGCGTGAGTCATGTACATGGTCTTCTCATTTGCGAGATTTTCCAACGATATCATTAACAGTCCTGTAGAATCTTATAAGTGCAATCATGAAATATATGTGTCATTGCTCTTTGATAAGATGTTCATGCAGGTAAAAAGTTCAAGAGGCATGACCACATAGCAAAATGCTTGCCAAGGGGTTGTGAATGCAGTTATATTGGTCACTAGGATCAATATTGATTTGGCTGCAACCAAAAAACCCATCCGTGAATGAGAGCATCGCATGTCCAGATGTAGAATCAACAATAATGTCGATATTTGGCAGTGGCAAGTCATATTTGAGGCGTGCATTTTTAATATCTCAAAAATCCGTGCATATCCGAATGTCCCCAATTGGTTTGCCAACTGGGACAATGTCAGAAATACGATTCGAGTAATCAATAGGTCGTATAAAATCAACATCAACTTTTGGATTTCGTCCTTAACTAGTAGTGGATCACTTCAGGATGCATCTTCTGAATCTTTTTCTTTACTGGTTTGGTATCAAGAGCTACAACAAGGTTATGTACTGCAATATTGGTAAAAATTCTGGGCACATCAGAATAAGACCGCAATTATGTTTTGGTAATCCATTAATAGCTTGGTATATTCTTTTTGCTTTTCTGGAATTAAGGAGGCTCCTGGGTTTAATATTATTTGTGCATTACTAGTACCAATGGTAATATCATTTCTATCTTTGTTTAATAATGTTGACCAATCTTCAACAAATGGTGCTTTAGGCAAAGCATCTCAGCTATCTAGGGTAATTCTATTGTCACTGTGTGGGGACTCACTTTCTTCAAAATAAGCTTGGTTACGTAGTGCATAAGGGAAGTGCTTCTAATGATGGTACATTGGTAAATTGGTGTTGGCTGCGAAATACTCTATATGATAGATTCATTGTTGGAAAACATGTCTAAAGATGATGTTGAACTTATATCATCTTCTTTTATTGTTTCAGGGTATGTTGGCTGGTCTGACATATACATTTTAGTCATCTCCAAAGAACGAGTTGTTGCAGACTTGTTGAATTTAGCGTGTCTAGTTTTGATTTTTGTATGACATGGAATGTTGATTCAAGATAACCACGGTCTACATTAAAGGGCTCTTCTTCTATTTCAAGGTCTTTGTGATCTATTGATGTTTCAATTTTATATCCGAGTCCTTGTTTATTGTTATGAATAACTGGAAAAGTAGGTTCTTTTATCCCATCGTCTGTATGCATTTGAGCCCAAAGCCATATTTTTCGAACTGTTTGAACTAAACCGACTCTATTTATTGGCTCACTTATGTGACAAAAATCATCTGTCGTTGGACCTTTACCTTTAGCCTATTTTGGTTGTTCCCAAGAAATCTGTGACGCTTGGCTTGATATTTCAAAATCTTGAGGAGTAAGGTAAAGGGTTCAAATGTCACAAGAACTTATATCATGTCTGTAATCTCCTGGGCCAGTAGGTGTAAAACTAAACTTTGGTAATTGGTTGTTATTATTTATTATTATGATTGCAGTCTTTACTACTCTCACTAAATTTGAAGGTGTGTACTTCAACTGTGAGGTGTAAAGACATCTTGTTCACTTTCATTCAAATAAGAAAGAAAGACATCTTGAGGCTTAATCATCTTATAAAATACAAACACTACAGCATTGGCATGCCATGTATATAGAACTCCCTCACATATAAACTTCAAGCATCTGTGTAATGTTGATGAGACATCTCCCATGCCATGTATCCAAGGTCTCCCAAGTTGGATTTTGTAGCTTACTTTGTTAGATATCGCCTGACATTCTATCTTAGGACTGAGTACTATGTTTAACATAAATGTTCTAAGTGTCTGTCTAGGTTGGTTGTCAAAACCTTTAATAATCATATTGGATTTAGTGAGGGCATGTCGACTAGTACCTACTTGTGCAAAGAAGGACCCACTACAAATGTTTGACTCTAAGCCATTATCAACTTATACCCTTTTGATCCCTAAATAATTGTTATACTAACTTGAATATGCAAGTGATGATTATCATTAACAATATCTCGTGGAGGCACATTTTCATCTTCAAAGGCAATAGTTTTCTCACAACCAGTCATAACTTTAACAATAGAAGAAACATGAGAAGGCTTAGTGTTACTTGGTAATGTTATCTATTGTAATGCCCTGTAAAACATATCTTTTTATACATTACGTTGGTAATCGATTCAAGGACTTAAATCTTGGCATGGGTATTTTGTAATTGTACTATGATATCACAGTCTTTAGCCATTTGTACTCAAATTCTAGGGGCTTTGGGAAGATTTTGAACTACTCCCCCTGAGGTCGAGGAAGGGTAGGAGGGACTGCAACATTTTGTGCCGCAGCCTTCCTTGTTTTAGAATACCTAGCTAATAATGTTTATAATAAATTTGTGTTACACAGAGTTAATTGGCTAGTTGCTAGGATATTCCATCTAGCTAAATCTTGGCTATTTGTTATCTTGGTCATTCATAGGTTTGCTTGAGCTTATTTCAGCTTCTTCTTGTTATTGATATCTTCTTCCTTTGTAGCTTGTATTTGAGCTATATAATAGCCAATTAATAATGTAATGTTCACAGCTAGCATATTAACTTTTATGGTATCAGAGCTAGTTTTTTGAGATCTGGGTGAATATCTGAGGATATCTATTGCATTCTTGGTTAGCGTGGAGGGTAAGAAGGAACAAGATAAAGCTTAGTAAGGCAAAGCAAGTATAGAGTGCTTTGAAGGAAGAACACATTCTGCCTTAAGAATGATGTTTTGAGTAGAGGCATGGGTCTTTTGTGAGAATGAAGGTGTGAAAAGTAGGTGTTGTAATCTCTGACCAAGGGGTGTTGCAGCAGTGAAATGAACAGCTGTCTGAAAGAAAAAAAAGTGTGATATAGAAGAGGCACCTTTATTTATTTTCTGCTCATTGTCTTTTATACAGTTTGTAAACTTGTCTTTTGAAGCACTCAAGGAGAGTGTAGCAAGGAGAGTTGCATAACCACGTAGCCCACAACTTGCTAAATTTTGTCTCTTCTTTCATTGCCGAGCACACCTGTACAAAAGAAGTGTCTATGCTAAATTCAGAGAGGTGCCTAGGCACGGGAAATGACTGTGGCTGTCCCTTAAGCGGGAGCTCAGCATTTGAATCCTCAGCAGGGATGTGGGTCCCAGTCAAAGTTTGCTAGAAGTGTTAAGAAAATGTGCAGCCTTTATCTTACTTGTAAAATCTGTTTGTTCAAAAATTAGTAGAAGACGTGGGAAGATGGAGCAACTGTAGATAAGATAAGATAAGATATATTAATGTCCAACAAATGACCACAAAAGTAGGTCAATGGGACTGCAGCCCAAACAATATACAAAGTGCGAGCAGGGAAAACTCAAAACGAGTTCCCAAAAACAGAAGAAAGGAAAAGAACCAAAACAAACAAGAACCCCGAAGCCAAACCCCCACAGGCGGGGGCAATGAAACAAATGGGGAGAAAGAAGGGAGAAGCAGAGAAGGGAATGAAGGAGGGGGCAAACAAGGACCAATAGACTACTCAGAAATGGTAGCCACATCCCTCCTAACATTTGAGGCCGACGAAAAGAAACTCTTGATGAAATGGCAATCTGAAGAGGGGGTGAGGGCCCCCTCCCTTGTTGAGATTTGAGACGAAAACGACGCCAGGGAGACAGGTGGAGCTGGGCTGCCCTTTGGTATGAGTGTGCAGCCGAGCTTGCTGGTGGTGACCAGGGGAGATGTGAAGGTCCATCTGGGGACAAACTGATCTATGCACTGTAACTGGATCAGAATGGCACTGCTGTTTAGTTCCTCCAACTGCGGGTAGAACCGGAAAGAAGGCTGTAATCCGTCTCGTGGGAATGACACTCGGAGGGGGATGAAGAATCTGGTCCCGAAGTAGCAGAGACTCACAGATGTAGAGGGCAAGACACCGCTGGTCAATATATCTGAAGAAAACCGGGAGGGTCTGAACCCCTCTGAAGAGGCAATGAAATCGTCCTCTGATCTCATAGTATAAGGAGAAGGAGAAGGAGAAGGAGAAGAAGGTACCCGAGTGGAGAGACACACTTGGTAGAAGAGAGGCGCCTGGTAGAGGCATGGCGCAGCTCTGCAGGTTCATGCTATTTGCAGGCATTATTTTTCATGCCTTATTATATAGTTTTTAAGATTTATTAAAAATCAGGGCTCAAGTTTTTAATATTTTATGATTTAAAGAGTTTATTCATTTAAAATTTAGAAAAATTTAAAATATTTTGTCTTAAAACTGCCTAAAAGACAATTAGTTCAGTTGTCGATTTAATTGAGAGGAGTCAGAAGCTAGAAATTTGCAGCTTTCTCTGGTTAGGAGAATTTAACAGCACGGAAAAATAATTTCAGCTTGAAGCTCGTAAATCTCCCGAAACAATTGTTTTTTCGTTATTTTGTAGTGGTCGAAGAGGAAATGGCCGGGTTTCAACATTTGTTTGTCTGATATACAACAATTGACTGGCAAAATGGCAGTTTTTGGAGTCATTAAATACTTATGGTGTGTGAGTATAGAAATTTGGATCAAATTATATTAGAAAAGAATAACGACATGTAAATAATGTTGATGACTATGTTAAGAGGCATAGGGAAGTATTAATATTGTTAAAATGATCTGTCGCTGATAATCTAGTACCTGAGGTTAGAAATGCAAATGCAGCATCTAGGTTGTGGAGAGATTTAACTACAAAACATTAAGCATCTGAAACCGAAAGGGCTTATATTTGAAGAATTTGTTATTTTTCACTAAGCTGCAGGAAGGAGGTTCTATTATAGAGCACCTCCCATGTCTAAAGGATCTCTACGATCAGCTGGAAGCCTTTGAAAAGACAATAGATGATCAGGATAGGGTGGCGTTGGTATTGCACAAGTAACCTCCGTCTTCTGACTCATTTGTTGAGTGACTGCACCTGATTGCGGAGACACAAACTCTTGACTTTGAGAAGTTGTCCACACTTCTCATGCAAAAAGATTGGATCGAAGATCTAACAGTAGCCTTAACCTCAGTTGCTACAAAGAGTGCATTTGGTGCACAGTTCAAGGGCAAAAGAAGACAATGCAATATTAGTAATGCATCAAAAGAAACCTCCAAAAGCAGTGCCAGTTCAAAGAAGTCTAAACGAGAGTGTTTCTATTGCAAGGAACCTAGTCACTCCAAGAACAATTGTCAAAAGCAACAAGAAATGAAAAGTGCACAAAAGGAATCTTGGTATATCAACGTTGATGAAGGATGAAGAGGATGCACCAAGTTACTTTTCCTTTGTAGCATCCCAGGACCACTTCACAAAGTCACGAATATAGTACTTCGACTTAGGAGCATTATGACACTATACGTGTCATAAGGACTGGTTTGTGATTTTCATTGAGTAAAATAGCAGTAAAGAATCTGTTTCCTTGGGTGATGGTTGAACTTATACATTAAACTATGTTTTTAGACATACATCTGCAGATGTTAGATATGTATGTACCTAATAAGAACAAAAACCTACTATCTATTAGTGAGATCACCAAAAACAATGTCTTGTTGTAAAGTTTCAAGGAAACAAATGTATGGTAACTACTATCAATGATAAGAAAGTAATTGCTGTTGGTATTAGGGAAAGGGGTATATACAAGCTAATAGATCCTAAGACAATTAAAGAACATGCACTAGCTTCAGTTGAAAACACTAGTATTCTTTGGCATGAAAGATATGGTCACCTCAGTTATCAGTATCTAAATATGTTAAGCAAGACTAATACGGTGAATGGACTTCTTTCTATTCAAAAAGTCAAAATGTTTGCACAAGGTGCAGTTGATTAAGATAATTAGACATCTGTTTTCTAATGGTAAGACATGGAGGGCCACATGAGTATTGGGACTGTTGATGATTTTTCTAGACAAGTGTGGATGTACTTCTAAATAGAAAACTAGATTTCTTTTTTAATTTTGTTGCATGCAATGCTTTGGTTAAGAAACAGATGCGTAATTAAATCAAAGCTCTAAGGTATGACAAGGGTGGTGAGTTTGTCTCAAAACAGTTAAAAAAGTATTGCAAGTGGGAAGGTATACATAGACAATATACTATCCCTGACACTCCACAACAAAATGAAGTTTGGTAAAGGAGAAATAAGACAATCACGGAGATAACACAATGCATAGCGCAAAGTCGAAATCTACCTTTTTGGTACTAGGTAGATGCTGTTAATACTGCTTTGTACTTCGTTAAGAAAAGTCCACGTAAAGTTTTGCACAACATCACTTCTGAAAAAACATGGTTAGGTAGAACACCTGATGTAAGTGATTTCTGAATTTTCAGTTGTATTGCTTTTGCATTAATTCCTAAAGAAAAATGGAGTGGCATAGATGCTAAAAGTAAAATGTGCATTTTTGTCAGCTAAGTGAGTAGTCCAAAGCATATAGGTCATAAGCTATATCTACAAACAAAGTTGTGGTAAATAGAGATGGTAAATGGATGAGAATATTCCATTTTTCTCAAGTAGTGGTAAATGTACTGATTCTAGTAATCTATGGATAACTGCTTAGGCTTCTAGATCAAGTTCTAGTGCTAAAGGTTGAACAAGGCTCAAAGAGGGATACTCCAGAGTCAAATTCTAGGGAGGGATCTAGTGAAGGAAATAATGATTCACAGTCAGATTGGACAAGCCATCATAGAAGACCGAAGTGGTACTATGCCACAATGAAGGATGTATAGGATGGGAGTAAGCTTTAATGAAGAATGGAAGGAAGATCCACATAATTTGGGAAACAAGCAATTGAAAATAGTGAGCAGGTTAAGTTTTCTCAAACTTCAGCAGTTTCACAAGTATTTGAGTCAAATACATTTGCAGAGGCCAAAGGGAAGCATGAACAGGAATTTGTGACAAAGGTGGAGTATGATGCTTTGAAAAAAACAATACTTGGGTGTTATTAAAGCTATCTCTAGATAAGAAACCAATTGCTTATAAGTGGATTTATAAAGTTAAATGTAAATTAGATGGTTCTATAGAAAAGTACAATGCTTGTCTTGTTGCTAAATGATTTGCACGGGAAGGAGTAGACTATGAAGGAACTTTTGCTCCAATGAAAATGACAATATTTTGAATGGTCATTGCTATTGTTTCTTAATTTGGATGGAAGTTATATCTGATGGATGTTAAAAGTGCCTTCCTTAACAGAGATTTGGAGGAATAAGTGTACATCATTGATGTAGAGAAAACCTTCAACACCCTTGACAATCACAAGTTAGACTCATTTATACCAAACCTTGAAAAATCTTTACAAGCTTTTCAATAAATTTCTTAAGTACAATGATCTTTTCAGAACCTTAGGTTGATGTTTCCAACCATTCCCTACCTGTTAGGATCTTCACTTTCATCCTTATTCCATCTTATGATGACAAACAACAAAGAAGAGTAAGAATTCAAAAATTCTTGTTCTCAACTTATCCCGCTTCCACCTATAGGACGTTTGGATGCTCTTCTTGAGGTCTTAGACTACTTCTTGAACTCCTTCCTTCTTAGCTATCACCATTCATTCTTTCATCCTTTGCATCACCCATTATGCACATTCTTGTTATCCTCTGCCCTGCACAACTTCCAATTAATCATGAGAAACATAAATATGAGTATTAACCTTACACTCTGTCCTGTTTTGAACATGCCTTTCTTATGACTAACATCATGTCACCATCATGATCTTAAGGCTGCATCAGTCATATGCTTATGCTTGTCAAGTCCATTCATCTTTCAACCTTGGAAGTACACCCAAAATGCCCCAATTCACTCTTAGGACTGGTTTAATACCATTAGGACAAGTTCACCTAAAACTGATCTCTAACTGATAGGACCCATTCAAAGGCTTTCAAACCTCAATCTACCTCAAAATGAAATACATTCATACTTTCAGAGCTCTGCTTAGCTTATAATCACAAGGAATTTCAAGGAAAAACTCTGTTTTCTCCTTATCCTGGTTATTAGGCCTTCCAGCCCTGTTCTGACTGAAATTTTAAGATAAAAATCAAAATGCAGAGTTTCTTCATGAACTATCACACTTTTTGAATACCCATTTGGCTTGTTTAAATGTTGGTAAAGACTCTTAAGGAAACATGCACATTTTCATTATGATCATGCTCCAATTAGGTCTCCAACCAGTCCTACAACCAGACTGTCATCATTTTCTTCGTCCGTACACCTCCAATTGACATGAAACCAATAAAATATGTTAGGGGGTATCCTACTGTCCTTGTATACCAAATTTCATCAATTTTCATTGGCTTAAACGTGATTTATGGGCAATTTGCCAGTTAAACCCTAGATCAGGGTTTTACCAGACACAAGAAGGATAAAATTCATAACTTGAGCAATTTTTCACTTCAAGACCCAAAATTTAGCTCTACAACTCTGTACAATCATCTTCTACCTTTTTCCTTTTGGGTCCACCAGGTGATCATGCATGGATTGTTCCCAACAATAAGCTTTGCATTAAAATATGGTTTTAGAACTTTGTTTTTAGTGTTCTTAATTAAGGCACTGTCATGTAGAAGCTTCATTTACCAACTCTTGGATCCTATTCTTCCTTCTCTAATGCCTTTAATATCTTCTATCCATCATAATGTATTATCTCCACAAGTCTTCCTCCATTAGATAAACTCCTAGATTCATTACTTCTCAAACTAGCCCTTGGACTGGTCAATGACAAGGTTGCTGACTGTGTTTTCTAAGTTATTGCCCTCTAGACTTAAAATTTCCTCCTGGAACTTTGTCAACATCTTCTATTCCCCTAGACTTAAGTGTTCCCAAAATCTCAGACCTTTTACCGGTAGAAATGAAAGTTATTCACTTTTTAGTTTCCCAAACCCTAGTCAGGGTTACACAGACCCGAGAGTACTCCTTTTTGGATTATTTTCATTTTCTTAAGTTTTAAAGCTTTGTCATTGGGGTTAAAACCTATTCTGCTAAACCTTATACACCTTCTCAAAAGTCCTTCAAGGATAAATTGCCTTGCAACTTTGTTAAATCCCTTCCAATAACACTGTACCAGTTATGTCAAGACTGTGTTTTCTGAGATACTGTGTTTTAGACCTTTCTATCAACAAGGAATGTTATGCAATTTTCCTAAGCGTGCAATTACACATATTTCCAGTCATACATTCACTATGAAATCTAGAGAATCATGCCAGATATGCCTAGTCATCAATCTTACAAGAAACAATGCTTTAAACCCTTAATTACAGGATTCATTGCTCTGTGTTTTCATTTATTCTAGAGCATAAATATCATTCATTCTCATTGAGTTACTCTTTCTTATCCCTCTAAGCCGGTAACTATCACAATACTTTATGAATAACATGCAATAGCCTACTTATTAATGAAACATGTACATTATCTTCATAATTATAGTGCTTGTCTTCAAGAAATCCTGCAAATGAATATTGCCATCGTATATCTCTGGATTCTTGAGCCTTCAAGCTTCTCTCCCTCTTTCTCACCTACTAACTAAACTATTTTCTTCCTAAAACTGATTCTCTCCCTATTCCATTTGAACATCTCCTCATATGCACCAAGATAGAGGAGTTACCAAAACCCTTAACTACCTAACTAGAGTGTATTTCCAACTACAACCTCACTTGAGTGGGTTAGGATGCTTGATTACAAGATATTTGTCTCTTTAGAACATTTGCATGCTCCTCCTAATGGCACCACTAACATCAGACTTCCTAGTTCAAATTAACAAATTCAAATATTTGAAATTGGTCTTTTGGAAGGAAACCCCACTAGACCTTATTACATGCTCAAGAGGATCCCATTAAGTGGGAATCCATGCTAAAACATCAAAATGAACTCCTAAGTGATTCCTCATGAAGATTTACAACAAAATTTAAACTTGTCTTTAGATGCTTCTTCATCAATTATTCAGCCATAGGGATTCCAAGTTCCTAGAAAAGAGCATTTGGTTTGTAGGTTAATGAAGTCCTCAGATGGACTCTAGTAGATTCCTCGAGCCACGGGATTTCAAAATTGATAAATATCTTAGAGTCTAATTTTAGAAGAAGTGACTATGAATCTACTATCTATGTAAGATTAGTTGGTGATGAGGTAGTGGTTCTAGTTGCTTCGTATTAATGATCTTTCGATCATCGGAAGTAGTTCGGCTTAATTTAATAGGTGAAAGCGAACATTTGTTCTATGAATGAAATGACAGATCTAGGTGTGCTTCAATATTGTCTAGGTATATAATCTTGGCAAGCTGATTATACTATTTTTTATCTAAAATCAAATATACAAAACCTCTATTAAAAACCTAGTAATGCATGATTGTAATCCAACAAATCGCACCTATGGAATTTGGGATAATAATCTCAACCAACATTGATTTGCCACCGCCAATGAAACAATGTATTGACAATTGGTAGGTAGTTTGATTTATCTAACCACTACTGTAATGGATTTGTGTTTTGTAGCAAGTTGTTTTTCTCGCTCCTTTCTAAACCACAAAAAGAAATTTGGCAAGATACAAAACGAGTTCTTAGATATGTTAAAGGAACTCTTGACTTTGGCTTTATATATCAACAATTTGTTGATTTTGAGCTAACATGATATATTGATTCATATTGGGTAGAATTGGTTGATTCAAGAAGGTCCACAATAAGTTATGTTTGCACTCTTGGTTCAAGAGTCTTTTCATGGTAGAGTAAGCTTTAGATTACAATTGCCTTGTCGTCCACTTTGAAGTTGAGTAAAAAGATGTTGGTGGATTCAAAACTACTTTGGAGGATCCCGAACTTGATCACTCTACACCCACACCAATCTTCTGTGACAACCAAAGTGTTCTCAAGTTGGTGAAGAACCCAATTTTCCATGCCAAAGCTAAGCACATTGATGTTCATCATCGTTACAATCGTCGGTTAATAATGAAGACATTTATCTTTATTATTGTCTTGCAACAAAGCAACTTGCTAACATAAAGACTAAACCTTTAGGTAAAGATAATTTTGTAAAGTTTAGAGATAAACTTGGAATTGTTTCGGTTGAGTCATTGAGGGAGGGTGTTAGAATACTTAACTAATAATGTTTTTAATAAAGTAACACTATGTTACACGAGTTAGTTGGCTAATTGTTAGAACATTTCATAAAGCCAAAATATTGGCTATTTGTTAGTTGGGTCATTTGTAGGTTTGCTTGAGCTTTTTAAGATTTTTATTGTTATTGATAAGATATCTTCCTTCGTTGTAGCTTGTATTGAGGCTATGTAATATCTAGTTAATGCCATAATGTTCATGGCTTGTATATTTAATTACCTTATCACTTAGTGTACGTCATGGGTAGCCATCATACAACAATATATATAAGAGGAATGTCCTAAGGGTTCTCTGTCACATGTGAGGTAAGGATCATATAAACAAGAAGTATTAGCATTATATAGAAACCTAGCACATTTGTGTAAACAATCTATGAAAGAAAATTGAAAAGGCTACTTGAGCAAAGACATAAGAGTGTATATATATATATATATATATAAGAAACAAGCCATTAAAAATATGTTTTGCAAAATATAACATTAGGGCATTGCCTCTAACAAGATCTATAATCACATCGAAGTCTAATATATATATATAAAAGAAACATGCCATTAAAAATATGTTTTGCAAAATATAACATTAGGGCATTGCCTCTAACAAGATCTCTAATCACATCGAAGTCTAATATACAAAAAAATATTACAAAATTTACAAGACATGATAGAAGGATCAAACAATGTTACAAAGAATATATCTCTATGCAAAACCCTATGAATAATCATGGAGTAATGAGAGATAAATAGTTCAAACCATCATTTATGCAATCTGTAGAAGAAGTAAAAACAATTCTAAACATATAAGAAGCAAATGAAGATTTATAGATTGTAAAATATTGGATTGAGTATGAGATCTTTAGGGTTTGTCAAAAGAAACCCTAGGTTGAGTGGTCAACCAATTCAGATTCACCAAAATAGTTATGGAAAGTGGATTTCTATATGGGCAATACAATAAAAACCACACGTAAGGAGTAATTAGGCCCTAATAAAATACAACTCCATAATACAAACTTAACGAAAATAGACGGTATTCTAGATCACAAAAATGTAGGAAATACGCTAACCGCATAGTTTACAATGTTGCAAGCAAATATCATATAGCCTAATTGACTGCGAGTTGGATAAGCTATGACCCTCTTCGGATCGTTCTGTAATATTCCAGTGGTTGCCGCGGAGAATGACGTCATAGCCCCTGCAAAAGCAATCGTGAATAACGCCGTGGGTGGGTATTCAGATGGAGGGGAGCACCTCGCTATCATGGAAACGCCTGCTGTTGCCGTAGTAGCTGCATGAATCAAAGCGGATACTGGAGTGGGACCCTCCATTGCATCGGGTAACCGAGTATGCAATCCTATCTGTGCGGATTTTCCAACAGCACCAATAGGGAGTGAGATACGAATCACAGTTATGGCATGAAATCTCACATTGTAGAATCTAAAATAGTAGGTAAAACTGGAAATATTAAAGTATAGTGGGAATTAGGGTATTTAATACCCAATTTCATGTGGTTTTGTGCACAACGGAAAGTGGCAGATTGAGAAATAGGTTCGGGATCACTTGAACATGACTTGAGAAAATCAAACCACATTAGTCATTGTGGTTGTTTTCGTTAGAGAATGACCATTTCTGCACCTCCTAGATAGTCACATTTTGTTGTCAATTGCATTGAGCATGATGAATAAAATATGGTTTGATGATTGTGTTTGATGCTGTTGATGTGCAAAAGGTTGTCTTGGAATGTCTCTATCGCTTGTGAATCACTCGGGAAATTAGTCCCTTGTGGGTACGTAGATGGAGGGGAGCACCTCGCTATCATGGAAACGCCTGCTGTTGCCGTAGTAGCTGCATGAATCAAAGCGGATACTGGAGTGGGACCCTCCATTGCATCGGGTAACCGAGTATGCAATCCTATCTGTGCGGATTTTCCAACAGCACCAATAGGGAGTGAGATACGAATCACAGTTATGGCATGAAATCTCATATTGTAGAATCTAAAATAGTAGGAAAAACTGGAAATATTGAAGTATAGTGGGAATCAGGGTATTAATGTTGGTGTAAACACGTTCACACTGGACCATGTGAACTAGTTATTTAATTACACCTAATAAGCTCATTTTGGAGCATATATTATTTTTATTTGACAAATAATAGTTTTGGGAGATATTGTGAGTTCCCGTAACTTCTTAGAGCTTGTTGAGAGATTCTCTCCACTCCTTGAATTATGGAGATAATCTCATCTCCTATGTTTGGTCAATCCCACCTATTATTTGGGTGAGGATATGTATGCTCAACACCTATTTATTTGGGGGTTCCGTATGTGGAACATATGAGGTTTATAACTTTGGGTGCAATAATATTATGATCTCCATTTTTATCTGCAACTTGCATTTTCTTGTTCTTGGTTGTGTGCTTAGATTTCCATGCTAAGATCTGGTTCCTCACACTTTCAATTTGATACCCAATTTCATGTGGTTTTGTGCACAATGGAAAGTGGCAGATTGAGAAACAATTCCAGGGATCACATTGAACACGTCCTGGGAAAATCAAACCGCATCAGTGATTGTGGCTGTTTTCGTTGGAGGACGACCATTTTGCACCCGAGTAGGTGGTCACTTTTTTCGTAAATTGCTCTGAGCATGATGAATAAAATATGATTTGGTGATTGTGTTTGATGCACATTGATGTGCAAAGGCTTGTCTCAAAATGTCTCCATCGCTCGTGAATCACCGCGAAATCAGTCCTGTTGTGCAAAACCCCTAATCTGCGCTTTTAGTTCTATGGGAGTAGTGAGGCAAACAAATGTGTTTTGGGGCCTCTGCTAAACCAGAGGACTGCTCAGCTTCCTTGATATTTATTGAGTCCTCTTAGCTTGGTGATAAAGTGGCAATCAACAAGTTTGCAATGCAATCTTTCCCAACCCTTATCGTCTTACATGTGCGCATACAACTTGTATCTTCCATATGCTTGAAATTAGACTTTTGGTACAGGGATGCTTCATAAATAGAACATTCTTTCCTTATAACTTCAATGCGCTCTTGTATAACTTGAAAAATCTAGAAAGGCTCCATATCATGTCGTAAAATGCACTAGTATGCTCTTGTATTTATAGAGAACCTTTGAATTTAAATCCAGGCCCTTTTAGCTCACAACCTGACATACAGTGGGCGGGAAAGGGGAAGAAACTCAACACAAATCAAACGTGGGAGAAATGATCTTATCAAAACTTATGCTGCCACTTATAGCAGAAGATGACCATTTCCACGTGGTGCACGAATGGTCATTTTTGATGCAAATGGCAAAAACAGAAAAACCGGCCAAAACCAGAGATAAGAGAGAGAAAGACAGAGAGATAAGAGATAGAGAAGGAAATAGAGGAAATGATAGACTGCAGCTCACACAGGGAAGAATGATAGATCAAAGAGAAAAACCAAGGTTGGAGGTGTTAGCAATGGGTGGATAAATCAATAGAACACAAGAATACACACCGTGACACCAATAAGAGGGTAACATAAACCAATGGTCTATATACACAAAATACTCTAGTACCATTACAATTAGCTGGTTCTTCCCCAAAATTATGTGTTTACAACCTCTACAACTAACACATTCAAAGGAGGTTGCTGTCACACATAGATATGTTTTTGGTTGACAATGGTATGTCTATTGTCTTCGGCAATTTATGACATTCTCAATGAAAATGTTCATTTTCTGTGATGTTTCAGTTAGGTTTTATCATATAAGAAGGAAGTTTATAACAGATAATTGCCTGCTATATTTGTGTGTGCCATTACATGAATTATTTCTTTGAAGGAAACTCTCCATGTGCTTTTTAACCAATGTAAATTCCTGACACACAAGGTCAAGATCTCCATTACCTAATACTTGATTGTATAAATTGCGGGGCAAGTAAAGGCCAAGGAAAGCAATGTCTAGACTGCACCATCTACATGAGAGTTGCAGGCAGCAAGCAAGAAGGATATGTTGCGCATGACACATTGGAATTTTATAACCTTGTATTTGACAGTCCACATATGTTTACATGGGCATCATACATTTATCCATCATTTCCCAAGCATGACAAACCATTTTATTATGATTGTTAAATAACAACTTCAGGGAGTTGGTGCATCTTCCATTAGCGATTTCGACAGCTTAAATGCAGCTGACCATGCACTTAATGCAGACAATGATGAAAAAATCCATTGAAGGCCTACTGCCCACTTTAATTAACTGGAGGCATGTTCATTTATAACATTTTTCACAGATCTAGCTTAAAAGTCCATGACCACATGAGAAAGTTGTGTTGTTTACCTTTTAATATAATGTCAAGAGTGAAATATGGAAGATTGGTCAAACCTGAAAGCCTTTAGTCAAGAGGGGTGATTGTCGGAAGCTCAACCAAATCTGGAAGCCTTTAATTCATAGACTTAGCCAGAACTTTATTTGACCAATTAAATTACTTATTGATTTTTCTTGGCATCCTTTATAAAGCTCTTTCTCTTTTACCTTTCCTTTGCCTTTGGACTAACAAGCTTCTTACCCTTTGCAATGTTGAACAACTATTTATGGGATACTCTTTATCTGTTTCTCGTGCTGAAGCATTTATTTCAAGCCGTTCCTTGATGATGGGTCTAGTATTGAGCCCTGAAATGGCGGATTTGAAACTTAACATGTAGTCGTATTCAGAAAATTCACACATATTGATACACTTCGAACAAAATAATCTCAAAACAATGTCTAAGTATTTTTGTTATATGGCCTAGCTCAACAAGAATCTCCTTAATATACTTGCTTAATAATTGTTTCTTTGTTTGCCATAGCCTTTGTGGAATGTGTTAGAGCAAGCAACTATTTCATTTTAACATGCATCTAACATAAGTTGCCTCCGTGGTCATGGATAACATTCTAAATTCATTGAATGATGTCAACAAAATTGTGCTCTTGAGGCAGGGGACATCATGAGAGAATCAGGTTAGCAAGGCGCGTAGTTTATCAAGTCCTTAAGATACAAAGAAGACAATGCTTATATGCCTAGAGAAATTTAATTCTAACACTAACGGCAAACATTCTTTGATTTTAGAGAAAGGTAATATCAAGACATTTGTTTTCTTGTTTGCTAAAATTTGACCAAATAAGACATATATGAGTTGAGTTGTTTTTCAGTGCAAGGTAGCATCATTAAATACCAAGTTGTGCCCTTAGGCTGAATTAAGCCTCACTATTCTGTATATCATTCCATGGGAATTAATTCTCTGGCAGTTGGAGACTCAATCAAATTAAAGCCTCTACATATTAAATAGCGAACTTCTTGAAGCTCATCTTCCTTCTAGCACTAGAAATCAGCTCTTTCGAGGACATTAGTGGAGGCATAGATGTTGGCTAGACCCTTCATCTTCTGAACAAAACAAAAAATACTTCAAATAAGATGATGTATGGGGTCCGAGAACCAATTAACCACATCTCTATGAAAATTGGACGACACTAAGATTTTTCACCTCTTCATGGCCTTCCTCATCTGCAGTAACAAAATGATTGGCAGAGGTCAATGCAATTCACTGACAGATGTCAATGCAATTCATAGTTAAGTTCAAAACCAATATTTTTACATCGTTCATTAAAGCAATGTTGAGGGAATTGATATTATAACGAGTCTAGCATTAATTCACGCAGTAGCTCTTCTTCTTTTTGTAACTTTTCTATTCTCCTAATATCTGTTCTTCTCTCTTAACTCTTTCTTTTAGATGGGCATTTTGAATTTTCACATAGCTGTAGGGTCCACTCCCATGTTAGTTTCGAAAATACCTTACATATCTGTTTTTGTATAAATGGGAGTTAGAGTTCATTGTTAGGCATCTTGTGTGCGTTATTAGACCATTTCACTTGGAGGTTTACCCCGACAAAGTGGCATTGGAATATAAAGTTGCGCACACTCTTTATCCATGCATTGCTGTTATTTTTGTGGTGAAACTCACAATTACTAGTTGCATGTAGATTATGCTAATTTTTTGTTGATGTTACCCGAGTTACATTACTTATTAATTATCTTAACTTCCCAATCTTGTACTTCCTACAGTGGTTTGTCAGACTAAGAGCATTCCATGTGAGCAGCTTCACTGATTATGAAGCAAGGAGTTTTTTAAAAATTGATGCTCCTATCATGCTCAAGTGCACTGATTGTATAACTAGCAAATACAACACAAGAACATCTTTAAATGATATTGACTCCTATAGGCTGGATTAAACCCACAGCCTACTAGCATTGAGTTGATTCTAATTTTAATTTACTCCTACAAATATTACAAGCTAACATAATGTTATGCTCACTGCGTTGCTTGCTCCATAGTCTCTCACACACACCACGAGCATGGCCTAACAGCATAACATGCTCCCTTCTTTAAGAAAGCTTTGCCTTAAAAGATTTGTAGCCAATAGGTTGTTGTTGCTTCATCTTGTTTTGGGTCATCTAGAGGTTTTCCATAAGTGTCTGTAGTGTCTTTTGAGGCCCTCGGAGGTTATCCTCAACTATAACTGGACCTTCGGACAACTATTGCAAGTGACATTTGATGCTTGGGGTCAGGTACTCATAAAATCGGAGTCATCTTGGTAGCCATGTGATGCAATTTATGAAGCCCCAATTTCACTAATGGAAGTTGGTTGAGCCATTGGGGTTTTATGTTGAAGCAGAACATTATATATAACCTTAACAACACTCATTCACTATCTCAGTTTGGCCATCTGTTTGAAGGTGATAAGAATTCATGGCCAAGGAGGTCCCACCAAATTTAGAATGCTCTTTTCAAAATTTCCCAAGCATTTGGGGTCTCAATCACTCAGGAGTATCTTTGATGAACACCTTTTCTCCTTGGCTATCTGTAACTGTTGTTTGGGTATGATCTGAATTGGATCAGTCTACATGATGAAATTTAAAGACATCTTTGCTAAACCTGTAAGGCACTCAAAGCCTTGAGACACTAAATCAAGACAACAAAAACACATGAGCGAAGACATGGATGACTGCCATACAAGAAAGACTAAACTGCGCGACTGGGAAGGTCCCCAAGTGTCTGAACGAGTTAAGCACATGGCTAGATGACAATGGAGGAGTGTGGAAACACTCAATTGCAAATGGTTCAATTAGGTATGATCCTGTCACTGATGAGATTCTATAAAAATGTCAGGTTTGAGTTGATACGAACATGTCCAAATGTGGCTAAATAATAACATAGGCTCGACTGGTGTTGAACCTTTCACCAATTGACGAAAAAGTGGCAGTAAGCAGATGGCAGATGTTTTAAAACCCATTGAGACCATGGGGGTTTGATTTGGTGTTGGACATGTAACCCATGAGTTTTGGGTTTCAAAAATAAAGTAATTAGATTTTTATGTGATCCAATACCTTCTGATTTCGCCTTCCATGCTGTGATAACGGTGAGAAGCATTTTAAATGACCCTTAGACATCTTTGTAAACATGTAATTGGATCTATGCAGATCATCTTTAGAGTTGGGAGTTGTTGTAGGTGTGAACAATTGTTTAAGGGGTTTGAGAAGGTCCGATGTTGGAGGGTAAAGAGTAGAGAGATGCTGCGAGTTTTTTTTTCACTTACAGTAGTCCCTATTGCACCATTGAAATGCCATGTATTTTGTGTTTCTGGTTTGTATAGATTAATGGAAGTGCAAAGACTTGATCATGTCCATGATGGAGTATTCACATGTTGGTATCTCTAGGGTAAACACGGTGTCAAAATGATTTTTTTGCTTTAGGTAGAGTGTTTCTTATACTTAATGATCAGGTGGAATTGTTGTAGGAACCCCATTAATTTAAAGTGTCTCGCTTTGTTCAATTTACCATATTTTTGTAAATATTGTATGGTTTGATGGTCAGTCTGAGAAATGGTATCTTTGCCTAGCAAGTAATGCATTCATTTCTTTACTGCATGCAAAAGAACATATCATTCGTTGTCATATATAGGATATTTCAAAGTTCTCCTATTGAATAAGTTGGAATTATAATTAATGGTGTTTCTCCTTGCAATTGAACCCACCCTATACATATGAGTTGCAGCTATCTCAATCTCAAAGGCTTGGGTTGCTACAAGTTAGATAAAGCCAAAAAAGCGGAGCATTGCCGATTTTCCACTTCCACTTATCAAATGTATTTTGCTTTTTTCCCCAAATAAAAGACTTCGCTCGTAGTGATGGCATGCAAAGAAGCCACAACTCTGGAGAAAGAAATGGTGAACCTCTTTAAGTAGCGGACAACACCCACAAAGCTTCTTATTCGGATCATAGTGGAAGCTCTTAATCAACTTGGAATGACCACCACTTTTTTAGGTCAAGCCTAGTTCACCACCTCCAACCGTAGGCCAAATAGACTGGTGATTGTTTTGCAAATGTAGACTTATTTTCATTGAACTGCAATTGATTCTCCTTTAATGTTTCAAAAACATGCTTTAATGTGTCACATTTTCTTTCTGTATATTTTTAGAACCCAAAATACCATTCATGTATGCTATCACACAAATATCTATGAATGGCCTTAGTACATCATTCATCAGACTCATGAAAGTAGCAGGACTATTGCATACAAGCTTTTCTTGTTGTGGAAATGGTCTTACATATGTCCTCCTCCTATATTTGATGGTAGCTAATTTTCAAGTCTAGCTTGGTGAATTACTTGGCATGTTGCAACTGATCCAACTCTTGGAAGAGGATTTTTTTATACTAATCTTCTTTAGCACCTGCTAGTCAATGCACATCTTCTGTGTCCCATCTTTCTTTTGCACTGTGACAAATAGAGTGTCAGACGGATACACATTTTCCAACAAACCTTTGAGCTGTTTCTTGATCTCATTAGACTCCAAAATGGATTGCCTATAGAGCCAAGTGTATGGAAATGGTTATTCAAGAGTAATTGTATTTCATGCCCTACCTCTTTTTGGTGGAAAGCCTTCGGGATCTTGAAAATCCTCCTAAAAATACTACAAAAACTTTTTTCATTTGCTACCACTCCTTGTTAATGCAAATATTTTGTGAAGTCTCTACCTTGACTGCTTCATTTAAAGAAGTAGATGATTTATAATCATCTTGGTTATTCCATTGAACAATTCATGAATGTAGATATATAAAATTATTATGTTGTCAAGTCTTTTGCTCTATGCTACCGAAATTCAACATGTATATCTAGAAAATGATGTTTGCTATTACCACATGCTGCTGTCTGCATCACTTTGAGTTTTTTCAATGTATTCACGAGCAAAATCCATGACCACACCATTTAAAATCAGAGGCATATACAAGTTAGAGCTGATGCAAGCACTCCAAAATTAGAATTACACACAACTACGGCTGTAATCAACTATGCATATACAATTCTATGCTGATGCAACACTAAAAAATCAGAAATACATGCAACATGTACATGGATGAAATACTTGTAGCTATCTGCAAACTATGCCCCATATCAATATATACAACAGATGTTCATCCTCTTGAAATATTAAGTGTCCAATCACTAATCCACCTTAACGTGCAACAATGAAAAAGTGAAAGAATGTAAATGAACAACACATCAAAGGCACTCCCCAAAAAAGACACCACTATTTACCTTGGAGAAAGCCAACGTGGGTAACATCTCCAACAATAAAAGGTATGCTTCATTCATTTTCATGGGTTAATAAATGAATAGAAAGTAGAAGCTCTTTTGCAGCATGGAAGTTTACAACTTCATTCGCAATAATCCATTTGCTGTTATCATACCTTTGCCACTGTGCCAACAAAGAGGAAATTAATACATAAAAGTCATTCATACATGCATCCATAAAATAATTTTTCGTGTTATTTGAAATCCATCATGAATAGTATAGAATGAAGGGCATGCTTCTATTGTCAGGATGGAAAAGGGGCAGGCATGCAAAAACCTCTTCTACTTCTTGTACAATCTACAATGCTATCTTTTTTTCTCTATGAATTGTAAGAAACATGCAAATTCAAACTACTCTTAACAAACTAGTATGCAATCACATTCCCATATGGGAACTCTTTAAACATTAATTAACTTGATCCTCCCTTAGTGACGTTTAAGGTATTTCTATATTTTCCCATTACAGTTTATGACAAAGTAAAATGATATAAACTCAAAATAGGGCTTCCTAGATGGCCTGTACAATTGTGAATGGGTTGATTGATCATAATACTCACTCATACATGCACCTGTAAAATAAAGATCTTGTTTTATTTGAAATCCATCCTGAATGGTAAAGAATGAAGGGCATGCCTCTACTGTCAGGATGGTAAAGGGGGCAGCCATTAATTAACTTGATCCTCCCTTAGTGACGTTTAAGGTATTTCTATATTTTCCCATTACAGTTTATGACAAAGTAAAATGATATAAACTCAAAATAGGGCTTCCTAGATGGCCTGTACAATTGTGAATGGGTTGATTGATCATAATACTCACTCATACATGCACCTGTAAAATAAAGATCTTGTTTTATTTGAAATCCATCCTGAATGGTAAAGAATGAAGGGCGTGCCTCTACTGTCAGGATGGTAAAGGGGGCAGCCATTCAAAATCCTCTTCTACTTCTTGTACAATCTACAATACTATCTTTTATTCTCTATGAATTGTAATAAAAATGCAAATGCAAACTGCTCTAACAAACTAGTAAGCTATCACATTCCCATACGGCAACTCGTTAAACATTAATTAGCTTGATTCCCCCTTACTGACATTTAATGTACTTCTATAATGATCCATTACAGTTTATGACAAAGTAAAATGATATAAACCCACAATAGGGCTAACATCCTCCTCCTATGGCTTTGCACATTCTACTCCTCTTCCTAGAAGGCTTGTACAATTCTTAATGGGTTGATAGATCATAGTACTCTAGATTATCAACTATGGATCCATTACATACATTTATGGATGCCAATGGGCTATTTCAGTTCCAATTTGACACACCATTGAGATACAAACGAATCATCTAGGTGAGGTGTCATCTGCTTCGCATGTCATTGGAATCTCAAAAGTTGTCATGGACATTTTTGACACTTTCTCAAAGTGCACTTATGATTCAGTGGGTGCTGAAGGGAACCACATGATCCCAATGGGATTTAAACTCTTGCTAGCTGCACGCTGCTCCTTGTGCTTGCTTTGTAAATTGGTGATGAGTGTGACATGGGCCAAATTCATGTCTGTTTTGTCTGGTCTTGTTTGGATGCGTTCAACATTGGCTAAACTCAGTTTTGACTGAATGCCATTTTTGGCTGTTTCAAACAAATTGAAACTGCATGTCAAGGGTCTCAAAACTGCTGTTTGACCCATCAAATGGTTGATTTTTGCATGAAACTTCACATGCACCTTCAAGAGCGAGTTCATAATAGCCACCCGAAGTTTCAACTCATTTGGACATAATACACAAAAGTTAATTAGTCCGGACGTAAACTGCATGTTTCTGTGTTGCCAATGGTGCCAGCTCGCTATTCATCAATTTTGACTGAATCTCTTTGTGAGTGTTTTAACAAAGCGGGACTCCACATCAGGGGATTTGAAACTGCAGTTTAACCCATCAAATGGTTGAACTATTGCACAAAACTTTACAAGCACCTTGAAGGGGAAAGTGTAACATATCCACCCCAAGTTTTTAACTGATTTGGACATAATATGCAAAAGATTATTTTTTCTGGTAATATACTGCATGTGTATGGGTTGGCAATGGTGCCTGCTCAATATTGTGAATCAAAAGGTGATTAAAATTTATTATATCTTCTCAAAACTTCATGAAGCGATTCTATAATATTATCAATTCACATGTACATTGGTTTTCATTGCCTCATGTAGACAATAAGGTGTAGAGCCTTCTCTATACCATTGGTAGCTAGTAGTGGTTAACTTGTTGTTCACCGGCCATTCACCACCAAGTTTTTGCCATTGATTACTCAAACCGGAGTTGCATGATGTTTTGAACTCATGTATAATTGTGCATCACTTTAGGGATCAATTATGTCGACCTATTATCGATCAATAAAGAGTCGTTCTTACTTGCATTATTGAGTTTCTTGGCTTGATTGGCATTAAAAATGAGAGTTTTGGATTTCCTTTGTAATTGTTAATGATGAATCTCTTCCATTCTTGACCAAGTCCCATATGTTTGTTCTCCCCATGAAGATTGCATCTCATTCATACATCTTTGGGCTTGTAAACACCGTACGATATGCATCTACTTTTACCTCATCAATGTGATTCTCAATTATGATGAACTTGATTTTGCATTTCTTAGCAACTTGAACGTTTACTTTTTGTTTTACCTATCTCAATGAGTATTGATGAGGATGTTCACATGCGTTCAAACCTAGTTTTTCTACTAACTCTTGAGAAATCAGATTTGCTTGAAAACATGTATCAAAGAGTGGATCTACCTTTGTCTTTTTGTTGGTGTTTTTATATGTCTCTTTCTTGAGATTCTTTTTAGCTCACACATACTTCCCTTTGCATGGAAGTGCATGCTATCTTCTCATCAACATTTGAACAAATCCCAATCTCTCTCCTCCATATGAAGGTTTCGTAGTCTTCTTGTGCTACCCCTTTTCGCAGTTGTTTGAATGCAATTCAAGATAAAGCTTTCAACACTTTCTCTCGGTGTGGTCCCAATGTTTAAAGAATCTATTTGTTTACGAATAGTAGTAGCACTTTGATGTAAGAACATCTAGGTTCATGTGCAATCTTGCTCCAACAAAAATGTGTTAAGTGTAGTGGTACACATTCTTGTTTGTGCAAAGTGTTTTTACATGGTTTTGATCAACATGTGAGTACACATACATTATGTTGTTCTTTTGCGCTCTGTTCGAGTATGCCTATGTTTGTGTTTGTACATAATTGTGCACAACATTTTTAGTTTACTAAAAGGTTTGCAATACTTCACCGATCACAAATAACTCTTTAGCAATTGGCACAAGTATATATCCTATGGTGTAGAGCAGAAATAGTGATTTCATGATTGAAAGGTTTATTGCAAGTAGAAGGATGTCCTGAAGCATCACAACACCTCCACATCATGTCTATATACTCCTAAGGACGGCGCAAAGCTTGTAAGCCTTGGTGTGCAATCAAAATAGGGCGCAAATGTAATGTCCCCTTTTGTAATATAAAAGGTATTTTTAAATACTAAGAGTATTTAGCCTATCCATTATTATATGTCGGCTAAAGGGATGAAAAGGATGGTGTTAAAATATAGAGCTTTATATAGCATGTAAAGCTGTTATGTAGTTATTCATTTGGTGACTGTTCAACCAATATGTAACCACCTCTTCACATAATAAATTCACTCTGCTGTGACATTTGAGCAATGTAGTTTGCCCTCTCTCGAATTCTTTGTTCTCTTTGCATATGCTATCATTGGTATCGAGTGTCGAAGGATTGTAGTTCGAGCAAGCCTCCAAGAGGCACGAATCGGAAAATCATGGAAGCCTTAGCGAGAATTGTGGGCAACGTCGACGTGGAATAGTCGTGTGAAGGAGAAATGAATAACCATTCGTGAGGCCTAGAAGAAGTGGTTCGTGGGTAGTCGAACTAGTCGAGGTTGTGGGCACGAAATTGTGCAAGTCTTTTAACTTGATTGTGAGGGGCATAACAATGTCGTGGTTCGTGTTTGTCAGAAGTCACAAATCCATAATCGAGGGCATAAAGTTGTGGAGGGCAGCTCGAAGGCAAACTCGCAAGAGAAAGAAATACGTGGGTTCCTAGGGCAACTTACGTGGGAAAGAGTCTTGAGGGCTCTAATTCATTTTTGTTTAATAATATTTTTTGATATACGCAAATACGTTTCACAAAGGCACATCAAATCCATAGTTCGACGAGGAAAACACAACCACCATTTAAGGTCGTGAAAAGCTCCATTTCGAGAAATCGTGGAAAGCCGGCCGATTCAAGTAGGGCATGGCAAAGGCGAGAATCATTACAAAGCAGAGGCAAAGTCGTGATGGCATATGCTTTGAGTCGTGAGGGCAGAAGTCGTGTGAAGAAAGGAGTTGAATATTCTCGAAGGGTTCGAGGGCATTATTTGTTTTCTTTCATCAACAAAGGTATTCATACTATTTGTTGGAGTAATTAATTTTAATATTATTTGTTGGAATAAGTAATATTGTTTTATTAAGTGTGGGCAAAATATTATTTTATTATTTCCATTACTTTGGAATAATAAAATGGAAAATATTTCACACTTGACTTTGTTGGAGACTCAAAAATTAACGGGCACTAATATCAATGTATGGAGCCATAAGGATTTAACGCTTGTGGAGTTTCGTGATTGTGATAAAGTAATCACGGGTAGTGAAAGTCGACCCACGATGAACTTCGCAGATTATGACAAACGTCATAGCGCGTTATTGCTTCGAAGTTATTGGTGTCGGATGATATGATACCGGAAGTGTGGAATGCTATTGTTGTAAGCATGTTGTGGGCCACCGAGGGATAAATATCGGACATCAAAAAGAGTCGGGTTTTATACCTAAAGAATATGCTCTTTTCCATAAAATTACAAGGTGGATCATTGTCTGAGCACCTACTTCGGATGAAAGACTTCCAAGACCGGTTATCTTCCATTAACAAAAAGGTGGATGATGATGATATGGTGGCTTTAGTTCGAACAACTTACCTTCTTCGTATGAGTCATTTGATTTAATGGTGAAAGTCAAACACTCACGTTTGACAAGGTGAGTTCCTACCTGTTGGAAAAGAAGTGGAGACAAATTCAGGCAGAATTTAATTGTGACCAATCAGAGAGTGCTCATGTCACTAAGTCAAAGGGAAAGTGGAGACGCTAGTTTGATGAGTCTTCCACTCGGTATCAGGTCACATGCTATTACTATCACAAGGTTGGGCACCTTAAGAAGGATTGTCGGAAATGAAGTATGATCTTTCGCAACAGAACAAGAAGCCATGTGACGAGGAACATGTGGTAGCAATTGCAAAAGAACGAGATTCAGATGACGGGCATGCTCTTTATTGTCTTACGACATCATGCTAGCATGACAGTGGTATTGGTGGCTAGATCATTGACTCTAGTGCGTCCACACATTTTTCATGTCGCAAGCCTTTGGTATGTTTCATTTCTGCAAATATTTGTCTTGAATTAGTAGTACTAGTTGATGGAAAATTATTTGCGGGACAAGGGATAGGAGATATATGCATTGTATTGAATAATGCTCATAAATTGTTGGTACGGAATGTTAGATATGTACCTTCTTTACAAAAGAATCTTCTATCTATTCATCAATTAATTGAAAATCCCAATATTTTTGTGGATTTCGTGGGAAGAAGTGTGTTGTCTCTGATGTGAAACAAAGACGGATGATTGCCCTTGGTATTGGGCAAGGTGGTCAATATCGGCTTGTTGATCCTGCTACGATCAACATGAATGCACGTGTGGACAACTCCACCATACAGGATGTGCAGGAGGCTGCAATGCCTTGGGAGGAAGCCATTCCTCACAGATCTGTTGACTTGGATACAGTCAACCTACATGCACCTATTGTGGAGGGAGTATCCACTATACCAGATGTACGGGAGGCGAGACATGCCTTGGGAGGATGGATTTCCTCATTCTGAAGAAACAATTTGTTGTGGATGGAGACTCCACTATTCCAGATGCACTGATGGTGCATGGTGAGATGGCATGCCAAGCCACTCACTTAAAGGTACTTGCTCAAAGGATAGTAGAGCATGAACAATTTGCTCATTGTGTTGTGAATGATCTTTCCCAATAGAGGGGGATAAATGAGCAAATAGATGAGGAGTTGTTTTTCACTCCTACTACTACGAAGATGGTTTTTCTCCCACTGCTGAGACAGATGAGACGAAGATGGTTATTTCTCCTACTATTGCGGAGCTGGTTCTAACTTATGGTCACATTTCTCTTATTGAGTAAGTTGGATGAACACTACATGGTGTTGCAAGGACATGATCGAGGTGACTTCGATTGCAGGATAACTGAGTCTTTGCAAAGACTCCATCAGGCTACACAACCTGGAACAATTTTTTCAATCCATCTCTTCGAGGTTTTGATTCCAACACTTTGGAGATAGGGCTGACATTCTCAGCCATTGATGATTCATCACTGATCAGTGAATCACGTAACAAAGAACCAGTGGACCACTTGCCATATCCTTCGTTCACACGACTAGATTTTTGTTTTGCGGTTCTTCTCCATTCGACAACCGCAACACAATCATGGACTGCTGATTTTGAAGTACAACCTATGACATAGTCTGTAGATCTAATGACTAAACATATGGGCTTTAGGAAATTTTTAAAATTTCGGGACAAACTTGGTATTGTTTCCGGTTTAATAATTAAGAGGGGTGTTAAAATATAGAGCTTTATATAGAATGTAAAGTTGTTATGTAGTTATTCGGTTGGTAACTGTTCAACCAATTTGTAATAACCTCTTCACATGGTAAATTCACTCTGCCTGTGACATTTGAGCAGTGCAGTTTGCCTTCTCTGAATTATTTCTTCTTTTTGCATATGCTAATGAAGGGACTTTATGGAATAAAGTGAAATCATAAAAAGAAACTTATATTTTGACAAGGCGGTCGGTCCTCTTTAGGGAATCATCTTTTTGATTTTTGGCGCCATCTTTAGCTATATAAAGGGGTCACTTGGCTTGGAAAAAGATATGCTTTCTTTTGGATTTTATTTTCTTGGAGTTGGAGCATGAAACCACTTTCTTTCTCGTGCAATTGAGGACGAAAACCCTCTTTGCGCTTGATTTGAGGACAAAACCCTCATTTCTTCATTGGTGATCTCATATGGAGGTTACTAGCTACACTCAGATTTTGTTGGGAAATTTACCATTTTCAGCCTATTGTAAACCCTTTCCTAGGGTAGCGGCTTGCATAGTGTTGGAGTTTGGTGATATCTAGTGCACGACACTTAATTCTTTGTTGATATTTGGATTGTTCATAATTCTAAGGCTGATTGCATTTGCCGGATTGAATTTTGGGCCTTATAATCTTAACTTCCGGCCATTTTTGTATGTGGGTTTGCTGCTGTTGCAAATTTAATTAAATATACTGCAGCTAAGGGTTTTAAAGCTCATTTCTTGGCTTGTACTCGTTCTAAAATATTTTTAACATTTAATACATGCTTTGGATGTTGTAGAAGTGGTTTTGGTGGTGAATTATTGCAATTTTCCTCTTGCTGTCATAAGATTTCAGAATGCTGTACCTTGCTGTCCAAATTTTCCTTCTTTTGAGTTTCAGCCGGAAAGGGACATTATAGAAAACAATTGGAAGTGTAGCGTAGAACCAAAAAACTTACAAAACATGTGCCAAAACACGACATTTTCAAGAACTCACTTTAGAAGGGGAGCTTCATCTTGATACCGCGCATCCACATATAAAACCGCAAAGTCATTGGACAACTTTACAAGAAGTTCTGAAAGACAGAGTATGCATGGCTTCTCTCACAATAGCACACAAGGTTCTTTAGTGACACAAATGTCAATATCATTTAATGGGAATTCACGAGATTACAAACGGGGATGATGACCACTTACCTACTTCGAGATTATGTTCATTGGGCCGACTTGTGTTTGCATAAAGTTCAACTATGTTTCGGTCCTTGGACCTTATCCTCATTTAATATTTGCACCATATCACTGCACTTGAGGAAGGCATTCAATTCCAGTTCCAAATTGGGGAATTAGTCTAAGTGCGGTTGCAAGGAGTATTGCTATTAGACTTGGTTTCACTTGGTCACCTGAGGGGAGGCCAATGGGCAAAAACCATTTGTTTAGAGATGAGTAGTTTATGAGATAATATTTTATTTACTGTGTATCTGCATTTTCCCTTAATCCTTTTGCATGTTATAAAGCTCACACAATGCAAGTCGAGATGCTTCTATTTCTTACGGCCATACACCGGAAAGTGTGCAACTGCACACACCTCCTTTAATCAAAGTTTAATTTATGTCTTTTGAGCACTGCAAGGATAGGATTTGAATTTTGTTGCTAGGATTGTATTACCCCATCTTTTTGTTTTGATTAGAGATATTTGAACCTAGCTACAAAACAAAAGTCAATGTGTGATGTTCTTGTGACCTTTTAATATCTTGGGATCCAAGGTAAGTTCTGTTGCTTTAAGGGATACGTTCCCATTCAAAGATATTAGTTGGCATCGGTTACCTTCATTGCTTATTTCATTTACCTACTATTAAGCAACTGATCTTTGGAAGTTGTTTTCCATGTTGAAAATTCTCCTTCAAGTACACCGATTCGACAAAAAGGGATGGATGGAGATAACAAACCATGAGACATAAAGCAATGGCACCTAGAGCATCACATGTACATGTCTATATATTGTTTATGTTGATGCAGCACCCACTAAATTTAAATTCAAATTCAAAGTTTGTGATTTAGATTATGCAACATTTTTAGTCAAGGAACAGTTTGATACAAATACAGTACATTCTTCTCATGATATGGTAAAGACGTGTCTGCTAAGGTAATATGAAGCATGTATCATCCAGATGTTGAGGTGTAAAATTGTTGAAATTTCATTGAATATGTCAATGTAATCTCACTGGAAGCCATGTGGAGGTTAGAACCTTGCAACTTTTTGGGGACCTTCAAACTACTGTAGGGCGCTTTTAGTGATAACACCATTTCAAATGGGACAAAAATTGAACTTCTGGCTTATTCAAACAGCATGTATAAAAAAGCTGAACATTGACTATGTGTTTCAAGTACAAGACCATGAATCAACCTGATTAAATAAATTATAAATCTGACTTTTTTTTTTGAAGGCTTCTAAACTTATATCACCCATGTTCGCGTTTCCCAGTTGTTTTATAACTGTTATGAATGGCTCTTTTGTTTTCTCTTCTATCAAAACTTATGTATGTCATTATTTGGGATCGTTATGAATTACTTCTAGATCACAAGTTAAGAATTGTTTGATTTTTTGGTGGCAGGTGAACACAGCATATAAGAAAGCTTTGTTGCGATTTCATCCAGATCGTGCATCAGTATCGAATGGTGGCTTGAGCCATCAAGTAGAAGCAGAGGAGACATTCAAGATGATCTCACGCTTGAAGGATTCATTGTCATCAGTTGCTACAGGTTATGTAAATAAAACATGCTGGTAGTGGCATGAAATCTCTGTATGGATATCGACACGAATCTACTTCATATGTTTTCCACACCACCATTTTGCATGTTTTATGTGATCATTTCTGTAGCTTACAACAATGCTCTTAATTGCAACCAAGTCAGCCATATTTTTTCCCTGTTTGTTAAATCTTTGCTCCTTCGCCATTTGGTGCATTTTTCTTCTCATGTGCCCAATTGTTCGTGAATGTAATTTTGTCAAAGATAAACCACTTTAGCGCTTTTGTAGAATATACATTATTCTTCTTAGAAGAATTACATGTCATCATTTTGTCATGTTAGTATGAAACATAATTCGATCCTTAACATCCTTCATTGCTTTGGGGATTGCTATAAATTTAGGCAAGGTATGGCTACAAATAAATTTTAAAAATCCAGATGAATTGGTTAAAAACAATTATGTTTCTTTAAAGTATTTTTATCTTCTTTCCCTCTCTCTAGCCTTTTTAATAACCTCCCTCATTTCAAAGACATCCTTTCTTTTTTGACAGATTGTGATAAGCCTACTTAACCAACACATATAACTCAAAAAGGTCATATAATGCCTTGAAAATATATCACCCCAAGATAACTCAACTAAAATTGGATTGTTCCTTAAGTGGCCCATGGAACAGGCCACTGGTCAAATTTGAAACAGCTGGCATAATAGGTATTCATGGACTCGTAACTCATGGGTTGCATATAAACACAGTATCCTAATGCATGTGAGTTTGCTGACTTTGCGTTTTCATGTTCTTTTGGTTATACAAATCAGGGCTTGTAACACAGTATCCTGGTGCATGAGAGCTTGCTGACTTTGGGTTCTTCTGATTTTTTGTTTACAAATTGGTAACTTTGTAAGGTTGGGTTCTGCTTTCTTTTCTATAGCCTAGTATATACTAATAATTTCAATGATTTTCTTATGCTATCAGTTATGGACTGCAGAAATGTAGTCCATCCTTTTGTCAGTTGCTCTGTAGATTTTCTTCAGTATTATAAAAAAACATGTAGCCCATGCAAAGGTAGCAGATCCCCAATCTTCATGATTTGGTGTAAAGGGG
Source organism: Taxus wallichiana var. yunnanensis (assembly GCA_018340775.1). NCBI lineage: Eukaryota > Viridiplantae > Streptophyta > Pinopsida > Cupressales > Taxaceae > Taxus > Taxus wallichiana. The sequence goes on from CM031239.1 coordinate 343,941,476, forward strand.
ACAATAAGGAAGCCAACATTTGGGCCTGGAAATTGAGCTTGTAAAAAGTTCTATCCCCGCCGTTAACTCTTTGAGAGGGGTATGAATATACATTGAGTATGGAATGGTAGTAATTAAGATCAGTTATTTGTTCACGTTTCAATAGTATGCCGCTATAACATTTGGTTGATTTAGAGAGAAAAACATGTTACTTTCTTCCACCACCTCCCACTCCACTTTACTCCCACCCCCCGCTCCCACAACCGTTCTATTTCTTCTAATGAAGTCTAATGTAATTAATGCCCTCTTTCATTCACATTAGTCGAATAGTTATATTTTAACAGCTTACTAGCATTAGAGGCTGATATAGTTTGAAGGCATTAGTGTTCAAATTTGCTTTAGTATTTAATTCTAAATTAGAAACCTTTGTAAAATGTCTAAATGTATATGAATATACATTGAATATGGAATGGCAGTAATTAAGATCAGTTATTTGTTCACGTTTCAATAGTATGCCGCTATAACATTTGGTTGATTTACAGAGAAAAACATGTTGCTTTCTTCCACCACCACCCACTCCACTTTACTCCCACCCCCGCTCCCACAACCGTTCTATTGCTTCTAATGAAGTCTAATGTAATTAATGCCCTCTTTCATTCACATTAGTCTAATAGTTATATTTTAACAGCTTACTAGCATTAGAGGCTGATATAGTTTGAAGGCATTAGTGTTCAAATTTGCTTTATTATTTAATTCCAAATTTGAAACCTTTGTAAATGTCTAAATGTATATGAATATACATTGAGTATGGAATGGTAGTAATTAAGATCAGTTATTTGTTCACGTTTCAATAGTATGCCGCTATAACATTTGGTTGATTTACAGCGAAAAACATGTTGCTTTCTTCCACCACCTCCCACTCCACTTTACTCCCACCCCCCCGCTCCCACAACCTTTCTATTTCTTCTAATGAAGTCTAATGTAATTAATGCCCTCTTTCATTCACATTAGTCGAATAGTTATATGTTAACAGCTTACTAGCATTAGAGGCTGATATAGTTTGAAGGCATTATAGTGTTCAAATATGGCTGCGAAGTTGAAGGCATTACAGGTGCAGGAAAGCTGAACTTTGGGACTGGAAAACTAAAAAAACCCTTTTTGGTTTGTTGGTCACTCCGGTTGTTCTATATGGCTGCGAAGTTTGGGGAAGTAGCATGTCAAATCACGGGTGGAGACAGATAGAAAGAATCCAGAAACATCTAATCACAAGCTCCCTTAAAGTCAAATCAACTGTTCCTTATGAGATCTTGTTGGCTGAAGCGGGTTCTTTCTCGCTGGAAGCTTCGGCAATATCTCGGATGATAAGCTATCTGAAAAAAGTTGAAAACATGGACAACCTTCGCTGGCCCAAAATAGTTGTAAACGACACTTTGGAACGCAGAAAGAAAACCTGGATGAATCAGAATACTAAATGGATGTACAAATGGGGCATCAACATGCAGGAGTGTCCTAACAGCAACAGGGAAATAAAAAATTATGTGATAGAAAAGTTCAGGACTGCCATGTGGACGGGTCAGATTGGTCGAAAGAAAGCACATTATATTAGAGAATTCAATCTCACTGGGGAACATGATGAAAAAGCTTATCTAGGGACAACTATCAAGGGTAAAGCAAAAATTCTAGTGGCGCAGTTAAGAACTGGATCACATCATCTTCGATGTGAAACTGGTAGATGGACTATTCCAAAGGAAGATTGGGAAAGGAGAATTTGTCTCTTCTGCAGCAAAGGGGTCGTCGAGACAGAATGGCATTTTGTCATGGAGTGTTCAGCATATGATGATATCCGTATTCAGTACAAAAACAACCTAAAGGTGGACAGACTGGAGGAACTCTTCGAAGGAACAAAGCTTCCAGCGACAGCAGGCTTTATCCTCAAGATTCACAGCCGAAGAGCGGATATTGAAAGAGTCTGAAATCTGATTAAAATATTGTTTCTGTGGTCCCATAGACTCTTTAGTCTCGTGGACGTCATTAAAATCTTTCATTTCATTTCAAATTTGCTTTATTATTTAATTCTAAATTAGAAACCTTTGTAAAATGTCTAAATGTATATGAACACAAGATCCACTTTTAAGCATCTTTTTGGTCTTTCTTACATTTTAAGGCATCCCGGTTTTGAGTCCCTTTTAGAGTTCACTCGTCTCCTAAAGCATCTACTCTTTAGACAACATTATCTTATTTGGTGCATCTATTATTGTAATGCCGGTTAATAGTTGCAAAGATTCATAAATACGATGGGGAACTATTGGGCATATTTGTATCAACACTTTGCCATGTGCGAGACTTGACTTTTCCCAACAGATAAGAATTCTTATGTGAAGAACTCGAGCCCTCACCTAGGCACAACAAGAGATCATCGAATCCCCCATCATGAGAAAGATCTATAAAGATTTTAGTGCATATAACATGCATTAACAAAACATTCAAACATATAAACAAACGCACATTTTCCCCAAAGACTCCATATATTGATAAAGATATTAGCATGTTTACACAAGTAGATACATAAAACTCAAAACATTCAAACAAACACACATTTTCCCCAAAGACTTCATATATCGATAAAGATATTAGCATGTTTACACAAGTAGTTACATAAAACTCAAAACATTCAAACATATAAACAAACACACATTTTCCCCAAAGACTTCATATATTGATAAAGATATTAGCATGTTTACACAAGTAGTTACATAAAACTCCATGAATGCTCGGGGGTAAGCTATCTTACAAAACACAATAACATATCTTAAGCTCTCAATCTGCTCTTCTTCTTCTATAAAGGTGTGGCATTTGCCGTGCTCTTATCGCAAGGTCAAGGAGAGGATTTACAATGATCTTCTACATCCCTTTGCTTCCTAGATGTTGCCTAACTAGATCCATTTGGTAACTTTATAAATGGTCTATAAGTTCCGTTGTTTCCTTTCCCATCGTGATTCAAGGCTTGATCCTTGATTATTGGCATGTTCCTTTGTTGTTCTTCTTTCCAGTCTCAACTTCATCTTTTTTCTTGCTTCTATGATCAATGGTACCTTTTTCTACTATTCATGTGTTTCCCTAGCATAACCCTTGTTATTTGACTTCAAGTTTTATTTGAGCACGAGCTTTTCCCTTGCTTTCCTTGGAATGCTTTTTTAGGTTGTTTTTCTTTTGGTTTACTAGTTTGTTTTCAATCCTTTGCCCTTGATTGATCTTGCATTGTTCCATCCGGAAAAACCATGCTATACCATCTACTTCTGTGGAGTACAAAGTAGTCATTAGGTATTATACTTGGAAAAATAGGATGCTTCTTGGTGTACCATTCCTAAGGTCAACATTCCTCCATACTAACTTGTTTTCTCTCACGCAAGTTTGTTTTTACTATTCCAGTCCAACTATTTTGCATCATAGTTACTTAAAACACCTTCTCCCGAAGGTCCTCAAAATTGTTCCACTAATATACTAGCCACAATATTCATATGTTCGCGATCTTTATCAAAACTTCTAGTTCCCTTATATCATTAGGCTTCCCCTAGTATGCATTTGTTTGGGCTTCAAACTTCTCTTTCATCTTCAAATATGCCTCCCGCATAGTAGCTTCCTCTTCCATGGTTTGTTGTTGGAGTCACTTAAATGGCAAGTCAATCCTTGCACGCTTTGATACAATCTTGTCTTGTATGCCACCGATTCTTTAGTCATTGTTGGTGCCCTATATTATCCTTCATTTGGTAGATGTGTGTAGTCATTCCGTTTCTCTTCTCTTCATCCTCCTACATGCAAGTGTTCACAATGATTTACATGGCCTCAAATGTCTTGAAAACTTAACTCAACTATCTTTGCCTTTTCTTCCACTAAGTTGATCAAATCCGTGGACTCTTCTGTGTGTTTCTTCCAAGGCTCTTTTGCATCCACATGGTTCTTTGCTCGGACCACTTATTCCTCTCTAGGTTGTGGGGTTGATGGCATTTTGCATATGATCTCCAAAATATTGTGCCCAGTTTCTCATTTGGTTCCATCTTGTCCACGCTTGAATTTCCCCAAGATTGTGACCTCTCTTGTTCAATTGGCTCATAAAGCTTATATCTTACCCTACAATAGTGCATGATCCCTTTGTTCTTTAGAAATTTTCATCTTCCCTTTTGCAAAAATCACTCTTTTTTTTTTTTTTCGTAAGGTTAATTCCCCTTTGCGCAACATTTATTGCTACCCTTTTTGAAAAAGGTAAAAGTGGGGGTTTTGAAAGGACCTGCATCCTTGTACAAAAAGCCCTAAAGGTTGGATAAAACAATAAAGTATTACAAAAAGAAAGCCGTCTGCAACAAAAGACAAAAACCACAAACGCACAAAAGAAGAACAAGAGGCGAGAAGAGAGAAAATGGAAAGGCTGCAACATTCATTGCCGTAGCTGCAACCAGTTTACACAGTAGGATCCCGTACGTGGGATCGAAGTTTCATTTTAGGGAGAGAATAAGCATTCTTTTTTTCTTTTAATGACTGTCCAATCATCACTCCTATTAGGATCCGCATTTTCATTTGTGTGAGTTGGAAGTCGAATCTCAGAGGAAGCCAAAAATCCATCATTGGGCTCCTCAATCTTGAAACTGATTTTAGAACAATCAGTAGTAGCTCCCAGTGGAAGCTTCAACACCTGATCCACGAAAATAGCCACAACAACCACCATTGCCGGAGGTGGAATAACGACCGGTGATTGGGTCTTCTTATTGTCTAAATCCTTTTCTTCGTTAACCTTTGCCGAATCATCCGTAGAGGAATCAGGTTCATCTTCAATAAACAAAAAGGTTTTGATGAGAATCCTTCCACCAAGAGACCTTTTCTTTTTTAATTTCTGCTTTACTGTCTGGCAATCTGAAGCAAGATGCCCTAGGGCAAAACATTTTTTGTATCGAAGGGCAAGCCTTCATAGTCAAGAGGTTGTGACCAAACTCTATCTAAGACTTTGAGGTCAATAGAAGCAGGTAGATCAAGCGAGGTATCCAGATCCACCAATATCCGAGCAAAAGTAGTGTGAGTGTAGAGTTCTGTTTTGGAATCAATGGATAAAATCTTGCCCAAAGCATTGCCAATAGCAATCAAAATTTCCTCCCCAAAACTCAGTGAGATGAGGTAAATGAATCCAAACCGGCTTAACATTGAAAGTGGCGGTGAGTGGATTGAAGGTCGGAAACCACGGTTTCATCAACAAGTGATGATTATGTAGTTCCCAAATCTTGGAGAGGATAGAATCCCTATCTTCACGAGCTAAAAACCACAATAAAAACCTCATTACACGGGAGTAAATGTCAATCCTACGAAACAAGAGGACGCTTGATTCGTAGAAATCCCACGGCCCGAAGGAGCGGAAGTCCAGGCCAGAGGCCATTGAAGCGGCAGATCAAACCTTGAGAGGAGAAAAATTCTTTAGCCTCTAACACCGAATCCCCAAGGAAGACCAACAGGCGGATTTAGCAAAGAGAGAGGGGTTCGAGAAAATGAAGAAGCCGAAGCCGAAGCCGCAACATGAGAATGCTTGCCAAAAACAAAATCAAAGCCCACCTTCTCGAATGGAGTTGTTGAGGGGAAAAAATCCCCGCCTTTTGCCATTAGAGAGGCCAACACTGGGGAGAAGAGGAGCTAGTGGTTCTGAGGGACACCACTAGCGAGAAAGAGTGTTGTTGCCAGAAACAAGCTTGCAACAAGAGAGAGGCGAAGAGGGGGCGCAGAGAGGTGCCTTGAGAAGGGTTCGTGGAGAGGGCCATCGGTGGTTTTTTCACATAACATTCAACATTTATTGCTACCTTGATCAAGCATAATCTTTTTTTTTTTTTTTTTTGAAAACTTGTTTAGAACACACACATTACATCTTAGAGATACACCCTTGCTTGAACCTTCTCCTCGTCCTATAGGGATTGTAAGTCCTTTTGGAATCTCAAATCCTAAATCCGGTGAGGTGCAAAGATATTTTACAAGTGTTTGTTTGTAATATCTTCCAATTCGTGAACACTACTTTCTTCCTTCTCGTCTTCGTTTGAGTCTACAATGATATCTTTTACATATGTACACAACTCTTCTTTTATCGCAATATCCTTCCCATTTATGCATAACGGTGGGGGACTTGATTGTTTTCCTTCCCTTGGGTATCTTGACTCGGATATGGGCGAACAATCTTCTTCTCTCTTCCCCTGCCCTTGTGGTCGCACATACTTCTTGTGTTTTCTTCATTGGGGTACCCATCTCATGCACTTTCTTTTGAGAAGGTTGATCAAGCATTCCTCTTTTGTCATCATTTTCGGGTAACATGTTGCAAAAATTAACATAATTTTTTTTCATGCACATTCCCTATTTAAGTGATAAGTGTTTTTTTTAAACCCAAACAACGTCTCAACGCATAAATAAATATCTTCTTCTCATGAGATTGTTCAAGTTCATGACTATTGTCTCACAAATATGGACACGACATTGAATCATCACTAGCATGACTAGGTTGTACATGACTCTTAGAAAGTGTTTGATGTAATACTTAACATCCTTATGTTTAGAATGAAGACATTGATTTAATGTTTGCATATTTCAATCTTGTTTTGCACAAGTTTTCAACATGAGAATAATTTTATCCCATTCTTAGAATTAAGCCTTCAATTTACTTAATTAAGTTCTTATATTTTGTTTCCAATGTTTTTAGGACTAAAAAGTCCCAAGTTATATCTACTAAGTTAATACGATCTCTATAGTGCCTTTGCCTATTTTACAATTTTAATCTATTCGGATGAAGTTTCAAATGGGGCCTGGCAAAAGTTGTAGTTGTCACAAGTTCCAACAAATCTTATCTAGGTCTTATAGCATTAAGCTCAAATTGTTTTGGTATTGTATAATCAAATCAAATATGCTTATTAAGGTTTCTAAGAGAAATGTTTTTGTTTGCTTGTAGTGAAATCAAATTTTCCAAGTTTCTTTCATGTATCGAATAATTTTATTTCTAAATATTGTTCCGTTTGAGCTAAAACCACAATATCCATTTACAATTCTTTTTAAGGCATATATTGTAGAAATCCTCGTGTATATGAGATAATCCTCAAAATGGAGTTATCTTTCTGTTATTTCTTTTACCAATGAAAGCAATTAAGAAACACTTTTTCTTTTGGGTTCAATAATATAAATATTCCCAAACATGTAACTCTATTAATTACTAATTATAGCAATCATGTATATATATATGTATGTGCAACAAACTATATATGTATAGTGTGTGTATGCATATGCATATACATACATACATTATATATTTACACATACACCCCCAACTCCCCCACACACAAGCATATGGACACATACATACACATAGGCACATGCGCGAGTCACTTGCATGGACACGAGACATACATAGGCATTTATACACACATAGGCGTGCATCCTTCGATGTATATGTAAGGTGTCACTCAAAAGTCAATCTACTAACCAAAAGAAAACAAGAAAAAAAGAGACATTTAAAAAAACTACGATTTAACATGATTACGAAAAATTACGAGTCACTTGTGTGAATGCTTTGAGGCACTCATATGCTTGTTATGGATTGTTTGTAATTGTCATTTACTAACAAGCATACATAAGGTGTTTGCACATACATATGATCTTGATAATTGTTGTCATCCTCCAACAAGTATGATTAATTTGTAAGCACGTATGTTTTTATTTCATTTTTTTATGATTTTGCTTGAATTATTCAAGTTTTTGTAAGTGATTTGTACGAATATTAGGAACTCAATTAGAATTAAAATTGAGACAAACATTTCAATCATTAAATTTCAATAAGTTAAGACAATCTTTAGCTCAACACTGGAATTAGAAGTCAATTGTAATCATATAGATGCGAAGCTGTCCATGCATTTTCAAAGAAGCCAATCACATGTTTTCCCCTTGAAAAGAATGTGAGTGTGTCATATATATCCAACCAAGAGAAAAAGTTGAATATAACATCACATATATTATGCAGTTTACTAACCCCACAACAATTTCAAATGAAGGACTAGTTCAACTTTTCCCCTCAAAATACATTTGGTATGTAATATATAAAAGTTTCAATCGAAAGACCTTCAAGTCAACTGAAGACTAACCCTAACATAAAACCCCTACCCTAATCAAGAGTTTAACAAGCTATTGCAAAATTTATTGTACATTATAACCTATCATGGTGTTTAATGAATGATGGTTTCCATGATAATCTTGAAGCATATGTATGTGAGAATTTTTAAACGACTATAATCCTCACTTTGGACATACAACTATTATGACAATTTTCAAATTTCTCATAGCCATGTGTTATAACAACACACTAATGATAGTGCTTAATGTGTTATAACAATCAATTTACAATGAAATAGTTGTAAAAACAAAACTAATTTTATTGCAATTGAAATGTATATAAATTGATCAACTCCATCATGAAAATTTATCTCTTTATTCAAAATAAGTTGTCTTGTAGCTATAGAATGAATAATATAAAAACTACTAAAAATAGAATCTAAAGGGTTCTAGATGGGAACCAAAAGGCCATCTTACATGGAGACCATCTGTATCCACCTTAGGGATGGATTCGAAAATATAGAAGTGGACAAGTTTTCGGTGTTCCTTGTTGGGGTCATATATCCTAGTGCTTTGACCTTATTTGCAAATCGCATGACCTTAGAAATAAGACACGATGTAACACTTTGGTTATTGTCGTACATGCCAAAGCCTATAAATGCTCGAAGACTTTAAAAATGCAAAATATTAAAAGTTACCAAAACCTAATAAAAATAGATTTTCAAGATTTTCTAACAATAACTTTTCAAAAATCATTTTCTAGATCATTCGTTCTTCCCAAGAAGCTATGGAACGCATTGCTCATAAATTTTGGACCAAGTGTGGAAACGACTTACGAATCTGGCTCTTGGTGAACAACTTCCCTTGGTGTGTCAAATCCGCCCTACCTTGACTACTCTTCATGTCCTTGACCACCTTGTTAATGATTAGATTAAAGTTCAATGATGTCATACATTTTGGGTTTAGCTTTGTACTCTATAATTGTTCACCAATGTCTTATGTATCCAAAAGTGGTGGAAAGTATGAGCAAAGCAACTTAATAATAAAAATGGATGCTGGCGAGGTAGGGTGGAAGATTAAACTCAAATACATTCTCACCAATATGTTTGGTGATGGTGTATGGCCCGTATCACAGAGAGTCGACTTCCTGTATGGACCCTTGAGTCGTTCTTTATACATATGTAGCTAAACCTTGTCCTCCTCTTGGAATTGATGAGGGGCCCAATGGGCATCATGATGCTATTTGTATTTTTGGTTGATTCGTTCTAAAATCTCATGAACGTGTTCTTAAATGTCCTGGAGTTCATTTCATGAATTTGGTTGCCTTATCCACTTCTTTTTGTGTATGGGAAAATTCTTCTTCCAACATAATGGGCAATGCTACATCAATAGAACCACCGTGTCCGGAATATGAAACATACTTAAAATGGGATGTCTCGTGGAGCTATGAAAAGGTCGGTTGTAGCTATTTTGGACATATATGAGTTTTATTCTATATGCGTGGATGTTTCAAGTGAAACATATGAAGATGTACACTCATACAACTAGCTACCTATGTAAAGTTGTTTAGTTTTGTGTCCATTATGGACCATGGTGTAGACCAGAAGATCCCCACAAATTTGGAATCTCCATTTGACACGATGCTTCTTAGAAGACTAAAATGAACCCAAATATGCTCGAGGAACAATTTTGCAATCATTTTAGCTGAGATTGTTTTCTTGTAAGGTCAAATTGAACCCAAACGTGGTTAAATAACAATTTTGTTGTCTCCTCCATTGAGATTGTCTTCTTGCAAAGGGCGAAGATTGTAATTTTTGAGAACCTGTGAACTACTACAAAAGTATAGTCATTGCCATCCCTGGTAGAAGGGAGACCAAACATGAAATATATTAAGATAGATTCTCATCGTGTTCTTTGAATTGACAAAGGGGTGCAAAGGCTTCACTTTCAATTGGTTGGCTTGACAATTGCATAGGTTGTGTAAGACTTGATGTATCTTGTAACATCACGACAAAGCTTTGGCCAATAAAAATACTTTTGCACGACTACCAATGTTTTCTCTACTCAAAGTGACCCACTTATTGTAGTGAGCCGCCCAACTCATTTTTCTTTACTCTCTTATAGAAACACATAGGTGTCCCATGTGGTATAAAACCTTGTTGGTGAAATAATTTTTTGTAGTGAAGATTATTGGTTTCACCAATGGTCACATGGCTAAGCCCCTCCTTCTTGGGTATGGGGAGGCTCCCATTATTGAATGTAAACTAACTAAAATTGTGGGGTGGCCGTTAGGCCGAGGATCACACATGAATACTCCACTAAACTTGTGGCAAAATGTTTGTACAATGTACAAGGGAGGAATTTGTTGTGAAGGGAGGTAAAGAGGAGTAGGAGAAATAAGGAGAGAGGGTTAATGTTGTGAGTAGGAACTATTAGATTCTCACAAAAAGAACAAGAGTAGGTCCACATTCAATTAGAAGAACACAACAAAGCAAACAATTAACAAGACTAACAAACTAGATACACAATGTTCTTTAGATTCATTCATCAAGGACACAAAGTTCCCTCTTGGTTATATAAGATCACCATGCTTGCAAAGTTAGAGTGTAGAGAAGATAGAGGAACATAGAAAATGACATAGGTGAAATGCAACTTTTATTGTTTGATGTAGCAGCGATACAAATCTCAATAACATACAACTATCAACAATTGCCAACCCTTTGGAATGGAGAAGCCATTCCAATTTATAACATACAAAAATGTCTCTTCCTCTTCCCCCATGTGACTTTTCATCTCACCACCATTTGTGACTTTTCACATTCTCTTAGGAATGAAATTAAGTTATTTTCTTATTTTTGAAAAGGGACTTTTACAATGCAATATTAAGTCACTTAAGTGAATAAGACGAAAGAGTGGAAAAAGTACATTCTTAATGAAGGAATAAATTGTTAGAGAGAGAGAGAAGTGGAAATCTAGAGATGGGAAAGTGCTGTTGTCGACGAAGAACTTGCTTATGAAGGATAATTAATGAAGTTCATTGCCGTTGAGCACTGTTGAATTGAAACATTGTGGTACAATCTCCTTCTTCTGTGAGATACAAACACACTCCAAAGTATTGAATGAGTGTTTAGAAACACTACTATGAGACATTTCGATGTTAACTTGGGATGGATTCTCGCCATCACTCATGATGATCCTATTTTGTCATGTTTCTCATGACCATTGCCTTCATGACTTGAATTTTGATGTTTCAACACTCTCATAGGTTTCATGATGTTCTTGATTTCACCTATTGCCTAAGTTACCATATGTGGAATTGGAACACTGTGGTTGCAAATTCCTTCCCGATGAGATACGAGATACACTTCTAGGCATTTGAATGAGTGTTCAAAGTTTGAGATGATTGCCTATTTTTACAAACACAATGATCCTCTTTGAACACAATGAAGGAGTTAGGACATGAATATCACTACACTCTTCTCAACCTCGAATTTCACCTCCATGATAAATATGTCTTCTTGAATGCAATCGACCTTAAGATGCTCAAACATGTTCTTTCTTGTCTATTACTCAATGAAAAATTCCTTCTCCTCTAGGTGGAAGGATTGTTCCTTGAATGAAATTCTTGTCCTCTGACCACCCATTGAACTGAAATACGGTGATTGCAAATGTTTCCTCCTTGTTCCTCTCGACTTCAAAATTCACCTATGTGACACAAATATCACCTTTTTAAATGGAACCAGTTTCAGGATGCTCAAACACCACCTTTCTCATCCATCGGTCATTGGAAAAGGTCTTCTCCTCTAAACAGAAGAATTGCTCCTTCATTTAACTGAAATTTCACAACGTGGAATCATGAATCTGTCAAGTCACTATGATGTTTTTTAATATTTCAAACACATCCAGTGTCCTTCTATCAGCATGGGTGACTCAACATCCTGTTTCTTGACCAATATCCCAAAACTTACTATTTTTAGTAAGTCTTATTTTGAGAAGTCCATTTTAGTTACCAATTGCTTGATTTGGCACTTTTGAGTTTCCTTGATGTTTAAGGGGCAATGAAAACTCTAAGAATGCACTGTTAGCATTACTTACTATTTATAGATAACGAGGTTTAGAGAGACTTACTATTTTTAGAAGTGGTTCTTCCCGGTGTTGGAATGTAGCAAAAGTGGTCTCAATTTTTTTGGTATTTCATAAGGATGTTTTGCTCCAATTTTTGGAGGATTTCAATTGCAAAACTCGTAGAGCTGAAAAATGGGTTTTTATTTTGGGAAACTTTGTTCATCCATCAAAAATAATTTAGAACACTATTGGATGCAAAATTGGGATTATTGGAAAGGTGTCTTTGAGAAGGAGCTGTTGTTAAAATATCATGGGGATCGGCGAGGGTTTAGGAGATATGAACAATTTTTCATTTTTAGCATATGAGGCCTCTAACATATTTTCAACAACATAACAACAGGGGAGAGCTTTTTGGAAGAAAATGCAGCTTTGACACATAAAAATGGCTAACTTTTGAATATGAAGCTTTTTGTTCTTACTTGCACACCTTAACTCAAGTTTGACTCAAACAAGCTTAACCGAAGTTGAATGAGGGTTGATGTGGAGTCAGATCTTGGTGCAAGAGAGACAAAAGGGAAACAAGGGACACCAAAGTGTGATTTTCAATAGATGGTTACAAGTGGTAGCTTCGGTGCCTTGTGGTGGAGATCTAAGGGGTTGGGAGTGAGTACCGAGGGCTAAATTTTGTCTTTTGGGGGCTAAAAATGTGTTTTTTGATGACTAGGGGCTAAATGGGATGAAGGGGGTCATAATTTTGTGTCCCCCTTATCCCCTTTGCACCTTGGGGGGGACAAGGGAGAAACAAGGAGTGAAAATTTGTGGCTAATGGGGTCTTTATCATGAAAAAGTGTGACTAAGGGGGTCTTTATCATGAAAAAGTGGTCAAATTTTGACTTTGTGCTCACCTAACCACTCAAGTCACAAGTTTTAAGTGACGAAAAACATAACCTCCATAGGGGAGTCACACTTTTGTGTCCCCTTTGTACCATTTGTACCTTGCGCTGGGGGGAGGGGGAATATGACACAAGGATTTAAAAGGTGGGATAAAGGAGTTTTTAGAATGCCGATGTCACTCATTGAGTGCATTTCGGGACATCGGGAGCAATTTTTCATGTCCCGGGAGTATGATAGAATGTTTTGGGTTTAACATTATATGATTTTGACTCCAAATATCCCATTGAGATCGCTCCATCCATTATCAAGAGCCAATTCTTCCTACAATTTTCAATTTGGCACCATTCACTCTTTCAAAGACGAAGGAGCGAAAACAATGAATTGAGATATAATACAAAATAATGAAGGATTAGGAAACAATTTATGCTTCCATAATGTGGAGAATTCCAAGAAATTTCCTTTGAGTCTTTGATGAGCTTCCAACTTGTTTTGGAACTCTAGAATCATTCGAAAAAGTTGACTTTCTTCGTTGGAACCTTCATTCCGAGTGCCCAAAATGACCCGATTTTGTTCAAATTGTTCATGTCACCAATTTTATTCACAAAATTTCCCTAAACTACCTTGGAAAAATTCATTGCTCTCCCAAACATCTCTTGGATGTTTTTAATCTTCCATGTAAGCTTCCGTGAGGGTGTTCACCAATTGTAAAATGGCCAAAAATAGCCCTTTCTAGGTCTCTGGGGTAGTCGCCCGCTTTCAATGTCGTGAAGTCTTCAATCACCTTAGGTACTCTTCCCGCACATTGCAACACACTTGAAAATATTATTATTGCTTTCCTCTTGGGCGAAATGAGGTTGACACAAACTTGGAAGGGGTTGCATGAGTTGATAGGTTGGCAGGAGGAAGGGTTCACAGTGACTAGGGGAGGAAATTTTCAAGTGGGGAGTTAGTTGTCATGGCCAGAATTTTCAATTTTGCATGCTAGACATTTAACATGAAAAAAAACCTCTTCTTGTAAATGATACTTTGGAACATTTTTTCACCCCTCACTCATTAATATAAAATTCAAAGTGTCACATTCATACATTTAAGGCCAATTTGATGTCTCATGCCCACTTGAGTCAAGGATTGTTGTTAGGGAGGTAATTAGGGGCCAACTCAAACAATCAACAACTTAGCCCAAACTTACCTTCTTGACAAGATGTCGAAATGAAACTGTCACAAATAGGTGGATCAGCTCTAGTGACAATCATTCTGTAACTTTTCTTAGGTCTACATGAATTACAAAGGCTTGTGATTTATGTGTATGATAGTCTCTTTTCCCAAAATGTAGTGTTTTCACTACTTGTAGGTTTTAACAATGGCGTACAATTCGTCATATGTTGGGTACTTACATTGTTTCAAAGGTCTTACTGTGGTATGCCACAGGATGCGCATGTTGGGTGAGGACTACACCAAGTGCATATTACGAAGCATTTTCTTCTATGTCAAATGACTATTGTAGATTCAACAATAACGAAACTAATGTTGAACATAATATATCCTTCATTTGTGCTAATGTCTTCTATTTCATCTCTATCTCTATGAACTTTGATTTTTCTCATTCGTCTTTTACCTAGTTCAAAGGCCATTCAACGTGAACAAACCAAGTACAAACCTTTAATAGAAAACAAGTACACCCATGAAACTTCAAAGTTCTATAAGAGTTTTTGGGGTTGGGTAGTTTTAGATGAACTATATCTTCTCTAGGTCCATGTGCACACTTCCCTTATTGATGATGTATCTAAAGTATTGGCTACTCTCCATACCAATGGAACAATTTTCTATATTGGCATACAACTTATGTTGACACAAGGTCTGAAGGACTTGTTGTACATGTTAAACATGGTCATCGATGTCGTACCAAAGACAAGAATGTTGTTTAGGTACAAAACCAAAAATGAATCAATGAATGATTGCAAAATATCATTAATTGTCCTCATAAATGTTACTAGTGCATTTTTCAACCCAAATGGCATGTCCAACCATTCGAAAATGCTCGCTTAGAGTTGTCAAGGCGATTTTCCAAACATTTGTTGGATCGATGAGAACTTGGTGGTACCTTGAGTTCATATTAATCTTTATGAAAAAATTATCTACCTTTATTTGGACTAGAAGGCCATCAATTTGTGGAATCGGGTATCTCGTTATATACTCGATTTTATTCAAGGCTCAATCAATGTCAACTTGTTGGCTTGGAAATCGCACAAGTTGTTTAAGACTTTAGTTATTTGGTGACATCATGACATAGCTTTGGCTTGTAGGGATATTTTTGTCGATTGTCATTGTTTTCTCTAATCCAAAGTTACCTGCAACTTGAATCTAGTGAGCCCCCAAACCAATTTTTGATGCTTCCATGTAGAAACACATAGGTCTTCCATGTGGTATTGAACTCCTACCTATAAAGGATAGTCTATAACATTTTTTCCAGCCGAAAGTCCTTAATATATGCGAGAAAATTCACGGTCATGTTCATACATTTAAGGCCGCTTTGATGGCTCATGCCCACATGAGTCAAGGATTGTTGTTAGGGAGGTAATCGTGGGCCAACTGAAAGAATCAACTTAGTTGGAACTTCCCTTCTTGGATAGGATGTCGAGATGGAACTAGTGCAAATAGATGAACCATCTCTAGTGACAATCATTTTGCAACTTGCCTTGGAATTACATGAATTGCAAAGGCTTGTGATTTGTGTACGATAGTCTCTTTTCTTCGAATGTAGTTTTTCACTATTTTCTTGTTATAGCAATGGCGTACAACTCCTTGTCATATGTTGGGTCCCTACATACTTTTTTAGAGAATGTATCATTGTGGTATGCCACTGAATGCCGATGTTGGGTGAGGACTACATTAAACGTATATTATGAAGCATCTCTTTGTATCTCAAATGTTTGTTGTAGTTATGACATCCATGCAAATTCCTTCGTTTCACCTACGTCCATATGAACGTTACTTTCGCTCCTTCGTATTACCTAGTTCAAAAGCTATGCAATGTGAGACAAATGAAGGAAAAAATCTACGATAGAACTTGACTAGTCACAAGAAACTTCAAATTTCGTGAGAGTCTTTGGGTGGGCTGGTCGCCTCGGATGATTTACATCTTCTTTAGGTACACGTGCATATCATCCTTGTTGATGATGTATCCCAAGTATTGGATAATATCCGTGTCAAACAAACACTTCTCTATGTTGACATTGAGTTTTGTTGATGTAGAGTTTGAAGGATTGAACAAGGTCCTCCCATGTCTTCACTTTCAAGTCAATATTGTCATCTAGGTGTAAAACCATAAACAAATTAATGAATGGTCACAATATTTAATTTATTATCCTCATGAATGTTATTAGTGCATTTGTCATTAAAAGAAACAACCAACCATTCAAACAATCCCTCGTTAGTTTTAAAGGTGGTTTTCCAAGCATCTATTAGATTGATGGGAACTTGATGGTATCTTTGTAACCCGGATCAATCTTTGTGAAAAATTTAGCTACCTTGAGTTGGACCAAGAGGTCATCAATTTTTGGAATCCGGTATTTTCTTTATCTTTGTGATATTATTTGAGGCTTGATAGTCAATGTAGAGCCGCCATGTCACATTTCCCTTCTTTTGTCAAAGTAAAAATTGATAAAATTTTTGAGTTAACACTCTTTTATAATGTTCTAGTGAAGTGAAAAGTTGAGGAGATAGGGAAAATTCATGTTTTTTGAGTCATTTTAGTGATTTGCGGGTCTATCGGACATTTTTGTCCCGTATGTCCCAAGTTCTGCCGGACCCTCTATTCCCGATCGACCGCTTTCCCCAAAATCATGTTAACTTTCGGTTATGTGGAACTTTTTGTTCCAAATGTTCTAAGTTCACCGGGCTTTCTATTCCCCGATCGCCCCGTGTTGGCCGCATCGGGCCCTTCGCGTAATTTTGTCTCATCTATCCCAAAAGCGTATCATGCATTCCATCCCCACTTTTCCCGCATCACGCGTGCATCATGCATCAGCTGAATCACGTCTTCGCTTCCCTCATGTCCCTCACGTTTCTAAGTTCTGGACTACCCGTGCTCTTTTGGCCCGCATTACCCACATCGCCGCGTCGGCCGGATCACGTCTTCGCATCCCTCATGTCCCAAATGTTCCAAAGACCATATGGGCTAGTTTTTTCCGCTCTTCCCGATTCTTTCCTTTTTGAGTCGGTGCATATGAATTTAATGCACATTTATAACTTTCTCTCTCCTAAAATGGCTATTTAATGGGACTACCCTCTACGCATTTTTGCACACTACTTTCTCGCTATCATTTGCTCAAATCCTTGCAATTGAGATCATCTACTTGCGCTCCCATTCCCTCTGCATTTTTTATGAATTCGAATTATAAAGGTTTTTATTTGTACGCTGCCAACATGAAGATCAAATTTCAAGGTCAAGAACATGTTTCACCACTCGAATCCTCTATTCCCGATATCGGGGATAGTGAGGTTTGTCACCTAGATTTTGGTGATTTCTGGAATAGATTGACTAACCCTAATCCTTCTCCCATGGCGCAAATGATCAATGACAGTGGCCTTGCATTTTTTGGGTTTCCCAATCTTAGTACAATGTGCCGATACTGTGCTCACCTATGGGGCTCACTTTAACCCTGACACGAATGAATTATCTAATGTGCACGGGAACTAATCACCAAACTAGATGTTGTTGCCATTGTTGCTGCTCTGAATCCCAGAGGTTGAAGACTCCATTGTTATCTCTCAAGCTCAGGCTTAGACTCTTTCAAGAGCAGGACAATGATAAATACAAAGTGAGAATAGCAAAATCATGGTTGAAGAACCCTAAAAAGGGAGCATCCCGACTTTCCAAAGCATTATTCAGGGCTGATTTCAATGAAGAACTATCGGATTTCATTATCTTGCTAGCTTGTGTCATGGGATTACCCTCCACCAATGAATTTCACTTTTGGATGTGCCCGCTCATCAACATCATCTGTGAAGGTAGCCAGAGCATAAATTGGGTAGAAATCATTTGCATGAATTTGACAGAACAGTTGTCCAATGTGTAACAAACCAAGAAGTTCTATATGACTTCTTATCTTATGTATACCCTAGCAACATCTCGAAATGGTTTGGTTTCACATACATCGAGGGTCAGAAGGATGAACCCATTTATGCATACTGCCCTCAGTTCACCCTTGAAACCAACAACCATAACTTCAGGAGGGTGAATGATGCTTTTACCATGTATATTGTGAGGCTTCTAGAAAGTGATACTGCCAGAAGATTTTTTGATGAGGCCATGAACCTGATAGAAAAATATGGAGCTTTCTTCATTCAATTCAGAAGGTTTTCGTATATCAGGTTAGCCGGTTATGAGAACACACCTCTCAAGCTCCCCATGTTTTGTAATGATAAGATGGCTTTGATTGAAGTATGCAGGAAATTGGATAAGTTACATAGAACCTGCAGAGACAAGAAAATATCTGGGCTGCATTTCCCCATATCCTTGGGTAATTATACATGTAAAACAACTTTGGATGCTCAAAACATAGAAAGGGCCCTTGCTCCCATCACTGTTCACTTCTTCAGGCCCAGGACCTATTTTGATTTGAAGAAGTTCATTGAGCTAAATCTCAGAATTAATTATCATCATAGATCAGATACTGAGGACTACTGGGCCGATTGTGTAGATGACTTTGAAGCAAGGTGGAGACATTATGGTAGATTCTCTCTCCAGCTGATAAAGGAGCTCAATCTATATCAAATTCCTGAAGGACTTCAAGATGATATGAAGACCTGTTGTCATATGAATATGATACATTGATCAAGCATACTCCCTTGGAGGATCTGGACTGGTATAAGAGGGAGAAGGATGACTTGGTTGAAATTCTGGCTCTGTTCTTGTAAGAACCAAGGTCTGGTTTGAAAAGAAGGTTAGAGAGCTTAAGAAGAATCTAGGTGAATCTTCCCTCAAAGATACTTCAACACCTAGGAAGGAATCACATACACCTAGCTCGGAGGTACCTGTACAAACCCCTCCTCCTCCCTCAAATAAAGAACCTGAATCATCCACTCCTTCTTCATCTACTCAAGTATACCAAAAGAAGGTAAAAGAGGTTAAACATGAGCTGATTGAGGAAGATCCCTGTCAAAGCATTAGAACTACTTTGGGGCTAGAGAATGTCATTGTTCTTAGTGAAAGTGATGATAGTGAGGTACCAGTCCCTGTAGGAACTTCAGAGGGTACAAGATAAAGAGAAGGAAGTGCATAGCACTGAACCTCCAAGTACCACTGATTCCTCTGCCCAAGAAGCTCTAGATACTTCACTCACATCTCTACTGGAAGCAACAATAGTAAATACTTTAAGTGCCATGAGTTCTCTTGCTCTTGGATCTCTTGCTCCTCCTCCTTCTTCCTCCACTTTTGCATGGGTGCAACCCTTGGTTGACAGTAGGAAGAGGAAACCTTCTTCTCGATTGACAGGGCCAAATTTTGATGTTGTGGCAGCCTTGTTGAGCACTACTCCTCCTGTTCCAGCAAAGAGAGCTAAAAAAACTTGAGGATAGTGACAGATGTCCAAGGCCAACAATTTCTAGAGATTGCAAAACCTAAGGTGGATAAAGCAAGAACAAGATCTATCAGCCTCTAATCTAGAGCTCTCTAGGATTCCAATGGGAGAATCTACCCCTGAGAGTGAAGTACATAACCTCCAGGAAATAGTAACCAAAGTTATTGAGAGAGTAGAAAAAGGTAAACAGACTATAGAACAAGCTGGAGGAACAAGCTCAAGTTCTTTCTAGCTTCATCAAGTCGTTATTATCTAAGGACAAGGTTTTGGATCCTACTCCACTGTCTTGCCCTTCCGCCACCTATGATTCTTAGTCAAGCTGAAGTTCAAAGCATTAAAGACATACATAGGTATTCCATCTATGGGAGAGCTATGGAAGCCATGGTGGATGACATGATCATTACAGGTTTGAATTTCATTGTAGAAGCCTTCAAACTCAATGAGAAGGTGACTAATCTGCAACAAAATCTCTCCTCCACAATTGGGACCATGGATAAAGAACTTAAACTTTGGAGTAGCTGCATAGTGGATCTTCACCTGATGGGATAGGCTGATGAAAATATATTGATGGCCAACAAGGTTTTTGATGATGCCAAAGACAATTTGTCAAGGTCATGGGTTTTCAAGCATGGAATGGAAAATAAAAGTTCTGGAGGAAGCTTTAGGAGAGTTGAGGAACAGTTGGCAGAAAGGAGAAGCCTTCAAAACTTGTGTTGTATCCACTTTCAAAGATATTCACTATCATCTTCACGATGAAACTTCAGGTGTTCCTTTCTCCCTCCAAGAAATTAAAACTCAATTCAGGGCATTTGTTAAAGAAAACTTGTTCAAGGAGGAATTGATTACCAAAGAGAAGATAAAGGATATTTTCTCTCTTCAATCTACTATTGAAGAGGCTAATAAAGAATACCATGCACACACTGAGTTTGATAAGGAGATGGAGAAATGCCTAGGTACTTGGACTCAAGCTACTACCAACACATCAGTCCCATGAGGCAAGAGACATAGCGGAAGCATTGAAAAAGTTTAGGCAACAAATCCTCAAGTCGGTGGGCCCTCCTCAACAATAAGCAGTTGTTTTCCCTTCCAGCTTCTCCCTTCCTTCTTTTTCTCAAATCGGGCTTATTGTAATTGGTTAAGGGTTTTGTGTCAAGCATCTCCTTAATTAACATTTTAGTTAAAAGAAGCAGTTACCAAGTGTAACTAATTTGTAAGTTATATAATGGGCTCTCTACGCCATTCTTTGGGGCTGGAACTCTGTTTATTTTTGAAAGTGTTAAGGAGTAAAAAAGCAATCAATACAAAAAGATCTTTCTTTCTATGTCTATCTGGTCTTGTTCTTTCATTACTATCTATTAAATGTTATTGAATCATTTATCTGTGTTACTTCAAGAAGCTTTGTATTCTGTAGATGTAATTTCTAGAACTTTGTGTCTTTGAAATAACATCTTATTGTCTCAAATGCAAATGGTTCTGTTCCAAATAATTTCATTCTGGCATGCGTAAGGAATTATTTTGTTATCTATATTTCTTGAGAGTGCCTTTCTACCCCTTCCCACTACTTAATTCCTCTATCCTTTTGTATTGATGATCTGTTCTATTTTAACACTTTCATGATATCCGAGTTCCTCATTAAAACTATACACTGTACATGTGTAAATAAGTTTTTTGCCTTTAAATAAGGGAACCTCTCCCATTAAAGAGGAGGGATTTTTGTCCCCTAACTGTTGTTCTCAATAAATTCCTTATTTGTGACCAACAATTTTTGGCGACTCTACTAGGGATTCATTTTTTTAACGTATTCCAGTTCTATGAACAATTTCTTGATCATTCTTTGATCTGGTGACTCTACATTTTACTCGTGGAAGGAGGGCCCTTGGTATTGAAGATTCTCAGTTTCAGCTTTTGGAGCAGCAAGGTTTCCCTTTTCCTTCAACAAGAAGAAATAGAAGAGCTCGTTCAACAAGCACTCCTCCTGTTGAAGATAGAACCCCTGTAGGTGGTATCCCTCCAGAGCAACTCAGCCCTAATCTCTCGTGCTTTGATTCTTGCTTTGGTTTTAGTTCCCCTTCAAGTAGTCTTTCCAAGGATGGTAGTTCCATTACCTTGGGGCCATCGTGTTGGGCCTCTTGCCCTTCCTTAGCCTTTGCATGAGTTACCCAGGGGTAACAGGAAGAACTTCCCCAAGTTTAGAGGTGATGGCAAGGTGCATCCTGATGAACATATCACAGCCTTCATAGTTGCATGTGGAGTCCTCGGAGTTGAACATGAAGATGTCTCGGTGAGGCTTTTTGTAGAGACTTTACAAGATAATGCAAGTGGATTGGTTCTATCACCTTCTGCTAGAGCCATTACCAGTTGGACCATGATGAGAACAAGATTTGAGAACCGTTTCAAACTTGCAGAGGATGTACATGCTTTGTTGGCCCAAATTTCTCAAATTAAGAAGGAATCACAAGAACCCATGAGGGAATTTGTGGCTAGATTCAACAAATTGATTAACAAAATTCCACTAGACACTCACCTGTAGATCAAATTCAGAAATTTTTTTTTTGAATGCTCAGTTGCCTGAGGTTAGTTATGCATTAAGAAGGGTGAATTTGGAAACATTGGTTGAGGATCAGAGACTAGTTGTTAGCGTTGAAGACGACTTGATCATGTCCGGTAAATTGAAAAGAGATCCTTCTAAATCTAGAGAGCTTCTTCTTCCTCCTCTTCCACTCCTGGACCTAATACTGATCCATTAGTACAAAATCTTGCTAATGACCTCATTGCCATAAAAAAACAATTGGCTCAAGCACGCTCCCTATGCGGATGTTCCAAGGAGGAGTTTTCAGCCTAGAAATCATTTGCCTGCTTCTCAGACAAGGCTAGCACTTGAGGGGCCACCCATCAAGGTCCCTGTTAATGCAACCTGTGAGGTTGAAGAACCTGAAGATGAAGAGGTTAATGAAGATTGTGAAGAACTTGAGGAAGAAGTTGATGAAGAGATAGAGGAACTTGAGGGATCTCGAGTTAATTTCTTCACCACAGAGGGTGTTGATGAAGAAGATGATTATGATGAAGTAGTAGTAGATATGAATAGCGAATCATACTGTTGTCATGACTCGAGAGTAGAAAAATAAAAGGGAGAAAGTGATGCAGCCTATTAAAAGATCCAAGGAGCATCTCACGACTATCCCGTTGTTGTTAAAAAGAGGATCTCCTATCCCCACTACGTCCACACAGAAGGTGAGTTCTGCCAATTCTGCTCTTCCTAATTCTACTGCTAAAGTTTTTTCTTCTACAACTCCTAAATTTGATAAACCTAAGATTCCTAGTGATGATAGCCCATCCACCTCTGGATCTTTTGATATCATTGATCACCTTAAAAAGACAAAGGTTCAAATTTCAGAGGCTGAGTATTATCAAACTCATCCTAAAGATTTTGCCAAAATGGTTCACTTTGTCAATTCTCACTCCAAAACTACCTCTAAAGGCCTTCTACCTACTCCATCCTCCGCACCCCAACCCAATCTGGTAGCTGCAGTCACCTCACATAATGAGAAAATCAAACCATTTTATGTAACTCTCCTTATAGCAGAGCCATAGACTTAGCAACTGTGTCATAGATTCAGGAGCATCAGATAATGTAATGCCTACCAAGGTGGCTCATGCTTTAGGTCTTACCCTTACACGCACCTATGGATCATGTTATTCTATGGAAAGTAAGGAGGTGCCCTTGGTTGGAAGGATTAAAGATGCACAAGTAGCTTTTGCTACTTTACCTGAGAAAAAAGTCTTGGCTACTATTCTAGTAGCAGATATCCCTCCTTCATATGGTATGTTGTTAAGTAGGAACTTCTATAAGGATGTGGGAGGAGAAATTCAAATGGATTGGTCACATGCCCTCATACCAGTTAATGGAAAAATGAAGAAGTTACTTTGCCCGAGAAGCAATATGAGTATATTGTACAAAAGACGGATGATCCCAAAGCACAAATACTCTATGAGGATATTGGGCATGGTAACTATATGATTATGTCTCGAAGAAACTCAGCTTCCCAAAGAAGTACTTCATGATCCTAATGGTGTTTGGAATTTGGAATTTGATGGAAGTTGTTCCTCGGCTGGTTCTGGAGCTGGCGTAGTGTTGGTATCTCTGAGGGAAAAGTTCATCCTTTCTCATTCAAGCTATAGTTTGAAAATACCAATAATACAACAGAGTATGAAGCCCTCATCCTTGGACTTTATGCAGCAAAAGAAAAAGGTGTCAAGAATCTTATGGCTCGTGGAGATGCAGAACTAGTTGTTAAACAAGTAAGAAACCTTTTCAAGTTAAAAATAGAAGGTTGAAGCATTACAGGAATCAAGTTTGGGATTCTATTGAATTTCTTGATGCCTTCTCCATTGAAGTGGTGCCGAGAGAAAAGAACACTGGGCTGATTCACTAGCCATCTCGGGGTCATTGCTAATACCTCATCCTGACTTCTCTCAAGATAAGTTTACCATTGAGATGATCCATAGGCCCAGTGTGCCTGATAATGCAAGTAACTGGAAAGTTTTCAATGATGATCAGCATTTTCTTTCTTTCTTGGAGCTCAGGGATAACTTTGAACAATTGTACTTCAAAGGGAGTGACAATTTGCCTCGTGAGAGTGTATCTTCCAACGAAGAGGGTGTCAAAGAGGAAATAGATCAAGATGGGTGCATCAAACTCAAAGGTAACAAGATTCCTAAAGGGCTGGTGAGTTTGGAGGAATTATTTGATAAACATGATAGGTATGTTAAGTCTAAAGCTTCGTAGGAGTACAACAATCTGTTGAGTATGAAAAGATTAATATTGGGAGCTCTGCTGACCCCAAGATGGTGAACGTTGGAAAATGTTGTACGCCAGAAGAAAAGAAGAAGGTGGTGAACCTCTTAAAGAAGTATAGGGATGTTCTTGCATATTCATATGAGGATCTAAAGGCTTTTCAACCAAAGGAAATGTAGCATTTCATTCCTCTCAAACCTGGAATTAAACCTTTCAAGCAAAAGCAAAGGCAATACAATCCAAAGATTGCTGACACTATTTTTCAGGAAATCCAAAAGTTGCTGAAAGCCAAAATTATCTTCCCTATTCACCATTCGACATGGATTGCCAACATTGTGCTGTCAGGAAGAAAAATGGTGAGATTTGTATCTGTGTTGACTTCAAGGAATCTGAA
The DNA here is from genome assembly GCA_018340775.1 of Taxus wallichiana var. yunnanensis. Taxonomy (NCBI): domain Eukaryota; kingdom Viridiplantae; phylum Streptophyta; class Pinopsida; order Cupressales; family Taxaceae; genus Taxus; species Taxus wallichiana. The sequence continues at coordinate 343,966,299 of CM031239.1, forward strand.
TCAGGCTTCTTTGAAGGACAACTATCCTCTGCCCATGATGGATCAAGTCTTGCAAGTTGTTACGGGATCCAAAATGTTGTCCATGTTTGATGGCTTCTCAGGTATAATCAAGTAGAAGTCAATACCATAGATCAACACAAGATGACCTTCACCACCCCCTGGGGTACTTTTTCCTACAAGAGGATGCCTTTTGGACTCATTAATGCCGGTGCCACTTTTCAAAGGGCTATGGACTTGGCTTTTGGAAGCTTGAAAGGGAAATGTATTGTTGTGTATTTAGATGACCTGACCGTGTTTTCCAAAACTAGAGCAGATCATTTTCAGCATCTGGAAACAGTTCTCTTGAAATGTAGAGAACATGGGATCTCTTTGAATCCCAAGAAATATGTCTTTTGTGTCACAGAGGGAAAATTGTTAGGGCATGTTGTCTCTAAAGATGGAATCAAAATTGATCCTGAATGAGTTCAAGCTATTCAGACAGATTCCTCTTCCAACCAGCAAGAAGGGAGTGCATTCTTTCTTCGGTAAGATCAACTTTCTAAGAAGATTCATCCTTGATTTTGCAGAGCTAACTTTGAATATCTCCCAAATGATGAAAGGAAAACAAACGTTTGGCTGGTCTTCTGAAGGGAAAGAAGCCTTTGAAGGTATTAAAAAGGCTATTGCTAGAACTCCTATCTTAGCATGTCCAAATTTTAGCAAAGATTTTATTATCTATTGCTATGCCACGTAAAAACACCTGGTTGTTGTCTTGACTCAGAAAGATTCGATGATCATGAACTCCCAATTGCATTCATGAGCTACATTCTTAAAAATCATGAGTTAAAATACACAATGATGGAGAAACATGCTTTTGCAGTGGTTAAAGTTGTCAAGCAAGTTTCATTTTTATATTCTTAACTCTCACTCCACAGTACTTGTGCCTGACACAACCATCAAGTCTATTCTCATGTAGCAAGAGTTTGGAACTAAGAGAGGGAAATGGGTGGTGAAGGTTCAAGAATATGATATTGACATCAGACCAACCAAACTAGTCGTGGTAAAGGCTTGTGTGAACTCATTGCTGAAGGAGCTGGTCATGAGTTACCTAAGGATGAAGTTGATGTTCCTACTATTCTATTTCTCAGCTCAATTGATGAATGGTATGTTGATATCACACATTTTCTCACCTATGGAGAATGTCCCTCTCATTTGACTGCCAAGGAGAAAAGAGCTATCAAGTTAAGATCAGCCCAATATGTGTTGTGGGAGAATGCTTTGTTCAAACATGGGATGGATGGGAGATTTCTGAAATGCGTTGATAAAGAGCAACAAAAGAAGCTTCTTTCAGCTTTCCATGATCAAGCATGTGGAGGCCATTACTCATCTATTGTCACTGCTCACAAGATTCTTCATGCAAGATACTATTGGCCTACCTTGTTTAAAGATGCATCAAAGTGGATTGATAAATGTGAAGCTTGTCAGACCTTTGTGGGCAAGACCAAGTTGGCTGCCTTGCCGCTTAAACTAGTTGTGATTGAAGAGCCCTTTCAACAATGGGGTTTAGATTTCATTGGAACACTTAACCCATCTTCAAGTGCTGGACATACTCATGTGTTGACTGCCACAAATTATTTTACTAAGTGGGTAGAAGCCATCCCAGTAAAGAGTACTACTTCTGAAGTAGTATGTAATTTTATCAAAGAAAACATCTTGGTGAGGTTTGGTGTGCCAAACAAGATTGTGACTGATAATGCTTCAAATTTTTCTTCAGCTGAGATAATGGATTTATATTATGGATATGGCATTTCCCTGGCTCACTCTTTGGACTATTATCCTCAAGGGAACAGACAGGCATAATCAACAAACAAAAACCTGGTGGCTATAGTAAGGAAACTAGTTAATGAATCTCAGAGGAATTGGCACAAGAAACTTTATGATGCTCTTTGGGCAGATAGGATTACACCTAAAAGAGCTATTGGGATGTCCCCTTTTCAAGTGGTGTATGGTGTGGAAGCTCAATTACCAGTAACAATGGAGCTACCACTTTGTACTTAATGAAGGCCATTGAAGACACCGTTTTAACGATTCTTTAGATAAAGGATCATGTATCTTCATAAGTTGAATGAAGATAGGCTGTAGGTTGTTGATAGAATATCTGCTCACCAGTAGAAGGTAAAATCTTTGTTTGATAAGAAGGCCAAGTCTAGGGATTTCAAAGTTGGAGACATTGTTTTGTTGTGGGATAAAAGACATGAGCCTCGAGGAAGCCATGGTAAGTTTGATTCTCTTTGGCTCGGTCCTTTCAAAATCAGGCACTTTGCTGGTGAAAATTATTTCTATCTTGATTACATGGATGGTTCCTCTCTCCCACTTCCTTATAGTGGACAGTACCTGAAATTGTTCAAGTCCTAGGTGAATAGGAAGTCTTTTTGTATATTATGTATAGGGTGTGTTTCCTTTCCCTTGCTTTTGGTGTGTTTCCTTTCCTGTTTGGGTGTTGTCTTCTGTATTGGTTTGCTTTTTGACTCTATGGCCCAATGGATAAGGCACTGGTCTTCTTCCCCTAGCTTTCTAAGAGTTCTTGCCTTGTCTCATTCTTCTAATCTAGCCAAGTCATCCCCAGAAAGAGCCAATTGTTGTCCTCTCAAAATTTCCCTTCTTTTGAAAGTAAAAAATTGAAATTTTTGAGTTAACACTCTTTTATAATGTTCTAGTGAAGTGAAAAGTTGAGGAGATAGGGAAAATTCATGTTTTTGAGTCATTTTAGTGATTTGTGGGTCTGTCGGACATTTTTGTCCCGTATGTCCCAAGTTCTGCCGGACCCTTTGTTCCCCGATCGGCTGCTTTCCCGAAAATATGTTAACTTTCGGTTTTGTTGAAACTTTTTGTTCCAAATTTTCTAAGTTCACCCGGGCCTCTGTTCCCCGATCGCTCATGTCGGCCGCATTGGGCCCTTCGCGTACTTTTGTCTCATCTATCCCAAAAGCATTTGTGCATTCCGTCCCCGCTTTGCCCGCATCGCGCGCATCGGCCGAATCGCATCTTCACATCCCTCACGTCCCTCGCGTTTCTAAGTTCTTGGACTACCTGTGCTCTTTTGGCTCGCATTACCTGCATCACTCGCATGATCGGCTAGATCACATCTTTGCATCCCTCATGTCCCAAATGTTCCAAAGAACATACAAGCTTCTTTTTTCCTCTCTTCCCAATTCTTTCCTTTTTGAGTCGGTGCATATCAATTTAATGCACATTTATAACTTTCTCTCTCCTAAAATAACTATTTAATGGGACTACCCTCTATGCATTTTGCACACTAATTTCTCGCTTTCATTCGCTCAAATCCTTGCAATTGAGATCATCTGCTTGGGCTCCCATTCCCTCTGCATTTTTTTACGGATCAAATTGTAAAGGTGTTTATTCAGACGCTGCCAACATGAAGATCAAATTTCAAGGTAATGAACATATTTCACCGCTCGAATCCTATGTTCCGATATCGGGGATAGTGAGGTTTGTCACCTGGATTTTGGTGATTTTTGGAGCAGATTGACTAACCCTAATCCTTCTCCCATGGCACAAATGATCAATGACATTGGCCTTGCATTTGCTGCGGGTTTCCTAATCTCAGTACAATGTGCCGATACTGTGCTTGCCTATGGGGCTCACTTTAACCCTAACACAAATGAATTATCTAATGTGCATGGGGAACTAATCGCCAAACTAGATGTTGCCATTATCACGCCACTCTACGAATCCCCGAGGTTGAAGACTCCATTGTTATCTCTCATGCTCGGGCTCAAAATCTTTTCGAAAGGGACAATGATAAATACAAAGTGAGAATAGAAAAATCATGGTTGAAGAACTGTGATTCAAACCGATTGAGCCATTTATGTAATTCATCAACATCAATGTTTCCTTCAAACTCTAAAACGCCAAAATTTGCATGTTACTTGAATGTCGTTGGATACCAAAAGGGGTTACTTGATGTGGGTGCAATTGTGGAGGTGGGGACAATTGCAAAGACAACATTTAAGAGTAAATTGGTACATTGTGCCATCATCTCCCTCCTTTGCCACTCGGGGGATTCATCTAGTAATTCTCAAAATTTTCAAGTCAACTCAAATTTTACAAGGCATTTTAATTAATACTTTATAGTAAATATGTCTTACAAGTTTATCGAATTTGCAAATTGTGCATAGTGGCTTAGTGAATATTTACCACCAATATAAACTATGATAGTAAAACATAACATCCATCAAATTTAAATTGAGTAGTTGGCCTTAAATGTGTTTAGCCTAAGGTTATTAAGAAATGCTTCAAATGTATAAAACACCATATCTTAGTTACATTTTTAGAAAATCACTAAGCCTTCATAACTAGGTCACAAATAAAGTATCATATCATTGTTAATTAGTATGAGACTAAACTTGGCTATATATAGATCCAACACACTTAACAAGCCAACATTGAATTAAACAAAAATTGATTGAAATAGATAAGCAATGAGAATCATGAGGCCAAAAGATAAAAGATACCAATGCTCATAGAATGATCAAATCAATGTATTATTAATGTGATAGTTGAAGACTATCTACATTAATAAATAGTAGACTAATCAAAATAAAAAAGTGCATAACAAATTGATCGCCACAATCAAAGTGCAAAGTGTGAATAAAGTGAGTTGAAATGATAACTCAAACAAAATAGTAAGGAAGGGACAAGAAACATGCATCCCAAATCCATATAAGTGATAAGAAAATAAAAAAGAAACAATTCACAAACCAAAGTGGACATTGTAGAAGTTCCCAATGTGCGATGAGTGATGCTACGAGGTGTGCTTGAGTTTACTCATATCGCCACCCCCTACTATGAACCGTACTTGACTTGTACATACATAAACAAACATCATAACGAATATCAATAACATGTGTCGTGTGGTGTCATAAAAAACTCATTAATAAATGTGAATCGTATTCATAAAAAATACAAGGTCCCGATAACAATTATATATAAGTAATTTCAATATTCCTCTAAACTATAATAAAAATTGTAATAGTTGATATCATGTATATTAATGTATCACTACTAAATTATATCATATAAATCAATAAATGTATCAATACTAAACAAAACAAGAAAATTAATCAATGAAAATGTTGTTAATGCTATAAACATCAAAGACAAACATGAGTAGCGCTTTACAACTCCCATGTGTAGTGCTTTACACTTTTCCTTCTTCCTTCACGACACTCTCATGTAGATTTGTAAGAGTCAATGCTTTAGTCTTCACAAATTTGGGCCTCAAAGGTGTGCTCATTTGAAGGATACACTTCTCTTAGTACCCATACAAGATTAATCTCCAACGTATCATCCTTCAAGTCTCAATTTTTATGGTGATATTCTATTCCACAAGCCTATATTTCTTACGCAACATAATTCTCTCCATGTCAATTTATTCGATTTTCAAGTTTTCTTGTAAGATTTCCTTGATTGTTTATAAGTTAGTCTCTAAATAACATGATAGAACTATGTATCATAATTTCATATACGGGCTTACCCTATTTTGGAAATGGAACCTTTACTAGTGTGTAACGTGCTATTACACAAAACATGTAAAAACCATAATATGCTTTTATCATTCTCTTTAAGATTATGGTTTCCTCCAAATAATTTTATCTTCTTCTCATAACATCTTGTCATATTATTTTGAATTTTTCATTTGATTTTTACACTTTTGCACTACATACTTCTTGGTTGGAAACATGTTGGTGGTGGTGTTTCAATGGCCAATTGTTATGGGATACCTACATCCTCCAACATCCTCAAAATTAAGATCATTACCCAATAGAATGGTCCATGACTTTTGTGCAATTTTTCCACTACCATGTTTACTTATTTTGTAATGTACAATGTAAAATTGAATTTCACCTTATCCTTCTCTACCCAATGGCATTGACATGATTTCAACAAATATCTCCAATGTTCTATACAATTAATTTTGTGTTGGTAAAAACAACTACTTTAGTGGACTTGTATTTGATTTCGTCGAGAAAAACATGTAACCACCTCTTCTCAACTTAAATTTATTGGAAACTTATTCTATCTTTTGGTCTCCCTCATCTCCAATCAATTTTCTCTCTCATTATTAAGTCATGTTATCTAAGTTATGTGCACAAGAGAAGTGATCATTCTTCTTTGATAAAATTATAAGCATCTTTGATGCAGGAGCATCATATAGATGCTTGGAAAGCATGAGCAAGTGTGAATAAATCCAAGGCATCCTTAACATGTATTAGGTGTTGTCAAGTTTCTCCAAGTCTCAACTTTGAGAAGTTTGAATTATGATGTAAAACTCTTTACCATAAGAGTGAAAGAGTGAAAATAGGTGTGCATGAAAATTTCTTGTGAGTGTGCTACGTTGGTAGGAGATTCCACAATATAGGGAAGTCAATTTGATCTAGTCATGATTGTCCCTAAGTTGGATAAACTGATTCCTAGTTTCAAGCATGAATGGTTGAGACAAAATCTCACCTAATTTAGGATTCTTAGGCAAGATAACGAGTACTACAGCTAAGAAAATCTCATATTCAAGAAGATAAGGTCAAATTCCATCTGCAGAGAGGTATTGAGATGAGAAATTTGCATGGAGGAAGTTGAATTTCCTAGTGAAAGTGTAAAAATTGCAAGGAGCCAATGTTGTATGTTAGTGTTGTTGACGAATAAATTGATTCTGAGTCTTCTAAACTTCATCTAGCTTTGAATTATCCTTGATTTCTTGTATATCCAAGGGCTACAATGAGAAATGCATGATTTTATGAGTAATCAAAGCCTATTTTCGGCAGATAGGAGGGACTATGCATAGGTTATTAACATGGCGGTGACCATGAAACACTTAATATGTTGAAATCAAATTTAAATCCATGAATGATACTTTGAAAATGAGGGGAATTTGATTTCAAATTCAATTTAATTTATTAGGGATCTTGACATTGAGTTTTGAGGAAGTTACAAGCAATTTTGTGTTCTCGGTCGTAATTAGGGAAAACGATAACTATTTTTATAGCCAAGTGGAATTCAATGAAATTTGAATGAAATATATTCCTCAAAAATATGTATAAGTCCACCAAGTTTCAGATTAAACCATCTCTTGTGGAGCGAGATCTAATTGACATAAATTTAGTGCAACAAAGAGTTGTGATAGGTTTAAGAAAGGAAGGTAATTCTTATAAATTTTGACGATTCTTCAAATTTTGAGGTTCTAGAATGATAATGATGATGCTTTGGAACAATTAGAATGTGTTGATATATCTCCAAAGAGTAGAAAACTTCTTCCTAGATGACTGTAATGGGAAAATTCTTGTCTAGGATTGTATATAACCGTGAAAACCTGATTTTTCTCCAAGTTTGGATAAGGGAACTTAAATAGAACACCCAATGAAGTTTATATCTGTTGGGATATCATCAAGGAATATCTTAGGAGGAACAATAATCAAAGTTTACATTTAATTGGATAACAAAAATCAGGTGTAAAGAGAAGATTTTCCTTTAAGGATAAAAAAGACAATATGATCGTGTCTTTGTTCACCAAAACTATTCAAAGAGTGCAATCAATTTATATCAAGGGATCTAAAATAGAGTAACAAGGCTCTCATAGAGGTTAATTGCTCAAGCATAGATAATCACAATAATTTCATCAAGGAATCATTTAAACTTGAGTTCTATATAACTCGATTTGGTGAATCGATGTTAAAACAAAGTTAAAGTATTATGAAGTACTATTATTGTATTGTTGTGATCAAGAATCATTCCAAAGGATTATTTGCATCAAGGTCCTTGCACACGTTCAATGATGATAGGTTTCCTCATTTACTCTTGGAATATATTAGCCATAAGATTGTAGGTTGGGGTTCGCAACCTCTCATTTTGGGAGAAACATCTATGAAGGATAATATTGAATAAGAAGGTAACACCAATTAAGAAGAATTATCTAGTGAATGGTTTAATAATCACTTAGAACCCATGCATGTATGAATTTCTTAAGGATAAGGTAAGAAAGGTCTAAGAACATTTACCAAAGATAAAGCCATATCTTAATCCAAGGAAGAACTGTGGATTCTCATTTCTAAGAATAAAGGTGTCCTTGGATCTTGAACTTGGTTTAATCATGAAGTTGCAGGCATAAACCAAGCTAAACGAGATCGTAATGAAGTAAGCTAAGAACTAAAGGATTCACTTTCTTAAGTGGTTACAAAATGGATTCAAGACTATAAGTATTCTTGTAAGGTATGTTCTTGAACACATGCAAGCTAGTATATACAATGAATTCATCTTCTAGTTAAATGAGATGAGAATATGCTTCATATTAAGAAAAATTTGTATGCGGATCTTGAATGTTAATCAGAGAAGGGAAAATATATGGAAAAAATATAAATAAGGTGGGGCTGAGTTGTGGATGGCATCAAAATTTATGTGTAAGAGATAACAACCATTTCGTTTACTTTTTGAGCTTATTAAAGTAAGGAAACTTATTCAATTACACTACACCTTTTATAAGACAAAGAATGGCCTATGTGAATCCTCTAAAATAAGACAAGGTAGAAAACAATTCTAGGCCAATACACACAATGTGTTAACCCACAAATTAGTTTGGGGTAGTAGAACATGAGTCGTGCATAAGAGGTTGTAAATAAGATAAAAGGGAAATATACACTCAATCACTAAGGATATGAGGTGTAGGTCCTTACTATATTTGGGGGATGCTTATAGGAAAAAAAAAGAGCTAAGGGGTGAGAGATTGTCATTATGTGTCAATGAAGAACTATCTAATCTAAGGGTGCCTCTAATAAGAAGAAAAATATGTAAAGTAAATACTATAATGTAAAAGATAGTTTTTTCTATAATATCCTATCAACTACACGATTTAAAGAATAAACATAAAAAGTAAGAGAAAGAGATAGGGTTAGAAATAATTACTTGGGGTTGACTTGTTAGTGCATTAAATTCCCCATTTGGCTTGCATCACCTCATGCGAGACATTTTTTTGGGTGAAGTCCAAGATGGATAGGTGGAATACTTAAGTAAACCTCAAGTTGGGGAATCCAAAAATTAAGGTACATGTTGTTAAGTCATCTCGTATTCTTGGTATGCTTCAATGGCCTAATGTTCTAAGTTGTCTTCTCGATGTGCGCTCCACTAAACCGCAAAACAACTTCTCCTTCCTAAGGTATATTTTCAAGCATAAGAAACACAAATTATTTGATGATATATTGAGAAATGATGAGTGAGAACCATATATATACAAAATCACACCCTAAAATTCATAATTCAACTTCAAACGGTGTCATAAGATAGATCAATGACATTGGCTAAAATAGGGATCTAAAAGACATATATTGACATAGTCGATGATGTCGATATGTGTAATCAAAAGGAAGATGGGGAAAGAAGATGAAATAAGAGCCTAAAAGGGAAAAATTGAAGTTGTTGAAAGGTTGGTGTAAAGTGGTATATGGTGGTGGTCGGAAAGAAATTTCCACAAAGAATCTCTCGTGATGCTTCAAGTATGAAAATCCATTGCTTTTATGAATTCAATTTATCGTTCAACTCAACCTAAAACATACAATATTATTCATGTGTATCCTATAGGTCATTATTAGATTTTTTTTTCTAAAATCCATAAATTAAAAAATAATATTCAAATCAATGCACTTGGTCATCCTCATCCTACAAAGTTCAATGTTATTCTATACAAACATTTCCTCTTATGGATTCATCAATCACCTTGTTTTGTAGGGTCAATGAAATTTATTTAGTTACGTTGACCATCTAACATGGTCAATGATCTATATTTTGAACAAAAATCAAAATTCCACACAACATGAGTCCTCATCCTCTTTAAAGGTCATTATGAGTGATGCTCATCAGTTTGAGACTAGTATTATACAACCTACCTTGGAAAAATTTGATTCAATTGTGGAACTTTCTAATCTTCAAAGTCAAATCCCTTTTCTCGAATTCATATGAACCTTACCTAAACATCGTATCCATTTTATATCAACCTTATTTGACACTAATACCACTTATCTACAATCTTTGAGACAAATTCCTCTTTTACATGATAACATACTTCAACAATGTAAGTAGTTTTCCCCTTGTTTGTGGCCTTATTATCACATGAAGGAAACTAAAAGAATTCATATTACCATCTCTAATATCCAACCTCCCCATAAGGAGATCACTTTTTCATCTCTCAATGAAACCGTCATTGTATTCCTTAACATTGATATTTCTACCCTTTATGATGATGGTTACTTACTGACGATCCTTTCTTGGTTGGTTATGTCCAAGATAAGAATGCATTGATTCTACAATACCAATAAACATCACAATATGCTATCAATTTTGTCGGTTTTAATGAGTAAGGACCCTTCATCAATTTATCTTCCCCAAAATCCTTACCACCCATCTTTGATGCGAGTTATTTTGATGAGTGGGGATCCTTCATACCACATCTTCCCCATAATTTTCCCAATTTAAAGTTAATCACAACATAAATACCATTCAATTTGAATTTCACTTTGAATTTAAAATGAGGAATAATTTCATCCCAGTATACATTGAAGCCTTAGCTAAGCATCAATTTTGTTCCTTTGGTTAGATATCTCATCCTTAATCTTCTTTGCAAACCAAAGCCACAACCTAACACAAATATTGATCCAAAATTTTCACTTCACCATTTTTATATAAAAAGACCATGTTAGTAGTGTGTAATGAGGTACGCCGAACCATCTCAAATTTTCTCCCCCTTGGGTACATATGATCATTATTCTTTGAATATATTATTTTCTAAATACCTTACTTCCCGAGTATATCATTTCATTCTAATTCATGAACTTATTTTGACATCTTATCCCCTTGGGTACATACGACCATTTTTCTCTTTACGAGATAATTTAGTAATTTTTAAATTTTTGCAGAGTATACCTACAAAATATTTCCTCTTGGCTTTATTTTGACATTTTCTTCCCCTAAATATATTTTAGTATGATTTTATCACATCTAAAACACACTTTCCCAATTAGGTTATACCGATTTATATGTTTGTGCTGACATATCATATGTTTACAAATCATATCTTATGAAGATTCTAGTGATTTTAAATTACTACACTTTTTAGTTGATATATTCAACCTCCATTCCCTATGAAGAAAACCTCTCTTTATGGTGAAATACTATCTTTTATAATAGGTTAATCTAATGTATAACTAATTATTATGTGTAAAGATCTAGAACCAAACATAAAATATAATAAATAAATGATTCTAGATTCATGTATTGTAATTATAATGGTCTTATAAAATCTCTTGATATATATATATATATATATATATATATATATATATATAAGAAATGCGGGTTAGGGTTATAATAGGTTGCATTGATTCATGTGTTGAGATGGAGTGTGACATTGATATGAAAATATGTAGGAAGGTTGTGCAGAGTGTCATTGAACTATCTTGAAAATATGGGAGTCTGAATCTTATTCTATATAGCCCTTTCAATGCACTCCTCCCCTATATAGCTATGGGGTATGAAGGGGTGTGTCTAAGGGGTCGAATCTAGCCTATCTAGAGTTTTGAATTACATATAGATTATGCCTCCATAGAGAGATATTGGACCTCCTCGCCTCTATATGTGTATGGAATTTGATATTTAATCAATCATGTTACATATATAGATCTAGTCACCCTATTTCCTATCTAAATATGGGGATGGGGAAAACCTATCCCTCTCTATTAGAGTGAAGTAGTGGAGATGGGTATACAAAATGAATTGACCAATTTGAACCTACCCTATATTTCTTCTTCCTCCTTCTGCTGGGGCTAGATATACATGGTGTTATAGGGGAAGGGTAAGTAATATATAAAACATGAAATTCCAATGGAAATAGAATATGAAGAGAGGAAAGGTTTTCCTAGTAAGGAACAAGAATTTCACGTCGCCAAAACATGAAGTTTTTATTTAAAATATAATAATAATGGGATCTCAATTATAACTAAAAAATACAACTATAACTACTTAATCAATAACACCTACAAAAGCAAAGACCATTGATATTCAGACGGAGGGCACTTAATTGAATCATATATACTATATAGATAGAAAAATTACATTTATAGTAGACACTCCACTCATCTATATGGGGTTGAGGGAAGGAAGTTATTCATATAATATCTCGAGATAATATATTTAGGCCCTAACTAGGGAGGCTAGGCTATAACCTAATCTTAGTTGGGGTCTCGACATCCTATCCATGACATAACATGAATAATTGAACTAGGGGACACCATAAATTTGGTGATTCATCGATAGGTGCCCTTTCCCAAGGGGAGATGACAAGATATCTAGGGGTGGTGGGGGAAGAAAGTAGAGGGAGAATGTGATTATTAGTTCTAATACTCTACAAGGGGCCCTAGAATTATATAGGGGCACCCAATATGAAATCCTCCATGAATGTGGGTAGGGTGAGGCCTTATATAAGAAATTAACAAGGATTAAATTTCCATATCTATAATTAAAGGCCAATTTGAGAGGAAGATGAAGTCGATTGTCTAGTGAAAGTCGCATGAATGGATTTGTCTTGTATGGATATATTTATCCTATTTAGGGTTGTGTTGAATCTTGATTTCGGAGCTGTCTTCTTCTGTTTCTATATATTTTCTTTATATGTTCATAATTTAATCATCACAACTATGTAGCAGATTATGGACTCATCTTCTTACAAATTTATCTCTCCTCTTTAATGACCTAAAAGGGGTTACTTCAGTTGTGTTGAGAATCCCTACAATTCCTACATAACACTACTCTAAAGAGGCATTAAATTTTCATAATTATCCACATAATGAATGTGCACAAGACATGTAATAACAATGTGTTTTGTAATAAATACCCGATAAAGCCTCCGACACTTAGAAATGATATTTGGTGAAGGATATAGCTTTGTAAAATATCCTAGGGTATCCATATAAATGTATGTGGAATGAGAGATGGATGGCGTGCTTGAAATATTGATTTAATAATTGAGTGCTTTGTTTTGATCTTATAATTAGTCCCCAACGATGTGATATAAAAGACCCTTTGAATGAGTGATCCATAAACAAGTAGGAATCCCCTACTTTTATGAATGTTTACGAAAGATATTTTAAAACTTATAAGTTTCCAACTTTTTATCAACTTGAACTGATTAAAAATATGATATATAAATTGATCCAAATGTATTGAAAAACTAATTTAAAACTGAATTTAATCATTCATATCTTGCATGTTTAAACCAATCATATTTCCATTTTACTTGATTTTATTATTTTCCCATAATTTTTTTGTTCGATTAGGATTGCATTCAAATAATTTTTTTGAATTATATATCCGGAAAATCGAATGCAAAATCAAAAACACAACACCGTAATTTTTTACGGGGTTCAGAAATTCCTACGCCCTAGGTTCATAATAATCGATCCATTAACATTAATTTTGCAAGTAAAATTAAAATCTTACAAAATAAATAATGAACCATAAAAGCGCATCAAGTCCATGAGAACACGTGAGCTCTAAACAACATCAATATTTTCTCTTCGTGTTTGTTTCCGGCTTCGCAAGTCAATATTTTCTATGTTCTTTGTCAAAAGATACACAAAAGGATTAAAACGATGGAATATGCAATCTAAATTGTGAAAATGAATACACCATCACAAGTATCTTTGAATTCTAAGAATTTTCCTAGTTTACTCGAGAGTTGACTCTTCTCCTAAGTGCTTCAAAACTCGATTTCTAAAACTACCTTCTTATGCCTTTTACATTATCACAGGTCTTCCCTATTCAAATAAAAATGCCCCCTTTTATAATTCATTCAGCTCTGGTGGTGTGGAAGTGAGAATTAATTTTGGTACTGTGGTAGTTGGGGGTTCAATCCATGTCAACCACCCACCGACCGCATATTACCTTATGTGAAGAATTATCCCACATCGTTTGGGATTTAGGCGACATGTATGTTTATATTTAGGGAAATCCAGAGGTGACTTGGAAATGGACCAAATTTTATTATGTGCCACATTTTGGCAAAGTGGATTATTTGGGATGGTCGATGTGTATGTGGACTTGCTAAGTTGGATCGATCGGTGACTGTTGTGGGAGTGTCGAGTTTAGTATGCCACAAGGTGAGTGGGTTGGTTGGTGCGGTGAGTTGGGTTTCCATGTGGGCATGACTAGTGCACCAAGATATAATCTAACCCAATTGTTGACTTTACGAGCAAACTTGTGACTCACTCCCAATACATGCATAATAGAATGCACAACATGATTAGTCCCACATTCGCAATGTAAATATATTCAAAGGCACATATATACAATATTGTGGCAATAGTAAAATGAAGTAATGGTGGAAAAGGCACCCATATGATAAAAGAGTGTGTCAACCTTAGTCAAGGCCCCTAGCCGTAGAAAATAATGAGGCCTACCCCTCGATAACGAGTTTCAAGACCGACATCAAAAATAATTTTTTCTTCGTTTTCTTAACTTCACCTTGCCACGTGTCACAACCTAATTGGCCATATGCCCCTACTTTTACTCCTTCAACTAGAAACTATTGTAGACATTAACTTGCTCCATTGGAGTCTATTTTTCATGTTCAAATAGGCAATGTAATGCTTTTGGAGTCTTCTATCGTACTGTAATGATCTTGGGAGATTTAGGGAAAATCTTCCCACTGAATTGATCTTTGAATCACACCTCCCCATTGAGAAGGCTTTTGTTCCACAAAAATCTATTTTCACCCACAAATGTTGCTAATCATCTTCCTGCATTTTACAAATATATACAAGATCCATAGAAATAATATTATATACAATTTAACCGCAGATTTTTGAAAAGCTTATCACAAAAACTCGATCATCTAAAAAGACAATTGTTCGTCAAAAGAGGAAATCACAATCGATACTGTGATTATGCCAATCTCTACAAATGGCTTAGATTAGTTTTAAAAAGACAAAATAATTCCCAATAATAGAAAAATGTTTAACTCAATCCCTATAGGAGTGTCATCCCATTGGATCAGAATCTTCCATAACAAAAATGATTAGTCTAAAAATAGGCAATGTTTCGCTAAAAGAGGAAATTGTCTAATCGATACTGTGATATGGATATCACTATAAACACAATTCCACCAAATTAGATCATTATATAAGGACATATAAATTCCAATAATAGGATAGTGTCCATTGAATTATGTGAAATTTTCAATCACTGCAAATATCACAAACATGATCCAATATGTTTAGACTACACACATGCCAAAAATAGACAAGAGTCAAAACTGAATCATGTGAATTTGTTAATGAAATATCTATCCCAACATTTTGAACTAAAAATAGGATAGAAGAAAATTATCTGGACAACACTACATACCAAAAAGGTGAAATTGCCATTCAAAGTGTGAAAGAACACGGCATAATTTACAAACTAGTTTATTAGTGTAATCAATGTACACCCTAATTATAACCACATAGGATAGTTACAAATAAATGCCCAAAATAAGGGACTTCATATATGTGCAAATACCCTGTGTGGACACAATAAGTTTGTATATTAATTACAATACAAAATGGTGCCCATACTTTTTAGACAATAAAATCAACAAATATATTGAAATGCAAGTTTCAAAAATAGACATTCTAAACATGCCCATTGAACCTGCATACTCTGCTGTCAAAATCAAAATGGAATTTTTCAACCTTATATGTGAGAAGTAGAATCGAGTATGTTAAACTTGTCCCTTAGCTCTTCCCTACAGGTGACACCATTATCCAGATTCAAAGCCAATATGAATATGGGAAAATTTCCTTTCAACATTCAATGGAATCCCATAAAATATGCTCTGAAAAATATGCATGCTAATCAACAATTTCAGCTATGCAAACATGAAATTAATAAATTGTTTACCAACCAAATTTATCAAATTATCCTTTTGTGTGGTTCAATTTCCTTAGTGGATACATGGGTATTTGCATGGGTTATTTTAGAAACGATTGGTTTCACATTGATTTCTTTTTCCACAACTCTCCACTGTTGTTTCGGATAAAGTGCCAACACATGTTAACCTCATGACCTTTCCTGTGACAATGGGTACAATATCTTTTGTCCAATTTTTTAGGAAACTTACCTAAATTTCCATTTTTACAACCTTTTGTATGAAAATGGTATTTCAAAATTCTACCCAATAATGATTTCCTTTTCCAACATTTAGCTACACAATGGTTAGACAATCCAAAAAAATTACATGGATAAATGTACCAAAAATTCTATGTATCCAATCCATAATCAAAAGGAACATGGGAATATTTATGTTGTTTATAATCAACGCTTTTAGATTTTTTTCCATTACCATTTTTACCTTTCGTGGGTTGTGGCAGAGGTTTCTCCCTTGTAGTCTCATTTGTCTTGGAGCATTCACCTTTCTCATTCGACCACCAAATATGAATCCCAAACCTGCATAGTGAGGCCTATCCTCTACCTGAATGGGGTTAGCAATTCCTTGGCCTTATTTTCCAAGGATTTTTCCATTAAATCCCATTTTAAAAAGTAACTTTGAACATATTCCCTTAGTATGTTGTTCAAACTTACAAAAATCATTTTCAATTGATTTGCAATGGGAAGATTCAACAACTGGTGGTATACTTACAATTCTTGAATCGACTTGTACACTTGTGGGAGAGGAAGTTCCTAATTATAAAATGGACTTGTTTTTCCCTTCCATGTCACCACTAATCTATAAATTTTTCTAGATCTCATCCTTGGATTTCAATTCCTTTTTCAATTTCTCACATTCCTCTTCCAAGGAATAATACATTGATCTCAAGAGAACATTGTCTTCCTGGATAGGGAATTGAATGCCTCAAGCTCTTCAAGATTTTCCTATTTTGAAAAATTTCCCATAGTGCACTTGTACCTATCCAATAACAACTTAAACAAAATGCACAATCTGAGGTAAGAAACAATCAAATCAACCTACTCTAATACCAAACATGATCTCAAATAGGTAGAATCCCCTATTTTTTCCGAATGTTTACGAAAGATATTTTTAAACTTATCAATTTCCAAATTTTTATCAAAATCAACTAATTAAAAATATGATTTAAAAACTGATCCAAATGTATTGAAAAACTGATTTAAAATTTAATTTAATCATTCATATCAGTTGCACATTCAAACCAATCAAATTTCCATTTTACTCGATTTTATTGTTTTCCGTAAAATTGTCGTACTAATTAGGATTGTATTCGAATAAAAATATGAATTAAATATCTACAAATATCTAAAAATTGGATGTAAAATTATAAAACACACAACAATGGAATTGTTTATGGGGCTCATAAATTCCTACGAACTCGGGTTCATACGAAGCACTCCGAAGAACGTTAATTTTACAAGTACAATTTGTTGGAAGCACAAGGGATTGAGAGGGGGGTGAATCAATCCATTAAAAATATATTCCATTTCCATTCATCATTCATTATAATACATACAACCATTAAATTCAAACATTAACCATATCTGTGTTTACTTAAACATTAAATCAACCATATACAAGAGCAAGATGAAGAGAGTACACAAGGACACCAAATTTAAGTGGGAAAACCTCAAGGGGAAGAAAACCCACTGAAAATCTACTTATATTACTCAAATAAATGATATTTAGTGAAGTTCTAACTTCATGAGGAGCACCAACCCTTAGTTTAGTAGAGCACCAACCCTACAAGGAGCACAAACCCCTAGTTTAGTGAGGCACCAACCCCTGCAAGGAGGCTACACCCCCTAAGGTGATCAATAACCAACTCAACCATCTAGAAATGGATGATCACTAATGAAATGCTGATCACACAACTAATAGTGATCCAATTTCAGCTCACAACTTCTTCAAACACACCAAACCGTCATCAAAATATGCTATTCCCAAATTTGCTCAATCTCTCTTCTTCATGGGCTAAATGTATGAATTTTCCTTGCACATATGATCCTCAAAATTCCTCAATAGTCATAGGTCTTCTCAGATCTATTCTTAGCCCTTTAAAAATCTCCTTCACTCCTCTATAGGTCACACTTTTTCCCACAACTAGTCATAAATGACTCGTATAACATGCTTATATACACAAATCAAGATCATAACACCTCCTGTGTCATTCATGACCAAGTAGGTCTGTCACCCCAACTCAAAAATAGATCAAAAAATCATATAAATTGACTAAAAAGGACCACAAGGGTTGGTAGGGGTCAATACATCATCATCATCAAACACCAAGAAGCTCAAACATGTTCAAAATGTACTCGCAAAGACTAACGAATGGATCATGATGTACAAAAACATCAAACATATTTTTCATGGCTCAAGAAGCTCCATACAAGTTATACACAGATCCTTAACATCATCAACAATCATATGAAGTCTGAAACATACATCTCCATCATCAAACTCATAAAGAGGCATGCAATCCCCACTACGCCTTAATGGCCCAAAAATTTAGTCTAAGAATGACCAACGTGACATAGAAAAATTCATCATCATTAATCAATTCATATATCTGATTCTACTTTCCATTAAAACTCACTTTTTCATCCAAATCTAAGTGGAAAACCTCCAAACAACGACAACTCTAAAACTACTCCAAACCGGGTTCAAGACCCCAAAAATAGGTCTTCAAAACTGAGTTAGTTCACCTATTAAAACAACTCATCAAGAGATAAAACATATACCATTATAAAGGTCTTTGAATCTAGTTGCCATAACACTTTACATTTCCTTCCAAATCATAGTGAAAGACCTTCAACCAAGCCAATATTTGAAACTACTCAAAATTTACTTTTCAACCCCAAATACCAGTCTTTAGAGATAGGGAATAATTTACATGTTAGTACAACACCCAAGATTCCAAAAATGGTGATTTATACATTAGGTTCAATGGACATATTTTACACAAATTGAAAAACTACAGAAATTTTCCTTTTTAAGTGGGGTTCACATACTATCACGAGTTGTAAAATACCTCATTGGAAATATGGAGGAGTCCTCTACAACCTATAATCATCACATTTTTAAAACCAATCAACTCTAGCTTGGTATAATCAATTTAATCCAAATCACTTTAGAGCTAGGGTTTTTTCGAGGGTTTTAAAGAAACTTATCTTCTTAACGATTGTTGATAAAAATTGATGATCTAACCACCTAATTATTTTTGGAAAATATTTTGTAGGTCAGTGGAAAAAAATTCCCCAAAACCTCTGGGTCAAATGAAAATCACACAATCCACAATGAGCATCAGAAGGTCAACTTTTAACACGAATCTTCACTCTTGCAAGCCTAGTTTTACCAAAAACATCATAACTTACCATTCCTTCTTCACTTTAACATGAAACTTGTCATGAAGCATCATGACAACATCCTATAGCTTTAGATAGTGACTTATATGTGCTTTCCTAGCATGTCTTCACCTTATTTCTTCCCAAAGACCATGAAATATCACTATACCTATGAAAAATGACCTAATAAGCCTTGTACACTTCATATAAAATGTCACCATTCTTAACCATGACTTCCTTGCTCCATTTATCAAGCTACCTTACCATACCACAAGCTCTAGGTTTAGGAATAGGCCTAGAATGACCGAACTCAAAGAATAAACCTCATGAAATTACCATGATGACTTAATACAAACACTTAGACACATATAACACATCATAACAATGATGATGAAAATCATAAGATCCTTCTACCAACTTTGGAGAGCCCAAACTATGACCATGCACACAAAACCATGCTTCAAAACACCATTGGACTTCACCAAAACATGACACTACCAATCAAAATTCATGTTTTACACTGAAATAAACCTCCTAGAGACTCACATGACCCCTCAACATCCTTTTCCATCAATTGCTTTGACATCAACGACAACACCTAGACATAATGGACAACAATCTACCCCTTTGTCATTGATGGTAACCATATTTAGAAACATTGATGACAACCATAAGAAAAAACACCTACTTGACCCTTTTCCATGTTTTTGAACCTACTTTCCCCCTTTGACATCTATGAACAAGGCTAAAATGACAACTAGACATGGAAAATGACAACACACAATGATAACAATGCCAATTTTTTTTTAACTTGCTTGACTTGACTCCCCCTTAGTTTGTACTTTCTCTTTTCGAACTCAACAACAGCAATAAATGATCCAATGGACTTGATATAGGAATCTAAAAATATCCCCATGGACTGATATTCTTCAAATTTATCTTTAAATTTGTCTTCAAATCTTTCAAAATCCTCCATCTAGGTATGAACCATGCAGAAACCACTTATTTTACCTCCAACACTTCCATAACATTACTTAGGACTATGAGCCCTAAACCTCATCTTCCGTCTAACAAATCCAAACTTATTCATGTCCTAGAAGCAATCATATACTAAAAAAACTCTTTATTTCTCCCCTTTTCCTTATACCATCATATACCAACTACGTTTACAAAAATGAATGTTCATACCTTATTTGCATGTCATGAAGATGGGTCATAGTTAACGCATCTTTCTGAAGCATTCCTTTATTATTTTCTCGACTTATTTCTTGTCATTTCAACTTGCATGATCATCTTCCATCTGAACTTTTGTGAAATCAGATTACAAAATAGAGAATCACCCTTCTATTTATGGCTTCTTAGGTTTTTACACTTTGAACACACATATTTAGTCTTCAAGGACATAAATCTTACTTATTCCATCTTGAACTAAGAACTTTGAAAATATTCACATACGTTCATCTTCATATTGATGCCTTTATGAACCTTTTCATGATAATTTTTTTGACTAGAGTATGACCCTTTAGCACTTTGATCAAAACCATTAACTTAGGGCACAAATTTACTTTTTCCGATCAAGCACTAGTATAATGATCACTAAGCTCAATGAAACCTCCCATTGGGAAATATACTCACCTAGAGTCCTTGAAACAATTTTTATACTAAGTAACATACCGAGTCTCTAGACATCTTCTTGGAGTTACCTAATTTTTTTATAGCATTCCATCTTCTTCAAGATTGGTCATCAATACTAAAGGCTTACTTTATACTTGTATTTTTTATTTTCAACTTTTACAATCACTTAAGTGTGGCATCATTCTTCATGATCAATATTATTCACCTCCTCTCAAGCTACTTAAGAACCTACAACAAAGATATTGAACTCCTAATATAAAAAAACATCCACCTTTTTGATGACACAAACCTAACATCTAAACTAAAGAGCATACCATCTAGAACTCCACAATCCTAATCATGCCTATTGCAATTTGTTTTAAAGATATTCAAGAACAGAAAGGAATCTAACTCCTCATAGGAGTATGCATAGCTTTTGAGAAAATTGAGTCTTCAATCATTAACACGACCTTGCAATCACTAATTAAGTGAATACTTCAATTTAATTTTTGAGGAGCTCAAACTTGTAGATCTTAGAGAACATCTTTAAAACACGAGAGACTTAGAGACTAATATTTGATAGTTAACTTTAGACTTCACACCTCACTTGGAGCATATAGATCTAGAGTCAACATAGGAAAACACTTCTCTTTCACTGATGAACTTATGCCTTCTCCTCTACATAATCTTTATATCAATTTGATCATGGCTCGAAATCTAAAGCACCTTGTATGCATGTACATAATCTCATAACTTCATGATTATTTTGATGTAACACCATGACTTCCACCACTGATAACTTTTCATACAATGAATGACCAAGCCTTTTTTCAAAGCACACATCATCCTTCTTACCTTTCTATGGATAGACACATTCAACCATATGTACACTTCAATCTCGAGTAGGGTAATCATAATAACACTTCATTAACACAACTTTACACATCAACATAATATTTCATCAACACAAGTCTTTATATTTTGGATATACCGAACACTCAAACTCCTAAGATAAATATTCTAATTTTTACTCGATGTAATGCATGGATTTGATAACCTTTAAGAAAAACTTGGTTTCAACCTTGGAGACTCAATCATAACGTAGAACAATACTTTTATTGACTTATATACCTTTTATATTAACTAAGAATTATCCTCAAGACATGGAAACATTCATGCTCATGGAGAAATATTCAACTCGAGCATATTGTATCGACATCAAAAATTAATCTTTTCAAGATTCATGAGATGATGAGTAACATCTACACATACATGTAGCATGGTATTACAGTCCTTCAAATCAAATTCTTCAATTCAACAATATTAGATATAGTGCATACCTTTGTCTACCATATTCTCTTAGCATTGCTAACTCCCAAGACTCAAGATCCTTTAACATGACCTCTCGAAACATATGAAAGTTCCTTTGAGACCTCATAAATCTTGATGCAAAAACCACACTATGAATTTTGTCCTTCAAGGAAATATCAAACTAACTGCAGATGATAATGATCAATGTAAGAATATTCATACTTTTACCAAGACATCTCACATCACAAAACATTCCATGAGCATCGTCATACCTTATCTTTTCATAGATATTTTGCACCTTCATCAAGAATCATTGAGATTCCTTGAATACCTTTATATTATCCACTTGAAATGCTATTCCAATAGATTATTTCCTATTGCTCTGCCGTAAAAATTTGAAGATGAAAACATGACTCATAACACTTAACACATTGAGACTCAGATGTCCCAAACATATGCTTCTCTTTGTTATGGTCAAGGAGTCCTTTATGAATGATAAATATCACAACCACACTTCTATTTTTTGTTTTAAAACACCTAATCTTGACTGAGATCCCATACTCTATTTTGACACATTAATGGAATAGCCGCCACATACCCATTCAAAGCATTTCATGACTCATCAACTCCTTCCATCACTCACATTTTTCATGAATCTAGGACTAAGAATAGACAAGTTCACTTTCAAAATATATTCATACCTTCAAGTGTAGTTGTACTGACCTTTATGTAAGCTCGGACCATTTCAAACAATCTTTCAACCTTCGGACTCTATCTTGTGACTCACATGAGCCAATAATATATGATGTCTTGGCACAATTTATTCAGTCTTTCATCATACCTAGAATTTTATCAACATATCTACACAACTTCCATGAAGCAAGAACATGTTTGAATGCCTCATAAACTCAGTCAACTTAGATAACTTCAACCATCAACACTTTTGACTCAATCAACTGTAGAGCATACTTCTTCAAAATTAAATCTTCACGACAGATATTTTTTATGAATGAACATAGAATCCTCATTACTAACAAGGATATGCCTTCTCCTTACTCAAACTAGACTTCATGATACATGAAATCAAAGCTATTTTCTCAACTTGATAGGAATCTCAACCTCAAACATATTTTGACATATTAGATCAAGCCTACAATTGACCTATACTTAGAGATAGACCTCAGATTGCACACACATATATATATTTTTCAAAACCATACTATAAACTTCTAAGGACTCACGTGGGTGGAAATTACAACTGACATAATTTTTATGACATATCTAGGACAACAACCATACTTATGATTAACCAAATATCACGTAGATCTTCATGAAAATATACATACAGGATTGGTCTCCAAGAATGGATATGTAAACATTAGAAAAAACCAAAAAAGGCTACCTTATTAACTTTGATCAACATCTCCAGAGAATAATGAACCTTCAAAACACATCCATGTTTCCTTCATTAAGAAAATGTCTTCTAGAAGCCTCAAGAAGACACACAAAGCTCATCAGGTCACTAAAACAACATGTCATTATCAAATGAGCCCAAGAAATCTATCCTATTTCTTTCCTTATTGTTCATTCCATTTGAAGTTATTTCATTTTCAAGTACAATAATCTCATCTCCAAAATATTCATCTTCTAAATGGGAGCCTGATAAGCACATATGTATGTTTTCATTTGCAACAAGATCCAACAGACCTTTAATGGATTTTCCAAGCTTGAATAAATATTTCTTGACATTGTAACCACACTTTGGAACCCTGATTGATATTGAATATCCCTTTGCCATCTCTGTTTCTCTTTCCTTCAAGCCATCAACATTTTCCACCTTCTTGTCAAGTTTAGGTTCATCAGATTTCAAACTCTACTTACTAGGTTTGGAATCAATTTCCTTGACCTTTCTTGTTTACTTAACATCCTTGATTGTCATACCTGCAATCTACTCACTCTTGGGTCTGATATTTCTCTTGAATACATTATTATCTTGTCCTTTGAAAGCTTGATGCCTGTTGTTATTCCTTGGAGGTTTACCTTGATAAAAAAATTATAATGTGACCTTGTTTGTGGTAGTTGTAACACACAATGTTATTCCAACTTCTAGGCTCATACACACTAAGATTATAACCACAATGAGATGCCCTATGGCCATACTCACAACATGAGTAACATTGAACCTTGAAAGATATTTCACCATTCCATGATAACACACTCTTTAAGGACTTATTCTTGCAATCCCTAACTCTGTGACCAAAACCATTACAAGCATAGAAATATCCATTGAAATAAGCATTATACATCATAGAATTAGGTTTTCCCATAGGGTTATACCTTCTTAAATTATTCTTCTTTATCTCCTTATTTTCTTGAGATTTTGGATTAGCTTTATCATCATTCTTCATGTGTTCTCCTTTGAACTCTAGACCTGTTTTCTCACTAACAACTCTTTGGCTTTCCAAGATCCCATCAAGAGATTCAGAACTCTTCCCTAACTTCCCATACATATTCAACATAATAGAAGAATATTCTAAATAATATTCCAAATATTTAAACTTATCTTCATTTCTGAGACAAGTATCTTCTTTATCCTTTAGTGCTTTAGACATATTTTCAACTTGAGCTTCTAATATTTTGATGAACTATACATGTTCATCTTCCATGCAACTGATGTTTTCCTACAATTTATGAATTAGAGACTCAAATATCTCATACTTATTTCTCAAGGAAGCTTCAACATCTGAATATTTTCCCATTGCTTGTGCTTCAAGAGGATCTCCTTCAAGTTGTCAAACCGGCTCGAGAAGGACTGATTTGATACTAAATGTTGGAAGCACAAGGGACTGAGAGGGGGGTGAATTAGTCCATTAAAAATTTATTCTATTTCCATTCATCATTCATTATCATACATACAACCATTTTGTAGACACCTAAATTCTACTTTTGCAATCTTATTTCCAAAGTGCACACAAATCACTCTCATTATTGCCTAATCCATTATAATGAGAGTTTTCACTAATTAACTAATGTTCCTTACCAAATTATCTAATTTACACCATACTTTGATTTGTATCTCATATAATAAATATGATTTATAGCCAAGTTCAATCCTTTCCTAAAGCCTTCAATGGAGTTAGTAGATGGATATCCAAAATGGCCAAGTAGTCATTTGGAGAGGTCATTTCACCTTGTTTGGAGTAGCAATCATAACCATTTGATTTCCCTCTTAGGTCTATTTAGGCCCATTTTAGGTAATTAAAACATATTAGTAGGCATGTTTAATTAGATTTTGTTTTGTTTTCATACTATTTATGCATTCTTTTAAGCTTCAATGTTAATGTTACATTCCTAGACTTAGAACCTTGGCTAACTAGATGGAAATAGTGTTAGCTTTTCTTGTTTAGTCATGAAATTTTATTTGTAAACTTTAGGGTGCTTTCATATTCAATTAAAACATTAACCATATGTGTGTTTACTCAAACATTGAACCAACCATATATAAGAGCAAGAGAAAGAAAGTACGCAAGGACACCAAATTTAAGTCGGAAAACCTCAAGGAGAAGGAGAACCACTAAAACTCTACTTATATTACTCAAAGAAAATATATTTAGTGAAGCACCAACTTGAAAAGGATCACCAACCCTTAGTTTAGTAGAGCACCAACCCTACTAGGAGCACCAACCCCACAAGGAGACTACAACCCCATAAGGTGATCAAGCACCAATTCAAACACATGGAAATGAATGATAATTGATGAAATGTTTCTCAGACAACCTGATAGTGATCCAATTTCAGCTCGAAACTTCTTCAAACACACCAAACCCTCATCAAAACATGTTCTTCTCAAACTCGCTGAATCTCTCTTCTTCATGGGTTGAATGTATCAATTTTACTTGCACATATGATGCTCAAACTTCCTCAGGTCTTCATAGGTCTTCTTAGATCTATTCTTAACCCCTTAACACTCTCCTTCACTCCTCTATAGGTCACACTTTTTACCACAACAACAACTAGTCAAAAATGACTCATAGAACATGCTTATATACACAAATCAAGATCATAACACCTCATGGGTCGACATGACCAAGTGGGTCGATCACCCCAACAAAAAAATTAGATCAATGATTTAACAAAAATATTGTAAATATGTTAAACCCTAATTACATATTCACAACGCAATGATACCAAAATAAAGTACAACTCTGACCTAATCAATAAGCTAGAAAAATATGAAACCCTAGGTGCAAGATAAGAAATGAAGTACTTAGCTAATTTCCTAATTGATCCTGGACTCTACCAAACTAGAAGACTGATAAACAGAGGAGGAAACTATTGTTACTATTCCCAAAAAATTATGTGATTATTGGATCTTCTGGAATGGGGTGCCTTGATCAGTTTAAGGGTGCATGGGTGATGTAGACCATTATTGGGCACTTGTGATTTCTCATAACCTTAGAAATTAATTTTTTATAGTGTCATAAGATGTTAGCTAATGTTTGTTATTGATCTCCGTAGGTCGTTAGAAGATCACTGAGTTCACATGTAACCTACAAAGAGAAAGATCACCTACAAAACCCCAAAAAATATCAAATCCTAAAAAGAACAAGATGTAAATGGGGAGTCAGATTGACCCCGAAGGTCACTTGATTGAGTGAGCTTACAACCGAGCATTACACTACATTTCGGACTCCATGTAGTTCTCTCTCTCGTGAGTAGAATCGTTCCCTAGGTTACTCTTATTACAGATGCACTTGAATAATGAGCAATAACTAGATGTAGCAATGTAAATATATGTGTGGATATCAAAATGAAATTCCCCTCATATGAAGTGTATGCAGAAGAATGCATTCCCTTATCCCTTTAATGATAGCTAGATGGATGCTTTGATGCTCTTAGAATGCCTTTGGATGCAACCTTAGGTGATGGTAGTAGATGTTTAGTGCTTGGTCCTTTATTATGATCACATAACATTGTATTTATATGATTCCCTTGTTTGAATTTCATAATTAACCACTAAAAGTCGACCCATAAGAAAACAAGATGCCCAACGACTAGAAGAGGACCAAAAGAAGCGAGTAAGATATAAAGTGTTTGGGGATGCCTAGAGGGGATGAGGGTGCTGGGCACCTTTGGTGTCTAGACTCATAATAGTTGAAGAATTAAAAGTCGATGGGAAATAGGGTGTGTAAGGCCAAGAAAGAAACCAGAAAGAAAGCAAAGAGACCAAAGACAAAGTGGTCAATTAGTACTTTTCTCACTTAGGAATCATATGAATGAAAGTATGTGATTAGGACCGAGAAATGTACCCAAAGTGCATGATTTAGTTTCTAAAATTTCCCCAACTTTATGTTGTTTAGTGAATACTCAATAACATAAAGTAAATATAATATGTGTGAATAAGATTGATAGAAAAATGTGTCGAGGAGACAAGAAAAAACATGGAGTGATAAAAATGAAGAGTGGAAGCTAGAGAAGAGGAAATGACCCTAAGGGTGGAAGTGTATGTGTATATGTCACATTGCACCTATTATCATTTTCACTTGATGTGTTTGATTGATGTGACTTCTCCTTGCCATAAGGACATACTTGTAAAAGAGAAGATAAAAAGAGTAGTCAAATATGTGTATATGAAAAATTCGATCCAAGTATGTAAAAAGTATGCAAAAGTATGTAAAAATGTGAAAAGGAACATGTGCACTTGATCCATGATGAGTGAAAGGATAGAAAGGATCCTAAAATTTTTGTAGAATAATGAGTTTTTGGGAAATATCACGTGAAGAATGAGTTTTCGGGAGATCTCATGCAAAGTGCGAGTTTTTAGGTGATCTCATGCCGGGAAAAAAAAGTGTAGGGAGAAAGGTTTAGTGTTATTCTCCATCCTTTGACTACTTCCCAAAAATTTATACATCACTGCAAATGGTGTTTTCCTTCTTTGTTTAAGTTTAATCTAGTTTGATCCAACACAAAATAGAAAAATGACAGAACATGTATGCTGATTGTTGGAGGACTGTGCATGTTCGGTGAAAAGTGCTGTGCAAATTGGTGATAAATGTGTTGATTTAAGACAAATATTGTAACTTCCCCTTAGTCATAGGCACCCAGGAAGGGTCAGGGGTGCTTAGGCATTAATGTTTTGTGTTGGGTGCTAGTTTCTATCCCAAACTAAAGACCCAAGTCATATTCTCGGGTCGTTTATGAAAGCGTATATCCTGTGTTTTACTATGATTGTGAACTATTGAATGGGGTGAATGATTCACCCAATGTATGCCCCCTCATTTGGGGTGCATGCAACGTCAGTAGCAGTATGTGACCCAAAGGAGGACCGATCACAGATTTGTGACTAATACCCTACAGGTGGAGGGAATGTGCTTGGTAGAAACCAAGGCACACACAAACAAAGTGGCTAGAAACATGTGTTAGTGAAAACAAGACAAATACACATATATAAGAAAATATGTAATCTAGAAAGTAAGAAGACAATGTAGACCATGAAAATTGAGTTACAAATGTGGGAATCACTCACAATGTTGTAATAAAATTAGAGCCAAAGCGGCCAAAAATCATACGGTGTGCATACAAGACAAAAGGAAAACCTTGAAAAAAATGAAAAACAAAGGTAAATAATGACAAACAATAGCAAACAAAGTAACATATAACTATAGTATAAAATAGTCCTATAAAGTAAATGTTACACATGAAGCTCCCATTAACATGTTAAAAAGATAAAAATTATGTCAAAGTGTGTACGATCTGATAGAGTAGTATGCTAGTAAGAATAGGAAGTAGTATAAATCAAAACAATAGCACCTGTAGTTTGTACTAAAGCAGATGCCCCTATGAGCCACTATGGGGACTGGTAAGAGGTACAATGCCAAACATCCATGCTACATGTAATGATATGTGTAAAGGATGCATTCACAACTAGAATGCAAGTGAACGCACATGTTTCTATGATAAATATAATGACATACAAAGTATCTGAATAACATGGTAAGCACAGCGTACATGTAAGCATAAGTAAGCAATAGTAAATGTAACTAAGATATGTAGTATGTTGTGAATGAGAATAGAATGGAATGAAAAGTGAACGTGATAGGGGAAATGTGCCCCCGAGTGAATGAGTATTCATGATATGAGGTTCATGTATAAATACCCCTCAACAATCAAGAATGAACCATAGAACAAGAGTGCGTCATCGGGAAATGGTTTGATAGTGAATGCTAGAAATATATGATCGACAAAGTGTAGAGCATGAGAGTGCGTGAGTGTGATGAGGTTCATTTCAGATTTGTTTGCTAGATTTTATGCTTGGATACACACATAAACCTAGGCAATCATGGGATAAATCCCCTTCATTTAAACATGAATCTCCCGTGTGAGATATTTATTTATTCTAACTACTTATGTGAAAAATAAAAGTTATTTTTGGGGTATTACTTTAATTTCAAAGCTCATAAACCATAGCTAAACAACTCTGAAACAAGTAAGTAGTTGTGTTTGGGAAATTTGTGGCAAAGAGAAATGAAAAGAAAACGCAGGATAATAACAACTATAGAAAATAAATGTACTTCACAACAAGTAGATCACAGAGCTTATTGTAATAGCACATAATAAATAAACATTTAGTGATTTTCATAATTTTCAACAAATGAAAAGAAGTGCATACAAATGAAGATTCAAGATAACACAAATTTTACCAAAAACATTCTCAGTAAGCACAACAAGACTTCATCAAACAGAAAGTTCCATAGAAATCTTCCTTCTTCTTATTCAAGTCCATCTAGTTTACAAAATGAACATAAGAGAATCTCAACACAAAGTTTGAAATCTCAATGCACAAAAGTACAAGAGTTGATTGCCAAAAATTTCCCAATCCTTTGACCCGTAGGCTTCTCTCTCTATTTATAGAGTCTAGAGAGGAAATACAAATAGGAGACATTAATTAGATTTCCTCATGTGCCTAGCTACAAAACTGCAAGAAGTTTAGAATTTCTCTCCTTGAATTTCTCTCTTCGCACCCATGACATGCAAATGTTCTATAATACCAACTACCTTGAAAATTATTTATAAGTAATTTGAATTTTTCAAAATGACTTGAAGTAACAAATTTTAACCAAATTACTTAAGTCTTACAATCTTGCTTGATTACTTAAACACAACATCAGGAAATGAGAAGAAGAAGAAGAAGAAGAAGAAGAAGAAGAAGAAGAAGAATTCACTCCAACAGAAGAACATCAGTTTCGGTCTGAATTTTATCCTCTGTGTCATCCTTACTTGAATCCTCAGTCTCATCATCACTTTTCTCATATATTGTATTAATTTTCCATCAGATTTAGCAATAGCTTGTATTTTACATTTCATACCTAAGAAACACATTTGTTAAGATGTTGCTAAAGCCTCTTAATTTTATTAGGTGTGCCCCAAGATCCTTAACATCTTGGTGAAGCTTTTCCAATTTCTCCATTGAATCATAGGTGAAAGGAGTGGTGGCTTTATCCATTTCTTTCTTGAGGAGTTGAAGAAATTCTTCCATAGTACTTGGTGGCTTAACAATTATGTATCTTGTGATGAAATAGATACAATCATCCAGATTATCTATAATTTCTTCTACCTCTTCTTCTAGCACCTTCATTTCTTCCATCATTCTTCTGAGTAGCTTGGTGCGAAAAGATAGAGTCAACTCCTCTTGCTTACCCTTTTTATTGATCCCTCTAGCACAATTTGTTCTTCAATCAACACCTTCTCTTGGTAATGAATTTATTTTCTCAAGAATCTCCAACTGCAGTTCAAAAATCCCACATTCATTGTCTATTTCCAATTTCAAATTCTTCAACTGATCAAACCTACCTTGGCAATCTCTCAATCCAACTAGCACTTTTGAATATTTTTCATTTTCCTTGTCATTGATCAATTTAATCCACTCATCCATAAATTTAGCTTTATCTCCTATTTCTTCCACTTTTGTGATGATTTGAGGATTAACTTGCTCCCCTAATATCATAGGCTGAGAAGAAGACTTGGAAAATTTTGCAATAATTTCACACAATTTGGAAACTTGATCATTCAATTTGGCCTTCTCGGCCTTCTCCTTGTCTAACTTGAGAAAGAGTGTGTCAATCAAGGTTTGAGTGTCTTGTTTCAGCCCTTCTATGGTGACCTCACCCAAGGGCACCCTTGTCACAATCACATCTTATTAATCTAAATCTCCTTTTTACTTGCATGTTGCTAGAGTGGATACTTCAAAAAAATTTCCGATGACTCAATTATTAGCTTAGAAGTTACCTTAGTAGCTTTTCATTTCTTCCCTCTTTTATCAAGACTTGAGCAATTGTAGGTCCATATCTTCTATATTTATTATATCTTTAGTACTTGGGATTGTATGCAATGATAACCATGATGAGAAGTCTTGTCCCGAAGAAATAGGACTACTCGAATGAACTACCATTTCTGATCTGGTCATAGGCTGCAAAGATAGGATGTACACCTACTTCTTGTTGTGATTTAGTTGCAGTACCTTGTAATAACACTTTTTCTAATTCTTCCATTTTTTGAGTTATAAACTGATTTTTAATTTCTTTCTCCTCGGGATTCTTCTTTGCTTTCGAATCCAACTCAGATTCTTAATCTTTCGTGACCTCTTCATGCACTTGGGATTACAGTACAACCTCCAAATGAGTTTGTTCTTCACTTTCTTTCTCAATCTCTCCCTCTTCCCTACCCTCCATCTCTCTAGTTTCCACTAAAAATTTCCTCTCTCTTGTAATTATGATACAAGTCATGAAGTGAAGATCTCTCCAAGGTAGCATCATGTCCCTCACCATGCTGAGTGCTAGAATGATCATCGATGGTGGAGGAGGAGGATTTCATGGTGGAGAGAAAATAAGGGAATGAGGTGGTGGAGTCTCCACATTTATTGATGGAAGAATGAATGTAGTAGGCTTTAGTGGTGGTAAGCTAACTTCCACTTCAATAATGGGAACTTACATAATAGAGGATGAAGAAACAATTTGTGTTGATGAAAGAATAACTTTACCAATAATGACTTCAAGAATTGATGTTTGTGTGGATGATGGGTGTTCAGTCTCCCTCACTATTATGGAATTCTTGGTTGTTGATGAACTCTTTGGTCCTTTACTACTCTCACTTGGTCCTTCCTTCCTTTTTGTGCTCTTTTGACTCATTTATTTCATTACAAATTCCTCTAGACAATAACCTCTTTCAAGGAGCCAATTTGAAGTGTAAACCAGGACCCTTGATGTTATTTATTCAATTGTCTTAACCTTATTCCTCATGGATTGGAGTGGAGCATTATCTCCTCCCATTTGATTGTAAGAATCATAAATTACATTCCCATCATCAGGGAGGTCCTTAGGAATTTTTTCTAAGCCAAAGCTAATAATCGATAAATGACCATCCTGCTTATAGTCCCTTCTTTTCAATTCAAATTTCCCCGCAATTAATCCAAAAATATTCTAGTGTCGAGAGGTGCATATAATCCAAGGAGACTATGTTTTGTACTATTTTCTTGAAGTCAAAATTTTTCTTGGCTTCATAGATCTCTTGTTCATAATGATGGAACATCTCTTTCAAAATATTCCTAGCCTTATGAATACTAGCACAATGATAATTTCCAATGATGATTGGGAAACCGACAACCGATATTTGAATTTTTGAATGTAGGTCATGTAGTTCCACTAATTTCCTACATAGTTCCATCAGTATCCACTTATCATTGGGGTGTTGTTATCAGCCAATTTTGACTTTGCAAAATTATTAAAAATAATAAAAAATGAAAAATTTGAAAATTTTGAAAAGTGTTACTTTGCATGGTTCATTGCCCTCGTTGCAATTGTCTCATTTTTGTGATCGTTTTGGTCTTCATTTCATCCTTTTCGGGTAAGAACTCTTCCCGCCAGGCTTTAAATCGCGTTAAAATACATTAAAATTAATTAATTAATATTTAATTAATTAATTGCTCCTTGTTTGATTAAATTAATTTTAAATCACTTGAGAAGTATTTAATTAAATAAATATAAATTAAAAGTTCGTTCGACAAATTTTAATGCCGGGAAGTAAGCTTACGCTTCCAACTACCGGGAAGCCAATTTGGCTTCCCGAACCCGGATTTCCCTTTCTTGGCAATCTTCTTCAATTTTCCCACACGTGGGATTTTCTCTGCCAATTGCCAAATCATGGATTGGCTACGGGTAGGAAATTCCCCAATTTCAGACATGGGGAAATTGAACGGGGATTGCCAACCCATTTTTCCATTCCCATTGGCAATTTTCTATTGTTTTCCCCATTTCCCCCTGGCACTTAAGCCACTACCCGAGAAGTGAGGAAGTTAGATTAATTCCCATAACTTCCTCTGTAAAACCCATTGGAAAAAGTCATGCGAAGCTTTGCTTCTTATTTCTACTGAAGGAAGTAATATTTTATCACATTTCACAATATTGTGGACGCCATTGTGAAGAAGAAATACAAGAGGTTTTATGAAAATTCATTTGAATGACACAACCAGAGGACAGTCTAAAATAAAGAGGAAAATTCCACGCATTCTTCAAAGCCTGTCCACACACTGCGCATTAGACAAAGGAGGCACCTGGAAAATGGAACAGATTCCGATAAAACAAAGATAGAAAAATCCCTTTCAACGCATGCAAAGATAAGAAGAAGAGAAATTGTGAGTTTAAAACAAAGGAGACGCAGCCAAGGAAAAGCCACGTCCAGCCAGGTGAAATACATGCACCTAGGGAAATAAGAACATTTTCCAATAACATAAAGAATATAAAAAATCCTTTTCCACGCATTGCCAGGAAAAAAAAGAACAATTTTTAAAAAGTGCGCAGGTATTAGGCAAAAAGAACAGTGTTTAAAAGCAATAAGGAGCAGCATTAAAGAGAAGTCCACATGCCAGGGATAAAGAGAGCATCATTAAAAGGATATCAAGAAGACAAAGAACTCAAACCCCATGCGCCCATCCAAGGAGTCTCTTTACACACAGTAAGAAGAGGAAATAAAAAAAAATGTGCAAGTTTAAACGAGGCATAAGGAGACCACGTGGGGAAGAAAACCAACTCCCACACACCTATCCATGCTAGTGCATGCATGTTGGAAGAAATAGAAACGTTGGGTTTTTGTTTTTTTTTCTTTGGTAGCTTTCCACATTGAAAGGAGACCAGAAAGAAAAGGCCATGCAACTATCCACACAGGTCAAAAGAAGACATTCCACGCACACGTTGTCCAACACATCCCACGCAAGTCAAATAAAATAGCCCACACATAGCTGTAGACACATTTCTGCAACCTAAGTAAAGAGAAGTGATATTGTGTGTTCATTTCTCTTCCAACATAATTACAGATTTCATTGGAATTTCTAGCGAAGAAAAGATGGAGCAGAATTTTGTCATGATCAATCCCGATGGCGTTCAATGAGGACTGGTGGGTGAAATCATTTCTCGGTTTGAGAAGAAAGGGTTTTATCTGAAAGATCTAAAAATGATCTGTGTGGAGAGGTCATTTGTTGAAAATCACTATGATGATCTCTCCTCGAAACCATTCTTTGTTGGGTTGGTTGAGTACATAATTTCTGGCCCAGTGGTGGCTATGGTTTGGGGGGGTAAAGGTGTAGTTGCAACTAGTCAGAAAATTATTGGAGCCACAAATCCTTTAGCTTCTTATCCTGGAACCATTAGAGGTGAATTTGTTATTGAAATTAGAAGGAATGTCATTCATGGTAGTGATTTTGTTGAAAGTGCAACAAAGGAAATTACACTATGGTTTCCAGAAGGTGTGGCAAACTGACAAAGCAGCCTGCATCCTTGGGTTTACGAGTCATGAGGATTTTAATATTTTTGGCACTGACTGAGCATGAACTATTTGTACAAAATCACTAACACAAACTCCCTTCAATTCTTGCAAGGGCCAGTAACTGTTCAAACTTGTGTTTGAATCCCACGAGTTACATATAAAAAAGTGATTTTCTCATGCTCAAGCGGTGTGAAATGGATGGTGACTTACATGCAACTTGATCATTTTGATCATAGGCTCTTGCATGGTGCTCAAAATTTGAACTCAAGTTCAAAACTAAAGTCTTTTGAAGTTTGGGTTGTTCATGTTCATATTTTCTGTTTGTGGGAAACCCCATTCGAGCATTCCCAAGCATGTGCCAAGCTCTATTGTGTTCATGGAAACCTCACTATTTCCCATCTCCATTAGCTTGACTTGAGCTAATCCTTGAACACAAACTCAAACTCGCACACATTGTGCATTAGTGAACACACTAAAGTTGCTCAAACACCTTTTGTGGCTTGCACCGTTATGCCGAGAAGCATAGTTGTACTTTCAACTTCAAGACTGTTGGTCGCGAGAGCATTTCTAAGGCTAATCATGTGGTAAAAGCTTCCAAAATTGACAAAATCTGAAATAATTTGCATCTTGTGTACTCTATTGAATCTCTTGGGTTGAACAATACCCTCGGTGTCTCTTGAGTTCGGTTGGTCGAACCTCAATTCCATTAAAATGCATCACAATTTCTTTTGGTCCTGCATTTGGAGGATGTTCTAGTATTGATATGAGTGTTTCGGCCCATGGTGGTGATCTACTTTGTATAGTTCCTTGACCTCCACAGGTTAGGGTTTAGTTCATTTTTTTTGCCATTTGAGACTTGTTAAGGAACGGTTCATGCCTATTTTAGATGAAAAAGGTTTTAGCAGTTTTCTTGAGAAATATTCAAAACAGAAGATGATCCGTGAAAGGCTTTTAAATTGTGGTACATTTTCCTGGAAGTTAAAGTCATCAATCAATGTGACTAATGAGCCAATTGTTTTGGGATTCATAATAAACCATCATATAACAGGTTCAGAAATTGCTTTATTCTCTGTACGGTAGTAGCCGATGCATTCAAAGATGAGAAATTATTATTGTACCAGAGCATCAGAACTATCACTGTTGTAAAGATGATCAAATCGTTTGTTAGAATCACGCATGGTATTATTGTTACGCCACTAGTTTCTTTTGCCACTCACAAAGAGCCAATGTTCCAAATAGTGCCGGCAATTCATGTTAATAACGTGTGATTTACCAGTTCCAGAGATATTGCAGGCACCTTGTTGAAGGCTTGTAACAACATCGAATCACTCACACAAGTTATGAGGAAGCACATCAAGTGTTTGAAAAAATGGCGTAACGACTACAGTCTCGCAACAAATGAATAATTCATCATGGAAGGCTATTGGAGGATGTGGAATTAATGGTGAATGTGAATACGAATGAAGACAAAATTTCTCACACCAGGATATTGCTCAGATGGAGGGGTGGATGAATTGCTCAAGTTTCAAGCTCGACACTCTTGTCATTTGGAGGATTGCAGAGCATGGTCAATGAGTTCATTCCCGTACGACCGGGATAGGCGGACTCTTGGCCCAATGGATAAGGCACTGATCCTAGGTGTCTTGATCTAGGTGGCGCATTGTTGACTAGGATGTCTACGTGTGCGTCCAAGTCATTTAAGTGGGTCCACATGTACCCATTTCTTTTATTTATGTATTTTTCCTTAAATGACTTTTTAACTTAAGTGGTTTCTATTTTTAGTCACTTTTTAATAAAGTTGGTTTGAAAATGTCAAAGTCACTTAAGTGCCCTATTTGATGTGCATTTAAAACCCTAACTACTTTGTAACCAACGTTTGGGTTATAAAAGGAAGTCAGGAGCTCATTTGTAAGGGTGACTTTGAGAGAGGAGAAGAAAATACTTTTGCAAGCTTTGTTTCAGGAATAAACTTTGTGTTCTTTTGTGAAAAACATTTTGGAGTTAATGAAATACAAACTTTGTGTCTCATTCATTATATATTGTAACATATTATGTTCTTATGTTCATTAGATGTTAGGTGTTTGAATCTTGCATGCAAATATTATATTTGATCTTATTTTCAACATTATTAATTGGTTTCTCTAGTTCACAGTTATCAAGCTCGATTATCTACTTGCTCATGTGTGTTCCCTTTTACACGTTCTTGTTTGGCTAACTCAAACTCCATTTTATTTGTGTTAGTTATTCATCTTTCCTCTTCATGCAATATTAGGCTCTGTTTTTACCTAAATCTTGTATGTTCTTTCATTTCATTCCATTTCACTCCTTTCCGTCTTTCCATTCCATCTCATTCATTCACTTTACTTTCCATTGATGTTCCAAAAAACCCCACATAAAATTTTGAATGTACAGATGTAAATACAATTTTGGTTTTCAATAAAGGCAGCCTCACCTTCATTGAGGAGGGAATTCATTCCCACACTATTGCATGTCATTTGCATGTGTGCAAATCCATATGCTAACAGTTTTTGGCGACTCTGTTGGGGATTCAGAAATTGTTAACCAGTGCTTGGTTAAATCTTTATGGCTATCTCCTTTGCACAAGCTCCAGTTCTTCAACCGAACCTTGTGCCCGACGAATATTTCCAAGAAGACATTGCTGCCAACCTTCGAATAGTAGCTTGGGAAAACTGTGAAAGCTTGCAGCAATTTGTGGATGTTGATAGAGCCATTGACAGAGAAATCTACATCGAAGATCTTAGAAGAAGAGCACCCGCACTTGTGGCCAGAAGACCTCCTGGACACGTGCTGATCGTTGTTCACCGACGCGGTCCTCTTCCACCAAGGTAATAAGTTGTATGACTATTACAGGTAACCCACCTATCTTGCAACTAAAACTTGTTTTTGCAGATACTCAAGAAGACATATCATCAAATTTGAGGCAAGCTATTTGGGAAAAGTGCACAAATAATCATCATTTTCATTTCACGCATCGATTACTA
The DNA here is from genome assembly GCA_018340775.1 of Taxus wallichiana var. yunnanensis. Lineage (NCBI taxonomy): Eukaryota > Viridiplantae > Streptophyta > Pinopsida > Cupressales > Taxaceae > Taxus > Taxus wallichiana. Next base: position 344,004,422 of record CM031239.1, read on the forward strand.
GATAACGAAGAAGAGAAAGCCGTGAGAGTTTCTAGGGTTATTCAGGTGCAAATAGCTCAAGGAAGAGAGTGAAGAGAAAAGTCTAGAACCGGTCGAAACATTCTAGTGATCCCTTCACCATAAAGATTCCAAACTAGAAGGAAAGAGGTTTACACGAGGAGAAAAAGCTAAAGGTCGATCTGACCCCACTTTTGACTTTCAAGGAAATTTTGGTTTCAAGTTATCTCCTCCAAAGAAGAACACACCTCGTAGATTTGCAAGCCTTGCATCAAGTCCTGAAAGATCAAGCAAGGAAGGAATCACCACCAACCAGGCACTTGTCCTTGCTCACGTTATTTTACCTTCGCATATCACCTTTCTCAAATGGAAGCCAACGTCCATGGGGAATGCCATAGGCCCATTGGCCTTACCTACACGACATGAACTCCCACGAGGATCAAGAAATATTCTTCCCAAGTTCGACGGAGATGGGAAGACGTCACTGCATGACCACATTCTACCTTTTTTTGCTGCATGTGTTGTTTTTTTGGTAGAATATGAAGATTTTTTTATTCGTCTCTTTGTTGAAAAATTGCATGATATTGTTGCTGATTTAGTTTCATCATCGCCCAATGGATGTATCACAAAAGTGGAATGATATGAAAACCAAGTTTGAAAATTGATTCAAGATGGAAAAGATGAACATGCTCTTCTTGCCCAAATATCTCAAGCGAAGAAAGAGCCAATAGAACCCATGAGGAATTTCATGGCTAAATTCAACAAGATGGTGAACAAAGTTCCTGCCGGGATTCATCCTAACCTTGATGGACAAAAAGTTTCTTTATTAACACACAACAACCAGAGTGTGTTATATGCTGAGAAGGGCTAGGGTGGCTACTTTGGAACTTGCTCAATCCTTGGCCATAGAAATTGAAGATGACTTAATCATGGAAAGAAAATTCAAGAAAAATTCCCTCAAAGGAAAGAGTCAAGAAACTCCCAACATTTCAGAAATTATACTCACTAAGTTGGCTAATGATGTGCTGGCTTTGAAAAATCAAGTTGCTCAAAGTAGTAAACCTGCTCCTTACAAAGATATCCCGAGGAAAGGATACGTTCCCAACAAAGCTAGGATTGTAGGTGCTCCAACGAGGCTTGCTATTGAAGCAGCTCCCGCAACAAATTCAAAATGTGATGTCATTGAAGAAAGCGATGATGAGATTGAAGTCGTTGAGGTTGATGAGGAAGAGCCTGATTCTGAGACATCTGAACCTGAAGTTGAAGATCCTGAAGGGGAAAGTAATAATCATTTCTTTGAGTACCATTCCGATGAGGAAGACAAATATGAAGAAATTATAGAAGATATGAATAGTCAATCTTTCACCGTTTTCACATGCTCTCAGAAAAAGGAGCAAGATACCACTAAGGTGGGAGATAAAGAGGTTTCCAAGGAAACTCCCAAAGAATCCAAGACAAATGAGGCTCCTAAAGAGTCCAAGATGATTGAGGTTTCAAAGGTCAAGAGTATCTTAAAGAAAGGAGGGCCTTTGTTAGATCAATCGGTTAGTAAACCAACTACAAAGAAAGTTCCTTCTTCCACATCAGTGTTAACCAAGCCTGAGGCCAAGGTAAAAAGTGTTCCATCATCAAGTTTGAAAGAACTTATATCTGAGACTTTAAGTATGATTACTTTGTGTAATACCCCATTCGTCATTGCTCTGTTATTATTCTATGGCAACCGTGCTTCACAAGGGTGAACGCCGTTGTGTTCCCTTCAAAGCGTTGGTGTCGTCGTTTTGTTGAGCTTTCTTGCTTGCGTCGAGTGTCGATGTTTTGGTTCTTTGGCCCGCTTTGCATCCCTCGCGATTTATCCTATTAAAGGAAGACCTTGTTCTTGCTATATCGAACCTCCTGTTGATTGTTGTTTGTTGCCTGCCAGATATTTTTGCCGTAGTTTTGGTCACTCTCATGCTCGACCTCTCGATTAAATAATAATAATAATAATAATTATTATTATTATTTTTAATTGTTGTCACTTTTGTGCTAAGTCCTAAGCGAATTTTCGAACCCCGTCGGGTGTCGCAGCATTTTAAAACATAATAAAAATGAATAATAAAAGAATGGACGTCAGTTATGCTTCACAGTTGTTTACTGCCGTCAGTTTGTCGACCTAACGAAATTTTAAAAAAAAATTGAAATTTTGATTAATTAGATTAAATTTTTTTTATGGATGAGTAATTTTACCTGACTTGTTGGTGGAGGAAGTGAAAAATTTTCCTTGGGCCGCCTAAATTGTCTTTGTCAGCTTTTTTGAAATCATGTTTTGACCTTTTAGCTGGGAAGGGACGCCTCTTCCCTCCTGGCCGCACTTTTTTTGGGCTGTGTGTATCTTTTGTTTTGTTTTATTCTTCCTTCCTTGCTGCGTGGCCATCTCCAACTGGCCCTAATCTTGCTGGCCGCACTTCTCTCTTTTTTGCAAACCTGCAACTTCCTGCTCTGGCGGCGTGGGATCTTCTTGGGCGGATTTACTGTTGAATGGTGAAAAACGTGAGAAAAGTGTGTCTTTCTCTTGCTGCGCACCTGTCCCTTTTTCCTTTGTTTTTCTTCACCTTCCCTGGCCGCATTGAATCCTACTCATGCCGAATCTTTGGATGGGCGTTTGGAAAACATGGAGGAAGGTTGAGTGCATGGGGCTTTGGGGCGCCTTCCCTGCTAGCTGCGTGGGTTCGTTATGGTGGTTATAGATGAAGCTACAAGCTGGTGCAGTAGGCGTGTTACCTCCTCTTTCATTGGGTGCTGCGAGGTGTGTTCTTGTTGGGGATCCACAGCAACAGACGGCAACAGTTTTTAGCCAGGCAGCAGGCATGTTGCAGTATAGTAGAAGCCTCTTTGAGCGCTTCCAACAAGCAGGCTATCCAACTATGTTGTTACCTGTTCAGTATTGAATGCATCCTCAAATTTGGGATTCTCCTTCAAGATTATTTTTATCAAAATCGATTAAGTGACAGTAAGAGTGTTACCAGGAGACCTGATGAAATTTATTACAAAGATTCTCTATTGAGACCTTACTGGTTTTACGATGTAACTCATGGAAGAGAATCTCATAGAGGTGGATCTGTTTCATATTAGAATATTCATGAAGCACAATTTGCTTTGCAATTATGAACTTATTAGGAGATCGATGAAGGATAGAGGAATTAAAAAGAAACTTGGATGTAGTTGGATTAAAGGCAATAAAATGGTGCATGCTTTTTGTGTAGGTGACAGATCACACCCATAGGCACAGGAGATCTATGCAATGTTGGAGAAAATGTCTTGGGAGATGAAGGTAGCAGGATATTTGTCAGATTCAGAACATGTGCTGAGTGAACAGAAAGTAAAAGTATTCCTCTGCCACCATAGTGAGAAGATGGCAATTGCATTTGGATTGTTAAGCCTTCCCCGTGGGACAACTCTCAGAGTTGTCAAGAACCTTAATGTATGTGTTGACTGCCACACTGCACAGGTTTTGTCCAAGATTGTTGCAAAGAAAATTGTTGTGAGAGATGCAAAGCGGTTCCATCACTTTAAAAAAGGAAAATGTTCTTATAGAGATTATTGGTAATGCCATGTGAAGCAATCTGCAGACATAGTCTGGCACTATAACAAGGCACACTGTGCGTGCCAGGTCTGCAGTGATAAATAAGGGACCAAATTTTATTTCCAGTTTCGAAAAAAATTTATTCTATTGATACTTGCATTTACGATGATTATTATGATAGCTAAAAAAATTGATACTTGCATCTCAATTGGGAGTTGAGATAATGTTGATACTTGTATTTATAGTGGCTTGGACCACGCTTACCTGTTTTAGCTAGCCAAATGTACCTTCTACTCATTAACGAAGTATGACGGTATTGTTGTTCGTAATTCATTCCTCTGAGTTGGACTCTTATACTAATAGAGGCATATAGAGACATGATAATAAACAACCGATAGGATATCTAAATAATATATGAACTTACTGATTGGTGGAACCCTTGTTTACATAAGTATATTCTTTAAATTGTGAGATAAATATCAAAAGTATACTTACATATCCTTGATTTTCTATAAAGGTTGATACTTGGGTAATATTGATGATTATCATATGATTGACACTTGTATTTATTATAGAAGCTTAATGTCGTTGGTGCTTTTATTTAATTGAAAGATAATATTGTTGGACACTTATATATGTGAAGTAGGTTGAGGGTATTAGGTGAGCGTTATTATTACTACTGTAGTTTAATTATGATTAAATGCAAGGTTAAGGTTGCATATCTTCTAGCCACTTGGAAATTTTGTTCATATGTGTGATTTTAGGGAAGTGATCAATGATGGGTATGAAATGTATTATCATGAGATGTGCAGTTAAGATTTGAATACATGACTAGGAATTATGTGATAGGGAGTATTGCAAAATTTCATTTATTTAAATGCTAGATGGCATAAGTTATTAGGTGAGGTTTATATCTTATCATGCTCAGTTCTAGCGAATTGACTCTAGTAAATATTTGTCATGTGAGATGGAATTTTAGCAAGTAGATGAGGGATAGACTTGTAAACTTGTGCATCAACCTCAGCTGAGAAGTTCTTACATGAATCCTTTTTATATTGTTCAACTATTGATAACATACAGTGGAAAATGTAGGAGAGGATCTTGGTCTTAGTATAATGTATTTGTGGACTTTGTCATCTTAACTTTGGACACCTTGGTTTGTTTGACCATCATTGAAAATATTAAAATATTGGTTACTGCTTGTTGAGTGACCTTATTGGATTATTGGTATTTTAAGTGTGGATGTAACCTTGTTTTGTTCTGGTGAATGAGTGTTATTAAACTCTACCCTTGAAAAGAAATGTTGAGTAAATCTTGCTATGACTTATTAATAATGCGACATAAGTAAAATAACGTGGGTTGTTTAATACTTATAAAAGTTGAACTAAAAGTTATATTTAAATAAATTAACGTAGAGGTTACCAACTTGAGAGCAAGGAATTCTTTAAAGAAATCATAGGCGAGACTATCATTGTGAGTAAGAATTATATAACATGATAACCCTAGCTCCTCTAGTGAACATTATTCCTTTTATGGTGAAATTTGTAAAATAACCCTAAGGTGAAATGAACTGTTAGTTGTTAGAAGAGGATAAGATTTAATAAGCCAGAGAAAACTTAGCATTGTAAGAAGCATTGTACAAATCATATCTAGAGTCTTAGCAAACTGAAGTTAAGGATCGAAAGAGGTTACATAAAAATAAATAACCATCAATAATTTCCTCATTGTGGCTTGCCCTATCTGTAGGTGTGTTATGTGGTGGCTTCTTATGTTGTCTTGTCATGACAGAAAAGTGAACCATCCTTGGTGGGTGTGAACATTTCCATGCTTCCTTTGTGGTCATCCTTGTATTGAGTTATCCTCGAGTTAGTTGTGACCTCGGTGGTGGCATGTCGTGTCGTGTTTGTGCCAAAAAAAAAAAAAAAAGTTATCCTGTGTTTTACTGTGTTGTTTGGGTGTGAAATTATGGGTCGTTACATTTGGTATCAGAGCGAAGGTTCATGCTCTCGAACCTCTAGGATGGATTGGAGATGTGATGACTTTACATGATGGTGATGGTGTTTCATGATGGTGAAATTTTTTTTTTTTGGAAGAGTAATGTGTTTTAAGAGTGATGTGATCTATGTCATAATTGTGGTAGTGTGAACGCACATGAGGTGTATATCACTTAGTGCGCATTTGTTATCCTGATGCTGTGCTGGGAATGGGAGTTTTCTCTCTCCTTCTTGTGGATTCTATGAAGAGTTCATGTGTGAATTACTGCTTGTGATATGTGAAAAGTATTCCAATGTGGATGATGGGGTGTTGGAGCATTGTGGCATATTGTGATATGTGGGTGTGTCGATATGGGTATGACGGATTGATGTAAAGTGAAATAAGTTGTACCATGATGTTTTTACCATGTTTTAAAGAAATGTGTGTATCACCTTGTTATGTAGCAAATGAATGTTATGTTGTGATTGTTACTATGTCCATCATATGTATGAGTTGTGTGATATGTAATGATTCATGTCGTGATTTAGGGTCATACGGTGAGTGTATGAACCCTATCGTATTGTGATTGCACTTTGGGTGCAGAATGTGGTAAAGTGATGTATTGCGCCTGTGGATGTATGATTGTGATCTACCCTGTATACATACCATACGTGAGACGTTATGGTAGCTATGTGTGTACCACCATGGTGTTAGTGATGTAGTTATATGTTATGTTGTGAGCCTTACACTAACCGAACCCTGAGGGAAATCGGTAAACTGTGTATGTTTGGAGTGAGAAAATGTGTACCGTTGACCAATCACTCGAGCCGAGTACGAGATAGGAAGTGGAGCCTTACATAGGCTGAAAACCCACTTTTGTTTGTTTGGTATGTGAGACACTTGCTCAACGGGTGTCATGCATATTGTGTTTCGCGGACACCTCAGGCTCAGTAGATGGTGACATGTACTTTCTTTCTCTCTCCGATATGGTTGTCGTATGGACTCTACCTATGTGATTTTGACTATGTTGAGCCTTGTTGAAGTTGTGGCGAGATGATTCAGATTGAGATGATGACAGTTGTATTATTGATATATATTGTTACGAGCTGAGGCTCGATGTTCCGAGTGCTAGCAACTCGTTGAGTACCCCTTTGGTGGCTAGATAAGGCCACGTAGTCATAGTAATGTGCTATTCTTATATGTGTATTTTATTCGTAAATTGAACCTTTTTACTTTACTTTTGCAAGGACCAGCCGTTTTCTTGATTTCCATGTTTTACATTTTGGGCATTTCCTTGGTTTTGGTACTAACACGCAGATTTTTGCACTAACTATGGCCATTTGGTCATTTGTCTTGCTTGGTTTTGGATCTTCTTCTAAGTTTTATGATTTTACCGCCTTGCCCAAGGCTTGTACTTTGCCACTTGGCATTCTGATCAGATTGTTATGCGTTGGTTCTATTGTCGTGATGTGTGGATTAGGGTCATGGGATGCACCATGGAATGGTTGGGCCCATGGACCCGCTTCGTCATATGGGGGTACGCCCCAAGGAGTTACAGATAACTAGCGGGTTGTTGGACCACGAGTTATTATGTCACTTGGGTTGGGGGTGACGGGGCTCTATGTGCCAGGGCCATAGGGTGACCCGGCCTCATTAAAAGGAGAAAGGAGCCGAGCCTCTATGGTTGAGTGACCTGATATTCTTATGGCACTCTATGGTTGAGTGACCTGATATTCTTGATGGGGCTCTATGGTTGAGTGACCCGACTTGGTTTGGCACTATGTTTCTTTCTCTTTGGGAGTTATATGGAGTTGCTTTGTAATACTTGGGAGTAGGTGGTTATTTTCTGATGCTTCGGGTGGTATATGGTGCTTCGGGTAGTGTTATGATGTGTGTGTGCTCACGAGAGTTGGTTATGGTTGTGGCTCCCTAGTGTACCCTATGTACCTGTAGCTTTTGTTCGGGGTTATGTGAATTTTTCATCTGTGGAATTTAGGAAATCTCTGGTTGTCGTAGTACACCTTGCTCAATTATTCTATTTGTCAGTCATAATAAATGACAAGTACTATGTTATGTGGACCGTGCCTATTCCCTTCCATATTTGAGTAATCTTTTGTGATGTAATTCAGTCATGAAGTATATACTTATGTGTTTGTTAATCTATAGTGTCTTGTCTGACCCCGATAGGGTGATTGTGTAGCAGTTCATGTTGGGGCACCCACAATAAGGAATAAACTAAAACTCTTCGACAATGAAAATTTTACGAAATTAAACTAAAAATAATGTTAACGGAAAGAGACTAATGAAATAATGAATAAGAGGGAACTGCCAATCTTCACAGAACCTTGGAAGTTAAAATTTTTGCCAAATGTTCCTAAGGCCACCCCGTGGCCGTGCTTGTGCCTCTGAAATCGTAACCTTAGAACGAACCGCACCCATATTGAATATTTATTTATTTATTTATTTTTGTGGTTGTGTGCTATTTATTTTTTTTCACTATGTTATGTCGCATCGAGGACGATGCTTTCTTAAGGGGAGGAGAATGTAATGCCCCCATTCGTCATTGCTCTGTTATTCTGTGGCAATCGTGCTTCTAAGGGCTGAACGCCGTTGTGTTCCCTTTGAAACGTTGGTGTCGTCGTCTTGTTGAGATTTCTTGCTTACGTAAGTGTCGATGTTTTGGTTGCTGGCCCATAAAGCATCCCTCGCGATTTATCCTATTAAAGGAAGACCTTGTTCTTGCTATATCAAACCTCCTGTTGATTGTTGTTTGTTTCCTGCCAGATATTTTTGCCGTAGTTTTGGTCACTCTCATGCTCGACCTCTCGATTAAATAATTAGTATTATTATTATTATTTTTTTAATTGTTGTCACTTTTGTGCTAAGTCCTAAGTGACTTTTCGAACCCTGTCGGGTGTCGCAAGATTTTAAAACATAATAAAAATGAATAATAAAAGAATGGACGTCGGTTATTCTTCATGATTGTTTCATCGCCATCAGTTTGTCGACCTAACGGAATTTTTTAAAAAAAAATGAAATTTTGATTAATTAGATTAAATTTATTTTATGGATAAGTAATTTTACCTGACTTGTTGGTGGAGGAAGTGAAAAATTTGCCTTGGGCCGCCTAAATTGTCTTTTCATCTTTTTGAAATCATGTTTTGACCTTTTAGCTGGGAAGGGACGCCTCTTCCCTCCCGGATGCACTTTTTTTTTAATGTGTGTATCTTTTGTTTTGTTTTATTCTTCCTTCCTTGCTGCGTGGCCATCTCCAATCGGCCCTAATCTTTGCTGACCGCACTTCTCTTTTTTTGCAAACTCCGCAACTTCCTCGCTCTCGGCGGTGTGGGATCTTCTTAGGCAGATTTACTGTTGAATGGTGAAAAACGTGAGAAAAGTGTGTCTTTCTCTTGCTGCGCACCTGTCCCTTTTTCCCTTTGTTTCTCTTCACCTTCCCTGGCCGCATTGAATCCTGCTCACGCCGAATGTTGGATGGGCGTTTGGAAAACGTGGAGGAAGGTTCAGAGTGCGCGGGGCTTTGGGGCGCCTTCCCTGCTGGCCTCGTGGGTTCGTTATGGTGGTTATAGATGAAGCTACAAGCTGGTGCAGTAGGCGTGTTACCTCCTCTTTCATTGGGTTGCGGGGTGTGTTCTTGTTGGGATCCCACAAAGAACAAACGGCAACGATTTTAGCCAGCGTGCGAGGCATGTTGCAGTATAGTAGAAGCCTCTTTGAGCGCTTCCAACAAGCAGGCTGTCCAACTATGTTGTTACCTGTTCAGTATTGAATGCATCCTCAAATTTGGGATTCTCCTTCAAGATTATTTTTATCAAAATCGATTAAGTGACGATTTGCAGAGTGTTACCAGGAGACCTGATGAAATTTATTACAAAGATTCTCTATTGAGACCTTACTTGTTTTACGATGTAACTCATGGAAGAGAATCTCATAGAGGTGGATCTGTTTCATATCAGAATATTCATGAAGCACAATTTGCTTTGCAATTATGAACTTATTAGGAGATCGATGAAGGATAGAGGAATTAAAAAGAAACTTGGATGTAGTTGGATTAAAGGCAATAAAATGGTGCATGCTTTTTGTGTAGGTGACAGATCACACCCACAGGCACAGGAGATCTATGCAATGTTGGAGAAAATGTCTTGGGAGATGAAGGTAGCAGGATATTTTTCAGATTCAGAACATGTACTGAGTGAACGGGAAAGTAAAAGTATTCCTCTGCCACCATAGTGAGAAGATGGCAATTGCATTTGGATTGTTAAGCCTTCCCCGTGGGACAACTCTCAGAGTTGTCAAGAACCTTAATGTATGTGTTGACTGCCACACTGCACCAAGTTTTGTCCAAGATTGTTGCAAAGCAAATTGTTGTGAGAGATGCAAAGCGGTTCCATCACTTTAAAAAAGGAAAATGTTCTTGTAGAGATTATTGGTAATGCCATGTGAAGCAATCTGCAGACATAGTCTGGCACTATAACAAGGCGCACTGTGCCAGGTCTGCAGTGATAAATATGGGACCAGATTTTATTTCCAGTTTCTTAAAAAATTTTATTCTAAGCACTTGTAAGATCTAGACAAGGTGGCCGCCCTCTCCCTGACTGTACCAGGCACTGCCATGAGGCTTGCATAAGAGATCTACGTGCTGAGGAAAAGGAATGTTTTTTTTGGAATGTGTTGTAGCTGCTGGAGCCTTGGTTCGACGTGGCCGCATTGAGGAAGCCCCAAACAGGCATGATAAGACTAACCCTCTCTCTTAATGATTTATTTCCTTTAGCATTTGGATAAATCGACCTTTGCAATTTTGTTCGACTGCTGTAGATGTGGGTTTCTTTTGGAATGTTGATGTGTTTTTATTTTACTAAATAAATAGCGTTTGGACTCTGGATATTATATAACATGCATTTACATATATTGACTCTTTCTTGAAAGAGATGCCCAGAAAGAGATGGGTTTCAAATGACTTTTAATCATAATTGCATGAACTGATCTCTCTCCTCCTTTACAGTTTATCTTATTTACTATTTGAGTAGAAGAAATCTCTACATCGATTCTTGCCTACTGATCTTATAATGTTGGTTTATCTTTTTGCCTTGTTTCTTCCTTTGAATGATGGTTTCTGTAGAAAATATTATGGAGCGTGAATGAGGTTTATAATTTTTCTTGTATTGTTTATATTATGTAGAACATGGCTTGAAAACGGGAATTTTCTTGGAAGACTGTGTTTGTCTATTAATGTGGATTGATAATAATATAAACCCCCCCATTAGGATTGGAGGTTTCTATTTGGGGAGAGTCGTACTGGTTTTACTGGTCCTTTCTAGATACTATCCGACTCCTTTGATTATCGTTTACCTTGGGGATTATTGAAAACCCCTCACCAGGCCCTCTACTATTATTATTACTATGAGCTTATTTTAGATTGGAACCCTCTTGAAGCATGCGTTAATGGGTTTTCTATGACCTTTACGAATATGTTATGCACGCAAGTCATTATCCTGTGTGGATAATTCTTTGGCTTAATTTTGAGGCACTACTTGGATCTTTGAATCGGTTAAAGTAATATTGGATACATCGAACTCTCATGAATGATGACATTCTTAAAGTTTGATTGATATGTGATGTCCTCATGCATATGAATTCAGGCAATGCTTGAAATATGAAATTATAAATTTATCCTATACTTTGACCTTGAAGCTTGTCGAAAGACTTTTTGGTAGGAAAACAGATGAATAGGGAAGTTAATATAACTACCCTAAAATGGAGTCATGCATAGCCTTAAGTAAAGGTGACAGCTACCATAATGGGACGGTGCATACCATGTATGACAGTAAGGATATAAGTCCACCTGAAATTATTTAACTTTATTATATAGGACAATGATTAATACCCATAAATTGAGATATGCAAGTGGAGGTTGAATTATATAATATGATATATTATGTTATCAGGTAACCAGTAAGGATAAATATGTTATTTCAATACTTGGTTAACGCGTGGAATATTTTCTGGCATTTACGATGATTATTATGATAGCTAAAAAAATTGATACTTGCATCTCAATTGGGAGTTGAGATAATGTTGATACTTGTATTTATAGTGGCTTGGACCACGCTTACCTGTTTTAGCTAGCCAAATGTACCTTCTACTCATTAACGAAGTATGACGGTATTGTTGTTCGTAATTCATTCCTCTGAGTTGGACTCTTATACTAATAGAGGCATATAGAGACATGATAATAAACAACCGATAGGATATCTAAATAATATATGAACTTACTGATTGGTGGAACCCTTGTTTACATAAGTATATTCTTTAAATTGTGAGATAAATATCAAAAGTATACTTACATATCCTTGATTTTCTATAAAGGTTGATACTTGGGTAATATTGATGATTATCATATGATTGACACTTGTATTTATTATAGAAGCTTAATGTCGTTGGTGCTTTTATTTAATTGAAAGATAATATTGTTGGACACTTATATATGTGAAGTAGGTTGAGGGTATTAGGTGAGCGTTATTATTACTACTGTAGTTTAATTATGATTAAATGCAAGGTTAAGGTTGCATATCTTCTAGCCACTTGGAAATTTTGTTCATATGTAAGCAGATTTTAGGGAAGTGATCAATGATGGGTATGAAATGTATTATCATGAGATGTGCAGTTAAGATTTGAATACATGACTAGGAATTATTTGATAGGGAGTATTGCAAAATTTCATTTATTTAAATGCTAGATGGCATAAGTTATTAGGTGAGGTTTATATCTTATCATGCTCAGTTCTAGCGAACTGACTCTAGTAAATATTTGTTGTAGATGGAATTTTAGCGAGTAGATGAGGGATAGACTTGTAAACTTGTGCATCAACCTCAGCTGAGAAGTTCTTACATGAATCCTTTTTATATTGTTCAACTATTGATAACATACAGTGGAAAATGTAGGAGAGGATCATGGTCTTAGTATAATGTATTTGTGGACTTTGTCATCTTAACTTTGGACACCTTGGTTTGTTTGACCATCATTGAAAATATTAAAATATTGGTTACCGCTTGTTGAGTGACCTTATTGGATTATTGGTATTTTAAGTGTGGATGTAACCTTGTTTTGTTCTGGTGAATGAGTGTTATTAAACTCTACCCTTAAAAAGAAATGTTGAGTAAATCTTGCTATGACTTATTAATAATGTGACATAAGTAAAAATAACGTGGGTTGTTTAATACTTATAAAAGTTGAACTAAAAGTTATATTTAAATAAATTAACGTAGAGGTTACCAACTTGAGAGCAAGGTATTCTTTAAAGAAATCATAAAGTAGACTATCATTGTGAGTAAGAATTATATAACATGATAACCCTAGCTCCTCTAGTGAACATTATTCCTTTTATGGTGAAATTTGTAAAATAACCCTAAGGTGAAATGAACTGTTAGTTGTTAGAAGAGGATAAGATTTAATAAGCCAGAGAAAACTTAGCATTGTAAGAAGCATTGTACAAATCATATCTAGAGTCTTAGCAAACTGAAGTTAAGGATCGAAAGAGGTTACATAAAAATAAATAACCATCAATAATTTCCTCATTGTGGCTTGCCCTATCTGTAGGTGTGTTATGTGGTGGCTTCTTATGTTGTCTTGTCAAATAGAAAAGTGAACCATCCTTGGTGGGTGTGAACATTTCCATGCTTCCTTTGTGGTCATCCTTGTATTGAGTTATCCGCGGAGTTAGTTGTTACCTCAGTGGTGGCATGTTGTGTCGTGTTTGTGCCAAAAAAAAAAAAAAAAGTTATCCTGTCTTTACTTTGTGTTGTTTGGGTGTGAAATTATGGGTCATTACACTTTGCCTAAATTTGATATCATTGATCATATAAATAAAACAAAAATCTGCATGTCACAGGCAAAGTACTTGAAGTCAAACAAGGATCAACTTGAGAAATTTGTCCAATTTATCAAAGGAAAATCTAATGTTCATTCCTCCAAAGGAATTCTAAAAAATCCCAAAGATGGGAAAACTCAAAATATTGTGGCGGCCACTACACCTTCAAATGAAAATATCAAACCTTTCTTTGTGCCCTTTCTGATCAATGGATGCAAATTAAGTAATTGCATTATAGACTCTTGAGCCTCGAATAATGTGATGCCAACAAAAGTAGCACATGCTTTTGGTTTGACTTGTACAAGAACATTCAGATCATGTTACTCCATGGAAACCAAACAAGTTCCTCTAATCGGGTAGATTAAAGACGCCCAAATGGTTTTAGCCCAATTCCCTCAAAAGCGAGTTAAGGTAACTATTCTAGTTGCTAATATTCCCGCCTCGTATGGAATGTTATTGAGCAGGAAATTTTTCAGGGATTTGGGTGGTGAGATTCAAATGGACTGGTCTCATGCCATGATTCCTTTCAATGGAGAAATGAAGAAGCTTATGCCTCGAAGCTCGGAAAATTTCATGGTAACTAAAACTCGCAGATCCTCGCGCATGCATCCTTTCCAAGGCTGAAGTATGGGTAATTATATGATGACTACAGAAATTCATACCCCTGAGATCACTTTCCAAGATTCCAATGAGATCTAGACTCTTGAGTTTGATGGAAGTTGTTGCTCAACGGGCTCTAGTGCAGGAGTGGTGCTCATATCTCCAAATGGTAAAATATTTCCTTTTTCCTACAAACTCAAATTTTCAAATACTAATAACACTGTAGAGTACGAGGCATTAATCCTTGGCCTTCAAGCTGCAGAGGAGAAAGGGATCAAAAATTTAGAAGTCTTTGGAGATGTGGAATTGATCGTGAAACAAGTAAGAAATCAGTTCCAAGTAAAGAATGATCATTTGAGACACTACAGAAATAAAGTGTGGGACGCAATCGAAGTCTTCGATGCCTTTTCCATAAAATCTGTCCCTCATGAAAAGAATGAAAAATGGATTCTCTAGTAGTCTCAACTTCATTAATGATTCCTCATTCAGATTTGATCAAGAAAAATACACCATTGAAATGGTTTTTAGGCCAAGTGTTCCTGATAATGCAGAAAATTGGCAAGTATTTAATGATGATCAACAAATTATTGCCTTCTTGGAAAAGAGAGAAAATTTGAACAGTTGTACTTTGAAGGAAGTGATTCAAAGATTTTGCGAATCTACTACCTCACCCATTCAGGAAGGAGTTGAGAATGAAGATCTTGGTGATGGCATCATTCAACTCAAAGGAAATAAAATTCCCAAAGGATTGGTTTCACTTGAAGAAATTTTTGACAAACATGACAGGTTTATCAAAGAGAAAGAGCAGGCAGGACCTGCGAATTCTTCCTCAAGCTATGAGAAAGTTAACATCGGTACAAAGTATAAACCTCTCCTAATCAATATTGGCAAGTATTACTCACCTGAGGAGTGTAGGAAATTCATAAGTCTACTTACCAAATATTCTGACGTTTTGGCTTATTCATATGAAGACTTGAAGTCTTTCCAACCCAGGGAAATGGAGCATGCCATACCCTCAAGCTTGGTGCAGTTCCATTCAGGTAGAAGCAAAGACAATATAATCCCAAGATTGCAGGGACAATATTTCATGAAGTTTAAAAGATGCTAGATGCACGAATAGTGTTTCCTATTCGACATTCGACCTGGATAACTAATATTATACCGGTTCATAAAAAAATGGAGAAATTAGGATTTACGTGATTTCCGCAATCTTAATCAAAGCTTCCTTTAAACATTATCGAAATTGAAAATGGGTTGTTCCCCGTATGTACATAGGTAATTAGGATTTTGGTTTGTTTGTTTCCCTTTTTCGGTCTCCTCTCTTGTGTCACCCCAATTTTGTCCCCCATCATTTTGAGATCATGTTCATTAATATTTTTGTCTGGGTCCGTTTCTTTGCGTCCATGAAGCCCTTGTCCCCAATCGAGCTAGCTATTATCAACCAATTTTGACTTTGCAAAATTATTAAAAATAATTTTAAAAATGAAAAATTTGAAAAGTGTTACTTTGCGTGGTTCATTTCCCTCATTGTGATCGTCTCATTTTTGTGATCGTTTCGGTCTTCATTTCATCCTTTTCGGGCAAGAACTCTTCCCGCCAGGCTTTAAATCACGTTAAAATACATTAAAATTAATTAATTAATTGCTCCTTGTTTGATTAAATTAATTTTAAATCACTTGAGAAGTATTTAATTAAATAAATATAAATTAAAAGTTCATTCGAGAAATTTTAATGCAGTGGAAAGTAAGCTTATGCTTCCAACTGCCGGGAAGTCAATCTGGCTTCCCGAACATAGATTTCCCCTTTCCTGGCAATCTTCTTCAATTTTCCTGCACGTGGGATTTTCTCTGCCAATTGCCAAATCATGGATTTGCTAACAGTAGGAAATTCCCCAATTTCCCACATGGGGAAATTGAACGGGATCGCTAACCCATTTTTCCATTCCCGTTGGCAATTGTCTGTTGTGTTCCCCATTTCCCCGGCACTTAAGCCACTACCTAAGAAATGAGGAAGTTAGATTAATTCCCATAACTTCCTCTGTCAAACCCAAAGTGGAAAAGTCATGCGAAGCTTTGCTTCTTATTTCTTCGAAGGAAGTAATATTTTATCACATTTCACAATACTGTGGACGCCGTTGTGAAGAAGAAATACAAGAGATTTTATGAAAATTCATTTGAATGACACACCAGAGGACAGTCTAAAATAGAGAGGAAAATTCCATGCATTTTTCAAAGCCTGTCCACACATTGTGCATTGGACAAAGGAGGCACTGGAAAATGGAACAGCTTTCCAATAAAACAAAGATAGAAAAATCCCTTTCAATGCATGCAAAGACAGGAGGAAGAGAAAGTGTGAGTTTAAAAAAAAGGAGACACAGCCAAGGAAAAGCTGCTCCCAGCCAAGAGAAATACACGCGCCTAGGGAAATAAGAACAATTTCCAATAAAATAAAGAATATAAAAATCCTTTTCCATGCATCACAGCAAAAATAACAGTTTTTAAAAATGCGCAGTATTAGGCAAAAAGAACAAGTGTTTAAAAACAACAAGGAGCAAAGATTAAAGAGAAGTCCACGCTCCAGGATGAGAGAGCATCATTAAAAGGAAAGCAAGAAGACAAAGAACTCAAACCCCACGCGCCCATCCGAGGAGTCTCTTTACACACAACAAGAAGAGGAAATAAAAAAATTGCATGTGTTTTAACGAGGACTAAGGAGACCATGTGGGGAAGAAAACCAGCTCCTATGCACCTATCCACGCCGGTGTGTGCATGTTGGAAGAAAAAGAAACGTTGGGTTTTTGTTTTTTTTTCTTTGGTAGCTTTCCATGTTGAAAGGAGACCAGAAAGAAAAGGCCATGTAATTATCCACGCAGGTCAAAAGAAGACATTCCTTACACGTGTTGTCCAACACATCCCACGCAAGTCAAATAAAATAGCCCACACACACACTGTAGACACGTTTTTGCAACCTAAGTAAAGAGAATTGATATTGTGTGTTCATTTCTCTTCCAGCATAATTATAGATTTTGTTGGAATTTCTAGCAAAGAAAAGATGGAGCATACTTTTTTCATGAACAATCCCGATGGTGTTCAATGAGGACGGTGGGTGAATTCATTTCTCGGTTTGAGAAGAAAGGGTTTTATCTCGAAAGATCTGAAAATGATCGTGTGGAGAGGTCATTTTTTGAAAATCACTATGATGATCTCTCCTCGAAACCATTCTTTGTTGGGTTGGTTGAGTACATAATTTCAGCCCAATGGTGGCTATGGTTCGAGGGGGTAAAGGTGTAGTTACAACTAGTCGAAAAATTAATGGAGCCAAAAATCCTTTAGCTTCTTATCCTAGAACCATTAGAGGTGAATTTGTTATTGAAATTAGAAGGAATGTCATTCATGGTAGTGATATTGTTGAAAGTGCAACAAAGGAAATTACACTATGGTTTCTAGAAGGTGTGGCAAACCGATAAAGCAAAGCATGTATCCTTGGGTTTACGAGTCATGAGGCTTTTAATATTTTTGGCACTGGCCGAGCATGAACTATTTGTACATAATCACTAACACAAACTCCCTCCAATTCTTGCAAGGGCCGGTAACTGTTCAAACCCGTGTTTGAATCCCACGAGTTAATAATGGAGAAAGTGATTTTTCTCATGCTCAGGCGGTGTGAAATGGATGGCGACTTACATGCAACTTGATCATTTTGATCATAGGCTCTTGCATGGTGCTCAAAATTTGAACTCAAGTTCAAAACTAAAGTCTTTTGAAGTTTGGGTTGTTCATGTTCATATTTGTCTATTCGTGGGAAACCCCATTCGAGCATTCCCAAGCTTGAGCCAAGCTCTATTGTGTTCGTGGAAACCTCACTATTTCCCATCTCCATTAGCTCGACTCGAGCTAATCCTTGAACACAAACTCAAACTCGCACACATCGTGCATTCATGAACACACTAAAGTTGCTCAAACACCTTTTGTGGCTTGCACCATTACGCCGAGAAGCATAGTTGTACTTTCGACTTCAAGACTGCTAGTCGCGAGAGCATTTCTAAGGCTAATCCTGTGGTAAAAGCTTCCAAAATTGACAAAATTTGAAATGATTTGCATCTTGTGTACTCTATTGAATCTCTTGGGTTGAACAATACCCTCGGTGTCTCCTGAGTTCGGTTGGTCGAACCTCAATTCCATTAAAATGCATCATAATTTCTTTTGGTCCTGCGTTTGGAGGATGTTCCAGTATTGATATGAGTGTTTCGGCCCATGGTGGTGATCTACTTTGTATAGTTCCCTGACCTCCACAAGTTAGGGTTTAGTTCATTTTTTCGCTGCCATTTGAGACTTGTTAAGGAACGGTTCATGCCTATTTCAGATGAAAAAGGTTTTAGCAGTTTTCTTGAGAAATATTCAAAATAGAAGATGATCCGTGAAAGGCTTTTAAATTGTGGTACATTTTCCTGGAAGTTAAAGTCATCAATCAATGTGACTAATGAGCCAATTATTTTGGGATTCATAATAAACCATCATATAACAGGTTCAGAAATGGCTTTATTCTCTGTACGGTAGTAGCCGATGCATTCAAAGCTGAGAAATTATTATTGTACTAGAGCATCAAAACTATCACTATTGTAAAGATGATCAAATCATTTGTTAGAATCACGCATGGTATTATTGTTACGCCACTAGTTTCTTTTTCCACTCACAAAGAGCCAATGTTCCAAACAGTGCCGGTAATTCATGTTAATAACATGTGATTTACCGATTTCAGAGATATTGGAGACACCTGTCAAGGCTTCTAACAAAGATCGAATCACTCACACAAGTTATGAGGAAGCACATCAAGTGTTTTTGAAAAAATGGCGTAACGACTACAGTCTCGCAACAAATGAATAATTCATCATGGAAGGCTATTCGGAGCATGTGGAGAATTGTGTGTAATTGTGAATGTGAATACGAATGAAGACAAACTTTCTCACACCGGGATATTGCTCAGACGGAGGGGTGGATGAATTGCTCAAGTTTCAAGCTCGACACTCTTGTCATTTGGAGGATTGTAGAGCACGGTCAATGAGTTCATTCCCATATGACCGGGATAGGTAGACTCTTGGCCCAATGGATAAGGCACTGATCCTAGGTGTCTTGATCTGGGTGGCGCATAGCTGACTAGGATGTCTACGTGTGCGTCCAAGTCATTTAAGTGGGTCCACATGTACCCATTTCTTTTATTTATGTATTTTTCCTTAAATGAATTTTTAACTTAAGTGATTTCTATTTTTAGTCACTTTTTAATAAAGTTGGTTTGAAAATGTCAAAGTCATTTAAGTGCCCTATTTGATGTGCATTTAAAACCCTAACTACTTTGTAACCAACTTTTGGGTTATAAAAGGAAAGTTAGGGGCTCATTTGTAAGGGTGACTTTGAGAGAGGAGAAGAAAATACTTTTTGCAAGCTTTTTTCAGGAATAAACTTTGTGTTCTTTTGTGAAAAACATTTTGGAGTTAATGAAATATAAACTTTGTGTCTCATTCATTATCTCTTGTAACATTTGATGTTCTTGTGTTCATTAGATGTTAGGTGTTTGAATCTTTGCATGCAAATGTTATATTTGATCTTATTGTCAATCGGTTTCTCTAGTTCACATTTATCAAGCTCTAATTATCTACTTGCTCATGTGTGTTCCCTTTTACACGTTCTTGTTTGGCTAACTCAAACTCCATTTTATTTGTGTTAGTTATTCATCTTTCCTCTTCATGCAATATTAGGCTCTATTTTTACCTAACTCTTGCATGTTCTTTCAGTTCATTCCATTTCACTCCTTTCCTTCTTTCCATTCCATCTCCTTCATTCACTTTTCTTTCCATTGATGTTCCAAAACACCCCCCACATACAATTTTGAATGTACATATGTAAATACAGTTTTGGTTTTCAATAAAGGCAGCCTCACCTTCATTGAGGAGGGACTTCATTCCCACACTATTGCATGTCATTTGCATGTGTGCAAATCCATATGCTAACAAGTATCTTGGGAGCTTGAGTGGTGTGCCTCAGAAACCAAAAACCCTGAAATATGTGAAATTGACAAACTGAATAAAGATACATCCATATCAAGAAACAATGTCCAACGCTCGGATTGGTCACCCCTTTTCCTTCATCTCAGTATTGAGCTTGCAAATGATTTCATAGAAGAAGTAATCATTCACCTTCCTATATGATTTGAAATACTCGGGTAATACCAACTGTGGATAATATTCATATATAGGGTCAGACTATATAAGAGGTCATCTTAAAATTGAAAGACTATCTAACCACTTTTAGCTAATGATCAATATTGTCACTTATGATCTCATCCTAGTTGATCAATGCATTAGGCTTGTTGGCCTCAATTGTTTTGATGAAATAATACATCCATGTGAAGAAATTCTTAGCATTTTTCTCTCCATTGATCCTACATAACAACTGAGTTATGTCATCTGCTTCCTAGATAAGATCTGACCTTACAATGGTTTTTATAAACGGATGGATTCTTTCTTCCCTTCAAGTAGCTCAAATTCATGATTCTAATATAGTCACTAGGGTTATCCTCCCATTTCTTAATGGCCTTTTCCATATTCACATCCAACACATTTTCCTTTGTGGGGATCTTCAAGAAATAATTGAAAAATTGAGTATCAAGTCTCACCACTAGATTTCCTAATGTATCTTTAACTGACCTAGTTAGAGGATCATAAAACTTGGCACATTCCAAAACAAATTCAAGTGACTGGGCAACACTAGGAAATGCAGTTGCTTGTATTAATCCACTGTTGGTTAGGTGCCTGCATCAAAGGTGTCTTCCTTATTGCTTTAGATCTTTCTATAAGTTCAGTTGTAGATACATGCCCCATGTCTTTGTCACTAATCTCAACAAGCTTAGATACAACACAAGATTCAACTGGATAACCCTTATATTCATACTTCATCTTATCTCCTTGTGTTTCACTGACTGGCCTAGATTTAGATTTTCTTTTTCTTTTTCTAGCCTTTGAGGTTTCTTCAACTACAAGATTGGGATCCTCCTGGATAATGGCAACCTCTTTTAATTCTAGTGAATTTTTTCCTACCACCTACTAAGATGGAAATAATTATCCCTACTTAAGATACATATTTCAAGTCATGTTATTGATATATTATAGGTAACTTCAAGCCTAAGAGAATATCCAACACTTATATTAATGTGAATTTGCACACAAGTACTTTATAAGTGAAGTTCCAAGTTTTAAGCATGCAAGCTTGTTATCTCAATGAAGTGTAGGTTTACAAGAGGCATTTTCTTGCAATTTTTAAAGCAAGTCAAGAGGAGGAGTTCGGTTTAGCACAAAACATTGGGAAATAAGAGTCCTTGAAACCCACTTTACAAAGACTTTTTAAGTAATGGGTGATCGGTTCCCCACAATGAATAGGAAACATACACTAAACACAAGTCTTACGAAATAGAGGGTTTATTTCACGCAAAAATAGTGAAATTAATATAGATTCAAAACTACGCAAAGTATTGGGAAGTAATAGTGATCCGGATCTTCACAAAATATGAGCACTAATAATGGTTCAAAACTAAGCAATGTACTGAGGAAGTAGAAAGGGGTCGCAAACCCGCGAAACATAGGTGAGTAATAAAATCCCAAAATTTTGTAGAACGTAAGAAGGCAGTAGCAATGATTAGGAATCTTGTAAGGTTAAGACTTCAAGTTGAGTGGGGTCAATTTTCCGTAAGACACACGGGGAAGAAAAAGTAATTTAGTTTTCTTAACATAACTAGGGAAAAACCAAGGTTTAATTCACGAGATGATATTTCAAATAATTTTGGCATAAAACAGCCATGAACACAACTAAGTCTCAAACCCTAAACCCTTTCAACCAATTTGACCTAACTCCCAAATAATTTCATGAAAAATAGACCTTACAGAACTAAGAAGGTCTTGACATGATGGATAAACAAATTCAGAAAAACAACAACGGAAATGAATGGGAAAAACTTAAAAAGAACGAAGAAAATGAAGTAAATACCTTATCCACAAATGGGTCGAGGTCAAATCACTCAAAAATATATTTAATCATCTAGCTTGAGGTTGCTTGGGACTTGCAGAGGTGATTACTTCACTTGAGTAATGAGGATGCATAAAAATGATGTGGAATTACTTTTGTTTTTATATAGTCGACCTCATTAAACACGTATCGTACCAATGCCACATCATCATGTACTTTGGGGCAGGTTTAGTGAATTACTTTTCTTGTTTTTTGTTTATGAAGTAATGAGTAATTGTAAACCCTGATTGGGTCAAGTTTTGTGGGTTTTCACTTTAGCTTTACTTAACTACTTAACTTTGCTTTAAGGAGTAAAGTAGTTTGAAAAAATCGTAAGGTTAAGCTCATGGTTCACAAAGTTTTGATTGAGCTTTTCTTAACCAATTAAAGTTAGTTGGAAATGCCGACAAGCTAAGTGTCTCGGGCTTTTCAGGGTTAGCCAACCGCTTAGCTTAGTTGCCTTCTGTAAGTAAAGTAATATCATTTTAGCGCAAAGAAGGAAGTAACACAAATCGGGTTTGCGAGGTTCCTTTACTTAGTTATTTTAAGAAGGAAAGTAACTATGTAAACCTACAAAACATAGGTGGTGCAAATTAGGTTTAAGATGGAAATTTTTGCAAATCATGAAGTAGAGTAGCTTGAAAAACCCAAATTCTTAATAGGCTAAATACTTAGCTTATATGACTTTTGAACAATTTTGGACAAATGGGTATTTTCCAACTGCTTCCAAACAACCTCTTGCAACATTCTAAATAAATCTAGAATAATCCTGCAATCTAAATGAGTTAAGGAAATAAACTAAACAATGAAAACCTACTCAAGGGGGAAAAAGAAACACCACCACAAACCTTCACAAGGAAAGAATACCAAAATTTTAAAGGGGTACCACAAAAATTCCAAATAAAATCTTGGGGACACCAGTTGGCTCTATCTTTGGACATCTTTATTTCTTATCTATATGGAAGAAATGAAGATGAGATCCCAACATCTCTGGTTTTGAGCCTTGTTCATTGGGTTGGGGCTCAAAAAAAGGGAAACACAAAACTAAAAAACCACAACAAAAACACTAAGACTTTATTTATATACATACATGTTTTACCCTGAATCCTCAGTTCTTGAAAAACTTCAAATGTTGCCCATTGTATGGCAGAAAAACTCAACTCCATCCTAATAGGCAAGGATGAAACTATCCTCTTTAGTAACTATCTTGATTATGAATGGTAATTTCCACAGTGAATCAAACTTCCCATGCATGCCATTTGGTTCATTCTGCTTATACCATAGGAGGAGCCAGTCTCCAATCTCAAACTTTCTGTCTCTAGCTATTTTTTCAAACACTTTCTTAACCTTCGTTGATGTTCAACCAACCTATCAGCCACTTGTGTACGTATTTCTTGTAACTCAACCACGTACATAATCCTTTTGTCGAGTGCATCTTGGTAGGTAACATCCTCAATGGCTTTTGTTAATTGCAGAGAAAACATTTTAATGGTAATGGGTATCTCAGCATCCATCCCATAAAACAATTAAAAAGGAGATATACCTATTGCCCTTTTAGGTGTGATCTTGTCAACCTAGAGTGTGTCAAAAATCCTCTTATGCCATGTCCTTTGAATCTGCTTAACCATCTTTCGAACAATTGTTATCAAGTTTTTATTGCTTGATTCAACTTGTCCATTTCCCCAAGGATAATAGTTAAAGGAATGCACCAACTGAACACCATATATATCAAAAAAATCAATTAACTCTTTAGAGGAAAAATTCACATCATTTTCTGTTACTATCTTATGATGGACACCAAACCTCTAAATCATATTTTCTTTAATTAAATTACACACCTCCTCGAAGTAGCATTCTTAACGGGAATAACCTCTACCCATTTACTGAAATAATAAGTTGTTATGAGAATGTAATGATGACCAAAACTTGAGGGTGGGTTCAACATACCAATGAAATCAATGCCCCATTTTGGAATGGTTCATTTATCACAATTGATTTTAATGGTAATCTTTGGCAACTTCACACGTCCGAAGAATTGCTTTGACATGTTTAACACTTAGACACCCATTCTGCATTATCTTGGAAAAGATTGGGCCATTAGTACCTTGTCGGGAAGAATTTTATGTATGGTCACCCCTGGTTGAGAAGTGGCCTCTACATGATTTTTCATGAAACTTCCAAGTCATGATATGTGTAAATAGTCTTAGAGCAAGTGGGATCAAATGGAATGTATGGCCAATAATAATTATTCATGAAAAGCATGCATGTGAAAGGAGAAAGCGTGGACGTAGATTTATCATGAGAAGATGAAGAAGGTGGTATGATGTCAATGTATGGATATGCTCCGATAAAGTACCATATCATTAGTAGAAGGATGGGGAGAGATTGAAGCAAAAGGAACAAAATCTAATGCACAAACAATTCCTTCAAGCAAAGGAAAGTTTTCCTTAAATTTAGTGGGTCAAAGATCAACAACCTGGATGCGCATTGAAGTGGGAATATGTAATGAAGATTTGGATCTATGTTGCAATATTGGAATGGGATACTATCACTAGGAAATGTATATTAAAATCCTCATGTAGGAATTTAACAAACTGGTGAAGCTGTAGAAGGCATTGTTTGCATTTTGTGAATCCATGGCCTTCCGAGTAAGCAATTATATGGAACAGGAAATCAATAACAAAGAATATTGTAAGAACTATTTTTGGCCCAACTATGATAGGTAAATAAATTTTTCCCATGCATGGACGCATGGTAGAATCATATGCCTCAAGAGAAATAGAAGTTGGCTTAATATTAGCTATAAAAAGGCCTACATTACGAATGAATAATAAAGTGCAAAGATTGAGATCAGATCCATTATCGAATAAATTTTTCTTAACCCCCAATTATAGATGCATACTCGTATATATAGGGGAGGATAATTTTCATAAAAAAATATTATCAACTACAGTAGATGGAAAAGTAAGTTGTTGAGAAAATACATCTACAAATGTTTGATATACTATGTCGAATGAGTAGTAGAAGGAATGTGATTATTTTTCCAAGAGAGAGATGATTTTAGCATGACAATCCATATTGACTAGCAAGAAATCATAAATAGAAATATCCATGATGAGAGGATCCTAAGAAAAATGAAAGAAGTGATGAAATAAGGACCTAAGAGTGTTCGAATGAGATAGGTTCACCAAATGATTTAACAAAAATATTGTAAATATGCTAAACCCTAATTACAGAGTCACAACGTAATGATATAGCAATAAAGTAAAGATATGACCTAAGTAATAAGATAGAAAAATATGAAACCCTGTGTGCAAGAGAAGGGATGAAGTACTTAGCTGATTTCACAATTAATCTTGGATTGTTCCAAACTAGAAAAGGGATAAACAAGAGGAGGAAATTATCATTTTTGTGCCTCAAAAAATTGTGTGACTATCATATCTACCTAGATCGGGGTGTCTGGATCGGGTCGGGGGTACCTAGGCATTGTAGACCACCGTTGGGTTCCGTGATGCTCGAGAACCTTAGAAATTAATTTTTACAAAGTGTCACAAGATGTTCTTTTTGATCTCTTGTAGGTCATTGGAATATCGTTGAGTTCGCTTGTAACCTACAAAGAGAAAGAACAACTACAAAACCTCGAAACATATCAAATCGTAAAAATAAAAAGATGCAAATGGAGATTCAGAATAACCTTGATAGTCACTCGAGTAGTGAGCTTATAACCAAAAGTTGCACTACATTTCGGACTCCATGTAGTTACGTGTCATAGAATCATGCCCTAGGTGGCTCTTATTCCGAAACACTTAAATAGCAAGAAATAAATAGATGTAGCAATGTACATAGATATGTGGATATAAAAATGAGCTTCCCCTCCTCCGAAGTGTATGTAGAAGAATGCATTCCCTTATCCCTTGAATGATAGCTAGATAGATGCTTTGATGCTCATAGAATGCCTTTGGATGCAACCTTAGGTGATGGTTGTAGATGCTTAGTGTTTGGTCTATTATTATGATCACATAGCGTTGCATTTATATGATTCCCTTGTTTGAATTTTGTAAATAACCACTAAAATGTTGACCCATAAGAAAACAAGATGCCCAATGGCTAGAAAAGGCCCAAAAGAGGCGAGCAAGATATAAAAGGTCGGGGTGCCCAGCGAGGATGAGGGCACCTGAGCACCGACATCCTAGCCTGAACATTAGTTTCGGACTCGAGAAAAAATAAAGTATCAAAATTCATATTGGGCAACAGGGTGTGTAAGGCCAAGAAGGGAACCAACAAGAAATAAGAAAAGGCCAAAGAAAGTAGTCAATTAGTAGCTTTCTTCCTTAGGAATCATATGATTGCTAGTTTGTGATTAAGACCTATAAATATACCTAAAGTGCATGATTTAGTGTCTACAATCAACGAAATAATATAAATTTTTTTACAAAGGACCATAAGGGTCGGAAGGGGTCAAAACATCATCATCAAGCACCAAGAAGCTCAAACATGCTCAAAATTCACTCTCGAAGAACTAACGAATGGATCATGATCTCAAACAAAATCAAACATTTTTTTTCATGACTCAAAAATATCTATACAGGTCATAAATAGGTCCTCAACAACATCAACAATCAAAATAAGCACTAAAACATCCATCTCCATCATCAAAATCACCAAGAAGCATGTAAACCCCACTAGGTATTCAAGGCCCATAAATTTAGTCTTGAAGAAAGACAAACTTGACATAGAAAAATCATCATCATGACTCAAGTCATATACCATTGGAAATATATCTGAGTCTACTTTCCATAAAAACTCACTTTTCATCCAAATCTAAGTGGAAAACCTCTACACAACTCAAACTCTGAAACAACTCCAAACTGGCTTCAAGACCCCATAATCAAGTCTTCAAAACTGAGTTTCTTCACCTATCAAAAAAACTCATTAAAAGAAAAACCATATACCATTGGAAAGGTATCTGAAGCTTGTTTCCATAAATCTTACATTTCATTCCAACTCATAGTGAAAAGCCTTCAACTAAGCCAATCTATGAAACTTCTCAAAACTGCCTTTTCAACCCCAAATACCAGTCTTCAAAGACAGGGAGTAATTTACATCTTAGGAATTAAACCATTACCTAAAACTATCATGGAAATTTAGTAAAACACCCAACATTCCATAAATGATGATTTAGACATTAGGTTAAATGGACATATTTTGCACAAACTGAAAACTCCAGAAAATTTACTTTTTATGTGGGGCCCCTGACTATCAAGAGCTCTAAAATACCTCATTATAAATATTAAGGAATCCTATATAACCTAAAATAATCACATTTTAAAATCCAATCAATTATGGCTTGGTAAAATCAATTTCCTCCAAGTCACTTTAGAGATAGGGTTTTGCTAGGGTTTCAAAACAACTTATCTTCTTTTTGATTGTTCATAAAAACACGACGATCAAAACACCTTATTATTTTTGGAAAATATTATTAGTTTAATGTAAAAAAATTCCCCAAAACCTTTGGGTCCCATGCAAATAACACAATTCACAACGAGCATCAGAAGGTCAACTTTTAGCACAAATTTTCACTCTTGCAAACCCAGTTTTACTAAAAACATCATAAATTTTAATTTATTCTTCAATTTGACCTAAAAATTGTCATGAATCATCATAAAAACATCCTCTAACTATCCATTCTCACCATATAGCTCAAATATTCCTATAAATCTCTAACCACAATGACTTACATGTGCTTTCCTAGCATGTCTTCACCTTCTTACTTCCCATAGACCATGAAACATCACTATACCTCTAAAAACCAATATAATAAGCCTTGTACACTTCATATACAATGTCACCATACTTCTCCCATACTTAACCATGACTGGATTACTCCATTTCTCAAGTTACCATACCATACCACATGTTCTACAGGCGTAGGAATAGGTCAGAATGATCGAATATAACCATAAACCTCATGAACTAATCATTATGACTCAACAAAGACACTTAGACACCTCTAACACATCATACCAACCATGATGAAACTCATAACAACCTTCAACAAACTTTGGAGATCTCAAACTATGACCATGCACACTAGACCATGCTTTAGAACACCATATGACTTCACCAAAACATGACACTACCAATGAAATTTCATGTTTTACACTGAAAGACACCTCATGGAGACTCACATGACCCATCAACATCATTTTCCATCAATGGATTTGACATCAATTACAAAACCTAGACACAATTGCCAACTTAATTAAAATCTTACAAAATAAATAATGAACGAGAAAACTGAATTAGAAGTCCATAAGAACCCTGTGAGCTCGGAAAAATATTAGTGTTTGCTCTTTGTTTTTTTTGGCTTTGCAATTTAATATTTACTCTATTATCTGTCAAGAGTGACAAAAATGGATTCAAAATAATGATATACCAACTCCAAATTGGGAAAATGAATACACCATCAAGAGTGTCTCTAAATTCTGAGCATTTTCCTAGTTTACTCCGAGACTTGGTTATGCCCTTAAGTGCTTCAAAAACTTTGATTTGTAAAATTTCCTTCTTATGGATTTTACACAATCACTGGAATTTCTCTATTCAAATACAAAATGCCCCTTTTTATAACTCATTCGATGCCGATGATGTGGCAAAGTGGATATTAATTTTGGTACCCTGGTGATTGGGAGTTTGATCCACCCTAACCAACCCCGATCACATATTACCTTAGGTGGAGAATTATCCCACATCGTTCGTGATTTAGGCAATGGGTATGTTTATATTTGGGGTGAGCTATTATGTGACTTGGCTATAGGAAGTGTTTTATTAAGTTCCACATTGTGGCAAAGTGGATAAATTTAGATGTTCGATGTATATGTGGACTCATTTGAGTTGGCTCAACCGGTAGAATATTGTGGGAGCTGCTGATTTTAGTATGCCACTACGGGGTGGGCTAGGCCGGTTGGTGCTATGATTTGGGTTTCCTTGTGGGAGCGATTGGTGTGCCAAGATAGAATGTAACTTGATTAGTGACTCGTGATCTCGACAAATGACTTTCTCCCAATACATGCTTAACGTAATACACAACATGATTAGTCCCACATTCATAATGAAAATACATCCAAAGGCATATATATCAAATAACATGGCAATAATATAATGAAGTGACAATGGTAAAGGCACCCTCCGATAAAAGAGTATGTTGACTCTAGCAGAGGGCCCCCAGCTAGGAAATAGCGGGGCCCACCCATCCGATAATGAGTTTTAAATATTGGTGTCGCATGAAAACATCTTTTTTCTTCTTTTTCTCAATTTCACCTTGCCACGTGTCACAACCCGATTGTAGATGCCCCTACTTATACTCCTTCAACTGGAAAATTTGCTGTGACGGTAACTTTATCCAACGAATTTTTTTTTTTTTGTTCAAATAGGATACCAAAATCTCTTAGAGTCTTATACCATCTTTGTAATGATCTGTGATATTTAGGGAGACTCTACCTATTAAATTGATCTCTTGATCAATGAGTAGGTAAGTGTAATTTAATAGTTGACTATTGTGGAATGTTTTCCTACTCAATTAAAACTAGGCTAACTAGGATAACTTGTGAATTTATAAAAGTGACCATCAAAACAATGGATGTTAATTATGTCAACTTAGGAAAAATCCACCCAAACAAGTTTTTCCATCATGGTTGAATTTTTCCCACTAAGAAGAAAATTGAATTATGTCAATTGGAGAAGAATGCTAGATGTTCACGGACATGTTGTATTAACATAAATAATGATTTTGACTAATCAATGATGAGTAAAAAGTGTTACATAGTGTCTAAGAGTGCTATATTGAGTGAGGTGCATGTAAGAACTAGTCATTTAAGTGCACAATGATTAATGGGATGAGATAAATTCCAAGGATTTACTTCCAAATGATATTGGTCCATATTTAGGATACTAAAACTTCCCCATTTGAATGTAGTAATCAAAAAGTTCTTGATTAAAATAAAATAACTCAAAACACAACACTCCCATAAGGACAACACATCCACAAAATTGGAATGTGTGCATTCCCTTCTCTCTTTTTTTTTTCCATATATGTCAATGTATGTGCCACATGTAAAAATATGTATTAAAGTCCAATAAATCTACTTATAAAGAATTAATAAATAACATAAACTGAAAAGTAAAAAGCATGAAACGTGTACACTTTTATGCGAGGGAGGAGAAATTTAAACACAAAAAAATTATAGCAATTGATCCTTTTATGTGAAGCCACCTATAAAAATTGATCCTACTAAGTGAATCTCTCTTTAGAAATCAGGCCTATTATGGAAATCCATCTCTAGAAATTTATCATGTTGAAAGAAACTCCCTCTTATAATCAAGCTTGCTATGTGAAGCCATCTCCAAAAGCTGAACCTATTAGGTGAAGTTATATAAATATTGTAATGTTATATGAGAATAAATGTGTTCATATCATCATAAAATATCATTTGAAGTTATGTATCTAAAATATGCATTAATATGCTAGAAACCCCCACAATATGCCCCCCGTTTGAGATGAGTGATCTTTGGAAGGGACCACTTAGCTCAAAATAGTAAGTGTAAGTCATGTAAAATTGTATGAGAAACACCATCAATGTGTAGACACTAGATAAAACACATTTCACATAAGGTCTCCTAAGCTAAAAATATCAAAAACATTATAAAACATGATAATCCCAAAAAATTCAAATAATCCCACAAAAAAAAATATATATAAAAACCCACAAAATATTATAAAAGACACTTCGTCCCTCATTTACTAACCGTCACCCACTCACATTTAATTTTTACATCCCACCTATACATTTGTATGCCCAATGCACTATGGGCCCTTATCATCTCATCCACTATGCACATTACACAAATATGTGTCACAATCTTCTATGCACTCAAAAATATAAACACCATTCACCCCTTCATTCCAACCCATTGAATATGTGTGCACTTAATCCCATACATTAGTTTTTTCTTCCTTTCTAACAAATTTCAATAATGTCGGTGTTAGAGATGAAAAGTCGATAAAAAGGGATTGGTGCAACTTTTGGCATCACTATTTTGGTGATATTTGTTGCAGTGCTAGTTGCATCTGCAGTGCGACGTCTGCAACCTCCCTACGATTTTTAGAGAATCACACATTTGCGCAAATGGTTGTGATTGAGTCAGGTATATCATTCATTTGTATGCATTATTTTGTCATTTTTTACGGATAAAATGCCTTCTGTCTTCTTAAATAGTTAGGGATATGACCAAGGCATGTCCTCTAACCACAAAAAACAACTAATCTTTTTAAGTTTTTGCATGTAAGTTTTAGATTGTAACTCGAAGTTTATCCACTTTATTCATTAAAAGAACCTCATGATTTTTCTTCGCATTCTCAATCATGGCGGTGTAAGCCCATTTGTTTAAGTAACATTGATTTAGAGATTTTATATCAACTAACACATCTTGGAAGTGATTCCAAGTTAAGGCGTACATGATTATATATATTATATTTAGTGTATCAACTAACATGAAAAAATGTGCATAATTCATAAGGTAGAAGCACTTGCAAGTACAAGTATTTTATATCATTCGTAAGATAAAACATTGTAATACCAATAATGAGTAAGAGTCATAAGGTAAGAGAATGACATGCATCATTAAAATGTGAAACATTTTATAAGAGTGTTATATAAATATTCAACAAGATGACATAACAATGATAAGATGAATAATATGATAAAAACTCATGAATAAACACTTAATGAATCCATAGTGACCTAATACATGACATGACATGCCCATCATAAAGAGACAAGACATACTTGACTAGTGTTAGTTTCTAACCCATGTGTGTTAAAACAAATATGCAACAAACATTGATATAAAACCAAGTGTATGAGAAGAAATGTCATAATTGTAAACACATAAAATTCATTGTGCTAATTTAAATGTAAATTACACAAACAACACTAACATCCATATTTTTTATTAATCACCAACCCTCCGTTAATTAATTAAATTATCCTCTTTCGGATACTATGTAACATAATTTTGTTACTTAAAATCCTTTTCACTTGTTAATTAGTAACCTATTATTAATTAATCAAAATTTCATTTTCATCTATTAATTAACAACCCTTCATTAATTAGATCTTGTTTCAAATCATATCTATATATAGTTAATTTCATGTAAATTAATCATAAATAGCTTCTACAAACTAATCTAGGCTTATTAATCAATTCCTAATTGATTAGTTAGGCCCCATTTATTCCCATCTAATTCCCATGGAATATTAATCCCACTTAATTAATCGTAATCCTAATTAATTAAGCCTAACCCTACATCTCCATTATCCTAAATTCACTAAGAATTGCACTTTCCCCCAAAAGGAAAGCTATAAAAGCAACCCTCCACCCCCTTCCCGAAAAACACCTAATTCTCATGCTAGCATTCTACTCGTGGAAAGATCAAGAAAAATTGAGATAAAAACCATTTTGTTGAGTGCAAAAAGTAGATCCAAATATGGCTTAGGCCAATTTGAATGCACCTTACCTCATCAAAATTCTCCTAGTAAGTAACCAATCTCTACCACATTTTTTCGGCACTTAGTTTAACCAAGGACATCCATAAATCAAAGACAAATCCAAACATTTGAGGGAGAAGTATGAGGTTCTTTTCTTTAATTGAATTTTCTCTCTTTCATTTCTCTTGTAATGTCTTATCATTATGTAATTTTCTTAAAATGAGTAATCTAAAATGAAATTTGGAGGTGTAAGCTCACTTAGTATTCTAGATTAAGAATTTTTAAAGATTACATCCATTTGGTACGCTCGGTGGGACCCTTTCCATCACGGGAACTACAACCCATTATTACTCCATGGCCATTCTCAAAATGGGGGCTTGATCTCATAGGGAAGCTCACTCCTAGTCCATCAAATGGCTATAAAAAAACATTTCCATAAGCGAGTACTTCGCCAAATGGGTGGAAGATATTCCCCTTACATATGTAACCAATATCCATATTCCTAAGTTTATTTTGGACTAAATTGTATCTTTGTTATAAAATCCCTTCTACTATTGTCTCCCGATAATGGAAAGTCCTTCAAAAATAAACAAATATAGACTTCATATCAACACTTTAAAATCTAAAAAAGTGGTCCTGTCCCTATTAACATCAAGGTAATTGGAAATTCAATGCCATAAATAAAACACTTCTCAAGATTATGGAAAAAATGTCATAAAATACATGAAAAAACTGTTGGTGTGTGGGATCCTATATGTCCTCCACACACATATGGAGGGTCATCTCACATGGGTTAGGTTTAGGGTTTCTTGTGTGTCATGCACTAGGGTTACTCAACACCCTATATGTATCCCTTCATTTGACATTTATGAGTATGCCAAGACACTCTGTTGTCTTTCTCTACATGTGTAAGCTTTGTTCTGTTATGCAAGTTCTTCAGTTGATTGATCGATTCTTCCTTGTGATTATGTTGGAGCTATTACGTTTCCTTCAAAGTGCAACTCTATCGTGGTGCATAATTTTTGATACGATTCTCGCCAACTCTTTCATGGTATTAGAGATGAGATCGGGTAAACATGCATTCGTCATCTGAGTTGTGATTACTCTTGGTTTCATTATTCTTTACTCCTCGTGCAAGTTTTTTTTTCGATCATTATCTTTTTGAAATTTATTGCTAACATTAATTTCTCTTAGAAATTTTTTAGGTTTTTTTGTGTTCTTCGTGCATGTGCAGGTATTCCTGAGCTATCAAGGGTTTTGCAGCTACATTTAGCTAGCTGCAGCTAAATCTAGCAGATCAGCCAAAATAGAGTATTTTCTAGTTTTTTAATTTTATTAAACTGGAAATTATTATTTTTATCTCTATTTTTCTAGTTTTTTTGTGTTTTGCATGGTTGTTTTTTGAGAATACAGGTTATTTTCTATGGCTTGAAGATCTATTTTTTGGCTTGAAGAGATAAAGGGTTGTTACTTCAAACTCGTGAGTTGGTTCTAGCTCGACCCACATGTTTCTCCTCTCTGGCTCCCATTTTTTTTGGGTTGTGATCTTCAGCCTCGAGATCGTGCCACGCCCACACCACCCTACTCGTGCCCTCGACACTATCTCCCTCCTCCCTTACTCCGTGGTGGTGGTCTTCTCCCTGTGGCACCTCCCAACACCACCAACTTACAAAACCCTCCACAGACATTCCAACAACAAATAGAAACAAAACAAAAAAAACACGCGTTTTTTGGAAAATCTGCGAACTCCTAAAATTAGGTAAGTTTTTGTTTTCTAATGGTAAGCATGTGTTTTTCCTTTATTTCACCACCGCTTTTTTTTTTAATTTCTAAAATTTTAAAAAGTTTCAAAGTTTTAAAGTTTTTTTTAAAGTTTCAAGTTTTAAAAAGATTCTTTCAAACCGTAAGTTTTTTTAGTAAGGTTTTAAAAATTATTTAAGGCAAGGATCTTTTTTAATAAACCGTAACCATAAAAAAAAATTTCAAATTTGTTTTTTTAAATGTGAATTTTTTTTTTTAAAAAGGGGAGTATACTTTTTTAATTTTAATTAGGATTTAATTTTATTATTAGATCTTAATTAGTTTTTTTAATTAATTAGGATTTTATTTTTTTAAAAGATCTTAATTAGTTTTTTTGTAATTAATTAGATTTAATTAAATCTATTTGTATTAATTACAATTTCTCCAAAACGATTAGTTTTTTAAAAAAAAAAAAATCATCTTTCTATTAAACATTTTTTATCATTTTTTTAAACTCCAAAAGCTCTAAAATTAGCTAAATCAGACATTTCCAAACGGTAAAGCGTTATTTTCAATTTTTTATTAATCGTGCGCTCAAGTGTGTAGTGACACTCTGAGCATCTATTTGTCTTTCGCGTGCCTTCCGGTGTTTTTCAAGATCATCAGGACTCATCTTGAGTTCAACAAAACATTATATTTTTCCCTTATTATTGCTTGCGACTAGTGAGCACATCCACCATAGTTTGCAGCAAGGGGGTATCCTTCATGATGTGAGATGATTTTTTTCACAACCAGATTTGATTTTTCCTCCTTCCTAGTTTTTGCAATTGTGCTTGTGTACGGTGTCACTTTGTTGCGCTCCCGAAACATGATTGTGGTCTCCTCTCTTGCATGTTATTACGCTGATTGCAAGGTGAGTTACCAAGTGTTTCCAAATGCACGCTCGGACCCGATTGTATTCAATGCACTAAACTATAAAGTGCCAAAAGTAGGGGGTTATTATATTTTCTGGGTGGTTGTGTTTCTTTTCTACATTCCTTCTCTCTCCTTTCACTATGGATGCACTTTCAATTCCTTTGCTTACGCCATTCAACTTTTTTCGAATGGAGATCAAAAATAATTATGAAACTAAGGGGTAAAGGGTTATTCCGCATCACCATGGGAATTGAGACTGAACCAAATGACGACCCTGAAAAATCTAAGTGGTTAAACTGTAGTGATGAAGCTTTAGGTCTTCTTTGCATGTCTATTTCTCCTGACTTGCTCTTCCACATTGAGTCGTCCAAACACCTAATTCTGCATGGAAAACGTTGGATGGGATGTTTGGACAACAAGATGACATGAGAGCGCATGAGTTGGAAAACGAACTGCTAGGGTTAAATCCTAGTGATTTTGAAAACCTACAAGCATTCTTCTCTAAGTTTGTCCACACTAGATTGTTGTTAAAGGAATGTCAAGTAGAGAAGAAATATTCTCAACTGATCTTGTCGATTCTCTCTAAGTTAGGTCCTGAATATTTTGTCTTTGTGTCAACTTTTTACGCTACAAAAGCTACCTTGGGAAAGGATTGGAATATGCCCTCCTTTGACTATTTTTCATCCCAAATCATTCGAGAATAGGACAAACTCATTCAAATGGGGTCTCTCAAGTCCAATTCACATGCCCTTGTAGCAAGTACTAGTAAGGAAAAGAAGACTAAAAAGAAGAAAGAAAAAAGGATCAACCTAAGAAGGAAACCAAGACCAAAACTAAAATTGACGAACACTTTGACTTCTGAGCCTAGAGCATAGAAAGACAAGTATTTGTGTTCCTATTGCAAGAATCCTGGTCATAAAGAGCATATGTGTATGAGAAAACAAATTGATCACCTTACTCATTTACTTGAGAAAAATCAAATAGGTGTTCTTGAGTCTATTAAACAAAATGCTCTGAAGGCTGAGTCTTCTACTGCAAAAGGTTCAAAATCTGATAAGAAGAAAGGAAAGGCCTTGTAGCCAAAGTTGCTCCTTCATCGATGTGGATTATAGATTTGGTGCCTTGCACCACATGGCTTCTTCGCATGTTGAGTTCACCAACATTGAGCCTTGTGGTATGTCCCAAATCACGATGGGTAATGACACGACAATGTTGGTTTTGGTAGTGGATCGATAGAGATGGATGGGGGAACATTCAACCAAGTGTTGAGTGTTCCTAATATCTCTACCAATATCCTATCGGTTTACCAAATTACTCACCTTGGTGAAGGAATGCGAGTGGAATTTCATCCTAACTCGGTGATTATTCGTGAGCTTAGCGATGACACTATAGTGGCTGAGGGAAAGGCGGATCACCATTCATAGTTGTATACCTTTTCCCACTTTAATTTTGATTCTACGCCCACTGCTTTTCTCACTTATGTAAATGAGGTTAGTAAGCTATGCATGAGTTTTGAGACATCTAAATTATCGCTACCTTGAACAATTGAGCCAAAACGAAATGGTCAACGGGTTACCCTACATCAAGTTTTCTAAGGGTCTTTGTGAGGGTTGTACCCTTGGAAAGCATCCTGAAAATAAATTTGACAAAGGAAAAGCCTAGAGAGCTACTCATCCTTTGGATCTTGTTCATAGCAATATTTCTGGTCCATTTTCATCTCCTTCATTTACTAGAGCTCTTTATGTGCTGACCTTCATTGATGACTATTCATGATATACTTGGGTATATTTTCTTAAGCTTAAGTCTGAAGTCTTTGAACATTTTCAGGACTTTAAGGCTCTTGCTGAGAAACAGGTGGAACGGTCTATCAAGGTTCTTCAAACCAACAATGGAGGTGAATATGTAAACAATAGGTTCATGGATTTTTGTACTTCTGAAGGGATCTCCTTATAGCATACAATTGCATATAGCCCTTCGCAAAATGGAGTAGTAGAAAGAAAGAACCGTACTCTTAAAGAGATGGCCACTTGTATGATTCACTCGAAGTCTCTTCCTCCACAGTATTGGGTTGAAGCAGTGAATTGTGCTAATTACATTCAGAACCATGTTCCACACAAGGCAGTAAGAGGGATGACACCCTTTGAATCCTGGTTTGGATGCAAGCCTGATGTTGAGCACTTTCGAGTCTTCAGATCCAAGGCTATGGCTTAGATTCCCAAGAAGAAATACAAGGCATTAGAACCACAATCCAAACCTTGTATCTTTGTAGGGTATCCTGATGGCGTGAAGGGATATGATTGTTGAATCCTACTTCTCATGATATTTGTATTGAGAGAAGTGTTAAGTTTGATGAGTCTTCTTCGACTTCTACTTCTCTACCTATTGAGGTTCTTCAGCTTGCTGATTCAGATTCTGACTCATTAGATGATGATGTTGTTGAGCATGCTCCTCTTCCTGATCCTCCCGACCATCAGACCCTTGAGTCTTCCGATTCTGATAGTAGTGATGATGAGGACTATGTCCCTTCTCACTCGAGTGATGAATCTTCCGACTCAGAGGCTGATCCTCCTAGTCCTCTTTGGGCTAGGAAAAATCTGCAAAGTGTTGGAGATTTAGTTGGAGATACTTTGGATATGAGATGTACTCACTTAGATTTCATTGGACCCCACTCTTTCTTCTCCTCCACCTCACGATCCATGTCTTTCCGGGAGGCTTCTGGTATTCCTGAGTGGGATTCTGCCATGGATGAGGAGTATTCCTCTCTCATGAAGAATGATACTTGGGATCTCACCCCTCTTCCGAAAGGAAGAAAAATCATTCGAGTGTAAGTGGGTGTTCGAACAAAGTATGGAGTAGATGGAGATGTTGAAAAGTTTAAAGTGTGATTAGTAGCTAAGGGTTTCTCCATATATTTGGGGTTGATTATACTGAAACCTTTGCTTCGGTTGCGAAGATGACTTCTATTTGACTGACCCTATCCATTATCACAGAAAACAGATGGAAAGTCCATCAAATGGATGTTAAGAGTGCCTTCCTTCATGGTGACCTAGAGGAAGAGATCTACATGGAACAACCTCCGGGTTATGTCCATGATCCCTCCCTCATTTGTAAGTTAAAGAAGTCTCTTTATGGCCTTAAACAAGCCCCTCGGGCTTGGTATGCCAAGATGGACTCCTTTTTACTTACATCAGGGTTTACTAGGTGTCACTCTGATCCAAATGTTTATATTCTATGGCAAGATGACTCCATACTCATTCTTGTTCTCTATGTTGATGACTTGTTGATCACCGACATCTCTTCCTCTATCATTGATTCTGTGAAGACCCCCTTGGCAATAGGTTTTCCATGACTGACTTAGGTCTGCTTCATTACTTTCTTGGGATCCATATTTCACAATCTAACTTGGGAATTTTGATTTTGCAACCTAAGTATGCTCTTGACTTGCTTGCTCATTTTCAGATGTCCAATTGCAAGTCTTCTCCTACTCCTTTTCTTTTTGGGGTTAAGTTGGTTTCTGATTTCTCTACTCCCTTGGTTGATGGTACCCTTTATTGAAAGTTGGTGGGGAGCTTGATTTACTTGACTCACACTCAATCGGATTTATCATATGCTATTGGGATCATGTCTAGATTCATGCAGAGCCACATGAGTTGCATTAGAAAGTAGCTAAATGGATCCTTCATTATGTTTCATGGCACCTATACTAATGGCATTCACTATCATGGAGGGGTGGATATTGACTTGATTTGGTTCACAGATTCTAATTGGGCCGGTGACTTAGATCATCGAAATACACCTCAGCTACAATTTCTCTCTTGGTTCGGGTCCTATTAGTTGGTCTAGCAAGAAGTAGAATGCAATTGTGATATCTTCTACAGAGGTAGAATACAGAGGAGAAGTTAACATTATCATAGAGGTTGTTTGGCTATAGGGTATTTTGATAGAGTTTGGCATCCACTTTTGGTGACCCACCATTATCTATTGTGATAACACGAGCACTATCTCAATTTGTAGAAATCTAGTTCAACATCAGTGGATGAAGCATAATGAGATCCATATGCACTTCATACGAGAGCTTATTCATGATGGTATCATTGACATTCAATACATTCAAACAGTGATCAGATTGCATATATATTCACCAAGCCCTTCACTGAGGTGAAGTTTCTTCACTTGCGGTCTCTTCTTAGGGTGAGGTCTTATGCAACTTCTCATCTTCTTTGGGCTATATAGTCCTCTTCTTCTTCTAAGAATATGTTGTTTGTACATGGGCACTTTATTAAGACTTTAGTTTTCGGGCCCCATTGACACATCTTTCTTAGTTGTTTAAAAGTGTCTTCTTTTTTTGTCTGACTCATCATAGCCTACTACCCCAACTTTGATGAAGGGGGTGTTGGTGTGTGGGATCCTATATGTCCTCCACTCACATATGGAGGGTCATCTCACATGGGTTAGGTTTAGGGTTTCTTGTGTGTCATGCACTAGGGTTACTCAGCACCCTATATGTATCCCTTCATTTGACATTTATGAGTATACCAAGACCCTCCACTGTCTTTCTCTACATGTGCAAAATTTGTTCTGTTATGCAAGTTCTTCAGTTGATTGATCGATTCTTCCTTGTGATTACGTTGGATCTATTACGTTTCCTTCAGAGTGCAACTCTATCGTGGTGCACAATTTTCGATACGATTCTCACCACTCTTTAAAAACTAACATCTCCAAATCCATCTAGCCTTATGGGCTATCTTACTTCCATTTTTACACTTATTGGAGCTACCTTATATCCCCTTATCTTTGGAGCAGAGGAATTATTCTCCTAGAGATCAAGCTTCCCTCATTACACATATCATTGAAGTACTATCTTGATAAGGAGGAAGACTATAGAATAACCCAACTTCTTGAGCTAGAAATTCTATGAGAATATAATCCATGCCTTGGATCACCTAAAAGTGTATCAAAATTGAGTTCCTACAAGTACAACAAGTGCACTACCCCTTGTGATTTCAAGATAAGTGATCTTGTTCTCAAGGAGATTTAAAAAACACAACAAAAGATTGAGAAAAGAAAGGTAAATTTAGATGTAATCGATTGGGCCCATACATTGTGCTTGCTAAATTTAGTTATGGAGCCTATAAAATTACTCAAACCAATGGTACTAAAAAAAAAGAACGCATGAATTTCATGCACCTCAAACATTTATACACATAAACTCAGATGAAAATGTTTCTAAGTATTTTAGAATATAAAAAATTAAAATGTATTTAAAAAATTAAAATAAAATCAAAAGAAAAAGATAAATAAATTAGTCAAGGGTGCAAACCATGCAATTGTGGCACATTCGATAGGTACCATTGTGAAAAATGGTTTCGGCTTACGGATGCATAGGTCTAGTTATTCAAAATCACCTTACACTTAGAGGCATGACCACTCCATCCTAGTTCTATGATTCCTTCAATATGACTTATGATCCAATTATTCTAGTAGTTTCTAGTACCTTTTGTTTAGTCCTTGATACAACATTTTAACTTGTATCATTATTTGAGAATTTGTACTTATGTATCTTAGCTTCCACTTTGGGGTGATTCATTGTGCATATTCCATGTACATATCATTCAAAACCTCATATATCTCCAAAACCAAAACATCTAAAAAATATCAAAATCTCAAAAACACGAACTCAAAAATTATGTAAACATAACAAAACATCCCAAAAATCCCAAAAACAACGTCAAATGTAAAAAAATAAAAAAATAATCAAAGCTCCCAACCTAGTGCTCAATCCATGTATTTGGATGCAAGCAACCCATCATTTTGGGAACGCAACAACAATCTAACATGATTTTCATCTTATTCTCCCGACATATATCATTTTATGGGGTAAAACATTGCACACATTAGATTTTCTAGAAGCATATCCATCCTCGCATCCTTCACCCTCATGTGAATCCTCACTTCAAGAAACGTCATCACCCTTGTCACAAAACTACACCACTTGGGTATTAAATAGGAAAAAAACCAAATACATGCATTAAAACATTGTCTATTTGAGTATGCTTTTTTCTACTTGTTTGTTTGATTGTTTATTTAATTTCATTGCATTATACTTTCAAAGTCCTATAATATCTTAAAAGAAATGGTATTATGGTTTTTTAGATCATAATACTTATTGTTGTATGCTAATATAAAATAAAGGATGTCCAAAATGTCACTGATGTGTAATACGATTAGTTGCATTTAAATCCATTACCTTACCCATCATATCTACCCATCCATTATCATCATCAATACAATCACACATCATCATATCCCTATTATAACCAACATTTCTTCTAACTAACATCACACTTATTCTACTCTAGTGAGGTATGAATACTAAGTACATAAATACATTAAAAAAATTGTCCATGTGTGCAAGAGGTATAATGTAATAAATGGGGAATCCGTGTTTGAATCCATGACATCCATGCTTGGGAAATGTTCTGACTAGTAAAACATGTCAATCAAACCAATCATATGAAGGAAATAAACCATAACATAATTATAATATCAATCATCTAAACATCTGAAATCCACTAATCATCCATCTATCCATCTCATATAATCATAAACATGTAGTACATGAACAATATATGTTATGAATATACCATAAAACCAAACATAAATCAACAGTGCCATCAAAACATCTGAATCATCATGTATATACATCTTATGGAACAATGTTTGCAAATCGGTATCACAACTGTTTCATGTACATCTCGAAATGATATATAATACTTTCCGAAAGTCTAATTCAAGTCAACTATCCATATGAATATATGCTAGAGAGGGTTTCTTGACACATTGTTGGGGTTATCACACCAGTTTACTGAATAATATATCGATTTAATCATACATGAAAATAAAAATGGATATTCTACTAGAAGAAATATACAAAATAAGAGATATAAATCAACACCAGATTTAACATGGTTCACCTAGTGTGGGCTACGTCCACCAAGAAACAAGCCAATATATTATCCAAAGCTTTGACAAGATATACAATTGAAGATTTACATCTTCCACACCTCTCAAATGTACAATACTTTCTTTCTCTCAAGATTTTTCTTCTCCTCCAAGAATTATCTCTTTACAACTTTTGCATGTTCTTCTTAATTCTTACTTCTAAACCCTATCTTTCATGCTTGTATAGGTGTTTATAGACTTAGGGCACTTAGCCATGCAATTACAATCAATAGCTATACTTTAATGATAAAAATAGATCTAATTCCTGAGAGTTAATTAAAACACTCATGCATAGGTACCAATGTCGGTTCTCCGTAACCGATATTGA
Organism: Taxus wallichiana var. yunnanensis; assembly: GCA_018340775.1. NCBI lineage: Eukaryota > Viridiplantae > Streptophyta > Pinopsida > Cupressales > Taxaceae > Taxus > Taxus wallichiana. The sequence goes on from CM031239.1 coordinate 344,047,020, forward strand.
TTCCTCCTTGCTCGACCGATATTGGTCCTAGGTGACTGATGTCGGTCCCTCCTAACCGATAGCGATTCTTTGTGTTTTCTAGCAAGTTTTACATTGCATGCTAATTTGAAGTAATTGAGCTCCACAACTCAACAATCTCCCACTTGGAGATTAATTATTGCACCATACCTGTACAACGTCATTTTTTAATCCTTCCTTAGCTTTATTTCTTCCTTTTCAAGTCTCAAACTCGAAGACCAATAGAAGTGGAGTGTAGCTCCAAATTATCCTTTGCTAATGGATTCATTAGCATATCCGTAGGGTTCTCACTCATATTTATCTTTTCCAGATTTAACTGTCCATCCTCCAATACCTAACGTATGAAGCGATACCTCAACTGAATGTGTTTTGTTCTTGAATGAAATGTTGAGTTCTTTGCCAAATGAATTTCCCTATGACTATCACTGAATAATTTACAATCATCTTGCTCCTTTCCCAACTCTTCCATGAACCTACTCATCCATATCATCTCCTTGCTAGCCTCTATAGTTGCAATATACTCTACCTCTATAGTAGACAAATCCACAACCTTCTGTAATTTTGAAATCCAGCTAACTGCTATCCCACCTACTGTGAAAATATATCCAGTAGTGCTCCTTCTACCATCTAGATCTCTAGCCATATCTGAATCAACATAGCCACATAATTAAATATCGAACCTCCATAGCATAACTACATGCTAGATGTCCCTTTAAATACCGAGTATCCATTTGATTGCTTTCAATGCTCTTTACTTGGATTGGCCATATATCTACTCACAACTCCCACTTCCTGTGCAATGTTTGGTCTAGTACAAACCATAGCATACATGAGACTCCCAACTGCTAAAGCATATGGCACTCGTTTCATATATTTTACCTCCTCATGTGATGATGGACATTTATCTTTGCTTAATTTGAAGTGTTCAGCCATAGGTGTACTAACAGGTTTTACATTCTACATCTTGAACCTTTCTAACACCATGTAGATATAATCCTCCTGAGACAAATATAATTTCTTGTTTTTCATGTCTCTGTGTATTTACATACCAAGGATTATTTTTACAGCTCCTAAATCCTTCATAGAAAATGTGTGAGCTAGCTTTCCCTTAAGCTCACCAATGTCCTACATACTAGATCTTGCAATAAGCATATCATCCACATACAGTAACAAAATAATATAGCTCCCATTTTCAAGCTTCTTGAAATAAACACAATGGTTAGATTCACATCTCAAGTAACCATGCTCATGCATAAAACTATCAAACCTCATGTACCATTGCCTTGGAGCTTGCTTGAGCCCATATAGGCTCTTTTTCAACATGCACACTAATTTCTCCTTACCCTTGACTTCATACCCAAGCGGCTTCTACATATAAATCTCTTCATCCAAATCACCATAAAGGAAATCCGTATTCAAATCTAGTTTCTCTAAATGTAAATCTTCTATTACAACTAAACTCAATATAGTATGAATAAAAGTCATTTTAACAACTGGAGAAAAAATTTCACCAAAGTCAATACTTTATTTCTGTGTAAATCCTTTTACTACAAGCCTTGCCTTGTATCTTTTTTTCCACCATCTTCTTCCTTAATCCTATAAACCCACTTGTTCTGCAATGTCCTCTTACTGCTGGAAACTTAACCAAATCCCAAGTTTGGTTTTGTTCCAAGGAGTCCATCTCCTCATCCATGCCATGCTCCCACTGGATGTGGGTCTTATCTGCATTGCTTCTTCAAAGCTCTTTGGTTCACCATTATCATTCAATAATAAATAAAATAGAGAAGGTGTAAATCTTTTTGGATGTTTTCTTACCCTTTGTGACCTTCTCACAGGAGTTTGGGGTACTGGAGGCTCAATCTGGACCTCCTGGACATTTGTATCCAAATCTGATAGTGACCAATGCCGGTCACCTATAATCGGCATTGGTCTCTACTAACCGATGTTAGTTTGGCTCTTCGTAGCTGATACTAGTTTGGATGATCGATGTTGGTCGGTGTAAACTAACACCGATTCTTATGTAACCCTATAGGTAATACTTTTAAATCCGAAAGTTTGTTTTCATTCACAAACTTCTTAACCGGTTCATCCTTGGGTATCAAAATTTGATCCCTGTATATTCTCTTTTCATTCCATTCAATATCATGACTCTAATAATTTTAAAATTCTCTAAATCCCAAAAACGGAATATGAAATCACCAGATCCATAACCAATGAAAGTGCGTCTCTTGGATTTTGCATCTAATTTTTTTCTAGTTTCCTTATCAACATGCAAAAATCTTTGAACCAAAAATTTAAGAAAATAAAAATCTACCTCTTTTCCAGTCCAAGTTTTCTCTGGTATTCCTCCATCTAGTGAACTTGAAGGTCCGCGGTTAATCAAATAAACCATTGTATCAACTGCTTTTACCCAAAACTGTAAGGGCAGTCCAGAATGTATCCTCATACTTCTAGCATGTTCCATGATTGTCCTATTCATTCTTTTGCAACACCATTCTCCTGTGGTGTTATTACAACCATTATTTCTCTACGTATCCCATTCACTGAACAATAATCATTGAAATCCTTGCTACAATATTCACCACCATTTTCAGATCAAGCACTTTAACTTAGAATTTGATTCATTCTCAACAAGGACTTTCCATCTTTTAAAAGTCTCAAAAACATCATCGATTTATGTTCAATACAATAAACCCATACCTTTCTTATAGCATCATCAAGTGAAAGTAACATAGGATCCTTGAGGAGTTGGTCCTCCATGAGAAGTTACCTAAGCTGGTCCCCAGTTCCGAGTGTGAGGGATCTCCAAAGATCTTCTCATGGAGGATCCTGATAACTTACCCTTAGCCTTTAAGATCTGCATTCCTTTTTGACTCATAGGGCCTAGCCGGTTATGCCACATACATGCATCTGAATCTGAAGTAGATAATGGAGAAAAGGAATCAGTAACACAGGTAGATAAATATAACGTTCCTACCTTCTTATCTCTTTCCACAAAAAAACACCCTTGGTGACTTTCCAAGATTCTCTTGTAAAATTAACCATGCAACCAAATTCACCTAGTTGCCCTGCAAAAATAAGATTCCTCTTGAGGCTTGGCACATTCCTTACATCTTTCAATACCCATGTATTTCCATTCTACAATTTTAGATGAACTTCCCCTTTACCAGTAATACTGCAAGGTTCATCATCACCCAAATAAACATGCCCAAAATTTCCTGGACATAATTTTTGAAATAACTCTTATTAGGGGTTACATGGAAAGAAACTCTTGAATCTAAAACCCATGATTCAATTCTATTATCTAAAGAAGGAATAAGATCATCTTGCATTACCTCTGATGTAGCAAGATTTTCTTCTTTACCTTTTGTCTAGTTGTTGGTTCTCTTTTCCTTTAACCAACATTCTTTGTATGTCCTTTCTTTCCACATTTCCAACAAGTAATTCCCTTACTTTTGGATTTAGATCTGCTATCCCTTGACTTTGATTTCCCATTACTCTTATTCTTGGATCTCTCCTTCTTCCTACCCCTACTTTCTACATTCAAATAATTCCCAAATGATGATTCCTCTGTACTCTTCCTGCGAATTTCTTCATTCAATATTATACTAACCACATCATCAAACTTCAAAATATTATTAGCAGATGTTGTATTACTAATAACCATTACTAAGTTATCCCAAATATCAGGTAAAAAACATAATAATAAAAGTGCTTTCACTTCATCATCAAATAGTATATCAAACAATTTTAACTGATTTACAATAGATATGAAATCATTCAAATGACTAGATGAAGATCCACCTTCATACATATTAGAACTAAATAATTTCTTCATCAAATAAACTTTATTTGAAGCACTAGGTTTTTCATATAAATTAGCAAGAGATTTCATTAAGTCTACCGTAGAAGCTGCTTCTATAATATTGGAAGCCATGGATGCTGCCAGGCTCAATCTTATAGATCCCAAAGCCTTTATGTCAAGAATCTTCCATTCTTCATCAATCATCTTCGTAGGTCTAGACTTCTCATCCAACGGTAAATACAAATCTCTTTGATACAGATAATCCTCAATCTACATCTTCCATAATTGATAATTTTGGCCATCAAATTTCTCTACCTTGTATTTGTTTTCTTCTGCCATTGTTGTAGCTCCCACTCAATCAAAAAAACCTCTATGAGTAAATCTGTCAACACACAAAACCCTCAAACAAAGCTCTGATACTAGTTGTTGGGGTTAGCACACTAGTTGTACAGACAATATATCAGATCTAAGCATACATGCAAATAAAAATAGATATTCTACTAGAAGAAATATACAAAACAAGATATATAAATCAACACCAAATTTAACGTGGTTCACCCAGTGTGGGATACGTCCACCAAGAAACAAACCAATCTATTATCCAAAGCTTTGACAAGATATACAATTGAAGATTTACAATCTTCCACACCTCTCAGATGTACAATACTTTCTTTCTCTCAAGATTTTGCTTCTCCTCCAAGAATTCTCTCTCTTACCAACTTTTGCAAGTTCTTCTTAATTCTTACTTCTAAACCCTATCTTTCATGCTTATATAGGCGTTTATAAACTTAGGGCACTTAGCCATGTAATTAAAATCAATAGATATACTTTAATGCTAAAAATAGATCTAATTCCCGAGAGTTAATTAAAACACTCACGCATAGGTAACCAATGTCGGTTCTCCCTAACCGATGTCGATTCCTCCTTTCCTGACCGATGTCGGTCCTAGGTGACCAATGCCGGTCCCTCCTAACCGATGATAGTTACTGTGTTTTCCAGCAAGTTTTACATTGCATGATAATCTGAAGTAATTGAGCTCCACAACACAACACATGTCTCTTGGTGGGGAGACTCTATGTGATCTCCAGCATGTTCCATAAATGATGGTGTTCCCATCACTCTTGGTATCCTAACTTATTCTCTAAACAAATCTAAAATATAAGGCCTCACGGAATATCTTGATACCAACCACGTTGAGGATAAAGGTGCACACTAATTTGCATGTACTGCAACATCATATATCATCCTATAATAGACAACATCTTGCTACCACCAAGATAAGTCTCAAAAAATTATTGGAGGATCATGTTAAGTTATAAACCATATTAAATTAACCATAAATTAAACATGTAAAATAAATTACTGTAAAGTAAAAAACACAACACAAGATTTACGTGGGAAAACCTCATACGAGGTAAAAAACCCACAACCAATAGAAATTCCATTTATTGAGAAAATTTCAATATTAGAAGTCTAATAACCTTCCCCATCTCACTTCTCTCCATTTTCACATCTCATTATTTATCAATATTAGAGTGCCCTATTTAAGTGAGGTGGGGAAGGTTACTAGACATGTAATATTGAAAGTTTCTCAACAAACGAAATTTCTATTGGTATTGTATTTTTTTACCTCGTATGACTGCATTTCCCATGTAAATCTTGTGTTGTGTTTTTTACTTTACGGTAAATTTATTTTATATGTTTAATTCATGGTTAATAATTTAACCTGATCCTCCAATATGGTATTAGAGTTGGTTATATTAGTGGACCTCCCTCATCTTTTTACATGAAATATATCTCATCCTCTATCAATTTTTTAAATATAAGGAATGTGGCCTTGAGAAAGAAGAAAGTTGGCACAAAGTAACGAACATTTAATTTTGTAGTGCACAAGTACCTTCAAGTTTTAACAACCAAGGAAAATTATACAAGCTCATCATGGCTATGTTGGTATGGATGGATTTCTCTAGTTCCGAATTCACCTGGTGGATCAGAGGGATCGTTAATCCCATTTATTAGAGGATTTTTAGAGATGTTCTTTGCATCCCTCAATATCATCCAACCAAGCCCTCTTAGTCCTAACAACACAATTTTCCAATGTATATCAGCAGGACTTGTGTCGTCTCTTTCACAATGATTAAAGATGAATGATTATACACTTTGTTGCATGATTCGAGATAAGGGGAAGCCTTTTTATCTTGTCATGTCCTTTAATATCTCTAATCTTCTTTGGTAACAAGATCTGGGATGTTTCTCCTGGAAGTTATTGTGGTGGTGTTTTTTATTACAAGAAAATCATGTCAATAGATGGAATACTTATCTACAATTCCTAATTCTATCAATCACTATTTTTGGCATCGATAATACTTTCAAGGAACTATATATATTTGGCTTTAGTGTTCCTCTGTTCATTAATGGAAATGATGTAGGAAATTAGAAAATTGGGGATTTTTGCTTTCCCATAAATTCCTTCTAGTTGCAGTTTATTCTTTTACTCTCTGCATACCTCATACCAAATGGAGAAATATATTACCAAACTATGTTTTTTTTTCTCGAGGATATATGGCTATCTCCATTCCTAGTCATACAAGTAGGAAATTGAGCTGCTTTGTAGGTGTTTGTATTGATTATTCATGGTATCTTCCAAATCGAAACCATTTCAAGTAGTGGTTGTAATCATTGGAAATTGATGTCATTTTTCACCTAGGTGTCTTTCCAATGTTATATTTTTAATCGTGACATGAAATTAGACACTCCAAAAAATTTGAGTGGGATATACTCAAGAATATGATCGAGTATCTTATTTGTTGTCAATACATTTTTCCTTAAAAATTATTATCGAAGACTCAAGGAATTTTCGGCCTTACTATTCTATTTCTTCTACCCATTGTGTTCATGGCTTGTGTTACATCAACATTGGGGAACTCGATTGACATCAATCAAATCCACAAGGAGCTTCTCGGTAGCACTACAATAAAATTTCCTCTTTACGGAGATGATGATGGAAAACATGATTTCTTCTTTCCTTGATGGAGGTTTTTGATGACTATAACTTGTGGAGCGACAATCCTTGTTGGGTTATATTTTACATTTGGGATTCTACTATCAAAGGGTGTTTTGGGTGTCTTAGAATTTGATTTCAATCTAGAATCTATGACCCCTATGTATGTGGTCATATTTATGTTTTACGGATTAGTGAAGTTATATCTTGAGATCCATTAGATCTGTGCCTTTGTTATACCGGTGGATTATGGTTATCTCCTCTCACATCTGTGGTGACTTGGTCGGTGGTTCTTTACGCCACTTGGTAAGTTAGCTCTAGCATTATGATTGAAATCGAAACAGAATAGTCACGAATGCACAATATATTATTTCACACTATATTTCATTCAACATTAGGTACAATTATATGAAGGCTTACATGATCTCTCGCTATTATAGGAAATATCCTTAACAAACCCAACAATCTCCTACTATCTACGTGAGTTGTTTTAACAACTCAAAAAATAACAATAATGTACGCACTAGTAAAGTATATTTCCTAACATTGCCCCCCTTAGTGTGAACATAGGGAAAAATTACCTTTGTACTTGCACCTACTCATGATCTAGTGATTTCCACAAGATGATAAGAAACCTCAAGGATGGTTTTGTAAACAATTTACCAAAAATCGAGAATGGTGGTTTTGTAATTAGTTTACCGCAAACCAAAAAGTGATGGTTTTGTGAATGGATTACCAATAACCAAGAATGGTGGTTTTGTAATTGGTTTACCACAAACCACAAATTAAGGTTTTCAAGTGTTTTACCTACAACCACATCATGATATGACAAGTACTATTATCAGTCCTCATCAATATTTCACTGCATGAGGAATAACATAGAAAAATATATTGAATTTTACTACTCATACACATATAGAAAATGCTGACATAATGGAAATGGAACATTGGATTATGTTCCCCACCCTTAATGTGAAATTTCCAATTATTCAGACTGAAACACTTAAATATGAAGTAGGCTAAAAGCTGGAACACCGAACACAACAGAAAGCACACCATAAAACGAAAGAAAACTACACACACACACATGTCACCAAACCTTTGTGTGGCCCCATTATTGGCGAATGATGAGAGGTCACTCATTGACCTCCAACCTATGATTTCCTCCATCCTCCTATGAAATGCTACTAACTCGGTGTTGATCGGAGAATAATTGTTAGAGATCACACAAGAAGTCCACGTGGGAGAGAATTCCATGATCAAGGGCATGGAGGGACGGGAAGAACCCGCACACAGAGGGCAAGTTCGGTATTAAGGACTTAGCTGATTTTGAGCATGAAGACCTATTTTAGAAGATGGCATGTAGAATGCACTAACGATGCGAGAGATATGTGCGCCATGCATTGTCTATCTTTGGAGGATCAGATCAAAGCATTTTGTATGGAGACGAGCTAAGAATAGGATTTTCACTTTAGTTAACTGAAAGAGGTCTATAGATAGCACACTTTCATGTGTGGCTATGCTTCTAAATGGTGCATGGCTATTAATAGCATACGACCTATTTACGGAATAGATAAGCCTTGAAGGGAAATTCCCACACTATATATATGATGTGAATCACATAGTATAATATATACAAAGAGTGTAGTAGAGAGATAGATGTATGGAGATATAAAGATATGTGCATATGAGTGGATTACTATATCAAATCCATGCACGTATTGGTATAGATTTCCATTATTGTAAGGAGCTTCGTGTTTATTATTAGATGGAAGATATTGGCTAAACCTAAGTGTCATTCATGTGTAATCGAGTAGTGCATGTTCTTGATTTAAATCATGATTATTACTTAAGCCCGTTCTTTCATAAATATTAATATGGCATGCATTGTAGAATGATGGATTAGTTATGGATCTATATGTTTTCTTACTTCATCACACTAACATCCTGCTATTACAACCCTAAAGAGGGACTGGTACCTTTGCATGCTTGGTGAGCCTTGATCTAGGGTGAGTGATGTGCAGTGCGTCTAGGGTATTATTTGGTAAATTCTATCTTTGCATCAATGGTTCCATTCCGGGACCTCTTTTGATTGTTTTTAGGATGGTTTACGATGAAGACGTCGGTTAACTCTAGTAAGTATTGAGGAGTGGATACATGATCTCGGAGGAAGAATATGCACAATGGTTTAATAGTGGATCCGAGTTTAATGCACACACTTGGGTAGAAAAGAATTTGTATGACAACTTATATGAGAGATTTTTCACCATCTTTCTAGTAGAATTATATGAGTGGCTGATTGCTTATGTGTCTAAGCAGTTTTGGAGGTATCGCACGGTTTTACGGACACATGAAGAATTTCAGCCCTTTATGATGTTGATTTGATCTAGAATCAAAGCAACATTCCGTTCTGAAAGTATGGCATTGAGGAGAGAGATGGCTTGTGAAGGATTTGAAGCTCACGTATAATATGTGGATCCAAAGCATCAGGAATTCCCCCATCTTGGAAAGCATGATAGAGATCCCCCCTTGGCCTCACACAGAAGTGCGCCAGCAAAGACTACCTGGTCCATGTGCACGCATCTTAATCCAGATGGTGACCTAGCCCTTGCACTTGGTTTTCCAGTATCTAGTTCGACAAGTAACCAGCAAGCTAACTTGGGAAGTAGGAGAGCAGGATTCAGTCAGGGAGCAAGTACATCAATGGCAGGATAAACGACTTCAATGTTATTTGGAGGAACATTTTCAGGTGCATCATCTGCATAGAATATAAGCACGTCGAATGTTGGATTCACCTCTGGAAGTGGAACTACCTCACAGACTGTAGGGGTTCAATATAGTACTATTGGAGCACATGGGAGTACATATACAAGTCCTATTCCAACTACAGGTGGAGGATCATGAGGTATAGGTGGTTCTAGTTTCGATGGATCTGGTGGTTCTGGAGGTAGAGGAAACATGAGAGGTTCTAGATCAGGTAGTCAAGGCCCACAACAACCTCATAATATCTATATGGAGATGTCTCTTCATCTCCTGGAATATAGAGGTATAGAGGATGCTACCGAACACGTGCATATGTGTGAAATCTTGTGGCGCGTGAAAGGGATCATGACTTCGAGAAAAGGCAAGTCAATTTGCTACTACATTACAAGGATGTGTACACAGTTGGTATAAGAAGTTTGATCCTAATAAAACTTGCATGGATTATGAAGCATTGAAGGATGATTTCTTGAAAGAGTTCCATATCCCACGAGTTTGAGCGAGAAGAGTATTAGTGCACTCAAGGATATTAAGCAAGGCACTACTAAGAGTGTACATGAGTATGATGCCTACATTAAGACACTTTTATCTAAGTTGTCTTATGATATTCACGCTTGACCAACATGCACAATGGTTTGTTGGAGGATTGATTACACCATTTAGAAGGGCGTTGTCACATAAGACATACACTGATCCGTGTGAAGCATCTTGGAAGTAGCTTTGCATCGACGTAGTTGGGAGCATTGACACTAGTGTTAGTCCATTCTTAGAGGCACAAATTACAGCTATGGCAAAGCGGTTAGAGAATCTATCAAGATAAATTCAATTAGAAATTTGGTGTATAGATTGTCAAGGGAAGGTCACACCAAGGATAGTTTCCCTTGTAGATTTGTACGCTTATTATTGTTGGATTATGAGATCTATCATTTGAGTCATGATGTTAGTCAATGTCCTTTGTTACAACGTGTGATAAGGAAGAATGTATCTTATTATTGTAAAATTTACCGGTCCACGACCCATGATACTGAGGATTGTCGGTTGATTGGTTAGATCCATGATGTAATAGACATTGGGGTACGGCAGGACAAGTGTACAGATAATTCTAAGGGTAAAAATGAGCACCGGGATCAAGATCATAATCAACCACACTATGACAAGGCTGAGGGACATTTTGAAGGAAGTCGTGGAAGGGGACGTGGATATTGTGGTGGATATGGAGGACAAGGCTATGGTGGAGGAAGATGTGAGTTCCCTCGTGGAACATGTTATACATGTGGATATCCTAACCACTATAGGCATGAATGTCCTTAGAATATTGCATGTTCTTTATGTGGAAATAACCATAGCTATGAAGAGTGCCCATACTTATATGAGCATCTGAGTAAGTAGCATAAGCAAGAAAAAAAGGTGTCAGGATGGTTAGAATCTAGCGTGCGGTAGAAGATCGAGTGCATGTCCAAGATAGCACCGAGAACACGAGGCCTTAAGCGTGAAGATTACTACACAAGCTGAAGTGGCGCGCACAAGAGAGGCATTGCACTGAAGCCTACGATCCAAGGAGGAGGTTTTGCATGTAAAGTACTCAAATCCTGCTTATCGAATGAAGTTTACCAAGATACCATAAAAGTGCTAAGGAATCTTCAAGGTGAGAAGTAGTACCTTAAGGAGAAGAAGAAAGCATCGAGACAAGTCAAACTAATATTGATGATATGAGAGAAGTATGCAAAATGTTTCCTAGGAGAACATCATTCCACTATTAGGAAGTTGGTTAAAAGGGAACACTCCACACACAAGTATTGAGACTGGATGACAAATCCTACATGCAAATCTTCCCCCGATAGTATTGACTATGAAAAGGAAATTACTTTGAATGTTGTTGTAGATGGATAGCTGTTGAGAAATATTTTGATTGATACATGTGCGGAAGTAAATGTGCTTACATTAGATGCATGGGTACAAATGGGGAGGCCTCCATTGTAGCCATCATCTAATGTGTTGTTTATGGCAAATAGGACTAAGGCCATTCCCATAGGAGTTTTGAAGGATGCATCTATAACCATACAAGGGGACAAGTTCAATGGGGATTTTGAGGTATTAGCACTTACAGAAGTAGATAATTTTCTAGCCTTGCTTGAATGCCCTTGGTGTTATGCAAATAATGCTGACTTGAGATTCAATAAGGGGTATATCAGCTTTGAGAACAAGGAGGAAAGGGTTGTGATACCTTTGACAGATGGGAAGTCTATACCATATGTTGAGCCTCTAAGTGAGGAGGACTTAAACAAAATTTATGTACACGTTATTCAAGACCCAGAGGTCAATGATCCATCAAAGGAAGGCATCCTACAGTGGGAGGATTCTCATTCTATTAGTGATACTACGAGTATTGCTTGTGAAAATTGGGCTCATGGTACATATGAACTAGTAGGGCATGAGGTAAAAAGTGTAGTTGTGCGCAAGAATGGACTTCACTCTGTTCGATGGATAGGTAGTGCAATACCTTGGTATACAAGGAAGAAGATCTTTTGGTATTTTTGAAAGCCATGGAAGCACAATGGACAAATCAAATTAAGAGAAGAGATATGTTAGTATATACCTTACACGGACAGGACAGCGGTCTGGCTGGGTAGTCCACAGAGATAATCTTATAGAATGGGAAGAGATTGGAGTCACCTTATCTACTAGGTTTGTAAGGAATAATGCACCTACGCAGATCTACACTTATCATGGTGATCAACTTGTTCAACATCACATTCAATAGTGTGAGAGACTCTGGACAAGCGGGACAAGAAGCATTACCACCTTCACTCTAGGTGCATAAATTGTACTCTACTCTACAAGGATGCACACGCGCCTGATATGTATACGCAGAACTACATCAAGAGAATAGAAACTTGTAAAATTTGACGACAAGAATGATCCATACCTTTGACTACTTTTATTCCCAAACTCCAATAGAAGAGGCATTAAAATTTGTCAAGTGCTTAACTATGGGAGATAGTGCAAAATCGAGAAGAGCATATTCAGGAATTATTTGGTGAGACAGAGTCCGAAGCACATTTTGAAAAGGAAGAAGAAATGGAATCCATACTACTTGAACGCACTTGCCTTGAGAAAGAGAAGGGAAAGATGGTTTACATCATGGATGATGAGGAAGTTGAGAACCTGGATATTGAACATTCACAAGGGGTGTGCGAGGTCTTAGATAGTGTAAACAAGGATACATGTGCCTATCACGAACCCATGAAGACAAAGAAGGTGAATATAGGTTTGGAGGATGAGCCTAAGGAGGCCATCATTGGAGACTACTGGTCGACTCGAAGGTGGAAAATATTATTGAGTTACTCAAGTATTATCATGACTTATTCCCTCGAGGGTATCATGAACTTAAAGGTGTGCATGAATCACTTGGGGAAATGAAGATAAAGCTTAAGTACGGTGCATGCCCGATTAGAAAGAGGCCTTACAGAATGAATCCTAATTTGCACGAAAAGGTAAAAGAAGAAATTGATAAAATGTTGAAATATGGAATTATCAAGCCCCTTGTTGAGTCTGAATGGGTTAGTCTAATGGTGATCAGTATCAAGAAGGATGGACGGATTAGAATTTGTTTGAACTACGGGGCTTTGAATGCTGCATGTGTAATAGATCTATTCCTTACGCCATTTATTGAGGAAATACTAGAAGGGGTTGTAGGGCATGAAATATACTCTTTCACATATGGGTTTTCCAGGTATCATTAGGTTAGGATTGCTTAGGAGGCTCCATAAAAGATAACTTTCACTCTTGAATGGGGCGTTTCACTTATATTGTGATGCCTTTGGGATTGAAAAACATGCCTATTGTATTCTCATGGATATTTGTTTAATCATTCAAGGATTTTATTCACAAATTCTTACAGGTTTATCTAGATACTTGGACAGTATATGGGCTTGTGAAAGATCATTGTGACAATCTACGCTTAATGTTTGAATGGTGCAGAAAATTGAGTATCTATTTAAACATCAAGAAGTGCATATTTTCTACACCATTTGGGATATTGTTAGGACATATAATATGTAAGGAAGGTTTGTTTGTTAATCCAGCTAAGGTTGCAATCATTCTAGGCCTAGAAGCACCTACTAGTCAAAGTGAGGTGCATGGATTTTTAGGTCATATAGGATATTATAGAAAATTCATCAAAGGGTATGCCAAAGTTGTTACACCCTTGGAAGAGTTACTGAAGGGGAAAGGTACATTCTATTGGGGAGAACCGCAATAGCACACGTTTGAGATATTCAAGGAGAAACTTACTACCGTTCCCATTCTACGTTTTCCCTCATGGGATAAACCATTTCATGTGCATGTGGATGCCTCTGGCATGGCCATTGGTGTTGTGTTAGCTCAACCTGGTGAAGGTATCATAGATCATCCAATTTGTTTTGCTAGTAGGAAGTGACTCCTGCTGAACAAAATTATACAACTACAGTGTGGAGCCTTATCAATGATCTATGCATTGCACAAGTTTCGAAAGTACTTGTTAGCAACACCATTTGTGTTTTATACAAATCACATGGCATTGAAGTACTTGGTAAACAAGCCCATCTTACAGGGGTGCATATGCAGATGGGTACTCCTATTTCAAGAGTTTGACTTCATAGTTGTGGTGAAGCCAGGGAAAAGTAACTCTGGACCAGACCACTTGTCTAGAATTCACTCAGGAGAGGAAGCACAGACAATTGAAGAAACCATGCTAGATGCACAATTATATAGGTTACAACATGCACCATCAGAATTAGAAGACATTTTTATCTTTCTACGGATTTGGTGTAGCACTGTAAGAAGGCATCGAGAAAATAAATAACTTGCTATATGCGCGACACAATTATGTTAATCGGTGATGACCTCTACAAGTTAGGCGAGATGAAGTATTACGCCGTTGTGTATTAGAGCATGAGCGCAAGGATATTATGGAAGAAACCCATTGTGGTATTGCAGGAGGCCATTATGTAGGTGATGTAACTACACGGAAGATCCTACTTGGCTTTGGATTATGGTGGGAGACACTATATGAAGATTGTAAAGAATATTGTAAGGCGTGTGATCATTGTCAAGGCCTAGGAAAACTAGGACAAAGAGATGAGGTGCCTTTGAGACCAATTACTAGTCTTTGAACTGTTTGAGAAATGGGCCATTGAATTTGTAGGACCTATTTTTCCAGCCACGCGTAGGACTGGATCGTGTTATATCATCACTTATACAGATTATCTCACATGGTGGGCAGAATTAGCACCTACAAAGGATTGTACAACAGCTACAATAGTTAGGTTTCTATGGGAGAATGTTCTTATAAGATATGAATGTCCTTTAAGCTTGACAAGTGATAGGGGTACACACTTTCTGAGTGAGACAATCAGGATCCTATTAGATGAGTTTATGGTTGCACACCATAAAACTACACCCTACCATCCTCGGTTAAATGGATCTGTTGAAGCTTTCAACAAGATTTTTAGCCAAACTTTGAAAAAAATTGTGATGTTGGAAGAAAGGATTGGGATGATAAAGTGTCAGTTGTTCTTTGGGCATATAGAACAACTTATAATAGATTGAACAAAGCCACACCATTTCAGTTGGTGTTTGGCACAAAATTTGTTCTCCCTATAGAATTTATGTTACCTTATTTATGCATTGCGTGCACGTTGGAGGTCTAGCTGATGAGTAGGATTTAGAAGAGCATATTGAGAAAATGATTCAACTGGATGAGCAACAAGCCATAGAACGATGGAGTCGAAGGTGAGAAAAGGCGGGTAAAAACATGACATGATAGAAACATAAGGGATAAGACATTTGAGATTGGACAAATGGTACTTCTTTATGACTCTAAGTTCTTGCGCCATCCAGGAAAACTTAAGGTACATTGGTTGGGGCCATATATCATCACTTACATACTTGAATTAGGTGCTTGCCAGTTAGAAGCACTTGATGGAACATGACTACCCGGTTACTTTAACGGGAGTAGTGAAGCCCTACTATAAATAAGTCTTCTTGGTGTTTGTAATAAGGCAGTATTGCCATTTAGATTAGGTTTTCAATTCTGTATTTCCTTAATGTATTTCCTTAATTATCGCTATGCTTTGTCAATTTAGTTGTTTTTTTGTGTAATAAGTGCACTTGCACGCATGAAGCTAATTACTATGTGAAGAATGTTTATGCGCAAAGGATTGCACATACCTTTAGTGTGGGGTGGTTGTAAGTATCCAAGTAAAAGACTGTGGGAATTGAAAGGTGAAAGGAATAAGCTACTACGGGTGCACTTTAAGTCCAAAGAAGATTGCTTCTCAAAAGTGACCAAGGATGGAGATGAATGAATGGACATTATAACGCGAGGTAAGCGAGAGGCCGTGGTAACTACCATGAGAAGGTACATTGATGAGGTACACGAGGCACACAAGTGCGTATTTGAAGAGAAGTTTATGACTAGAGGGTAGGAAGGTGTGTTAGAAGGTTATAGATGGGGTGTGAAGATGTACCGCGTGGAACGAATGAATTTGGTCAATGAATGAGAGGATATTTGGTAGGTGAAAGAGCAATAAATTCATCAAAATTTGAAAAAGTATATAACGATGGGATGTGAATAAATTTTTACCATTGTGACTAAGATAATTTGAGGAAAGAGCTAAGTGATTAGGTTAAGGTGCAAAGGATGTGAAACTAAGTGTGACAAACAGATCTGTGTGAAAAGAAGTTTGCATCCCCGATGGTGAACGGTTTGAGTGAAGCAAGATGATAGAGAGGAGTTAGGGCATGAAATTTCCACCTAGGGCATGATTGAATCAAGCTAGGGTTTGGTTTGCAAATTACAGAGTTAAAAAGGAGATGATTGCAAGGTAAAAATGGCACCCAAGAAGGCAAGCTGCAGCAGGAGCAAAAGGAAAGAAGAAGGTGGTCGTCGAGGAGGAAGAGATGGCACTGAAAGTGATTTTTGGAAATTCAATATCCAGAAGGAGTCATCATCGGCCAAGAATGGGATTCACCCATCAGAAAGAGAAAAGTAAGTGAATATAATCATAGGACCTCAAAGAACAAGAAAGAGATTGATTCCTTGCTCACTACTAGGATGAACAAACGTACGGCAAATGACATGCCGGTTTATGATGATGTAGGTGAGAAGATTTTGAAGAGAATTGGGGTCTACCAATTATATGAGTTTCCATATTTTGGGAAGTATGAGCCCTTGTATCGGTGGCTCATGAGCAGAGTGCATGAGGACTTCTTCTACTTTACAGGACGCAGAGTTAGAATCTCATCTACACTTATCTCATCAGTTATAGGTTTGAAGGCCACAAGAGAGGATATAAAGAATGATCTCACAGATAAAGCCACGATCTTAAAGACCAGACAAGAGTTGGGGTACCTAAAGGGTCCACGCGGTATGGATATAGACAAGTTAAAGAACTGTTTGGTTGTGCAAGCAGCAACACACCTTGTTACAAAGTTGAAGCGACTAGGAGAAGTGGTCGCGAGTAAATACTATGTGGTTACATGTTGTGTGTAAGATGTCAGAAGGAGCGAGCTACAATATTGCAGGCTACTGATGCGTAACAAATAGTCGAGGAAGCACACATAGGATGGAAGATCAACTTTTGGGTTATTTTACTATCACTAGTATTTATGAAAATTGGATTACCGAGATGGGCCAAAGGAGAAGGTATGGGAATACCCCATGGAGAATAAACCACCGGTGAAAGGTTCAAAGCAAGAACCTATGTAAAGGGGCCATGATAGATGATGTAAAGAAAATGGCGGATAAATCGAACAGACAGCTCCACATGGCATTTGGAGAAGAGTGGCGCATCCCGAAGGACCTACCATCAATAGTAGGGAAACAAGTTTAGTTTGTTGTATATCAACATTTTTACATCGGGAACTTCCCAATGAGAGATAGATTCTGGAGCCCTTGATGTAAATTGCCTTACGCATTCACTGCAAGGTATTTCTAAGCATCTGTTCACATATTCACGAGACACACATTGACTAGTATTCAATACAGATACGATAGACTCGCGACTACCACATGTTGAGGAAGAAGTATGTGTATCCTGGAAGAAGTTCCTATACCGAGATAATCATTTCAAAGGTATTAAATATTAAGCCAATAAATCTAGCTGTAGTAGATGTAGGGGTAGTATTAGTGTATCTTCATTTGAAACCCAAGATGTAGAACAATAAGTATGTGGAGAAATAATTTGCACTCCCATGGCCACCGAAGGGTAAGCACACAATGGAAAACATACCGGTGAAAAGGCCCACGAAGTTGAAGTAATGGATGAGGAAGAGGAGCATGAAGATAGTGGAGAATTGCAGCGCATAAGAAAGCAACCTTATGACAGAGCAGATTCACAACGCACGGCAACTCCACCTCAAGGACAAGATGCGAGAGAAAATACGAGAGGTTGAGTAGGGGGAGCATAGGTTTAAGAAAGTATTCATATGCACAAGGACTCAAAGTGGAACCCCAAAAATGGTAAGGAAATCACCTCGTCTCTCTCCACACAAGGAGACCACTGAACCTAAGAAGATAAGAAAGTTGAAGTTGGATAGAGAAGTGGAGAAACTAGGGAGAGCGAGCGTGCATCTCCAACCCCGCTCGAGCTAGAAGATGAGCCATAGAATGAGGAAGAGTGAAAATATGAAGAGATGAAGGACAGAGAAGAAAAAGAAAAGGAAACCTCGGATCTGCGCATGCGACTACTCAAGATATAACGGGACAGGATCCTAACCTTGAAGCTACAATTCCTAAGGGTCCTAGATCAAAGAGGATGAGTGGAGAGAACATTCCACCAGCCATGGGGTATGCAAAGGATGTGGGTAAAATTGTTCGTGCCGGCTTCAGAGCACGATAACATAGAAAGATTTATTTGGTGGGAGCTAATGGATGAGGATATGGCAATTGTGCGCACTCAAAAGCAACTATCATGGTCAATGCACACCCACATGGATGAGCTTGACTTTGATGTATGTGAAGAGTCATGTGTTTCGAGATGGCTAAAGAAGGCACCCCAAGCTAGACATGTGACAATAAAGCCTACTCGTCATCGTATCGGATGAGCAGGAGTCGATAATGCATTGGTGAAGGTTTCTACTGGAGTTGCTAGAAGAAACATGGATAAAGTTACAACAATTAGAGCGCGCACAAGGATCTAAAGACAAAGGATGCAGAGATAGCATGCATAACACAAGAGAGGGACTTGGTGTAGAAGAAGAATGAAGTATTTATCAGCTTCGCAGAGGAGATTGGGGATAATGTCATAAGAGCTAGGCCACACTTGGAGACCAAGGTACCACAGACGTTTCCCTCAGTGATACATTATGTAGGAAAGTTGGTGGACCTGGTACTTGAAGATGAACCTCTGTGCATGAGCAGTGCAAGGAAGTCAAAGCAAGAGGCAGAATGAGAGAAAGCCTCAGTGATGTGAAAGATTACATCCTATGAGGGGTTGTTGCAAGCGCTACAAGAAGTATTGAAGAAAGTAGACCAGGCTTTGAACATATGCACAACTCCAGAGGTGCTTATCAACATAAAGACCCTAGAAGAAAACAATGAGGTCAGAAAGTAATGAAGGATGAGACATTGGGCCACGCAGAAATATTGTCAATGGTTAAGAAGAAACGTGAGGTGTGGCAAGTAGCACAAGAGCTGCACAACACTCACTGGAAGAGCTTGGGAAGCTAATTGCATAGAAGATGGATCTTCTAGAAGGAAGAATGACCTCAATGTCTAGCATTGTGTTGGTTCTGCAAAATGAAAAAGGGGAGATTGCGAGGGATGAGTTGGAGTCCATTGTTGTGGAAATTCCAGAAAAAGTAAAATAAGCACTCATTGAATGGTAGGCCTTGGAGGCCGAAATAAAGGAGGAGTATCTGAGTTGATACTTCAAACTGATACAGAGGAGGCTGCCTCATAAAACTTCTTTATTTATCTACATTCTTTCATTCTTATTCTTTCCATTCTTCTATTCTTTACTTTGATTTTTGGAGATACCCATTGTTGTGACGACAATTATATTAGTATGGGGTAATGTTGATCAGAGAATACTTGTTAGAGATCACACAAGAAGTCCATGCGGGAGAGAAGTCCAAGATCAAGGGCATGGAGGGATAGGAAGAACCCGTGCGCGGAGGGCAAGTTTGGTATTCAAGACTTAGCCAATTTTGAGCATGAAGACCTATTTTTAGAAGATGGCATGCGAGAACACACCAATGATGCAGAGACGTGCGCGCCACATATTGTCTATCTTTGGAGGATCGGATCAAAGTGTTTTGCATGGAGACGAGCTAAGAATAGGATTTTCACTTTAGTTAACTACAAGAGGTCTATAGATAGCACACTTGCATGTGTGGCTATGCCTGTAAACAATGCATAGCTATTAATAACATGCGGCCTATTTCTGGAATAGATAAGCGGTGAAGGGAAAGTCCCCACCCTATATATATATATATATATATATATATATATATATGATGTGAATCACATAGTAGAATATATATAGAGAGTGTAGTAGAGAGATGGATGTATGGAGATATAGAGATATGCGCATATGATTGGATTACCAGTATCATATCCATGCGCGCATTGGTATAGATTTCCATTATTGTAAGGAGATTTTGTGTTTATTAATAGATGGAAGATATTGGCCGAACCTAAGTGTCATTTTTGTGTGTAACTGAGTAGTGCATGTTCTTGATTCAAATCATGATTATTTCTTAAGCTTGTTCTTTCATAAATCTGAATATGGCATGCATTGTAGAATGATGGATTAGCTATGGATCTATATGTTTTCTTACTTCATCACACTAACATCCTGCTACTGCAACCCTAAAGAGGGATCGGGTACCTTTGCGCGCTTTGGGTGAGCACTCGATCTAGGTGAATGATGTGCCAGCGCATCTAGGGTGTTATTTGGTAAATTTTGGGCTGCATCACTCGGTTTGATTTGACCATGGAGCTCATTATACAATTTATCCCCTTAGGATGGATGTCACGTACAAGCAAAAATGTGTCCAATTATTGAAAAGTGAGGCAATTTTATTTAATTTTTAGACTTTTTACAATGACTCAAATAAATGACTTATATTTGACAAGAATACTATAATGACTTTATTGACAATACAAGACTAAAATACTTACAACATAGACTATTTGAACCAAAATTTATGATAAAATGATAATTACAAATATAAACTATTAACATAAATAATAAAAATAAACTTAGAGACATACAAAGAATTTGATAAAGACACTTAAAACATCCTAAAGACTCAAAATACAAGCAAATTTTGATGACAAATAATTCACAATGACAATATTTGACTCCAAAAATAGATGAGATTGGGACACAATTGATAATATCAATTTTTGACTTACAAGAATGATAGGCTATATGACTTATGAGACGCACTTAAAATAACAAAAACATGACTCACTCTAAACCTATTGAATTATTAAAACTAAAAATGGATACTTCACCAATTTTTGGAGGTTCACTAAAATAGACGCTATGACCATTCAACACAATAACCAAGTCAACTATATACGAACCCAAACAGAGGTGCCACTGGAACGTATCTGTGTTTGATTTTGATGAAATTGAACATGAGTATCTACCAGAGTGATGGTACTCTACCTATTGGAATTTGTAAAAACTTGCTCTTTTGCTTTTCCCAGTCATCTATCCCCCACACACAAAGTTGTGTATCTGCTCCTCATCAATGGCAGAGTCTCAATGATTACAAAATTGCTAGATCATTGAATGGGATTCAATGCAAAATGTAAAAACCGTTGCATACAACTAGCACAATATGCATGCAAATATCTCCTGAGCATGAAAGATGAGGGAAGTGGCACTTTCCAACAATGTGACGTATAAGAAAACCAACCACACGTATTATTAAATTAAATCAACTCTTTTATCCTTTATGATTGTGCAGATCTGTATTTGAATGGTGATTTGGACTTGGATAACAATCGATACGACACTTGCATCTACCTCAAAAATAATTTGATAGGAAATCGTGACTCATTTATACCCTGACGTCTGAGATTGGATGCAAATCTAGCCCACAAAAAGATGGGCGTCTCTTTCTTCCAAAATAGAGCAGTCTCAATAGTTCCAATGTAAACAAAAATTGTTGAGAAATACATACAACAGAAACAATGATGAAGGCCGCTACAGGATGGAGCTCGTGGTACTTCCTTGCGCACTCCAGTGTCCACTTGATAGGAAATGACCACACCTTCAGACGATGTCACTTCTCTTGAATGGATAAAAGCTGAGAATGACAATAGGGATCTATGCAGACTCCCTAATCATGAGCTTATAAATGACTCTCATGGTAAAGGATCACAACGCTCTTCATCACATGGGATAAAAAATCCTCTGGTACCAAATGAAATTGGAAACCAGAATAGTAACAAATGCACAATATATTATTTCAGACTATATTTCATTCAACGGTAGGTACAATTATATAGGCTTACTTGATCTCGCTATTATAAGAAATAGCCTTAACAAACCAAACAATCTCCTACTATCTATGTGAGTTGTTTTAACAACTCAACAAATAATAATAATGTACACACTAGTAAAGTATATTTCCTAATAGTGACTCGCGTCCAACTCTAAATTCAACTCAACATTTTTGAATCTATGCAACTCACTTGTTGAAATTTGCAAACTATTGGTGGCTATGTTCTTTGGTGGGAGGATAAAGTAGCTTGAAAATTCTAAAAAATGTGAAATTTTTCAATCCTCCAAGGATCCTTGTCTTCTTGCATGATTTTCCATGCCACGGTCACATGGAATGTTTTGCAACCTTCTACCTTAGAATATTAAAATCCCACATTTGTGGGGGAACCGTTAAGATAGGCTTTATGAATCCTTTGTGGTTGAAATATAACAAGTAGTTGTGGTCACCTCTTCCCTTCCATTTTGTTAGCATGGGTTTAAAATCACCTCGTAATGTGTCTCTTTCATAGCTCAATTTTTCTAAATCTCCCATCTTGGTCACAACTCACAAATAAGCTCTCTCACCCAGCTCAATCATGATCTTGCCCATTGAATTTCCCAAATTTTCCAAACCTGTGTAGTTTTAATCCTTTGGATCCTATGTATTGTAAGCTCATTTGGAGCTAGTAGTATAACTCATCCGGAGTATAATTGGTTAGGAGTTACTAGTTTAAATGGTCCGGATTTAGTAGTATAATTGGTCCGGAGCTACTAGTATAATTGGTCCGGATCTATAGTTTAAATGGTATGGATATTCTAGTGTAATTGGTTTGAAGCCATAGTTTAAATGGTATGGAGTTGCTAGTGTAATTGATCCTGGAGCTGTAGTATAAATGGTCTAAAGCGGTAGTGTAATTGGTTTGTAGTTGCTACTATGAATGGTCTAGAGTTTCTAGTGTAATTAGTCCAAAGTTGTATTTTAAATGGTTCGGAGATACTAGTGTATTTGGTCCGAAGCTATAGTATAAATGGTCCGAACATAGAAAATAATTTATTGTTTGTAAACTAAAAAATATCTATATGGCTTAAAACAAGCTCCTAGATCTTGGTATGCAAAAATAAATAGTTTTTTCAAAGTTATTAGTTTCATTAATTGTTCATATAATAATGATCTCTTTGTTAAATTTGAAAATAATCAGATTATTCTTATTGTATTATATGTTGATGATTTGCTTAAACTAGTATTTCAAATAGTTTAATTTTTAAAATTATACTATTTTGTAACAATACTTTGAAATGAATGATTTAGGATTATTACATCATTTTTTAGGCATGAAATTTTTTCAATATAAACATTCTATTGTTATATCACACTCACAATATGTTGCTAGTTTACTCAAAATGTTTAATATGGTAGATTCTAAACTAGTTGATATTCTGTTAGGAAATTAATAATAATGTTTACATTATATGTTTGGGTGGTTAGTCGTATTTAGTTAAATAAGTAATATTGTTAAATATAATAACAATATTATGTATGTGGTTATTTGGTTATACCCGTATCACTATTTATGGGTTTATTGTTTGTAATACATCCTATTTTATAGGATGTTTTGTTACCTACCTTCTTGGCTATTTATTAGCCCAATGTAATGTATGATGTATCAAGTCTATTGAAGATTATTATTTTGTTGTACATTCTGAACCTATTACTATATTTGGTATCGAGCATGCTACTTTACATACATTATTCTTTTTACATCAAGAGGGGCGAAGCCAATGGAGAAGCGCCCCTATGAACAAATCATTTTTCCATCACTAAATCTTCTTGCTACGATACCAAATATAGTAATAGGTTCAAAATTTCTAGTTTCTCATTTGTGTATGTGATTATTCATACATAAATTCCCCTATGTAAAAACATAGTGAAGAACAACATATATCACAATGAAAAGCATCATCATGCGTCTTTATGAGGTAGAACAATCAGATGTGTTCCTATTCATACCTAGGTTTGTGGTTAGCCTTTTGAAAACCATTGAAGGTTTGTCGGATGTGTTCTGCTTTATGTTTAATATTTTTCGTAGATATTTTGATTTTTGTACAATGTGTCTTTTTGGTACTTGTCCAAGATTTCAAAGGCCACATATACTACCATATCCCTCACCAATTGGGAATCACGTTTGTATTGTATTCTTCTAAAAATAGATCTCTTATTACGTGGGAGTGGTGGGAGAACCTGTAAAATTTTCATTTGGTGCAGTGAACATTCAATCAAAATTTGAGATCCACATGCAAGCTTGTCTAATCTGAGTTGATTCGAAATCAACTCGTGCATCAGCGATTTAAAACAGAGATATGCTTTTGTTTTTCTCAATATATCTCTCTGGCCCCCACAACACACGATTTCACAATTCAAATATCGTGCTCTGGTAGAACCATTGTGCATTCTGTTTACATTTCAAATTGCTCATAATGGCGAATGAAAACATTACGATTAGATTGGAAGCTTGACCAACATACATGAAATGTGTTGAATGTGTTGCACGGTGGTTATTGACATGTGGCGGCATGATACCCAAGTCGGTTGTATGATTCGCTTTGAGATCTACATGCTCAAATAATTTATCATCTTCAAATCTTGCTCAAGCCAGATCGTTTGACTCATTACATTTTGAGAACAATCAGAACTTAGGTGATCAATTATAAGAAGCATCCACCGATGCATGTTATCGGAGTTTATTCTCAACACGCGTCTACTTGCAGAGATTACATTTAAGAAATCGAGTGGAGATGCAGCTCCGTTGAAGTGAGAAAGGAAAAGGTTGGAAGGAAACCGATCTTCCTTTCTCAATCTGGGCATGCTAGATTTGTTCACTTGAATAAATACCTAAGGCAATTATAACAATGAACATCCCTCAATTGGAGCATAATGGCGTAGTATCCTACAACATCCATGCAAAAATAATTTCGTTGCAAGACTGATCTTTTGTCGTGACCCACGTGTGCCTCGACAATTAATCATTTGGAATTCATCTTCGAATATCCTACAAAAGAATTTCCTTGAGGTCATCACTTTTGGTATTTGGCTGTTGAACTCTAAATCCATGTAATATATGAGTCAGTTTATGTCCTCGTATACATTCGGTACTTGTCTTCTTTCAAAGTCTTAGCATTTTTTAATAAGTTGGTGATATTTTTTTAATTGTTTGTTATAACTCAAATAAAATTTGTTAGTATATTGTGTCATAGTTCTTCATTAGATAATCAATTAAAATCAAGTCTATAGTAAAAAGTAATGTGTGATTACTTTTTTTAATATTATCATTGGTCATTTATTCATTTGTCATTGTCAGAAAATTGTATTCAAGAGTCGTATTTTGGAAGGTGAAGAGGTCATTATAAATTTTGAGTCATTGTGTCAAATTAGTGTTATTGTCATTAGTGTCTTGTTAGAGTCAAAAGTTCAAAAAATAAAATAAAAAATTGCCTCACGGAAGCATTTTCGGTGTTACCCGACGTCTGGAAAATAAAGTGTTTCACATTACGGGAGGGAGAGCAAAGAATAATCTCAATGTGGAAACATATGTGCATCATGTTCACATTTTTCTGAGCTAGCAACATGACACTAGAGGATGGAGGCATTGGAGAATTTGGAGGTCGAGATAGTGACCTCTCGTCAGTCACCAACGCGGGGCCGATTCACTGATTTGGTGGCACGTGTGTATAGTGTGAGTATATGCTTTTTAGTGTGGTGTCGTGCACTTGGTTTTTACCATAGTTTTCAATAAGTGGAAATTTCACATTGAGGGGGGAACATGATTCAATGTTCCATTTCTAGTTTCTCAATTTTGTATGTGATTATTCCTACATAAATTCCCCAATGCAAAAACATAGTGAAGAACAGATAGCATAGTGAAAGGAAGCATCATGAGTCTTGATGAGGTAGAACAGTCATATGTGTTCCTATTCATACCTAGGTTTGTGGTTATCCTTATGAAACCCATTGAAGGCTGCTCATATGTGTTCCTGCTTGAGTTCCCACCTTTGTTAGGTCAGATGTGTTCCTAGATTGACTAGTTGATAAGGAAATGATTTATGATCATGTTCCCATCCTCGTCGGTCAGATGTGTTCCCAAAAATACATGGTCGATAAGAATTTGATGTGTTCCTTCTTCTACCTTTAGTTCGAGTGTGTGCCAAGATCATGAGTGCACAGAGGTGGAAAGTTGTAGAGGAAGTGTGAAAGTTCTATTGTTACCATGTAAACATTAAGGGGAATGTTAGGAAATTAATAATAATGTTTACATTATATGTTTGAGTTGTTAATCATATTTAGTTAAAGATAATAACAATATTATGTACGTGGTTATTTGGTTATACCTGTATCACTATTTATGGGTTTATTGTTTGTAATACATCCTAGTTTATAGGATGTTTTGTTACCTACCTTCTTGGCTATTTATTATCCCAATGTAATGTATGATGTATCGAGTCTATTGAAGATTATTATTCTACTGTACATTTTGAACCTATTGCTATATATTCCTATTGAAGTTAGTTGTAAACTTGATTCTAAACCTGCATGTGAAAAAGCTAATCCTACTATTTACAGACATCTTGTAGGTACTTTAAATTATCTTACAATCATTAGACATGATATTGCATATGTAGTAGGTATTACATCCATATTAATGCAAGAACCTTATTAGGATCATTGGAAGTTAGAAAAAATAGTATTAAGATATTTTAAAGGAATAATTAATTTTTATTTACATTATACTTCTTATAATAGTGCATGTTTATATGGATATTGCGATTCTGACCATGTTACTAATGTAATAAATAGAAAATATATGATTGGATATGTGTTCAAGTTTGGTACAGTGTCATTACTTGGAGTAGTAAGAAGAAACCAATAATATCCATCCCCAATACTGAGGAAGAATATAAAAGTGCAATGGAAGCACTAAAGGAATCCATGTGGCTAAAACAAATGATGAAAGAAATTCACATGGAAGTTAAAGGAAGTACTCTTTATGTGATATCTAGAGTTGTATTACTGTCACAAATAATTATTTCAACATAAGAGAACAAAGCATATAGAGATTCATATGTATTTTTATGAGAGAATGTTCTCTACGGTGAAATAGATCTCTAGTTCATTCTCACTAAAGATCAAGTTGCATATGTATTCACAAAGCCATTATGTGTTGTGAAGTTCTATGAGTGTTGTGAAATGCTTAGCCTTTTAGATTTTCCATTGAGGGAGTATGCATGACAATGCCACCTCATAATGGTTGGCCTTGTGTTTTCTTCTTCACCTCTATACTTATGCTCCAAAGTAAAACTTTGTAAAAGATATTTTTATGATCTAAGTAAACTTATCACTCTAAATTTGCCATGTAGTCTAGTAACAAAACATCATTTTTAAAGGAGTTTCTTACTTTAGAAAAGGCTCATAAGGTGCTTATATAGAGTTTATATGAGAAACAATGAGATGCGATCATACAAATCATGCTTAGCCTAAATAATCACTTCGATTTATGGATTCAAAATCCTTTTATACAAAAAGGTAAGGTTAGCATGATGAAGGTTTATAAATCCTTCAAAATTGATATGCTAGCCTAAAAACCTCACTATGGTTTAAGGATTTTAAATCATGTTGTTTAAAAATGTAATGTTTTCATATAAAGCACACTTATTATTAATGGGGATGGTTAGAACAATATTAATAAGTGGGTTTAACCCCTTAAATTGTCCTTATAATATTACATTTAATTATATATAAAATATAAGCTATAAACTTTAGTTTATGTTTAATAGATTTGATACTAATTAAAGTGGAGGGTGCATCATGAGAAGTCATACCCGACCACTAGCCTTCCCATTCTATTAGTGTTGTAGTTATAATCCTAAATGTGTGACTTACCGTGATGCACCCCCTCCACTTTAATGGTATCAAATCAATTAAACATAAACTAAAGTTTATATTTAATATATAATTAAATATAATATTATAAGAACAATTTAAGGGGTTAAAACCACTTATTAATATTGTTCTAACATAAATTATACCATCCCCTATGGCCCTAAAGTAGCACAAGTTATATCTTGCTCTATGCATAGCCTACGTACCTCACTCACCTTTGGGTGTCACACTCCATTTGTAGTCTCTACATATCAACACTGGGATATATCACACTCTGTGTGGTCTATGTATCTTTTTGGATAGAGGGTATCTTGATTAGTCTATAGGGTGTCGTACTTTGTCCACTTTATAACCCTCTCTATCTTCAACTAGATAATCTGCACATCTCACGTAACCATGTCCCCTGTGTGTACAATTATCTCTTCTATAAATTTTTCTACCTTCACTACAATACAAGTGATATCTACATCATTATAGTTAGTGGGAACTATAGTTGTCAAAAGTTCTATCTCTACCTCCACGACCTCTATATGTGTGGTAAAAACTTACACTATGCAATATAAAGACTATGTTGTGCCAAAGGGCCCGATTTGTCTACACATATGCATCAAACCTATAGATATATCAATTTCCACCTATGTCGGGGATGAACCCCTCCTAAATCTCCTCTAAATGATTCACCTCCTCCTCTCTTCGACTCCATCCATCTCCTTCGACTCCATCCATCTCCTCCAACTCCTTCATCTCCCTCATCCCCTCTAACTCCTCCATCTCCCTCAAGTCCTCGAGACTCCTCGGTCTCCCCATCCCGTCAAACTCCCCAATATTCACCATATCCTACATCTCCATTTATAATCTCCAAACCTTTTTCTCATTGCACTTGATGTCAAAGATGTGGATGCATCATATTTCTAGTAATCATAGTAGCCTCTGTAACACTCAACGGTCTTTGTTGTGGGATTTTCAAATGTATAGGAATTGATTTCCTATACCACATTGTGTCTATGAAGTCATCCCAACATTTTTAGTCCCCATATGAACATCCCAAATAGTCATGAACAAGCCTTCCCATTATATTAGTGTTGTAGTAGTATACATGGTAGGACCCTAGTCAAGAATCTCTTAGGTGGCACATGCACAATAGTGTGGCATTATAGGAACACCCTGTTTATAAGTGAACTTGTGTAAAAAAGTTTAGGATGGTACCACTCTACCATGAAATCCTATCTACAAACTATATGACACTTTGTCTTGGCATAGTCCACATGCGTGAAAAAAATTAGGCCATATGCTCATGTATATGTAGGGTCTCCTTGTGATGTATATAGGTACTATCACATCCAATGCTCACATGTATACAATAATGTATCGATCTGACAATCATTTTTTCCCTTTCAAATTGAATCAACCAAACACCATTGGGTTATCATCTAGTAGATGCTCAAAAATCCCAATGGTGCACTTGAACACAATGTTCTCCTAGAGCCATATATATAATAGTTTGGTGTTCTCAATGCTCTTACCACCTATTTAGGTGACAAGATGAATGTTCATATATATTTGTGTTAGTATGTATGGCCCCCATGCAAATAAACTATGTTTCTCAACCATATTCATAATCCCCACCATGTATCTCACTAAAAATAACCTACTAAACTTGTTAAGAAACAATATGTTACTAACAAGACCCATTTAAATAAGAGGCTACCCTCAATCATGTATTTCTCATATATCTTTGTGATCTTCACCCCTAATCTACTTCAAGGAAAGTCATATCGACCGGTGGCTCTAATCATACCACATGAAATATATGTAGTATCATAATAGATCAAATCCCCAATGATCAATAATAGTAGTAATCCAATATACATCCTCTATCGTAATGGTCATATCCTGTTGGGAGTTGGAATGTACTCATATTTGAGTACCATCTCTCAACAAGTGCAATAAATAGCGATGTATCTGCATGTAATGTCAATATCAAGGTAACATGATACAATTCCAATACATCAAGTACAACCCGGTCATGCGATGAAAACTCTCAAATCCTTCTCACGGCTAATGAACATCACTCGTGGAAATGTAACATGTCTAGTTGAGCCTACAAACATAATGAAAAATCACAATAATTAGTCAAAAATTCAATTAAAATCAAATTTGCTATAGTAAATTGCAAAACCACTACTTAATGCAAATCCACAAAGAGATGAACCATGACCACTAATCCATTTGAGGATGTTACACATTATGGTGGGGTCCTTGCTTGGCACATTCATCATAATTTATCACACATTTGCTAAAATCATGTTTATCACATAGTTATGAAACCACCATAGATTAACATGCAAACTCTTCTTTTGAAAGCAAGTCTGCAAAATTACGCATGGCGATTTCAATGGCCTCTTTGCTTTACCCAAATGGGGAATTTTTACACCCTATTAAATGTAAAAAATAAAAGATAATAAAAATTAATATATCACCTATGCCTAGTCACGTGCCTCGGTGTTCGGTGGTAATCTCTAATGAGCTCAACATGGTGGGAATGAAATGGAATGTGTCTAGTGGTTCTTACCTCAATCTCTTAAATCTAAAATCTTCTACTCGTGATGGTGAAAATGACTAATTCTCACCCTCTCCTTTTATATAGCCCTCCACCTGCAATAGTTTCAACTTTTGTGATGGTTGTTTTACCACTATGATGGATCTTTTGTTTGATGTAATCATTTCTCAACCTTTTGAACACCCATAAACTTCTTCTATCACCCCACAATAACTTGAGGTGACATCACCCAAACCAAAATCATTTTTCTTCTTTTCACAATAAAATTGATTATTATTTTTCTATTATATTTTCAATGGTGTTTCTCACATGACAACATCCGAAAGAGGGAAAATGTGAACTCCTAAAATTTGTCGTGTTAATTTAAACGTAAATTGGGAACATAAAACACCCATCTTCGTTTATTTATTACCAACCCTCTATTAATGAATTTATTTCTCCTCTTTCAGATATTAATTAATGTCATTTTGTTAATTAAAATTCTCTTCACTTGTTAATTAATAACTCATTATTAATTAATCAAATTTATTCTCTCATCTATCAATTAATGACCCTCCATTAATTCAATCTCACTTCAAAACATCTCTAACTATCATTAATTTTCTCTAAATTCATCAAAAATAGCTTCTACATTCTAATATATGCATATTAATCAATTCCTAACTGATTAATTAAGCCTCCTTACTTCTATATAACTCCCACAGAGTATTAGTCCCGCTTAGTTATGCATACCGTAATTAACTAATACTTACTCCTACATCTTAAGTATCCCACATTTACTAATAATTTCAATTTTTTGAAAAATAAAATCTATAAAAGAAACCCTCTAACCCCTTCCCAAAATACACCCAATTGTCATTATAACATTCCACTTATGGAAAGCTAGAGGAAAATTGACAAGAAAACCCCATTTTGTTGAGTGCAAAAAGGAGATTCAAATACGTTTCAAGCCAATTTGAATACACCTCTTGCTTCATCAAAATCTCCCTCATAAGAAACCAACTACTTCCACTTTTGTCTCACACTTGTTTGAACCAAGGACAACCACAAATTGAAGACAAATCCAAACATCAAGGAGAGGTTTGAGGTCCTTTTCTTTAATTGATTTTTCTCTTTCATTTATCTTACAATGTCTTGTCTTGGTGTAATTAGCTTAAAATGAGTTATCATCTAAAATTTACTTTGCTAGTGTAAGTTCACTTAGTATTTTAGATGAGACATTTTTAAATATTACATACATTTTGGTATGCTTGGTGGGACCATCACCATCATAGTCGCTATGACCCATTATCACTCCACGATCATTCTCTAAATCGGGCTTGATCTCATAAGGAAGATCACTCCTACTTTATTGAATGACCATAAAGACATCATTACCACAACCAAGTAATTCACCAAATGGATAGAGGTTATTCCCCTCACGTATGTAATTAGTATCCAAATTTATAAGTTCATTTTGAATAACATACTCTTTTGTTAGCATCCCTTATTCCATTTCCTCTGACAATGGAAATTCCTTACAAAACAAGAAAGTGTAGACCTTATGTCAATGCTTCAAAATATGAGAAATGTGGTCCACACCTTGTTTTCCTCAATATAATGGTCAAGCCGAGGCCAAAAAAAAATGATTTTCAATATTATGAAGAAAATTGTTAGGAAAATAGGCGAAATTGGGCCTATTATACATCCATTTGTACCCCTAATAGAGATATCCCAATTCCCTTTCTTTGAATCAAAGGAAACCATTCCCCTATAGATCAAACTTCTCTCATTTCACATATCATTGAAGGAATATTTTGAAAATGAAGAAGACTATAGAATAGCTTGACTTGCTAAACTAGAATTGCTAGATCGAGAAAATAATCCATGCCTTGGATCACCTAAAAGTGTATCATAATCAATCAAGCTGTGCCAACAGAAAACAAACTCACCATCCCTTGCAAGTTTGATATTAATGATCTTTTTCTCAAAGAGAATTAGAAAAAAATAAAAATGATCTAGAAAAGAAAGGAGAATTTGAGCCTAATTAGTTGGGCTCTACGTTGTGGTCACTAAAATTAGGTATGGAGCATATAAACTTACTTTCCCTAATGGTGCGAGCTCAAGGAACCCGTGAATGTCATGTACCTAAAAGGTTTCAATACATATGATACAATTTAGATGTTCCCAAATATTTAAAAATTCAAAATATATTTTTAAAAATCAAAATTAAAAGAAAAATAAATTCATCAAAGGGTGAAAAGCATGCGGTTTTGGCACCTTGGATAATCACTATGGTGAAAACTAGTTTATGGTGCTATGCATAGGTCTAGTTGTTAACAATCACATTGCACTTAGGGAATTACCACTCCCCCTAGATATTTTATTCCTTTAATATGAATTATGAGTAATTGATTATGTTTGTTTCCAGTACCTTTGGTTTTGGCTTTGATCCAACATTTTCACTACTTGTATAATTGTGCTAGAAATTGTCCTTATGTATCTCATCTTTCATTAGGGAAAATTCACTACATAGGTTATGTTTACATAAAATTTATGCATCTTATAGCTCTAAAAACCAAAAACATCTAGAAAATATTAAAATCTCAAATATATCAAAACTAATAAAACCCCTAAACATAACAAAGCATCTAAAAAATAGTATCTAGCGTAAAATCCATAAAAAATAGAAATCAATAAAAATTCTAAGCTAATAATCAATCCATGTAGTTATATACAAGTGGATCATCATTGATCAAACCCATTAACAATATGTCATACTTTCCATCTTAGTCTCCCTGATATATCATTCATGGTAAAAATCATGACACACATTATATTTTCTAAGGACATATCAACCCCACATCCATCACCCTCATGTGAATCCTCACTTGGGAAATATCATCACCCTTGTCACAAAACTACATCACTTGTATTAAACATGACAAAACCAAATGCATTGATTAAACAATTTCATGTTTGAGTATGTTTTCTTGTACTTGTACTTGTTTTTTTATTTTCTTAATTGTATTACCTTTGTAACTTGATTTTGATTCGGTGTTATAACATCTTAAAAACATTATCATTATAGTTTTACATATTATAATAATTATATTGATATATTAATATCATATAAATTATTTCCATAACCATAATAGTTTGTAATACGTGACGGTAGTATCCAAATACACTACCCTACTCATCATATATACACATCCCTTATCATCATCAATCAAACTACACATCATCATTTACCTATTCTAAGTAATATTTATTCTACCTAACATCACATTTATTCTCCTCTAATGAGGAATTTAGAATAAGTATACAAATACATACAAATTAATTGTCAACATGCACAAGAGATATAAAATGTAATAACAAGAAAATCCATGTTCAAACATGTAACATTTGCACTAGGGAAATGTTCTTAACTAGCTAGACATGTCAATAAAATCAACCACATAAAGGAAATACATCATAACATCATCAACATATCAATCATTTAAACATATACCATCAAATAATAATCCATCTATCCATCTCATATAATCATAAACATGTAGTACAAAAATAATAAATTTTATTCATATTCCGAAAACATGATACAAATTAATAATGCCATCAAAACATCCTAATCATCACATATATACATCATATAGAACAACATTTACAAATCAATATCAAAATGATGTCATGTAAATCTCAAAATGGTATATAAAAATATCCTAAATTCTAATCCAAGTCACCTATCCACATGACTCTCAGGTAGAGAGGGGATAATTGGTGCATCTCTTACTAGGGAGTCTCTATGTGGTCTTGGTTATTCCCTACATGATGGTGGGACCATCACTAGTGACATCACCACAAATTATCTAGACCTCTCTCGAAGCAAAATTCCTTCCGACTAACTCGATCATGACTGTGCTTAAGAATTAAGGCGCATGCTAGTCTACATGTACCACAACCTCATATAGTGTCCTGAAATAGATTACCTCGTAATACCACCAAGATAATTATCCAACAAAATATCATATCCCCTGCATCCTCAATGTAGCATGAGATGTATCTCACTCGTGCATAGACTTTGTGCCTCATCTTGCCTCGGCTTGCTAAGTTTCATGCTTCATCTATAGTCTCTTCACATCAGTTGGGCCATATCACACTTTGTGAATGGAATGTATCACTATGAATTATATTATCCTTCTCATTCTATAAGTTTTTGCACTCTGTTTTCACTTTGTATCCTAATTTTTAGTCAAATAGATAGTCTACACATCTCACATGACCCATCCCCTATCTCGTGTTGCTAGATCTATTGTAATTTGTTCTACCTCTCTGTAAGGAAAATTATCCCTACATCAATCTAGGTATTGGGTGCTACGGTTGTCTCACTTGTTATCTCTATCTCACTCACCTCTATCTCTATGGTAAACACATATACTATGTGTTGTACAGTTTCAATGTGCTAGAGGGCCTTACTCCTCCAATTGTTTTTGGTCCTGCTAATACACCGATGTCTACCTACATTGGGGCTGATCCAACTCCTTCATCTCCTCCACCACCTCCATCTCTTCAAATTCCCCATCTCTTACATCCCCTCCAAATCCTCCATCTCCCCATCCCCTACAATTCCTCAATCTCCATCCCCTTCCTTCGCACCTTGTGCTTACTACACTCATTGTTGAATGTGCAATGCGTCCTCTACCTAAAAATCATATTAATCTCGGTGACGGTCAATGGTCTCTAATTTAGGATCATCAAGTGTACAAACTTGAATATCCAATACCATTTTATGCACTTTGGAGTCGCCACAACATATGCAATCCCCATACAAACATCCCATATACTCATGACCAAGTATTCTCGGTATATAATTGTTGTAGTTACATCTATGGTAGGGACCCAATCAAGAATCTCCGGGTGATATTTGTAAAGTAATGTTGCATTCTGGGAACACCTTGTCTATAACTAGACTTTTGTAAAACCCTTAAGATGGTACCTCTCTTCCAAAACTCCCATATGAAGACTATGTAACACTTTTTCTTGGCATAGGCTAGTTGCATGAACCCAAGAAACCATATCCTTGTCTAAATTTATGGTCTCCATGTAATGTCTATAGGTATTAGCTCATCCAATTATTTCTTGTAAACCCTAATGTCTCTCGATATGGCCTTGTCGACCCCTACTTGATTAAATTCAACCAAAAACCCTCCATTCATCATCTAGTAGCCCGGAATTTTAAATGGGGTGCCTAACCACAATGTGCTCCTAGGCCCATATCTCTAATAGAGTGGCGTGGCAATTCTCTTGCCATGTCTATGGGTGATGATGAGTCTCCTTGTTAACTCTTCATTTAATCAACTTAATTGTTGATGTCATTCGACCGAGGGGAAGTGTGCAAGGTTGTATGCAATAGTATTCCTTTGTGGAATTAATAATTTCCTTGTTGAACTATTTGTTTAGGGGGGTTTCCTAAGTCTAAAATACTGGAAATAAAACCTAATCTAGAATTGAAAATTATATACAAATAGTACAAGGTAAAATCAATCTTGCAAAATTGAAACAAACAATGCTTGAATTAAAAACTCACAATGCTTGAAGTAAAGAAACATTTGAGAATCATGAATTGCAGGGTTTAAAATAAAAATAGAAATTAAATGCTAAGAATTAAATCATACAATGTAGGAAATTTAAAATTGTGAAAGTAAAGAAAGTTTATTAAATGGAAATTAATGTCAAATAAATTTTCCATGACTTAATCAAGAACAAAAGATATAACAACAAATAATAGGGACTAAATTGTATTAAACACATATGATCACAATCACATTCATATATATATTAACACAAAAGTAGAATAATTGAAAAAAAATACTGAAAGCTCTGAGTCTTGGGGTGAGTGGTCCCTTTCTCTCCCTTTGATCAGATCTACAATGTGCACACTAGATCACTAAAGAAAAATTTATTTACTTCAATAATTCCATATCATACAACATATTGAATTACAAGATATGCGATTTCGACATCCTTTTTACAATCGGTGAGCGTGGATTATATCATCTCACTCCCTCAACTGATGCCTACAAAACAACTAGATGAATCCAAGAATATATCTTATTTATATTACTTGATTAAGAGGTTCCAAAGTATCTCCATATTTTGAGGTTAAACGATGGAGATAATTGGGGAACCGATTGAATCTAGAAGATTCGATTATGAAAAATATGTATAAAAATAAATCACATGATCTATTCTATAAATAGTATTTCCTTATTATGGTGTGTGCTATTCTTGAATGGATGCACGTACCAGGATAGAAAAAATCCACATCTCAAGGTTTGTTAACGCTAGTTGGCGAATATTGAAGTCACTAAGTAAACTATGAAGCCATAGGTAGAGACTCTTAAGCCAAAGGTAGAGACTTCTAAGCCATGGGGAAAACTATGAAGCCATAGATAAGGAATCATAAGCCGATTGAGGATACTTTGAAGCTTAACAATAGTGGATTTCTAGGCCCGAAACTCGAATCTTGGAAAAAATCATACTTTTCTTGATCGTATACACAAAATTGAATGCTTTTCATGATTTTTAGTTAGAACACAATGGTGGAACACATACACACACACACACACACACAAATCTAGTAAAATGCATATATTCTCTACTTTGGATTAGGAAAAATTTATAGAATGCACACATATTCAAACAAGGGGAAGATAAATAATGTCATTATTTAACCATTTAATGAGCTCATCATTCTCCCCCACACTTACTTGTTTGCAAGTCCTCTTGCAAATCATTTCCCATAGTCTGGATCAAGGATCATGTCCTCCATAAATTTGCTTAAATCATAGGTGTTATCATGATATTCCCAAGTGTCTTCCTTTGAAACACAAAATCCTTCATTTTCCTCCACCTTTTGTTCCCATTTTCTGAATTCTTGTGTACCCTGTATAGAAGATTCTTTTCATGAGGGCATAGGACAAAGAATGAGTGGTGGCCTAAATCTCATTCGATATATTTGTGACCTTGAGTTTGTGGATGTCGGAATCATGTTTTCTATTGACATGGCCCTCCTCATAGACCACTTGATATTTGTAGGAGAGAGTATCTCCCTCTTTTTTAAAGGAATATTCAAGGTATCCCATCTTTTATCACAAGTTTTCATTTCCTTCACGAATAATTTTTGTTTTGAAAAATTATGGATACTATTAATGCTCTTCTTTATCTCCTTTATATGATGTTCTTGAATCTTAGGTTGATAGGCCAGAGCTTTGAATGTTTTGTACTATTCAAAGTAGGTTTGGCATATTAAGGTCTCATGTAAAGTCCTCCTATTTTCACCTTTTTACAAAGTGTTAGGAATTTATTGTCGGTGCTCACGTTTGTGAGTCTTATATTTATGTGGGATAATTTAATAAGTTGTGAGGTTGTTATAAACAACCTACATATATAGTTTTTATATTAACGAGTTGTTAAAACAATTCATTTATTGTTGTGAGTTAATTCTTAAATTTTAGGAACAACTTCACCTATAAAATGTAAATATTCCGTATGGAATAATATATAAACTTATTGTTGTGTAAATCTATTGTTGTACCTTCATTTGGTATCACAAAGTGAGATGAAATCCTAAGAATTATTTGGGGCAATTCATTGATATTCATGGTTTCCCATATATGAAATAAGCTATTATCAATCTTCAACTTGTTTTAGGTAGTTTATTGTATGGTATTTGCATTGAGGTTTGTTGAAATTTATAAGGTGCAGAAGCATGAATCGAAGACAAGTGCATCCAAATTACATGCTCGGATCTGGAGCTTCTGTTATCCAAAATTCACCCCCGAGTAAATTTTGATAACATGCATTATAATACTCAAATCCCAGGAAAATAGATTGATTCAAGGTAAAAATCATGTTTACGGGGTCCCCTTTTCTATCTAACTCTCCGTCCAAGAAGAAAAGAGCAAGTTCTAAGAAAGGGTAAAAAGCTGCAAAAAAACAAGCTTGGGGCGAGAGAAAATCATGAAAATCAGCTAATTCCTAGTCCTCACAGTAGCTGGGACAGTTGGGACATCAGGGAGCGAATCGGTTGAAAGGCCGCTGGCGGTCCCAAAGCAATGGGACATCCGGGCCGTGGGGACGCGAAGGACGCAAAGGCGAACAGCCAAGGCAAAAGAAAAATCGACTAACTCGTGCAGGCGCAAAGAGGGACATCCGGGCCATGAGGACACAAAGGACATGAACCGCCGGATCGGCGAAACGAGAGAACTTTAGCTTTGGGGACAGTTGGGACAAAGGGACGCGTGGGACGCGGAGAGCCGAGAAAGCGAGAGCCAATGAAAGCGTGCCATGTGTCTTCGCCTCAAAGAGGGATAGGGAAGCCCGAATCGGGCGGATCGGAGGAATTTGTCCCAAGCAGTTTGGGATAGCCGGGCCGTGAGGACGCGAGGGACGCGAAAAGCCGGCAGGCCCGCGGATGAATCAGAAACGCCACGTGTCACAAGGGAAAACGTCCAAAAGTTCAAAGGGCGAGGTTTGAAGGGTCAGCCCGAGCCAATCAGAACAGGACACGTGTCCTAAGGCGAGGGAAGTGCGGAGCTCGGGGAAACTTTGAAGAATTTGGCAAAAGTTGTGGCCGAAAAGCTAAAAGCAAAGGTTTTCCTGCGCCCCTGTCGACCAATCAATGCATGCCACGTGTCCCAAGTGGCGGGGCGCGGGGGAAAAGTGGAATTTTTTCCAAAAAATTAAAAGGTCAAATTTCAAGGGAAAACCCACGGGTAAGGTGGAGGAGAGAGAATTTCTCATCCAATCAGCGCCCGACACATGTCGTCTAGGTGGCGGAGCGCGGGAAAAATTTTCAAAACCCATTTTTGCTGTTTTGTGCCCTAAATCTTCAGATCACCATATCTTTCGATCCAGAGCTCGGATTTGCACGTTCTTTATATCATTGGAAAGCTTATAAAATTCTCTACATGATTCCGGGGTCAATCTTGAATTTTGATTCCATTTAGAGAGAGATAAAGTTGAGAAATGGCTCGGCGTGTGTTCATGGCCAGAAGTGACATTTCAGCGACCAAATTTAATATAGAATGGGTCGCATTCTCCTCCAAATTGGTCAAAAATGGCAGGGTATGGGTTTGTAAGGTCCTCCATGCTGATTTAATGCATTTGCAGTCAATGAGGAATGGGTTCCCACATTTTGTACATTTCTCTCTCCTGGGCTCGACCCATGCAATGTAAAAGCCAGATTTGGCTCATTTCTAAAAGGGGAACACTTTTTGGCATAACAACTTCTTCTTTCACCTTCAGCAAGGGATTGTTGGAAGAATCAGACCTCTTCAAGGATTGTAACAAGGTTTTACCTCTCTGAGGTTGTAATGCATGGTTTTGACATTGGAAATGATAATGCAAGCTCTATGAATGAGTTTCAGTCCTTTGTTTGTATTATTTGCTTCATTTCGATCCTAATTATATCTTATCAGCCTGTGTATGTTTTATGTTGCAATCTTTGGTTTGTGTCTATTTGCTTGACAAAAATATTCACCACTCCTTTTGGTGCATCACCATCTTTAGTTAGTTTCAATTTTTGCACTTCTATCCCTGTCTCCTTGCAATTTAGAGTAGGATTAGGATCTGAACCTCTGTAGTTGTGCAAATATAGATCTAAATCAGAGGAGTTTGAGGAACCAACCTCTAATCTAGAGATTCCTCTCTCAGTTTCACAAGTCCCACACTTAGAGAGAGGTTTCCATGTTGTGCAATCACATTGGATGCTAGAGTGGTCACCCTAGAAGCCTTATCTACATCCAGGGAGTCTTTGTGATTTTGCACTAACAACTTCTCAACATATAGTGAAAATTCAGTCTTGTTTGTATTATATTTGTTGCATTCGAAGTCTCAAATCTATATTTCTACAAAGCACAAATTGATGAAAAAATCCTCATTGGTGTTGAATGCAAGAAACATAGAAGAAATTTCATTATAAATCTACATTGAGACATCCACACTTGTTTATTATACATCCACGACATTCGACAAAGGCACATTCCAACGTAGAAGTGTCATTGTTTACAAAGCAACTATAAGGCATTTTTTTAATCTATGCACCTATTTTTTTCATGCATTGAATTATGATTGGGCCATTGGGTGATTTGAATCTACCTATTGTGTTTTGGCATTACGATTGTGCTAATCAACTCTAAAATCATATTTTATCAGCTAATAATGTGTGCATAGTGTTCTCCCATGGCTTAATCTCTAAATTCAATTGATGAGCATTCAAAGTTTGGTGGTAATTTTGCAACATTGTTATTGGATCTAGAATATTTGTGGATTGATAGTGGAAAATGTGGCTTTTGGTTCCACTCCATGCCCATTTAGATTTGCTTCATTCTTTCATTTAAGGGACCACCAACACATTTTCTTGGTGATCAAACTTTTGTTGAGGTTTTGTCGGCGCCCACCTATCTTTTCAAACTACTAATTGCGTTATCTTCACACCGTTAAGATTATATTTGGTATGTTCATGGATATTTTAAAGTTTATAGGTGTGTCGATGTGGGTTATTCTTTGTCAAAATATGAGTCTTTTGATTAGTCATCCATATTTTTGTGCATAAGTCGCCTTTATCAATGTAAAAAGTCTCAATGTTAAGAGTGGTATAAGATTTCTAATAAATAGTCAAAAGGTCATTTTAGAAATTTAATTCTTTAGGTTTCTTTGTATAGATTTTAGAATTGTTATGTGTAGTTTCTATATGTCCACATTTATTGTTAAAAGAGTCATTGTAAAAGAGTCTTTTTATTAAAATCTCAAAAAAATTCATCATA
The DNA here is from genome assembly GCA_018340775.1 of Taxus wallichiana var. yunnanensis. Taxonomy (NCBI): domain Eukaryota; kingdom Viridiplantae; phylum Streptophyta; class Pinopsida; order Cupressales; family Taxaceae; genus Taxus; species Taxus wallichiana. Next base: position 344,088,395 of record CM031239.1, read on the forward strand.
TTTTGTATGAAAATCAAGTTAGAGAGTTAAGTTATCAAAGCCCTTGCATTTTATGTTCATCTAAATATCGTATTGTCAAGTCGGTTAAATAGACTCAAATTATTGTTATTTCATGTTAGTTTTAATATCAATTTTTTTGGTCATCAAAAGGGGTCCTTGTAAAATATTGTAAAAATAATAAAAAAATAATTCTTACGGAAGCATTTTCGGTGTTACCCAACGTCATGACAACCATTGATCCTCAAAAGATAAATTTGATGAGCTATCAGCATGATACCAGAGGTATGAGGAATCAAATGTTGGAGTTCGATCAACGACCTCTCGTCAATCGCCAACAAAGTGGCCACATTTTTCTGTGGTGACATTATTGTGGTGTGAGTATTTGCTTTCAATTTTTGCAGTGTTTTTTTCATATTTCTGTTTTGTGTGGTTTTGGATGCTAGAAAAAGATTTGTGTTGGAGAAAAAATAACTATTAGTGATCCTCTGATTGCCATACTTCATTGGAATAAAGCCCGCTTGTGAATACAATCACTTGCAATGGTGACCATGTGTAGCAAGATCTAATCAGTAGTATGTACTTTGATACAGTTAGCTTCTCAGTGTTTGTGTGTGGAAATTTCACTTTATGGGGGAACATGACACATATGTTCCATTTCCATTATGTTCCAAAATGACTAAAGTCAAAGGAAGCTTCCAGTGGTAGTGGTAGTTTCCTATGTTGTTCGAGATCGAGTGGAAGCGATCGATAGTAGTGAAGTACTAGGTCAAAGCATATAATTGTGTCCCACTTTTTTACATTTTTGTACTTTCAACAAAATATGTCCAATAACCAAAACATGACCAAACACATATTAAATGACCAAACATGTATTTTTAAGAGCTTATAAATACCAAGTGCAAGGCATCCAGAATTTACCTGATTTTTTTAAGTTTTTATAGTATTTTTAAATATTTATTTACTAGTCATATTTTAAAATATTTTTGTGAGATAAGTAGGACACACTTATATGTTATGACATAACAACTAAGAACATTGCGATTCTTATAGGAAGTAATGTGAAATCTCTTTCTTGTATATGTTCTATTGTGCAGTTTTGTAATAAGCGAGTTGTGATTCCTATATACTTCCCTGATGTACAAGCATAGTGGTAAACAAAAGCACCAGAGTAAGTCAGTTCATGGATCTTGAAAGGGTTTGTGGGAGGATCCAGAAAACCACATGAGGTGGACAGTTTGACAGGCTTGTTCACTTCAAGGGTTTTGGTAAGCCTGTTTAAAACCATGGAAGGAATGATCCTTTCTTTTGATCAAGATCATGAGTCAAATTGTAGGACATGTTTCACATGGGTGATCATCCTATAGTCAAGTGTGTGGATGTTTTTCTACAGTGTTCGTACTAAGGGGAGAATGTTAGGAATTTATTGTTAGTGCTCACATTTGTGAGTCTTATATTTGTGTGGGATATTTTAATAAGTTGTGAAGTTGTTATAAACAACCTACATATATAGTTTTTATATTAATGATTTGTTAAAACAACTCGTTTATTGTTGTGAGTTGTTTTCTAAATTTTAGGAACAACTTCACCTATAAAATGTAAATATCCCATATAGAATAATATACAAAATTATTGTTGTGTGAATATGTTGTTGCGCCTTCAAGTATTCCTCGGTTTTTTGATCCCAAACTATTTGATTTTTCATAGTAGATGAAAATGCTCTCAATTGGGATTCTCCCACATACAAATTGATTAGAAAATCAGACATGTGACTTAGCAGAAGATTGCACAGGTGAAATTCACACATTAAGTTTTGGTGGTTAGAGGAACTCTTAGTATAAGCCTCCAAGAAATTTGTTTCATCCTTTAAATCAAAAGGTAAATCACATGCAATTCTAGATAGCTGCCATCTAAAAATTTCTCTTGTAGAAAAATGTTATATGTTGAAGAGGGTCTTCTACAAGAATTTTTTCTCCTATGGCACAAGCAATTTGTAAGGTATTCTTGGCTTTTTCTTTTTCTTTTTGAATTTTTCTATTTTCTTTCTTCTTCTAACTCATTTTTCAAATTTTTATTTTGAAGATTTAATCTTTCTAAATCATTGCATGTGCTTTCCCAGATATTTTTGACTTCATTATAACTCAATGAAGTTTGGACTTCCTAATTAATTTGTACTTTGGTACTAGAAAGAACTATTTCATCTTTTTCCTTACATTGAAATTTAAGTTCCTCTATTTGTTTCTACAATGACGGAATGAGAGTTTCTTTGGTTTGTACTTTTCATTGAGGAAGTCCAATTATTCTTTTTTTGTTTGATAGTTTCCTCTTTCTTGGAAAGGAGGGTGCTAGCTAGATTTGTTCCTCCTCTAGATTAATCCCTGTTGAAGCACGAGACTAAGATTATTCTTCTTCCACCATTGGAGCTTTACCTTTATCTTCATGAGAGGTAGAGGGTTGTGTCATTGATTATGCAATCTCTTGTACAATCAATTCTTAAATTTCATCAGGCATTATTTTTTCTTCTTCTACTGACTTCCTCGAAGCTTGCTAAATTTATGATGCCTAATATTTCAATAGCCTCTTCTACGTCCTCATCTTCATGTAAGATTATTCTCCTTTTTCTTCTTCGTGGAACAATGAAGAGGATTATTCTTCTATCTTCCTCAATCGTATTGTTCTTTTAGATATTGAGTCGATTGTCTAGTTGTAAACTTTGAAGTGTCTACAAAGCTAGATACTTGGGGATTTTCTGCATGATGAGTCACATATGAAGTTTCTTTGAACATTGTCTTTGGTGTAATAATAGAAGAAATGGAATTTCTTTTCTTTTATGGTTTTTTTTTCCAATTTCTTCAATAATATTTCCCATATCTTCTTTTTTTTCCTATAATGGAGTGTTGACACATTAACTAAATAAGTCCTTGATGATGAATTGGACCTCCTTTTTCCTTTTATCTCTTTGCATTATTTTGAATGTTATCATACAAAAACTCAAGCAACTTGATTTTATGCCTGGTTTCGCAAATCTGATGGAGATGAATTAAAAGCCTCATTGTATCACAACCTAGAACATTGTATTCACCATCACAAGTGAAGTATTTGACTACCCGCAGAATGGAGAAGTCTCGTTAAGTTATTGGAGTGTTTCTCTTAATTCCTTTTGTTGTAGGGTTTTGGGAGTGTTTCTCTCTTAATTCCTTTTGCAATTTTGACTTGTTTATGACTACTTCAGTATTAGGCTCACCTTCCTCATGAAAATATTAAATTAGGTCCCTAAAAGTAGACCTTCTGTAATTTTCATTCCTTCACAAGGAATTCCAGATATTTGACTAATAACTTGACCACTAATAGGAATTTTGTTGCCTCTTACCTTTGATGAATCTTCTTTGAGGTTGGTGAGGAATTATTAAATTAATAATTCTTTGTAACCTTAAAACTTTCATAAATTACAACCATCGACGAGCGTTAAAATATTTCCTCTACTTGTGTGTCTTACAACAATATTGTAGTTGACTTTGGATTAGAATACTTCTTGTGTCCCATTTTCAGCAAAATAGGTTTCTTAGAAAACAATCCAAAGTAGGGTTTGAGTTACCTTCTTGTAGCTTTAGAGTTGTGAGGTGAGTCGGCGGGTAGAGGATTAATTTTATAGCATTTAAACCATTAATATCTATAAATCTGATGTGACATTATTAAACAATGCATGTAAAATTGTCACTTTATTAACCGTCTAACTCATATGAGGCCATTTTCTCATTAAATGTAATTATTTCAAGCGAGAGATGTTGAAAGGCCTTTATGACATTTGATTCCAAGATCTTCCCCACTTATTCAAATAATCATGACATCTTCTAACTTCCTAATAATCTTATACATAGAAAATAAATCACTTTTACCTTCAATAGTGATGTGACTTGTATTTCTCACTCCATGTGTCCTACAAAAAGGTAAATTCAATTAATTTTTGAAAATTCAATAAATAATTTTTAGTTTTCAATTTACCTTATTATTACTTTTGTTAGAACGTAATATTAAGTGCCTATAAACCTTAGTTTATAATTAAATAATTAATAATAGTTATATTCTTCATTATTTAATATAAACTAATTTTTTTATGTTTAATTGATTATTTATTAATCAATAGTTTAAATCGAGGTTCCTTTTTATAAAGTCACATCCCATCACTTAATGGTTCGTGACCCGTGGGGTTAAATAAATATGATCATGTGGCATGATCATTTAATTCACATGGTGGATTGGTGGAGAGAAGTGAGGAGGGATATCTAGACTATAAATTATGTTTCTCGGTTAATGGAATTATCTCTTTTCATGGTTTTTACCCCTCGGGTTTTTCCACGTTAAATATGTGTGTTTGTGTTATTTTATTTATTTCATGTTATAATGTTATAATATTTGTTATATTAATTTAATTAATATTGAATCTTATTTAATGGTTAATGTGTTTAACCCCTTGGATATGACATGGTATCAAAGCAAGTTCAAAAGATTTCAAATAAACAAATTAATTTAATATGATGATTGGGTGTCTAGAACTATGTTTTTAATACCCGAATTGTTTTTAAAAATTTCTCACACAAAAATCCATCAATTCTTTAATATGATGTTGTTATTGAAGGGCTCAAAAAAATATCTTTCCAACGAGACCAATATTTCCTAATTTGGAGTTGTGGAGAGAAAGTTATGGCCATTTAAAGTTGGGCATCTTGGGAGTAACAACAAGTCGATATGTGACAACTTCTTATTTGTTTTAGGTTTTCCTATGTGTTTGTGATTATTTTCTTATTTCCCTCATATCTACCTTTTACATTTTTTCATGTCTCGTGCAGACCCAAAATATTTTATTTGAAACTTGGTTTATTCCGCAAACTTGAGGTCCACATAATACATTTGGTTTAAAAGCCTACAAAATTATGCCACATGTCCCTCTTTTAGCCCTTAGATCTGTAACACATTTCTCCCTTGTTAAATCACTTTATATCTTTATATTATTTACTTTCCTTGATGAAAGATCATTATATTCACTTTTATTAATAAATTTTTTTAGTATTTAACATATGTAGCCCACTTAATACTACTAAGCCTTGGTCATGAACCCAAAGTTGTAATTAATCTCCTTGATAAAGATGGAAAGATCATCATCAATTTGAGTATTCTCAAATCTTGTTTAGTTATGTAAATTACTTACTTATTATAAGTAATTTTAACCAATTATCAAAGATAAGTCTTGTTAATGACTAGTTAATGGATTTGAAATCAAGATCTAGTTGAGTATATTAGTATGTGATTATTCTTGCATGATTTGGTCATTCTTGCATATATGTTATCTTATCACCAATTTAAAGGCGTAAAATAGATAATGAAGATATATATTTTGTTGATTAAGAATTTTTTAAACTAGTATATGAGTAGTAAAAATATTATTATATGCATATCAAATGACACTTGGGGACACCTTTGTCTTTGTATTGGAGACGTCTAAACTTGATTGTGCATCGATATATATTGATATGTTGAAATTGTTCAACATATTGGTAATATAACATGGTTAGTTGTTAAGCATGTTGTTATTTAAGTTTTTATACAACTTTTTTTTAACCTATCAATGTAAAGTTTATAGATGCTTAAAAATAATATCAACAATGATTTATATTATGCTTCTAACCATATTGGTGTTGTGTTAGATAGAAAGTTTACAACTAGATATGTATTCAAGTTTGGTGTAAGTGCGATTACTTAGAGAAGTAAAAAGTAGCCAACTGTCTTCATTTCTTATACTAAGGTAGAGTATAGAAGTGCAATGGAAGCAATGAAAGAAGACATGTGGCTAAAGCGAATGTTGGAAGAGATACACATAGAAGCTAAAGGAAGTATTCCTCTTCTATATGATAGCTAGAGTTGCATTGATCTTGCTAAGAATCTAGTTCATCATCAAAGGAAAAAGAATATAGAGATTCATGTGCACTTTATCTCGAGAGAAGATTCTATGTGGTGATATACATCTCCAATACCGCCCGATCAAGACCAAGTTACGTATATGTTTACGGAGCCATTGTGTGCTATAAAATTCAGCAAGTTATAGTGTAATAATTGGCCTTCCAGAGTTTCCATTTAGGGGAGTGTGCATGGAAATGTCACCTCCTAATGGCCAACTGGTTGATATCTCCTTATCCTCTATACTTATTCTCGGTGCCAAATGTGGTGGCCAACAAACCAACCCCACGTTGGCCACAAACGTGGCAACACACCATCGACCCATACACATGGGCATGCATATTTTGAAGAGAATAACCTCCATTGTTGGTTTTCAATTATTCTCCCTTATTATCCTTACTTTTTTTTTTCATTGGTTGACCATGATGGAAGAACTAGGTTCTTCCTCATAGTCAAATTCACTGTTGTATGGATTTTTTGTAGAAAATATTGTTTATTCAATGGCTTATGATAGACCTTCATTCTATGTCCATTGACCAAAATATTTTTAGTGTTCCCATCTATAGGAAGAAGTTGAACTAATCCATTGTCAAAAAAATTCAATTTCATATGGGCCTAGCCATCTAGTTCTAAGTTTCCCTAGAAAATCCTGGTATTTAGAATCAAACAATAAGGCCCAATATCCTCTTTGAGATTCCTTCCTTTGATGTGTATATCATGCCATTGTATTCTTTGAAATTGTAGTAATTCAGTCCTATGTAATGCTTCCATCCTCATTTCATCAAGTTCATTCAGTTGAAGTACTCTTTGTTGTTGTGCTTCATCTAACTCTATCCCAATCTTAATGGTTGTCCTTAATGTTTGTAGTTCAAAATTAATGGGAAATAAGGGATTTTTTCCATACACAAGTTCATATGGGGAAAACCCAGTGGTAGTTTTCCAAGTAATGTTGTATGCCCAAACTGCTTCTGGTAATTTATTTGCCCAATATTTCCTGCTAGTATCAACTGTTTTAGTTAAGATATTTTCCATCTCTTTGTTGGTCACTTCCACTTATCCATTGGCTTGAGGGTGGTATGGAGATGACTTCTTATGGTTGATCGGTAAAGATCTACAAAAGATTTGATAATTATTGACATGAAGTGAGCCCCTTAAGTAGAGACTATACTCCTTGGTATTCCAAACTTGGGCATGATTCGTGATACTGGAAGTCTACCACTACTTATTCTCTAGTTTGGAGTAAAGCTTGAACTTTTGTCACATTATCTATGCAAACCGGGATGTATTCCTTCCCATTTGAAGGTGGGTTTATAAGTCCAACAAAATCTAACCCATACTATTCAAAAGGTTAAAGAACGAATTAAGGTTGAAGAGGAATTTCAATGGACAAAGGGGGTTTTTCCATCCTCTGACATACATCACAATGCCAAAAAAATTTATTCACACTCTTGTGAAGGGAAGGTAGTATCTAGCTCCAAGGATTTTATGTACGAGTTCTTTTTCGAGTAATTACCTTGCACAATTTCATCATGAAAGGCTCTGATAATGTCATACACTTCATCCTCTCTGATACATATGCATAGCACCAAGTCAAATCCACACTTAAACAAAATACCATTTAACCTTTTAAAAGTAACACTTTCTTTAATCAATCATCTTATTTGTTTATTAGTAAAATTTTCAAGAAATATTCATGTTTCCAATTGTTTTACAACATCAAAAACCACGGTGAATTTGCATATATGAAAATAACTATTCATCAAGGAAGCTATCATCAACAAGGTCCTCCTCTCCGGTGTATCTAACCTTGACAAAAATCAGCAACCAAGTTAGATCTTTTTGGGTTATCAATAATGGTAATATCAAATTCTTACAAAAGGAGTAACCATCTAATGATCTTACCTCCTACTACTGGTTTTTTCATTAAATACCTGATAGTTACATGGCCAGTATATACAAATGTCTTATACCCTGTAATATAATGATGAAATTTATTTATGGCATAGAAAACAACTAAAAATTCATTTTTAGTAGTAGTATAGTTCTTCTCTATGGGAGTGAGATTTTTGCTAATGTAATAGATAGCATACATCTTACCATATTTTTCTTTATATCCCAATACTATTCTTATAGCAATGTTAGAAGCATCGGTGTGAATGTGGAAGGGTTCTTCCCAATTAGGTCCTCTTAACATTGGGGTTGAAGTTAATTTTTCTTTAATCAATTCAAAGGATTCTTGACACTTCTCATCCCAAATGAACTCACTATATTTTACTAGCAAAACAAACATTGGTGCAACAATTTTACTAAAATATTTGATGAAGTATCTATAATATCCTGCATGCCTAAGAAAACTTCTAACATTTGTATGAGTTTTGGGTGTAGGTAGATCAAAAATTACCTCAATTTTCTTCTGATCTACTTTTATCCCTTGGGTTGAAATGTGATGCCCAAGAACTATTCCTTCATCCATCATCATTAAAACTTTTCATGGCTCAAAGACAAGTTATGTTGTTCACATATTGTTAATAATTTTTCTAAGTTAGCCAAAACTTCTTCAAAAGAGTCCCCATACACTGTGAAGTCATCCATATACACTTCTACACAATCATTAGTCAAATAAAAAAATATGGCCAAGACTACTCTTTGAATAGTATCTAGTGCATTATGTCACACCCGTTTGGCGCGAGGTCCAAAACGTTAAAAGAAAACAATAATATCCTAAGAAATGATATTAATAGTAATAATAATGGTAATAATTTTTTAAAGCGTAACAAGTAATATAACTAGCACATAGTGATTACTAACTCCATATGTAACTAAGTTGCAAATACAAAAAGCGCCACCAAACCACTTAAGCGTATAAAACAAGGTGAGATAAGATAACAATTTACACCGTAAGTGGCGTTATGCGAACCCCACACCTTTGATACCGTAATTGTGACTTCCCACGCCTTTTAATACCATAATTGCGACATGGTTAGTGGCATAAATTTTAATCTTATATCACCTTGTCTTATACGCTTAAATGGTTTAGTGTTGCTTCATCAGTCACATATGGATTTATTAATCGCTATGTGCTAGTTATATTGCTTGTTACCCTTTAAAAAATATTACTATTATTATTAGTTTTAATATCATTACTCAAGATATTAAAGTTTTCATATGGATGTTTTGGACCTCTCATTTGAAAGGGGCATGATACATTACACAAACCAAAAGGTAACACTATATAAGAAAATGTTCCCCAAGGGTAAGTGAATGTTGTTTTTCCTGGTCTTTGTAGCCACCCTTATCTAGTTGTAACCACTAAATCCATCTAGAAAATAAAATAAATTATTTCCTGCTAGGTTATCCAGACTTGGTCTTTAAATAAAGGTAAGGGAAATAGTCTCTCAAAGTAGCTTTGTTAAGCTCCCTATAATCTACACAAATTCTCCACTTACCATTATTTTTAGGAACTATCACAAGTGGTGAGACCCATTGGTTATTTGATATGGGGTAAATGAATCCAACTTGCAACAATTTCTCAATTTTAGTTTTAACCATGTCCTTTAATGAAATTTATTCTTCTTTGTGGATGTCTAACTGGTTTGACATTACTTGTGTAAATGTGGTGAGTACAGATACTAGGATGGATTCCTTTCATGTCACTATAATCCAAAGCAAAAATTTAGTATGGCTTCTTAGTACATCAAAACTTTGGCTTCCTCATCATTAGTTAGCCAACTATTAATATTTAGTTCTCTTTTCTGGATAAAGGGAAATTTGTTTTGTTCTAGGATAGACTGAATTGGTAGTTTTAAATTCACTTAACAATGAATTCAATGGAATTCATGTGGTAATAAAGCATATGGAATGTAGTCATATCCCCAAAGGTAGGATTTCCTTGTGGAATCAATGTTGTTAGGGGACAAATGAAACTTGTAGAAACATTTCGATTCATTTATATCCATCTCTGACATTTTTTGAAAAGGGATAGATCCATACCTTTCATGTAATAGTTCCATCTAGTAGTTCCATTTGAGGATCTAGAAGTTGAGCAAGAAGGATCTGAAGGAAAGATAAAGGAATCTAAAGCTAACTAGGGAGACTCCAAAGAAAATTGGGGAGACTCTTAAGATAATTGGGGAGACTATGAATTGAACTAGGGAGACTCTAAAGAGAACCAGGGAGACTTTGAAGCTAACTAAGGAGATGCTGAAGCTATCTAGGGAGACTTCGAAGCTATATTATCCATCTACATCATTCATTTTGATTCTTATTCAATTTCTACAATGTGGTTTTTGAGTGCAATCATAACCAAGGAAGATAAATTATAATTAGCTAATTTAGAATCATCAACCCAAATATACTCTTTAACATCTACAAATAGTTTTACATGTGGAAATAGGAGATTTTGTTTAGCATTTATCCATTTGATATTGTCATATCTCCATATTTTAGTCTATTAAGGTTGCTACAATGGATAATCAAGGTCTTCCCAAGATAATTGGATATCCATGTATTTTTCTCTTGGGTTGAAGAATCATAAAATCCACAGGATATTCCCATGATTCCATTGTCACCATAATGTATTCTATGAATCCTCCTAGTTTGGAAATGGATTGATCTGCCATTTGTAAAATGGTAGTAGTGGGTTGAAGCTTGGCTAATGATAATGCTTTCAAAGTATCATCTATCATAACGTTAATGGAAAACTCCTAGATCAACCAACACATTTTGTATTTCCTTTTTCCCAATTTTTATAATAATAATAAGACTTCTAGGGTCACCATACTTAGGCAACAATAATTTTTCCGATAATAGGTCAACAAGTTTTCCATCTACCTGTATAGTTTTAGGGTATTATTTCTTTCTTCCCAGAGTCTTGATACAACGTTTTTTATTAACCTATTTAATTCTGGAATATCTTTAATTTCTTGTAAATGGAATTTCAATGTTTAATTTCTTTATTTCCCTAGAGAAAATCAAATTCTTTGTTGATGATTTCTTTGAGTCTTTTTAGAAATGGAACTGATGGAGAAATTGTGGGTTGTTCCTGATGTTTTTTTATTTTCTCCTCATGTTCCTTTTCTTTTCCTTTGTCAAGTGTTAGGTTTTCATTTGGTATTTCAGTGATGAAAATGGTGGTTTTCCACAAATTTTCTGATCTTAATTGAATGTCTTTACAATCTATGGAATTTAATCCCATGGATTCTTGTTCAAATCCAAAGATAGGGATTGTTTTCTATTATTTGGATTTTCCACATGTTGTGCATGTATATGAGGTTGGACTACTGATTTTGTTTTTTTTTTGAACAATAGAGGGTGGGATTAATGCTTTTTGTTGATGTTTTTTTGGGGTGAAAACCTTCTTTGTTGTGGATAGATAGTTGGATGGTTGACATATTGTGTCCATTTTGGATTGGTCCATGGCTGATGATAGGGTTGTGACATCCATGGTTGGGGTGTCTAGTATTGAGATTGATTAGCAATCCATGGTTAGGATGTCCATTCTAATGGGGCCCAAGGCATTGGTGCTCAATAGGTGGATACATATTTACATCCCATGACATCATCCATGGATTAGGATTATTTCTTAGCATGAAGTGGGATTGTGTTTGTGAAGGTTGATTGCCCTATTTTTGTAAAAAATTAAGGTCTTAGATGATGTTTATTTGAGCTGATTTTTAAGGATGGGTAGGAGACGACAATCCTTAGTATCATGATATTTATCACATATCCCACAAATTTTGTTTTTCAAGGGGAAAATCTCTGAGATCATGTTTTTGTCTACATCTTGGAAATAATACATTGCTAATGGCTTAATGTTAAATCTAGCATTTGCTTGCATGATACCATCTAATGTAGTGTTTAAGATGTACTAAGATGTTTATTTTAAAATTGGAGAGTTATTCCATTAATTTTTTACATATGGGTTGGTCTTATTAGCTCCTCTTCCTAGGTCCCCCTATTCTATAGAATAGTTTCTACAAATGACTCAATCTGGTGGAAAGTTAAATGATTCACATCTCCTCCTCCCATCAGATTAAGAGATTCTCTTGATTCTTCATCCAAGTCCTTTTAAGAAAATGGTTTTAGTTAAGTCTTCACTCAAAGGATGTCCACATTTCCTATGAATAAAGAGGAATCTATCTAGTAATATTCCAAATTTTCATCTTCATTTTGCTTGACTTGGAAGAATTCTTCCTTTCTATCTCTCCCTCTACAATAATCTTGATACTTGTCTAGGAAATGTTCTTCCATTTCTTCCCAAGAGTGGATAGATTTTGGTGGTAAACTCATAAACCATCTCATGGCTGAGTCTTTCAGAGTAGAAGGAAATAATTTTAACTTTTGATTATCAGTCATATAGTCATAAGTTTGGCATATTATTTTGAACTCAAATAAGAACTGATTTGGATCTTAGATGTCATACCTCAGAAATGTGGGTAACACATATGGGGATATGTTCTTCATGGGGTATCATCTTCTTCATCAATGACAATGGGATAGGTAAATGTTATTTGAGGCACAATGAATTCCTCATTATGAGGGTTGTTTTGAACTCTTGGTTGTTCATCTTCCATTCTTTCCCAATTGACTTTATAAAGAGTGTTTTTCCACTTAGGTGAAAAATCTGGTGTGGGTGGAAGGCTACTAATATGAGATTGGTCACTCAAATTAACTAGATCCTCTGATCTAGATTTTCTTATGTATGATGGCCCTACCTCAGGGGAATATTTTGAAGGTTGTGGTAGGGTAAGAGTTGTGTCCTCTTTAGTAGGTGAATATAACTCTTCTTCCAAATGTTTAGATTGATCCAAGGATTTTTCAAGGTGAATGGAAGATTTGTGGTTGAGGAATTTTGGGAGAAATCTACCCTTTGAGTCTCTGGGTCTACTCATATATTGCTATAACTAGGTAGGTTCTCATGAGCAATTTTTAATTTAATTATTCTTATTAACACTTAAAATGTGTCCCCAACAATGATGCCAAAAATGATGAGTCTCATTGTTAAATCTTCATTTAATCAACTTAATTGTTGATGTCATTCTGGACGGGGTAGTGTCCAAGGTTATATGTAATAAGATTCCTTTGTGGAATTAACAATTTATGGAAAAACTATTTGTTTTGGGGTTTCCTAAGTCTAAAATATTGGAAATGAAACCTAATCTAGAATTGAAAATTATACACAAATGATATAGAGTAAAATCAATCTTGCAAAATTGAAACACATAATGCTTGAATTAAAGACACACTTACAAAATTATAAATTGTAGGGTTTAAAATAAAAAATAGAAATTAAATGTTGAGAATTAAATCATACACTGCAAGAAATTTAAAATTGTGAAAGCAAAGAAAGTTTATTAAATGAAAATTATTGTCTAATAAATTTTCCACATATTAATCAAGAATAAAAGATACAACAAAAATAATAGGGACTAAATTTTATTAAACAAAGATGAGCACATTCATATATATTAACAAAAAAGTAGAATAACCAAAAAAAAATATCAAAGCTCGAGTCTTGGGGTGAGTGGGCCCTTGCTCTCCCTTTGATCAAACTACACCATGCACACTAGATCACCAAAGCAATCAATTTATTTACTTCAAGAATTCTGGATCATACAACATATTAAATTACAAGATATTGATTTTGACATCCTTTTTACAATCAATGAGTGTGGATTATATCATCCTACTCCCTCAATTGATGCCTAAAAACAACTAGAGGAATCCTAGAATCTACCTTATTTAGATTATTGATGAAGAGGTTCCACAATATCTCCATATTTTGAGATGAAATGATGAGAGATAATTGGGGAACCAATTGACTCTATAAGATTTAGTTACAACAAAATATATATGAAAATAAATTACATGATCCATTCTATAACTGGTATTTCCTAATTCTAGTGTGTGTTATTCTTGAATGGATGCACATTCCATGATAGAAAAATTCCACATCTCAAGGTTTTTTCCGCCGCCGGAAGGATATTGAAGTCGATAAGTAAACTCTAAGCCAAGGTAGAGACTCTGAAGCCACAAGTAGAGACTATGAGGCCACATGGAGAGACTCGAAGCCACAAAGAGAGACTCTATAGTCAAAACGGGAGACTCATAAGCCACTAGAGGATACTCCAAGTTTAGTAGTCTTGGATTTCTAGGCCTCGAAACTGTATCTTGCACAAAATCATACTTTTCTTCATTTTATACAAAAACTGAATGCTTTTCATGATTTTTAGTTAGAACACAATGGTGGAATACACACACACTAATCTAGTAAAATGCATATATTCTCTACTTTGGATTAGGAAAATTTATTCATATATCTCTATTATATTCATCCATGATCTATGATGGGGCAGGTCATCTCAACTTCCGCTCGATCATATTACAAAAATAATATATCCCCAATTATCGAAACCATATAATAATTTATACATTCTCTATTTTAATGGTCATCTCCCCTTTCAAGAGCTGGAATGTACTTGTCTCGAGTACCATCTCTCAGTATGTTCAGTTACTAATGCTCTATCTATGTGTGATTTCATAATCAAGGTAGTATGATATAATCCCATTGCGTCAAGAACAACACATTCATGTGATGAAAACTCTTAGATTTTTCTCAAGGATACTAAGTACCACTTGTATAATTACAACAATTCGAGTTAAACATGTAACCAAAATAGTCAAAAATATAATAAAATTCAAATTTCATACAATAACTTACAAAACCATTACTTAATGCAAATCCCTAACAAATTAAGTGTGACCACTAATCCATTTGAGTCATCTACACATTATTATGGGGCCCTTGCTTGAAAAACCACCACTATTTATCACACAACCATTAAACTCGTGAGGTTACTATGAAATATAGTGACACCACTACAAGCATGAAGATACCCTTTTGCCCATAAAGTCGACATAGATTGATATGTCATAGCTTCTTTTGTAAGTTGCAAGTCTACCAAAATCACACATGATGATTTTAACAGCCTCACCCACCTCCTAAATAGGGTATTATTGTACCCTATTAAATACAATTTTTTTAAAAATAATAATTAATGCATCACCTACCTCTCGGTCCGTGCATCGTTGTTCTAACAATAATTTTCAATGATCTCGATGCGGTGGGAATAGAACAAAATGTCCACCATGGTTCTAACATCACTTAGTCTCTCTAGGCTCAATTTGTTTACTCGCAATGATGAAAATGATTTATTTTCGCCCCCTCCCCTTCTATATGCATCCATCAACACAATAGTTTAGACTGCCGCAATGGCCATTTTATCACTAAAATAGATATTTATTATGCCATGATCATTTTCAACCTTTTGAGTGCCCATCAAATGCTTCTATCATCCCACAATCACTCAAGGGGCATCACCAACACCAAATTAATTTTTATTATTTACACAATAAAATTTTCTATTATTTTTCTAATATCGTTGCAATGGCATTGCTCACACAATATCATCCCAAAGAGGAGAAAATGTAGACACCTAAAATTTGTTGTGCTAATTTAAAGGTAAATTTCGCATACACCACTAACACTTGTATTCATTTATTAATTAACACCCCTTTGTTAATCAATCAAGTTATCATCTTTCTCGATACTAATTAATGTCTTTTCGTTAGTTAAAATCCTCTTCACTTGTTAATTAATAACCCATTATTAATTAATTAAATTTCCCTTTCATTTATTAATTAATGACCCTTCATTAATTAAATACCACTTCAAATCATCTCTAAATCTCATTAATTTCCTCTAAATTCATCACAAATAACTTCTACAAGCTAATCTAGGCATATTAATTAATTCTTAATTGATTAATTAAGCCCCCTTTCTTCCCATATAATTCCCATGGAGTATTAATCCCACTTAATTACTCTTAATCCTAATTAATTATCCATAAACCTACATATCCATCATCCCACATTCACTAAGAATTTCAATTTTCCTAAAAAGGAAAGATATAAAAATCAGCCCTCTACCCCCTTCCTAAAACACACCTAATTCTCGTGTTAGCAATCTACTTATGCAAATCTCAAAGAAAATTGAGAAAAAAAAATTGAGTGAAAAAATGAGATCCAAATATGGTTCACACTAATTTGAATTCACTTCTTCATCCATAAAAAATCTCCCTCCTAACAAATCAATCATTGTAGTTTTTCTCTCACACTCAGTTTAACCAAGGAAATCCACAAATCCAAGATAAATCCAAACATCCAAGGGAGAGGTTTGAGGTTCTTTTCTTTAATTTATTTTTTCTCTCTTTCATTTATCTTGTAATGTCTCATTTTGATGTAATTATCTTAATTTGAGTAATCTAAAATGAATTTTGTAGGTGTAATTTCACTTCGTATTTTAGATAAGGCATTTTAAAAGCCTACATACAATAATCATGAAGTATATCAAGAAATGTGCTAGGAGAAATGTGTAAGAAACTCGTGATCATATTATTCAAAATGATAAATTGTAATGTGTAAGAGTAAATTTCAACAAACAATAAGCATATCCTAATAAACTTTAGGTCCTAAAGCTATAAATGCAATAAAGTAATGTATGGTAAACAATTATGTTAATAATCCATGTGTTTCAATCAATGTGTACAAGATGTGGCACATATGAAATTCATATATGTTATAAGTTAAGTATGCCATAACCATGTGTTTCTAACATAAATATATACATCTAGGGAAGAAATATGGCATAAGATGTTTGATACTACCAAAATATGTATCAAATAACTTTTCATATAATGTTTGTTCCATTTTAAAGGTATATTTATTAATGTATTGCAAGAAGAAAGATGAGTAGTATCCAAACGTGAATGAGATTAAATTAAACAAGAAATGAAAAAAACACGCAAACATCCATAGTATATGAGAAACCAAAGCATAGATCATACAAGTGCACTAAGAAATCACAACATAGAGATAAAAATTATATAGGGAAAATACAACATATAACATATAAGCATATAGAAAACACAATAGATAATATACAAGTTCAAAAATAAATTAGAGAATATAATATCGCAAATCAAGCAAGTTTATAAAGAAATTAAGGAATATAACCACGTAGTATTCCCATAAGTGCACATAGCAGTCAATGTCATATTGTAACCAAGGAATACAACACACAAGAAATTGAGCATTCTAATCAAACAATGTTAGAAAAAAATAAAAGCATATAACACACATGTAGATTATCCAAATCATTTAATGTCACACAACAACCAAAACATGTAACATAAGTACATATAGAATTCAAAACAATAAATATCCCAAAGAAATAAAAAAATATATCATTCAAGTGTGCATAACAGTCAAAGCAATCCACATCCTAAAGAAATTAATGAATGTAACATACAAGTGCATATGGAATTCAATGTAATCAATGTCATGAATAAATCAATGGTGTAACCAAGAATTGGGGTGCAAGCAATTAATGGTAGCCAAAATAGGAGCTGATAGTAGTGAAATAATAAGAAAACTATATGCAAGTAAGCATTGATCATAGTTGAGTTAGTGTATAGAAGTAAGAAATATGATCATCAAATAAAGCATCTAATAACATGTGTTATAAGTATTATAACATTATGGTGTCCATGCAATGGAATAATGTGTATAAATATGATCATGATGAAATCAATTGTGTAGATGCACCTAGTGTATATATGTCCCCAATGTGGTATAAATCCTCTAGGAGAGAAGGCTATAAGAATCCATAAGCCGGTGTTAAATATGTAATCTAAGTAGGATCAATATGTAAAATTTACCTAGATGAAGACATGATCCCATGGTGATATGTTATAGATTCGTAAAGTGTATTATGTCTATGGTTTTAACTATTTAATGTGTCATATGAAGTTTGAGTGCTAAATTTAAATTATCATAAGGCTCAACATTAATTACGGGTTCCACATGTCACATGTAGGTCATGCTTTTGTAATTTCGTGATGACATATGTTTTTTTTTTTTTTAAGAATATGATATTTAAAGGTAAAATTGATACTAAAAATACCATGGGAAGTGGATATAAGTAGTGAAAAATGAAAAGTGGGGTTCTGGGTAAGCATTGTTCTCTCAATGATCATATTGTAACAATGAAATGTGCTAGTTGGGAAATGACCTAGTTATAAACTACGAAAGTAAATGCGAATCAATTGATAGTAGTTATAAGGTGTGTATGTGTGTGTTTGTAAAGTGATATATACAAGAGATGTATGTGTACTATTGAATATGTGGATTAGGAAGAGGATCAATTTCAATTGATGTATGGACCATGTCATAGGAAATAAAGAACTATGTAAGACCATCATTAGAACCATAAAAGTGATCATGTGCACTAAAGTAACTAGATTCATTAATAATAATGTTATGAAGTTGTTTGTTATAAGGAGTCATAGTAACAACATGCTCTCAATGTGATTGAGAGTAAATTTGTGTCCTCTAAGATTCATGCTAATACAAAAATATTAAGATGAAGTATATTGTATAAAGTTATCTATAATAGTTCATGACAATTTGTAATTAGATAGGATCGGAACAAAGATTAGTGGAATCACATGATATGAAGTATTATGCTATAAATACAACCCCTTAGATGATAAATGTCATAAGTCATGGAAGGAGTAATGTATCCATGACCAACATAAGGTATGGATAATGTAAGATTAGTATAAAGTACCATACTTGGTAGGGGAGGGTATAAATATGATCTAACAAGGACAATGGACATGTTATGATTACTAACATATTGTAAAGTTTAAGATCATCATTTTCACATGTTTCACATCCCATGTCAATGTTATAGTTCAAAAATACCCAATGGTACTAATGTAAGAAATATGAAAGTAATATGTGGTGGTATATGCATGTATAAGAGGATATATATATTAACACCATGATTAGATTATGTCAATTTTAAGAATTAGTGAAATGCGTACACTAAAGGATGTAAGGGTTAGCTACATGAGTTTATTATGATTAATTAACTTCCAAAATTAATTAATAATACCAAAATAACACATTGATACTTGAAATTAATGTACTAAACAAAATATAAACTTGATAATGTAAGAGGATGAGTGCACTTAGCTGATTACATATGTTTATTGGGAGTTATAGGTGTGTAATCTACTGGAACAAGGAGATTTGGGACCCTGACAATGCTTTTTTTCTAGAATTGTGATTGGAAACTAACCTAGCTTGGAACCATACACTTCTACCATGATTGTATTGTATGATTCGACCTTTCGTATGGTCTTGAACTTGCATATACTTTGGATCTACAATTTTATGAGATAGTCGCATGCCTAGAACTATTTTTTGATGTTAAACCCTATTTTGTAATCATGTAATTAATCTATCTAAACATCCTAAATGAGGTCTCAAACCTTAATCATGGGTGAGAGACCTTATGAAACAAACATTATGTAGTTTTGGGCACCCTTTGTCACCCCAAATGTTGGCACTACTCGAAGAGGCCTAAAAATGCATGTCTTTCTCCATCTAGCATGTAATATCTAAATGAATGTAACTAGATTTGGTAACCCTCTTTGAAAATTCTTGAGTTGAGTTTGGATATTTCTAAAATACTTGGAAAAGATTTGTTTGAGTCCGATAAATGAGACAAGCTGACTCCTTGACCTAGTAAGAAGCTTTAAGTCTAGAGTGATTTCTTCTCCAATGACTGTATATGTACTTTTACGAGATTTAGGGAGCTTTGGGTAGCTTTTGTAAGTGTTGGAAGTAAGTGAATCAATGTAGTTCTATAATATTTCTATGTTAGAAAAGAGGTAGTGTTTACTTGCTTATATAAGGTTCCATAAGCGATTTATCAACTAAAGGATGACCTAGAGATATTAAAAGACCAAACAAATAATATGAAATTGAAATCAAAGTTGGAGAAATTATTGATGCAAGATCATACAATCCGGCCATGACCAAATATAACATCCTAAAAAAATTGTATGACCTTTCCCCAGGGGATGGAAAATACGAAATTTGAAATCAGTAACTTGTAAATTGATGTTTTTCTATTGATTTTATGCATTGTACTCTTAGAATTTGATGATATGTCAGTGTGTAAGGATAAAAAAATTAGACAAGACTCAAAATGTGCTAAGTTAGAATGGAAATGTTATGTTTTTCTTATCAAGAGTGCATTACTAAAACCAATAGTTTCAAAGAGAAAATTGACAAATTTTAGTGTACACATCTCCCCCTTAAGTATGAAATAAAATTACATGATTAAAGGAAAATATACATGAGTGTGTAGACAAAAATTTCTTCACTCGAAGTTTGTATTGAAAATTCCCATTATGCTTGGTGTTGGCATGCTCCACGAGGAAACCCGCAACACTCTGAAAAACTTTGGTTTAGATCTACACAATAAAATCACATAATAATTATGTTTTTTTAATTCATACATCAACCATACATCACACACACACACACACACACACACACACACGCTTTATTATCTCCTAAACATTTGAAGATAGAATCCACTCCTAATCCCTAGGATTTCTCTAGAAAATATTGTTTTAGTGGAGTGAGTATAACGATGTAACTTAATAACAAATCATAACCATAATGAGCACTAATTTCCTAACATTCCCCCTTAGTATGAAAGTGGTAGAAAAACCTTCATACATTTAACAATAATATGTCCGACTCTGGTGGAACCCCCATTCTCGTGGCTCATGATTTTGATACAAAATAAAGGCATCTCTTCCATAGTTTTCAACAAGTTTACCACAAAATTGGACATGAACATAACCCATAAATTGTTCACCTCATGTGGTTTTTTGGATTTTCATGAACCTTTTCAAGATTCATGATTTGCATCACTAGTGATTTTGTTCTCTACATCACTTTTACGTCGAGGGGTTTATATAGGAAAATTAATCTCATTTATTACAAATACGAATAGGAATACTTCTTTTGTTCTTACAACACACCACACAAAATGCTAAAAATATGAAAAATAAACATGAGGAAAAATATATCAATACCTTGTGTAGCCTTTGTATGTGATCGATTCCATTTTATTTTTCACCGTAAAACTAGTTTCTGTTTTGTTGGTTGCAAGTCTCAACATTTATCCTTTCTGCACACTTTATTCCTTTCGCTATTATAATGTGAGTCCCCATCGCTAGTGGCTTGTGAGAGGACATTGAAATTCCTCATGCCTTTATTGCCTCCATCCTCTAGTGGATGTTGTTTCTTACTCAACATATTACAACTTGAATATCATTGGTTTCCACATTGTGTTTATTTTATTTCCCCGTAATGTGAAAAAAATATTTTTCAGACGCGTCGGTTTCAACCAAAAATGTGCCAATGAGGTAATTTTTTTTTTTACAAATTTTTATGTGAAACTTTTTTACTCTTTTGACACTTTGACGTTGCAAAATTAATTACAATACACAAAACCAATATGATTTTTAGATTTTTAATTCATTTGATGGCAAAACACAACATATAGACACCTCTAAATTGTAAATGGACACCTATCACTATAAAAATTAAAAAATAACATAGCCTCTAGTGTTTAATCTATTAGGCTTAAATTATTCATTACAACCTTTGACTAAATATTTAATTTAAAAACAATAATACAAAAATATAAAAGACAAAATACTTGATGCAAGAGCATCATGCACATAAGGATTTTGGCTTTCTATAGGTGTTTAAGGTGTCTTGAGTCCATCTAGTTGGTCATGGTTTTTCTAGATTATTTGGACTCCTTGTGCAAGAATAAGGGATTTTTCCTCCATTTTTGTAATTTGAATATTTGAATAGTTTGTTAGAATGTGTTAGCTCTATGTGTTAGTCTAAGAGTCAAAAATGATGAAATGAAGGGTATAATAATTCCACTCCACCTTTTTCATGAACTTTCTCACCTTAACTAGCCTTTAAACTCATCTTGAGTTAGCTTGGCCTAGTGGGGGTTATTTGTAGAAATCCCTAACTAATTTGTTTATCTTCATTTGAAAAATAATTATAATGTATTTAAGGACAAGAAGTAAGGATAGAGGTGGAAAAACTTTTATTAGATCCTAGAGGCTCAAGAAGTTGTGTAAAGAATCATGATTATCAATATCAAAGCTTCAAATTTTATAAAATTGTGCATGAGGATTTATATTAATGTGATGTGCATTCAATGTTGTTGTTATGATCATCTCTTAAATTTTATCTTTAGGGAGAATAACCTATGAAGGTTGTGGAGGATTAGAAGGAAGCTTAAAATGGTGGGAAAATGTCTTGACACAATCCTTGCAAGTTGAATAACTATGTGTTAAGGTAAGATTAAGAAATCCTAATAAAAATGAGAAATGAGAGAGGAAGACTTTGAAATTGATTCTTTCATGTATGGAAAGGAGGCTATGTGGTAATGTGATCAGGGTTAGGATTTAGAAATGCATTCCTCGTTGTAGAGGAAGGAAAAATACATACAAGTTTGTACTCTTCTACATCTTGTTGTGGAAGGAAAACTCTATGTTTGTATGGGAAACTATGTTTTGTGTTAATTCATGCATTTACACAAGGTAATATTGATGGATGTATTGCATTTATAAATGATATTGTGGTTTCGATTCAATCACGGGAAGAAGAGAAAGGAAATGGCTAGGTAAAGTGGTCTAGGTAATGGGTGTAACCCTTATTTTATGTTTGGAACTTTCTCTGATGGTGATTTTTTAGAAACGTTATTAGATTCTTGAAAATTTTGGTTTTTGTTACGAGAAGGAATATCCATGTGTTATACAATGGAATATATGTGATTTCATGATAGTGGAAGTCTAGGTGAAGGCTATTCTATTATTCCCTTTTGCATGTGAATATCCTAGTTAAGCTGTGGATTTGTGATTGCATTGAATATGAACCTCTACGTGTATTCATATTGTAAGATAAGTGAGACACCATTAGAGGAGTGTGTTAAATTTATAACCTTGAAGGAGAACTCAGCCATAGTTTTAAATCAATCCTAGAAGCTTCAAAGTTGACACTTGGGGTGTATACTTTGTTTTCTCAAGGTTTTTAGGATGCGCCTCATAAAAGGAGCCATCAATATTCATCCCAGAATCTCTTGGTAAGTTTATTAGTTGATTATCATGGAACTATACCTCCACCACATATATTAGACCTTGAATATACTTTTTTAGGAAGCTATGATAAAATTACCTTTCTCATGCTCATTATGAGGGTTTTGTTGGAACAGAGATAGGGTTTGAGTGTTGAGGCCCTTAATCATCATAGTTTTCTTTGAAAAATTCAAGAAATGATGCCAAGAGCCTCTAGAAAGATATTATGAAATAATTTTTGGAAACTAATGGTAAAATATCCTTACATTTGTGAGATCCTAGGAGGGAGAGGTCAAAATACAGTCACAAGGCTAGTTTGAAGAGTGATTTTACAAAGGAAGGTGAAGTTTTACTTAGAGCATGATCATGAAACTTTAGAAACATATAGAAACCATTAATAGGTGCATAAGAACATTTATTTTGTTCCTTTATGATCCCCTTAAATGAATATATTCATAACAATACCCTGGAACAAACCTAGTTAAGGGTTAGAAGAAAAATACAAAAAGGAAGCTAAAGGGAGTTGTGTAAGGAGTTAAGAGATAAAACTTGGAGGTCATATCATGGGTAGTGGAATCTCACTAGAGAAGGTGATATCTCTTTTTGGGTAGTGGTAGAACCTTTTTGCATCATTAAAACAACAACCTTGTCTTAAGGGGCCTATAGGGATAGTTTTGTAAAAGGAAGTATAAGGTGGAGTTTTGAAGTTTTGAATGCACTTCTTCACAATATTGTGACTTTATGAACAGGGGAGAATTATGAGAATGGTTAGTGGGGAGGAAACAAGATAGGTTGCTTGACTTTGGCAAGAAACAACAAGAAGAAACCAAGAGAAAACTTAGGTAGGTTGATCAAAGGAGAACTTGAGTGAATGGTGAGTTATTTGGAGAACGGGCCTTGTTGATAGGTGATATAAAAAAGGTGTAAAATTATTTCAAGATTTGATTAAATTGTATATAGAAAATTTGATGAGAAATGCAATATTTTGGCCTTGTGAAAAGTGAAAAATTAGGTGACTTTAGAATGTTGCTTTCAAATGATTGTTCTAACTTTTGTTGATTGTTGTTTGTCTTGAGCCTATGCATCAATAAAAATGACTTAAACATATAGAAAATATTAACACATTAATTTACTCAACCAAAAACATAAATTATTGACACATCACAAAATATAATTCATAAAACTTATGAAAAACTTCTTCTAAAGACTCAATACACTCAAAATTGACACAATAACTTGTTGAAAGTGACTTAATACCTATAATAAGTGACACTTATAAACAAACAAAGATGAAATTTGAAAAATCATGCTTAAATTAAAATCAACTATAATTACTAATATTTGAACAATCTGCATGGAGAGAATCTTGATAGTGAATGTAAATGCATGGGGTTGACTCTTTTCCTTCCAACACATGATGTACAAAGGATACACATGCACTCAAGAATGTTAAAAATAACTATTTATTATGCAAGAACATGTGGAAGATTAGAATCTCTACTCTTGCACTTGGATATGTAAGTCTAGAGATATTCTCCTTGGCATCAATGACAAGCATGTTCTACTTTAGATATTATAGTATCTATAACAAGACATATTTTAAATCTAGAAAATTTTGAATGGATTATCAATGAAGATTAGAAAAAACATCTCTCGAATGCGCTTAAATATAGGCTCACCGACATTGAGTGAAAAAAATATAGTGTTGCATGCAGAATTTATAGGCTATGTGGTGAAGAATGATGGGATCAACAACTCTTGGTCCAATAACATAGATGTGTGGATGTGATTTTTTTGTAAGAATATTATGTATCCAAGTGGGAGAATAACATGTACACTCGAGCGATGGTAGTGTTGTCATGTGTCCTTCAATGTAAACTAATTTATGGCTTGGTACAACCAAAATGGCATATGGAAAACTTTGGTGACTCTCATGAAAGTGGATAGCATGAGTAAAAATAAATATGGCTCAAAATTCTATGTGTCTATTGGATCTAACCTAGATATGATACCAAATGAAAACTTTGGTTTATACCTACACACTAAAATCGTATAATAATGATCTTTCTTTAATTCATACATCAACTATGCATCACGATATATATAGGATTATTATCTCCTAAAAATGTGGAGCTATAATATACTCCTAATCCCTAGGATTTCTCTAATAAAGACTATTTTAGGGGAGTGAGTATAACTCACGTAACTTAATAAAAAACATAGAATGTAATCAATGTCTATAGTAAATACTTTAAATTTAAATCAAATATAAACCGTAATATGTAAGATTTGTATTTGCACAAAGTGAAATGGAAATAGATGAAAAACATGGAAGGAATACACCTGTTTATTGGTAGAGAGAGAGTTTCCTTTATGATCTTATAATTGAATATTTAAATTTTTAGCTCACCTAAGGATTAGGGGTGATCACTCCCCAATTATACCAAGGATAAATTGGAGTGTTAGGTGTATATAGCCAAACATGAAGAGAGAATAAGAAGAATAAAGTGATGAAATACCTTGCCAAGTAAGAAGATCGGCTGTCAAATTCATTCAACAACTCTAATATATTCCCCTTTGGATGCAAGAGGAAAGGAAGGACTTCTTATGAAGAACTTAGCAAATTCGATAACTTTGTAACCCCATGAAACATGCCACTGCTTGCAGATGTATTTAGGCTTGTTTATGTAAATAAGGAAACATTATAGAAAAGAGAACAATTACCCATAAACCCTTCCCATGTGGCACACAAATGAACAAAAACGTTAATGTATTGAAATGTAGATGAAGGAAGGAGACCCATAACCCCAAGATCCTTTAAAATGTAGTGAAAATTGAATGTATTTGTGAAGAAGGCTTGAAGTACTTTATGCCCCTTTTAACCGATATAGACCGAGTGAAGTGAATTTAAAACTATGTCAAAAATTGTACTTGAAGCTAAAATTATGATACTATTGAGAAATTTAGGGTAACTACCACTTGGGAAAAATTGTGTGAAAGGGGAATGATTGTATCATATGGTCTCGAAAAAGATGTACATTTCTAAACCCGTTCCAATTTTTACGGATTTTTATGCTTGGATGTGTTTTTAAGTACTTGTACCTATATGTACCTATATGTTACCCCAAAATTCTTCTTGTATTTGTTATAGGTGTAGAATATACTCAGATGAATTTCCCCTCTTTTGGGGCATGTGTGAAAACCATGTTAATCACATGGTTCTAAATAATATATTTTTTCCCATGAACTAGATGTATGAGGTGGTATAGAATATTGTATTATGTTGAAGAGGTGCTCATCTTGAAGAATTTATTATTGCAAAAGGAAGGTTTTTTCATATTGTGGAAATCATGATGTGAAACAAAAATAATGATAACAATAAATAGAAATAGAAGAGATGATATAAACAATAGTATAAATATATGTAGGAGAAGATATGTGCAACAATAGTGAATTCAGATGCAAGAGATATGTAAACAATGTCACAAGACAATCAAGTCTTGTAGTCCTACAAACAAGATAGGCATAAGGCCACAAACATGGGATACACATGATGTTAGAAGACCATCAAGGAGTGTTGGCCATTAGTAGTGAATCAAGAAATTAGTAGCACACACACAAGAAAGTATGCATGAAAAATAAGATTGTCAAAACATGATGATATGATATAACAATTGATATAGAAAGAGACATGTGAAACAAGAGATGTAAATGCTACAAAAGTTGCATGTGTTAGTATTGCTAGCTAAAAATATAACATGTACACAATACATGTAATCAAATGTAATGAGGAAGTAGAAAGGAACTCTAGGCATGTAAAATGTTGACATGATCATTTATCAAATAATATACTCATAAATCATATAATAATTAATCATGAGATTAATTATTATCATTATCCCCATTATCATGTCTCAATTATTTCTATTATTCATCCCATAATCCCATCTTATCCTTAGTCATATTAATACATCATTAATTAATCCCTATTAACTATTTTCTAGGAATTTAAAATTACCACCTACTCTATACCTACTCTACACCTAGCCTCTCCATCTAATCACCCCACTAAACACATTTAATTTCACCTAATCACAAGCTAAATGATCCTCCAAATCTAGAGGCTTCTATTTCTATAATCCTCTCCTATTTTCCCTCTTCTATATTCAAAATTCAAATATTTCTCCTCCTCCATTGAATTTTTAATTCAATGGAGGATTATTCTAATCTCTAGAATTTTCTAATTCTAGATCCTTCTCCATTCTCATCCATTTTCCACCATTGATCTACCTCCTACATGGAAAAATCCCAACCCTCCATTCTTCCTTCCTCTAACTATAAATAGTGGTGCCACCCTCCATGCACACCAACCTTAAAAATTTGTAAGTATATGTTGCCAAAATACTAATCCAATCTCTTAATCTACATAGCATTTTATCAAGCAAAAATTATCCTTCATCAAAGGGGAGGTGCTGCCAAATTTATCCCACAAAATCTAAAGCATTCCAACTTCCATCCATAGAGCACATCCAACAAATCAAAGGAGGATAGTTGTGATCATGTAGGTAAGTGCAGGGTTTTTTTCTCCTTTCTTTTTATCTATAGATCTATCTGAGGTAGTGATAGAGAGTGTTAGATTGGGAATTCATCAATGTTTGGTTTCTAATTTTCATGTTGCACTAACACTTCTTTTTCATCTATAGGAACTATAATAGAAAAAAAAAAACTATGTGTAGTGTATAATAGATAGTCCCATATGTATATAAATTCTATGTAAAGGGTTGACCAACACCTATCATCATGTATCTCTCTATGTTTTTCCTACATCAAGCACAAAATACCACATAAAAATGTGTGTAAAGAGTAAAGAAACATTTTATCTAAAAACCAAAGTGAAAAACATGTATAATGTAAAGTGATGACAACTCCAATGAAGTGTATAGGTCTTCATTTTGTATTTTTGAAAATATATGATTATTTTTGCATTTTAAAACTATGTTAATGCATTTTTATTTTCAAAGTGCTTTGGGATATGTATAATAAAGAGGGGTAGCATTAATTCTACCAAGTGGTATTGAGAAGATCATCATTTCCTACATCAAACCGGATAGGGAGGAGGTCAACCATGTGGTGAAGGGTCTAAAAGTGAGAATTGGTAAACAATAGAATATGCGTAAAGTGATACAAGGACACAATATATTATTAATCAAAGTGTAGGAAGGGCCATGCATCATCATAGTATGATTCTATTTTATCATATTAGGTTGGTAATAAGAAAAAAAATCATTATTAATGGTAGCCACTCTGGTGAGAATGGGAAAGGTGATATTAGTGTTGTGTGGAGTGAGAATACCATCTATGGATTGTAACCAAGTTTTTACAAGAGCTAATTGTGTTGAGTAAGAATAATAGATATGCATTGTAAAAAATTTCATCAAAGAGATAATGGTGCAGATTAGGGATCAATATATTCCAAAAAAAATTAGTGATAAGTAAGAGGACAAAAGTAATCATGAGCATTATGTTACCTATGAAAGTATCGGAAGGAGTAGAAAGATGTGTGATATCCGAGGGTGTTAAACCCAAGGTATGAAAATCCTTATAATTAAAAAAAATGTATGTATATTAAGTGGTACATGTTTCAGAAGTGGCCATGGATATAGACGGTGACAGTGCAAGTGAAAGATTTGAATCTTGAGGGTGGAATTGATTGCAAACTATTTTCGAGAAGGTGGTGATAGATGGAATGAGAGATAATGACATATCATTGGGTCTTGATATTAGTGAATATGTTGGTTAAGAACAAACAATGGTCTATGTCATGTTTTGAGACACGATGATAGCTACAAAAAGGGTTTTCATCTTGTTTAGAAATATTTTGATAGACTGATAATACTTGGAGGTTAAGGAAAGGGGCATTTATTGAGTAATATAGGAAAGAATTTTGATGGCGAATCGAAATGAGTAGGAATCACAATATAATTACCATGTGTTATAATATCCAATGTATAATGGATCGAGGCTACTACTATCGGTAGGAATGTAAGCACTAGAGGTGTTAGTAGCATATTGATCAAGTATCGAGATGATAATTCCTAGGGAAGATGGAGTCAAAGAAAGCATGGAGCATGGAATCATCCTCATCAATTAGGTTGACGTTAAATTTACATAATTTATCACCGGTATGTTCAATGGAATAAATGTCACTATTAATAGTAATAAAGTGTATTAGGTTGTTGAATAATAATATACAAAGGGTTAGGTACACTTATAGTATAGTAACGATAGATGAAGGATGCTCTTATGTGTAGGTATCTAGAGGTGATTCAAGAGATGGGGATGTAGTGGGTTCAGATTGATGGTTGGTTTCACAAAAATATATGTGTCTAATTTTTCTAGAGGAATTGGTTGCAATGGGGAAGTGATATAAGGCATTGTGGATTAAACATATCTATTTAATAGTAATGGAAGGGCTCAAGGCTGCGGGAATAATATGTTCAATGTAATTATGGAAGAATTTGACATAATGATGGAAAATACATGGGGAAACTTTTATATTATGAATCCAAGGGCATCCTAAAAGTAGATTTTAATGAAGAGTAGTGTCTGTGATGTGAAAAATAGTAGGTAACAACTTAGGACTAACAAGGATATCCAAAGTAATAGTGTTAAGTGTAGATCATGTGATGTTATCAAAGTTGCACATATTATTATTAGTATTGATTGAAGTTTTGGAAATACCCATTTGTGTGAGGAGAGACTTGGGACATATGTTGAGGTTAGAGCCATTATCAATCAAAACCTGCTTGATGAAAAAGCTTTAGATACATGCGGTGATGAAAAGGGGCGGGCATGTGTCCGGAGTAAAGACATACAAGAGATCATTAGTCATGAAATTGATATTTTGATCTAGTGATTTAAAGGTATCCATGAGGGAATTGAAAAAAAAATGTTGAGTATTACTAGCCGAGTAAAGGAGTGTAAGGTATCTTTTAAAATTTGATTGTAAATAGGGGTTTTATAAAGTAAATCTAAGAGAGAGATATTAGTAGAGGTTTTATTAAGTTGTTCTAATAGATCATACCCCTTAAAGGGCATATTAGCCTTGGCCATAAAAATTTTAGGTTGGGGAAAATGTGGGTTGTCCTCGATTGATTACTTATTACATCTTGTGGTAATGACATTAACTATGAAAACCACTAGGGCGTAAAAAAGAATGGTGGAAACTATCTAGTGAGTGGAGTGACTTCATATTGGATGTATAACTATATAGGGGTCATATCATCTGTCATATGAAATAATAGTAGAAGGGAGCTCAACCATATGCGAAGCAAGAGGTATGGACCTTGTTAAAGGGATAATAGTCAATGCTAGCATGGATGTGTGAATCCTTAAGATTAAGTTAAATATCATAGAAGATGAGAGGAAAGGACATGGTGAGGTAAAATAAAAAGATAAATGTGGTACAAAAACGAGGAAGATCATAAGTAGGCCTTAGGTCAACTAATGTGGATGATAAGGTCGAATCACAAGTCAATTTCCCCCAAATGTTTACATCCTTATTAGATTATGTGAAATATAAGAATTAATAGACTAAAGGATGTAAGGGTTAGCTATAAGTGGTTATTATATTTAATTAAATTCCAACATTAATTGATAATATCAAAATAATTCATTAATACTTGTAACTAATGTAGTAAAAATATGTGAACTTTAAAACTCAAGAGGATGAGTGAACTTACACGATTGCATATGGTTATAGGAAGTTAAGGGTGTGCAAACTACTCAAACAAGGATATTTGGGATTGATTATGCTTCATTTTTCAAAATGTGACTTGAAATTGACCTAGTGTGGAACCATACAATTATGCCATGGACATACCGTATAGTCTTGAATATGCTTGGACTTTAGATCTACAAATTCCTAAGATGGTTTCTTACCTGGAACTGTCTCTCACTATCAAACCTTAACTTGTGATCATTTAATGAATCTCTTTGAACATCCTAAATGAAGTCTCAGACCCTAACCATGGGTTGGAAACCCTGGAAAATAAGCATTAGTTAGGTTGTGAGAACCCCCAAACACTTTTGATGTTGGCACTACTCTAAATATTCTTCAAACCGCATTTCATTCTCCACCTAGCATGTGATATCTGAATGAATGCAACTAGATTTGACAACCCTCTTTGAAAATTCTTGAGTTGAGTTTGGATATTGCTAAAATACTTGGGGAAGGGATGTTTGAGTGCTTGTAGATGAGATGGGATGATTCCTTGACCTGGTAAGAAGCTTAAAAATTGTAGTGATTGTTTCCCTAATGACTGTAGATGTGCATTTTTGAGATTTAGGGAGTCATGGGTACCTTTTGAAAGTGTTGTAAGTGAGTGTATAAATGTAGTTTCATAATATTTCTATGTTAGAAATGAGGTAGTGTTTAATTGATTATATAGGGTTATGTAGGTGATTTATAAAAAAAAGTTGACCTAGAGGGATAAAAATACCCCAAAAAATTGAAATTGAAAACAAAGTTGGAGAACATGTCGGTTGAAGAATGTAAAATTCGGCCAAGACCAGATATAACCTCATGACCAAATTGTACGACCTTGTCAAGGGATGGAAAAAATGCAATTTGAAGTTAAAAACTTGTCAATTACTATTTTTCTATAGATTTTATGCATTGTAATCTAAAAATTTGATGATATGTCAATGTGTAAGGATTTAAAATCTTGACAAGATACCTCATAATTTTCTAAGTGGGAATGGAAAGGTTGTGTTTTTCTCAACAAGAGTGCATTTTCAAAACCAACAATGTCGAAGAGTAAATATCCAAATTGGGTGTCTACACCATCTAACTATGGATGAGGCAACCAAGTGATGCCTCCTACTAAAGGTGTAATATGAATCAAGAGATCAAAAGTATGATAGATTAAGTGTGTAAAGCTTACAAGTATTTGTATATCATTGCGAATAATTTTCAAGGTCTCATGGATGTTTGGGGATTCATAGATTGTATTACATGGTATAAGATAATGCTCTAGGGAATGAATATCTTGCATAGCTAATATAGGTTCTAATGTAATAAAAGTGACGATATTCAAGATGGGGATCTCTATGGAGAGAGGAGGAGATGTATAGGTATCTTGATTAGGGTTTTTAGAGAATGTAACGAGGATAAGTTTAGGATTTGAGATAGGTGTTCCATTTGTAGATGGTGTGAAATTAGGGTAAGAATATGGCAGATGAAATTCCATCTATGCAGCTCTAGATTTATTATTAAAGATAAAAATGTAATCACCGATAAGGTTGTATTTTTGCATAATAGGAAACAAATTTTTTTATCATGTCTAAGACATTGGTGGTAAGTTCAAGGTGCCTTAGGATTAAACCAAGGATTATGTGACTTGGTTATGTCAACTTGGGTAGGTATTTTGAATTGAATAAAATTATATTTAAGGAGTGTTGGTAGAAGTATGTGAGGATCTATTGGGAAGAAATGGTATTTTTCTTAGGGTTTTTCATGGGTTGTAAAGTAGGTTGAAGTGGAGACACAATTATAGGCTCATATTTCAAATAACAGTCTATAGAGACAATGTGTTCAAATAAATAGATATTATATGCATGTGATATGTTATTAGGATAAAGGAGGATAAGTTATTTTAGTTATAGATAGAACTTATAATTCGTAGGTAAAATTTATTACATTTTCATTGCATAAATATTGGCCATTGTAATAGTGTATAGGACCCAAAATCCAATTAGGGTTTTAAAAAATCCCTAAAAAAGAGGTATGAAACCATTCGTACTTTGGATAAATCTACAACCATAGGGGCGAGGTAAAAATCCTTAAATTGTGTGTAATTTAAAACAAGTAGGTTTTCCAAAATGTAATTTCAAAATATAATTAAATATAATTTATGATTAATTACTATGCGTAAATATGATCTAGAACAATGATTATAATAAATCACATATTTTTGATTCATGTATGCGAATTAGTAAAATATCATACAAGATCCTAAAATGTAGATAAAAATGAGTGTGAATTAGGGTGATATTAGATTGCACCAATTTATTGGTTGAGATGGAATGAAATTGATTTTAAATTATGTAGGAAGGATGTGCAAAGTGTTTTTGAACTATCCTAAAAATATAAGATTTTGAATATGAGAGGAGGATGAAGTTACCTATCTAGGGAAAATTTACCTAGATATATTTTTCCTATGTAGGTTTTTTTCTTAATATTGATTTTGACACTTTGATCTTATGTGTCTATAGCCTCACTTCGCATGTTCATAATTTTGCAAAGATGACTATGTATAAAAGCAGGTATTATTCCTCTTTAAATCCTAGCTCTCCTCTTTGAAGACCTAAAAATTAGTTAGTTTGATTAGGTTTATTTCCCCTACAACTTCTACATATCAATACTCTAAAGATACATCAAACCCTCATAGTTCCCCACCGATGAATGAATTATTTTGAAAATGAATACCCCAATACAACCTCCAATACTTGGAAATGATATTTGGTGATGGATATAGCTTTGTAAAATGACCTATGGTAGCCATATATGAAGTATTTAGACTTGGATATGGTTGATGTATTTGAGAGATTGATTTTTCTACTTATTTCTATGTTGTGATCTCCTAGGTATCCCCCAAATATGTGAGATAAGAGGCCCTTTAAATAGGTAAATTAAGTATGATTTTATCAAGGTGAATGTTGTAAAAAAATATTTTCCCACTCACTTGAAACTATTCTGATAGAGCTATAGCTTTGTAAAATTACCTAGGGTAGCCATATATAAAGTATATAGACTTGGAAATGGATGATGTGTTTGAGAGAGTGATTTATCTACTCGTTTATTTATTTTTTATCTCTAGGTAGCCCCCAATGATGTGAGATAATATGCCCTTTAAATAGGTAGAGTAAGTATGATTTTATCAAGGTGATTGTTGTAAAAATATTTTCCCACTAAATTAACACTAGTCCGATAAAGCTAACTTGTAAATTTGAAAAAGTGTACATTAAGATAGTGGAGGACAAATATGTCAAATAAAGACAAATATGTTTAAATGGATTTTTAAATTATGTTAGTTGGAGATTCTATAGTTATAAATTGGGTTTTTGACATGTCAATGATGAATAAAAAGTGTGACCTCTACGACCAAGAGTGATAAATTGCATGATATGTGTGTAGGAACTAGTCATTTAAGTGCAAAATGATTAATTGGGTGAGATAATGCCAAGGATTTGTTTTTAAATGCCACTGGTCTAAATTTAGGATACTACATTTTATCCCTTATTATGTCACTCATACTTACAATTTTCACTTTTCCCATTCCCTCTCTCACTTAAGGCATACCTAGGTCGATATGAGATCACACTCTTTCCTTGGGGTAGGTTTAGAGATAGTTAATAATTTCAGTTGTAGGTTTTTCTTCTATAGAGGTGAAGTGTAAGATCTCAAAAGTTTTCATATTTCATAGTCATTTGATCAAACTTATAAATACATATAGAGGAGAAATATAAAATCCAAAAATTTCAAAATCCATAAAAGCGTAAAATAAAAATCAAGAAAATGGAAATTATTACAATTAGAATTAAATAACAAATAAAAATATGTGATATCATTAACACATGCCTTACCCCAACTAAAATATCAAACTCCACTATTAAAATTTTCACACAGCCTTATGTCCTTTGGGGTGTAATAGGTTTTTTTTACTAGGGTAGGAGGCTACATATATTATCATCGGTGTCCCTTAATTTTCACACAAGTACCTAATACTTGTAGTAGGATTATGGATCCTTAACTAAGGTCTCAATGAATAATGAACACACCATAGAAAGGTAGGAAAATTTACATTTTTTGCAACTCATATATTAACATGGAATAGATTCAAACCTTTCCAGTTTTCCTAATCCAAATCCACATGCTTGGGTTCCTTCATACCTTGATGACAAAAATATTTATTAATGTTCTATTTATCAGAGTGTCTCATTCTCCACTAAGGATATTACATTACCATTTTTTTCCTTACCACATTTTAATGTGATCACACATTTAATCTCTTGATGGATATAACTAATTGTTGACCAATCCTCTAATTTTTGGACATCTTTTTTTCTCTTACTACAAATTCTTACATCTCTTGGTGTAGTCTCTAATAAAATATTTGGGGCTTTAATTTGTAATACTTTCATGTCTTCCTAAAAATTATTCCCTTTGAATCCATATCATCTCCATTCTATAGTGCTCATCTATTTTATTATTCTAATTTTGAGTTTTCTTGACTCATTGTATCATGATTCTCTGTGTTGACATGGATACTATTACTATGTTCTATTATTTTTATGTGACAATGCTTCATGATATGGTTAATTGTCAAAGCACTAGGATATTAACTCTTGCTGATAGATTATCAATGTGGCAAATTATTCCCATGTTTATTGATCATTTATATGTGTTGATATGATATCATGATTTGATTTGATCACAATCTCGTATTGTTGTTAGATTCGTTCTAGATGGATAGTAGTAAACCTTCTTGCTATGTTTGATGATTCATTACTATGATATATTGCTTAGCTAGTTGTGATTGTGTATGGATGATTGTTATGATGCATATATATTTTATCATATTTTAAATTATTTTTATTAGACAAGTATGATATTTGTCTTGAGCATGCGCAGTGACACCTTATTAACCATGTGAAAAATGTGGGATTTAAGAAGCATACTCCAACTAGCACGGTAATCCTTAAAGGGACAAAATTTTCCTTATTGATGATTTTGATAACTTATTCATCTTGTTTAGACCTTATATTATGTTTAGATTTTCATACCTATGTGATTGTATTAGTCCATCTCTTAACAATGTGAAATTTGCACCTCTTGTTATAGTTATATGGTTTAAACTTAACCCTCTCTTGTTTAATGTCTATCTAGTGTTTAATGTTACCCCCATTTTTGGCATTTGGAATTTTATGGGATTGGGATGGTGTGCTTGGGCTAAGGAGGGATTAGGACACCTAATATTAGATTAGGTGAGCCTAATTTCCCCTCCTAAATGTCACATCTTTCCTAAACTCGGATTTGGGAAAGATGTACCATTTATGAAGGGTATAATGGAAGCAAATGACCTCATTTTCCTTAAAAAGAGGCCCTAGCCCCTATCCCTATGGGTGGGTGGGCTCTTTTCAAGGTAAATGAATCTTATTTTCCCAATTTGCCTCCTTTCACTCACTTATTCATGATGAAATTTTGAATTTGGGGAATGTGTTGGAATTGGGGGAATGTGTTGGAGTGTTTGGGCTTAATTTTACTTTTCTCCCTTTTATTTTTGAATGTAATTTTGGAGAGTCAAAATTGGTTGTAGTTTTGGTGGAGGGTGACACTTATCACCCTCCCATTGGCTTGTGTGGTGGTTCTTTTTCATTCATAATCCCTCTTGTTTATGGTTATGGGGTTCTTTTCTTGTAAATTTTTTTGGGAGCATAGTTTTGGAAAAAGATTGGAAAGCAAATTGGAGTCTTGGACAACATAATTGGAATTGTATTTTGGGATTTAAATTGAAAGGTAGGATCTTGCTCATTTTACTTCTTACTTGGTTATGTAATTGAATTGTTGCATGTGAAAATATTGCTTGTAAGAAATGGAAATTTTGAATGTTTAAATCTTGGTTTAATTTACTCCATCCACCCTTGAGGGGTGTGGATTTTGGAGTTTTTTTGGGAAGAGGGAGGAATCCCTTCCTTATTCACTTTCAATGCTTGTTGGTCAAGCTTGAAATAATATTGATTTACCCCACTACATTTGGTTTGTAGGTAGGGGTTGATTTCCATTTGGTTTGGAAATCAACCCCTATCTCTATTTAAGGAAACTTGGAGTTTGAAAACCCTTAATGGAGAGGGGAATGGAGTGATAAGGGGTGAAAAAAATTATGGAGAGATAAGGAGATAATTGATGCTTAATTTATATTTTTTTGGATATCTTATTTGGTATTTTTCCTCCCCTCTTCCCATGAATGAATCTTGGCGCTTTTCTTTATTGTTTTGCCTTGGTGTTTTTGGATTTGCATGCAAATTTTGAAACCTTGAATGAGAGTGAAAAAATTCTTCTCACCTTAGTGCTGGTGAGAGCTATGTTTGCCTCTTTTCCATGGGCTAGGGAGGAGCCTAACATGCTTTCTTGTTTTCCTTGGAGGCATGTAATGATTACATTTAGTTGGGTTGTCAACCAAGATTATTTCTATGGATGTTTTAGAGTTTTCTTGTGTTGTTTTGGAGCTTGGAGTGGAGTTATTTTGGAGAAAATTCTTTGTTTTCTTCTTTGTTGGAAATTTGATTAAATTTGGAAAAAAATTGTCATGTTGTCTCCACTTCAATTGAGGGCATGTAACTTGCATTTTAAGTTGTTT
This sequence comes from Taxus wallichiana var. yunnanensis, assembly GCA_018340775.1. Taxonomy (NCBI): domain Eukaryota; kingdom Viridiplantae; phylum Streptophyta; class Pinopsida; order Cupressales; family Taxaceae; genus Taxus; species Taxus wallichiana. The sequence continues at coordinate 344,125,854 of CM031239.1, forward strand.
TTCCTTCTTTAATTTCAAGCTAAATGTATGTATTAGACTCCCAAATATAAATTGTTATAATTTAGAAATGGTGTTTGACAAACTCATGAAAGGATTGGTTATTTTTGTTTAAAAGTACATTTTGTTTGTTGTTATAAATAGTTTTCACCTTGATTTAAAAGGTTACGAGTTGTAATAATCCTTATTTCCTCTTTAAACCTTTCTTTTGAAAATGAAATAAATCAGTTGAAGGGAGAAACCAAAGTTAGAATTCTCATGGTAAAACTGGAATGAAATTATATCTCTTTTTCTATTAACTGAAAACTGAAACTTCCCTTCAAAGGAATTAAGAAACAACTTGCATACTTGTTTTAAAATCTCATAATAATTGTTTTTGCATTGATCAAGTTCAGAAGAAGAAATAATTATGTTCAAGTTACATTTTGTTGATTCAAATTGAATAATGTTGTTGTTTCACACTTAGCTTTGTAATATCTCCTTTGTCTAACTTAGTTTATATGATCATGTACAAGCTTACTTATACCTTTTTAGCAAAATGTCATAAGATTGTTCTCATTGAAATATGTATGTTGTACTATCCCAAAATTGTTGCAGAAACCTAAAACTAATTGATTTTGTTTGCTTGTTCTATCATTTTCATTTATATATATAAATACATACATATATATATATATATATATATATATACATATATATATATATATATATACACATATATATATATATATATGTATGTATATATATATATATATATATGTATGTATATATATATATATATGTATGTATATATATATATATGTATGTATATATATATATATATATATGTATGTATATATATATATATATGTATGTATATATATATATATATATATATATATATATATATATATATATATATGTATATATATGTATATATATATATAAATTGAGTTATTATCTATTCTTCTCATTAAAATATTACTATAGTAAAGAGTTAGAACTCTTAGTTAAAATTTTACACTTAATGAAATATTATTATTGTTAAATAAATTAATCAAGTTAATGAAATATTATTGTTGTTAAATTAATATATATATATATATATATATATATATATATATATATATATATATATATATATAGTATTACAAGTGTTAATGGATATCATTTATAAAAATGTATTAAATCAGTTTTGGAAATAAGAAAAGGTTTATTCAAAATATATATATATATTGTTTGGAGTGGGGCGGTTGGCGAGATGTCCCAACCAAACCCCCAATCCCATTTTCAACCATGGGTACCGTGGCATATACCACAATCGGTCCACCTTTAACCCCATGGCCATAAAAATTTGTGGCCTTCTCCACTTCAAAATAGGGACTGACCGACTATCATTGGTGGCCTCCTTTCAACTAGGTTGTAAGGTCGCTTAAAAACAGTCACCCATTTGGGATTTTTAAATATTGCATCCTGAGATAATAAAAACTATATATATATATATATATATATGAACCTGAAATATGAATTTATTTCTTCATTTAAATAAAATAATCATTCATAAATATGCTCTATGAAAGAGTCGTTATCAAAATTAATTAAGAAACATGCAGATCCTTTCATGGATCAAATAATAACCAAAGGAGAAGAAATGGATTTTTTAATCCACTAAAACATTTTTATCAAATCCTAATGGGTATTAAATTGGAATGAGAATACAAATTGAATAAAAACTAGTCTAAATATTTTTTTTGAGCTCCATGTGAGCTTCATCCTTCAACATGCAACATGAAACAAAACAAAATAAAATATTACAACCAAATGAGATGAGAGAAGGAGAAAAGAATAAAAGGATTTTAGGTTTTATGAGAACCTTATGAAATTTTAGTGTTTTATCATCCAATGGTGGAGAGCCTTTCAAATCTAAGGGCTCTCATTTAATTTAATTTTGACTTAAGTGTTATAAGGTTGCCCTTGCTTTTGAATTTAATTAATTTGAATCCCTTTTTAACTTGTGTAATTAATATTTTTAAAGGCATGGGTCCATTTAGGGAACTAAATTGGACCCATGATAGTTTTAAGCCACTAGTGGGCTTCCGTCATCACTTTATCATTTTCAAAACGATTATAATTGTCATGATTAATTAAAATATTATAATCCTTCCCGACATGATAATTTTTAATGATGATTTTATAATGTAGCAATTACTCCATCTAGATTAAATCATTGCTGAAATTTTAAAATCACTTTATTGTTCTAAAATCGCGTAAGTAGAATTACACCAACTCTATGCCTTCTAATGTCATAAATTCCACCTAGTCGTAATGGCGTAAATTTTAATAATATCTCCCTTGTCTCCACTTAATTGGTTTGGTGTTGCTTCACCATATTTGTGACTTGGTCGCATTAGGGAGTTTATTATCATAATGTGTTACATTTAATTTCTCTTGCTCATACTACCTTGGTGTTATTATTTCCCACCTATACTTTAAAAAGATATTACCATTATTACTATTAATATCATTTCTTAGGATTTTATCATTATCTTTTGAACGTTTTGGACCTTGCACCTTTGAACGAGGCACGACATCCGGTACCAGAGCTTGGTTATAACATCGACGCACTTGAGGGAATTTTTTGTAGCTTTTGGTAGCTTAAGTTAGGTAAAACCACTTTGTTTAAAACATTTTTGTAAAATTCCATTGTACCATTTTTCCCTCGTCAGGGATGACAAGGCATGGTATCGGGTGAGGTGCATTAGTGACTTGAGGTCATGATCGGTAACCTCTAGAGATTTGTAGAATCAATTTTGGGTCGCATATCCTAGATGCACTTCATAGATGATGGGAGTCCTTCAAGATTGACTTCTCACACAAACTAATCTAGAGAGAGGCTAGTCGGCATGATAGTGGTGCACACCCATATGTGGGATCACATTCTGTCACCCATGTTTAGAGTCCTTTCTGATAAAAGAGGTCTTACAACACTACAACTCGAGATCAAAGATCAGTAGATACACGCCTCATGGTCGGGAAGAAAGTGGTGCTATTCGAGATCTTCTTCGACTTCATTCACCCATGTATGGAGGCATGATTGATGGTTTTAGGGTTGAGTCGTGGATCCTAAGTTTGGACAATTTATTTGGCTTACATCCTTATGAGAGAAACATAAAGGATTTCCTTGTCATACACCTCCTGCATGACATAACATGAATTTTGTGGAAGAATGAGGAGCAGAAGCTCTATTTGGCGCGAGAGACATTACTTACAAGTTGTTCAAGAAGTTTTTGAGATCATTATATGTCGGATAATTTCATATAAAATAAGATCAATGAGTTCCACAATCTACGACAAGGTTTTGACACGAGTAGTCGAGTATGAGTGCCGATTTTTGGATCTTTTGTAGTATGTGGATTATCTCTAGGATGAGAAGTTATAGGTCAACAGTTCATTGGGGGCCTAAATGCAGACTTGGTTGGAGTATTCATAATATTAGCTCCCAACCTTGGAGAAGGTGGTGAAGAAAACATATTTAGTAGAGAGAGAAAAATATTAGGGCACATGAGTCTTGGGATAGGAATGAGGGAAAGTTACATGAGTGGGTTCATACTTTCAAGGATATAATATCATGTGGCTCTACCCCACCCCCAAGAAGAGGTTTTAGACCATATCAATAAGCTTTGAACCCCTCCACACCCACAACAACCCTCTCAAAGCATTAGGTTCCTTATCAGCAAAGGACTAGGCCACGGTAGGATAGTCGAGAGAGGTAGGGGTCATGGTGTCCATATTCTTAGTAAAGACGGGAGGCACTGGTAGTAAGTAGCCTTATCCGGCTTGTTCTCAATAGTGCGTTAGGGTAGGACCCGTAAGATCGTACACCATAATACGTAAGGGACTCCTTCATAGAGGGATGCACTAGGTTGTTTCATTTGTGGAACCCATGATCACTATGCTTGTTTCTATCCATAGAGACCATATTTTACTGAAAGGCAAAAGGTGCCTATTTATGAGAAAATATTTGGTGACATGGGGTGCACTCATCACATCTATGCCATAGTGGAGAACCTTCAAGGTGAACACCGAGGCCAAATTCTTGAATCTACAAGTATGATTAGAGGTACACTTATTACTATTTTATTTTATTTAGATGTTTCTAACTCTTTCATATCACCCTATTTACTAGATAGGTTTGGTTTGGTGGCTTCTAGGTAGACTTATAGATGGCATGTAGATTTTTCCACGGGGCCAAGCTCGTTATCCAAACGTATGTGGAGAGTTGTATCATTGACCTTGGCGTGTTCTCCACTACCTTATACCTCCATATTATTCCATTGGGATCCTATGAGGTTGTCCTAGGTATGGATATGCTTGATTCCCATTAGTCCAAGGTTGATTGTAGGAATAATATTATAGAGTGTTTTGATGACTTGGGTAATTATTTAGTGATTTCGGGGTTCATATACTTATTTCCTTGCGTTATATCTAGGGTTTTTAATGTCCTATATATCCGAACAATGGGGATGGTTGGGCACCATATATATGATCTGTTATACATCTCAAGTAAAACATGTGCAAGGGGTGTCGATGCTTTCTATAATGATCGATGAGGTATGAGGAGACTCCAATGAGCTCACCTTTAGATGAGTGCCCTATTTTGTGATATTTTGCAGATGTTTTTCTAGTGATCTCCTTGGTATGCCACCACGTTGTGAGGTGGACTTTTTATTGACCTTATTCTAGGTTCCACATCTATTTCCCATGCTTTGTATATGATGACTACCCCTAATCTCCACAAGCTTAATATTCAGCTAGAGGAGCTTTTAGAAAAGGGCCTTTTCTAACCTATTATTTATCCTTAGGGCATACCAAAGTGATTTTTGTGAAGAAGAAGGATGGGTCCCTTCGTTTGTGCATGGAATTCAAATAGTTGAACAAAATAACAGTGAAGAACCATTATCCTCCTCCTCATATAGATTATTTTGTTAAACAGATGAGGGGATTCATAGAGTGTTCTCACAGATAGATCTTAAGTTAGGTTACCATCAGCTACGGATCACATAGGTGGATATTCATAAGACAACTTTTTGGACTCGGTATGGGCATTAGGAGTTCACAATGGTCATTTTCGATCTAACGAATGCACCTACAATGATTATGAGCCTCATGAATGGGGTTTTCAAGACCTTTTTGGAAATACTTTTCATTGTGTTTTTAGATGACATTTTGATTTATTCATGTTCAAGTAAAGGAGCACCAGAACACTTGAGACAAGTATTACAGGTTTTAAGGGAGCACCATTGGGTTTTAGGGAATTTGGAAAAGTGTTCCTTCTTTCAGAATGAGATTCATTATTTGGGGTACATCATCACAAGTGAGGGTATCTCATTATGTCCCTTCAAAATCAGACTTATCATTGATTGGCCAACCCCCACCATAGTCACTAAGGTTAGGAGTATTATGGGTTTATCTTGGTTATTACCGCAAGTCCATACAATATTTTTCTAGGATTGTTAATCCTATCACTTCCCTTTAGCACAAAGGGAAGAAGTTATATTAATTCGAGAAGTGTGAGTAGACCTTTCAACTACTTAAGTAGTGATTGATGTCTACAAACATCCTTATATTTTATGATACTTTAGTTTATTTGGTGATTTACACGAATGCATCGCTAAAGGTACTTGCTATAGTTCTCATGTAAGGAGCATCACGTCATTTCTTTTGAGTCTCATAAGCTCAAGGCTTACGAACTTAATAATCCTACCCATGATATTGATCTTGTAGCATTAGTTAATGCATTAGTTCATTGGAGGCATTTTATTTTAGACAAATATTGTATTTTAAGGATAAATCATTTGAGCCTTCAACACATCTTTACACAGTCCAACCTCAACACCCAAAAATGAAGTTGGATGGAGTTCCTTCATGAGTATGATATGGACATCCAATACATCAAGGGGAAACAAAATGTCATCATTGATGATTTAAGTAGGAAATGGCATGATATTTATGCCTTAACCTTGCGATCAAACCTTAGAGGTAAGATACTTCAACATATTTCAAGTGACATATTCTACAAGGATGTCACGCAGAGTGGTAAAGTATCGGTGGCCCTTCGAGGGAAAATATGTAGGTTGTACCTTAGAGTTAAATGGTCTTCTTTGAGTTCTAGAGATGCATCTATATGCCTAGAGCTGAAGATTTCCACATTTTATTCTTTCAAAGGCACATCAATCTCCTTATGTGGCTCATCCATGGATTAAGAATATTTATGTGGACTTGAGACAATTATACTTTTTTCTGGGTTGCGTTGTGATATTACAAATTTTATAGTCTTTTGTCGTGAGTGTCGGAGGGTGAATATCAAGCATTCTCACCCCATAGGCCTTCTATAACCTCATGATATTCCAGAGTGGAAGTGGGAAGTAGTGTCTATGGATTTTATTATTGGTCTTCCCACTTCATTGTATCATTATGGTGTCATCATGGTGACAATGGACAAGTCGACCAAGGTTTCATGCTTCTCTTTGATGAAGATCACTTATAATGAAATTGTCATTGCATGAGTTTTATGGATGATGTGGTGAGACTTCATGGTATTCTTAGGACAATAATTTATGATCACGACACTATTTACACTTCTAAGTTTTGGAGATATTTTCAGTCATCCTTGAGGACTCAGATCAATTTCATTTCAGTGTACCACCCTCAGGCAGATGGACATATAGAGAGGGTGAACCAGGTGCCAAAGGATATTCTTTGGATGTATCTTATGTATCAATAAAAGAAGTGGGAGAACTATCTATATATGGATGATTTTACTTATAACAACAATTTCATTGGTATGGTTATTTATCATGCCTTATATGGGAGACACTGCAGAACACCATTGAGATGGAACAGATTGGATGAAAATATTTTTCTTGGACCCGTTTATCTTTAGGATATAGAGAAACAAGTTGTTCTCATCAGGAAGTATTTGGAGTAGGCTTGTGAATTCCATAATGCATATGCTTGACACAAAGAGGGTAGAGCCTCACTTCTTTGTGGGTGAGGAGATCTTTACGAGAGTGTATCCACACACGATTTTAATCCATTATGGAAATGGATCTAAGTTATCCCTTTGGTTTGTTGGGCCTTTCTATATTTTGGAGGTTATTAGACATGTTTCCTATCTCTTAGCTTTGCCACCATACCTATCTTGTAACCACAATGGGTTTCATATCTTAGTGTTGTGGAAGCATGTTCCTAATACATCTCATGTTTTGGATTGGTGACATTACATGTGGAGGCTGAAAGATATTGGATTTTGGAGCCTATGCGTATTCTAGAGAACGAGAGGCTAGAAATTTGGGGGTAAGACTTGGACCAGGTTAGAGTCTAGTGGGATAGATATGATGATATTGCAGCTACTTGAGAGGATGTGACACCATTGCGGGCCCGATATCCTTACCTCTTTCAGTGACTTCCTAGAGGAAGTGAATTTTTAGGTTAGAATATGTACTACCCACCTAATTTGTTATTCTCATTTTAAGTTGTACTGACTCATTATATCATGATTCTCTATGCTGACAGGGATATTATTACTATGTTCTACTATTTTTATGTGACATTACTTCATGATATGGTTATTTTCTAGCAATAGGATGTTAACTCTTGCTAACAGGTTATCTATGGGGCACATGATGCCCAAGTTTATTGATCATTTATATGTGTTGATATGATATCATGATTTGATTTGATCATGATATCTTATTGTTATTGGATTCATCCTAGATGCATGGCCATAAACCTTCTTTCTATCTTTGATGATTGATATATTTCTTGGCTAGTTATAATTGTGTATGGATGATTATTATGATGCATATAGATGTTATCATATTTTCAATTATTTGTATTGGATAGGTATGATGTTTTCTTTGAGTGTGTAGGTGACAAGTGTTTATCCATGTGATAAAAATGGGATTCAGAAACATACTCCAACTAGCACGACAGGCCTTAAGGGGCTAAAATTTTCCTTCTTGATGATTATGATACTTTATTTGTCTTGTTTAGACCTTGGCTTATGTTTGGATCTCCATACCTATGTGATCATATGAATCCATCCCTTAAAAATATTAAATCTTCACCTCTTGTTTTATATCTATGGTTTAAACTTAACCTTCACTTGTTTAATGTTTATCTAATGTTTAATGTAACCTCCCTTTTGGATTTTTGAATTTTATGGACTTGGGATGTTGTGCTTGGGATAAGGAGGGATTAGGACACCTAATATTGGATTAGGTGAGCCTAATTTCCCCTCCTAAATGCCACATCTTTCTCAAAGCCAAATTTTGGAAAGATGTGTCATTTAGGAAGGGTATATTGCAAGCAAATGACCTCATTTGCCTTGAAAAGAAATCATATCTCCTATCCCTATGGGTGGGTGGGATCTTTTCAAGGTAAATGAATCTTATTGGCCCAATTTTTCTCATCTCACTCACTTCTTCATGATGAAATTTTGAATTTGGGGAATGTGTTGGAATTGGGGGATTCTAATGAGTGTTTGGGCTTAATTTTACTTTCCTCTCTTTTTTTTTTTGAATTCAATTTTGGAGGGTTGACATTGGTTGTAGTTTTGGTGGAGGGTGACACTTGTCACCCTCCCATTGGATTGTGTGGTGGTTCTTTTTCCTTCATAATCCCTCTTGTTTATGGTTATGGGGATTTTTTCTAACAAATTTGTTTGGGAGCATAGTTTTGGAAAAAAATTGGAGTATTGGAGAACAAAATTGGAATTGGATTTTGGGCTTTGGATTACAAGGTAGGATCTTTCTCATTTTTTTTTCTTACTTGGTTATGTAATTGAATTGTTGCATGTGAAAAATTTTCTTGTAAGAAATGCAAATTTTAAATCTCTAAATCTTGATTTAATTTTTTCCATTCACCCTTAAGGGGTGTGGATTTTAAAGATTTTTTTGGAAGAGGGATGAATCCCTTGTTCACTTTCAATGCTTGTTTGTCAAGCTTGAAAGAATCTTGATTTACCCCACTACATTTGGTTTTTAGGTAGGTGTTGATTTCCATTTGGTTTGGAAATCGACCCCTATCTCCATTTAAAGAAACTTGGAGTTCGAAAACCCTTAATGAAGAGGGTGTTAGGAATTAGAGAACAAATATGTGGAAACAATTCCTCAAATCATAGCAAAGAGTGAAAACTATATATAGCAGAAGTATACATGCAGAAATATAACAACATAAATAAATAATGCACAAAAGAAGACAAGACAAGATTTAATGTGGTTCACCCAATGTGGGCTATGTCCACCAAAAACTTCCTCATATTTTATTATCAACAAGAGTAAAAAAATCTCACAAAGTATTCTCTCAGTTATGAACTCACAACAGAATTCCAAAGATGTTAAACCACATCTAAACCACAATTGATACCCAATTTCTTAACCTTGATCACTCTTGATCACCTCTTGATCACTAAGACTCAAGACCTCTTGAACACACAAGATATATTCAAGATACCCTAACACCTCTATTTATAGGATTACAATCCTTTAAGAAGTCCAAAAGATAACCCTAGAAGTTTGAAAGTCATGATATTTCATCTTCCCACAATTGGAAAAGAAACTGTCATGACCTTTCATCTTCCCATGGCTGGAAAAGAAATGGTCATGACCTTTCATCTTCCCAATTCAAACTCCACACTTCAATATTGATTTGAGAAGACCAAAAATAGGCTCCACACCCCAACAATCTCCCACTTGGAGACTATTCCTACTGAGCAAAGTTCTCAACCCTTCATTATCAACCATGAAGGCCAATAAAATTTGAACACAACTTCAACTTCTCCCTTGTGACCACCTTGGTCATCATATCCATAGGATTCTGACTGGTATGAATCTTTTCCAGCTTCAACTTATCTTCTTCCAAAGCTACCCTGATGAAATGATATCTCAGATGAATGTGCTTTGTCCTAGAGTGAAAAGTGGAGTTCTTCACTAAATGAATAGTGCTCTGACTATCACTGTGTAGTCTCCCAACTTCCTGCTTATGACCTAACTCATCAAGAAACTGTTGTAGCTAAATCATCTCCTTGCTTTCCTCTGTAGCAGCAACATACTCAACCTCTTTGGTTGACAAAGCCACAACCTTTTATAACCATGAAATTCAACTCACTGTTGTATCACCAACCGTAAATACATAACCTATCATACTCCTCATGATGTTTAAATCTCATGCCATGTCGAATCTACATAACCACGCAATGTAGTGTCGATCCAATGAAACACAATGCTGCTCCCATGGTCCCTCTCAAATACCGAAGGATCCACTTCACTGCCTGTCCAGTGCTCTCTACCTAGATCACTCATAAACTTGCTCACTTCTCCCATTACATGGGAAATGTCAAGCCTAGTGCATACCATAACATACATCAAGCTACCAACCGTTGATGAGTACGGTACCCTAGACATCTGGATTTTATCCTCCTTAGTCTTGGGACTCTGCTCCTTTGATAATTTAAAGTGACCTACCAAAGGGGTACTAACCGGTTTAGCATCCTGCATACTAAACCTCTCCAAGACCTTATTTATGTACTCTTCTTGAGATAACACCAGCTTCCTCTCTTTCCTATTTCGAGTTATTCTCATACCAAGGATTTGTTTTTCTGCCCCCAAATCCTTCATAGCAAAGGAGTCACCTAGTTGCTTCTTGAGTACCTTTATTTCCTACATGTTCTTCCCTACAACAAGCATATCATCCACATACAGGCACAAAATAATATAACTACCATCAAGAAACTTCTTGATGTACACGCAATGGTCTGAGTGACACCTGGAGTAACCCTGCTCCTGCATAAAACTTATCAAACTTCTTGTACCACTGCCATGGAGCTTGTTTCAAGCCATACAAGATCTTCTTCAATTTGCACACTAACCTCTCCTTCCCTTTTACCTCATAACCTTATGGCTGCAACATATACAATTCCTCCTCCAACTCACCATAAAGGAATATAGTCTTCACATCCAACTGCTCTAAGTGCAAGTCTTCTACTACTACTAAACCAAGAATAGTTCTAATATAATTCATTTTAACAACAGGAGAAAAAAAAATATCAAAGTCTATACCCTTTTTCGTGCAAATCCCTTAACCACCAACCGAGGCCTTGTATCTTTTCATGCCTCCATCTTCCTCTTTGATTCTATAAACCCACTTGTTATGCAATGCTCTCTTTCCCTCAGGTAGCTCCACCGAGATCCCAAGTCGGTTTTTTATAAGAGATCTATGTTCTTCATCTATGGCCCTCCCACTTCTTCCTGGCATCCACCGAACCGATTCCTCAAAGCACTCTGGATCTCCACTATCAGTGAGCAATAAATAATTCAAAGATGGAGTAAATCATCCAGGTTCCCTCATTACCCTAGAATACCTTCTCACCTTAGGAGTTTGGGGTTTCGATGAGTAGGTTCTGAATTTGCCGTGTGCGAACATGCCGCACTGAACCGGCCCCTTGGACACCTTGTTGTCCACAATTTCCTCTAACACTATGTATTATTTCTTTGATTCCTCTTTCTATTCCTGAATGATCTTTATACATGAATTTTTCATTAAAGACAATATCTCTAGACTAAAATATTTTCTTGTCCTTAAGACTCCAAACACGGAAACCAAATTCATCCTCACCATATCCAACAAAGGTGCATTTCTCATACTTAGCCTCTAACTTGGTCCTATCATCTTTATCAATGTGAACAAATACCTCACATCTAAATACTCTAAGAAATGAGTAATCAATTTTCTTACCAAACTAAGCCTCCTCAGGTATACCTCCATCCAAATCCATAGAGGGTCCTCTATTAATCAGATAAATAGTTGTGCTCATTGCTTCCACCCAAAACATGAGTGACAGCCCCACATGTAACCTCATGTACCTAGCACGCTCCATGATTGTCTTGTTCATTCTCTCTGACACTCCATTTTCCTGTGGAGTATTTGGAACCGTTCTTTTCTGTGGATCCCATTTACCGAACAGTAATCAAGAAATTCATTACTATGCAATACTCCCCTCCATTATCCGACCTAATACATTTCAACTTGAGACCTATTTCATTCTCAACCAAGGCTTTCCATCTTTTGAAGGTTTCAAACACATCATATTTCTTTCTAATGCAATATACCCAAACTTTTCTAGTTACATCATCAATGAAAGTGACATAATAACATGAACCACCAATAGAGTTTACCTTATCTAGCCCCCATACATCTATATGTACTAAATCCAACTTATTCTCCTTCCTGGTAGGTCCAACCTTGAGGAATCTCACCCTCTTCTATTTTTCATAAACATAGTCCTCACAGAAGTCTAAATATAACTCCTTTAATCTGGGAAACCTTTCCTTTATAATATGCATGCCCTTTTGACTCATATGACCGAGTCTCTGGTGCCACAAAGTTGCATCTCCATCTGTAGCAACTAAATTACAATAATCAACACCACTGGTTAAGTACAAAGTACTAGTTTTCTTACCTCTTGCAACCACAAGAGCTCCCTTGGTAACCTTCCAAGAATCCACTATAAAACTAATCATACAACCATCACTTCCCAGCTAACCCACTGATATCAAGTTCCACCTCAACTTAGGCACATGCCTGACATCCTTAAGTAGCCATGTGTTCCCATTCTGCATTTTCACCCGAACACAACCTTTCCCTACTATTCTGCATGGTTCATCATCACCAAGATATACATGTCCAAAATCTCCTTGAAAAAAATCAATAAAGTAATGTCTATGTGGGGTGGCATGGAAAGAATCCCCTGAATCTAACACCCAAGACTCAAGCAATATTATCTAAAGAAAGAATTAAGGCATCCTGACAAACATCACCTGCTGCCACATTTACCTCTTTAGTTTCCTCCTTCTTGTTCTTCTTATCTCAAAGAGCCCAGCAATCTTTCTTAGCATGACCAACCTTCCCACAAAGTGCCAACATTCTAACTTACTCTTGGACTTTGACCTTCTGAAATCATTCAAATTCCCACGATTACCTTTCCCTTTGTTCTTTTGTCTCCATCTCTGCTCTCCACTGTCAAAGTGTTTCTAGAAGTAGAACAATCTCTGGTGCTCTTCCTTCACATTTCCTCACTTAGGATCACACCTATTACATCCTCAAACTTCAGCTTTGAATTATTAGAGACTGAATTACTTACATCCATAACCAAGCTATCCCAGCTATCTAGTAAGGAGCAAAAATCAACAAATCCCTGACCTCATCATCAAAGTCAGTTTTTACCGAGTTTAACATACTCACAACCGAATTAAATTCATTCAAATGAACAACAATAGAACTAATCTTAGACATCTTCATATTAAATAATTTTATTAGAGGCAGAGGGTTTTTCATATAACTTCCCCAACGCACTCATGAGACCTTCTATGGTCTTCTCCTATGATATGTTGAAAGCAACCGAAGATGCAAGGCATAACCAAATTGCCCCGAGTGCCTTTCTATCTAGCAACTCCCAATCCTCATCCGACATGGTTGTAATTTTTTTGCTTTTCCAGCCAAAGGAACATGGAGGTACTTTTGATATAAGTAATTCTTCATTTACATCTTCCACAAACCAAATTTCTTCCCATTGAACTTCTCAACCCTTGATCTTCCCTCATTCGCCATAGCTCCCACTCAAGCTAAACTTTCCCTGTGATTTACCACTTTAGAAAAAAATGACCAAATCTCTTGATACCAGTTTTTAGGAATTAGAGAACAAATATGCAGAAACAATTCCTCAAATCATACTAGTAGGAAACTATATATAGTAGAAGTATACATGCAGAAATACAATAGCATAAATAAATAATGCACAAAAGAATACAAGACAAGATTTAACATGGTTCACCCAATGTGGGCTACGTCCACCAAGAACTTGCTTAGATTTTATTATCAACAAGACTAAAACAACTCTCATAGTCTTCTCTCAGTTATGAACTCACAACAAAATTCCAAAGATGTTAAACCACATCTAAACCACAATTGACACCCAACTACTTAACCTTGATCAATCTTGATCACCTCATGATCACTAAGACTCAATACCTCTTGAACACGCAATATATCTTCAAGATACCCTAACACCTCTATTTATAGGATTACAATCATTTAAGAAGTTCAAAAGCCGACCCTAGAAGTTTGAAAGTCATGATCTTTTATCTTCCCATGGATGGAAAAGAAACTGTCATGACCTTTCATCTTCCCATGGCTGGAAAAGAAATGGTCATGACCTTTCATCTTCCTAATTCGAACACCACACTTCAATACTGATTTGAGAAGACCAAAAACAGGGTCCACACCCCAACAATAATAGAGTGATAAGGGGAGTATAATGGAGTGATAAGGGGTGAAATTTGTATGGAGAGATAAGGAGATAATTGGTGCTTAATTTGGAGGTTTTTGCTATCTTATTTGGGATTCTTTCATCCCCTCTTCCCATGAATGAAACTTGGTCCTTCTCTTTATTCCTTTGTCTTAGTGTTTTTGTCTTTAAATGGACATTTTGAAACCTTGTTTGAGTGTGAGAAAATTCTTCTCACCTTAGTGTTGTTTGGAGCTATGTTTTCCTCTTTCTCATGGACTTGGGGGGAGGTTACCATGCTTTCTTGGTTTCCTTGGAGGCATGTAATGATGTAATTTAGTTAAGTGATCATCCAATATTATTTATATGGTTGTTTTGGAGCTTGGAGTGGAGCTGTTTTGGGAGCAGATTGTAGGTTTTCTTGTTGTTGGAAAGTTGTTTAAATTTGGAAAAAAATCCATGTTGTCTCCACTTTAGTGGAGGGCTTGTAACTTGAATTTTAAGTTGTTTTTCCTTCTTTATATTTCAAGCTAAATGTATGAATTATACCTCCAAATCTGAACTGTTTTAATGTAGAAATGGTGTTTGAAAAACTCATGAAAAGATTGGTTTTTGTTGTTTAAAAGTGCATTCTGTTTGTTGTTATAAAATGGTTTTCACCTTGATTTCAAAGGTTATGAGTTGTTGTAATAATCCTTGTTTCCTCTTTAAACCTTTCTTTTGAAAATGAAATAAATCAGTTTAAGGGAGAAAATAAATTTAGAATGTTTATGGTAAATCTAGAATGAAATTATCTCTCTTTTTCTCATAACTGAAATCTAAAACTTCTTCACTTAAACTTCCCTTCAAAGGAATTAAGAAACAATTTGCAAACTTGTTTTAAAATCTCATAGTAATTGTTGTTCCATTGATCAAATTCAGAAGAACAAATAATTGTGTTCAAGTTACATTTCATTGATTCAAACCAAATAATGTTGTTTTTACACACTTAGCTTTGTAATATCTCCTTTTTCTAGCTTAGTTTCTATGATCATGTATAAGCTTACTTATACTTCTTTTAGTAAAATTTCATAAGACTTTTCTCATTGAAATATGTATTATGTACTATCCTGCAATTGTGGTATCCTAAAACTAATCGATTTTTCTTTCCTAAAACTAATCGATTTTTCTTTCTTGTTCTATCACTCACTCACACACACACACACACACACACACACACACACACACACACACACACACACACTTATTCTCTCTTTTTTCTCATTGAAAATTTACTAAGAGTTAGAACTCTTAAAATTTCCTACACTCTATGCAATATTGCTATTGTTAAATTAATCAAGTTATTAGGAAATTATTATCCCTGCATGGATTCCGCCCTCCCAAAACACACATATAGTTTATAAGTATTAATGGTTGTCATTTAAAATAAATTATATTGAATCACTTCTATAAATAAGTAAAGGTTTATTTTTTTAAATAAATATTGTTTGGAGTGGGGTGGTTGGGACAACAATCCCAACCCGACCCCCACTCCCCTTTCCCCAAACATGGATGTGTCATATGACAAATATGTGGTTGTGGCATATACCACATTCTTCCCACCTTCAACCCCATGGCCACGGAAAATCTATGGCCTTCCCCGCTTCAAAAAATTCCTAACCCACTACCGTTAGTGATGCAAATACATTCAAAAATTCAACCAATATCATTTGTTAGCAAATCATTTATAAAATCACCAACAATTTGCACTTTAACCTTGTTCCCAAGTAGCCTCATGGCCTAGACTCACCAAATGTCACTAAATGACTTATTCAAGAGCTAAAAGTCATTGTACTGTTAGGCATCACCAACACATCATGTTAAGACACTTCATCATTTTCAAAAATCCTTTTTCATCTCTTCCCTTGTAAACCTCACTAAGTCCTTGTAGCCCTTCAAAAACACAAAATACTAAGAGTTTTTTTCTCTCAGTAAACGTTTTAGAAACCCATAACCTCCACTAGGTGCTTGAAATTTTTCATTCTCTAATTCCATTTCAATTTACTCTTATTCTAAGTTTACAATTTTTTACTAGGTTTCCCAACTAGCCATATTTTCATGTAAGTCTCGTGTCTTAAATAATATCTAAACTTTCAAGCAGAAATATTTAGTGATTTGGATACCCATTTACCTCTTCTTGCTTCATGCAAAATTTCTTAGTCTAATCTCACTCACAACCCTTTTAAAACCAGACTTCTTCTTCACAACTAGATAACTTTAGGTCTCTAGCTAGGGTTTGAGTTCACTAACTAGGATTTAGTATTTATGTTGTTCTCAATATTTGGAATCACCTCATTCCATCTATTTATCACTTGTTTAGACTATTCACATCATTCACTTACTCCTTTATCTTTATCTCGGTTCAAATTTCAAGGATTGGCCTTTTAGGATTCTAGTTTGCTCTTGTTTCCTAGACTATCCTCATGCTCTATTTCTTGACCTTTCCACACTTTTATAACCCATATTAGTCCCATACTCAAGTCATTCACACTCTTATCCATCAATTTTGCTATTTTACTAGTTTTTCTCCATGGGACTTATCTTTCTTTTTCTACACTTCCTTATCCCTAACTGTTCGACCCTTTTCCTTTTGAATTATTTGATTTCTTAGTAAACCTTACCATTCACATTTAATCCTTCAACCTTTCCCACTCATCTATCTCTTTCCCATAGCTTCATTTATGTCTTTCTTAATTAATTGTCAATTTCTTTTTGGGTTACTAGATAAGACTATATAGTCAAACTATAAACTCCTTTAATCTCCTAAGTCCTTTACACTTTATTAGGTTCCAATGTACCTCAAACAAAACTCCCTCAATTAAAAATTATGAATTCCCGACAAATAAAAATGTGTCTCAAGTTTTTTCTGATGTGACATGGAATTCTCAAGACTATAATTGCTCTTAGTACCTTCACTTAACAATACTTTGCCCTTCCTCCAGTCTAAGAATTTCGAGTTGAACTTCATTTCAACACTCTTGACACCTTTAAACCTATAATTATATACTTTCTCATGCTTCCAATAATTCCATATCTTCTAAAATATTTAAACTTCATTAAATCATTCCATATTAAGCCCAAGACTCGGGAAATCTTGGTCCCAAATTTACATATCTATATTTTGGTACGAAATGGTCCTTTCCTCTAATTTTCTCTTCCAAATAATTTTCTTGAAAACCTAAACCCTTATGTCACCTCAAGTTTATTGAACAAAATATAGAGGTATGTTATATTTTTGTTGACCATATTGGGAAATATTTCAATATCTAAACCCTAAGATGGAATTTTTCAATCTAGGAAAGGACTATTTTGTAAATCTTTGCTCCTTGACTCCCTATTTGACCTATACAAGACTCTTACTAATTCATATTGCTTGCACATACTTCTCGTGACCATTTCAAGTTATTTTCAATGTGCTCAAATCACAATATTGTCTCAAAATGCTCAGATCCTCCTTAAACCCCGAGATAGGGTATTTATTAGTTCAAGTAGGCTATTCAAGATTGTTTATAATTAATGTATGCTCTATACTGATTATGAATTCCTCTACAACTCTTCATATGCCATGAATCATCTTTGCTCACTTCTCCTCTCTAAAGAATAACTCATGATTCATAAAATATTTAGGAAAATCAGTCTGAAACAATTTACATAGTCCCTAAATGTCATTCCCAATTATTCACAAGAATGTTATTCATGTGCTAACTAACTTGCCATGCATGGATGAATGTTATGCCAGTTGATCTTTCCAAACAAGTTTCATTTATTCTACATAACCTTATTCTTGTCCATCATTCAATGATATCACAAGTTCTTACCTCATCTTTCCAATTTCAACATTAATTGTCTTTGACTGTTCTCATCTTCCTAATGACCTCCTCAAGGCACATTCATGATCTCTTAAAAGGTTGTTCGGTAATTTTATACCGGAACCACATTTATAATTTCAAATCATTCATAAATACTTAACATTCAATGTGTGATACTCAAGATACATCCTTATACATAGTTACTATACAAATAAGCTCTTATATAAATAAATCATTCAAACTACACAACCTCTTGATCCTTGAGGCTCTATTACAAAGTATATTCTCCTCCATTCACTCCTTTTACTCTCCTCTCACACACTCGAATGATTCCAAGCTAATATGAAAGAGAGAAAGTACTTAAGGTTCCAACACCACTAACCCAACTAGGATTATGTTCTTAAAGTGAGGTCTCCCCTAGTTAGGTTCAAGTAAATCATAAATAGGTGGAGAAAATATCTCATGAAAATTTATTACATTAGTAAATCCTAAGACTAAAAACATCCTATAACTAATTCAAATTTACAAATGGAGGGAAATTTTATTATTTGAACCTATCAAGTCCAAATGGTCTAGAACACGTTAAGAACACCCCAAATGGGCCTCAAACACCTAAGAGCTATGAAAACCAAAATTTAATATATATACAACTGATGCTCCTTCATCATGCTCCCAAGGGGAAAAATTTGAGCTCATAGTTTCTTTCTTGTCTTCCAATTTCTTCTCTTTCTTGACTTCATCTTCTTCCTCCTTTGTTGAGCTCTTGTCTTCTTAAATTTTTCTCTCTTTGCCTTGCCTTCTTCATTATTTTCTTGCTTGATTTTTCTTCATTTTCTCTAACTTCATCTTCACTTTTCCTTCTCTTTGCTTCTTCAACTCTCAGCTGCCTCATGAAATCAGGTTCCTCTTCATCTTCATCATCCCATATCTTGCTCAAATCTGATTCTTCATAGCTTTTATCTTCTTCTTGATCATGTAGTATCTTCAAAAGTTTTGTCTTACTTTCTTATAGGCTTCATCATCCTCAATCAGGTCTAAAATATCAGGTTCATTCATGATTTTTTCCACAAAAGTTCTTTCTCAACTATCAAGTCTTCTTCACTTTCATTTCTTCTTGAATTTTTAGTTTCTTCATCTTATTTCTTGACAATTTAATGTGTTTCTAGTGCTTCATTTTCATCACCCACATTCACACATTCAAAGGAAATATTAGAAATAAAATAGGGAGGCCTTATAGCCTCATGAGAAGCTCCATCAATGAGCTCTTCTTCATCTTCACTCTGTTGTTTCACTTCATCACTTTCTTCCTCTTCCTTAAGACAAGATAAGAATCTTGTAATCACCTCTTCTTCATTCAATTTATGAACTTCCTCATACACCACCTCTTTGTCAACTTCTTCTTCTTGTTTTCTCATCCTCTTCTCTTCTTGTTTTATTTTCCTCTCTTGCCTCCTTATCATCACTCTCAATTGTTCTCTTTGTCTCTTCCTTACAAGTAGTTGTATAGGCCACCTATATTTATTCTTAAAAACTATTACCACTTGTTCCTTTTCTTCTCTCATGTTTTACATCACTTCTACCAGTTGTTTCACATCTCTTTTCAACTATTGTATCTCTTCTTATATCCATAACTTTCTCTTTCTTGTTAGATTCTTCATCTTTTCTTCTTTCCTCTTTCTCTCTTTTTCCTCTTTTCTTTCTTCATGTGGCACATTACCTCTATCAATCCCTTCATCATCTCTATTTTCTCTTCTTTCATCTTCTCTCTCTCAACAATTCTTTCATAATCTTATTTCTTCTTGATCTTTCCTTTCAAGCTTTCACAAGGCTATGTTTTCCTTGATATCTTCACTTCTCAACTTATTATTTTTTCCAAAAGAAAAATAGCCTCCCCTCTAATACCAAATGATGTAGATACATTCAAAAAATTCAACCAATATCAATTGTTAGCAAATCATTTATCAAATCACCAAAATTTCCAATTTAACCATGTTCCCTGGTAGCTTGAAATGGCCTAAACTCACCTAATGTTGCTAAATGACTGATTCAAGAGCTAAAAACTCGTTTTACTTGTTAGACATCACCAGCACATCATGTTAAGACACTTCATCAAGTTTCAAAAATCTATTTTTCATCTCTTCCCTTATAGACCTCACCAAGTCCTTGTAACCCTTCAAAAACACAAATTTTGATCTAAAACACAAAATACTAATATTTTTTTCCTCATTTGTAAACTTTTTAGAATCCCATTATCCCCTTCTAGGTGCTTTTAGAGTTTCATGCTCTAATTCCATGCCAATTTGCTCTTATTCCAATTTTACCATTTTTGACTAGGTTTCCCAACTAGCCTTATTTTCATGTAAGTATATGTGTATGGAAGAATCTTCCAACTTTCAAGAAAAAATATTTAGTGAAATGGATACCCATTTACCTCTTCTTACTTCATGCAAAATTTCTTGGTCTAATTTCACCCACAACTCTTTTACACCAACTTCTTCTTCACAATTAAGTAACTTTAGGTCTCTAGCTAGGGTTTGAGTTCAATAACTAGGGTTTAATACTTACTACTGTTCTCAAGATTTTAAATCAACTCATTCCATACATTTCTCACTTTTTATACTATTCACATCATTCACTCACTCCCTTATCTTTGTCTAGTTCAACTTTCAAGGATTGGCCTTTTAGGCTTCTAGGTTGCTCTTGTTTCCCTAGACTATCATCATGCTTTGTTTCTTGACCTTTCCCTGGTCTTCCTTAAACTTATCACTCATACCATACTTTTACAACCCCTCTTAGTTCCATACTCAAGTCATTCACCCTCTTATCCATCAATTTTGCTAGTTTACTTATTTTACTCCATTGGGCTTATCTTGTTTTTTCTACACTTCCTTATCCCTAACTCTGTTCTTCCCATTTTCCTTTTGAATTCTATGAGTTCTTATTAACCCATACCATTCACATTCAATCCTTAATCCTTTCCCACTCATATATCTCTTTCCCATGCTTCATGTAGGTCATTCTTCATTAAGCTGTCACTTGTTTGTCAAAGTTACGAGATAGACTGTATAGTCCAACTATAAACTCCTTTAGTTTAATGGTATCTCATAAGTCCTTTGCACTTTCTCAGGTTCTAATATACCTCAAAAAATAATCCCTCAATGAAAAATTATGAATTCCCTTCCAAATACAACTATGTCTCAAGTTTGGTGTGACAAGGAATTCTCAAGACTATAATTGCTCTTATTACCTTCACTTCATAATACTTTGTCCTTCCTCCAATTAAGAACTTTGAATTGAACTTTATTTCAATTCTCTTGAAACATTTAAACCTATAATTTTATACTTTCTCACATTTCTAATAATTCGATATGTGCTCAAAGATTTGAATTTTCACTAAATCATTTCATATTAGGCCCAATCTTGGGCAATCTCGCCGCAAATCAACATATCTTTATTTTGGCAAAGAAATGGTCCTTTCTTCTAATTTTCTCTTCCAAAGACATATCTTGACAACCTAAACCCTTATGTCACCTCAAGTTTCTTAAACAACAATAAATAGGTATGTTTTATTGTTTCTTTTCCATATTGGTAAATCTTTCAATATCTAAACCATAAGATGGAATTTTTCAATTCAAGAAAGGACTATTTTGTGAATCTTTGCTCCTTGACTCCCTATTTGACCTATACAAGACTCTTACTCATTCATATTGCTTGCACAAACTTCTCATGACCATTTCAAGTTATTTTCAACGTGCTCAAATCACAATATTGTCTCAAAAAATCTCAAATCCTCCTTAAACCCCGAGATAGGGTATTTATCATTCAAGTAGGTTATTCAAGATTGTTTATAATTAATGTATGCTCTATAAATATTATGAATTCCCTACAACTCTTCATATGCCATGAATCATCTTTCCTCACTTCTCCTCTCTAAAGCATAACTCATGATTCATCAAATATTTAGTCAACTTAGCCTGAAATATTTTACACAAGACTCTAGATATCCTTCCCAATTATTCACAAGAATGTTACTCATGTGCTAACTTACCATGCATGGATGAATTCTATGTTAGTTGATATTTCCAAACAAGTTTCATTTATTCTAGATAATGTTATTCTTTTCCATCATTCAATGATCTCAAATGTCCATACATCATCTTATCGGTTTCAAAGCATGCATTGTCTTTGATTGTTCTCATCTTCTTAATGACTTCCTCAAGGCACATTCATGATCTCTCGTAAAGGTTGTACAAGATTTTTTATAACTGTAACCACATTTATACATTCATAAATACTCAACATTCAATGCATGACACTCAAGATATGACTTTATACACGATTACTATACAAAGAATCTCTTATATTAATAAATCATTAAAATTACACGACCTCTTGATCCCTAAGGCTCTATTACAGAGTATATTCTCCTCCACACACTCCTTACTCTCCTTCTCTCACACACTCAAATGCTTCCAATCCAAGATGAAAAGAGAGAAAGTAGTTAACGATACAACACCACTAACTCAACTATGATTATGTTCTTGAAGTGAGGTCTCCACCTAGTTAGGTTCAAGTAAATCATGAATAGGTGGAGAACATATCTCATGATCATTTATTACATTACTAACTCCTAAGACTAAAAACATCTTATAACTAATTCAAATATTCAAATTTACAAATGGAGGGAAAACTCCTTATTTGAACCTATGAAGTCCAAATGGTCTAGAACACATTAAGAACACCCCAAATGGACCTCAAACACCTAAGAACTATGAAAACCAAATTTTTAGATATATATATTTGATGCTCCTACATCAGTCAAGTTACTTCTAACATATATTTTTTTCATTTGGATTCATTTACCTTTTCTAATAGATGTATTTTATTTTTTACTTCTAACACATATTTTTTCATTAGATTCATTTTTTCACATTATATATTGTATTATCTATTTATTTCTAATACATCTTTGATTTACCATTTTTTCCTTTTTCCATTGGAAGTTTCATTTTACATACTTAATTTTACAATTTGTATTTTCATTTTTAGTCATAAGTGTCATCACATTTGTGCAAGTATACAAATAAAAATTAGATTAACATGCGATGTAAGTATAACCATCCAACATAACACCTCAAGCCATGCACATTGAGATAAAAACATTATCATGTATATATTATCGTAAAAATTTTACCAACCGTTGTCAATTTTTGAAACACTTTATCATAGTACACTCTTATTATGTCAATTTTTGAAACTAACCATCCTTTTTGTTATGCATTGGATTGATCTCGAGAATTGTGTGGTTTGGTCTTAATATTTTGTGTAAGTTTTCATTAGATTATCGTAAGGGAAATAATAGCTATTTTGATGGTTTAGGCTTCATTTGGTAATGTTATGAAATTTTTGATAGCTTTGTGTGTTGTGTGTGACATGGTATATAAATTGGTAGAGGCATAAATGTGTGATGTAAGGAAATTCTAACTCGCATTCCATTATATAGAATAGCATGCATGTATATCTTTAATATTGGTATCACCTTCTCTCATGATTTAGCAACATGTGGTCACATTGAGATAACCATCCAACATAAAACCACAAGCTATGTACATTGAGATAAAAATATCGTCATGTATATGTTATCGTAAAATGTTTACCAAGTTTTTGAAATCCAACACTTTATTAAAGTACACTCTTATTACGTCAATTTTTGAAGATAACCATCATTTTTGTTATGCATGGATTGATCTTGAGAATCATGTGTTTTGGTCTTAAGAGTTGGTGTAAGTTTTCATTAGATGATAGTAAGGGAAATAATATTTATTTTTATGTGTTGGGATTTTTGGTAATGTTAGGACATTTTCAATAGTTTTGTGTATTTTGTGTGATATGGTATATAAATTGGTGGAGGTATAAACATGTGATGTAAGGTAAATTCTAACTCACATTCCATTATATAGGATAACTTGCATATAATTCTTTAATATTGGTATCACCTTCTCTCAAGATTTCGCAACCTTTGGTCACATTAGCTCCCATTAGGTTTTATACCATGACATTTTGATTATAATGTTCAAGTCAATTTAATGGACTTGTGAATGAGTGGTGGCATATAATTTGGTTTTAATACTTCATTAAATAGGGAGATTTGATTGGAATTTGGATATGTTTTTACCCTTCATATCATTTAAGATCCTAAGAAGTATGTCATTCTTTTTGAATTGGTAATCACCTTTTTTACATTCAATCCAAATGCTTAATCATGTTAATGTGTCCCTTTTGGTAACATGGTTGATTTTATAGGTCTCCTTAAATTAGTTTTTAGTGGAATATTTTGGTGTTTTTTTTGGTGGGTGATAATGGTATTTTGCATGCACATGCATTAATGGATCAAATACTTCAAGCCTCGAGTTGTGGAAGTAGAGACTTTGGGGGTTTTGTTCATCATTACTCCTTTGTTTAGTTAGTTTCAAGCCTTTATCTATGTTGTTGGTTTTTAGTCTCCAAGGCTATTTGTTGGGGGATCTAGAGTTAAGTTTTGGAGTGGCCCACTTGGAATTTTCAACAAGAACTCGGAATAATTTTAGATCCTGAAAAGTATGGAAAATTTTTCATGCCCATTTTTGTTATTACAAGTTTTTGGAGTGATAAGAAGATTCTTTTGGTAATTTACTTTTTTCAATATTTTTAGGTGTTTAATACAATCATGTGCAAACTATTTTGAGCTGAAAAATAATTTAATTCGGCATAATATAAATTAATGAGTGTGTATGTTTAAAGCTCTTGATTTGTTTCCATTATGGAATTCTTGTTCATTTCTGAATCAAACCAATTTTGGTGATTTTTAGTTATGTTATTGACATATTTACATTGTTATTTCAATTAGAATTATTTTTTAGAGATAAAATCCTATTACATGTAGAGTACCAAGCTTCCTGGGTTCATTTTCAAAATGGATGAAGGAAAATGTTTTTGGTTGATCATTTTTTTATTGATGAAGTAATATTATTTTTTGTTGGTTCCTCCTTGAGCATCAATTTTTAGTTGATGGCTTGATTTCATAGATATATTTGTTTAAAAAACAATTTTGAGCATTTTATCCCATGTTTGAAAGTTATTCTAAGCTAAAAATTTTGTTTTTTAACATCTACAAAGAAAATCATTATGTTGAATTCGATGTCTAAATGACCTTCATTGCAGACCAAAAATAGGGTAGTATGGCATGCATTTAAACATCAAATTTAACATGTCTTAAAATATCTAAAATGGAAATTTTTAGAAAACAAAAATCTCTATGCAATATCGAGGGTTTCATCTTTCGTATTCTTTAGTTTAAAAATATTTATGTTCAAGTTCTTGGGTGAAATAACATGAATCAATTTTGGGTATATGCTAGCATATGGTTCAAAATGAGGAACAAGTTTTGAGTAGAATAAGGCATGAAAGGAAAATTTTGTATTTCAGTTGGAAATATGTCATTTCATGACTATTTGGGTTGATTCATGGTACATATCACGTGTTTCTTACATTTCATACATTCATTTGGAATGAGGGCATTCTTAGGAGAGAGTATGGACTAAATGAGAGAAGCGAGTTTGGTTCCCATTAGCTAGATAAGAATACTATCATTCTTACATGTTATTAATGAGTTTTAAAATGGAATAATGGAGTTTAAATATTATTGGATTTATGTGAAATTATTTTAGCTCTTGTAGTATGGTTTCATTGTTGATTTACCTAATGTAGAAATTAGTCTTTTAGAGTGTTTGCTATAAATGTTGTTTAAGATGTATAGTGCTACATATGGATTGTAGAACAATTATGATTCCATTTCATTAAGTGACCAATTTACATAGCCACAATGGTCTATTTCATGGAGTTTAAAAGTGATATTTTGAATACTCCTCTTTCATTTGGTGAAAACGTCTTAAAATTTCTCCTAAATGCAAAAATTTGGAGGTTTTAATTTCTTTTACATGGATATTTGTTCCCATAACTGAGACAAAAATAAACTAATTTCATGAGATAATGAGGTCTTGATTTACTAATGCAAGTTCCTATGATGTTCACTCATTTGGGATTCAGCAATTGTCTTTTGTCCATCTTTTTAGGAGATTCAAAATTCATATGACATTAGCTTGTGTACACACTATCTTGAGTGGTTGATGGCATGGCATTTTATTCCCACATGGCATATGGGTATTAATTCTATGTTGGCATGTGATTTTTGATTTTTCATTTATGCATAAGGAACATTAATGATAAATCGGGATGAAGGAGAGCTAGAGGATGCTTGGAATGATGAGTGACTTGATTGCAAGGATGAATACAAAGTGAAACTAGCTTGGTCCAGTGGCCTAATCCCTAGGCCTAGTCAGCAAGTGGACTGAAATTATGGAGATAAGGCATGAGGAAGATGGTGAAGCATGGTAGCGGTATTGAAATATGTTGGATGGCCCACATGATGAAGAACAAGTTAGGTTCATGACGTAAGAGGTGTAAACTAGCTCAATTATACCTAGCTCTAGGACCTAGTACTAGCACAATGTGGGTGTATGAAGAAAAATAATATTTGGAAAGAAAATTCAAGCATGAGAAGAGTGTAGGGACATTTTATAGGGGTTTTAGATGATGTTATAGGTCATGTTTCAGCTATTGGAGGCATGTTTAGGGTCATATTCATGAATGTCCTTGAGGACTTGCAAAATGAATATGCACAAACCTTAGTGGTAAAGAAGGTACAAGTCTATTTATAAGAAAACAAGTCTTGGAACATGTGAACAGGGTTACTCTAGTGTTACAGACCAAATTTCATACAAATGTAAAGAATAATTTTGAAGTTAGAATGGTTTTAGTGCTTTTGAGCTCCCATAATGGCAATTTCCAGCTCATGGGTCAGTTTTGAAGTGTTCATTGGAACATTAACCTTGTGCATGGTGATTTAATATTATCATTAAATTTGGGTCATAGAACCTAGTTGATTTTTCAAAAATAATGAGGAAGAATGAACGTTTAAAATTTATGAACGAATCTTAATAGGTGTAAGTCACTCCAAACCCTCTCAAAACCCTCCTCTTAGAGCGATGGAGAAAAACTCAAGTGTTTGGCCGTGAAATGAAATTGATGAGCTAAATTGATGATTTATGCATGAAGATGACTCTCTCCACTTCATTTTGGTGGTATTTTGTAGCTCCAAATCAGCTTGTTTAGGTATAGTTTTTTCTCTATTTTACAAATATTTGATTATATAGTCCCGTATAATAAGCTTCATAGTTAAAATTTTGGTTTGGGAGCAATATTTGGATGTCCCAAAACTTCTCATGAAAATAAATAGGTGATTATAGTGTAAAATTTTGTGAACAAGGTCAATCTAGGTGGCCTACCACTAAAGGAGCAAACATGTAAAACTAGACATGTGAGTTTGAAGAGGTCTTGATGAAATGAAATGTTATTCAAATTCATTGTGGTCATGGAAGTTTTCTATAGGTTTGATATGAATTATTAAATCCCATAAGTTGATTTAGTGAGGAGGTTTAATGTTCAAGATTCAATGGTCAAATCTTCCCTTTTGGGCCTCACAAGCAAGTATGAGAAATGGTGTAAATGTAAATTTCTCCATATAACTCATGCATTTGAGAATTTGAAGGTGAATTAGAAGTCTCATGTGAAGTTTTCACACCCCTGGTTCATCATGTAAGTGAATTTTTGTGTGGTTGAATCCTAGTGTATAAGACTAGTTTTTGGTGCTCAAACCCAATCATATTTGTCTCGAAATACAATCATTCTAATGTTAAGATATTTTAAATGAATCTTTCTGGTAAGTTTAAATGTTTCACAAGGTCAATATATATCCAAAAAGTATGGCATGAGCCATTATTATATGTTTGAATGAATTTCTACCTCATTTTGCGAAGACTAGTTTTCTGAGTGTGCAAATCCTCCAGAGACCTTGTTCTAATCTGCATGGCATGGATAACCTAAAGGTGATAGTGATGCTCAAAGTTCATGGTTTTTTAGACCTCTTGATGAGTCTTCCATCTTATTTTCATTTCTTTACATGATTTTTGATGATCCTTGTACACCAAGTTGAAGATTGTGTTTTAAAGTTCATACTTCTAGGTGTGCATGCAAACTCTAATGGAGTCTCAAGGAGAAATGGCAAGTTACAAATAACTTCAAGGTGTTAGAATATCAGAATAGGTTATTCATAACTTACATTCATGTTCATACCACTTGGAATATTTCATAATAAGCTAGAAGAGAAATAAAGGTATGTTGAAGAGGAAGAAGACAAAACCGACATGAAAGTTACAAATCAAAATGCATATGTCAATTTTTTTGAATCTTATCAGATACATCAGGTTGGCTATGATTTTAGGAAGATATTTTAGCACTTTATAAGGATATGAATCATATTCACAAGTTATGAATGGCCTTAATGTGTAACTGAAAAGTGAGCACATGTAATTATCACATGAAGACGCTTTTTTGTATAATGGCATCCCTCTTCCTTGAATGAGTTGTAAAATAAGCAGGTGAAGAGTTTTGGGGATGTGAAGAGTAAATGTGAGGATTTACCTATTGGAAGAAAAATGTACTTAGATGGGGATGAATCATTCCTTCAAAATTTAATAATAACATGCTTAAATCATTAACCATTCAACCATTTATTAATGTGTGCTTAACATTCATTCACATGAGCATAGAAAATATAAAGAACACAAGAAAAAAAGATATATGTGGGAAAAAATAAAGGGGAATAAAACCCATTGAAAATTTTTCTAATATTACTCACAACAAATACTCAAGTGAATATTACACATCACAAGATATTTCTTTAGTGAGGCACCAACCCCACAAGGAGCACCAACCCCTAAACCCTTGTTGATATTACTCACAACAAGATAATTTCATGAATATGACTCATCACATAATATTTTTATAATAATATCAATGAAGATATGTTGTAACAACTCATTTGATGGTGATCACAAAATTCAGCTCCAAACTCCTTCAAACACACCTCCTTCCAACTCACTCAAACTTGGACATTCATGACTTGATTTGATCTCAAACCATTACACACATGCTCTCTAACACTCCTCAAAACTTTTAAAACTTCAAAATCTCTGAAATTATTCCTTCATACTTGTTTCACACTCACACTTGGGTCGCACTTTTCCCTCTCTCTTAACTAGTTCAAATTTGAACCAAAACATCACTTTTATATGCATTTCAACTCAAAAACATAAATAAAGTATGTCCTATACAAATATCTCGACCAATAAAACATAAAAACATAACTTTACATTCATAACATCACTTGGTCTGGACTCATGTAGGTTGTACATGCTCAAACACATAATACAAGCTCAAAAATAACTCAAAACCCCATCACCTAATTCATCAAAGATCACAAACATCATCACCATGATTAAAATAGATCCCAAATTCCTAAAACATGTCAAATATTACATAAAAATATCATCCATGGTTGTACATTATCTTTCACTAATAAAATTCCTCATAACTCTATCAAGAAGGCTCATATCCTTCACAAAACAATTGTTTCTAGGAACCAGTCTTCACCTATCATTCTCTAGATCACACCATATAATCTCAACTATGTCATGTAACCACTCATTATAAACACATGGATCTTTATATAACATATATTCTCTCTAGAGCTCATGAAACATTCATATATGCAAACCACACTCACTTTACTCTTCACCAAATTGACCTACCTAGAAAGCGCTTTTATAAACTCAACTAGTTTTCACCGTTATTGAAAATTTCAAGATCTATAAATTTTTTATATATGAATAAAATTCATCCCTATTCACTCTTCAACTAATAGAAAGCATCATCCAAGAAAAAATGTGTGACTTATACCTCCATCTTCTAGCCGAGAGAAACCCTATCCCGAAAAACAAACAACTTTCTTCTTCAATAATCGAGTGATGGACCTATCAAATCACATCGTCATGAAAAAAAAATTATACCATTATAAATAAATATGAATCCTATTTTTATAACATCTTACATTTCCTTCCAACTCCAAGTGGAAGGCCTTAAACTAGGTCCATCTTTGAAACAACTCCATAATTTCCCCAAAACTACCTCTAGACCAGTATTCATAAATAGGGTAAAATTTTCCCCTATAAGGTCAACCATCATATGAAACTATCATGGAAAATCTATAAAAACTCCCATTCTAAAAACAATGTCAATTTATTGCATACCCCGTTTGGACAACTTTGCCTCAAACTAAACATTTTCATAAATAGGACTTTTTGAATGGGGTCCACAAACCATCACATGCTCTACCATACATTTCTATAAATATTGAGGAGTCATATACAACCTCAAATCATCATAATAAAAATAACAATTAATTTTGGGCACCTATCATGAATATCTCTCCTCTGCTTTCAACCTAGGTTTTAAACTCACAAAAATAGTTTACCTTCTTAATGATTGTTCATAAAAACCTAACGATGAAACCACCTCATTATTTTTTTGAAATTATATAAGATCGATGTAAAATCATCTATGAAAATCACAATGTCCCATGTAAATCATACAATCCATGGTGAGCATCAAAAGTTGCAATTTGAGCTAGAAAACACCTTCTCAAACATCCTGTTTCACCAAAAATGATATAACTTGCAAAATTATCATCATGGAAACATAAATTTTTTCCAAAATCATCACAACACAATATAATAACATCTCTAATCATCATCATATATCAAATAGGTCTTTATCTCTCCAAACTCCATGACTTGCATGACTTGCCCTTAGGGTTTTACTTGGTTTAAGCTAGGTCATGATAGAATAACATCATATATCATCATAAAACCTCTAAAAAATTAATTGAAAATATTTATCCATAATTTCTCACTAACTTAAATTCCTCCATAATTTCACATGACTATAGACTTCATCCTCGTGCTCCATTAGGCCTCCAAGCACCTAAACTAAGTCTAGATGTGCACCTACAACTGAGTCTTCTTCCTGTAATCGCACTCTAAAACTCATGTGAGTGTATAAAAACTCTCCTAACATATTGTTCATTATTTTTCATTGCTCTTAAATTCACCATGTATCTCCATTTACCATGTTCCATCACCTAGACTAGTTAGGTCACTCCGACAAGGCTTGTTCGGCCGAGCTTGCTAGACCAAGCCAATCTCACTGAATCCATTCTTTCCATCATGTAAACACCTAAATATCCATGTCATCATCACATTGATCATTTTATAACACTAATCCATCATCCTCTTTGTCATTAATGAGATTTTTCATCAATGACAACACCTAAACTCAACATGTCAACAATCTCCCCCTTTGTCATTGATGGAAAACCACCTAGTCTTCTCCCCATTTTTACATTAATGACAATATTTATACCTAAGCATCATGGTCTTCATATTTCTTATCTTCACATGATCACCTTTTTATTGGAAACATCAACCAAATTCTTCATTAAGCATAAAAACATGTTTTTCTTCTTTGGTCTTTATTTTTTACCTCTTCTCTCAGCTTGAAACCGTTGTACTCCCAGGAAGAAGAATTCATGGACTCATACATGTCAAAAATCATGAATATGTGATTTAAAAATCATGTTTACTTCTCTCTTTGTCCATCTCAAATAATTTTTCTCACAACATGTTTATCTCTTCCATACCATGGTTACACACAACTTTAGGACTAAGATCCCTAAATAATTACTTTAGTGAAATTTTTACCAACTTTAGTATGATTTAAATAACCATACACACAATGACACAACTTCTTATAGCTCCCCTAGACTTATGCCAACCTCCTTTAACATAATACACAAAAATTAAAACTTTTACCTTTCTCACTTGCCATGAATATGACTCAACCGATTCATCACCGCCCTAAATCCTTTCTTCAATTTTTTCATCCTCCTTTCATGCTAACATAACCTTTTGAGTCAACAATTTTCTCCATAAGCTCTTATACCTTTAAACATGAATTAGTTCCACTTTTCTAGCACTACTATACATCATATATCACCTTTCAACTTTGTTTGAGAATCATGATCAACTCCCACTACTTAAAGAGATCCCTAAAGACTGTGACATTTTGGTTCAGTCCTTCATAGATCATTGGCTATAGCAAGAATGAATATCTAAACCAATTATGCTTACAAACAATCATGAATTCTTCCTTTCACACCTTCTTGACCTCTTAGATCTCCTAGTTGAGAGAAAAAACAAGCTCCCCATTCCTTACCGATTCTCCAGGACTATGGATCATTATTTCATGGCCCAGACTA
The DNA here is from genome assembly GCA_018340775.1 of Taxus wallichiana var. yunnanensis. Taxonomy (NCBI): domain Eukaryota; kingdom Viridiplantae; phylum Streptophyta; class Pinopsida; order Cupressales; family Taxaceae; genus Taxus; species Taxus wallichiana. Next base: position 344,158,333 of record CM031239.1, read on the forward strand.
TACTACATCTTCATGACCTCATAATACTTTAATTGTGATGGTTTATACACCTTTATACTCTTTCCAAGAAGGATAACCACTCTCAAGGTTTCATAATCAAGGTTCAAGGAATGTGACTCAACTTTTTAGCTCAAGTCAACTCGTGACATACTTGTAGGATGAAATTAACTCATCTAAAGTTGGTCTGATCAAGTCATCATATTAAATGACTTATCTTTTCTTTCGATACATGTTATCCTTCAATTGATCTTCAAATATAAGTATAGATAGATAATCATACCTTTACCATTCTCCTACTTACTTCAACCAAGTATGCACACCCAATTTTCATGCTTGAGACACTCATGTACATACCCAATAACCCCATGTGTAGGCCCATAGCTCATTTATCATCATGAAGAGCATATGCTTCCTCCTTCATAGACCTAAATATGCATAGTAGATCTCTTTTATAACCTGCTAGTTAACTCGGACCATCTCCTTAATGTAAGTACACTCTTAGCCACTTCAATCTTGAGCCAAGAGACCAAATATCACCTTGTAGGAAAGCCTAACACAAGAACTCACTTGAATTGCGTTGTCACAATCTGTTATGAATGATCTAGTCAAGATAAATTACTTCATTTTCATGAGCTCTTCTCCCTCATGTTGATACTAACATCACACTTACTCATTTCCTTCTTAAAGACCTTCAAGATCATGGAAAAAATATCCTAACCTCATATATTCATAAAGCTACAATACCTTTCTTTAAGGTGTCATTTAACACAAACCTGTGAAATCAAACCAAAAAAGCAACCGACTTAAAATACTCTCTTTTCACCCTAATGAGAGTCATTATTTAACGTTGATAATCAACTTCATTAAACTCCTTAAAATGAATCAGAATTCCTTTGATGAAAAAATTATAAATTCTACAAGCTTCTTTCTTACTTTTACTTCTCCACTCTTCTTTCACATGCTATTAGCCCTGTTTTTAGAAGAATTCACTTCTAGGTTTTTATTCATTCACTTTCACAAGAAACTATTACCTATTATGAGTACCCATTTTTCCATTTTATATTCCTTATCAATATTTTAGTATGAACTTGAAGGATTTCTTCCCAATTTGCAAGTTTCCTCTTTTAATTTAGGTCTCTAATGACACTCCACAGTCAAATATGAGAACTATCACAATTTCCCATCATTTTAAGTCTTCTCATGACTTAATTATTCTTGAATCTTGGTGAAGGTATAATGTATATACTTTTTTCCAAATATTGTCCTTCAACTCCTCCATTAAGTCCCTTAAGCACAATATTTTCTTAAAATCGATTATCATGGTTTTCGAGCCTAGTTAAGGTAGAAACAACTAAAATTGCACAAATTTTGATTCAAGTTTTCAAATTTTGCAATGGTATCTATATCAATTTCCTCGAAGGTATTGAGTATTCATATTTTGGTATGAAGAAAATAAAACCATAAACACTTACCTATGTCCTTCTTGGCTTGTCCTCAATCAGTATTCATGAACTCTGACCTCCTTGTTCATTTTCACATTTGAACCTTCTTCAATCATGTTGATGACCTTCAAATATGTGAGAAACAATTCTTGAATCTACAACTACACTATAACTTTTTCAGTCCTGTAGGTTATTATTTTCACACCTATGTGACCAATTATGTCTTTTTCGATGACCTTGTAACATACAACTTTTCATTTTGACCTTATAAGTTCTCTTATGAACCGACTTGTCATCTCATATTGACACCTGCAAGCATCTTCATATAATATCGTCATTTCAAGTCATGCTACAAAAATTTAAACTTCTCAAGACTTAAAGATGTATCATGATAGTACAGACCCTAAAAAAATTCCTTGACAATATACGTATATGATGACATAATGACCTCTAGCAATCTTCAAATTCACTAATAAATTATGACAATAAATAATTATTCCACTTATATACAGACCCCCTTGATGACTTATTTACTAGCTAGGGGCCCAACCTATGGATTTCAAGACACATTATAGATTAATGAACACGTTTAATATTATCTACTCATATAGTAAATTCATCCTTCAACATGACCTGGAAAATTTCTTGTATACTACTAAGAGACAACATAACCTTTTCTCAAGATGAGGTAATCAAAACTTCATACTCAAACCAAGATACTTAACTTACATGGACTACACAAATGTAGACCATAACTATACCTTGGAGGAGAAAAAACAAAACCTAATAGAGTCCAACCATGGCAACATAAACTTGACTCAAACCATACTTTTACATAGACCAGGACTATTTGAAAAATATCATAAACCACAAGACAACTTTACATACCTTCACATGATTCAATTATATAGAATTATGGCTCCATGAAGCCTAATAGAAACATAAAAGTTCTTGAATGATTCTATCACAAAAAATCACCCAAGTCCTCATTAAAGAGGACACCAAGATCTTGAATTAATTTCTTCAGTTGCAGGACCTTTGAATCCTTATCATCAAACAGTTCCTTTTGAGTATTTGGCCCACTAGTAATACTAAATTTCTCATCATGACTAGGTCTGATTTATATCTTCCTTTAATAGATATATTTCCTCCATCTGCAATATCTTGAAATATGACCAACCTTGTTGCATTTGAAGCAAGTAATAGGAATCCTACCTTGAGAAAATCCATCTCTCCAACTCTATCTAGGAGGATTCTGATTGCAGACCCTAGCAATATGGCCAACTTGATTGCATTTAAAGCATACAACCTTATTCATGACTTCATTCTTCCATCTTTTTCTTGGTGATTCATGTTGATAGTATCTTGCTATGTGACCAACTTCATTGCAATTAAAACATATAACTTTACCCTTACCTCTAACATATTCATTTTCAAATTTTCTTATTTAAAGGTTCATGTAGAAAATACCTTGTAATATGACCTTTTTCATGACAACTATAACATGTCACATTCTTTTCTTTCTCACTCCTATTATCTCTCCATGGATGTGCATCCTCAATAAAACTTTTGCATTCCTTATCCTTATGCCCAAAACCATTGCAAGTGAAACAATAACCATTGAATGAATTTTCACACCCTAAGGCATTGGGTTGTCTGATAGATTTTATCTTCACATTATTCTTGATCTAATCATTATTTTAACCAGCATGCTTCTTGATTGAAACATCATCATTTTTTATTATATCCTTGCCTTTAATACTCTCCTTTTCTTTGGCATATTCTTGAATTGATTTGGAGAGACTTTCATCCTTCTTTGATTCATTTTGAAACCCAAACTTGAATTATCACTTGAATGTCTTTGACTAATCAACGGGTCATCTAAATTACTTGAGGTCTTTTCAAACTTTTGAAACATTTTCAATTTTCTTAAAACTAGGTCAAATTATGATTGTAAAGTCTTTATGTCCATTTCAAACTTGATACACTCATCATCTTTAAGCTTGAGACTAGCAAAGAAGAAATCCAATCTAATTTTTCATCTGATTACACTCCTTTTCTTTGTCTTCAATATCCTTAAGGATTACCTTTAGTCCTTCTCCATGTCTTTTATACAACTGACCTCATCAAGTTCACTTTCTGCTACTATAAGGGTTGTTATATTCATACAAATACTCCAACTTCTCCCATAATTACCTAGTTGAAACACAATCTACAACCATGGTGCTCACACATTCTTCCAAAGAATTAAAGATGATATCCTTGGAAATTTCTTCCATGGGGTTTGATGAATCAAATTCTCCAATAAAAACTTCATAACCAACAGAAATTAGATATAGCTTCATTATAAGTTTCCATAGGGCATAGTTAGTTCCATTGAAATTAAGACCTTCATATGGAAAATAGAGTTCACCCTTTTCGATCAATTAAACATGTGCTCTAAGAGAACCTCCTTTCAAGTGATTAGACTTATCCAAAATTACCTGATCTAATACCAATTATTGGAATCACAATAAACTGAGAGGATAGTTGAATTAGTCCTTCAAAATTTAATAATAACTTGCCCATTAACCATTCAACCATTTATTAATGTGTGTTTAACATTCATTCACATGAGCATAGAAAAGATAAAGAACACAAGATATATGAGGGAAAACCTCAAGGGGAAGAAAACCCACTGAAAAAATTTCTAATATTACTCATAACAAAGAATCAAGTGAATATTACACATCACAAGATATTTCTTTAGTGAGGCACCAACCCCACAAGGAGCATCAACCCCTAAACCCTTATTGATATTACTCACAATAAGATACTTACATGAATATGACTCATCACACAATATTTTTATAAGAATATCACTGAAGATATGTTGCAAACACTCAGCTGATGGTGATCACAAAATTCATCTCCAAACTCCTTCAAACCCTACTTCAAACACACCTCCTTCTAGCTCGCTCAAACTTGGACATCCATGACTTGATTTAATCTCAAACCCTTACACACATGCTCTCTAACACTCTTAAAACCTTTGCAAACCTCCTCATCTCTAAAATTATGCCTTCATACCCGTTTCTCACTCACACTTGAATCAGACGTTTTCCCTTCATAGCTAATTCAAATTTGAACCAAAACATCACTTTTATATGTATTCCAAATCAAAACATAAATCAAGTCATTCCTATACCAATAACTCGACCAATAAAACATGAAAACATAACATTAAATTCATAACATCACATGAAATAGACCCGTGTAGGTCGCCCATGCTCAAACACACCATACAATCTCAAAATAGCTCAAAACCCTGTCACCTAAATCATCAAATATCAAAACCTCATCCCCATGATTATTAACGCTCCCAAATTCCTCGCACATGAAAAATATGACATAATAACAACATACATTGTTGTAATTTATCTTGCACCAATCAAATTCCTCATAACTCTATCAGGAAGGCTCATATCCTTCACAAAAGAGTTATTTCTAGGAACCAATCTTCACCTATCATGATCTATATCACACCATAGAATCTTAAAATTCCATGTAACCACTCACTATAAATCCAATGATATTTACATCACATGAAAAAATCATACATGCAAACCAAACTCACTTTCCTCTTCACCAAACTGAGCTTCCCATAAATTAGTTTTAGAAACTCAACTAGTTTGCACCCTTTCTACCACTTTAAAGAATTATAAATGCATTAAATATGAAAAAAATACATCCCTCTTCATTTTCCAACTAATATCAAGCATTAACCAATGAAAAACATGTGACTTTTACCTCCATCTTCTAGTCAAAGAAATTTTGTCCTAAAAATAAACAACCTTCTACTTCACAAAATGAGATGGTGGACCTATAAAATAACCTCATCATGAAAAAAACCTTATACCATTATATTTCACTCTGAATCCTCTTTCCATAACATCTTACATTTCCTTCCAACTCCAAGTGGAAGGCCTTCAACCAAGTCCATCTCTGAAACTGCTCCAAAATTGCCTTAAGACCAGTCTTCATAAATAGGGCACACTTTTCCCTCTATAATCTCAACCATGATCTGAAACTATCATGTACATATATATAAAAATCCCAAGATAAAATAATGTCAATTTATTTAATACCCCCTTTTGACAACTTTTCCTCAAACTAAACATTTTCGAGAAAAAGACCTTTTTGAGTGGGGTCCACAAACCATCACATGCTCTACCATACATTTCTAGAAATATGGAGGATTAATATACAACCTAAAATAATTATAATATTAATAAAAATCAATTATGGGCATCTATCATGAAGATCTCTCCTACTGCTTTCAACCTAGAGTTTCAAACTCACAAAAAACAATTTACCTTCTTAATAATTGTTCATAAAAACATGAGAATGAAACCACCTAATTATGTATTTTAAATTATATTAGCTAAATGAAAAAACATCCCTTAAATCCAAAAGGTCCCATCTAAATCACAAGAAGTTGCAATTTGAACTGAAAAATACCTTATCAAACACCTTGTTTCACCAAAACTGATATAACTTGCAAAATTCTCATCATGGAAACACAAAAAAATTCCAAAGCATAATAACAAACTATAATAACATCTCCAATCATCATCATATATAGGATAAGTCTTTATCTCTCCAAACTCTATGACTTGCATGACTAACCCTTAGGGTTTTACATGGTTTAAGCTAGGTCATGATAGAATAACATCATATCTCATCATGAAACCTATCAAAAAGGCCTTGAAAAATTTAGACATAATTTATCACTCACCTACAGTCCTCCATAAACTCACATGGCTATATACTTCAACCTCATGATCCATTAGGCCTCCAAGCACATAAGTTAGGTCTAAATGTGCACCTACAACTGAGTCTTCTACCTGTACTTGCACTCTAAAACTCATGTGGCCATCTAAAAAATCTCCTAACATGCTATCCATTATTTTTCCATGCTCTTAAATTCACCATGTAGCTCCATTCACCATGCTCCATCACCTCGACTAGCTAGGTCACCGACAAGGCTTTCTTAACTAAGCTTGCTAGACCAAGCCAATCTAACTAAATCCACTATTTCCATCATGTCAACACTTGAATATCCATTTCATCATCACACCGATCATATTATAATGCTACTCCATTATCCTCTTTGTCATTAATGAGATTTTCCATCAATGACAAGACCTAAACTCAACATGCCAACAATCTTGTCCTTTGTCATTGATGTAAAACCACCTAGTCTTTTCCCCATTTTTGCATTAATGATAGATTACATTCATGAGAATCATGGTATTCATATTTCTTATCTTAACATGATCACCTTTTGATTGGAAACATCAACCAAATTCTTTATTAAGTACAAAAACATGTTTTTCTTCACTAGTCTTTTTTACCTCTTCTCTCAGCTTGAAACCATTATACTCCCCTATGAAGAAGAATTCATGGACTCATACATGCCAAAAATAATGAATATGGGATTAAAAAATCATGTTTACTTCTCTTTTGGTCCATCTCAACTGATTTTTCTCACATTTTTATCTCTTCCACATCATGGTTACACACAACTTTAGGACTAAGATCCCATAATAGTTACTTTAGTGAAAATTTGACCAACTTTAGCATGATTTAAAGAACCATACACACAATGAAACAGCTTCTTGTATCTCCCCATGGACTTTTTCCAAACTCCTTTAACATAATACACAAAAATTAGAATTTTTACCTTGCTCACTTGCCATAAAGATGACTCAACCGATTCACATACAAAGCACACAATCCATGGTAAAAAGGGAGAGAAGAAACATGAGGTTTTCCTTCAATGACAAAGGGGATTTTGTTAGAATATGACTGTTGAGTTGTCATTGGTGAAAAATGAACATTAATGAAAAATTAGAATGAAGAAGAGTCAAAGGATGCTTGGAATGATGAGTGATTTGATTGCAATGATGAAGACAATGAAACTAGCTTAGTCTAGATGGCCTAATCCCTAGGCCTAGTCAATAAGTGGACCTGAAATGATGGATTTAAGGTATAAGGTAGATGGTGAATCATGGTAGAGGCATGTGCAACATGTTGGAGGGACTACATGATGAATAACAAGGCTTGTTCATCAAATAAGAGGTGTAAACTAGCTCAATTAGGCCTAGTTGTAGGACATAGTTCTAGCAAAACATGGGTGTATGAAGAAAAACAAGATCTAACAGGAAAATTCAAGCATGAAAAGAGTGTAGGGAAATTGTAGAGAGGTTTTAGATTATGCTACAGGTCATGTTTCAGCTATTGGAGGCATGTTTAGGTTCATATTCATTATTTTCCTTGAGTACAAGTAAAATTAGCATGCACAAACCTTAGTGGTGAAGAAGGTACAGGTCTATTGATGAAAAACAATTATTAGAACATGTGAACAGGGGTACTCTAGTGTTGTGGACCAAATATCATGCAAATGTGAAGAATAATTTTCAAGTTAGGAGGGGTTTAGTGCTTTTGATCTCTCAAAATGGAAAATTCCATCTCGTCGGTCAGTTTTGAAGTGCTCGTTGGAATGTCAACGTTGTGCATGGTGGCCCAATCTTCTCATAAAATTTATGGCATGGAACCTAGTTGATTTTTCATAAATAATGAACATCTAAACTTTATGAATGAATCTTAACAATGTAAGTCACTCCAAACCCTCTCAAAATACTCGTCTTAGAGTGATGAATAAAAACTTAAGTGTTTGGACATTAAGTGAACTTGATGACCTAAAGTTGTGATTTAGGCATGAAAAGGACTCTCTCCACTTCATTTTGGTGGTATTTTGTAGCTCCAAGTCAACTCGGTAAGGTACAGATTTTAACTCTAGTTTGTAAATATTTGTTGGTACAGTCCTATATAGTAAGATTCATAGTTGAAATTTTAGTTTAGAGAAATATTGGGATGTCCCCTAACTTCTCATGAAAATAAAAAGGTGAGTACAATGTAAAATTTTGATGAACAAGCTCAATCTAGGTGGCTCTTGCTAAATGAGCAAACATCCAAAACTTGACATGTGAGTTAGAAGATGTCTTGATGAAATCTCATGTTATTTAAATGCAATATGGTTATGGAAGGATTCTAGAGGTATGATATGCCTTGTAAAATATCATTAATTTATTTGGTGAGATGGTTTATTGTTCAATATTTAATGGTAAAATCTTCCCTTTTAGGCATGTCAAGTAGGTCTGAGAAATGGAGGCGTAAATATAAATTTCTCAATATAACTCATGCATGTGAGTGTTTGAAGATGAATTAAAGGTACCGTGTGATGTGTTCCCACCCATGGTTCATCATGAAAGTGAGTGTTTGTGTGGTTGAAGCCTAGTGTATAAGACTAGTTTTTGGTGCTCTAAAACCCAAATCAAAGTTGTCTCAAAAATACAAGCATTATAATGCTAAGATATATGAAATGAAGATTTCTAGTAATATTAAATGTTTCACAAGGTCAATAGATTTCCATAAAGGTATGACATGAGCCATGATAAAAATTTTGAATGAAGTTATACCTCATTTTGTGAAGTTTTCGAGTGTGCAAATACTCCAAAGACCTTGATCTAATCTGCATGGCATGGATAAATTGAAGGTGATTGTGTTGTTCCAAGTGCATGGTATTGTTGTAGACCTCTTGATGAGTCTTCCATCTCATTTTAATTGCTTGATATTATTTTTGATTCTCCTTTTTTATTAGATAAGGTAATAACATGGATGGGCTCCCAGAGGCCTTACATAAAAGATAACATCATGATAGCACACAAAAAGATGTAGGAAGAGAAACAGGACCAAAGGGAGTGAAACAAGCTTAACTCCAAGACAGGAGGTCCAGACCAAAACAACTAGATCGAGAACAAAATAGATAGACCAAAAATAGATACTGACTCACCAAACGTTAGCCTACGATTCAGACTCAAATACAATAAACATTAATTTTTCTTTTGGTTGTTGAGATGCTTTCCCAACATGGTAGCAGACTCTACCTTTTTTTCCCATGCTCTAGCTTCTTCTAGGTTTTCTCCTCCTCTTCCTCTTCCTTGGTGTCAGTCTCAGTCTCATCCTCATCCTCGTCCTTGGAGCTACTAGTAGTGGAATGATATTTTCTTTTTTTATCCCCTCTTCCACCATTTCTAGTTTAGCCCTCATGTCATGAATAGGTTTTTCTAGCTCAGTAAATTCACCTTTGATGTTCTTTTGAGAGATGCATATTTTCTTTGTTGCCTCAATACTATCAAGCATGCCCTCCCTGATGTCAGAGTTTGCCTCCTCCATAATGTGAACAACAGTCTCTAGATCCTGCACCCTTTTTCAAAACCTCATAGCTTGGTTCCTCATCCATAGTCATTTTACCTTTTCCCTTCGATGGCCTAACATCCTTATTAGTCACATTATCCCCCTCCTTAGCTCTATTTTGAACACCATCTACTTCACGCATCTTAGAAAGGCATTCATCCGAGTAATGTTGTCATCCTCCTTAGTAGTGGCACTTGGTTTGGCCGACACGGGTTTTCCATTTTGAAATAGGAGGAGAATGAGGACTTCATGAATGGGTGTATCAACTTTCCCCCTTGAAATTCTCTCACAGAGGTAGACAAAGGCATGTAAATAAAAAAGGGAATGCTCATCATAATTTTCGCCTAAACATGTTAAGAAAAGAAAGATGATGGGTATAGATCTTTCGATACTTTCCTTCCAGGGTTAAGCACTTCATAATGTGAAGACATACCTCTTTCCACACCCATGGAATGCATGAGTGATAAATTCCATCGGTGAATAAATGAACTTTCTCCTTACGGGTGAAAAAATTATTAATTTCATGGTCACGCCTAGTCCTGTCTTTAAAAATTTTGAGCCCCGTGGTCTCCATTTCAATGACCTAAGCTATGTTCTGCTCAGAAAATTCAATCTCCATACCCAGGATAACCACCATGCTATCATTCCAAGATAAACCAAATTCCTTACTAAGTGAGGGTTTGTTCCCATGCAACTTTGAGATATAATTTCTAAACCCTCTTATTCTGAGAAAATCCCACATTGAGGGGTTGTCAACAATGTTACCATGGCTCAAAGGTTCCACCTTGACTCTGTCACCACCCATGGTTTCAGTGTTATTCTTTGTAAGCTAAACCAAACACACTCTACAATTGGTGAAAACAAAATGACCTTTATTTTAGATTAAACACCCACAATCGATCCTTCCGCCATGATATTTGCATCGCTTAAAATCACTCGTGTGAGAGATAGAAGAATTATTGTGATCTTTCATATTGAATAATATCATTAATATGTGTGGGGATGACATCACCTCTATACCAAACCTTAAAATCATTATAACATACCCCCACATTATCAAACATGTCCGCACATTTATTACCAAGGTGGGGGATATGGTTGATGTTATGTCGAAAAGTAGCACCCTAGGATTTATACATTACAAAACCCTAATTTTGATTAACATGGAATTGTATCGAGGTGTGGGACCCTTGCAATTAAGACAAACCTCCAAAGAAGGTTGGTTCTTCTACCTATTCTAATCCTAAAACAACTCCTAGAAAGGGAAATGTAGCTATTCTAATACTATCCTAGAAATTCCAAGGGACCAAGGAAGCAAGAGATGCATAAGACAAAAGTCCTAAACTAAGGGAGGTGATAACACCAAGAAAAGGGGGTGGAGATATTCTTAGTGAGTGAAAATGGAAGGAAATGAGGTAGAAGAGGGTAGACAAAGTGCCACAGTCCAAAGAACACATTCAAACCTCCAATTTCATGGAGCACAATGAATTTAGATCCTGCAAAAGAATATCGCATCATAATATACCCGAAAAATGAAATGAAAGGCAAAGGATGTAATACAATTCGAGCTAGGGAAATAAAATCCACAAAACACCAATTTTATTGCTTAAAATGATGCACAATCCATTACAATATAAGCACAAGGCAAGAATCCCTTAGAAAATGCATAAATTTGAGGCCTGCTGACTCACAAAAGGTGGTGGAACAATTTTGGCAGAGTTCCTTTATATTCCATAATGTCTCCCACCACAAATTAGGGAAAATACATATATATATAAGGGGAGCTACCAACCAATAGTCTTCATTAATTTCCGTACAGAGGTATGGGTAACCATACTTGGTTTGTTTTCCAATGGTACTTTACTTGCACGACAAACATAGGTTTCATACCTCATTAATCTAGTTGTCGATCTACCCTATACAGTGTCATTAATGTCTAACCGTATTTGAAACTCCTTGTTTTCACTCGACAGAACCACCATTTGAAACCAGATAGGGATAGGAAGAGTCACCACTGACGAGGAAATGATTTGTTACACGACAAGAAGAAATGTTGGCATGCAACAGTGAGGGAAGGTGACAAAAATATGGTTGACATGCGAAAGGAATCGACTCTAACACATGATAAGAAGTTGGCAGCGATGGGGAAGGTATAACGGCGTGTAAAAATGAGGGGGAGTTATCGTGCAACAACAAAGTATGTTATCGCACAAAAAGAGGAAAGTGGTGATGCACGTCAATAAGAAATAGTTGATGTGCATCGGGGAGGAAGTGATTGACGACATCGGGAGGACACTATTGTGTGATAAGAAAAAGCAATGACGTGCGAAAAGAGAAATGTAGCTAACATTTGGTTTACACACGTCAAGAATATATGGCTCCAAACCCTCACCGTGGCTCATCATCTTGTTACGAAATTCCCTACAAATTGATCCCATTAACTATCAATTCCTAGACTTGTAGGTTGATCCATTTTGCAAGGGGGTGAAAATATGGATAAAAATTTTGTGACTTACGGGGTGATCTACCTGCTAGATCTAAAATACCAATGATTTTGCATCCATTGGGCATGGAGTCATTTTGATTTCTGAAACTTAGCTGATGTCAAAAACCTCTTGTTTCTTTGGAACACTATGGGGGCATTCCTTTGTCATCGGACCTTGTCCGAAACTAGAAGGCGCAACTATAACAAAGCATAACTATGTAAAAACAACAAAATCATACATATCCCAAATGGAACATATAGAGAGTGCACAAGCACTTATCTGAAAGAAAACCTAACCATAGTAAAACAATGTGTTGCAAGCACTCAAAGGAATTATAAACTCTAAACTAATATGTACACAAATAAGATTCCTCTTTAGTAACAATGCTTTAAGTAGATCCCATTGACTGGTATCTGCAACTCTTCTCCGTCCAACTTTGACAATTGGAAAGCATTGTTTTCCTTGCACCCTAAAATCAAGTAAGGGCCACTCCATATTGCATGAAACTTGGATTACCTTATTGTTTTGGCTGTCGACATCCCATTTCAGAACCCGGTCTCCTTCTTGCAAAATTCTATTTTTGGCTTTTCTGTCAAAGCTCGTCTTGATTTAAGCTTGGCCCCTCTCCATTGTTTTCATGGCCTAGTTTTTTAGCTCTTCCATCTCCATGAGCTCTGCATACCTGACTTCCATAGTTGGAAACTGAAACAACTCCATCTGTTTGATAAGCTCCAAGGTTGGTAACTCAAGGGATATTTATAGTCTTGCTTCCCTTCCATAAACCAACTTCAAAGGGGAATAACCAGTTGACTTCTTAGGAGTGACTCTATTAGCCCACACGGCTGATGTCAATTTAGTATGCCAAGTCCTCTTATTCTCATCTAGGGTCCTTCTTATAATCATGAGAAGATTTTTTTTGGTGGACTCACCTTCCCATTTCAAGTTAGAGTAATAATTTGAAGAGGTGTGTTTCGCACGGAATGTTTTGGCTCGTGGAATAGACTTTCTTCTATCCTTTCATTCCTTGGAGAAACAGAGATAAGGGTTAGGGCTAGGAGGAATACCGTTGAATGTTGAGATGGTGTGAACATACCGTAGAGAAAGATCAGATCGATTGCGAAGAAATCATTTTTGTCTTGGAAGGACTACCGCAAGTAAGAATACAAGACCACCAGATTTTAATTAGACAATAAATGAGGGAGCTGCCTTCAGCCCAGGAAATATAAAACTTCCTTTCGAAGGTGGTCAGTTCCCCTTTTAATACGAATTAACAGAAATGATAACAAAGAAAGCTATTGCAAAATCACGATTTAGGTATCTCGTTACAAAGCAATAGAAGCTAAACTATCAATAATAAAACATCATGTTGTTTGTTCGATTCTACATGGTCATTGGTGGTACATTCAAAGTTGAGTTATAGGGATAAACCAGACTGGATCTGAGGTTGTTAGGTGACAAATAGGTGAGAAAAATGTTTTGGGGTATAAGTCACGTGACCGACGCGGTCCTTTGGATAACCGATCATGCGGTTAGAGAACCGCCGGTAGGGGATAAACGACGCCGGTAGGGTCGTAATCTAAGTGCTTCTGGATAGAGGTTGGTTGCAAGGTGATCGTGGGGTTATTAAGATTGGTGGATGGCTGAGGGGAATAATGGGAGGACAGGGAAGACTCAGAGTGTGATAAAATGGCCTTCTGGGAAATACCAGGTTGTATGGATGAAGGTTAAGTGCAAGATGTTATCGGTAGTAGATCTAGGAATAAACTTATGATTACTATCAATCCACGGGCTCAAGAAATGGTGCTTAGAAACATATAAAACACTACTTACTCGTCCCTGATGCAGATGCAGTTTCAGGACTGTGATGACGAAGATAGGACTCAAGCAGGATGATCTCGACAATCCAAGATGAGTTATCTCTCTCTCGATGCTCGGATGAGTGTTACTTGGGCTCTAGTTATTGATTGCTGCATCTTGGGCTCGATGTCCTTCTCTGCAAACTCTTCTTGTTACTAGACTTGTCTCTGCTCGGCCAAGCAAAATCCGGATTCTTTCAATGATTTCTCCTCCTTTTTCGATCAAATGAAAATCCGATCCTTTGTTTTTGGTTGGAAGTGGTCATTTACAGGGAACCGATGGCGGTCACGCAACCGACGGCGGTCGAGTAGGAACCGGTATCGGTTCGGTCAAAGCGGGCTATTTTTGGTAAAATAGCCAACTTTCCCTCCTTTTCTTCCGAGGGATTAGTTGCGGGCTTGGTCAAGTCATTATGAAGTTGGTTTTAGGTGCGGGTGAGGAGTAATTAATCATGGGTGTGGATGTGGACCAAGTTATAGGTTTTAATTAGGTTAGTTTAGGGTTAAGACTAGGTCATGATGAGGTGGCGAAATGAGGTGGCAGGTATGGCGATGTGGATTTATTAATTATAAGGTAATTAATAAATAATTGTGTAAGGTTTAGGTGATGAGGTTAGGTTGCGAAATGAGATGCGGGGCACAGGGTGTCGTAAGACACAAATTTGGTGTCTACATTTAGCCCCTTGTTGTCATGTAGCTTGTCTTTGTTAAAGCTACACGGACAATAATAAGAAGTGGTTACCCCTGTTAAGGGTATAGGTAATCCCCCTCAAATCTATCACAGATTGAGGTAGCGTGAAATCAGGGATAGGGTTGATAAAGGGTAAATGGTGTTTAGATAATGGTAAGATGGTGGGGTAGGTCCAAGGAAGCAGACGCATGTTGACATGCAAAGAGTGCGACAGTGGTACATGATTTGAAAAGCAAACAAGCAATTCATAGGAAAAGGTCGATAGTTTATCCAAACAAGGGTGATATAATCTTGGTATCCAAGGCATAGGAAGTAGCTCCAGGGGATATAACGGGTAAGGTACAGGAATGTTTAGGCATGTTCGGTAGTACCAAATGGTTGGTTTGGTTGAGATAAACGTCACGGTCTTGGTCTAGGCAAAGTTGGTCGACTGATCAAGTCAAGGACCCTAATCATGCTAAAACACGAATAGGTGAGCTCGATTGAACAAAAAGCTACATGATGGGTGGATAAAATTGTATTGTGTTGATGTTGGGTGAGGTATTTAATTGGTGCGGCCTTAGGTCGGGCCAAATGGTTGGGTGCGGCCTTGGGTCGAGCCAAATGGGTTGGTTGCGGCCCTGGGTCGGGCCAAATGGTAGGTTACGGCCTTGGGGCGAGCCAAATTGGTTGGTTGCGGCCTTGGGTCGGGCCAGATGGTTGGTTGCGGCCGTGGGTCGGGCCATTTGGTTGGTTGCGCCTCGATAGGGACATATGGTTGGTTGCGGCCGTGGGTCGGGCCATTTGGTTGGTTGCGGCCTTGGGGCGGGCCAAATTGGTTGGTTCGCCGTGGGTCGGGCCATATGATCGGGCTGCAGCCGTGGGTCGGGCCATATGGTTGGTTACTGACCTTGGGTTGGGCCAAATGGTTGGTTGCGCCTAGGGTGGTCGGGCCAGATGGTTGGTTGCGCCTGGGTCGAGCCGAGATGGTTGGTCATGCGCCTTAGGTCGGGCCAAAGAAGTTAACAAAGGGTTTTCAGCCAAGGTGGATATAGGTGATGTTGTGAGAAAGGACGATTAGTAAATAAGGGCAGAAATTGGGGAAGAGGTGGGATAAAACCGATATCGATTGTCTATGACCGATATCGGTTAGGTGACCGATACCGGTTCCTTAGGGCACAATATAACCGGTATCGGTTATAGGTCGAAAACCTATAAAAAGAAAAAATACGGCCTGTCATTGTCATATTGTCAATTTGAAACCCAATTTGAGTTGTCTGAGGTGTATTGTTGAGATTGGAGCATTTGTTGGTTGAGGTGGCGCTATTTGAGTGGAGAAGTGAGTGGTTGGTGGACCCTAGTGAGTAGGAGGCAGCAGTTGATTGGTGGAGGACCCAGCAGAGGAGAGTTTATAGCCATGGCTCAGCCAGGAGGAGCAGGAGGTGCTGGACCAGCTGGACCACCACCACCCATCCCACCACGATGACGTGTCGTCGTACCGGTAGGTTCGAAACCCTTCATTGTGTGAATTTGATTGTGTTAAGCTGGATTTGGGTTTTGGGTAGGAATGTAAGGTTTTTAGAAAATAATTAATAAATGGAAATTATTTGAAAAAAGGAGAGGGTAGATAGGTGAAATAGGCAAGCGGCAGGGTGGGTAGGTTTTTAGGGTGTTTGGGTGGGTATATAGGGAGAAATAGGGAAAAAATGCATTTGGGGGCCGCGTCGGGTTCGGCTCGGCTATTTTCCAGTGACCGATGCCGGTCACTAAGCGACCGGCATCGGTCACGAAGTTGTGGGCAGGTGGGGTTTGTGGGTGACCGGTGGCGGTCGAACGTTGACCGGCGTCGGTGGAGAGGGGACCGGGGTCGGTTATGGGTGACCGGTACCGGTCCCTAGCCAGGATTTTCTATTTTTGTTGCATGGTTTTGTTGTGGTTTTGGGTGTTAAGTTCTTGTTGGGGTTGGCGTGTTGTGTTGTTTGTTGTTAGTTATGATTGGGTTTTGTGTTTTGGGTGGGAAGATGGAGGGGGATAGTGTAGAAGATAGGTGGGTGGAGGTGTGTGTTATAGAGTCGGGGTGTGGTCGGGGGGATAAAAAAAAAAAGGGTATAGAGGGTTAAAGTAGTTGTTGTGATAAAGAGTAGGGCTAATGCAGTTAGGTGGTTGTGCAGGCACGTCAGCAGCTGACGATGCAGGACAGGATGCCCCCGCTGTTGAGACAAATGCGACCACACGTATCCGCGGCGGACTGGGGCATTATGCGTGAGGTGGGACTCGGCGGAGTCCAGCGGTATAGGGCGATCGATAGGGATCACAGTCTGATGGTCGCCCTCATCGAGAGATGGGATCCGGCGACCAATGTGTTCCATCTCCCGACTGGAGAGATGACCATTACATTGGAGGATGTGTATCGCATCCTTAGACATCGATTGATAGAGAGGCGTCTTCCGAGTGGATGCAGAGACAGCCATGGATAGCATCTTACAGGTATTCGGGGATGCAGCCGCGCTATTGACTTATCACAGCGTGAGCATCGCCTATGGAGATATGTACCATGCCCACCGACATGAGACACGGCTTGCCGTGTTGATGATGATCGGCATCACATGCTTCGCCCTCCCGGACTCAGAGGGAGGCCGCTTTCCACGGCGTTGATGGGGGTTTTACACGAGATGGTTGAGGAGCATACATGTTATGCGTGGGCACCAGTATACCTGGTGCAGTTATACCGAGAGCTATGGGGCTATCGCCGGATGAGGTGATTCGGGATTTGCTCTACGTTTTTGTTACACTGCTGGGCATATGAGCATATCATATGCATTCGACCAGTAGGGCTGCCCCAGCAGCCAGGGCCACAGGTGATTTACAGATATGGCTTTCAGAGGTGGCTGGGGGTCATGGGCCAGCCACGAGCAGTTCTCGCCGGACGAGATGTAGCATATTACCGGCATGTATTAGAGGGCTTGACAGCTTTAGATATTGTATGGAGACCTTACAGAGGTCATCACCCCCGGAGGAGCCCGATCACAGTTACGGTGGATCCAGTATACATTCTGGATAGCGGGACGGAGGCCGGGAGAGTACGAGCGGATACCCCTGGAGAGGGTACGATGACAGCTGGGGCTACGACAGGATGAGCCACCTCCCTTCCCTCAGTACCGGAGGGATGATGTAGAGGCTCCACTGCCTGCACCATAGCCTATGGACCCAGATTGGGTAGCCGAGCGGCAGGCAGACGATACAGTGGATGACGCCGGGTGTACAGGATCATTTTTGGTATGGTGGGCAGGGGAGAGAGCCGCGAGGAGAGCACAGCCCGCACAGCCAGACTTAGCGGCTGTTAGAGCAGAGAGGGACCAGCTCAGGGGACAGTATAGTTGTTACTGAGGCAGCATACTCGCCGCACGAGCACGAATAGGTGTCTTACAGAGGGTAGCTTAGCCCAGCATTGAGTATAGGTACCACCACAGGTACCACCATAGGCACCACCAATGCCAGTACCAAAGACAGCACTGTATTGTAGTAAAGCACCACCACCGCGCAGCCACAGCACCACCGGCCGGCACCAAAGACAGCACCCGTATAGCCATAGGCACCAAAGACAGGGGCATTATTATTAGGAGTCGGGGGACCAGCCCCAACAGTTGTGGTGGCACGGGCCCAGTATATGAAGGCGAGAGCGGAGGCCCGGTACTATCAGGATGTCCTGGATGGTACCGGGGCTGACTATCAGCCGTATGCGGCAGTGCATAGAGCGGAGACCTCGCGTAGCCAGAGATCTCAGGGTGGTGCAGCCACAGCCGGTGGGTCTGTTACAGGGAGGAGATGAGAGGCAGCGCAGGGACCCGCAGGGAGACAGGCAGAGGGCGGTGGGGAGAGCTGAGGGATCCCTGGGTCAGAGAGAGATGTTTTGTTTGTAGATGGATATTAGATAGAGGCACCGGTCTGCGAACCGGCTATGTATAGAGAGGCCTGCGTGCCCACATATGATGTATTCATTCATTTATTCATTTATTGTATATACCAGCCGTGAGCCGACTACGGGACAGATTGAGACCGGCCCTGCAAGCCGAGTATATTTTTGATATGAGAGACCGGCCTGCGAGCCGAGTTGATATTTTGACAGTTGTTGCGGCCTGCGTGCCGGCTTTGTATGATGATGAGATCACAGAGGCCCCTATGCAGGGCACATTGTATATTTGAAACTTTTGATATATAGATATGATGATTTTGACCCACATGTTGTGTTTAAAATGTGTTAAGTGTTTTGTCGATGGTTTGTGATATTTAATGTATGATGAGTTTAATTGACATGTTGTGTATATTGATGGTGTTGATGTCTTTTGTTGATGGGATGTATGTATATATAGATGATGAGTTTAATTGACATGTTGTGTTTATGAAATGTAGGATGTGTTTTGTCGTTGGTTTGTGAAATTGAACGTATGTAGCTGCTGAGTTGGATCCAAATGGTGTATAGATTGATGGTTTTTGATATCGTTTGTTGATGGCTTGGTTGTTTTTGTAAGATAGATAGATGATGTTGATGAAATTGTGATGAGATATGGATTTAATGAAAAATTATAGATAATGGTGTTGTTTATGCAGGAAAAAGGGACGGGCGCCACAAAAATTTGCAAAAATGAAGAAACGGCTTAGGTTTAAGCAACAAGGGGGCACATGACCGATATCGGTTATGTAACCGATGTCGGTAGCTATATGACCGATATCGGTTATGTAACCGATATCGGTTATGTAACCGATATCGGTTATGTAAGAATTATTTTCCTAAAAATAGAACTGCTTGGTTGGCAACTTAAGTTCTTATTTTTAGCATTCTTATTTTTAGAGTCATGCAACAAGTTAAATATGTGAATGCGACGCTGTTTGACAACTGCTACAGGTAATTGCATGAAATAATTTGAGTGATAAGGAGGAAAGAGACAGGTGAAGTGAGCGTGGGCTGAGATTCAGAAGGCAGAAAGACAAGTTATATTTGAAGAGGGTGGTGAACATGGCTGAACGAGGAGAAGCATCCAGCAGGCAGGGACGAGGGGGAAGACATGTTCCGCCCCAAGCTGCTGCATCCCGAGAGGTAAACTGTTTGGTTGTAATTTGATTCTTGCATGTTTTGTGAATAGGATGAGAGAAGTGTAAGTGGGTAAAGATGAGAAAGAAAAGGTGATAGGCAAGGGTTGGGGATGGGGTGAGTGCTATGGGGTAGGTAAACAGGGTGGTCACGTAGGTTTTTAGGTAAAAATAGGAGTAAACGGGCAAAATAATTATCGTAGGTGTATGTTTTAAGCAGGGTAGGTATATTTTTGACAGTGACCGGTATCGTTTAGAAGTAACCGGTATCGGTTATTCATAACCGATATCGGTCACTGTAAGAGTTTCCAGAATTTGAGAAAAAACCCGTGGAGATTTGTTCTTTTGAATAATTATGTGTCGTTTTGATGTATGCAGCGTAAGGTGGTTAAGGATGAATGATACTATGCCAGCGTTGTTGTCACGAATCCGAGCGGATGTAACACTAGCTGAATGGGCATTGATAAATCGGTTGGGGTTAAGTGGAATCCGCTATTATTCAAGAATCGCGCGTAACCATGCTATGTTACAGGCGTTGATTGAGAGATGGAATCCAAAAAAGAATACCTTCTATCTACCAACAGGGGAGATGACAGTGACTTTGGAAGATGTGTTCCATATTTTGAGACTCCCAATGATAGGAAAAAAAGCAGTATG
Organism: Taxus wallichiana var. yunnanensis; assembly: GCA_018340775.1. Classification (NCBI taxonomy): domain Eukaryota; kingdom Viridiplantae; phylum Streptophyta; class Pinopsida; order Cupressales; family Taxaceae; genus Taxus; species Taxus wallichiana. The sequence goes on from CM031239.1 coordinate 344,178,833, forward strand.
TAAGCGTTGCCTAGCGCGGCAAGGAGCAGCGATAATGATGAGTATTTGGTTCGATTGCACGAGATTTGACACAGCGAGGTTTATCATTTACGTATGGTACAATGTATGCAACACACCCTGAGGAGACGAGGTTGGCCGTGTTATTAATGATAGCAGTGGGGTATTATGCATTACCGAGGGTGGAGGGTGGAAGATTTCCCAAAGCATTGATGAGTGTTATTTGGGAAATGATAGAAATGAGCGTGACTTTCGCATGGGCACCCGCATATCTGGCAGAGTTATATAGGGGTCTATGGGCCTGCAAGTGAAAACACAGGACGACACTGGATTGTTCGTACTTATTACATTGTTGGGCCTATGAGCATATTGTTTGTGTGCGTCCAATAGGCCGACCCATTGAGTCGGGAGAGGCAGGAGTGCAAAGGTTGGGATTCAGACGATGGGTCCAGACAGAACAAGAAGCGAGATCCCAGGCCGTGATAGATGACATCGAGTATTATAGACAGGTATGGGAGATGGTGACAATTGCGGATATTTGTTGGAGGCCGTACGGGAACTATATGGTGACAGAGCACATAGCTGAGGAGTTGAGGGGTGTAGAGCGATTGAGGTGGATCGCAGGGCACAGGCCGGGTGAGTACGAGAGGATTCCTCTAGATCGCGTGCGGCGACAATTTGGGTTCGTTCAGGATATACCTATGACATATAGACCATACATGAGGATCGACACCGAGGCAGCATTCTCACCTCCCGGCCTACACCTCCAGAAGGGCCAGAAGAGATAGCAGCCGATCGTAGGGTAATGGATGCGGGAACGACAGAGGCCTATAGAGTATGGTGGGTAGCAGAGCTGCGAGGTGCACGTGAGTGCCCTGACATAGCTGTGATTACAGCGGAGAGAGATCGTCTGCAGGATTTGGCTCACCAGCTTCAAACACAGGTGAATGAGACAATGGGATTGTTAGAGGTTTCACAGTTACGAGTGGAGAGACTGGAGGCAAGATTCCTCCACGCGAGAGGACGTATTCGTATGTTACAGGAGATGTTGGCGGATCAATGGGAGGAACCAATGGCAGTGGCACCTTTGAGGATGGAGAGGCCAGCTGAGGGGCATCGACGATCACGATCACCACCTGATTCGGGAGGAGGTGCAAGGGTCTAAGTGAATTTTATAGGAATATAAGAATAAATAAGGATGCCGACCTGCGAGTCGATGATAGAGAAGATGTATTTGTTTAACATCTAAAATAAAACTAAATATGTATGTTCTTTTGAGTGATGATAATAATAAGAATGGTTGTGTTTTAAATGTTGTTTTTGTTTGTTTTGAAAAAGGATAAAGATGAATGTTGTCAAATAGAAATACACAAAAATATTTATATTGACAACACATGATAGGGTATGGTAGGGGATGGTCGAGCTAACCTTGGGAGACCCCATGTCTCCTAAGTGCTGCCTACATAGCCCATTGCACAAAGCAAGGAGGGGCCTCAGACTGATGTAGTTCTCCCTTAGGATCAGGGAGAGGTGAATTCAGGCAATTTGGTTGTGGTTAGGCAATTTGTTGGTTGGTAAAAATTTGATGTTGGTAGGGTAATGTTGTTGGTGTTGGTAGGGTAAAGCGAAAGTTAGCATACCCAAGTAGTAGGGAATCGTGTCCTAATTAAGGTCAACACACAATCCTAGAGTCGAGCAAAAGAGGCCAGAGTGTCCCGTAGTTGAGAAGAGCTAAACAAACCACATATTAATGTAGGATGAGCTTGAGTCTCTAGGTACCTTGCATAGGCAAGAAGTCGATAGGTGAAAAGAGTGGTATAATCACAATGTATCGGATATACGTCACGTCCCTTGAGTTTTGTTGCTTTGACAAATGGTGAGGTGAGGTGGTTGATGTGGGTGAGGGTGCAGAGAACTTATTATAAGATAATTATTCGACAAAAGAGAACCAAACCTAAATAGACAAGTCCATGATTCAAAAGTGTTTTGAAATCGCTTTTATTTTTATTTTATTTTTCCTCGGATATAGATCGATCGATGCGGGAAGTCTACATGGGATATGTATTTTTTGTTCTTGAGGTCTTCACGAAGCTGATCAATGCGAGAAGCTTCTGATAAAGGCTGACTGTGTATAGCTATCCTTCAAGGGAGCAGTCTATTTATAGTAGCAGATGCGGTGCTTATGTATAAATGTCCTTGGGGGAGCGATCATATATAATAGTAGCAATAGTTTGGCATATAGCTGTCCTTCAAGGGAGTAGTCTATTGTATAATTTAGAGGTCTAGATGTCCGTTGGGCATAAAGCATCTAGTTTTTGTAGGAAGTTTGACTCAAGAAAATCCCATAAGTGTTTTAATTAAGAATGTGTTATTTTGATACTTTGAAGTCATGGACTAGACTAAAAAGGGGAAGACATCTTTTAAGGGGAGGTGATAATCAAACCATGTGAGCTTGATTTGATTTTGAGATGTAAGAAACAAAGTGTATGCGGTGGTAAATGAGCTCAAGGGACAAGCGTAAGGTAGATAAGAAGTGATATAACACTAATTTCAATAGTAGAATGGTCGAAGATGCAAGGCATTAAGGGGCTCAGGCTCAAGTTTACCATTAAGTGAAGCTAAATGATAAGTGCCTAATCCATAAGTGTGAGTGATAATGTAAGGCCCAATCCAATTAGGAGAAAATTTTCCATGTTTGCTCTTTTCTAGTTTGGTTACATGTTGATTCTCTTTGAGGACAAGATCACCAACCTTAAAGGTACGCTCATGAAGTCGTTTATCATAAGCATGCTTGATGCGTTTTTGGTAGATTTGAAGGTGGTCAAGAGCCGTAAGATGACGCTCGTCAAGAAGCTCTAATTGGGCTAACCGCTCTTGGCGGAAATCATCGTTGGTGAGAATATCCTGAAGAGATATTCTGAGGGAGGGTATTTGTATTTTGAGAGGCAAGACAGCCTCGGTACCATATACCAAAGAAAATGGTGTGGCATTAGTGGAGGTACGAATGCTAGTACGATAAGCCCAAAGGGAAAAGGGAATGTGATCATGTCAATTTCTTCCAGAATCATTAACAACTTTCATGAGGATTTTGGTTAGGGTTTTATTAGAAGATTCACTTGACCATTGGGCTCTGTGGATAGTAAGGTGATGAGAAACTAAGTTTGATACCAAAGTTGTCACAAAGGGCTTGTAACAACTTATTTTAAAAGATTTACCATTATCTCGTTATTAGGCGATGAGGAATACCAAAACGACGAGATAATGTGATGGTTAACGAATTCGACAATGTTTTCTTTTTTATTGAAATGAGTGGAATGGCCTCCACCCATTTTGTGTAATATTCAATTCTGTGATTATCCAATGGTGACGTTGCGAAGAAGGTGGGTGAATCTCACCAATAAGGTCTAAACCCCATTGTGAGAAAGGCCAAAGATCTCGTGCGACCTGTAGCGGATGGCTAGGAGTATGTTGAAGGTTGGCATGTTGTTGACACATAACACAACGCTTAACATATTCGTAGCAGTCGTTATTAAGAGTGGGCCAATAATAACCTAGGCGAAGGATTCGTTTGGCCACGGCAAGGCCACTAAAATGTCCACCACAAATACCGTCATGGACTTGTTGGATGGTATAGGTGACCTCTCGCTTGCAGTTAGACATCAAAGGAGGATGCCATCAAAGCCACGTTTATAGAGAGTCCCCCATGATGACATAACGAGAAACACTTTTAAGAAAAGCACATTTGCTATTACTAGTAAGGTCAAGGTGGGAGAACAGAGGTTGTAAGGTAGTCATGAAATTGGTGGTACGGGTATCCTGCGAATTAGCGACACATTATTTATCATACAAACAACCGGGGTTGAGTAGGATGGGGCAAAAGTTGTTGGACCAAGACGAATATGTCGAGTCGGTTGGTGAGGCAGAATTTGTGAGGCTAAGCAATCCATAGTATCCGCAAATTTGTTAGTGGGAGCGGGAATGGTCTGGATAGAATAACGAGTAAATGAGGTCAAAAATGAATCCACGTAATGTTTGTACTTTTGAAGTTCCTCATTCTTACATTGGTAGATGCCCATAACTTGATTGACTACCAATTGGGAGTCGCCAAAAATATTAATAGATTTGACCCCTAAGTGTAATGCAACCTGGAGACCCAAAACAAGGGCCTCGTATTCCACTGTATTATTAGTGCAGGGGAAATCGAGCCGGAATGAAAGAGGCATAGGTTCAGTGTCAAGAGGAATGAGAACAACGTCGGCTCCTCCGCCGCACTGGCATTTGGATCCATCAAAGAAGAGGGTCATTGGATATGACTCTTCCCTGAGTGAAAGAGTGGCGATGAGTTCGTCGGGGAAATTAAAATTGGTGAATTGTTCCCCAGGTAAAGGGGCCTCCACAAGTTGGTCCGCAATAGTTTGTCCTTTGATTGACTTCTGTTGTACAAACTCAAGGTCGAGGTCAGCAAGGAGCATAAGCCATCGGGCGATGCATTGGTTTAGATGTGGTTTGGCATACATATAATGAATGGGGTCCGTGTTGGTAATGACAAAAGTTTTGTGATTCAGGAGGTAATGTCGGAGTTTGGTGGCTACGAATGATAGGGCTAGGCACAATTTTTCTACATGTGTATACCTAGTCTCGTAATCCACGAGAGTACGACTTATATAATAAACGGCTTGTTCTCGACGTGCCGAGTCCCGATGTGCGAGCATGGCTCCTATAGCATGGTCAGTGGCAGAAAGGTAAAGGTAGAAAGGGTGATCATCCTGAGGTGGAATAAGCACGGGTGGCTGCAAGAGATAGGCTTTGAGAGCTTCAAAGGCTTGGTGACACTCTTCGCTCCATTGAAAGGCAATGTCCTTTTTAAGAAGGTGATGGAAAGGTTGACATCGATCCGAGAGTTGGGAGATGAAACGCCGGATGGATTGAAGTTTACCCTGCAAACTACGTAATTGTTTGATAGCTTTTACTTTAGATGGATCGACCTCAATGCCACGCAAAGAGACGATAAAGCCAAGAAGTTTTCCTAAAAGAACACCAAAGACACATTTCTTTGGTTGAAGCCGGACCGAATATTGTAACAGGTGATCGAAAATAATGGTTAAAACATCGAGATGTTCACTGCGATGTTTAGATTTTCCAAGAAGATCATCGACATAATCCTCAAGGATAGTGTGCATAATGTCATGAAAAATGTAAGTCATAGCCCGCTGATAGGTCGCACCAGCATTCTTAAGGCCAAATGGCATGACACGATAACAGAAGGTTCCCCAAGGAGTTATGAAGGCAATTTTATGTTGATCGGCCGGGGCTACCAAAATTTGATTGTATCCCGAAAAGCCATCCATGAGAGAAAGCATTTCATGGCCCGCAGTGAGATCAACAAGTTGATCAATACTTGGGAGGGGGAAGTCATCCTTGGGGCAAGCGAGGTTAAGGTCTCGAGAAATCTGTGCATATCCGAAGTCCCCCGTCGCTTTAGTGACAGGTACGATGTTAGAAATCCATTGAGGATAGTCAATAGGCAAGATGAAGGAAACAGAAAGAAGTCGTTGAAGCTCTTCTTTGACCAAGAGGGCAATGCATGGATGCATTTTTCTCAGTTTTTGTTTGACTGGTTTGGAATCGGGGTTTAGGGTGATGTTATGGACAGCAATGGTAGGATCAATTCCTGGCATGTCAGCGTAGGACCAAGCGAAAGCTTGGTTGCGGGTACGGAGAAAGGTAGTAAAGGCGGCTTGTTCTGATGTGTTAAGGGATTGTCCGATCTTCACAATGTGAGGATCCTCCTCCGTGTGGATGTTGATTTCTATAGTCGACTCATTCAACATGGTTTGAGTTTTAGACAGTAAGGCGCGTTGAATATAGGAGTCATCCGCACCAAGGTAAGTGAGGATGGAGTCGTCATCCTGGCACTCAACAACATTAATCGAAGGTGAATCCTCTTCGATCATGTCTAGATACAGAAGGGGAAGAGAAGATGGGTCCTCATTATCGCGTTGATAAGTGAGAGGACCTATGAAGATAGCATTTATGAAAAAAAAGTTAGGAGGGATAGATTCAGGGTCTATCAACTCTGTGGGTGATGATGGAAAAATGGGTGATGATGGTTTGGTAGGGGTGACATCGTCATCCTCCAGGATACAACTGACACGAGGTTTCTCCGGTGTAAGTGTTTCAGGAAAACCGAGACCACTGCGATCATTGTGTTTGCGTGTAGTCACGGGAATGAGTGTATGTCGGCCTTGTTCATAAAGACCAAAACCAAAGCCTTTCCAAGCACAGCGAGTCAAGAAGGTGAGGGCAAAACGACGATTTGTCAAGTATTGAAAATCAGATTGGAAGGGAACCACACCAAGAGGAGGTTCAGGGGTAACGGAGGATGCGTCAACACCCCCATACGTTAGGTTGGTGCGGCAATGGGGTGGTCCGTAAGAGATTACCTCCCCCACGCGACGGTCGTAGGTGGGATGTGCATGTAACTATCCGTATTCCTGCGGGGTATGGAAAGAGCTGACGTTATATAGGCGGTACTCCCCCAGCGTAAGGCGTTGAAAAACATCTACTAAGGGGTCGGAGGTTGGGATGTTATCTGCGGGAAAGGAAGTGGTATTTGTGATGGCGGTTTCATTGGTTGAAGGTGTAGGTGCAGTTGGAGTGGATGGTTGGGTTGGATGAATGGGTGTCTTGACTGGTACAAGCACATCATTAGGGCGATACAACATATTACAGGTTTTGAAGGGGGGAGGATCAGCTTTTACGGTGTAGGACTTCCCCTCGTACTCAAATTTTATGCATCTATGTAAGGTGGAGGGAACGCATCCCATAGCCCGGATCCAAGGGCGGCCTAACAACATATTGTATTGGAACTCTCCCTCAAGGACATAGAAGATTTCGGGTAAAGTACGTGGTCCTACACGAATGTTAAGGATCACGGTGCCTAAGGTAGAAGTAATAGCATCATTGAATGACCGCAACATGATGGGGTTGGCACACATGCAGCTAGAAGGGATATTCATTTGTTGGAAGGCTTTTGAAGAGATGATGTTTAGGCTAGCGCCCCGTCAATCATAACACGACGTACCCGAATGTCCCAGACATAAGCTGAGATGAAAAGAGCAGGGTCAGGATCTTCAGCACCAAAGTCGATAATTTCGTCTTCGGAGAAACTGACAGCAGCGGCTTGCTGTACAGAGACAGAAGTGGTTGGGGAGATAGATTGTTTGGTGAGCGAAGCAACGTGATTGGGTGTTAGAATAGAGGTAACAGGAAAGGTTTCATTAGGTAAGACCTCTATCCCTTGAAGGATTTCAACGAGAGCTTGTCGATGGGATTCAGAAGTCTGAATGAGATCATACAGTGTCATTTTTACAGGTGATTGGTGAAGCTGTTTGATCATAGTTCGGTGGGCAATGCCATTAGAGACGGGATAGGTGGGTCCACGAATAACCACTTTAGGTGGTGGTGCAATCGGGATGGTGGACGGAGAAAGAGATGCCGCAGGTGTGTTTTCTTTCGCTTTCCCATTGTTTTTCTGCCCTCGAGTAGCAACACTAATCATATTGATCTCGTGAATACGAGAGAAGGAAGACGGCAAGGATAGGTCATGGTCTTTGAGGGGTGGGGCTGTAATAATAATAGATCTTGGTGAGGCGGGGACGAGGTGGTATAGAGAGGGAATGAAGCTAAAGGTCTCTCTCTTCGTAAGTTGTCTTTCTTAATTTTTCTATCCGAGAGAGGTGACTGACGAAGTATGGCTTTCAACGCTTTGCATCCCTCTACGTCATGTCCGGGTGTGTGGTGGTAAGCACAGATTTTAGACTCATCGTAACCTATGGGTCGAGGTTTAGATGGATCATAAGGTCTAAGTGGGGGTAGGGAAATGGTTGCATTCTCCACCAACATAGCAAGGATTTTGGCATAAGACCCTTTGAGTGGGTCAAAGTTAGAGGAAGATGAGGCTATTGACGGGGTAGATTCTGATGATGACGTGGTATGGTTGGTGGTTTAGCCAAGGAGTTTTGAAAATGGGTTTTAACTAAACGTGGCTTCTTTGACGCCGAAGCTAGGTTGGATGATGAGGCCACAGATGATGTGGTATCAGAAAACAACCACGGAGAAATAGGAGTGACAGAAAACAAATCTTTTGATGATGGAATTTGTTTATGGTTGATAGGTGGGCAGGATCCACGGGGTGACGGTGTTGCTATACCCTTGGATTTCTGTATGGGTGCAGAAGGCGTAGGTCGCTTTAAAGAAAATGCAGGAGGTATGATATATTGATGTAAGGTAGAGGATGGGGTCCCAATATGGAAGGTAGGTGTGACAACGAGGGTTTTAGTTGTGATAGAAAGATAGATTGAGGAGATTGAGTCTGTCTCCTAATGGGATGGACGGCTTTATTTTTAGATAAATCAAGCCGCTTAGGTGGGTGTGTTAGACCTGGTATTGGTGGGGTCCCAGCGTAGGGGAAGATTTGGTTAGGTTAATAGAAGTGGACGAGGTATTTGGTAGAGAGGGGGGTGAAGATGAAGACATAGGCATTTTAAGCTTCTGTAAACACTTCGGGTATATGGTAGAGGCATCTGGATCGATCATTTGCATTTGAGTAGAATATGGCGTACTCAAACGTTCCCATAGGACCCGTCATCTTCCGGGAATGACAGTCCTCACGTGTAATAGGAACTTTTGTATGGAAGAAAGGTGGGTTGTAATTCCGGTCCACTGTGGGGGTGATACAGGGGGTAGATGAGGCACTGTATCAATGGGCGTTAAGAGGTCAACCGGTCGCTGAAAAGATTTAGGCGATGAAGAACTAATAGGTAGGAGGGCGTGTTTGAGAGGATCCATCGTGTTTAAAGAATGTGGTGATGTTGGTTTAAGAGGTTTCTCATCTAAGGATGGCAAAGAAGTGCCAATCCTTCCTCTTGTCTGACAATAAGAATGGGACAGGAGATGTTTGGGAAATAGATAAATTAGATAACATCCGCTCACGCCTCTGCAAGGATGTGGTGTAAGAAGGCTCATTTGTGAGAAGGGAACTCTGGGCGTTAATTCCTTGATGGGTAAAGGAACGGCAAGGATTTCAGTTTGTCTTGATGGCGAGGAAGGGGGTTCGGGTTCCTGCGTTAGTGAAGAGGCTTGATTCAGAATTTGTTCGATAGAGGTCTGTGGCTGGGAATCGAAGACTGCATGGATCTCATGAACACTCTCCTCGGCTAAGATATCTTGATTTATGTTACTGTTAGAAGAATGATTCGGGAATGGTTTGTTGAATATTTTCAAATTTCGGTTAGCAGGGGCATTAGGATTATCGAGGGCTATATCCCCCGCATCAACCATTTCCTGCACTATGTTTTTCAACATCTTGCAGTTTTCATGACTGTGTCCCTTCACGCAGTGGAAGTTACAGAAGTCATTTTCTTTGTACCAAGAAGGTATGGCGCGAGTGGAATCAAACCCGGAGTGAGGTTTAACAGGAGGTAAGGTAATGGCTCCTGCTTTAAGCAATTTTTCCAATATCACACCATATGTTTCTCCCAAGGGAGTGTAGTTGATGGGCTCTGCTTTATACTTATAGGTGGTTTTTGGCGGGGTATTAGACGGTGGTTGGGATTTGACCATCACCGCATGCACGGCCCCTTTGATTTCGAAGCAGTCGATGGGTGAGGATTGGTGGTGTTAGGTTTGTTGGTGGAATCTTGGGTTCGGAAATTGGGGTTTTTGTTGCGCAACCGCAATTTCTCTTCCTCTAAGGCTCGAATCTCTAGTTTTCGAGCCATAGTAAAGGCCTCGTCAAATGTACGGAAAGTTTGAATTTGGAGGGTAGGAGAGATGTGCTTAGCGCAGGCCCGCGTAAAGAGTTCAATAAGTTCGGCCTGAGGCAAGGCATACGTAAGTTGGTTGATAAGGCCCCGCCATCGTCCAACGAAATCTGCGATAGATTCGTCTTCAAATTGTCGGATGGCATAGAGGTCGGTGATAGATACTTTCTTGGCAATGTTAATGGAGAAATGATCCAAGAAAGATTGGGCTAGCTGGTTAAAAGAGAAGATTGAGTGCTGGGTTAAAGCACTGTACCACTCCAAGGCGGGTCCTGATAAGGACATGGGAAAGGTGCGGAGTAGTAAAGCGTCGTCGTGAGCAATCAGATAGCAGGCATGTCTAAATGATCGCAAGTGTTGTTGAGGGTCCTCCTTACTATTAAAACGGGTAAATTTTGGTAATTCCCATTGAGGAGGATATGAATGAAGGGGGACTGAAGGGTGGATAGGCTCCTGACAAACTTGCTCGTATGTCAAGGCGCTACGACTTCCTGAAATGAAGCCTCCAGATTTTGCATTTTGTCCATCATTTGTTTAATTAAATCAGTAGTTGGATGAGATGATGGTGTGGTTGTGGTAAACGGAGGAAAATTGGGCCAAGGGCCACCGCTAGACAATGGTGGGGTTAAATGTTGATAAGGTATGGAGGACGAATGTGTTGAGGCAACCGAATAGGGATGTCCTATATAAGTTGTTGAGGTTACCGGATATGTGTGTGGAAATGAAAAGGTGGGCGGAGCTTGAGAAGGAAAGCTCGTGTGGATAGGTGGCAGAGAGCAAGTCATGAACGGAACAGTCTGCAAGAGAGATGAGGTAGGAGCAGTCGGCGGTAATGACATGTTGGGCCCAAGATTAACCAAAGGAAAGCCAATCTGTGTCGTATGAACCCCTGAAGCTGCTGAGGTAGGAGATGGGACTAAGGATGCGGAAGGCAAAGCGGAGTTATCAGGCGGAGAAGGAGCTAAATGAGTAGCTATACTAATAGGCATGCCAACAAGGAGTTGACCGTCGGGTGTACGGTCAAGGGCATGAGACAAATAGTATTGTACAGCGCTAGGATTAGCATCCAGAAATTTGGCAAATTCTTTATCTCCTACAGGAATTTTAGGAACCTCGCTGGTGTCCGTAGGATTCCCCACAGAATGTGAAGGGGGTGATTCAGGCAAAGGCACAGAGCAAGCATGTGAAACCATGGCGGCGGCTTGCTTTCGAGTGATAACAACCATGGACAGGAGTACACAGTAGGGTTTCAATCTATCAGGAACAGAAACAGACTCAGAATGGTGAAATTGGTAGGTTGCTGGTTTGTCAGGAACTGTAAAAGACAGTAACCGATATCGGTCTGATAACCGATGTCGGTTAGACTATAGCCGACGTCGGTCAGTTAACCGATGTCGGTGTAATAAGACTGGTATAAGAAAATATAAGAAGCTGCTGATTTGATTGTTAACAACGCTTAGTACATTTATCAAATTGTTCTAAGGTGATCACGTAAGAAAAGCAGTATATGAGAAAACAGAACTGAAAACAAGCAAGATGCACACGCAAATCCAGAGACTAACCCTAGGGTTAATTTTAATTATTGTGGGCTTATGCCTTTAGATGCGGAATGATGTCAATCCTAAACAAAAGACTTAGGGGAAATGTCAAGTTTGTTTTGGCTTATAAGGTTACCTCAATCGGGCGGAGGAATACCGCGGAAAAGGGGGGATGTTTTGAGTTGTTGTGTTAATTATGAAGTGATTCGGTATGTGTTGTGCAGTGAAAGTAAGATTAATTTCCTGTCAATACCGTGGAAATCACCCCCACGTGTATGACCTGTTACTTAGTCTATGTTCACTAGAATTGAAAACAACAAGCAAGAATGTAATGCACGTGTTTTAAACCCAAATCGAAAATGATATTCGATGAAGCAAATAAGATGACTTTCACTAATGCAAAACTAGGAAAGCAAGACAAATTCTTTTACTAAATATAAAAAAATAGCAACAGCAAGTATGCTCCCTAAATGAAAGCAAGCAAGAGAAACAGAAACCCGAAATGGGTCCCACCGGGCGTGCCAAAATGTTTCGCACGGAATGTTTCGGCTCTGTGGAATAGACTTGCTTCTATCCTTTCATTCCTTTGAGAAACAGATAAGGGTTAGGGCTAGGAGGAATACCTGTTGAATGTTGAGATGGTGTGCGCGTACCGTAGAGAAAGATCAGATCGACTGCGAAGAACTCCTTTTTGTCTTGGAAGGACTACCTGCAAGTAAGAATACAAGACCACTAGATTTTAATTAGACAATAAATGAGGGAGCTGCCTTAGGCCCAGGAAATATAAAACTTCCTTTCGAAGGTGGTCAGTTCCCCTTTTAATACGAATTAACACAAATGATAACAAAGAAAGCTATTGCAAAATCACGATTTAGGTACCTCATTACAAAGCAATAGAGGCTAAACTATCAATAATAAAACGTCACGTTGTTTGTTCGGTTACTGGTCGTTGGTACATTTAGGTTGAGTTATAGGGATAAACCAGACTGGATCTGAGGTTGTTAGGTGAAAAATAGGTGAGAAAAAGTTTTTGGGTATAAGTCACGTTGGACCGACGCCGGTCATCGGATAACCGACATGTTAGAGAAGCCTGCGTAGGGTCAAGATAATCTAAGTGCTTCGGATAAAGGTTGGTTACAAGGTGATCGTGGGTTATTAAGATTGGTGGATGGTGAGGGGAATAATGGGAGGACAGGGAAGACTCAGAGTGTGATAAAATGGCCTTCTGGGCAATACCAGGCTGTATGGATGAAGGTTAAGTGCAGTATGTTGCTGGTAGTAGATCTAGGAATAAACTTATGATTACTATCAATCCACAGGCTCAAGAAATGGTGCTTAGAAACATATAAAACACTACTTACTCGTCCCTGATGCAGATGCAGGTTTCAGGACTGTGATGACGAAGACAGGACTCAAGTAGGATGATCTGACAATCCAAGATGAGTTATCTCCTCTTCTGATGCTCGGATGAGTGTTACTGGGCTCTGGTTATTCAGTTGCAGTCTTGGGCTTGATGTCCTTCTCTGCAAACTCTTCTTGTTTCTTCACTTGTCTCTGCTCGGCCAAGCAAAATCTGGATTCTTTCAATGATTTCTCCTCCTTTTTCGATCAAATGAAAATCCGATCCTTTGTTTTTGGTTGGAAGTGGTCATTTACAGGGAACCGATGGCGGTCACGGTTACGCAACCGACGGCGGTCGAGTAGAACCGTATCGGTTCGGTCAAAGCGGCTATTTTTGGTAAAATAGCCACTTTCCTCCTTTCTTCCGAGGGATTAGTTGCGGGCTTGGTCAAGTCATTATGAAGTTGGTTTTAGGTGCGGGTGAGGAGTGATTAATCATGGGTGTGGATGTGGACCAAGTTATAGGTTTTAATTAGGTTAGTTTAGGGTTAAGACTAGGTCATGATGAGGTGGCGAAATGAGGTGGCAGGTATGGCGATGTGGATTTATTAATTATAAGGTAATTAATAAATAATTGTGTAAGGTTTAGGTGATGAGGTTAGGTTGCGAAATGAGATGCGGGCACGGGGGGTGTCGTAAGACACAAATTTGGTGTCTACAAGGTGCTCAAGTAGATGCCATTTCTAATAGCCCAATTGGATATATTTTCTCCAAGAAAAGCTAAGTCATTATTCGATATTATATAGTGGAAGGGACACCAAACCTTTTTGTAATAACTTCGTATAAATCAAGAATTTTGGTTTCATTTACTTCCTTAAGTGTAACTTCTTCTGTCCACTTAGTGAAGTAGTCTGTGGCTATAAGAATCCATTTGTGACCTAGGCTAGAACTTGGATTGATCACCCCAATAAAATCTATCCCCCATTGCATGAAATGTTTTTAACTAAGATAGGATGGAGTGGGAGGGCTGCTAGCTTCTCTTTTCCTATGAAGAAGGCACACTTCTTACATTTCTTGATCCATGAGTAGTAATCATTGAAAATATTAGGCCAAGTAATAACTAGCCCTCATGATTCTAATAGTTGTTGCTTTTGGGGGAAAATGACCACCTGCCTCTCCATCATGAAACTCATGCAATACCCTCTCTATCTAATCTATCTTGATGCACCTTAGGAGGACACCATTCACATCCCTTTTGAACAAAATATTATCTACAAGCACGTATGGGATGCAATGAAGTCTGAAATACCTCCTTTTGGATTTACTCAATCCTTGAGGACTTTGACCCATTTGAAGGAAGTATACAATATCCTGAGTCCAACAAGGAATGGGTATACCACTTGCACCCCGTTCCTAATTATCTTGCAACACCATAATAGATTTTACCTCATCTCTTGATTCAACATGCTGGTTGGAAGCTATTTTTTCACACAACCCTTTTCCCCTAACTAGTTTGGTCACCTTGATATCAATGTCATATTCCATGACCTTGGTTATCCAGCCAACTCTTTTCTCATTAAGATCCTTGTTTAAAATAAAATCTTTTATACCATCATGTGAAACTAATAGATAAATTCTGTTATTTGACACTAGATTCTGAATTTCTTTAAACTTCTAATCACAACAAGGAAATTTTTATCAATGAATGAATATATCACCTCATAACCTTCAATTCCCTAGCTAAAGAATGTAATAGGTTGCTCTAATCCTTCTTGGTTTGGTTGTACAAGTATTGCAGATATTGCATCTGTGCCATCGAAATAATAAAGGGTGAAATCCTTTGAGAAATATGGATTGATGAGGGTTGGAGCCTATGCAATGGCATTTTTGTAGCTTTAAATATTTCTTTGCCTTCGATAGTCCATTTGAAATCCATATTCTTCCTCAGCATCAATTTTAGTGGCTTGAAAAGGGTAGAAAAGTTAGGAACAAACCTCCTAACAAAATTAATTTTCCCCAAGAAACTTTGGAGAGCCTTCTTATGACTTGGAAATGGAAATTATCGAATAGCTTCAACTCATTATGGATCAATTGTCAACCCTTCCTTTGAAATGATGTGGCTTAATAGCTTTCCTTCATGAGCCAATAATATGAATTTTTGGGATTCAAGGACACTCTAAATCTCCTAAATATTTGGAACACTTGTCTAAGGTGAAAGAGGTGACTTGATACATTCTTTGAGAACACAGTGATATCATTTAGATAAACAAGCAATATTTTATTGATCAATCCCTTGAACACCATATCCATAGCTCACTGAAATATTGCTCCTGTGTTAGATAGTCCAAATGGCATATTCTTATAAGTATAATTGCCCCACTTCGTAGTGAAGGTTGTCTTGAACTGATCCTATTCTCTGACTACTATCTAATTATAGTGTGAGTAGTCATACAATAATGAAAACCTTTCCCAACCAACTACAACCTATAAAATATGCTCCATTGAAGGGAGTGGATAATGGTCTTTAAGTGATGCTTTATTTAGATCTCAAAAATCCACACACAACCTGATCTCTCCATTTCTCTTCCTTACTAGCACTAAATTTGCAACCCAACTTGAATGCTTGATAGGAAAGATGATGCTAGCCTCTATTAGCTTATTCAACTCTTTTCTCATGAGAGGTTTGATGTGAGGATTCACCGGCCTTTTCTTCTGTCTAATAGGCTTGGATTCTAGATCCAACTCAATAGTATGTTGTGCCAATTTTGGATTGAAACCTCTCAAATATTTATAATTCTAGGAAAAGACATTTGGAAATTCTTGACAAAGTTGGGTAAAATAATATTTCTCTTGTTGAGTACTCACTTTTCCAATTTGGATTACCTTACCCTCTCCAACTAAAATTGGTTTTGAATCTTCACCTTTGACTTGAATTTTGTCTTTCTCCTTCCGGAATTGTTCATTTGGATTGAATATGGATTCAAGAGTCACTAGGCCTTTTGGTAACTTGTTTTTCTTCAGATGGACCACTTGATCACCATACTGATGCTCCAATCTATCCTAATTTCTTGAGGAGAACTCACTTCTTCTTAAAGAACATTTATGATATACTAATCACTTTCAAATACTTGAAAACTTGTATTGTTATCTAGAACATCCAACCTTAAAATCACTCGATATGAGGTGACTCGATCTCTCTTGATACTGTCAACAACATCAAATGTTGCCCCTACTGCTGCAAGTTTGTCCACAACCTCATTTTTCTTCCTTGGTATGGATTCAATGTTGAATGCTTCAAAGTCTTCGATGAGATCCCATACCCAGCTCTTGTAGCTCTTTAGTAGATCATTTTTGGTAGAATTCATCCCTCTAACTTGGTTTATAATCAACTCGTTGTCTCCAAAAACTTGCAAGTTATTAATACCCCTATTTCTTTCCCAATGCAATCCATGTATCAAAGCTTCATACTCAGCTATATTGTTTGAACAAGCAAACTGAAAATGGAAAGTTGAGTAGTATTTTATACCTTACGGTGACACAAGCATTGCACCTCCTCCAGTGCCTTGTCTACTCCTTAAGCCATCAAAGAATAGTCACCATACTTTATTATCATTCTTTTCATCTGATTTGGTGATGCTAGGGAGGGTGAATTCTCTTCGTGCAAAAATTAAAATCCCAGCTCAATTTCCTCCATCTCTTTGTATGGATCAAAGTTATGCCTCTTATTTTCCCATTCATCAAGAGTCAAATATGGAATGCCTCCAACCTTGGTATTCGTTTCTGGAGTGCTTGGGAAATCTTCTTGATCAAAGGCTAAGCAATTTACATTGATTGGGCTTGTTACATATGGCTCAATATGAAAGTTTGCAATAGGCTCAGATCTGATTATAGCCTTAGCTCCATACCTTATTCGAAAAGCATATGTGACCAATCAGCAAACAAGTAGCCTCCAATTTTAGCTATGAAGTCTCTTGACAAGCACAATGCAAAGAGTGGTGGCAATTCAATCACTAATACATCTTGTAACACTGTGACATTGGGGCATGTATGTAATGTGAGGCTCAATCCTTTGATTACTCCAATAGTTGTCACTGTTGTCCCGTCTAATTACACTACACCTCTAGAAATAACTTCATACTTAATACCCAAATTGATCAGCTATTTTTTTGGCATCACCGAACTGCTTTCTCCCAAATCAATCATGTAGTTGTGCACAAGATTGTTTCGATGATCAGAGATATATAGAATGGAGGAGGCTTCATGTTTTTTCCCTGTTGACCTCCTTAATTTCCTTCTTGTGGAGCTTGCATTAGTGAGAACCTTCTCTTGATTCTTGGGAAACTCATTTGAGATGGGAAAGTTGGCTATGGCTGCTTGCAAAAGGTCCCTTTGTCCTAGAATTTTCAAAGATTCCCACATAGATATGCTTACATTAGTCTTCTTCATGTGGTCGATGATATTGAATGAAGGTGGGTTGTCCTTTTGTTGCCCTCTACTTGGAACTATCTTCTCTTACACAGGATGCTACAACAGGCACATGAGTTGGTCTAGAAGGTGGTTTGGGTTGGTTCTGCATACTTGGATTTACACTTGGATTGTTGAATCCTTATAGAGTGATAGCAAAGGTTGAGAAGTATTTGGGTTATATGACTACCCTTCCTCTATATTCCTCTTCTTAGACCTTATGTTGGATGTTACCCCCTAAAAAGGACACTGATTTATACCAAAAAAATCCTCTGCTTGCCAATTCACAAGTGTGGTCTCACTTAAAGGTGCCTCTTGAGTAGTTTGTTTCTTTGTTGATTTTCTTCTTGGCTTGTCTCTTGAGGCACTCCAACATTTTTTACCATCAAGGTCTAGTTTAGCATACCATTGAAACATGTTGTTATGGGGTTGACCACAAGGAAAGAACCATTCATATTCTTGTGTAACATTATTCTAGACTGGAACCAAGGCCTAGGATGTTGAAGGTGTATTAGGATTGTATGGCTGGAATGGCCTAGTTGTTGGGGGTTGTCCTTGATTTTTTTACAACTGTGGCAAGAGGTCTATTAGGCTGATATGGGGGCTTATTTTTTGGGCCCGAGGGTGACAAGGTATAAATTTTTAGGTTTTCTGCCTCTTGAGAGTTACCAATTCATTCCCTAGGTTTTTCAATTGTTTCGTGACCTCTTGAAGTTTAGTTGAGGTAATAGAATAAGAGGTAGAAGCTTCATTGGAACTCTGATTTTTAGGGGTAGGAATAGGGGCTAATGTAGGAGTTTGACTAGAACTATGATTCCCCATTTCTGGATAAATAGGCATAGGTGGCCTAGGTGCTAGTTTACCATCTTGGATTAGGCAATTCTCAGCTTTGATGGCTATGAAATAAGCCCCAGGTAAGGTTATCCCTCCCATAGATTGAATCATTACAGATATATCAGAATTAAAATCCTTAAGGAAATAAAGGAATGCACCTTTAATAGTTGGTCTCACGGTGACTGGAATTTGGTCCCACGTTCTTTGGAATCTGAAATTGAAGTCACCATCTACTCATTTGGTGCTCTCTTTATTGTAGTTAGCTGCTCCAATAGAGATAGATTGTCCACCTTTTCTCCGAATTGGCTACATAGAGTTGTACATAATTGATCCCAATTTTGGATTGACCCTACTCCCAAGCTTCTAAACCACTATAAGGCTTTTCCTTTGAAAGAAGAAACTAGAAGCTTTACTGCCACATCCATTTCAATAATTTCATGTATGGCATCAGACATTTGTGATGTCCTGAATGTGATCAATTGGTGTTGTGTGATTCTCCCCATTGAAGAATGGAATGTTCTTCAATGTTGCCACAGGAACTAGATTTTATGCATTAAGGGCAAGTGGACTGCTGCTAGTAAAATTTTCAAAAGGATTTGGTGGTCCTTGCGGTGGTTGTTGATGTGTCATCTTGATTGGCCTAAGAACCCTAGTTGATTGAAGGAAGGGTCTACCTAGAGGAGGGGTTGATAAGGTTCTATTTAGTGGAGATGGAGACCTTTGTACTCTTCTTCCTCTCCTTCCTCTTCCTGGGGATAACTATAAATACTCGAAGACACCTTCTCTTTCTCTAGATCGTGTGTATATCCTTCTCATAAATTTGACAAGCTTGGGTTGCTAATACCACTGAATTCTTCCCTTTGGATTCGCTAGATGTGCAATCACAAAACCTCTTGTAGGTTGAAAATTACAAAAAGTGCACACCAATCTTGTTGTAATCATAAGTGAAGACTTATTTGTCCCACCAGCTTGCAAAACCGTTATGTCGAAAAGTAACACCGGGATTTGTACATTACAAAACCCTAATTTTCACTAAAATGGGATTTTCTCAAGGTGTGGGACCCTCACAATTGAGACAAACCTCTAGAGAAGGCTAGTTCCTCTACCTATTTTAATGCTAAAACTACTCCTAGAAAGGGAAATGCAATTATTCTAACACTAACCTAGAATTTCCAAGGGACCAGGGAAGAAAGAGATGCATAAGATAAAATTCCTAAACTAAGGGAGGTGATAACACCAAGAAAAGGGGGTGGAGATATTCTTAGTGAGTGAAAATGGAAGGAAATGAGGTAGAAGAGGGTAGACAAAGTGCCATAGTCCAAAGAACACATTCAAACCTCCAATTTCATGGAGCACAACAAATTTAGATCCTATAAAAGAATATAGCATGCACAATATACCTAAAAATGCAATGAAAGGAAAATGACGCAATAAAACTCAAGATAGGGAAATAAAATCCATAAAACACCAATTTTATTGCTTAAAATGATGCACAATCCATTACAATATAAGCACAAGGCAAGAATCCTTTACAAAATGCATAAATTTGAGGCCTGCGTAGCTCACAAAAGGTGCTAGAACAATTTTAGCAGAGTTCCTTTACATTCTAGAATGTCTCCCCCTACAAATGAGGGGAAAATACATATATATAGAGAAGGGAGCTACCAACAAATAGTATTCATTAATTTCCCATACGAAGGTATGGTCAACCATATTGGTTTGCTTTGCATGAATGGTACTTTACTTGCACGATAAATATGGGTGTCATACCTCATTAATATGGTTGTTGAGCTACCTCAGATAGTGTCATTAATGCATGGCTATATCTCGAAACTCATTTTTTTCACTGGCAAGAACCTCCGGTGACAAACTGATAGGAACAGGAAGAGTTGTTTGAAGAGGAAATGATTTTTCACACGACAAGAAGAAACGTTGTCGCGTGGATGCAAGGGGAGGATGACACGCATCAAGAAATGTGGTTGATGTGCGATAGGAAGCAACGCGACGCATGACAAGAAGGTAGTAGCATTGGGAAAGGTAGAAAAACATGCAAAAAGGAGGGATTTATCACACGATAAGAAAGTACATTGTCACATGACAAGAGGAAAGTGTTAACGCACGTCAAAAGAAATGGTCGACACACATCAAGGAGGAAGCAGTTAATGCATGTCAATAAGGGAATTGACCCACATCGTAAGACGTTGTCACGCGATAAGAAAGTGGTGGTGATGCATGAAAAGGGGAAGGCGGATGATGCATAGTTGGCACGTGTAAATAAGATATGGCTCCAAACCCTCATTATGGCTCACCAACTTGCTATGAAATTCCTGTCAAACCGATCCCATTACCTATCAATGCACTGGACACTGTAGGATGATCCATTTTATAAGGGGGTGAAAATATGGATAACAGTTGATAGAAAAAGAATCAAAATTTTTGAGGTGTTCCCTAACATCAAAAATAATGTTTCCTAAGGCGTAATTATGAGAGTGGTTCTTATTGATAACATTAACAATAAGTAGAGAGTCACCCTCAATAGAAATGTGTTTAATTCCCTTGGTCTTAGCTAAACTGATCCCCCATAACAAGGCTCTAGCCTCAGCCACATTATTACTTTGAGTACCCAAAGGAACTGGATAGGCAAGGATCCAATCACCTTCATGGTTTCTGATAATACCACCTCCCCCAGCCAAACAAGGATTACCTTTCAATGACCATCAAATTTTAGTTTGAAAATATTCTCATCTGGTTTAGACCATTTAATCATATATCTAGGTAGAGAAACCGGGGAAGACTATAGGCGAACTATTTGAGAACTTCCTCTTCCTTCCTAGAGCAAGCATTTTTATCTTTCTTTTTAAAAGTTTGGTATTTCCTTTAATAGAGGAAATCAACTGAACCGATTTTTTTGGTGTTTGCTTTTCGGTTCCGAAGATGATGGAATTTCTTTCCTTTTATAAACACCAGAGAAAATGAGGAAGGGACATCTTACAAGTAGCCACCAGGACCAGAAATCTGAAGGGACACTCCCATTACATGTAAAAGTCCTCTATGGTGTTGGGTTGGAACCACTACACTTTAAACATATCCATAACCCCGGTTCAAACCACCTAAGAGAAAGTACAAAAGATAAAATGGTGGTTTACACTTTCCTCCTCCATGTTCCACAAAACACACCTATTGGGTATAGCCATACCCATTTTCCTCATGTTATCCATAGTGAGTATTTTATTTTACGCAACTAACCAGTAGAAAATATTTACCTTGGGCAAGATATATTTCACTCAAATTATACCCCAATACTCCTTTTGAGAAAAGTCTTTGAAATTGAGGAGATATGCTAATTTGACTGTATTTTCTCTACATTCCTCTTCTCTCCAAATGATAGCATCCTTTTGATGTTGAAATATGGGAATGTAAAATTTTATTAGCTTGATATTAAGATCACTGAAAGGGAACCTATCCCCATTGAAATCTAGGGGAGGCACCAACTCAACCCAATTGGATCTCTCTCTCGCCTGGAGAACTCCCAATAGTCTTTAACCCAAATGTTCCACCATCTTCAAAAACCCTCACCACAGTTCTCCAAGACTCCTCTTCAACAAATGGCTTCTCTTGTAACCAAAAATCCTACCATAACCTAATGTTATTGCCCTTTCCAATGTTCCACTTTATACCTTTTCTCAGAAAAAGGTCTCAATTCGCTAACATTCCTTAAATATTTCCTCTTGATGATATCAATCCATAGCCCCTCCTCTTTAATCACTCTCCAACCAGCCTTGGCCACCAAAGCTTCATTCATATATCTTAAATTCTTCAATCCAAGACCACCACAATATTTGGGTCTTGTAACCTTGTCCCAGGCCACAAGAGGGAATTTGAATTTCTCCTCCACCTATGCCCACGGGAACCTTTTCTAAATCCTTTCTAGCGCATCTAAAATCTTAGCCAAAAATTTTAAAAGTGACATAACATAAATGGGAATGCCTTGAAGTAAACTTTGGAGAAGTTGAATTTTTCCAGCCTGAGTGAGGAGGGTTCCCTTCCACGTTGCAAGTTTTCTATTGACTCTTTCGAGAAAATTGTTCCAGATTAAAGGGTCTCTTGTGGACCAGAGGCATACCCAGATAGGTATCTGGAAAATTATTAATCCTACATCCAAGGATGCAAGAAACTATGACTTGAAATTGATCCTCCACATTGAAAAAAAAAGACACTTTTGTAGAAATTAACAAGTTATCCAAAAACACTCTCATATTCATTCAACACTTTCTTGTAATTATAGGCTTCAAGTATAGAGTATTTTCCCATCATAAAGTTATCATCCACAAACCGATTAAGACATATGGGTGGGAGGCCATTAGAAATTTTGATACCCTAGATAATATTAAGAGAAACAACATGGTTGCAAAGTCTACTTAAAGATTCAACAACTATAATATAAAGAAAAGGAGAAAGGGGGTCTCCTTGTCTCAGCCCATGCCCAACCTAAAAGAAACCTTTAGGTTTTCCATTAACAATAACTAGAGAAACTAGTGGTGGATATACAAGCCATAATCATGTTAATAAAGAAATCATCAAAACCAACCTTAACCATGATGGCTCGTATGAAGGACCACGAGACTCTATCATAGGCCTTATGCATATCTAGCTTGAAAAGCATGGCAGATCTACCAAAATTTTCAATAGAGTGAATGGCCTCTTGGATAACAACAATGTTGTCCAGAATTTGTCTACCCGGAACAAAAGCTCCTTGATTGGGTGAAATAAAATTAGCAATCACCTTTCTAATCCTGAAAGAAATAATTTTGGTTATCAACTTATAGTTGGTATTGCAGAGGCTAATAGGTCTAAAGTCTTTAACATCCTTAGCCCCTATCATTTTAGGGATGAGAACCAAAAATTATTGTTGGTCTATTTTAGGATCCGTCTAATTCTTAAAAAATATTGAATCATTTCAACCACCTCCTTCTTAATCACCTCCCAAAATTGTTGGAAAAAAAAACAGGGAAACCATCTAGACCATGAGATTTATCAGATTCCATATCAAAGACAAAAATATGATCTCTTCTTCTCGAGTAAGAGCAACAATTCTTTGTTCTCTTGCTGCGATATAGACTTCTAGAAAATCCCAAGCACCTTATCATGAGTATCCACTTCCAATTCTGGCTAGGGAGAAAGAGATCCTTAAAAATAATTAATAACAATATCATTGATTTCTCATTCGTCAAGTAGTAATTTCACCATCATCTCTTCTAGTTTCATTGATCTTGAGTTGGTTGGTCCTAGTGGCAGCAGAGAAATGAATAAAATTTTTATTCTTGTCCCCTTCCTTTATCCATTTTACCCTATATTTTTTCCTCCAATACACTTCTTCTTTAGCCAGAATATCATGGTATTCAATGAGCAGATCATGTTCCTAACTCTTGAGGGGGATTGAGGTCTTCCTCTTACATAAGTTCTTCTATAGTTTGCAAGTCCTCCACAATTCTACTTTTTTCCTGGAAGATATTCCCAAAGGTCTCCTTGTTCCATATTTTTATTTTATTTTTATATGCTTTAGCTTGAAACTTAATCTGAACATCGGAACCCCATGAACTGGCACCTCCCACCATTCTTGAATTCTATTGTGAATATCCGGGTGTTGGAGCCACATCTTTTCAAATCTAAAAGGCCTCGCTTTCTTGGGGATAGCCATACCCAAATTAAGGAGAATCGGATTATGATCCGACCCTATTCTAGGAAGAGAAATTAAAGAGTAGAGTTGGTTAATCATACATAAATGACTCATCAAAAACCTATCCATTCTTATTTGGATAAGTTCCTATCCTATTCTTTTAATTGGCCCATAAATTTAGATCCTCCCAATTCCAAATCAAACAAATCATTCTTCATCAGAAAATTTTCTAAATCATCCATATTATCAATGTAGAAGATTGAACCACCTTTTTTTCAGCAAGGGAGAGGGGAGTATTGAAATCTCCCCCAATAATCTAGTCACAGTATATAAAAAATTGTCTAAAACTTGAAAGATCCCCCCATATACACCAAGTTGAAGACTTTTTGTAAATATCATACTTCTAGGTTTTCATGCAAGCTCTAATGGAGTATCAAGGATAAATTGTGAGTTATAAATCACTTCAAGGTGTTATAAGACAATAATATGCTAATTGTAATTTACATGCATTTTCATACCACTTAGCATAAATCATAATAAGCTAGAATACAAATAAAGGTATGTTTAAGAGGAAGAAGACAAAACTAACATGAGAGTTACAAATCGAATGCGAGATGCTAGTTTTGGAATATTATCGATACATCAGTTTGGAAATTATTTTAGGAAGGTAATTCATCACTTTATAATGATATTAAGCATCTTGACAAGTTATGAAGGACATGTATGTGTAATCGATAAGTGAGTAGATGTAATTATTACATGAAGATAGTTTTTGTATGATGTCATCCCTCTTCCTTGAACGCTTTGTAGACTAAGTAGGTGAATATTTTTGGGGATGTCGAGAATAAGATACATATGAGGATGTCCCTCTTGTAAATAAAAACATCCTTTGGTGCATAAAAGTAAGTTGATGAAGTATGAATTGAAGATATATGTAGAGGATCAAAATAAAGGAGCATATGGAGATATCATTAGAGACTTCATGAGCTAATGTGAATCAAGGAGAGTAAGTGGATGAAAAATAGTTCATCCTTATTTTTATGAGTGAAAAATGTGATTGAGAAAGAGATCTTATAACAGTGATTGCAATAGAGTGATATGATGAGTCAAGAGGAGAATCAAGTGGTGTGAACGAAAGATAAGTTGAGCTAATCTAGAGATCACACTTTTTTCGTTAGATAACTAAATTAGGGTGATCAAACATTGATTTCATAAGTCTAAGTAGTTTCTTAAAAAATGGGGAGTGGATTATTAATTGTGAGTGGTAGCTTACTGAAGGTTAGTGGGTGTTTAACTAAATTTTTGGGAGTTGTAGCTTCCATGCAAGTAGAGGCTTGTTAAAGGTCAAGTAGTAATTTGATTAAATTTTGTAGTTGTAGCTTCAAGTTGAGTGGATTCTCAATAGTGAAATCTTTGTAATCTTTATAGGACAATTTTTCCAAGTTAGTGCATTGATTTTAGTGTTTCTTTCTCCTTGAAGGGTTTCCCACAAGTAAAACTTGTGTTTATGTGTACTTTCTTCTTACTTGCATATATGTGATATTCATGACAAAGATGAATTAAGATTGAATGCCTTGATAAGTTTTGAGAATCATTGATTCACCCCTCCCCTCTCAGTGCTTTTGTTTTCCAAAATTCTATTCTCACACATTATTTTGGTGAATTAAACCACCTTCTTATAGTTACACATAGTCTTACATTTTGGTTTTCATGATGGTATTTTGGCATGGTTATTATAGAAATATGGAATTAATGAAAATTGACACATTATTTTTATTTGACATGTTCAAACTCCTTATTTGAGGCATTACGTTCGTGATAAGAATAAATGCTTATTTAATTATTTGGGAGTGCATTATATTATACTATGGATATTATTTTTACCCCTCTTTTACCTTGTTATTTTAATGAATCATCTAACTTTTTATTCAAGATAATTCTCTATTTGGTTCATGTCTTAATATTCAATTATGTTTTCATATAACATTTTATACTTTATTATCAAAACTAATAATCCTAAATCAGCTATTACCGATTGTGTAGAAGAAAAAAATTATTTAAAGACTCTTTTGCCACATAATTATGGGAGAAATATTACAAGTATAATAGAGCTCTTGATAAATGTAATTCAAGGTTTAATGTGAAATTTGATTCTTATGAGTTGGTTTTCATTTTTTTAATTATTGGTAAATGGTTTTTTGGGAGGGACCATACCCCAACAAAATAAGGTTCAAAACCAAATATACAAAGTTACATTAGTGGTTTTTTGACAAGTGGGGACCACACCCCAAAGCAAAAGGTCCTAGAAGCTAAAAAAGAAGTTAAGAACAAAATCGAGGGCCTCCGTCAGAAGGAAGTAAATAAACAACAACACTACAACACTAATGCATCCACAAAACTATAAGAAACTAGAAAATACAGATAACAGAGGAGAAATCTTGAACACCTTGGTGAGAACCTTGTTAAAAAAAAATTCCCTCCTCTAGAGCATTAAAGAGATTTAGAGAAGTGATTTGTGGGGGATAATTCATATTGATGGTGTAAGTGACAAGTTTCTTATCTTTTTCACCTTTCCATATTCTGGGATAAATCTTTCTAAGGTTACATGCATATTTGACTTGAATTTCAATGAAATACAAGAAGACTCTATGATGGTCAAATGATCAATTTGTTTATTTATAATGTGTCTAATAGAATCCTCCAAAGCTGACTTCTTAGAAATTTCCTCAACTTTGGCCTCAAGAGGAAGAGAACTGTCAAGATATTTTTTCCCTTGGGACCTTCCTTGTATAATTGAGAAACATTATCCCTCAAATCCCTTATCCAGTCATCATGATTCATAATCTTTGTCTTTAGTCCAAGGGGATAATGGGGTCATGAGTAGTTTGACCAATGGATAAAATACTCTCAAGTAATGGATAATTCCTTCCCCTTGTCATTGTTACAAAGAATGTTTTTAGAAAAAGAGGAGAAGAGGTAGGGGGTTTGAGATTCTTTGTTTTCACCTTACGTTGAACATGGGGTTCAGGAGGTGAGATAGAGTGTGTGGGAATGTTGGATGAGTGAGAGTAACAATGGTGTTGTTGAAGTAGAAGATTGATTATTTGATGTAGTGGGAGACCACTATGGTGGGTAAGTAAGTTCGAATAGATTTATATTAATTGTAAATAGTAGGGAATGCTCACCCTAGGGTTCCTGTAAAAATGATTTATAAGTACTAAATGATGCAGGGGAAGAGTGATGTAATGACCCTCAAGAGTAACATAGTGATCGACCATGTGAGCAACCTCATCATATGGGGTAGGGATGGAGGAAAAACTAGACCAAATTTGACAAAAGAAAGGGTTTTGGTTCCTTCAACAAATTTATTTTCCTCAACACATTTTTAAATTTATTTCTATAAAATTTAATTCCCTCCATGCTAAGGCCGGTTACAAAATCAATGAGATTCTCAGTGATGGTATAGCCTTACCTTTATATGTAACTACCCTTTATTTCCAATTCTTGGAAAAAGAGATTGAAATTTTCTTGTCATGTCCTTTGATTCTCTGCATGAAGTTTGTAAAACCATCAACGTTCGGCGCCTCCAAATGTCTTTATTATTTGTTCAAGATGGGTCGCAGACAGTTCAACTCGACAAGGGGCACCTCCCATGGTAGCAATTGAAGTAGTGAAGATCGTTAAAAATAGCATTCAGTCTTCCGATGGCACCTAAAGCGCTTCACAACCACCTAATAACCAAAGGGGTAAACTTATCTTTGTTTTCCATGATTAATAATCTTGGAGGAGTCTCAATACAAGCGTGTGAATGCATCATGATTCCATAAATTCACATGATATCCCCAATTTAAATTACTAAACCTTGGTATAGATGGCCTTCTATTCATTAATGATGATATCATTAGAAATTTGGGGGATGTTTTCATTGACATGCCAATAATTGAGGTGCTTACTAGTAACCCCAAAGTTAGAAAAGGAATCAACCAATTTATTTCCTTCTACAGTGTGGCAGATTTTGTAATTAGAGAAGGTATTATAAATTCTAGTGGCCTCCATGATAAAATATTTTATATTCCAACTAGGAGGGTGGATTCCATTGAGATGATTGATAATATTTAAATAATCCCCCTCAATAATGATATTAGTAATGTTACATTCCTTAGCAATTATTAAGCCCCAAAGAGCTACAAGTGCTTTTGCATAGTGATTAGACTAAGTACCCAAAGGACCAATATAAGCGGAAATAAGATGGCCATGATGATCTCTAATGATTCCATCTCCACTAGCAACTCCCAAATTTCCTTTAGAAGAACCATCAAAGTTCAATTTGAACCAATTCACTGGAGGAGGAATCCATTGAATGATAGAACGATCAATGGAAGGAATTATGTCTTGAAAATATCCCATAATAATATTCCAATTTAAAATAAATTTCTCCTCATCTTTAGGAAAGTTTTGTTTTTAGGAGGTTTGAATTTGAGGACATTTTCCTTAACTTCAATAGTGATTTCTTTAAGCAAAGATTTTGTAGGATTCTTACAGGTTCGTAAATGATAGAATTCCTAGCCTTCCAAATTTTCCAAATATTACGAGGAAGTCAAGCTTTGATAATTTCCTAAGCAAAAATGCTTGAAAGGGGGTTTTCATTGCTCCCAATCATGCATAATATCTTCAGAAAAGTACAATAAACATCAAATCTAGGAAAACGAGCCCCATAAATTAGAAGCATAAGAGCAATGAAGAAAAAGATGATGAATATTTTCAACTTCCTACCTGCAGAGACAACACATGTTAGGCATAGTGGAACCTCTTTTGATTAGGTTATCAATAGTAAGAATTATTTTATTTAGCACCAACCAAAGAAAATGATTTATTTTTGGGGTAAGTTCCTTGTGCCAAATCTTGCTCCAATCAAAATCACTATGCATGTCCCCCAAGATCAATTGATAACCAGTCTTGACCGAATATGAGCCATCAAAGGAATTAGTCCAAATGAACTCATCCTTGGAATTCATTTGACTGATTTGGATGTTATCAAGAAAATTTTGAAGGGAAGTAATAATTTTCTCAAACTCAGGCACCCCAAGATATATATTCTTCCATTGGAATCTACCATTAACACAACTAATATATTTGAGTGATCCGGATAATAGCAAGAGTTGGTCTTATTTTTACAAAGGTTTAGATGAAACATTTTCTAATGGTTAAGCGTAGTCTTTGAAATGTTATAGGTTTTATTTGAATTTAGTTTTATTATCTAGGATAATTTCAATTATTGTAAATGTACTGCATATCCTAAACTCGTATTGATATTGCACTTCTTAAGTAAATGGTTGACAATTCTAGCATTGACATGCTTGGAAATTTATTGAAACCTTTATTATTGCAAAACAATTTTGTGGGTATATTTCTAATCATCTATTTTCAAAATGGAAATAATTTTACATTTGAAATATATTTCTCTTTTTAATATAATTTATCTTTCATTTAGCTACAAATCCTTAGATTTTACTCGAATGACCACTTGTGTAATGTTAATATTTTGTTTTCTTATTTTTTATATGGTTGTAATATTATCATACTTCAATGTAACATACATTTTGGTATTAAATATATAGTTCACATCAAATGAATGCTTATTTGTTTTACTTTAGATGATATAATGTGAAATATTTTGTGGGCATTTTTAATATCTATAAGAAATGAAATCTGGTTTTATTCTTAAAGGTGTAATTTATTAGAGTTCAATATATATAATACTAAGTTCCTCTAGTGATTTGAGATTATCTCGATGATTATTTTCATATATATTTTATACCCTTAATCAATCATATTGTAGTTTATATATCTCTATTATTCCCTCGAGAGGTTTCCTTTTCATAGGCTACACTCTTTCGGATGGGTTGAATAACATTTTAGATTAAATATGTGTGTTTAGTTTTTTTGGTTTTCTTTTTTTTTCCTTTTCTTTCCATTTTCTAATGAATGATTTGTTTGAATGTAATGCCCATAATATTGTTAGGTTACTTTAGTTATGGTCACCGATGACCGACACTTAAACTACTATCCACATGTTTGAGCTTTGTATTAAGTCATTACGAATAAATTTGTTTTATTCCATATTATCCTAAGTAATATTTTGAAGGGTTGATTATTTAATGGTATAATTTTTATTTTCAAAGGTATATATATATGGTGTCTCAAAATTACACCAACTAATATATAATTTCTATACATCAGGCATCTCCTTCACTCTTAGAATGAGGAGGATGATAAATGTTATGAGAAGACCCCACTTGTATAAATAATTGTAGAGAGAGATAAGAAAGACACCCTAGAATGTGGACCCCAATATTCTCCCTCTTTTATAACTAGTCAAATCTCATGCTCATGTATCTAGGAATATTCTTCATGTTCTCTTACAAAGAAGTGCCTAAGTATAAGATAACTTAGTCATCTTCTATGCCAATAGACATCTTACACACATATCAACCTATGCATTATGTCACCAATACCACCTTCTCTAAATATGTATATACAAGTGGAAGGACCATGTTACTCTCTATATCACTTTTAAACCTAAGCATCCTCTCCCACAAGTATAAAATATACAACATCATCATCTACTAAGGATGCCACTAGATTAAGAATTGCTATTGTATTTTGATGATTGAGAACTCCATCTAGAATCTCATGGTGGGAAACCTATTTTAGATAATATCTAGTATCTTGGAGCATGAGTGTGAAACCATCATGGAATAATTTCATGGTGGAGTTATTGGAGGCAATTATGTAGGAAAAGCTACAACGTGCAAGATATTACTTGTAGGATTATGGTGGGAGACACTTTATAAAGATTCTAAGGCCTTTATCAAAGATTTTGATCATTGTCAACAAATAGGGAAACCAAGAAACCATGATGAAATTTCAATGTGACCTATAGTAAGCATAGACCCTTTTGAGAAATGGGAAATAGAATTTGTTGGCCCAATTGCACCAGTTACGTGGAGGACATACATGTGTTATATCATCACATGCACAAAAATTTTTATTAGATAAGGTAAAAACAGGATCGGCTCCCAAGGGCCATTACAAAAGGAGGAACAGAAACCAACGAGCATGAAAGAAACAGAAAAATCCAAAGAAAGGAGTTAAACATGCTTAACTCTTACAATGAAGATCAGGACTTTGAACCAAAGAGAGAAAAATAAAGAGAAAGAAAACCAGCTCCAAAACTTCAAAACTGCAAAAGTTCACCAAAAGTCTGCCAATAGACCAGACAACTCAGCTAATTTTTAGAAGATCCTTCACTGCTACCATCATGACTACCTTTGATCTTGGCACCCTCAGTGCCCTTGACATTTATATCTTCCTCCAACTCATCCTCGGAACTACTGATGTGCAAGTTGAAATTCCTCCTTTAGATCCTTCCTCCATCCCTTCCAACCTGTCACTTAGCTTTTTGACCTGGTACTCTAGCTCCAGAAACTTCTACTTGGACTTCACCTAAGCAGAGATAATTTTCTTTGAATCGTTAATGACATCCAACATAGTTTCCCTTTGACCAACATTGGTTTCCTCCATCACATGTACAAATTACTTGACAAGGTGAGATGAAGAAATACCTACAAAATATTTCACTGTAGCTTCAATAGTAATATTTTTATCGGAAAATATAATTAGTCAATATGGCTTTCCATTTATTATTACTAGTGATAGGGGCACTCATTTTATGAATGAGACAATTAGAATATTACTAACAGATTTTATAGTAGCTCATCATAAGACTAATCCCTATCACCCACAATCCAATGGTACTGCAAAATCCTTCAATAAGATCTTGGGACATACATTGACAAAAATATGTGATGTAGGAAGAAAGGATTAGGATGAAAAAATATCAACTATTTTATAGGTGTACAAGACTACATACAAGACGTTGATTTATACCAAACCCTTTCAATTGGTGTATGTCACAAATGAAATTGTACACATGTAATTTATGTTATCCTCCATGACTATTACATGCGTAGGAGGACTTTCTTATCAGAAATTTGTGGATGAGTGCATTGATAAATTAATGTAATTAGACGAACGACACGTAATTGCACAATGGATTCAAAAGACGAGAAAATGTAAGGCAAAGGCCTCGACATGATATACATATTAGAAACAAGTATTGTGTAGTTGGTGGGATTGGTGTTTTTACATGATTCAAAGTTTGTACACCAACCGGGAAGCTCAAATTTCATTGGTTGGGACCATTTAAAGTAACCAAGATACTGGAATTAAGTGCATGTCCGTTATAGGCTTTGGATGGCACCATGTCTCCGATTACTTTAATGGGAGTAGGTTGAAGCCCTACTATAAATAAGCTTCTTTCATTATGTTTGTAATAAGGTAGTATTGTTGGTTAGATTAGGTTCCCTTTCAATTTTTCTTTTTATTTTATTTTTGCCATAAGCATGATAACACACGGGAATTGATGATCTTTTTTTATAGATTGATGTGTAGAGGACCACATGATTTTAAGTGTGGGGTAGGAATACAAAGGTGTGCGTTGGAATTGGGAAAAGGCATGTTGGTGAAGTATTCTTTTGATTGGCTTGATGAGGTGCGAGTGTGTGTGGATTGGTGGAATTGCTCATATATGATTGACTTGGTGGAATTTCTCACATGAAACCATGATGAATGGAGCAACTTGCAGTATAACATGAGGGAGGTAGTGTGGATGAAAACTACTCGTCAAATGGTGGAGAGGAAGAATGTGTGTGACGCAAGAGGATGTGTGCAAGTGATTATGCAACATGGGAAGTAGTAGAATGCCAAAAGGTTATGGACTACCACACGTAGAGAAATATTGTGAAAAAAAATTTGAGAAAATGTAGGGAAAAGTGGGAAAGGAGAAAATATGCTTTAAAGATAAAAAGTAGTGTTAGGTGAGTTCAATTAATAAGGTCATAAATCAAAACCTCTAAAAGGGGAGAGGGCGAATTCATTTTTAACCCGATATTTGATAACTACTATACAAAAGAGCTCTTGTAAACTAGTGAACAAGTGCAAATAGAGTGAAAACCAAATACATGAAGAGAGGGATTGAGTATAGGACCCTCAAATAAATGACATATCCTTGTGAGAAGTTGTAGTTGTGAAATAGAAGGGTTTGAAGGAGAGTTTCGAGAGATAAGGTTGTGAAGATAGGGTTACGAATAAAAATTTTAGGGTTAGTGGCACAAAGTAATTCATAGGTTGAGAAAGTGAAACCAAGGTTTTTCAAAGTGCCTAGGGCATAGAATTGAAGTACCAAAGTGAATATCATGGGTTGAGAAGCACCGCAAATGGAAAATGACACAATAAAGAAAGAAGATACCAAGGACTAAGAATACCAAAAATAATCTCCGATGAATGGTTTTCCAAAATGTAGTATCCACAAGAAGAAGTTGTAGGGAAACGATGGGCATCACAACTATGAAAATATAAAATCAAAGAATACAACCACCAAGTACAAGGACATGAAAAATACATCAAAAATGATGTCTTACAAGAGATGACTACGAGAACTCGTGGAAGATCACATATTTGTTTTGACATAGTGTGCAAGACCTTGGAAGGGGTTAGAGTACTATAGTTGTATAAATTACCATTTTTGGTAAGCATGCATGTCGTATAAATGTCTAATGTCATGAATCCATGAAGATTAATTTGCTTTTGTAGGTAGGAGGATGTGATTGATTACAAGTTAATCAACATAATCACCGGGTTGCGCGATATATGATAAGAAATAGAACTTGACTTGTGTAATGAGGTAGTGATAGAGGAAACAACCACAAAGTTGCATTATCAAAGGGAAATTCATGCCTTTAGCATCGAGAAAATAATCAACCCAGGAATAAGAGTGGTTGCGCATTTGGTAAGTTGTAAATTGGGTTCCTTTGAGAGATGGATAGAGGTGAATACAAAAAAATATATATTACACACAAGATGGCACACAAGACCCAATATAACATTTCCCTATTTATAAATGAGGGAATCATAGATGAAACAAGGACCCAAATGGAGAAAGGAGAGAAAATTACTGAGGGTCTATCCTTTTGTTAATTGTGTTTTGGGACATAAGAGTGTCGAGATGGCCCACAGGATAACATTTAGGAGCACCTTGTCGAGAAGAAGTCTCTAGTGTATAGGTTCACCAAGTTCACTTGTGATGGGGTCATCTTGAATCCATATAAGGTATGTATCGAGAAATGGTATAGGAGGATGTGCGACACATTCGAGAATGAATGGTTCATGCCCTAGAACTACCTACACTACTAAATGGAAAAGAAGAGTTTGTAGTAATGCAAAACTTCAGCCTTGAAATATTTTTACTAGGAAATGAGGAGATGGGACCATGGTTTAAACTATCATTTGCATTTACAACAAAGTATTTTAAGTTCACAAGTGAACTAAATAAAATATGTGCAACCATTGAAGTTCAATGCGAGAAAGGGTATATGTTGACTACCATATGCTCTGTAAAATATATGGGTATGTGTCAAAGGTACCATATGTTGAAACCATGGAGACTAACAACATGGATTTAAACCCAATTGTGACTCTGGTAGTTGGAAAGGAGGATTACAGGGTTTATATATATACGGCCAAGTTTCAAGGATTGAAAAGAGATTGACGTGCATGACCTTAAGCTTCCCCACACCACCAAAGAAGGAAATAGTGAATATCTCAAAATTCAAGCACGAGACAACCCCTCCAAAGGAGACAAAATAAGAGGAAGAATAAGAGTTTTTATTACACCATAGCGCAAGGAAAATAATACATAGGAGGTGCTAGGAAAATAACACCTCATGTGATCCTAAGGATTCTCCAACAAAAGCACAAAATAAAAGTACAATAGAGGAAGAGAATCCATATGTCATACATGATTTGGACCAGGAAGAGGAAATTGTGGAGCATATTGTGCAAGAGGAGAAAGAGGATGAAGCAGAGGAAGAATTTCAAGAAAAGAGGATGTGCAAGAATAAGAGTGCAAGGATGAGGAAGAAGTGCACAAGGAGGAACAAGGACTTGGAATAATCCAAGGAACTGAAAAGGAGATAATCCATGCATAGTATAATGTTGCACAAGAGATACCATGGAGGAAACACGTAGGAGGGAGAAGACCAAGGCAACAACAGGAACCTCTTATAATGTATTACATAAATTATCCTTCAAATATCCTAAGAGAGAGAGATTCTAAAGTATAGTTCTCATAAGAGAACTATTTTGTTGGGGTATGTTTGATAAGGCCAAATCCCATCCATGCACTAGGAAGATGCTCTCTTGTAGTTTGCAAACTCATATGGAGGCACCAAAGTTCAAGGTAAGAAAATTTTCAATGTTGGAGCTAAAATCAAAGAAACAACCAGGAGCTTTCCGATAATTAACTCCACCTCGAATCTCGGATGAGAAAGAAGGTCATGATATAAATAAGATGGCATCCAAGTTAGGAAGTCAAAATATTGATAAAGGGGTTGCAATAAAGAGAATGCAATGGGACATAGAATGCAAGAATAAGAAAAATCATAATCTTGTTGAGGAATTGATCGATGCAAATAAGAGAATGATAGATGCCTATAATAAAGTAGACAATATTGTCAATAATATCACGTGTGCATTTCGAGATGTTGTGATGCAATCCAAGCTTGATCATAACATAGAGATGGAATATTTGGAGGAGATGGTACAAATCATGTTGGTTAAAGTAAATAGTGGGACAGGCCTATAAGAAAAGAGCTTACAAAGATAAATAATGCCAAAGTGGAAAAAAATAGAAGAGTAAATAGTAGTGTCCACAAAACTTCGGGAGGTCGTGCGAGAGGGTGGAAATTTTTTTGAAAACTTCCGGGATGTCTTAGTAATTTTGAATGTGCACACGACAAAAGATGAGGTACATGTGAAGAAATTGTAGGCCACATTGAAGACAAATGAGGCTAAATGAGAAAAAGTGGTACATGAAGTTGGGGAGAAGAATGAGATACTAAAATCTAAGCATGATAGAATTCAGAGATACTTAATGAAGTTCAAGATTTGGTAATTCATAAGGTAGATGGTTTGGAAGGTGTCACCTTATATTTGGATGTAATAGTTGAGGAGATGAAGAAGAAATTGATGAACTTTATCTAGAAAAGATTCTAGATATTTTTGACACGTATCCTAACAAAGTAATCATCGAGCTTGAAGGATGGAAGTAGTTGGAGAAGAGAATAATCCTGGAGGTTCCATAACTTCTACCACCGCCTTAGTTTTTATTTTGGTATGTGTACAGGAGGAAACATAGAAAACATTGTTTATTCTTTGATTCATTAGGGGTGTTTCCCTTATACCTTCATTTTTCAAGTATTCTTTCAAATTTATTCTTCATTATTTATATTTCTAAGGACAGACAATACTTCTAGTATGGGGTAATGTTGGGATAAAATTGTGGCTTAGTACAATCCACGTATGGAGGTTGAAGACCACGCACAATAGGGCATGCATGAACTTTATAAAATTTTCAATAGTACGGGAGGGAACATGTAGGATTACACGTGAGGTAATGAAATTATAAAATGAGTGTGCGAAGGTACATGTAAAGGATGGAGAGACATCAAGGCATGAATGTCCATGGACAGAGATAGAGTAAAGGAGTTATCCATATTTCGAGAAAGGTCTATAAATAGAGAAAATAAAAGTTGGTGTGATCAGTAAGGAAAGTATATAAATAGACCCAACAAGGATAAAGAATTGATAGAGGATAAAGTACATGCATGGACATATAATTATAGGACACATGCATAAATAAGATCAAGCTATTTATAACGTGGATTGGAGGTTAAAGAAGAATTTTAGAGGCATGTAGTCTATAATTAGGGATTCTATTGTTAGAACTAAAGGATGTAAGTGGTGAAGTAAAAGTTCCCACCATCTATAAATATGCATGCCACACCCATTTTTAAAAAGGAGATATGATATGGGTAAGAGATAGTTTGTATGAGTGTAGGAGGAGAGCGCATCGTTCTTGAGTATGTAAGTCAAGGTTACTTTTTATTTGTTGTTTATGTGTTTGTAATGGGTAACATTATATGGATTTCCAAGGTTAGGATAAGTGAAAAATGTGTAATTGGAGTTTAGATACTTTGTTAGTTATTTATAATAATTAATGAATGATCAAAGCTCTTATTTTTCATATATGCATATTGATTTACTTTATCTGCTATCTTATTTCATGCAATAGTTGATGATGAATACATAACTTACATGATCAAATAAAAAGGGACACGATAGGTTACACACACTTCGGGTGAGCACTTGGACATTAGTCTCAGTGATGTGCCATCGTGCCTAACTAAAAGTTGGTAAATAAATGCTAAGCTAACCCATGAATTTTTCTACTCTACAAACCTATCACTACCCCACTCTCCACCCTGTAGATCACACCACTAAACATGTAACTTATTCGACATCCTAGGTGACTCTAACACATGAATCACCGCTAAATCATGTACCTATATCTCAATGCCCCCACTCTCCACCTCCAACTTGTGCCCCTCCTCTATATACTTACTACACCTTTATGCCCACACTCTTCACTCTAGGTTTCACCCCTCCCTTAGCTAGTTACTCCAACTCTACGCCCTTCCACTCCACCTCTAAATAGCACTCTACCACATTACCTTAACTACACACACCTCACTTCCACCTTGAATCATACCCCCAAAATCTATTCACCTTAACACCCAACACCATCCAACCCTAGGTCACTCCTCAAACCCCCACAAGTTGTTCTTCTAAACTCATCACTTTCTACACACTCTAGTTTCCCTAAACACTATAGTATCTTTTTGCACTCTCTAATTCTCTTACACACTTGATCCCTCTTCGTTATCTCGCACCCCTTCCCTACACTCTCTAGTTCTCTCATTCTCATTTGCATTTTACTACCCATCCTAATTTTTTCAATGTGCACAATCATCTCATACAATTTATATATAATTTTCATCCTCTTTTCCTTTATCCATTGGATTTGATTTGTGGTGCACACACTTTCTTCTCACTCCATCATGTTCTATCTCATTTTAAAAATCCTCTTTTGACTTAAGCATGTTATCATAATATTGTGGAAAAATATTGTCCCTCGAGGGGGTCATATACTAACAACATCCTTCACTCATCAACCCTTGTGACCACCAATTAATCCAATCAGTCAAATATCCATCACCTTACAAAATCAACATATTGATCCCTTCTCAAAAAATTTTGAAGTATCCTTCTATAAATATTTCCAAGCTTTATTTATCTAATCAACCAATTAAGCGTAGTGTATGGAAATCAGTATGATATGGTACGACAAAACCAATATCATATTTATTTTTCACACTACATATTTCCTCTTGCATCACACAGCCCAAAAACGGGGAAATGTAAACACTTGAAAACACACCTTGCACATAAGGTCACATTAATCAAAAATACCAAAATAATACAAATTCCCCAAAAATATATTTATTTACATATCAATTTTATTATAATTTAGCTTGATTTATAATCTTTCAACACTTATATGTGATATTTAATCAATGTATACAAGTTTTATGGATAGATGTTATGTTATGAAAGTGATAGCATCTATCATTTTGGGAAATAAAGGCATAGGGTACCTTGAAGCTATATTTCTAGCTTTGATTAGGCTATTTTCTATTGGGATTGAAATATCATAAGCATTGAGCAACATAATACCACCTATACATTGAATCATGAATGAAATATCGGAAGGAGGGTTCTATGAGGTGAAGGATGTACCAAAGGTGATATTCTATCCCAAGTCTTCTAGAATAAAAAGATAAAATGAGGTTTGGCTTTGGTAGGATCCATTTTAATATTTTTAATTATTCCATGAGATATAAATTGTTACCCTTTTCTTGAGTTTTTTACACAATATTTCTCTCGGTTCATCCTAATCATGTATCTTTGGGTTAGGGGAGGCTTACATATCATTCAAGATGTTTACCTTCGATTAAATTGGATAAAAACATTACAACTACATCATCATGAATAACATGATGAAATAGACACATATTGGCAATGTCCTAGATATGGTCAATGGGGAAGACTACATTTTGACTAGTGAAGTACAAAATTCTCTTAACAAAAATACAGGATGAAATTTCATATAGTGAAGGCTAAAATAATACCTTCATTAAAGGTAAAAAATATGATTTTTTTCCCTTTGGAGATTATAGAATGAAGATTTATTTGGAAGTTAGGTAGGGGCTTATTTGGTGGAGTGTATTGAACTCGGTAGATGGTTGAAATTTTCATGTGAACAAGTATACTCCTTAGGAAAAGTCGTAAAAATAAAAATTTCCTCTCCCGTTGAGAACAACTTCATGTCACTATTCTTCTCATGTGTTACAACCATTAGATCTTTGAAAACATAGTGGAGTGGAGTCTTTGGGTGCTTATATATGATTTGCAAAACCAAATGAGATAAGAGACGCACAAAAATTTAGTTATATATTAAAAATAAAGATTATTATATCAATATGTATTACAAAATTTTGTAATAGTAAAATAGTGGTCTCACCGGGTGTGCTTCTACAACTATTGGTGGTTGAAATTTTCTACCCATGAATATTACTTCACTATCAACACAACATATGATTACTTCTCGAGAATGGGACTTCAGACTAAAGGAGGTCTCTGTGAGCCCTCAATCAAGATAAAATATATTGAAAAATGGTTCCACATCAAAGATGTGGCTAACATAGTAGAGTGAGGTTGGTTAGAATTATTGGGATGTTAGGTAATATAGAGGAGAATGCTAAAAATGTTCCATGATATACATAAAATCCTTACGATAAAGTCAAAAATGTAGCGTTTTATGATTGTATGTGGCCTAGAAATACCTCTACGATTATCGGTAGTTTTTCACTGATTTGAATAGAATACAAACTTGTACAAGTATCCATGTCTTAGGGTGACACTTTACAATAAAGTTAAAGTTAACAGAAGATGCAATGTGAAGGAAATGAGAGGAGGTGTGAAGAGATGGC
This sequence comes from Taxus wallichiana var. yunnanensis, assembly GCA_018340775.1. Classification (NCBI taxonomy): domain Eukaryota; kingdom Viridiplantae; phylum Streptophyta; class Pinopsida; order Cupressales; family Taxaceae; genus Taxus; species Taxus wallichiana. Next base: position 344,218,578 of record CM031239.1, read on the forward strand.
CAATAATAAAGTGCAGGAGAGGAAAACACTTGGGTATGGAATTATTAGAAAACTATGATTAGGAATAAATGTTTATGTCCTAGTGTGGGTTATAAATAGTACAATAGGACAATCTAAGGCATTCTAAATATGTGATACCCAATTCATATATGAAATGAGGTGGAGTAGAATGCTTCACGACTTAAACAATGCATTCCAGGACCACAGTATGAACAAGGTGTTATGAACAAGAAAAATGAGACAAATGCTTGGGAATGTTGGTCCTTTAAGACTATGAGGTTAACAAAATGGGATCGTGGAACATTTTGATTAACAACCATACTTCCCTTATGTGGTTTAGTATTTTACATTTTATTATAGTGAAAAATCTAGATGATATATTTTATATAATTAGGTATTATATTCTAATATATTTCTCTTTAAATAAAAATGAAAAGTATTATTATTAGAATGTTGGTGGATATATGTATGTATCTATCGTGGAGATATTTTTACTCACGCATATTTATATATTTTTTCAAAAGTATATGTTTTCAAACATAGGCACATAGGTACTAGGTTTGGAACCTTCCACTTAGGTGATAAGGTAATCTTTCTATCCCTTTTAACTTTTAACTCACTTTTGTTCTCTTACTAACTTCAAGAACTCTCTATAGATGGTAAGACGAGCACATAAAAAAGTGTTCTCATGTAAGTGAATGCTTATCTTTTCATCAACATGTATGCACACATGCCTCAAAATGGGATATTATGTAGAAACTTAATTTTGGAACTAGACTACATAGTTACATTGTTGTTATTAAATTTATGTGTTTATTTGTTATTGGTCCAAAATTAACTCTTTTTGGCACATGTTCCCCTTGTTATTTAACTTTGTGCATTTCCCTTGTGTTTTGTACAAATTTTGATATTATCTCCTTTGAATTGTTTCTTTCTATTCCATCTTTCACTTTACGACTATTTATTCTCTTTCTTTAAAATTTCCTCTTCCATTTCAAACTATTTATCTCATCCCTTGGTCATTTATGAAACCCTACTTTCTATTTATCTTGGATAATTGAAAATACCATTAATTAACTCAAAACACCCAAAACCTACAAAAATATTATATGATTTTCCCTTGTATGAATATGGATGCTTCTAGAATATCTTAAACAAGTATTTTCCACTATTCTCTTCACCCTAGCTAGAAACACAAATATTTGACCGAGTTTAGTGTATAAATTTATGGTTGTTTTAGTTAATCCAAAACATTATTTACCACTATTCTCATTAACCTAGCTATAAACGTGAATATTTGACCAGTTTCATATATACATTTATGCTCATTATGTTCAGAGGGGCCTTGTTGACCACAAATTCAGTTCATTGATTTGTGTACCATTTTTCACCACCTTTTCCCACGCTTTATGTATCATCTTGTATATCTACATAGTATGAATTTAAATTCAATAAGTCTATAAATACAAAGTGCATTGGTGTATATAATAAGGATGAAAAGATAGAGATTGATTGTGAGAGCTATTTGAATTTGTACAAGAAGATAATTTATTATATTTATTATTGAATGTAAGCATTTAGAGATTCATGCTAGCCTAGAATAGTCATTACATGCATTAAAAAGATAAGGGTTGGGATACTTGTATACATTGGATTACATGTTGAATTACATTAATTTTTTATTGTAATAATTGGTTAAATCATTAGAAAGTTGATAATAATAGAGGGATGATATAGACCCCTATTAATGACCCCCATTTTGTGTTTTTTCAAGGAGTTAATGCTAGATTAAGGTTTTGAGGAAGGAGACCAAATTCTAAGTGAGTTAAAAAAACTAGACAAATTGAGAGATTTTTTACATATTAGGTCATAAATAATGAACTTGCATGATCATATCCATTCCAACATAGACAAAGTCATTTCCATAGAAATCATGTTAGTTTTATAGAGTTCTAAATCTTCTTGAAATTAGTTAAATCTTTATGGAATTGATCAACGTAGTTTTTATTCCAATCGCTCCGGGTTTTGTTTATGTCATCATTTAGGTCTATTTTCCATTGATTATCACTTACGGTTATCTCCAAATTCACACAAAATCAAATATTATATTTTGAAATCTAGAAAATATCTTGTATATAATTAGGTATGATATTCTAATAAAAGCAATTATCAGTAGTGTTTCACAAATTTGAATAGAATAAAAACTTGTACAGGTATCCATGTCTTAGGGTGACACTTTACAATAAAGTGAAAGTTAACAATGATAATATGAAACGTGAAGGAAATGAGAGGAGGTGTGAAAAGATGGCCAATAATAAAGTGTAGGAGAGGAAAACACTTGGGTATGGAATTTTAGAAAACTATGATTAGGAATAAATGTTTATGTCCTGGCCACGGGAACTACAAATAAGTACAATAAGATAATATAAAGCATTTTAAAGATGTGATACCCAATGCATATATAAAATGAGGTGGAGTAGATTGATTCATGAATTAAACAATGCATTCCAAACCACAGTATGAACAAGGTGTTGTGAGCAAGAAAAATGAGACAAATGTTTGGGAATATTGGTCGTTTAAGAGTATAAGGTTAAAAAAATGGGATCATGGAACATTTTGATTAATAACCATAATTCCCTTATGTGCTTTAGTATTTTACATTTAATTATAGTAACAAATCTAGATGATATATTTTATATAATTATGTATGATATTCTAATATATTTATCTTTAAATAAAAATGTAAAGTGATTATTAGAATGTTGGTGGATATGTGTATGTATGTGTGTGTGGATATATTTTTACTTTCACATATTTATATAATTTTTGAAAGTATATGTTTTCAAATATAGGTGCATAGGTACTAGGTTTGCAACCTTCCACTTAGGTGATAAGGTAATCTCTCTATCCCTTTTGACTTTTAACTCACTTTTATTCTCTTACTAACTTCAAGAACTCTCTATAGATGGTGAGGAGAGCACATAAAAAGTGTTCTCATGTAAGTGAATGCTTATCTTTTAGAAAATATCTTGTATATAATTAGGTATGATATTCTAATATATTTCTCTTTAAATCCAAAGTGTAATGTATTATGATTAATTTAATTACATTGGTTGATGTAATGCAATATTGATGGGTAGATCTTGAGCATTATTTATGTAAAACCACTTTCCCTAAGAAAACACATAAATCCATGCAACTCAAGGGATGGTGTTTAGGAAAAACTAATCACATCGATAGGTGTGCTCCTATTGGATGAAGGGTTCCTCAATCAATGTAGATGCAGAGAAATTGTGAGAGCGGAGTGGGTAGGAATGTATGGAAACGTTACTTATTTGGAGTTATTCATGTGGAGCATTCACATACTATTGATGGCATTGGATGATAGGGTGGTATATGTAATTTAGAAATTCCTTTTGTTAACGTTAAAGTGTGGTAGTAGATGAAATAGGTATATTCATTTTGATCAAAATAATAATGAATGATTTTGTTTAGATATGTAATATAGATAATGATATTATATTTGATTATTCTAATAATATTAGTTGTAGGAATTAATCATAAATAATAGATACGTTCTTATGTACATTAGAGTAAATGAATGATAGACATATAAACAATTTGTGTGATCATATCTAATGTGGTGTGTATACGCTCCTAGAGCAGGACTTGAACAACAAAGTTGTCATGAGATGTGCACCAAGGCCAACATAGTCATGTTCTTGAAAAATCCTCACCAAGACCAAATTTGACTACAAGCACATCACCTATAAGACTTATAGATAAATCACCTTCAATTCTATCAATATGGGTCTTAACGTTGACTATTACAAATTTCTTATCAACATCAAGTAGCAAATCCTCAACATTTTTGTGGAAACCACAACCAACTCACTAAATGATTTGAGGAGATAAGAGAAAGCAACTAGGATATTATGTTTGGATATGTCAAAGATGAGACATCCAATCTCATGTGCCATCACCACTAACCTCATTGTCAAGCTTATTGATAGAAAAATTAATGACACCTCTTCATGAATGAAGCATGATAAAATAAACCTAGGTGACCACTTTGAGTACGAAATGCGAAGAGGGCATGATTCGTGATCATGTACACATCATCCTCATCTCCACTTAACATAATGAGATTGTGAAAAATCTATAATCTTGCACAAAATATTACTATAGAATGAACCCAATGATTCATCACATAAAAATAAATCATTACCATCCCTCACATTCTTATCATCAACATACACTACAAGATTTGGAGTTTTTCGGGTTTCGTTTACTATATTTTTCTCTTATGTTGGTCATATTATGCTCTTATGTTAGTCATATTATTTCAATTGAGATATGTAAAAGATCTATTGGTGGAGGGGTTTAGTGGATTTACATTATTCCTCTTAGTTTGTTGGTGGTTTGTTGTCTCTTGATGGAAAAGATAAGCTAGATGATGAGGACATGTTCTCTGTTATTAGGGTAAAACGCAATATATTCTTTAATTTACTCTCTAATTTTATACTTTCATTATTCTTGGTTTGTAATTCATTCATGTTCATGGTTGTTTGGGAAGAGTTGGAGGGTGTGGTGGAAAATGGAAAGAACATGAGGAATTCATATATATGCAATCTTTCATATATGCATGTGGTAGTGAAGGAGACTTTGTAAATACATACTCCTATTCCCCTCATATTGTGGACACCGAGCGTGGTTTATGGAATGTTTTGTGTTACGGTGGGCACGACTACCACAATAAACATGTGTCGAAATTTATTATGACCCTTACAAAATGTGTCAAATATTATTCATAATATACCAATTTTTTTGTTTTAATGTATTTTCTATTTTCATTGCGTTAACAAAAAAATATTGTATTAGTTCAACATGTTTGTTATTAACACACATAATAATTTAATCACAATAATCCCAAATCATTACAAATCCATTAAAAAGTAAGGTTTTATATTAAGGTTGGTGTGTATTATGATAGATTTAATACTCAACAAATATTGCATTAAAAAATATAATTATTTATATGAATTATTAATGTGCAAGTTTTTAATGACATAGTTACGAATTAATTGCAATCTAAATACTAGTTTTTATATGAGACCAAGAATGGCCAACTAGAATAGACATTAAGCTGAAATGAAAAAATTTAAATGGAAATAAAGACACAAGGTTTTCCAAACCTATTACAATCTAAACGTGATTTTTTTCATTTTTAACAAATTATGTTCTAGTTTGTAGTTATTTTTGTTGTTTATTTATATACTTTTCGGAAATATCGAATATTTTCAATTATTAAAACTCGTGAATATAGTTGAGTGGCTATTAAAATAAAATTTATATTCAAGTTTATTATAATAATAATCGAGACAATATAGTGATGGTAATGAAAAATTCATTTTGGTATAGTTTACAATCTAATTGTTTTTTTAGTCCTGGTTTATCAACACATACATTAATTTATTATCAATACACCATTTTCAATGCATTATGTTTACACCCTAATTAAATCTATGTTATGGAAAGTGTACAACAATAAAAAATATGTAAGGGTTTATAACTATAGACACCCTAATTACTCTACCACATTAATCAATTAAATTCTTCATCCCATCCAAATCCCACAAAATTCCATGAATAATTAACATATAATTAATTGATGTTAATTAATCAATGTTATCACATAATTGAATCCTATTCATCACTCCCTCCACATCACCCGTCACTTCAATCCTCCACTTCCCAACATTTATCCCACCACTAAATAAAATAATATGAATAATACTCCACTATCATCCATGTCTCCCACCACCAAATAAAATAATATGATCAAATCGTCCATTATCTTTCATGTCTCTCATTACTAAATAAAATAATGGGTTTAATTATCCACTATCCCCCACTTTCGTGTCCGGACTATTCTATCAATATTCATCATTATTCACCACTATTCCCTCACCTAATCCTTCATTCTCCCTAAAATGGATTAATTATCTCCCTCAATAATATCATCTTGGAAATCCTATAAATAGACCACCTACCCCCAAGTTTAATGACATATAGAGTTTCAAGAGCATAACATTATTACGACCATGGTTTCCTAGATTTTCATCTAAACTATGTAGCTCATAATATAGTATTTTGTTTCCTTTCTCACATTTTTCAAAGTGTTACAAATTATTGGAGAGGTAAAGACGGGTCTCAAAAAAAAAATTACAGCTTGTGGCATTTCTATTTTTGTAAAATCAAAACATAAGTGTTAGTCATACCTCGCAATTGGTTTGAGACCTCCGCAACTTTTAGTCAATCACAAGTACTTTGCAACTACTAGCTTGTGAATGAGTCGGGTATACCATTTGTTTTTATTTTTTCATTTTAATTTAATAAAATGTATTTTTCACCTTAAAAGGGTTAAGGATCGACTAAGGTAGGTCCTTACCCACCAAAAATAACTAACATTTTTTTAAGTGTTTTACATGCATATTTAGATTCAGATCTTAGAAGTTTAACCCACTTTATTCAACAAAATAACCTATAATTTTCCCTCACACAATCAATAGAGACAACAGTAAGTCTCGTATTTATTTTTAGCATTGATTTGAGATTTGATAATATGTCATCTAACATATATATATATATATATATATATATATATATATATATATATATATATATATATATATATATATATATATATATATTGTACATATTCTCTTCCTTCATGCCCTTGGGTGATCTTGGGAATTAAAAATAGCTACAATCTTTTACTTTATCATTGTTGATCTATGAATATTAACAATTTCAATCCCTCAATGTCTACATCATGATGTCCTTGGGATGTGTTTATAAATTATTTTATTTCTTATCAAGCAAATAAGTTAGATCTCTTGTTTTACATGCATTATGTTTGCATGGAAACCAATGTGCACTTGTAATACATCACTCAATGCTTTGCATAAATAATGTAATTTCCCATGCATGTTGAATTGTTGTGTTAATAATTGCTTGAGTGGAATATTAGTCTCTCCCATTCGACATTTTGCATCTTTATCTTTCCTTAAGCATTCTATACTAGTTTTTCTTCTATTTCTTGAGGCATTCACGCTTATGGTACCTTCAATAAATGTATCTCACTCGTATTCTTCTATGTATACTTTGATAAGTGAACTCTTAGAATTTTTAAATACATCATCCTCATAAAATCACTTGGACTAATCTCTACAAAGATTAAATTTAACTTTCCTTTACATCTCAAGCTCACTCACGAGATCCTCTATGAGCTCGTGCCATGAGCTCCCTCACCTAAGCCTATCATCAATAATTTGAATATATTACTAGTCAATTTCCATTGTCAAGAAACATAGTCGGTTTGGTAACACATAACGATTGTTCCATGATGGACCTTCAAGTCCCAAGTTCAATTCTCGCTGTAACCATGTGTCACTCGAGCTCTCCATGAACTCTCTCACCTTCTTAAGATCTCCAAGAACTTACCCAATTTTAGTGTTCCTCAAACAAGAAACTCCCCATTGTCTCTCCATTAGCTCACTTACCCTCTTTATCTTTTCATAAGCTCTCCATGACTCATTCGCAAGGATCTCTCGTGAGCTCTTTTCCACAAGCTCTCCATGATATATTCACAATCCCTCTCACAAGATACTCACTAAAATTTTCACAAGATCCTTGTAATATCCTCACTAAATTTTCCATAAGCTTCTCACAATATCTTCATTAAAATGTTTACAATCTCTTCATGAGATTTCCACTAGTTCTTTATAAGATCTTTAACAAGCTCCTCAACCAACTCTTTTACTAGATCTTCAATGAGCTCTCCCACATTCTCATTTTATGTTCTCTCTTGCGAGCTCACAAGCAATCTAGCCATAAATTTTTCAAATATCTCCTACAAGCTCCCTCAATTTCTCTTCATGATATCTCTTAATATCTCCATGTTATCTCTCATGTAATCTCTCTCATTATCTTTCCACGAGCTCCTCGACCACAAGCTCTCACCTATTAGATTATCTTTCAATCCTCCCCCATGAGCTCACATGTGAGCTCCTAATTACTTATTATCATCACTTTACAAATCAATCACATATGTTCATTCCCATAGTGGATCACCCCCAGAAATTTTTGAACCAATTGTCAAACCACGACATTGACCCTTATTAGGAGATGTCAATCTAGGATTGTGCCTACTAATTTTTATTCTACCCCTACTATGTCATTGATTTTATACAAACTAAATTCCCTAAACCAACAATTTGACTTTGTAGAATGATATTGGCTTAATTGATCCCGACCTCGATGCGTCCTAACCCATAATCTCTCCATCTTGTTCACTTTGTAACTAATGATTGTATTTAGATTATCTACTTTGTGATTATTATGTTGTGTTATTTATCACATTTTTAATCATATTTAGATATTAATCCTTATTTTTCTTTCAATTTTTACTAATATGTTTTATGGTTTTTCAATCATGCATCTAAAATTGATTTATCTAAACTACTAATCCTTTTGGTAGATTTCATTACATTGTTAAAGACCTTAAATAGAAAACTTCCTAATGGTCTTGTGTAGGAATTTTTTTCACACGAAGCATTTTGCAACAATATTTCTTGATTTTTCATTTGGTTAAAGGAACATAGCATAAATTATAAACACTTGTTTGTGTTATTATCCCCTTCCTCACCTAGATTATATATGTTCTTCCCTTGCGATTTTGGGTAACATTGGGAACCATAAATAGTTGAAGTAATTTCTTTTTAATTTTCTAGGGTCCGAGGAGGTAGGCTTGATATCCACCCATTCGATCAATCCTCGTGTACTAGTGGGGTATATAAATTCATTCAAGATCTATCATTTTTGGTGAGTATGAGATCGGTTTTGGGGCTCTAGTGAAGTTTGGAATTCATTTGTCACCAATACCTATGCCTCAAACAACACTCTTCGGGTAGGAATTTTTGTTACTATTCAAGCTTCATTTAATCGACTGGAGTGAAGGAAAGAGGGGATTCAACACTTTGAAATGAACCATCAACTAATATTTACTATATACACAATATCGGACCTCGTATACTTTGGAATGTATATCAAGGACTCCATAGTAACCTTGTTTAACCTAGTGTAGGATCCATCTTGTCACAATCATGTAGTAGTTTCGGGAACACAACATTCCCCAAGATTATCCACTCATAACATTGGCTAACAATGTAAAGTACACAAACTCTAATCATATGTATATAATATTTTTGTAGGATACTACATGGTTGTACACCCTCTTGACTAAATAGGTTGTGTTGTTATTATTTTTTTCTCTTGCGATAAACATGTAACTTAAAATTTTGTCTAGAATTACGAAAACAAATCTACAACAAGACCATATCTTTCAAATACTTTCCATCATATTTGGGTCAAATCTATGACTTCTCCTATCATCTACATGTTTTCATATTTCCACACCATTTCCACACTTGTTTCTTCATCTAGATTTTTCGAGATTTATTTATAGGTGCGACTTCCATATGATTTCTCCGCCCATATATTTTCCCGAAGTCAGTCGTAAGTGTGACTGACGTGCAATTCTCCATCTGTCCATTTATTTATTAAAAACAATAAAAATTTCAATTGTTCTATACTTTTCTTTCATAACGTTCATTCACGTCACTGACATTTCCAAAAAAAATGTTTCGCAACTAATCTCGTCTGAATAATATTGACACAAACGATCATTCCTCCCATTCACGCAATGTCATTTTCAGCCTTAGGAGGTTTGTATGATAATAAAACATATTTGAGACACGAATTGAAGAGCCTCCTTCATATAGTTATCTTCCCCATGATGACGAGTTGGACTTCTTCAATATTCCACCTTTTGATCCTAAGTTTAAGGAAGCGTTAGGTTACAATCTGAAAGCCCTCATTGATTACCTAAGAAGATATTATTACAAGCTAGATGCTTATAATTCAAAAATATATTCCATGGAAAACAAGCCCATTTCATCTACTACAGAGATACCCCACACTTTTATCATTTCTTCTAGACCTACATGTCGTTCAAATTTCATTCCAGCACAATGATTTCACACTTTACCTACCATAATTTTTTTTATTATATCTCACACAAATCCATATTCTTAATCATTTTCTTGTACCTCTCTACCATTTTCTAGCACTTACACTAACACACCACTTGACCTTTCTACATATTCATTCACCCAACTGCTTCAAACTCACACATTCTAAAATAAACCTAATGTCAACCAAGACCTATTGAATCGTATTCATAACCTCAACCTACAAAATCAATGTATGGACACTCCCAAACTCATGTAAAGTCGATTTTTTAATGAACCCATCCATCCAATGGTTCCCATGGGACAATATCATCCACACTTTCACATGCCTCAATTCAATAAATTCATAGGCAATAAGTACTCTCAAAATCATCTTTGTATGTTCAAATATTCTTGTTATTTAATTAGTCACAATGAAGCTCTCATGTTGCACACTTTCTGATTATCTTTAGGTGGCCAAGCTTTGGAATGGTACACTATCCTCTAAAAACATAGTGACATCTCATTTTAACAACTTGTCAAACTATTCCTTGACCGCTTTTGGCTAAAGTTTCCAAGCATACCACACTATCATAATTGTACAACTTCAAACAATTTGATGATGAACCTCTCACAAACTATATGTCACATTGGAAAATGGTTGTCCACGAACTCACATTTCTCATTCCTCAATCAAAAATTAAACAATTATATTCCAAAATTTGTGTTAAAAACATATTTCACTCTTTCAAATCCAACAATTCTAGTCTTTTAAGGAATTTATATGAATGTTAAAATAGATAGAGGATGTTCACATTAGTACTAGTGAAGTCAAACTTCATTAGAAGAATAATTTTTCCATGTTATGTATAAACTATCCATAAATCAATCAGTAGTTCTCCACTCTTTGGATAATCAAGGTGCCTCATCAAATATCGTAAAAAAACCCACCACGGATCCTGTAGACACTCAAACTTGGAAATATATATCATTTGACATTGTTGATCTTGACATTGCACACTTGTGTGTATAAATGCACTATCCTCTCTCTTGCTTTAAGACAACGATAGCTCTTCAACTACTTAGTTATCTTTGAACACCTCTTTGTCACTAGTCTATGAAGTTTAACAACATAAAACACATCTAGAAACATCCATCCTTTGACCCATAAAGTCAAAACATGATTTTTTTCCTCCCAGGTCAAACTCACAATTTAGGTCGGTTTGTATAATTCTACAAGTTGACCCTAATATATGGTTTTGGACCGACATACTTTGGGCTAATTATTTTGATTCTATCACATTATTATGAGAAAATACATCCCCTTGGTTATCCTTTCATGACATAACAACCTTTGGAAGAATATATAAGCAAGTAAATCATACCTCATTTAGTAACCTAGAACTTTAAGAACTCGTGTACAAGAAAGTACAACAGAACTCCAAACTCCCTAAACTGTGAAATAACTCATGCACATCCATTAGGGAAGAACCATCTATAGGTTTGAAGTCTCCTTCTAGGTCTAGGAGTCTCCATATTCATTTTATAAGAAAGCAAAGTGACCATTCCCAAGTATTTGAGCAAGTGTGAAACTCAAGCAAAGCATTGTCAAAGCACGATTGTCAAGTTCGATTGCACTACGGTAGATCTATCACATGTTAGGAGAACGACGTGTAGTTTGATCCCTCTTGAGTAGTAAGCAATGTGTCACGCCCACAATTTTGACACGCAAATACGACAATAAAATTACCAAAATAGTTTTTTTGGACTTACATTACTTAATACACAACACCATATGGGATTACTTGGGATATTTTAGCATCACATAATACATTTACACAAACCTGAACCCACATATATAACATAACAACACATGATGCACATCAAGCCACATTTTTCCCAAATGACAAGTACAAAATAACGATCCAACTACAATATAAACTTATGGGTAGGAACTTTCCACGACATAGAATTTTCACGTTTACATATTTATTACAATCCTAATTCATTATTTGACCTTAAATACCTAAAGAGCACTTAACATGTGAAACTTCATTCTTCTTAAAACTAGACTACAATTTCTATATTTCACTTAACATGTTACCTATAATGTTTCCATTGATTTTTTTGTTTCCCAAAGGTAATTACTTAATATAGCCTTGATTGCTAACAGGAACATTTACCCACACATGAGGCTACTAGTACTTGTTCTAAGAGTTATTTTCTTTACCGAAAAGGGAATTTCACATGAAGGGAAAAGGAGGTCTATTAGATCTGAGGGAAGACATATTTCGAGATCCTTACTCAATATAACACTTAAGCACTATGGGTACCCTCTTTTCACTTTCAAATTATTACAACTAGCTAGGTAATCTAACTACTTAGTTTAAATACTTAGTTTGCATCGTTCATGATCCACGAAGAGGGTTTGCATCGAGTCAAGGGAAAAATATCAAATTCCTTTTTTATAAATATTAATCATTTAACATTATTGTTTAAGCCGCAATGAGGGTATGGTGACTATGTTCTTCCCTTAATTATTGCAAGTTTCTTGTATAATCAATTGAATTATCACTAATGAGGCACTTTTTTAATTTGTTATTACGCTTATCTTAGGCATTTTAGTCATGTTAGCATCATTCCAGGTGTATGCAACATTTAAAAACCATTCCAAAATATCCTCTCATTTACTCATGTTCTTGTAACCTTTACATCATTACATTGACTTCATATTGACTTCATTTTAGAACAACTAAGGTTCATATAATACTTTTTCTTTACTTAGTCATCAAGATCCTAAGGAGTATGATTTCACACTTAACCAAGTTTGGATTATTCTTGGGAAATTTAAGTATTAGATGCATGTTACAAGGAGAAATTCAATTATAATTTTATACACCCTATTACATTCTAGCCACTAACCTTCTCGTTGATCGAACATATATTAATGTTTAATTCACTCTAATTCTCATGAGAGTTACACGATATACTAGTTTCATTAACACCAAAAGGATTCCACACCAAACTAATAGGAAAAACTTAAGGAAACCAAATATCCTTACCTCACATCCTTTTCAAAACCAAAGGTACTTCTTTCCAAGGTAACACTTCTATTTGTGAGGATAATGAGGGATTCAACTCAATAGTTTCATACATAGGTAACTTACGACACATGTTCCACTCATGTCATATAAATCTCTTTAATGAGATCATTTGAAGGTGAAATACCCCAATAATATTCATAAGGCTTTGGCTACCCGCTAGAGCACCAAGGACAACACACATGAAGGATAGCTTGCTCAAGAGGAGACTAGAATTGTGACACCTAGGGAAAATGATTGTACTCACACAAAATGCGACAAGGTTCACATAGCACGGCCCCTTCCTCACACAAACATACCTAGGTTATGGACATGGTCTTGCAAGGCTTGTCCCAAGTATAAACAAGGAAAAAAACTGGTAATAGTCTTAAGTATTTTCTAGCACGACAAGGGTTTTCTAGGTCCAATTCATCACTAGCAAGTAGGTGACACACACCATTAATAGTTTGTTACTATTCACATGCACAAACACAATTCCTAACAGGAAACCCACATACTTAAGATAGTACTTAACCATTATTGTTCCTATAGGTGGTTTTACGACAGTTTCGATATGCGTACATGTTGTTATGGTAGCCTAAATTAGGACTCTTATTTCCCTTAAGCTAGGAGGTGCCATTGAGTATGAGGAACTAGGATCATCCTAAAATCTCAGTTTTCTACATCATGAAGGTGATCACACAAGAGGTTCATTTATTAATTTTCACACCAGAGCACACTATAAAGATCAATTCATTTCCAACTAGCATATACATCTACCCCCTTAATAATACATATTTCAAAATTAGGTTAACACCCATGACCACATGTTCATTTTCCAAACACCCTAAAATGCTAACAATTTCATCTTAATTCATATAGAGATACTCCTTTCTACCATACATGAAGTAAGTTTCACAACATAGCTACAAATGAAATCAAGAAGAGCATTTAGTAAAATTAGGCTAATTCTTTAGATTCGATATCAAAGAACAATTACAGTTTTATTTAAACTTCATGCATGACAAGGACATTTTTAAAAGAAAATAGTGCAATGACACTTTACACTAACGTAGCAATACATATTTCCTTTTTTAACATATATAAATTACAATAATACATAAAATGAATTATAACCATATCATTTTGCCATCTAACTTACATCCCTGCAAAACTATGGGAGCATGGTTCAAGAAACACCGATGGCACAAATCCACCCTCCCTCTAACATGCTATCATCATGCAAAAACAATTTTAAAGGAGAGAAAAATAACATAACAAATTTCCATATTTTGAACATGATTTCAATTCAATTTTTAAGAGAGAGAAAGGAAGAGTAGAGAGAGAGAAAACATTTCTTTTTTATTTTTCACAAGCAAGGGGTGGAAGAGTATCCTATCAAGTGTTATGTACATCAAACATATATGAACATACATATCATAGTAGTTTACGGTTTCCAATACATATCATTTTTCTTTGGTCACAAGGGAGGTTAAGGATGTGTCACATCATGCCAATATGGTATTTTACTAACCATCTAATTACAGTCTTCGAATAATTTATTTTAACTCCATATGTATATTATCAACAATTACACTAGTCTTATCCTTAGCACAAACTTTAGAAGGGTAACCTGGGTCCAAGGCCTCATATTTCATTATTGTGCAAACTAGTTCGAGTGGCCATGGAACAAACCCGTAAAAGAGAACCCAACATCATAACGATGTGTTTGATGCCTCTAAATAACTCTCTACTATATAAAAATTACGAAAACAAGATGGATCATAAAGCCGATAAGTTGAGCTCAAACTAGATGCAACTTTCTGGAGCTAGTTGGCTAAATGTAGTTGTTTGTCCTTCCGCAAATAAGAAAAAGTGGCCTCTAAAAGGGGCCGTCTAGAAGGACACGGAAAATAAAAAGGAAAATTTTCAAAATCCTATCTTCTTCTCTATTAAATAGAAAAACACCAGGAGAAAACGATATCTCAAACCAAGAAGCAATGCTCAAACGGGGAGTATTTTTCCAGGGTCATTAGGGCTTTGGCTGAAATTAACTATTGTCCAATAGCAGCCTAAGCTAAGTTGGCTAGGAAATGGTTACACAAAAGTGAGTTTTAAGATAGTATGGTTCAAATGAACTATGAAACACGGTTCTTTGTATGACAAAGAAAAGGTTTGAGGTTTCACATCTCATTTTCAAGGACCATGGGTACCAAAAATGAGGTGGTTTCAGAGAGTTTCAGATGTTTTGAGTAGCTACCTCCAATAGGTAATTCGTAGAAGTATCCTCGAGAACCACTTAGAAAAAATGGTCAATGTTAGAGTTGGAACGGTTTCAAGGTTGGGATGATAACCTTGTACAACGAGGAAGGAGTTACATCAGTTAAATTTAGGAAACGAGTTTAAGATGGCATCAATCTTGAGAGGTGTTTTTGTATTTAAAAGGGGGGTTTATTTTGGCCTTGAGAGGGAACGTATTCTCACCATTTTCCTCTATAATAAGTTGTCACATATGGTAAATGAATGGACAAGGTTCCAACTTAGTTCTACTTAGTTTAGGATGGAACTGGACTATTATTACATCAAAAGGAGGTATATTTGTGGTAGGTTTTATTGGCATGACTTTTGATTTGAAACGGTTTATACGGAAGCAAATTATATGTTTTAAACTAATCATTCACTATTTTAATCAACCCAAAAATTATAAATTCAAGTTACGAAAGCAAAATTTTATGAGAAAGGAAGAGAACCATTCCTGGGGAAAGTAGAAATGGTCAAGTTTATGGAGCTTGGTTACATGGAGGAATTTTGTCAAATGTTTTGCATGCATTCAAAAGCTTCTCCATCTTGCATATATGTCTTTCGGGGTTCTTTGCGCAGTGCAATGTCTAAAATAATTACCCTTACCCATTATGCTTTGTTAGACATACAAACTCTTAATCAAATCTCCCAAACTTGGTGTGGCAAGAGGAAATGTTGGCAATGATTGTGGAATTTTGGCCTTACCCCTCTCTTGGAATTTTCTTGGAAAGTTTCTAAAGTTGTCGAACAAGACCATTTGTGCCTACCCTGCAATCCTTTTTGTCACGTGAGCACATTTTCTTGAGGTATTTTAACAATAAACCTTAAATCTTCCATAGAATAGTGAGCATTACATGAAGGTCACCATGCATATGATCAATCATATACATTATGCAATATGATTATATTCGTGCCATTTAAGTAATTACTGACCCGCATTCACTAGATCAACATGGTTGCATGAATTACATGTTCAAGGTGTGATCCAAAGTGCTTCATCAACACAAAGAGTTTGAAATCATCCTTGGAATTACCATGCATTGTGTATACTACCTTCACATTCATTTACACATGATCTCATTAAGATATTTTTTCAAAAAAATCAAAAGTCTTTTACATGCCTCTACATTTGACAATTTATGTCTAACAGGGGGGTTACAACCACAACGTCTAACAAGACTCGCTTCCAATTATTTTTTGACGAATCTCTAGGCCATGTCCAAATATTCCCATTTGGTACACACAAGGACGATGTTGGCAGGGGTAAACCTGATCAATTTCGACACTTATTGGCTACATTTAGTGAAACAATGGCAATTCTTTATGAGGATGTTCATGTCTCGCTCTAAAAATCTCGCTCGCACGAGTTGGGAGGTTACACAAGAAAAGAGGATGTTGGTAATGGTTTTAGAGTTTATCTTTCCACCCACCAATTTCCTTTGCATGGAGGTCTCCAACACCTTTTCAACATATCCATTTTGTGTAAATCCTCTAATCATTCTTGCCACACTCCGTATCCCACCATCTTAACAATTATATCCATATTCCTTCTTTATTAGTGCAACAACAAGCAAGTGGCTAAAACATCAAATGAAAAAATAAAACCATTTTATAAGCTATTAAATCCCACGTTTTTAGCACAATTTGGGCATATGTTGACAAAGGTAGATTGATTGGGGAGAAAAAAACATTCCAATGCTTCAGTTATTACCATACAAGGAAAAGTCCATTTGATGCCCATCTAAACACACATCAAAATGGCCATTAGGTGGAGGTGTTGGTCAAACGTTGTGGATTGAGCCTTTACACCTGCCCATACGCTTTAATGAAAACCCATACCTATTTTAAAAACTCCCGACTTGGCATAGGATGGGAGCATGCATGTAAGTAACGTCGCCCATGCCCCGCTCTATCAGACAAACCCTACCCCACATCTCCTCCTTCACCCACTCACCTACCACTACCTTCACTCTCTCACCCACCTATATTTAATCCTCAATTCCTTTCATATTTATTTATATTTTATTTTATTTTTAAGTTGGTCTCTAGACAATGTCTACAGTGCACATGGGTTCCTATAACCCACCTAAATTTTTTTTGTAAGAATTCCTTCGCACTACAAGGGTTCTAGGGTTTGAGAATATTTTATAAAGTTGTTATGAAGGTGAGCGAAGAATACCGACACACAAAGTGACTCTCGGTTCTAGGAAAGGGAGCACTCGGGAAGTTGCAAACCTAGATTTCGGGCATGTCCAAGACCATACGGAAGGGTCAAGATCGTACAAATGCTCTTGATTTATTTGTATAGTTTTGAACAAGTTCAATTTCAAGTGCCATCTTTTGTAACAAATCATTTTCAGTCTCATATAAACCTATTCATGCATTTTGATCACCCAAACTCTTCTATATCCACATAGAATCAAGTAATTGAAATTCTCCCTTGTTTTGTTTATAATTTTTAGATCAATGGTCACTTAAAAGCGGTATCCTAATTTTTGCAATTAATGTTAAGATTTAATTAAATCGAATGTCCACTTATTGCATTATTTCATAATTTTTATGTATGTTAATTAGAAATACACTAAAATATTGAAAGGGAATTAAATATATTCACAAAAAAATGAAATCATTTGATGAACCCGACATTTTCTAATCAAACATCATAGATCTAACCCTAGATATTCTAGGGTTTCATCTTTCTGATTTCTTATGTCGTATCCAATTAATAGGGTTATCATGGATCCCCCTCTTTTCCTTTTTGTCTATCTTAATTGAGATCTTACCTCATAATTATCTTTTGATAAAGCTCTCTAACATATTCCACTAAATCATAATACTGATATTTCTTATGTGCTCTCACATGTTCTTAAATGTCTCAATTTTCAAGAAGATCCTATTTCTTTTTATCCTCAAGACCGAGCATCTAATGATGTCATCAATACTGACATCCCTTTATATATTTAGGTACGCATAAATAAGACATTGGTGAAGTGGGTTCTCATTGATAATGTTTTGGGATTAATATTTTTAATATTTATTTCTTGCATATTTTAGGTATTAATACTAAATATTTTTCTTCCTCTAATACTTGTATTTGTGGCTTTAATCGCATGCCTCATCATCCCTTAGGTCGAATCACATTAAACGTCACATTGGGCTCACACACTCTTCCCACAGTCTTTCATGTCATACCTAGCGATATTAGTTATAATTTTTACTATAACGCCCATGGATTCATTTTATGTATGCGGTGACATCTATTCTTCATGGGTGTCTAAGATATTCTCATCAAGGAACTACATACACCATTAAGGTTGATCCAATTAATTTTAAGTATTGTGATAATGTAAATCCTTAAGAATCCCCATTCCCTTGTGTACGACCTTGACAACCTTCTTACCAAGATTATGGAATAGGATATCAATATTTTTATAGCATGGTTTTACTGGTCAAGGTCTTGGATGTTATAGCCAAGATATTACCTAGCTTATTTTGCTTAAATCACAACTAACTAAAGAAGGTATTTGTTAATCTTTCCATCCCTTATGCAAACATGTTATGGCACCAATATTTCTTCATACATCACAAAATAATTTGTAAGAGGCATTTACCATATAATCTACAACTACTTTGCAATTATTCCGCCAGATCTTATTGATGATAGTGTCTCCCGCATATCCCCTTGTTTGATGAATTTTCTAATTAGGAATCTCTTCTCGAGTACCAGGCACCTATAAATATCTCCCTCCTTTCTTTTATAAGAATAGGTTTCCTCATACATTGTTTTCTCATGTGTATCCTAGAGAAGATAATCCTTTTGATACTTTACATGATTCTCCTCACATTATCCCAACAACTTCTTATATCAAAGATAGATCAAACCTACTTAATGATGAAAATACATCTTTCAACTTCGATATTAGTGATGACCCTCATTTGGTATTTCTCTCTATTTCCCTTAGTGACACAAAGTGAATTACAATGTAACAGGTCCTCTTAGATTTCCCTAGTTATTTTATTTGAAATTATAGTGATATTCTAGGAATCGACACATCTATCACTATGCATAATATTGTGTTGTATGTTAACGCTAAACCGGTCCAAACAATTTTGGAAAATGCATCCGTGCATGGACCTTTTAGTAAAAAAGGAAATTCAACGGCTTCTTGATGTTGGATTTATTCGTGTGGTGGATTATCCATAGGGGATGTCCAACATAGTGTACTGTGGCTAAACCTAATGGAGAAATACATTATTGTACTAATTTTCAGGACATCAATGAGGCTTGTCCAAAATACAATCTTCCTCTTCCTCACATTGATTTGATATTTTCATTTACTATTATATATGCATGCTTTCATTCATGGATGGTTTCGTAGGGTATAATCAAATAAAAATCAATCCTAAAGACCAAGAAAAGACTTATTTTACTACCCCCGAGGGCACCTTTTGTTACATTGTTATGTCTTTGGCTTAAATAATGCAGTGCCACATAACAACGAGATATAACATGTATCTTTCACAACTACATTCACAAGATTATTGAGGATTATGTTGATGATTTACTTGTTAAATCTACTACATGACAAAATCATGCCCATGACCTTCAATTAATATTTGAGCATTTGTGTCAATACAATGTTTGATTAAACCCACACAAGTGTGTTTTTGGTGTCACTTTTGGTAAGCTCCTTGGATATATAATTTCTCATCATGACATTGAGATTGACTCTAAGAAAATCTAATCCATTATTGATATGCCTCCTCCTCAGAACCTAAAGCAATTACGATCTCTTCAAGGAAATATTCAAGCTATTTTTGTTTCATACAACAATTTCCTAACAAAACTCAACCCTTCACACGATTGTTAAATAAATACACTATTATTTCTTGGGATGATGAATGTAAAAATCATTTAAGGATACCAAAAGGTATTTACTTGAACCACTTGGTCATCATACCACATATACTAGGTAGAACACTATTGATATATATATCTACTATGGAGCATGTTATTAGTGTTTTGTTTTCTCAATATGATGATAACAATCATGAGCTATTCATCTATTATATTAGACACTCTTTGTTTCCTTATGAGCTTAATTATACTCCAATCAAAAAATTATGTCTTGCACTAATCTTAATCACTAATAAATTATGCCACTATATGATTAACACTAAGGTGCATGTCTTTACTAAGGTAGATCCTTTATGCTATTTGTTATCTCGCACACACCTTTCAGGTTTCCTAGCATGGTGGGTAGGTAATAGTTAAAGGGTAGGTAATAGTTGACCATCTTGTTGAAGCACCACTATCCGATCCCTCACCAATTAACGGTGAGTTTTGTGACAAATTCATCACTTTTAACATTAACACAAGTTTGGATTGTATATTTCAATGGATCTCGGTGTGCCACAGGGGAAGGGGATGTCATTGTTTTTGTCACACCCCATGGGGAAACTATGCCCTTTTCTTACTAGTTAGGCTTCACATACACTAACAACATCACATAATATGAAGCACTCATCCTATAAATTTATACAACTAAAACTTTACAAATCCAACATATCCAAATTTTTGGTGATTTACAACTCATCATTCACTAGGTACAAGACATCTATAACACAAAGAAAGAATGTCGCATCCCTTAAAACACTCTAGTTAAGTTCTTATTATCAACATTTACTTCATACACTCTTGCTAATATCCCTCATAAGGATAATCAAGATGTTGATGTTATGACAAGTGTTGCCTCTCTACTACCCTTAGATATCACTAATGGTTATGCCACTTTTACTATTTGGTAATTACACAATGCATTTTTGATACATCGATGCAATTGACACTCTTCATATCTTAGCTTTTACATGCAACGCGGATCATCCTAAATGATTTACTCACATCTAAAACCACTTGTATAAGAAATAATTACCTAAAAATGCTTCTTCGTAAGAGGTCATCGTATACAACGCGAGGTCATTTGTTATGTCCTTATAGGAGGTTCCTTATTTAAATGATTATTCTATAGTCGTCTTCTACAGTTTTTGGGAACCGACGATGCCCAAATAGCTTTTTCACAATTACACGACAACGAATGCGAAGATCACTTTAGTGGTAAATCAATGTCCCAAAAGTTACTTAGACAAGGTTATTATTGGCCAACTATGGAACAATATTGTCATGAATATGACAAATGATGTGATCAATATAGGTGACATAGTAATATTAATCATGCACCATCTCACACATTGCAACCTATTGTTTCCCCATGGCCCTTTTCTATTTGGGGCTTCAATTTGATTGGTAAGGTTAACCCTGAATATGCATAGGGACATAAATTTATCATTACTACTATTGAATATTTCACTAAATGGTTGGAGGAAATACCTAGAAACCACCATTGTTGATGGTATTTGCAGATTTTTACTTGCACATATTATCACCCATTTTAGGATCCCCTCGGCCATTGTCACGAAATGGCTCATCTTGTAAGAACCACACTATTAATAAATTTTGATCTAAGTTTAAAATCAAACATAATTTTTCTACACCTTATTATTCTTAGGGTAATGTCCAAACCGAGGCTACTAACAAACACTTGTCAATTTTTACAAAAAAATTGATAACCATGGTATTGAATGGCATAATCAAATTGTATACGCTCTTTGGGCTTATCACACTAGCACTCACACACCTACTAATACTACACCATTCTCCTTGGTTTATGGGAATGAATTTGTTCTATTTTTAGAATTATAAATCCATTCACTTTGCGTATCACTCACATACATCATTAAAGACAATGATTACCATGAAAAATGTTTACACAAGTTAGAATTTCTTGACTCCAAATAGGTTCTCAAATGTTCCTACAATAAAATATTCCATACACATGAATTTTGGGTTGGTGACATAGTTCTCAAAGAAAATTAGAAAAACACTAACATTGAAGCAAAATTAAAAGGAAGATTTAAGCCTGATTGGTTAGGTCCCTACACTATTCTGAGTGATTAGGATCATGTTTCTATCATCTTGCCACTCTTAATGGTAGACCTCTTAAAATTCCTATGAACATTATGCACTAATGATAGTATTACACTTTAGTTTCATAAACCCTTTTCGTATATCATTAAATCATGGTTTTACTTGCACTTAAGTCACATTCTATGACACGTTCGAGGATTGGCACTCCATCATATTTGGAATTTGTTCTACCTCCTCATAATTTTCTCTTGGGTTAACTCTCATGGTATCCTCCCCATTACTTGATCATGCACTCTCTTTATAAGTTCAACTTGACTTTTGAGGGATTGGTTTTACACGAACCTTACTTTGCACACACATAGGGGGAAATTTTGCTTCCCATACTTAAAATGCATAATATCTATATATTCCTCTCCATGGGGAAATTTTTGAATCACCCTTTATTATCTTTGTAGATTAGGTTTTCATCTATGCCCTCAAAGAGGTCCTAAAATACAAAAACATTCAAATATTTGCAATAAAACAAAATCGGGACCTTTTTTTATAGCATACATTGTTTACACTTTACATTATACATGTTTTTATTCCTTTGGTTAGATAGATAGTATTTATTCTTTACACATGTGTTTTAACATGGTATATTAAACATGATGCAGGAAATTCACATAGTGGTACATGATAGTAGGTGTTGGTCTCCCCTTTTCCCTGAATGTTAACCTCTCGGGAAATATACGTATACATGTTATCTAGATGTGTTATATTTCCATTATAGTTCCTTTCTTTCCTCATTACGCTTGGTTACATATATATGTATTTGTTATCTTTTGGACTAACAAGACTAACACATGTGTTTTATGCAGTGGTTACAATTATCTCTAACTCTTTTTATATCATATGTTATGTGTACATTTGGATACACTTTATTTTCATACATGTTTTCTAGTTGTGTGTGTATGTTTGTTTTCTACTCGATTGCGGTCGAAGGGCCCTTTTGTCTTATGAAACCATGGGTATCCCATGCCTACAACATCATGCCTTATAAGTGGTTGTGCACATCTTATTTTCCAGCCTATGTGCCTTGATTGTTTTGCGACATCATGGGTGTCCCATGTTTATAGCATTTTTTCCTTTTATGTGACATAGCTTGATATGTTTGTACTTGTTCTACATTGTATGCATTTGTATTCTACTAATACATCATTTTCTATTGTAATTATTAGGGTTTTGTTGCATTCACATTGTTCTTGTTATCATGTTTCTTTTTCTTGTTTCTCTTGTTTTACGCCATGATTTCTACCATGTGCATCCCTCCTTACAAATATAGTTCTTCTGGTGGCCACCACATCATTTATTTTCAAGGTTATTTAAAGATTTGTAGATACTCATCTATGGGTATACATATTTTCTTTCGATCTACGTGCTCAAATTCTTCATTGCACATGCCCGAAAAGAGGGGGAAAACATCTGGGGTTTCATTCTACATTTCCTGTAGATACAGACTTTTTTTTTGGAAAAAACATATGTAAGGGTAGATAAAATGCCTCCGAATTGGACCCATGCCCGGGAATTTGGAAAATTCTATACAGGTTCAAGACCTTACAACTAACCCAAGAAAACCTTATGAGGGGGTAAAGTAATTACCAAAGATGATGAAGGGTAAATCCTTGAACTTTTCATAGAATGTGACTCAAGTGCAAGATAAACAATTGTGGTGATATGTGTCCAAAAAGGCTTATGCGGAGAACTAGAAATAATAGAGCATTGAGTAGAATGTGATGTGTTATACCTACGTGGTGGACTATAAGAATCAGAGCTCCTAGAAGACCTATGAGGAATTATGGACCAAGTCGAAAGCTATAAGATCTGCATAAATTTTTGTGAGAGTGTGAGACACTAGAGATAATGTGCATGAAATAAGGCCTAAGATGATATCTAGATGACCTAGAACTCTTTAATGTAACATGTTCCACTAAAATCCTATCATGAGACCTAGAAGTTTGTGAATTTGTATGTGAAACCAAAGGCATATTATGATACCTAAGAGGATTAATGTTATGTGAAGTGGTATGTGAAACAATAGACATGTCTATACATGCACTAAAAGCTGTAGAAGGATGAAGTATGCTAGGACATAAGTTACGAAAAGAATGCCTCGAATAGTGATAACTTGTTGATGACTAATAAACTTAATACTTTGATGAACAATGGATGGACCAGCCATAAGAGCATGTAGCCAAGGGAAAATAGATATAATATGTTAGTAGGAACAAACTTAGTAACCAAAAATGAGGTTTGAGTATCTTGATGGATCTGTTATCACCGAAAAATAACACCCTCGATTTGCTAGCATGCGTGAATGAGGAAATCAGTGTTTTTGGGAAAAATGGAATTATCTCTAGTTGTGGGACTATGACATTGAGATAATTCTCCAGAGAAGGTTGGTTCCTCTTACTAAACTAATGCTAAAACTACTCCTAATGCTGGAAATACCACTATCTAATCCTATCCTATGATTCCAATGGGACAGGGAGAGAGGAAAATGCATGCAAATCAATAAATCCTACACTAAGGGGTGATAGAACCAAGATAAGGGTGATTGGGACACTCTCTAATGAATTAAAATGGGAAGAAATGAATATAAAGAGGGTATATAGAACACCATAGTATAAAAACGCACATTCACATCACCATTTCCATTAAACATAGCCATTTAGAGTTTTCAAGAAACCATAAAAATGCAAAAAATACCTTCAACTGTAATGTAGAGGCAAAAGAATGCAATGAAACATAATTAAGGATTGATGAATAACCACAAAGCTTGATTTTATTACTTCATATGGTCACATAGTTCATTACATTGAGATGTAGAGGCATGAATTTCCTATAAAAATACCCAGAATGGAGGCTTGGAGCTCACAACAGCTTGTATAAGAATGGAGGAGCAACTAGATAATGTTCAACAACTTTAAAATGAGCTCTCCATTACAATATATAGAAGAGAGAAAGACAAAGAGAATAGGGTAATCTCGAAATCTGGGCTTCACCCACCAACAAAATTCATTAAATGGTTTTAAATCATCATAGGAACCCCTACAAATCCATCCCTTCATTATACCATAGCTTGCTAGAGAAGAAAAATGTTTCATGCTTCATTAATGCCTTCATTATTCACCTAGAAGTGCATTTTAAATCGGGAATTTTTTTAGCTATCTATTCACAAAATTCATCTACTTTCCCTATTTTATAATTTCTAAGTGGAAGAATTAGAAATACAATTCCAAAAATCAATTTTTATAAAAATGGTGGTTGGTAGGGTGAGTTATGGCACTCCAAATTGGGGGATCCCCTTCGTATCGGCTTTAATCTCTCATTACAGGCTCGGTGAGCTACTAATGCACATCCCGACACCACCCCATTCATCTCTTAACGCCGCCCAAGTCGGATCTATTACCTCCCGCCTTGTGTTAGATAAGCGCCCCTTTTCTCTTGTCCCAAGCTTGTTGGCGGGCTTGTCACCTCCATCGACCCCGTATTACATTGGCTCACCTTATAAATATATCAGGTTTGTGAGGAACTCGAGCCCCACAGGAACCTATTCCTCCTTAGGACTTGAGTGCCCAATCTTCCCAATGTGGCCACAGCGTGCCTCTCAATCCCCTTGTCATTGTCATTTTGCATTGCGCCCCCCCCAACCGGCTCGTGTTCCACTTGTGTCACTAAGGACCTCATTGGCTGACATACCCGCACATCATGTATTGTGACAAAGTGAAAAATTCAAGCTCACAAAGAACTCACATCTTCATGACCCAAGTTCCTTTTGGGCCCTACGAGCCCACAATCCCTTACGTGGCCACATACAACTCATCACGGCCCACTGACTCACTCAGCAAGTTCTCCACTTCGCACCCCAGTGATCTTCCTTCTTCATTACATGAATTTCTTTGCAGCTCATTGACTAGCTTGATGAGCTCATTCCTGATTTAGCTAGTCCAATTACTCCATGCTTGCATCCCAATAACTCTAAGCTCGGCCTACTTCGTCAAGCCACTCGGCTATGTAGTGACCAAATTTCCGTGAACTTCCCGCAACTCGTCCACTCACCCCCCCTAGAACTAGCTCACTCCTCAGCCCCAACTCGGTGAGCTCATGACCAACTCGCCCATGGGCTCACCGAGTCCTTTTTCACTCCCCATTAATTCTTTAATTTCTCGAATTTCTCTCCTAATTGTTTGTAATTTCCTCAAACCATGGGGTGGAGAAGTAGAGTATAACACTCAAAAAACCATTTTTCCAATGTACCCACTTTATCCATTTTTCCATTAAGTGTGGGTTTTGAAGCCTAATCCCTCACCTCGGTCAATTGCTCGGGTCCAAGTTCGAAATTTTCCATTCTTACCAGGATAAAATGGATAACAATTTTGTGACTCAACGGGGCTACCTACCTTTCAAGTGAGCTAATCGGTGGCCTTGAAGCATCCATTGAGCATGGAGTCAACCCGGAAAATGTTACATCCGATCCGGAACTTAATACTCGCCCTAATTCACTTGAAGCATTGTTTGGACCTTGGAGTTGATATGTTTCTTTCTTTAGTTGACCAATCACATTACAAAAAATATTCGAGTAAGGTTTTATGTGAGTGGAAAATTGTCTTGAATCTTGAAATTCACCCTCTTCCTCCCGTGATCCAATCTAAAACTAGATCTTTCACCCCTGAACCTTCTGGAACACGTCTAGAGTTGAAGATGACTGGAATCACTTTAGTTACTCAAAATTTCATGATATTTTCCATTGAACAAGATCCAATTAGTGTGTAAAACTGATTTGAGGTTGATCTTCTACTCAAAACAAAAGAGAACCTTGAAGAAACTTGAGGAGGGATGCCCACTAGGAATTAGAACATGCAAGGTACCATAAAACACACTCTCTAAAATACATCCGACTACCCATGAAACTAATTTTTGATCAAAGAGGAGCTAGTAGAAGTCCACAATGCAACTGATCTAGAGAGACAAGAAAATGAGAAAACTGAAACTATCTCTAAATCTAATTTTTTAGTTGCTCTGCATTTGAAAATCCCTGAAGATGACAACTATTTTATGACACTTTGAACTTCTTCCCACAACACCTTCATCTGTAATCATGTTAAAAAAATTATAACAAGACCATCTAGAAGCAATAGAACTTGTACAAATCACTTAGGGAAGGGAAACCTACTCTACTAACATAACAATGTGTTGAAATCACTTAGGGGAATTATAAATCTACACTACTATGTACAAAGATGAGATTTTACTTCAATAGCAATGCTTTAGGTAGATTATATTGGCTGGAATCTGTAGTTATTCTTCATCCATCTTTGGTAAGCTGGAAAGCATTGTTACTCTTGCATCCTAAGATCATGTAGGTACCACTCCATATAGCATCAAACTTGGAATGTTTACCTAGTTTAGCTCTGTCAGCATCCCACTTTAGAACCAAATCTCCCTCTTGGAATTTTTTGGCTTTAGCTTTCTTTTCAAAGGACCTCTTGATCAAGGCCTGATCCTTTTCCATGGTTTGCATTTCTTTCTCCTTAGCTCCTCCAACTCCATGAGTTCAACATATCTAACTTTCATGGCTCCAAACTCAGATAACTCCAGTTGCTTGAGAAGCTCCAATGTTGGAAATTCAAGGGATATGGGAATCCTATCTTCTTTTCCATAGACTAGCTTGTAGGGAGAGTTGTCAATTGATCTCTTGGGTGTGATCCTATTAGCCCAAAAATTTGATTTTAGTTTGGTGTGCCAAGTCCTTTGGTTCTCATCCAAAGTCCTCCTTAAGATCCTCAAGAGATTTTTGTTTGTGGATTCAAATTGACCATTACCCTAGGGGTAATAGTTTGATGAATTTCTCATATATATCCCATTCTTAACATCCCAATCAACAAATTTGGTGCCAAATAATGTTAGATGATTGTCAGATATAATAGTGGACGAGACACCAATCTTGGTTACAATTCCCTCATAGAAATCCAGTATACTACGCTCATTTGGTTCCTTAAGTGCCTCTCGCTTGATCCACTTGGTGAAGTATTCGGTTGTTGTGAGAATCAAATTATGGCCTTGGCTTGAGTTTGGATTGATTACCCCAATGAAATCTAATCCCCACCACATGAATGGTTGATCAACTGATATTGGATGGAGAGGAAATGTTGTCATCTTTTCCTTGCCTATGAAAAATACACATTTATTGCACTTCTTGATCCATGCATAATATTCGTTGAATAGAGTTGGTCAATAGTAACTAGTCTTCATGATCTTGAGGGATGTTACCCTTGGAGAAAAGTGGTCTCTAGCTTCCCCATCATGGAACTCATGTAACACTTTCTCAATTTGATTAGTTCCAATGCACCTCAAAAGAACTCCATTTACATATTTCTTAAACAAGATACCATCAATAAGAAAATATGGAATGGATTGGAGTCTAAAATACCTCATTTTGGCTTTGCTCAATCCTTGAGGGTATTGACCTGTTTGAAGGAATTGGATAATATCCCGAGTACAACAAGGAGTGGGCATAGCATCAGCTATTTTTTCTTCATTTTCTTGGAGCACTAGAACAACCTCTTGTTCATCTTTTGACTTTGCATGTTGATTTAAAGCAAGCTACTCACACAAGCCTTTACCTCATACTAGTTTAATTACCTTAATATCTATATCATATTCCATGATGTGGGTGATCCAACTAGCCCTTTTCATTTAAATAATTTTTCAGGAGGAAATCCTTCACATTGGCATGAGAAACTAGCAAGTGGATTTTGTTGTTTGAAACCATATGCCTAAATTTCTTTAAGCTCCTTACAACAACAAGAACGTGTTTCGAATGAATGAATACCTCGCCTCGTAGTCCTCAGATTCTTACTAAATAATCCAACAGCTACTCAAATTCTTCCTTATTTAGTTGCACCAAGATTGCAGTATATGGTGCCCAAGCCACCAAAAGCATAGAGAATGAAGTCCTTAGAGAAGTCGGATTGATGAGAGTTGGAGCTTGTTATATTTCTTGCTTGATAGCTTTGAAAATCTCTTTTCCTCGGCTTTCCATTTAAATTTCATGTTGTTTTTCAGCATCATCTTCAATGGTTTGACAAGATTGGCGAAAATCAAGCACAAACCTTCCGATGAATTTTATCCTTCCCAACAAGCTTTGGAGAGATTTCTTGTGACTTGGCAAAGGCAATCCTGCAGAATAGATTCAACTCTCTTAGGTTCAATGGTTAATCCATATTTGAAATAATGTGACCCAAGAGCTTACCCTCATCTTCCA
Source organism: Taxus wallichiana var. yunnanensis (assembly GCA_018340775.1). Lineage (NCBI taxonomy): Eukaryota > Viridiplantae > Streptophyta > Pinopsida > Cupressales > Taxaceae > Taxus > Taxus wallichiana. The sequence continues at coordinate 344,248,323 of CM031239.1, forward strand.
AGAATATGCATTTTTAGGATTCACATACACTCCAAAATGTCTCGCATCTCTCAAACACTTACCCGAGATGGGATAGGTGATCAACGATGTTCTTGGAAAACATTGTAATGTCATCAAGGTACATGAGAGCCATCTTTTTAATTATCCCCTTGAATTTTGTGTCCATGGCTCTGTTAGAATTCGAGGATTTAAAAATTTATAGATTAATTCAACATTAATGTTAAACATTAATACATTATATAATGTTATCACAAATATTTAAATAAACATTACTTCATCACATAAGTAAATAAAGAAATACTTACAGGAAATAAATAACACAGTGACACATTTTTATAGTGGAAAACCCTAATAAGGTAAAAACCACTTTGAAAATAACCTTTTACTTCAAAGATCTTATTTTACTTCTAGTAATATCACCTCCACCTTTGAAACCCTAATTATCAAGGGTAAAACCAAATCACTTTATTTACACACCTTTGATATATTTCCGAATATATCAAATGAGGACCTAAATTCCTTTTTATATAAGGTGATCGGTTATGTCTCCCGACCCACATTTTCAACCTAAAATGGTTGACACATATACCTAGGTTAGTGTATTTAATAAATAGAAACATAAATGGTTCACATTATTAGATACTTACCTAATGTATATTACTTAGGTATGAATATTTAATAATAGAAAATTAATTGATATTATTAAATATTTAACCTATATAATAGCGATGGACCCATATTAATTAAGGGGTGGTCAACCCACTTAATCATTATGTTCTAACACTCCCCTTAATGTTAAGTTGGATCTCATATGCCAATAGATTACCCGCCCATGGTACACTAGGGGTTTACAATCCTTAAACTATAAATATTTTAGGCTAGCATATGGGTTGAACTGATTATAACACCTTCATCATACTCAAGTTATCTTTTCATACAAAAGGATTTGGAATCACAAAGATCATCCCATGATCAAGTGGCTAAGTATGATTTGTGAGTTTTACATGTTCTCACAAGTTCTCATAAAAGGTTACTAAACCCAAGCATATAGGATCCTTTTATAACCAAGGACCTCCTTTACAATATGCTTGCACTAGATGTTTACTAGTAAACTCAATAGCACTAAAGAGTTTATTGAAGACCGCCTTTAAGGTCTTTCTACACTTCTTTCTAAAAAAGAAGCCAAGGAGGTATACACATGCTTGAAGGTCTTTTTACACTTTCCCAAAGGTCTTTATACATTTTCCGAAGGTATTTTACATTTTCATTTTTATTTTACAAATACCAAGTTCCATTAGGAGGTGACATTGTCATGCACACTCCCCCTCAATGGAAACTCCGAAAAATCCAAGTTTTTCATGAAAGTGACAAAACTTTGTAGCACTTAGGGGCTTTGTGAAGATGTCAAGCAACCTGCTCTTCAATCGGCATGAACTTGATATCTATCTCACCACTTAGCACCTTCTCACGGATGAAGTGTATATGTATCTTAATGTGCTTCATCCTTTGATGTTGTATTGGATTATGTGTAATATTTATGGTGCTCTGGTTATCATAGAAAAAAGGAACACTACATGGATCCTCCATCTTTATTTTATCGAACAACCTCTTCAGCCATAGAGCCTCTTTTGTAGCTTTCATTGCACTTTTATACTTTGCTTTAGTTGAAGAGATAGAAACAGTTGGTTGATTTTGTTGCACCAAGTAATGGAACCTACACCAAATTTAAACGCATAACCAAAATTAGATTTTCTATCCAATACATCACCAACATGATTAGAATCACAAAATCCATACAAGTTAGCATTTTCATTCTTAGTATAATGCAACCCATAATTGATTGTTCCCTTAATATATCTAAGAATTCTTTTTGTAAGATTCCAATTATCTCTATAAGTTTCTTGCATAAACCTTGAAGTAATTCCTACTGCATAGGAAATATTTGGTCTAGTTATAGTTAGATAAATCAAACTACCAACTACTTTGCCTATATAAAGTAGGATCAGCTTTTTCACATGCAAGTTTAGGATCAAGTTTTAGTCCAACTTCCATAGGAGTAGAAATTGGTTTACAATCAATCATGTTAAACTTTTTCAGTACATTGGTTGCATATTGTGCTTGAGAAACAATAATAGAATGCTTATCTTGAAATACAACCATGCCAAGAAAATGATGTAAGAGACCTAAATCAGTCATTTCAAAGTACTGTTTCAATTTTTCTTTAATTCTATGAATTAAAGTAGGACTATCACCAGTCATAAGCAAATCATCAACATATATACATACAATGATAATATGAGAGCCTTCTTGCTTAATGAATAGATCATTATCAAAAGAACAATTAACAAAACCTAACTATTTAAAGAAGGAATTAATTTTTGCATACCAAGATCTAGGAGCTTGCTTTAAACCATACAAGGATTTTTTCAACTTACAAACATATTTTTCTTTACCAAGTTCTTCAAACTCTTTAGGTTGATACATGTAAAGTTATTATTTTAAATCACTATTCAAAAAGGCATTTTTCACATCCATTTGGTGGATTTCCCACCCAAACTGAGAAGCAATAGCAAAGAAGGCCTTAACAATACTCATTTTAGCTACAGGAGCAAAAGTCTAAACATGATCAATACCATGTTTATAAGTGAAACCTCTAGCAACAAGCCTAGCTTTATGTTTGTCAATACTACCATCAGCATTATATTTTACTTTGAATAACCATCTAGACCCTATTGTGTTGGTTGAGTGGGTTGGTCGTGTAGGTTGGACATGACGGAATTGCCTCTAGGGTTGGCTAGACAAGCTGGTTGGGTGGGTTGGTTAGGAAGGTTGGACGAGATAGCTTGGCCTCGGGGGTTGGTTGGACAAGTTAGATGGGAGGGTGTGGTGGGAAGGTTGGTCGGGTGGTTTGATGGGCATGTTGACCATCCATCTCTATCATCCAACCCTTAGCCACCCAACCCCTTATCCATCTAACCCCCTTGGTTGTCCAACCCCTTAGCCTTCCAACCCTTTAGCTGCCCAACCCCTCAAGCTTCAGCCTCCCAAACCCTTACTCATCCAACTCTTTAGCCATCCAACCTAGTAACCATCCATACATCCACCGTGGGTTGGGTGGCCTACATATCTAACCAATAGTTTTCGTCACGTTCCCCTTAAACCACTGAAACCCCTATATATACCCCTACACCATTCATTTCTTCACTTTTCCACGAACATTTCCAACGCTCTGAGCTCTCCATTCTTTGAAGTTCTCCCAAATTTCAACAATGGCAAGCACCTGCTCCTACACCCAAATTCCAATACAAAAACCTTTTTGTTCCCACAGATTGTAGCTCTACTAAAACTAAAAGATGCACAAAAGGAATGGCTGGAAAAAACCCAATTTATTAGGCTTGTCAACATGCCCCAATTCGATACTGATACTTCCATCCTTGATTACCTTCTCACCTCTTACAACAGAATGAGGGACAATTTTTGTTCTCCTCATGCATCCGAGTCATCGCCAAATTTCTTTCAAAATTGAGCCCATAGACGTACATTGGTTAACTGGGTTACCATTCGAAAACAAGTCACCCGTTACTACAAAGGTTGTCCTTATAGATGAAGACAAAAAAATTGGAGTCTCATTACAATGTGCAGGTTGATGGTAAGTTTATTATTTTCAAATGATTTTTTTCTTAACATTACTCGACCACCCAAGCCTCTAACATTTATTGTCTGTTATTGCAACTCCTCTTAATTGTTCAACAAGAGGCCTTCTTCTACAGGGTATTACAAGCCAATTATTTCTTGCAGTTGCATCACTTTTTTAGGCCAGGATTATATTACAGGCAGATCTGTAGACATTTTGTATTGGGTAGTTCAATATTTATTATGCAGACACTAGTAGGTCAATAATTTGATTGGTGCACATATTTGTCCAACCGAATAAAAATAGATGTCTCCCGCACCCGCAATGCATCTGATAAATCCAAGATTGTATTCTCTTGTTACAATTATATTCTTTCTTTATATCAAGAAGCTTTCTACGAACTGCAGCAAGAAAAAATTCTGACTGTAATTAATGATAAAATTATTTTTCTCAATCTTGAAGAACAACAAGTAACATTTACTTTTACATTTTTCTTGTTATAATGATTTATTATTCAATATTTTTCAATAAAATAATAATTGTAAGATTTTCTTTCGCAGAGAAGAATTATAATTACAACATCTCATAAGGAGACAATTGTTCAAGTTAAATCCCCTCCATAGGTCTCTGCAGATTCTAACATGGATTCAGGAGAATCAACACCAATTCAAGTTCCTCGTCAAAATCGACCTAGGGGGTCGGTATGTGCATCACGACTACCATCACATTTAACTACAGGTATGAAGTTTTATTTTTATATAATTATGAACTAATTCAAAAAGTATAGATTATGTAAGTAGTACTATTTTTAATATTTCTACTCTTCTTTTCTACATTTATTGTATTCAGAAACTATTGAAACTAGTGAGGAAGATCAAACTCATTCTAATGGTCAAGATCGAAATGTCACGTTTGCATCTCCAAACATGCAAGGTAAATTGTAATATTTAATATTTAGCATGTTTTGTTTCGTTACAATTTTTTAGCATTTACAAGGCCTAACCCTATAATGATAATTTTCTAACAATTTTTTGTTTGCTTCTTGCATGTAATAGGGATTATAAGCACATTCCATTTGCAAGGAGGCCACCAATACTGCCAACACATTCGGTCCAAAAAAAAAATCTTCAGCAAGAATATACGATTTCCTACAGAGTTAGTTGGAATAGTTCATCCTATAACCACATAATTTCCTTGACTCTCACTAAGTGGTGTTTTAAGTGTAACAATCACACAACTTTTCAACAACATCAGCCTTGACGAGGAGTATTTGGGATTCGATAGTGGTGAGGCAGACAAGGGTAACTATTTTGACACCCATGATATGATTCAGTCTACTCCGCCTCCATCTCAACCACAACAAAATGTACATGAAGTACAGGACACTGACTCTCCTCATCCTATAAGAAAAGCTCCAAAAACAGATGATGAAAAGACACATTTTATATTATAAAATATGATATCAAATAATATGGGAGCAATAATTCAAGAAGTTGTAATGTCTGATGTGGATTTTGTGTGGTCTTGGGAGAGGAGAGCTAAAATTTTGATAAAATAAATAAATACATGATACCATAATCAAGCTCAAAGGCATTCATTGTTCACTTCCGTAGAGAGCCAATTGGCAAGGTGGGACGTTTTTATAAACAAAGCTCAGTCATGGACAATTTCATACATTAATGATTAGATTGATGATATTATAGACATAATGTTAAACAGGTTAGAGAATCTAAATGTTGAAGCACAAGCTTACTATAACAAATGGGCTAAAGATAAGACAAATGTTTTAATAGAAATGCAAAAAAAGAAAAATTTGTGGTGAGTGGGCTTTTACATGTAAAATCCTAATATTATAAGTGTTGCAATATATTTTTTCAACTTATCTAATAGACTAAAAAAATTATATTTCTGTTTTGTAGGAAAAATATGAAAATTTAAAGACAGAAGCAATTGTATTTGAAGCACATTTGAAGAATGCCTGCAAAATCCTAAATTCATTTGTACAGTTGAAGGAAAAACTCATAGTATTAAATAAACAAAATAATACATTGAGAAGGATAATCAAGGAGCATAAGATGGATCCAGAAGTCTTACTGAAGGAAAAAGACAGACGCAAATGCAACACTTTTGTCAGCAGGAGATGTAGTGAGGGAGGAGTAGAATATTCTTGAAAATATCAATACCGCAGCATGAGATTTGCAGGCATCAGGAGTTATAACAGATAGCTCTATACATACAAAGCATATTCCTTTGCCTCTTACACAAGAAAAAGATCAAGCTTCTCCTGCAACATAAAAATTCAATATGTTAGTTAAGTTCACCATGTGACAGGTGTGTTGTTACAATTTCGAAATTGGGGTAGGAATTAAAAGATGGTTAGCCCTTTTTTGCTTTTTATTCTGTGTGGCATACGTAAGGAAAACTATGATTCAGAATCATAGGCAGAAAAGAGGATTCCCTCATAATGTGTCCTTATATGACAGAACTTGTCTGGAAGCTTTGAAATGTTATGTACAACCCCCTTTTTGGAATTGTATTGGCTGAAAATGCTTTATGAATTGATACTTTTCTTCATAAAGTAATCCGCCACATGAGAGAACGATTTCAAGAGTACTTTGGAATTGTAACTATATTTATTGTTAATGGATTTCTACATAATACAAATGATGTTTATGTTTCTTTGTTTACGTAAATGTTGCTTAAATTTTCATGATTTTGTTTGTTTAAAATATTTACGTTTTTTATTTCTTGCAGATGTAAAAAATCAATTAATAGATATAAAAGACAAATATGTCCTTATTTCATCGAAAACCAAATATAAAAAACAAATGGGATACAAGAAAATGATAGTGAAAATGTTCCAATGGCAATGGATCAAATAAAGACAAATATAATATTGCATTTATTGAAAGTTGTAATCTCTATATGAAATACATCAATACTTATTACATCAAATTATTGTAAATAGTCTCAATAATGTATAGAAGAAATGAAATCTATGTGAATTCGAACAATCCTGGAGCAACACTTTCATTAGTGTATTGGAAATCAAATGTAGCTTGAGTTGTGGATGTGTCTTGACCCCAGGTCAAGAAGAATATTACTAACTCCTCTTCTTTCTACTAGTGAATTCCATAATGTGAGTTATATATCATAAGGAAAAGACTTCACTCGAGTAATGTGATACATACAACCTTAGACAACTTTCTAGATTCCTATCCAATCTATTTCAAACTTTTGACTTTAAAAAGGAAAGTGGACTAAAACCCTCTCATCTTCCACAAAACCTAGAATCATTGTTTGACAGAGTCCATGCAGCATAATATACTCGCTCAAATCTTCACTTAGAATACTCCGACGATCCTCTAGAGACGGAGTCGATAGAGGAGGAACAAATATCCTTCCAAATCCTTTTCATCTTGTGGGTTTTGTATAATTTGAACTTGTCGTATCATAGTATGAGCATAATCCATTGACTAGGAACTAAGAATTTTCTTTATAAAATACCTTCTACAGAAACTTCGTTTATCTCTTCAGTCTTATAGAAATGGTCAGTTAGATCACTCATGTTTTTGACAAATATATGTATAATATTTTCCGCCGAGACAAATTCCAAAACTGCAAATTTACAACTCCCATTGCTTCAAGTATTTTATCATTTTTGAATCTTTCCGGATCTCTTTAGCTAAAGATTCAAAGATCTTTCTCAATTTATTCCTAGTTTCTAATAATACTACATCATATAAATTTTGTGTCACTCTTACTTCTTCCATTTCTGAGGCATCCATATCAACTCTTTTTTGGAACGTATGAAGTGGAATCTCTTTTCCATGTGTTGTTATACACAAATGATCATGTATATTGTATTTTAAGAAGCACTGGGATTTTTCAAGTCTTTCAATGAATTCTAGTTGTCAAAAGCAACACCTTGAAAACTCCCATCAGAAATATATAAACTTTCAAGACTCCAGCACACACGTCTTTTGAGTTTTATGAAGTTTGTTATATAGAAAGAACGAACTAGTGCATGCTTCGTTAAAATATTAAGCTCCCTCAACATGGGAAAAATACCGCAGAGTGTGAGTAAATTTTATGTATGTTAGATGACACAATAGATTTTTAGCTTTATCTATATACCCGTGGTATTTATACATAAATCCTATCAATGAAGGATATTCATCAAATATTATACAGGTAGGTTCATACATAGATATCCATTTGGTATCTACATCTTTGAGATGTTTTTTCCCTCTTTCAGTCCAATTGCAAATTTCTGAAATTCTAAAAATCTCTTTGGATTGCTAGAATAATAAGAATGCAAATCACGTATCAATTCCTCCACTTTAAATACATTTTCAAATGTGCTCACAATTTTGTAATCCAGATTCATTCTGTGAGCCATGCAATGGATAATAATCATATAAAGAGTAACAGTTGTCTGAATTCAAACGCATAAACCATTTTTGGCTCCCGGCATTACATTTGCACCATCAATTCCGACACAAACTAATTTTTTTGCAATGGAAAATTCATCCATTCCGGTGATATCCTTCAAATTTGAGACCGCCAATTTATAAATATTTTTAATTGCAATTCTCAGTCATTTTATGAATTTCTAAGAGGTGTGGAGTTCTTATTTCATTAGCAAATGTGTAAACATGAATACAAATCCATGAAGTATTATCCACTACAAGTAACCTCATCTATTGAAAGGGAAATATACTTTTCCTTTTGAACACATTATTTCAGATCCTCCTTTTCTACCAGTGATAGACATTTTACAATTTCCCAGTCATTGGTATCTGACCAATGAGATTGAGGAACATTCTATAGACCAATAACCTGATACAGAATTTTATTTTCTCCAAAATCGACATGGGTCTTCCCCTTTTCAATATATGGAATACGGTAGCAAACTAAATACTTTTGTATGCATTTTTTCCTCCATAGCTTTGCTCAATCTTACTACTATGGTGCCACCTTTTTCATTTAGATTTTTCATACGCTTTTGTTCCTTTTCATATTCTTCTGTGTATTTAACATGTAGAAACTCTTTTGCATCTTTCCATTTATGTGTTCTAACTATGTTGCCATCATTTTACTTTTGGGAAATGTATATTTTCCCACAATGTTTTTCAATTGTTTCCAATTTAAGCTGCATCGTATGATCCTTCACCTGTTTCCAACTACATATTTTGCATCGAAATTGTGTTGGAACATCATTACCATTTTTAGTGTACAGTTCAATAAACGGATATTTTGTAGCCCATTTGAACTAGAATTTCCTTCTAATTGTCTAGTTTGTCATCTTTCTTCTGACATTTTTTTCTTTTTTTTTTGGGTTCAACTTATGCATTTGGGCTCTCAAAGCAGAAATATCTTGATTCTTATGTCTCTTTTTGATAAATAGACCTTGGAGTAGAAGCTTCCTCTGCTAGTGTACCATGAGAATTTGATGAATTTTCTGTTAGGAATTAGAGAACAAATACGTAGAAACAATTCCTCAAACCACAAAGAAGAGACGAAACTATATAGCGAGAATTATACTTGCAGAAATGTAATAGCATAAATAAATAATGTACAAAAGAAGACAAGAAAATATTTAACGTGGTTCACCCAATGTGGGCTACATCCACCAAGAACTTGCTCATATTTTATTATCAACAAGAGTAAAACAACTCTCACAGTCTTCTCTTAGTTATGAACTCACAACAGAATTCCAAAGATGCTAAACCACAATTGACACCCAATTGCTTAACCTTGATCACCTCTTGATCATTAAGACTCAAGACCTCTTGAACACTCAAGATATCTTCAAGATACCCTAACACCTCTATTTATAGGATTACAATCCTTTTAAGAAGTCCTAAAGCCAACCCTAGAAGTTTGAAAGTCACAATCTTTTAACTTCCCACAAACCGGAAAAAGCAATCCAGACGTTAACGTTAACAAAGCAATAAACACGGTGACCGCACAGCAACATCACAGTAGATGACTATAGAATGCTCCTAAAGTCTCCAAACTTAACTATTTGAGCTCCAACACTTCAACATTGATTCAAGAAGACCAAAAATAGGCTCCACACCCCAACAATCTCCCACTTGGAGACTATTTCCATTGAGCAAAGTTCTTAACCCTTCATTATCAACCATGAAGGCCAATCAAAGTTGAACACAACTTCAACTTCTCCCTTGTGACCGCCTTGGTCATCATATCCATAGGATTCTGACTGGTATGAATCTTTTCCAGCTTCAACTTATCTTCTTCCAAAGTTGTCCTGATGAAATGATATCTCAGTTGAATGTGCTTTGTCCTAGAGTGGAAAGCGGAGTTCTTCACCAAATGAATAGCGCTCTGACTATCACTGTGTAGTCTCCCAACTTCTTTCTTATGACCCAACTCATCAAGTAATTGCTATAGCCAAATCATCTCTTTACTTGCCTCTATGATAGCAACATACTCAGCCTCAGTGGTTAACAAAGCCACAACCTTTTGTAACCATGAAATCCAACTCACTACTATATCACCAACCGTAAATACATAACTGTTGTGCTCCTCCTGTTGTCCAAATCTCCTACCATGTCTGAATCTACATATCCACGTAATGTAGTGTCTGATCCACCAAAACACAATGTTTCTCCCATGGTCCCTCTCAAATACCGAAGGATCCACTTTATTTCCTGTCAATGCTCTCTACCTGGATCACTCATAAACCTACTCATTACTCCCACTGCATGGGCAATGTCAGGCCTAGTGCATACCATAGCATACATCAAGCTACCAACTGCTGATGAGTATGGTACCCTAGACATCTGGATTCTATCCTCCTCAGTCTTGGGACTCTTCTCCTTTGATAATTTAAAGTGACCTGCCAAAGGAGTACCAACCGGTTTAGCATCCCACAGACTAAACCTCTCTAAGACCTTTATGTACTCTTCTTGAGATAATACCAACTTCATCTCCTTCATGTTTACGAGTTATTCTCATACCAAGGATTTTTTTTGCTGCCCCCAAATCCTTCATAGGAAAGGATTCACCTAGCTGCTTCTTAAGTGCCTTTATTTCCTACATGTTCTTCCCTGCAACAAGTATATCATCTACATACAGCACGAATAATATAACTACCATCAAGAAACTTCTTGATGTACATGCAATGGTTCGAGTACACACTGGAGTAACCCTACTCCTATATAAAATTGTCAAACTTCATGTACCACTACCGTGGAGCTTAGCTCGAGCCATACAGCTCTTCTTCAAATTGCAGACTAAACTCTCCTTCCCTTTGACCTCATAACCCCGTGGTTTCCACATGTAAAATTCCTCCTCTAACTCACCATGAATGAATGCGGTCTTCACATCCAACCATTATAAGTGCGAGTCTCTCTACCGCAACTAAACCAAGAAACGATCCTAATATAAGTCATTTTAACAACCGGAGAAAAATTTCATCAAATTCTATACCATTCTTCTATAAAAATCCTTTGACCACCAACCGTGGGCCTTGTATCGTTTCCTACCTCCATCTTCCTCTTTGATTCTATACACCCACTTATTTTGCAATGCTCTCTGGCCTCGGGTAGCTCCACCAGATCCCAAGTCTAGTTTTCCATAAGAGATCTATGCTCTTCATCCATGGCCTACTCCCACTTCTTCTTGGCATCCACCTACACTGCTTCCTCAAAGCACTATGGCTCTCCACTGTTAGTGAGTAATAAATAATTCAAAGATGGAGTAAATCATTTAGGTTCCCTTCTTACCCTAGAAGACCTTCTCACCTCAGGAGTTTGGGGTTCCTAATGAGTAGGTACCTAAACTGGTTGTGTTGGAACATGTTGTACCTGAACCAGCCCCTTGGACACCTTGTTGTCTCGCAATGTCCTCTAACACTATGTATTCTTTCTTTGATTCCTCTTTCTATTCCTGTAACTGATCTTTATACATGACTTTTTCATTAAAGATAATATCTCTAGACCAAAATATTTTCTTGTCTTTAAGACTCCAAACATGGAAACCAAAGTCATCTTCACCATATCCAACAAAGGTGCATTTCTCAAAATTAGCCTCTAACTTGGTCCTATCATCTTTATCAATGTGAACAAATACCTCACATCCAAATACTCTAAGAAATGAGTAATCAATTTTCTTACTGACCAAGCCTCCTCAGGTATACATCCATCCAAGGCCATAGAGGGTCCTCTGTTAATTAAATAAATAGTTGTGCTTACCGCTTCCGCCCAAAACATGAGTGGCAGCCCCGCATGTAACCTCATACACCTAACACGCTCCATGATTGTCATGTTCATTCTCTTTGACACTCCATTTTCCTGTGGAGTATTTGGAACCATTCTTCACTGCGGATCCCATTTACCGAATAGTAATCAAGAAATTCATTGCTGCAATATTCCCCTCCATTATCCAACCTAAGACATTTCAACTTGAGACTGTTTCATTCTCAACCAAGGCTTTCCATCTTTTGAAAGTTTCAAACACATCAAATTTCTTTCTAATGTAATATACCCAAAATTTTCTAGTTGCATCATCAATGAAAGTGACATAATAACATGAACCACCAATAGAGTTTACCTTAGCTGGCCCCCATACATTTGTATGCACTAACTCCAACTTACCCTCCTTCCTAGTAGGTCTAACCTTGAGGAATCTCACCCGCTTCTGTTTCCCATAAACACAGTCCTCACAGAAGTCCAAATCTAACTCCTTTAATCTGGGTAACATGTCCTTTATAATCTGCATGCCCTTATGACTCATATGACTGAGTCTCTAGTGCCACAAAGTTACATCTCCATCTATAGCAACTAAATTACAATAATCAGCACCACTGGTTAAATACAAAGTACCAGTTTTCTTACCTCTTGCAACCACAAGAGCTCCCTTGGTAACCTTCTAAGAATCCGCTATAAAACTGACCGTACATCCATCGTTACCTAGCTAACCCATTGATATCAAGTTCCACCTCAACTTAGGCACATGCCTGACATCTTTAAGTAGCCATGTGTTCTCATTCTACATTTTTACCTGAACACAACTTTTCCCTATTATTCTGCATGGTTCATCATCACCAAGATATACATGTCCAAAATCTCCTTGAAAAAAATCAGTAAAGTAATGTCTATGTGGGGTGGAATGGAAAGAAGCCCCTGAATCTAACACCCAAGACTCAGAATATTATCTAAAGAAAGAATTAAGGCATCCTGACAAACATCACCTACTGCCACATTTACCTCTTTAGTTTCCTCCTTGTTCTTCTTATCCCAAAGAGCCCAGCAATCTTTCTTAGCATGACCAACCTTCCCACAGTGCCAACATTCTAACTTACTCTTGGAATTTGACCTTCCATGATTATTTGACTTCCCATGGTTACCTTTCCCTTTGTTCTTTTGTCTCCCTCTGCTCTCCATTGTCAAAGCATTTCCAGAAGTAGAAGAATCTTGGTGCTCTTCCTTCACATTTCCTCGCTTAGGATCACACCTATTACATCCTCAAACTTCAGCTTTGAGTTATTAGAGACTGAATTACTTACAGCCATAATCAAGTTGTCTCAACTATCTAGTAAGGAGCACAAAATCAAAAAAGCCCTGACCTCATCATCAAAGTCAATTTTTACCGAATGTAACATACTCACAACCGTATTAAATTCATTCAAATGATCAGCAACATAACCATTCTCAGACATCTTCATATTAAATAAATTTTTCATCAAAAATATTTTATTAGAGGTAGATGGTTTTTCATATAAATTCCCCAACGCACTCATGAGACCTTTTGTGGTCTTCTCTTGCGATATGTTGAAAGCAACTGAAGATGCAAGGCATAAACGAATTTCCCGAGTGTCTTTCTATCCAACAACTCCCAATCCTCATCTGACATGGTTGTAGGTTTCTTTGATTTTCCAACCAAAGGAACATGGAGGTCCTTTTGATATAAGTAATCATCCATTTTCATCTTCCACAAACCAAAGTTCTGCCCATTGAACTTCTCAACTCTCGATCTTCCATCATCTGCCATAGCTCCCACTCAAGCTAAACTTTCCTTGTGATTTACAACTTTAGCAAAAACCACCAAAGCTCTGATACCAATTGTTAGGAATTAGAGAACAAATATGCGGAAACAATTCCTCAAACCACAGTAGTAGGAAACTATATAGCAGAATTATACTTGTAGAAATATAACAACATAAATAAATAATGCACAAAAGAAGACAAGAAAATATTTAGCGTGGTTCACCCAATGTGGGCTACATCCACCAAGAACTTGCTCATATTTTATTATCAACAAGAGTAAAACAACTCTCATAGTCTTCTCTCAGTTATGAACTCACAACAGAATTCCAAAGATGCTAAACCACATCTAAACAACAATTGACAACCAATTGTTTAACCTTGATCACTCTTGATCACCTCTTGATCATTAAGACTTAAGACCTCTTGAACACTCAAGATATCTTCAAGATACCCTAACACCTCTATGTATAGGATTACAATCATTTTAAGAAGTCCTAAATCCAACCCTAAAAGTTTGAAAGTCGTGATCTTTCAACTTCCCACAACTAGAAAAATAGTCCCAATTTTAACAAAGATATTAACAAAGAAGCAGCACGGTGACCGCACAAAGAACGTCACAATAGATGACTACGAGAATGCTCCCGAAGTCTCCAAACTTAACCGTTCAAGCTCCAAAGACTTCAACACCGATTCAAGAAGACCAAATACGTGCTCCACACCCCAACATTTTCTTGGACTTCTATGTCATCAAGGGACGGAATGTGTTCCTCAACATATAATGGATCATCGAAATCTTTAAATTGATTATTTTATGAAGGAATTTCTGAAACGTCTTCATATAATTCTATAAAATTGTTACATATATAGTATTAATTTTATCTACAGTTAAATTTTTACACAGAGAACAAAGAGTTCGAAGAATAGTATGAAAAACATAATTATCAAATATTATAAAACTAAAAACCCGTAGAAACCCCTTCATTTTTGTGATTTTCCAAAATAGCCAAGCAAAGTCTTTACACCCTTTTTTGAACTAGCTGAATTTATAACCTTCTTACCCTAATTTCTATAATCCATGACTGCTAAGGGATGGCTCTTATGTTCAAAGGCTCTAAGATTGGACGGCTTAGGGTTAGACAGATATAGGTTGGATGGCTCACGGGTTGAGATAGCTATTGGGTTAGATGGCTTTGTGGTTGGATGGATAAGGGCTAGATGGCTAAGGGTTGGACGGCTAAGGGGTTGGATAGCTAAGGGGTTGAATGGCTAAGGGGTTGGACAATAGAGTTGGATGGCCAAGGGTTGGAAGGCTAAGGGGTTAGATGGTAGAGTTAGACAGTTAAAGGGTTAGGACGGCTAAGGGGTTGGACATCTAAGCGGTTGGACGACTAAGTGGTTAGACGATTGAGTTAGAAACTTAAAGGGTTGGACGACTAAGGGGTTGGACAACTAACTAGTTGGATGGTTGAGGGTCAAACGGCTAAGAGGTTATACGGCAAAGATGGGCGGTTAAAGGGTTAGACGGCTAAGGGGTTGGAAAGCTAAGAGGTTATATGGTAGAGTTGGGTGGTTAAAAAGTTAGATGGATAAGTGGTTGGACGGTTGAGGGGTTGGACCTGTCAAGGAGTTGGATGAATAAGGGGTTGGATGGGTCTTAGATTTTGAGGTTGGACGGACTTGGGGTTAGATTTTGGATGACTTACAGTTACAGTTTTATAGCATATGTTGTATGGTGTTGGTTGTTTATGTTTACTTCGGCAAATATGTGCACAAAATGATTCAAAATGGTGGTGAATTACATTCATAAGATCTTATATATGTGTAAAATCTAGGTGAAATGAATAGTACAAGGGACATGTCGGTCGAATTTTTTAGTGAATAAGTCGGTTGCGAATCACAGAAAATTCACCAATTCGAATTTCCATAAACCTCGATTTTCATGAGTTTACAAAATTTGCCACTAAAATTTTCCCCGATATCTAGACATTTCATATAAGCTTCAATAATTAACATGTCCTAACCTTTCATGCCATAGTTTTGAATTATTCAAACTTTGAGATACAAAACACGATGCAAAAGAGAAATCATCAAAAATATACAGACCATTTCTTTGAATTCCTTCAACAATTATATTATCATCACTATCCTTGATGTACCAAGTATCCTTCAAAATTTGAATAGATAAACCATCATGAGTTAGTTGCAAACATGATAACAGATTCTTTTTAAGCTTAGGAACAAATAAAACATTATTTAAAACACCATTTACAAATTTTACTTTTCCTTTTTCTATTACTTCTAAGGATGAGTTATCACCAAAATATACACGTTCAATGATTTTCATAACATCAAATAGAGAATTGAAAATACCAGACATATGATTTGAAGCACTGAATCTAGAATCTATTCAGAATCAGAGGAAAAGTATAAAGCAGCATATAATGCATTTTAGGAGCATCATTAGAAGTATCATTTTTCCTTAAATTATATTTAGAAGAGACATTCTGTTTTTGGTTTTTATGGATATGTTTCTTAGATTTGCAATCTTCCTTTTTATGTCCAAATTTACCATATTTGTGAAATTTACCATTAAAACTTACACGTAATTGTTCAAAAGAAAAAAATTCTTATCAGCAAATGAAGATTTAATTCTAATCTTTTGATCAGGGAAGGACTTGTGAGACTTTAACTTTGAATTCTAAGCGAGAAGTGCCTAAGAGGCATTCTCCTTAGAGTCGAAGTTTTCCATCACTTTCTCTTCCTGTATCAGAAGAGCACTCAAAGTATTTAAATCTAACAATTCATCTTCATTCTGATATTTAGAATTTAGGATAGAAATAAAATTCTTAAACTTTTCATGAATATTTAACTGAATAATAAAGTAGATTAGTTTTTCACCAATTAAGTCACAATTGCATCCATCTAATTGTGCTTTAATATTTTTAATCTTGGCTAAGAAATTAACTACTTTTTCGTCTCCTTTCATAAGAGTCGTAAGCAATTCTAAAACAAGCTTAATAATCTTAGATAAGCATGTACCTTCATGCATGGATTCTAATTGTGTCCATACCTCTTTCGAATGTTCAATATTACCAATGTGTAGAAGATATTCATCATTCACATTGCACAGTAATCATAGAAAGGGCCTCCTGCGTACGCTATGAGAAATCATTCATATTATCCAAAGTCGTTTGATGACCGGTGGGCGCAAGCTCAGTTCCTGAAAAAATCGTCTAGAGTTTCCTAACCAAAAGTTTTGATTTAACCCGATCTTCCAAATGTTGTAGTTGGCTCCATTTAGGATCTAGGATTTATCGAGGAAAATTAACTAGACGCCATTGTTTTCTTGAACCTATAAAACACACCCCATTATAATATATAATGCACCACAAAGTTAGATACATATTTATCAAAAAACCAACAATTTTAATAGAATCAGATCTAAATTTTATATATCTAAAGGAACTATTTGATCATAACTAATTTTGTCATTAAAATGCATACTAATTAACCTCCTATGATCAAAATAATAACCCACAATATAAAGGGCTCTACATTATACCCCAGACTTGCATAAAAAAATCGACCATATAGAAGTGAAGAAGAAATTCCTAAGAATGCATAATAACTTCAAATTTATGAAAAAAGTTAATGTAGACAAAGATCCAACTAACTTAAATTTGGCGTCGAATAAGCTGTCATTCTCGCCTTTTTTTTGGTTTGTCGTGATGGTCATTTAACCGTCAATTTTAATGCAGTGAAAATTTCTTGAATCTTACTAACTTAAATTTGACGTCTAAATGACCGTCATTCTGCCTTATGTTTGGTCTTTTGTGACAATTATTTAACCGTCAAATTTAATGCAGCCAAAACTTGTGTATTTCCAGAATGTGAAATTTCATAATTTCTTCTTCTGTACAAGTATTAGAGAGGTTATATTTTAATACATTATAATAACCTATTATAATTTATAATGTAAAATATATATATAGTTTATATATATAAACATATACTTTATAAACCTTATAACTATAGTATATTTTTTAAAAATAAACACATATAACCCTTATTATGGGGGCCCTCATGAAAAAATATTTAAAACATTTACCAAGCAAGGGAATTTAAATTCTACATTAACCTTAGAATTTATAGAGGAGACAACATTTTTCACGCTTCCAATGGAAAAAATTCAAATCCTATTTTGATGGAGCTTTGTCTCCTCCTTCATTTACCATTGACAAAATTCAACCTACACATATTAAAACTATAGAAAAAATATTTCAAATATTTTACCCTTACCTATACACAAGTTTTCACAGGAGGTAAGAAGTTTCTAAATTTTCCACCTGTGAATTCACCTTGATTCTTCACAAAGAAAAACGTTTAAGTTGTAAATACCCTTTTGGGTTGGTTGAAAAAACCCGTAAGAATTAAATATGGTAAATACAACATTATTAGATCTAAACTATTTAATTCAAACCATGCTCTGGTACCATGTTAGAATTTGAGGATTCAACAATTTACATATTAATTCAACATTAATGCTAAACATTAATACATTATGTAATGTTACCATAAATATTTAAATAAACATTACATCATCACATAAGTAAATAAAGAAATACTTACAGGAAATAAATAACACAGGTGACATATTATTTATAGTGGAAAACCCCAATAGGGTAAAAACCAATTTGAAAATAACATTTTACTTCAGAGAACTTATTTTACATCCAGTAAGATCACCTCCTTCTTTGAAACCCTAATTACCAAGGGTAAAACCAAATCACTTGATTTGCACACCTTTGATATATTTCCGAATATATCAAATGAGGACCTAAATTCCTTTTTATATAAGGTGATCGGGTATGTCTCCCGACCCACCTTTTCAACCTAAAATGGTTGACACATATACCTAGGTTAGTGTATTTAATAAATAGAAACATAAATGATTCACATTATTAAATACTTACCTAATGTATATTACCTAGGTATGAATATTTAATAATAGAAAAGTATTTCATATTATTAAATATTTAACCTATATAATAGTGATGGACCCATATTAATTAAGGGGTGGCCAACCCACTTAATCATTATGTTCCAACAAAGCTCTCTTAAACGTAGCTCCGGCATTGGACAAACCAAATGGAATATTCCTATAAGCATATGTCCCCTATTTTGTGGTGAAAGTTGTCTTAAATTGATCCTCCTCTCTCATCATGATCTCGGTTATAACCCGAGTAGCTATCTAGAAGTGAAAACCTCTCCGAACCAGTCTACTACTTGTAGAATCTGCTCCATTGAGGGAAGTGGATAGTGATCCTTTTGGGAAGCTCTATTCAGATCTCTCGAAATTTACACACAACCTGATTTCTCCATTTCTTTTTCTTACTAGAACAAGTTTGGTAACCCAATAAGAGTGCTTGATCAAAAAATGATGTTTGCCTCAATTATCTTATTCAACTCTTTCTTCATAAGAGGCTTAATGTGAGGATACCGGCCTTTGATTTTTCCTGATGGGCTTAGCTTTTAGACTCAACTCAATGGTATGTTGTGCTAAACTTGGATCAAATCCTCTTAAATCTTCATAACTCGTGAAAATATATCAAGAAACTCTTGGAAAAGTTGTATAAAATCATGTTTTTCTTTGGGTACTCACCTTGCCAATTTGGAGCATTTTTCCTTCACCCACTGAAATAGACTCTGAATCTTCATCTTTGACCATGATGTTTGCTTTCTTTCTTTCGGATCTAACCATTAGGATTTAAAATTGATTCAAGAGTCATTAGACCTTTTAGCAGACTTGTTTTTTTGAGTTGGATTACTTGATCCCCATACTACTTCTCTAATTTGTCCTACTTTCCCGAAGAGAAATCAACCTCTTCTTGAAGGAAATTGATGATTTTTGGTTGCTTTCAAATACCTACCAACTTGTATTTTTTTCTGGAACATTTGGTCTCACTACCACCTTGATATGAGGTTGTGTTTTGTCCTTTTTCATATCTTCAACAATGTGAAACACGCCCCAATTTTTGTAATCCCGTCCACAGCCTCATTCTTCTTTTTTGGTATGGAATTGATGTTAAATGCTTCAAAGTCCTTTATGATATCCCATACCATGATCTTATATATTTCAATAAGATCATTTTTGTTGCATTTATCCCTCTAACCCGACTCATAATTAACTCATTATCCCCAAATGCTTGCAATTTCTTGATGTTTTTCTTCCTTCCCAATGTAGACCATGGATAAGGGATTCATACTCTGTTGTGTTATTAGAATAAACTAAAATTTGAAAGTAGAGTAGTATTTGACACCTTTGGGATACATGAGCACTACTCCTCCTACACCTTGTCTTCTCCTTGAACCATCAAATAACATTTTCCAAACTTCATTCTTATCTTCATCATCCAACTTGGTGACACTAGGAAGAGGTGTATTTTCTTCATGCAAACAATAGATACCTAATTCAACCTCCTCCATTTCCTTGTATATATCATAGTCATGCCTCTTATATGCCCATTCATCAAGTGTCAAATCTGGAATGCCTCCAATTTTAGTCTCTATTTCTTAAGTTTTTGGGAAATCTTCTTGATCAAAGATTATGTAATTAGCATTGATGGGGCTTGGAACATAAGGCTCAATGTGGTATGTGGAAATTTTTTAACCCGATAGTGGATCTGGCTCCATATCTGGTCTTGAATAGCATGTGGGACCAATCAACTGACAAGTACCCCTAATATTAGTAGTGAAATCTTGATATAATCATAGAGTAAAGAGTGGGGGTAGGTCAATCATGGATATATCATGAGTAACTGTGACATTGGGACATGCATGTCATGTAAGATTTAGATATTTGATTACTCCAACAGTTCCCATTGCTATCCCATCTAACTACACTACTCCTTTTTAGATAGGCTTATACTTAAGACCCAACTAATTTGTAATTTGCTTTGGCATCACCAAGTTACTAGCACCCAAGTCAATCATGTAGTTGTGTACAAGATTGTTCCCAATGATCAAGGACACGCATAATGGTGGAGGCTTCATGTTCCTATTTGGTCGACCTCCTTCTTGTTGTATTACATTGGTGAGTACCTTGTCTTCATCCTTGGATGACCGATTTGGGGTGGACAAGTTAGCCATGGTTTTTCGTAATATATCCCTCTATCTCAGAATCGCCAATGGCTCCCACTTAGAGATACATACTTTTTTCATTTGCTCAATGATATTGAATGGAGATGGACTATCTTTTTGCTACCATTTGTTCACCACCCCTTTCTCTAGTACATGATCTAATACAACAAGTCCCTTAGGCTAATTTTACAAATTTGGGACCGTGTCTCGAGCTACTACCTCATTAAAGTGTGAGGGAAGGTTGAGGAGTTTTATTTGATGATTTCCCCTCTTATATATTTCTTTTCTTGGACCTTGTGTTTGTTGCTACACCCTGAGGAAGAGATTGATTTATCCCACAAAAATCCTCAGATTTCAAATTCACAAGTGAAGTGTCACTGGGAGCCTCTCGAGTGTTGGTTTGCTACTGATTTTATTCTTTGGTTATCTCTTGGGAAGCATAAGCACTTTGCACCATTAAATTCTGATTCAGGGAAACATTGAAGCATGTTTCTTGGTTATCGGGTTGACTGAAGGAAAACACCACTCGTAATCTTGCACAATGTTGTTTTGGATGGGAACCAGAGCTTTAGATGAAGAGGTTGCAATGGGATTGTAAGATTGGAATGGCCTAGCAAGAGGAAACTAGATTTACAACTTGAGTAGGAGGTTTATTTTGTTGATATAGGGGATTTTTGGTTGGTATTGAGGCTAATAAGGTCTAAAACTTTGGGCATGTTGCCTCTTGATTGTCACCAAATCATTCCCTAGATTTTGTAATTGTTTCATGACCTCTTAGAGCTCAATTGAGGTGTTAGAAGAGGTAGAAGCCTCACTAGAACTTTGATTTCTAGGAGTAGGGATAGGAGCTAATTCAGGTGTTTAGCTAGAACTAGGATTTAGTGTCTATGGGTAAGTTGTCATAGGTGGCCTCGTAGAAAGTTTTCCTACTTTAATTAGGCAATTCTCAGCTCTAATAGCTAATGCATAGTCTCCCGACAATGTTGTATCTCCCATAGATTACACAATAACAATAATACCATAGTTAAGAGCTTTTAAGAAGTAGATAAATTCACCTTCAACACTTGTCTTACAAGAATCGAATTTTGTCCCATATTCTCGAAACACGAAGTTTAAGTTCATTGTTAATTCATTTGGAGCTCTCTTGATAGTGGTCAATTGCTCTAACAAAGATAGATTATCATCCCTTCCTCCAAACTCGATTACAAAGAGCTTTACACAATTGATTGTAATTTGTAATTGATCCTATTGTCAGACTCCTAAACCACTGCAATTATTTTCCTTTAAATTAGGAGGCTAGAATTTTCACAGCTACATCCATGTCAACAATTTCATGGATTTCACACACATTTACAATGTCCTGGATATGATCAACCGAAGTGGTGTGATTCTCTCCATTGAAAGTATGGAATGCTTTTTAAGGCTACCACTAGAATTGGATTTTGTGCATTAAGGGAAAGTGGAATACTACCAGTGAAGTTGATAAATGGATTTTTATGTTGTGTGCACCATTTTGATAGGTCTAAAAACCCTATTGACCGCAAAAGGGCCTACTAGGTGGAGGTGTTGAAAGAGTTATGTTTGGTGGAGATGGTGATCTCTGAACTTGTCTTCCCCTTCTTCCTCTACTCCTGGTGATAGTTGTAGGTATTCAAATACTCTTTATCTCATTCATAAACTTGTTTGGATCCATCTCATGGACTAATACACTTATGTTGTTGAAACCAAAGTGGATTCTCGATGTTGTGGAGTCACCAAATGTGTTACTGTAGAGCCTCTAAAGGATATATTTTTATCAAGATACACATCCAAACTTGATAAAAATATAAATATTGACTTCTATCCCACTAGGCATGCCAGAAATGTTATCACCAAAAAATAACACCCTCCAATTTTCTAGCGTGTTTGAATGAGGCAATTGGTGTTTTTAAGAAACATGGAACTATCTCTAGGTGTGGGACCATGAAATTGAGATAACTCTCCATATAAGGCTAGTTCCTCTTCCTAAAATAATTCTAAAACTACTACTAATGTTGTAAATACCACTATCTAATCCTATCATATGATTCCAAAAGACCATGGAGAGAGGAAAATGCATGAAAATGAAGAAAACCTACACTAAGGGGGTTATAGTACTAAGAGAAGGGTGATTGGGACACTCTCTAATGGATGAAAAAGGGAAGAAATTGAGATAAAGAGGGTATATAGAACGCCACAGTTTCAAAAGACACACTCACATCACCATTTCCATTAAACATAGCCATTTAGAGTTTTCAAGATTCCATAAAATGCACAAAATACCTTCAACTACAATGAAACATAAGTAAGGGTTTAAGAATAACCCAAAATCTTTATTTTATTACTTCATATGGTCACATAGTTCATTACAATGAGAGATGGAGGCATGAATTTCCTATCAAAATACCTGAATGGAGGAGCAGCTAGAGAATGTTCAACAACTTTAAAATGATCTCTCCATTACAATATAGTAAGAGAGAAAGACAAGGAGAATAGGGGAATCCCAAAATCTAGGCTTCACTCACCAAAAAAATTCATTAAATGGCTTTAAATCATCATGGGAACCCCTACAAATCCATCCCTTCATTGTATCAGTAGCTTATTAGAGAAGAAAAATGCTCCATGCTTCATTAATACCTTCATTATTGATCTAGGAGTGCATTTTAAATCTAGGAAAGTTTTCTTGGTATCTTTTCACTAACTTCATATAATTTCCCTATTTTATAATTTCGAGTGGAGGCATTAGAAATACGAGCCATAAAAATCAAATTTTATAAAAAAATGGTGGTTGGTGGGGTGAGTTATGACACTGTAGATTGGGGGAGCCCCTTCTGGCTTGGTTGTCAACTCGTTACAGGGGCTCGGCAAGCTACTACTTCACATCTCGACACCTCCTCATTCATCGCTTGCAGCTCGCTTGAGTTGGCTATATTACCTTCTGCCTTGTTTTAGATCGGTGCCCCTTTTCTCTCATCCCAAGCTTGTCGGCAGGCTCATCGCCTCCACTGACCCCACATTGCACCGGCCCACCTTGCAGATATATCAGTCCATGGGGAACTCAAGCCCTATAGAACCCATTCCTCTCTAAAGTTGAGTGCCTAACCTTTCAATGCACCTGCAGTGTGCCTCCCGAGCCCCTTGTCATTGTTGTTTTACATTATGGCCCTCGGTCCTTTTGCGAAGAACTAACCCCTAGTCGCCCATGTTCCACTTGTGTTGCTTGGTCCTACATTGGCCGACATACCCACACGTCATGTATTATGGAAAATTTAGGCTCATGGGAACTCACATCCTCATGACACGAGTTCCTTTTGGGTCTTCCAGACTTCCGGCCCCCGATACTACCATATACAAATCCTCGTGGCCCGCTAAGTCACTCGTCGAGTTCTCCACTTCATACCTTAGTGATCTTCCTTCTCCACGCCGCATACTTTCTTCACATCTCGCTAACTAACTCAATGAGCTCATTCCCGACTCACCTGATCTCGATTACTCCATGCCTTCATCCCAATAACTTTGAGCTCTGTCCTACTCTTCGAGCTACTCGGCCTACATAGCGACCAACTTGCCTCAAACTTCTTGCAACTCATCCACTCACCCGGCCCCTAAAACCAGCTTGCTCCTCATCCCAACCCAAAGTGAGTTCATGACTAATTCTCCCATGGGCTCGCCGAGCCATTTTTTCACTCCCTATAAATTTTTTAATTTCTCATATTTCTCTCCTAAATTTTTTGAATTTCCTCGAACCAGGGGCTAGGGAAGTAGAGTATAACACTCCAAAAAACCATTTTTTCAATGTACCCATTTTATCCATTTTTACAAACTAAGTGTGGGTCCTGGAGCCTGCTCCCTCACCTCAATCAACTACTCAGGTTTAAGTTCTAATTTTTTCCATTCTTACTAGGGGTAAAATGGATAACAAGATCCAACTATGATTGGTAAGGTAATGCCTCTAAAATACGATGATCGAATCATGTGTAAATCTCTCAAAAGTAATACAAAGAGACTAAATTAATGGAAATCCAAAAACATTATCCTTACTATGTGGGGTAACTAGGGCACCCTAAATAGGAATTTGATGAATCATCTATATTGGAATCATTTATAACAGAATCATCAAAAGAAATGATTGATATAGAAGATGGTGTAAAATTAATAGTGTCAATCATAACATGAAGTGGATGACCATAATAGGGTGGTGATGAAACAACACGATTAATGTGATGAAATTCTAAAGTAGATGTGTCATTATTGTGCTTGGGAAGTGGATCATTGAGTATTTTTAAATTATAATTTTTATTGGAAGGCTTAACATATTCAGCAGGCTCATCCCATTTAAGTGCATTAGAGTCAATAAGATCTTGAATGATGTGTCGTTACTTAAGACATTTATCCACAAAGTGACCAATACATCTATAATAACAACAAGAAGTATTAGCATTTAAGATATTACTTTGATGCTTGTTTATATCAAACTCAAATGATGGAGAGAGAGACATGAGATTACACTCAAGTAATTTATTTAATATCATGCATGGATGACAAGGTAACCATGTAAATTGGCATCTTGTAGGTTGTAATTGAAGCTTAGTAGGTTGAGAAACAATGTTGTTGGATAGTAAAATGTGATAGCAAGATGACATGGATATAGTTCATGATTTTGTAATCCTTTGTAGGTATATAGTAATATAAGACAAAATATAAAATGTATATCTTCTCTACACATAGGTAGAGAATATGAAAATCATCGAATATATGAGGAGATGAAAGGATTGTAATTCAACAATCATTGCATTTTGTATAAAGCTATGTAATCTTATGTGAAATAAGGTTGATCTTAGATCCTAATAGAAATTAATTCAATATAGTCCCTTTTTCCATTTGTGTTTAAATATAGCCATGTCTAATTCTAATTACATTATGTGGTTTCTATGATATTATTTTCTTGTCGTGAATTCTTTATATCAATCTATTACAAAATTTGCATGCTTAATTATATCCTGTGATTTAATATAGACTACAACCTCGTTGTAAGTTCAAGTTGTAATCCAGAACCTTTGTGAATAATGGTTCCATTGTTTGGACCCAAAATGCTAAGAACGCTACCAATAAAAATATACCTATACAAGAGAAAATGAAAAAAACAAAAGAGGAAGTGATGGTGACTTGAATTCTAGCTGAAAATACATTTAGAACATATTTCGGAGATATTCATGAGAATTTCTAGTGCGAGCTTCTAGAGAAGTTAGTTTCTTAGTTGTCTCAGTTAGATTTCTATTGCTTTATATATGAACCTAAGGAGGAATACAAATGGATAGAGGAAATGAGAGAACGTTGCATAATTTTAAAGTTCCATGGACCCATGTTTATTATTGGATGAAAACTACTATTGTTGGGTACATAACTAAAGTTATTTCTCAAAAAAACTCATTTGATTCTGTTGAAGCATGCTTTCTATTTGGACTAAGAGGAAAATTTGTTAGACAAAGATCATATCCATTAAAATGTTGGAGGTGGAAAAGTTTATTATGTTGATTCCGTGCGCAAGATGGATTACTCGGGATAGGCTCCAAGGGGATGTAATCCTAGAAGAGGAAGATGAAGAGGAAGGGGTCAGAGCTAAAGAGTAATATGGAAGGATCCAAGAAGGATTAGAATGAAGAAAATATAAGTATGGAAAGGTTGTAGAGAGAAATAAGTCTTTGTAATAGAAAAAGAAGCAGTAAAAAAAAACCAACTACGAGTAGGAGTAAAGTAGGAAAAGTTGATGACGGAGGAGGAACGAAACCTCCCCTAGAGACCGAAGGAACCGAGGAAGGAAAGAACTAAAGTGAATGAGAAGGTGCATAGCGTGGCGTGGGCCCTAAAGAGGATACCTTAAAAGAAACTCGAGGAACCGGAAAAGGAAGCCAAATGAAAAACCAAATAAAAATTAAATTAAATCGAGGACAGCTAACTAGAATTAGTTAGGGATACATTTAGTAAGTAGTGAATGCTAAACCTAGAGAAATTTTCATGGAAAACATGGTATTACGAGAATCAAGAAAGCATGAAATATAAGGAAAGAATGTAACATGACCCTCAAAGGCCCATAAAAGATGATAATACCCCTCTTCTAGGATATATCCATAGAGGCAGATAGAGAATTTATTATTTGGGACTCTCTAAATGACATAGAAAAATTCAAAATTATATAAGAATTATGAAGGAGGTTATAATAGAAATTTAAAACACAATCAGTATTAACATTAAGAGTAGAAGAAATTGGTGTAGGATAAGTCACAAGAGAACTAGATTTTTCATTACATACTCCATTACAAATAATTATGTTAAGAGGAAATTGTGAAAGTAAGGGATAACATAATAACAATAGTTCCATCATCCCAAAATACAGTTCATTTTTCTAGAATCAAGAATAAAAAGAAGAAAAACATGAATCTATCACGGCCATTATAAGTATTGGAGTAAAAAATTCACAACCTATAATGCATTTAAATTCAAGATAGAATTTGAGCTTTGTAATTGCGTTTTGGCGAATCTGTTGGGAATATTTTTCCTTTGTGTACCCTTAAAAGATATTTGAAAATTCAAAATAAAAATTCTAAAACCCATAAAAATCAAATACTAAAAATACCAAAAATAGTATTTGAATGTGTTAAATCCTTGTTGAATCCCATTGAAAAATCAAGTGTTTTCTCGGTTACATTACTATCTAAAACTTTGAGTAAACTGGCGTAAAGAAGGTGTAATTGAGTTGATGGTGTAAGTGGCATTGTTGATCACATGTTTGAAAAGAAACAACAAGCTGATTTTAGACTTATTATTGTCTAGGTAGTTAGGCAAGTTAGGAAAATTCCTCCCCTGAATTTTATCCTAACTCTCCTCTTGAAGATCATATTGAAGAACTAGTTGCAAAATCATTGCAGATCATTCCTCTAGAAGAAGAAAAAGAAGAAGAAGAATTTTTTGCACATGTACCTTGGGATCAAAACACCAGTCTTCTAGCATTGGCTCCTCCACTTCATGAATTACCAAAAGGATCCAAAAATAAATTTCCCAAGTTCTACAGAGATACAAATTAATGTCCAAATAATCATATTACAACTTTTATCACAACATGTGATGTTCTTGGAGTATAACATGAAGATGTTGTCGTATGACTATTCATGGATTCATTGCAAGATGCCACTCCATAATGGTTTTATTACTTGCCACATCACTCCACTAGTAATTGGATGACATGAAAACCAGATTTGAAGTAAGAAGGTTCAAGATGCGGAAGATGCCCATGCCCCCTTGCTCAATTAGCTTGGATGAAGAAAGAGACACAAGATCCCATGAAAGAATTTGTGGAAAATTTAACAAGTTGATTAATAGGATACCTACTGATTTCCTTCCTACTACATAAAATCAAAATAGATTCTTCATAAATGCTCAATTTCCTGAAATTGGGTTTATATTATGGAGAGCTCAACCAAACACTTTGGATAATTTTCAAGAGCTTTCCATTGAAGTTAAAAACAACCATATCATGACAAAGAAGATCAAGAACTATTCAATGAGGGATTATAGACACAAAATAACACACATATTACTATTTTACTATGTCGTCAATATTTTTTTATATGCATGAATCTTAAGTACAAAAATTATTCATTGGTGACACGGTCCTTTTCCATCTATACTCTTTAATTGATTTTTACTATGATTCTCTCCTACATTTTTCATTTATGTATCCACTTCTCGGTTGTCACATGGATCCTTGTCTATCTGCCTTTTCACATCTATCATCATTTATTCTAGGACACTAGTGCCCATCAGTAAACACTAGCACACAAGTTTTTGTGTCCCTTATAGGCGCTTCTATCCTATTTATTCTTTTTACATATTTTGACATTTGTGGTTGGCCTTTTTAGTTTTCTTATCCTTATCTCGTGTTCATAGTTAGCCTTTTGTGTCACTAGTGTCGAAATTTAAACAAGATATTCATATATATATATATATATATATATATATATATATATACACACACACACACATACACACGATTATTCTAGCTAGAAATTCTAAAGGGTAATCACATCTACATACTATCACTTCTATCAAAAGGAATACATTTTTAGGATGCATACACTACATAAAAAGAGGAAGTATTGAATTCCATAACACACATGTGTATCAAAGCTAGCTATAGCCTACTATATTGGCATCATTGGTGTGAGGGAAACCTAAGGACGCTATTTCATACACAAGCACAAAGAACTACATGGAGTCTAGAATGTAGTGCAGCACTCGGTCATAAGTTCACTCATCGGGCGACCATCGGGGGTCACTTCTAACTTCGCATATTACATATTTCAATACGATTTAATGTTTTTTTGAGCTTGTGTAGGTAGCTAGGGTTTATTTTGTAGGTTACGGGTACCTTGTACAATAAAAAATCCAATATCAAGTGATATTCAAGGATTAGTAGTGAAACCCTAGTGACACAAAATAAATCAAATCCTGGTCATTTACATACTCATCAACGCCCAGACGCCCCTACTCTATTGTAAGCACCCATGTCCGGCCTCGGTGCATAGTTCTAGAATATTTGGTGAGATCATTTGATGTCATTTCCATCCAGATCCAGGATACACTCGGTCTTGACTATCTCTAGATCACACAAGAATCAACTAAGTCATTTGTTTCCTCTTTTTGTTTATAGTCTTGCACTTGCTGAGTGCTTAACATTTGTGTTTCACCTTATTTTATCATATTAGTTAATCTAAAATTAGATTTAAGATTATTTTTATTAAATAATTTGGTGAACCCATCCTTATTTGAAATCCTTTCCCTATGATCCCAAAAATCCTCATGGCTAAAAAGAGGTCCTCATCTCCCAAGCATGGCATCGCCTATACATGCATGCAACCTATCTTATACAACACCTCTGCAGAATCTAAATTTTGTGATCTCTTCCACAATCCTCAATATGATCCCATAGTCCTCGAAAAACTCCTTCCATTCCATTCCCCCCTTTCCATTCCTATTAATCATCACTAATCTATACTACTACTCTTTACGCTTCGTGTTTCACATATAATCTTCATTAGCACTCCTACATACTTTAATACACACATCAGTATCATCATTACCCTATGACACACTCTAGTTCCATGGTTCATACTCGACTACTAAGGGTCTAATTTGGAAATGAACCTCGCCTCTTCCACACTTCATGCTCTATGCTTCATGATACATCTTTCTAAAGAACTACTTTCACACCTATTTCTCGATGACGTACTCTTGTTATATGGTTCATTCTTGACTATTGAGGGATCATTTCTAAATGAACCTCATCTCACACACATCCACCGGGGAAATGCAGATCCTCCTCTCTTCACATCTTACATCTCATAAGCACACCATCACACTCATATATTATTTGCACATCTTAGTTGCATTGTTTCTTTTTAGCTTATACTATTCACATGTTACACTTTGTTTCTTATGCTAGTTGGATACTTAATATTTCATTATTTGTTTCTATATACAATTACGTGTTCACTCAAGTATCTTGAGGTGAATTCAATACCTTTACAACTTTTTACATGAGGCATGATGCTCGACACCACTCTTTACCAAATCCCCATCAAGGCTCTCGTGGGCATCTAATTTTGCTACTCTCATACTCCATACATCACCGGTCCTATTGTTTCAATCTTTACTACTTTTCTTCATTATCACTTACTTTTTCACCGATATATACATGATTTTTCATACTTTTTATCTTTCTAACATGTTAATGGGTGCTTCATGTGTAGTAGTTTCTTTTTGCGGGACTATCTACAACAATGATTCTATGATGCATTTTCTTACCATTTTTGTGGGCTATGCCCTATGTTGATTGATCATTGTATACTTTTGGCCACTTCAACCCTACTTGTCTTGTGACATTGTAAGTGATGTCCCATGTATGAAACCCAATTTTTGTGGTCTATCTTATCTCACTATTTATTGGTTACATTATCTTCTATCGCATGTTATATTTTCTTGTACTAACACTTATTACTATCCCACTTTGTTTGCATATTACTAGCCCACTTATTTCCAAGCATGACAACTATACCCTTGTGCCAAATTTTTCATGTTTTATCATTCCCAGCACCCCAAGTCAAATTTGTTAGTCTAGTCACCCCTTATTTTATATCAAATTAGTCCCCTAGGTGATTTAGGAAATTATATTCATTCCCCTTAGGTGATTTTAGGGAGTTTTGAAAAGATGTTATCTATAGGTAATTGTGGGAAGGGCTATCACTGGCATTCCCAGGAATGGATCAACCCCCCTGAAGCAAAACGGAAGGTAAAAATTCAACATGGAGGTGAATTAAATACCTTAGAACATCATGGAAATGATTTTGGAAGTTTTGGGAAGTTTTGAAAGACTTGGAGCAGTCTGAGTGAAATTAAGGTTCACAAGCCTAGGCAGTTCACAGGCCTAAAATAGTTATTGGGCTTTAGAAGAAGATTTTGGGAGCTCCGGATGGAGTTATAAGTAAAAAGAAACATCTTTGGAAAGATGATTCCAAGACCTACATGATGGTGAAATAATATTTTTCACAACACCTTTGTGCATAGGATTTTCAGGAATTTTTTATTAGGCACAAGTGGAGTCTCAAATCACAAATCCTATTTTTCAGGGGAACAGATGGATGAATCAAGACATGTGACACCCACCATTGGATTAAAAATTCCATTTCAATTTAGGATCATATAAAATTTCACCAATAAATTCCACTGGGAGCTCAAGTTATCTTCTTTCTAAGTTGCCCTCTCAAAGGCAGTTCAAGACTTAGTCATTTTTCGGGAGGACACGTGTCAGCACCAGGAGCCTGGTGGGATTTCATGTCCTCGATGTCCCTGAGGTCAGGTACACCAACCCTTGAAAAATTCTCCCAGCCCCCATGTGACCTTTGGGACCCTCATGTGACCTCCAGACTTGACAGTTCAGCCCCCAGGTGCATTTTTGGAGCATCCATTCCTTGTCGTCAGATCAAGCGCCACGTGTCAGCTCCAGACCACCGTGAAAACTGATGTCCCTCGATCCTTGAGTTGAGGGACATCAAGCATGGAAAAATTCACCCATCCCCTATGGGGAGTCTTTTGGTCACCCACGTGACCAACTTTCAGCCCCTAGGTACATTTTTGGAGCATTCGTTCCCTACCACAAATCAAGCGCTACACGTCAACTAGAACCACCGTGGAAATTTATGTCCCTAAGGTGAGGGACATCAAACATGGAAAAATGTTCCCAATCCCTATGGGGAGTCTTTTGGACACCCACGTGACCGATTTTTAGCCCCATGTGCATTTTTCAAGCAAATCCCCTGCCGTCGGATCGAGGACACATGGCATCACCTTGAACACTGTGGAAATTGATGTCCCTCATGTCTTTGAGGTCAAGGACATTAGGGCCAAAAAAATGCACCTAGACCCTCCATGTGCATTTATTTGAAAATTTAAATACGGCACTTAGTTGTTTCTTCCCCTCATTTCTCCTTCACAGCTTCATACCTTGCCATGGCTTCGTGCATGATTTTCAGACACCCGGTCCACCATTGTTGCTCCAAACCAGCTCCGCCATGGCCACATAAACACCCATTCCATGAAAATACATATATTTTAGGGGAAGGAATGATCAAAAGTGTTGAAAAGATGAAGAATGGGAAGAAAATGATGGTTTTTTCCAAATAACCGTGAAGTCACCCGATCGAGAAATATTCATATCTCACAAGATACACATCGGATTGAGGTGTCATCTTCTACAAACTTCCACATTTTTCAAGATGATCATGATGCAACAAATGGGAGGTCAAATGGTGCTCTGAATCATTTTCTCCAACAAAAATCCCACTTCGTGCACCGACTCACATTCGTCAAATTTCCCATCATTCCAGCAATGGAAAAGAGCTAAAAACTTACACACGAGCTCCAAATGAAAAACCTATCATAATGGATTTGTTTTCATTGTGAACAGAGACAAAAACCAAACTTGTGAATTTCAAGCTCCATTAATGGTCGCCATGGTAGCTCAGTGCGTTCGAAGCCACCGCTGCAGGATGAAATTTTCAAAATTTATTTCCTGGCATTCTAGTGAGAAAAATTATGTGAAATTCAGAGGGTGTGATCGTAATGACAAGACAAGTACCAAAAAGTATGTTCTGTCTCAAATCAAGCACTGGAAACACACTTTCTAAAAATAGCAAGTTTTCCTATACATACTTGTTGTGTCTAGAAAGTCATCATCAAAAGCAGCTGAGACAAAGGCACCGAGCATTGAAGATCAAGAGGAAGCCAAAATGAGTGTTCAAAGAAGAAAATAGTGAAAATGACCACTTACTAAAAATAGTAAGTCCCTTATATGTGTGCTTACTAAAAATAGTAAGTCACCCCAAGAAGTGGTCAAAGCAAAGGTAGTGTGCGTAGGATCGAATGAGGGATTTCATCACATCACGATGGTCGAGAAGAGGAAAAAATCACCTCTCACTACAAATAGTAAGATTTCCATCCAGACACTTACTATTAATAGTAGGTTATTCTCAAAGGGCAAGTTTGGCATAATGAGGCATAGAGGGATGATCATCTCAAGGAACTGGACAATGTTTTTGACACTCACCACATAGTTCGGGTCAGAGGTATATCATACATAGGCTAGGAGTTACGGTCATCAGTGGAATAGTTCACTCAACTTGGCAAGCATTCACGAGCTGATTTGAAGGAGTTTCACAGTGTGCAATGAGTTTGAAGATTCAGAGTTTCATCGCATCAGAGCTTTTAATCAATGAGGATCATCAGGGGCAACATCTTCTCCTCTTCTCGCTCTTCCCTCTCCCCAACTTTTTCTCTCTTAAAATTTTCTAATTCTTCATTGGGGTTTGCACTTTTTGATATGTCTTTAAGCCACCCAAAAGTGACTTTAGAAACATAATGTAAATTAAGTCACCTTGATTTTATAAAAGGGACTTAAATATTTTGGTAGGAATATGAATAGTCTAAAGTTAGAAATAAGGCATATCAAGGGTCATGAGGAAGACGAGGATTCGATTCTTTTCTATAAATTGTAAATCCATTCCCATTTCAAAGGGTTGGCAATTGATCTTGTAAACTCAAGAGTGCATTGTACCTAGAGAAAGCAAAGGAGATAGCCATTTTTCTTCTACTTTCCTCCACTCTCAAATTTCTTCCATTCTTACACTATGTACAACTCCTGTTTAAGAATCAATACAAGGAGTTTCAAGCTTTCTTTAACTAAGGGATTTCATGATACATTGTGTTCATCAAATTCTATTTGGTTTTGTTTCCTTTTGCGCATGGTTTTTTCCTCTTAATTTAGTGCATGTGATGAAGTTTCTAACTAGTGTGTGTGCAGGAATCTGATTTTCAACCTGTAATATTAGTTCTCCTATCTAATTTGTCACTCCCCTTTCCCGTTCTTTAAACAAAGTTCTCTCTTGTAGGTATCTTCAAGTTTTGTCACAGTTCAAAGTGGAGTGTCCCTATTGGATCCCAAGTTGAAAGGCCACCACAAAATCCACATTTTCTCACACATGCACATACAAGTAGCTACAGCGATTAAGTAGAGGGACTTAGATTCCCAGAGCGTTGCCAAGAAATCCACAATTCTTTCCACCTAACAAATTTTCTCGCCAACAGTTTTTGGTGCCCATCATGTGGCATATTTAGTAGCATCTGCACCCAATATATTACCGCAAGGTCTGAAAATTCAAAAAAATCAAATATTGAAAAAAATTAAAAAAAGAGTTCATGAAAGTTTGTTGCCAAAAGATACACTGTTGATTTCTACACATGACTTTTCACATTCCAAAGTGTCCTTTCGTGTTCCCACTGCAAAAAAATTTCAAAATTTGGCTAAAGGAAGATACACCAGGTTGAGCAAATCAAGAGGTGTTGTTGACTCTGATTTCAAGGCTTTACAAAATCAGCAAGAATGAATTAGAGATAATCCATACTTCTTCTCTCAAGCCTCCTCTCCATCTAGCTCTTCAAATAGTTCACCTGGCAATCTTGTCAAGACTCCTGTTGATACTCCCCTTCAAATTCTCCCATTTTTCAACCACCATTGGTCATTGAGTTCCCAGAAGAAGAATAAATTGTAGAAGCAAGAGAAGAAAAAAAAAAGACAATACAAGATGAAGTATAAATACCTCGACCCATTGTTCCATGGGGAAGGAATACATGCCCGCTTGCTCTTGAACCCCCTCTTCACAATCTACCAACGGGTTCCCATAAGAACTTTCCAAAGTTCAAAGGTGACAACGCACAACATCCTGAAGAACACATCACTACTTTCACAACATCATGTGGAATTCTTGGTGTCCAACATGAATACGTTGCTATGAGACTATTCGTGGAGTCCCTCCAAGAAAAAGAAACATAATGGTTTTACCTCCTACCTGCCTGGTCCATCACGGGTTGGAATGACATCAAGGATTCCTTCGCAAAGAGATTTAAATCAACTGAAGACTATCAGGACCTTCTAGTGTAATTGGCTTAAATGAAGAAAGGATAAAATGAAACTATGAGAGACTTCGTGGCTTGTTTCGATTGGTTGCTTTGTAGGATACCTGAAGAGGATTCACCATTTAAAAATAATGTCAAGAGATTCTTCATCAATGCTCAATCACCAGAGGTAGGATTTCTCCTATTAAGAGTTCAACCAATGGATATTGTAGAAGCACAAATATTGGCCATTGAACTTGATGACAATCTCATCCTATCGGAAAATATTAAGAATCCCTCAAAGGGTAAATCTCAACGTCCTTGAGATGAACAAACTGACCCTTTAATGCATAAAATGGCAAATGAAATGGCATCGTTGAGGAGGGAAATATCTGAACGTGTTTCTTCTTAAAGAAGTAATGAAAATCAGATTGCAGGAGCACCCCGAAGGCTTTCCTTGGAGGCCCCACTCATGAGCGTAAATTACAGATTTCAAAAAGTAAAGAAGATATTGAACAAGAAAGTGAAGGCGGTAACTTTGTAGAGATTGATGAGTTTAAGAACGATACATAAATCAAATTTTGTGAGTATTCTGGAGGTTATGAATAATAAGAAGAAGATGCACCTAGTTTCTCATGCACAGTATTCACTCATTCTCAGTTTGAGAAAGGAGCATCCCCTCCACTGTTGTAAAGAAAAAGAAGGTTGATGATCCTCCTATGGTGACTCCGCAAAAAAAAAAAATCAGTCGAGGATCACCACTTCCTCCTTCCATGAATTCTGCATTGTTGGATCTTGATTTTGTAGCGAGTAAGAAGGCTCCCACTATTCCAAGTAAGTCTTCTGATACCTCTTCCAATTCTAAACCCAAATCTGCTCCTACAAAATATAATACCTTGAAAGCTCCTAGTGTACCATTCAAAATACCGTCCATTCCTCAAACATCAAATCCTGCTCCTAAGCCTATCTAGACCAAAAAGTCATTCCCTTCACCCCCTTGTTTGCATCTACTCCCTTTGACTTCATAGAATATGTGAGTAAAACCAAAGTCCAAATTAATGAAACTAAATATTTGCGGACTCATCCCGAACACTTTGATAGGTTGGTCCGATATATCAAGAGTAGTAGTTTAACACCCAATGATGCAGCTCCTCATTCTAAAGGAATACCATCAAACCCACCTACACCTCCCTCACAAAACATGCTTTCTCTGAGTGCATCAAAGAATGATAAAGTTGAACCTTTCTATGTCTCCCTCCTTGTTGGAGAATATGTACTGAATAATTGTATAATAGATTCTGGTGCCTCAAACAACATGATGCCTTTGAAGGTCACAAAGGCTCTCAAACTTACCATGATTCCACCCAGTGGCTCTTGTTACTCTTTAGAGTCAAGAGAGGTCCCACTTGTAGGGAAGGTCAAAGATGCATAGGTGGCTCTTGTCAGATTTCCAGACAAGAAAGTTTCTGCGATGATTTTGGTAGTAGACGTCCCAACCTCGTTCGGAATGTTGCTGAGTAGAAATTTTTGCCAAGACTTGGGAGGTAAAATTTAGATGAATTGGTCTTCTGCAACCATACCAGTGAAGGGAGACATGGATAAATTTCTTCCGAAAAGAAGATGAGGTACATGGTACGAAATTCTGGAAGCCCAGAAGCTAACATTTTGTACCAGGGTAGTAGGTGGATGAATCACTTTGTGGCAATTGAGGAAGAGGGGATATCCCCATCTTGATAGGTCTAGACATGCCTTCCCGAGATATTTAGACTTTGAAGAACCATTGAGGAGATTCGATTTACAAGAGGGCAGCCTCGAATTGTTAAATGCTACGAGACCATGAGGAAGAAGAAATGGCGCTTGATGGTTTTCAAGGAAAAAAATCAACTTATATGCTTTTCCAAGATGAGGAGTTATTCTCATTCCCATTTGGGGATGAAGATGATCTCAGTCAAGCCATCTATGGAGAGAAAAAATCATCTTGTGATGAGCCTTTGAAAGGCTTGAAATAAATCTCCATACAAGGATTGTTAAGAGCCATGGAAGAAACAGAAGACCTTGAGATAAGTCTCAAACTCCTGATGCAAGTCATGAATATGCAAGAAAATATGAAGCTGACTTGGAAGCCTCAACCAAGTGTGAAGGTTGGATATGTTGAAACAAAGAAAGATGTGAAATATGATGTCCTTCTCGAACCAATGGTTGATGGATACAACAATGAAATGGAGATATTTTCTTTCCCATTTGCAGAAGAAGATTATTTCCATGATGAAGAAATGGAAGCAAGAATTTTCAAGGCCTTTGAAGATGAAGCTCTTTTTGATGAAGGATCGGTAGAGTGCAGCGATTCCCAAGATGATGAGGTAATCCCTCTAGATAGTTTCCTTGAACTACAAAATAAATATTCTTCAAAGGCACACAAAGAGGAGTTGCATGAAATGACGAAGCATAACTCTGTGTAAGATATATTGGATGCAGTAGAAGTTACGGAAGATCTCGAGCTGATCCTTGATCTCTTCACTCATGTCATGGACATACAAGACAAGTATGAGGTCACGTCCAATCCTCCCATCAATACTCAAACGCCTCACAGTGGAGTAGAGATAAAGGATGAATCAAATGTTTCTCATGGAGAAGATGTCAATGAGCATAGACCTGAGAAAGAAAGTAAATCAGAATATCTAAGGAATTAGAATGAAAATCAGCTTTAGGGTAGTGATGATATGCTCAATGGAGAATCAGCTATATCAATAAA
This sequence comes from Taxus wallichiana var. yunnanensis, assembly GCA_018340775.1. NCBI lineage: Eukaryota > Viridiplantae > Streptophyta > Pinopsida > Cupressales > Taxaceae > Taxus > Taxus wallichiana. Next base: position 344,286,388 of record CM031239.1, read on the forward strand.
CATGGAAGGCAACTGGCACTATGAAACCGACTTCAAAGAACATGAAGGCAGTGGAATTTCCAAGCAAGGACTTGAGCATCAAGAAGCTCACATGGACTCACTCCTACAAAGTAAAAGGACAATCATGGAAGCACTGGCTTCCATAAATAATTGAGGAGGGAGGGTACTTTCTGGAACCTGTCAACGGCTTCACAGAACATCATCACTCAGTGTTGCCCACTCACGGGTAACTTTTGAGAAATGGAAAGTGCTTCAATGAAAGTGGGTTGTCCCCCACCCTATACCATAGGTGATTATTAGGTGTGTTTCCCTTTTTGTTGTGTGTGTTTCCCTTCATGTTGTGTGTCGTGTGTTTCCTTTTCATTGTTTTGTGTGTGTGTGTATCCTTCTTCACTCTCTTTCTCTCTTGTTATAGGTTGTACATGACTCCGCAAGGCCCAATGGATAAGGCACTAGTCAATGAATTATATGGTCTAAAATTGAGATTCTGGATTCCCATGCCATGTCTTCGTTGCTCTCAATCCATGCCATGTCCCCAAGCTAGATCTAGTTGTTGTTGTGCAAATGTGTAATAGGGAAATTGACAATTTCTGAGCACGAAAACTATACCCCGTGTCGAATTTTTCATGTTTTATCATTCTTAGGCACCCCAAGTCAAATTTGTTAGTTTGGTCACCACCTTTTTGATGTCAAATAGGTCCCTAAGTGATTTAGGAAAGTCTATTCATTCCCCTAAGTGATTTTAGGGATTTCGAAAAGATGTTATCTACAAAAGTTATGGGAAGGGTTATCACTTACCTTCCCAAGACTGGATCAACCCCCCTGGAGTAGAATTGAAGGGAAAAATTCAACACAAAACAAGGATATTCAAAATTCATAGGTATTTGAGGTCATTAGATGTCAGTTAGGTGTGTTAGTTGGAGTCTAGGATATTCAAAATTTGAAAATTTCACTTTCCCTCCAAAGTGTAAGTTTGAAATCTTGGAGGCCTATTTTGGTTTGACTATGTAAGTTGGCTTAGTTTAGGTGTTTTAGATGTACTCTTAGAGCTAAAAATCTTGAAAAAGGATGAAAAGAGGTCAAAATGTGTGTCTTAGGTCTTCTTAGGGGTTTAGAAGTCATAATATGAGTCAATAATTAAGGACTTGAGCCTTTAAGTTAAGGAACCTAGTGGTAAGTCTAGAAATCACTCATATGACCATGAGTCTGAGAACCTATATTCAGTTATAGGGTGAGTGGAGGAGTAAAATATACCAAATGTAACAGCTTATTCTTCATTCTCATCCTGGATAATGAATCAAATATCAAATCTTCAAGTAAAGTTGAAGAAAAAAATCAGTGTGTATGGGTTTATGGCATGATTTTTGTATTTACTCAATGTAGTGGTAGTTCGCTGCATATTTTTGTGTTTAATAATATGCATGTTGATCTCAAAGTTGCTAAGTAATATGACCTCCGGTTGTATGATGAGCATTGAGATATTGTGAATGGATTTGGCGGTTCTTATGCATTGTTCACTTTATGATTGGATTTGAGCATCCATGCAAGATTCATAATACATGATTCATGAACTAGATTGAGACTATAGTATTGATCCTCGAGCAGGTAGTTAATCATGCTCCTCTTAATACTAAAGACCCTTACAATGTTGAAACCCTGAGAAACTATGACTATGTTAAACCAATGAAGCATTCTTTTGATATGTGACATGTGGAAAACGTGAATGAGCTTCTTTGATATCCAAGAGAGTGTAAGGTGTTGATAAATAAATACAAGGAGCTAACTCATTAAATTATTGTCTTATTTTGCATGTTCCATTGGAAAACCTTATCTGGGATTGTGTTGTTGGATTTTATTACTAGTTAACTAACATGTGACTCTCTCATCATTATGTTCAAGAAGTAAAGAGGTTGGTCATTATTTTGTGGAGTGTAAGAGTGTGTGGCTCAAGAAAATAAGGAGTTTTCCTTGAGGTAAGACTCTAACTTTACAAACTGATAACAATGAGGAGTTATATCATGTGTTTTGTGAAGAAATTTTTATTTCCATTGGTGAAATTCATAGTTTTCCTAGACATTACATTGTTAGGACGGTTTGTAATCTGTGTTAGACCTAACTCTACAAAGTCACTTAATAAAGAACCCAAGATCTAAATATTTATTCAAACTCGAAACTTCAAAGATAGGTCAAATATAATAATGTGTGTCTAGAAACCAGGGGTATAGTCCAAGAAACTTCTTGAAATGGAATTTATGCATGACAAGAAGTAAACACTGGCCTAGTGAGGGTTTAGAACAAAAATACAAAAAGGAGAACCACAAAGAGTCGATTATAAGATTTTACAAGCACATCGGAGGGATTGAAAGACAAAAATGAAATTAATAGACCTTTGTGGATAACCCTAGAACTTTGAATGCCTAGTTGGTGTAAACAACCTTGTCTCAAGGGGCTTATAAGGTCGGTTTGCAAAAAGGAAGGATAGTATAAAATTTTAAAGTTTTGAACTGATTTCTCCATTGAATATGACCATGTGGTGAGTGGTATAATAGGGAACTTGATGGGAAAGCATTAGTGCATAAATTAATGAAAATCCCTTAAGGTTGATAGGGACTAGTGAAACCAGAGCAAGGAGCAAGTAAGGTAAGTAAGGGTGGAACGTACTGTAAGAAGAATAATATTTTTCATGGGTGGAGTGATGTTGTGAGGATTAGTAGTGGAAATGTGAACTGATACTAAAACCATGCAAGGGGCTATTATGACAGTAAAGGCAATATTTGAGTAAGTAGGGCAATTTTAACCATTATAGGCTTATCAATGATCCTCATATTATAGGGCTAAGTAAGGGTGAATTGTTGTCATTTCTTATTAGTTGTGTACCTATATGAATGTTACCATTTTCTCTTCACCAAGACGCATCTTCTATCTACTTTATGTTATCGAGTATTCACTCAACATTATAAAGTGGGGGAAATGTAGACACTAAATCATGCACATGGGTACATTTCTAGTTCCTCAAATCATGCTAGCATTTACATGATTCCTAAGCGAGAAAACGAGTGATTGACAACTATATTTGGCCTATTTTCTTTGTGTCTTATTTTCTATTTGGTCTTACACACCCTACAACCCAGTCAAAACTTAACTCATTTATCTTTTATTGCTTTAGACACTAGCGCCCATCCAGGATAGCAACACCCTGTGCGCTCTTGTCCCTCTTGAGTGCCCCTAACCCTTTTTCACCGTACTCATTCCTTTTGTGTATCTTTTATCTTTTGGGCATATTTTTTACTTACGGGTCAGCCTTCCAATTGTCGATTACAAAATTCAAACAAGGGAATCATATAAATACATAGTTGTATGTTCAAAATAAGGGACCACGCACTAAGCATTACTACTATCACCTAAGATTGCATTTAAAAGGCACAAGAGAACTCCAAAAGCATCCATCTAGCACCCATTCAAATGACAAAGGATGCATACTCTACATACATAACATAGGAAGGGGAAGTTTATTCTATTCCATCCACATATTTGCATCATTGAGAAAATATAGCTTGTTATCTAGTGCAAGCTTTCACAAGGGATTCCTAAGGCACCATTTCTACACACACGCGCGCACGCACACACAAGAACTATATGGATCCGAGATGTACTTGTAGTGCTCGGTTTTAAGTTCACTCTTGGGGTGACCATCAGGATCAGTCTGACTCCTCATTTTGCATTTTCCTTTTTAGGTTTGATGCGGTTTGTGGTTATATGCAGCTGAAATTCTCTCTTGCAGGTTACATGTACCCTCAACCATAAAGGATAAAGTATCGGAGTGACCAATAAGGAATAACTGTGAATACCTTGTGACACAGAATAAACTAGATCCTGAGATTTTACACGATCATCGGTGCACAGATACGATCCATCGCACCATCACCCATGTCCTATCATGGCGCCCTTGTCTCGACACTATTCCCGAGTTCTAGAATTTATAGAGAGCGTTTACAACACTCTTCCCATCTTATTCAGCACTTTACCCTACCCAGATAAGTTCTAGATTGCATGGATATCGGTTGAGTCTTCTTATCTTCCTCTCTTGTTTAGGGTTTCATACTTTACATGTTTGTTTGCTTCTCTCTTCACCGTATGTTATTATTTGTCAATCATTTATTACAAAGTAATTACACCACAATTACATATAATTCTATTTTTATTAAATCATTTCTCTTTGTTTTATATATTCTCATTATACAACTCTCAATGCTTCATTATTTGATTCTCTTATATTGACTCACTCACATTACCACTTCTACTTATCTACCACATTACCTCACATACATATATTGTTATTTATCATATACCATATTTGTCACTCTAGTTAAAAACCAAATCCTATTCAAATCACTACTTAGTTATTCATTTCCACATCATACTATATTTCAACATTCAAACAATCACAACAATTATTTCAACACTACATATAGAATCTAACAAACCACAGTGCAAATGACAATCATCACATCCTATATGAATGCAAATCAACAAAAACATATTATCAATATGCAAATATATATATCACATAAAAATTCATAGTTACAAAATACAATCACTCTGGGGAAAAGCTCCCATGCATCAATAAAACATATACAATACATCATACATCATCCTCATTATCACTATATATAATCGCAGGAGCTCTAGAACTATAGGCTTCGCCACTCACTCTACTCCACCGATCTTAGCCTCTAAATCTCTTTAGTGACTCAAGAATACAACAACCTTAGCCATTTGCTCTGCATATCGTCCATGTAGCTCCACATATCTCACAAATACATCTTGAAAGCTAGGTCTCCTCTTGATTAACTAAAATCTAAACTTTATATGTTAATCTAAGAAGTACAACAATGTAATAACTAGAATATAAACACCAAATAATTTATTTTATATTCTAAATGAAATAGGAAATAAAGGGTACTAACCGAAATATAACTTACCTCATAATAATCGAGCAATGTTCGGAAGAACTAAATATGATGAAAAACCTCAGAAAATTATAGAAGTGGAATATCTAGCCAAACTTAGATGCCTGGAGGAGTACAGGGGCACATGTGGGCACCCTGGTCTAGAATATGGGTGCCCTGGTCTGCAGAATGACTTGGAAACTAAATCCGATAAGGTCATTAAATATTTGAAATGCTTCACCTTTGATCTCGGTTGTTCTCACACTTGATTCACTTATTTTGTTGTAAATATGCAATGAATAATCTTCTACAAAATCCCACAAAAAAGCATTAAATCCTAAAAAAATAAAGATGCAAATGAATGGGTCAGACTATCCTCAGCTACCAAATGGATGGACTTATGACTGAGCGTTGCACTACATCTCAGACCCAATGTAGTTCTATGTTCTTGTGTGTGCAATGATGTGCCTAGGGTGCCCTAGTGCCAATGATGCCAAAGTAACGGGCAATAGCTAGATGTAAGATGCAAATGGTGGATGGAATAAAATGAATACAACCCTTCCTATGCAGTGTGTGATGCAGAATAGTGCCCAAATGTAGTCCTTTGCCTTATGTAGATAGCTAACCCTTAGTAGAATATTTTTCCCTTAAGATAGTGTGTATGTTGTGTTTATATAGGGATCTCTTGCTCAAATTTTGACATTAATGACCCGACATGTCGACTAGTGCCTAGGGGAATGGGAGAACAAACCATAAAGACCAACCTTGAACTTATAAATTAAAACTAAGTGCAATTAAGACCAGGGCACCCAGAAATGAGGACCAAGGAGCCGGGGTGCCCTAATCCATTCCAGTGCCTTATTCAAAGACTAGAGACAACAACTGAGTAAATAACAATAGCTAAGACTCATCAAGAGATGACTAGAACTGTGCAAACAAGTGACAACTATGCAAGGCACATAATAACAAATACCAACTAGACTGACGACAGGACTATGGGATGGGTCATTAGTGAATACTTTTCTTATGCAAGATCCATATATAAAATAATATACTTGGCGGTATAATTATAGTAGTAAGTGTGTGATTTTGTGACTACATTTTCCCCCACTTTATGTTGGTGAGCAGAAATCTCGGTAACATAAAGTAGATAGAGATGCATACATAAGATAAATTTAGAGAAGCCCATGTTATACTAGAATGCATAGATGTGGTAGAAGAGCGTGTCGAATGAACCATATACCATGTTGAACCATGGATCAACGTGTTGATCCATGCAACGTAGCGAGAAACATAATGTTATGATGAAGTATACTAAATGAGAGAGATGATTGTGATATTGATTGACTAATGATGTATGATGACGATATGATGGGGTAGGGAGTGATCAATTCCCAACCCAATTATATGTATATAAAAAATCGACCTCTAGGCATCCTGTCGCTAGAGGAAGAGTGTAGGGAGAAAGGTGCATCATTCTCCAACCACTAACTACATCCTCAATATCTAGTCATTTAAGATGGACTCATAAGAAACTTTTTTTGGTTTTAGATCCAAATAATTTTGATCAAACAATTGACCCATATAGGAGCGGTATAGGAAAGGCACTCTTTCCCCACTTCATGGATGTTTTCATAATGTGATGGCTTCCAAGTTAGGTCATTTAGAAGAAAATGTGAAATGTATGATGGATTCTAAGTTAGGTCATCTAGAAGTAAACGCCAAATATAGAATAACTTCCCAAGTTAGGTCATCTGGGAAAGTAACGCATGTAACTCCCAAGTTAGGTCATCTGGGAGGCCAATTGTGTTATATTGTATTAATTGAGTGATGTGGTTTTGATTGTTATAGATTTGAACATGTTGATTGATTGATTGATTGATTGGTTTTGATTGGTTACTCATAGAGAGATTTTATGCTAGTTTCCCCCATGTTAGGTCATTAGGGGGAATCGATAGAAATTGGTGAATGATCACATGGAAAATATTTTAATGATTGTTTCCCAGGACTAGGTCATTAGGGGGAAGTGATGAAATGTCGCATATAGAAATTGTATGTTTGTTGCCCCCAAGTTAGGTCATTAGGGGGAATCAATGGTGAAATGTCACATAGTGTATTAGTAAATGTTTGGAATTATTGAATCGTTGCAATTATTGAATCGGTAGTTTTTGTTTAAATGCATGGTGATATAAGGGGAATAATAGGATAATCCCAATTGTATTCCCCCCTTTTTGGTGAAAGGGGAAGTAATGATAAGAATGAACGTTGAGCCAAAAGTAAGCACGAGATAGATAAAGTGTGATAAATATCACCAAAAATGTGTATAAATTGAGTTAAATATAATTTGAAGGAGATATAAAGTGTGTGTTATGTGTATGGCACAATGGTAGGTGGAATTCTAAAAAGAATTCCGTAAATGGGGTGTAAATGGGAGTAAATATGGTCAAGTTATGACAAAAATTGTGTAGTATGTATTAGTTGCGAGAATAAGCTTGAAATAATGACTATAGTAAAGTGGGTGATGAAAAGTAACTATAAGTAGTGAATTGAAAAGTGATTAGTCACTTCATTTGTCTTTTGCACTAGTGTGTAAGGATGTTGCAATTGAGAGTAGTATGATCTAGCTGATTTGAGATGGTAGCAACAACAGTAGCGTCACATACGACAACGGAGTTGGTAAGTGTAATGTTTTTTTGAAAAATGTGTGTATCATATTTGTTTTTGTCAATTTTTTTGCAAAATTACAATTTTTAATGTTCTCGACATTTTAGACCTAGACAAAAGCGGTGAAGGCGCTAATGGCCTTCGAGACAAGAGCGCCCAAACCTGGGTGTTGGTGTCCTACTCATGGGTGCCCCAATAGTACTTTTGGGTGCCCCAGTCTAGAAAGGGTGCATTTAGTCTAGAATGATGGAAATGTTATTTTGGATGTATATTAATGTTGTAAATGAGTGTGTTTGGATTTATATAGTGTTCTAACATTGTGTTTATTGTTGTTTTGTTGTGTGTAGAGGGATATCCACTTGAGGGAGTTCCGCGGGGGTCGTCATTTGAGTACTTTGCTTGGATTGGGTTTGTCTGACGATGATTGGGAGATCATAGATAGTGTCGGTCTATGGTATATAGCATGGGTGGGGATGTGCCCCATAATATGCCTATGTTGACAATGTTATGCGAGAGATGGAACTTAGATACTTGTACATTTTAATTTCCTACAGGGGAGATGAATGTTACATTAGAGGATGTGTATCATATATTACGGTTACCATTTATTGGGGAGAGGTTATGTGTCATGGCGGTGGAGAACATGGAGAGGCATATGAGAGATGCTTGACGGTATTTTTAGGGACCGGGTACCTGCCGAGGCCCATATCATCTTGGATGCCATTTTGAGGTGTGGTTCCACACTTGTGGAAATTCATAGTTATTTTCATTGTGTCATTTATTGTTATTGAGGGAGGTGGTGTAGGCATCTTATATAATATGCGAGACATATGTCATCAAATTGAGGAGGAGGGTACTATATATGTGTGGGCACATTGTGTGTTGGCCCACCTATACAGAGACTTGTACAAATTCACCCAAGAGGAGCATGAAGGTGGTATAGGAGCTACAACATTATTGCATGTGTGGGCCTATGAGCACATAGTAGTGTTGAGGCCAGTAAGAGGTCCTAGAGCAGAGTGGGCTAGACCTGACATATATGCTAGGAGGTGGATTGGTGTGCGTGGACAGAAATTGGATACAGATACCTATAGATCACTTATAGATCATATAGGGCCTAAGATAGTGATATAGCGGCCATACCGAGATCAAGGGGGATGGTTAGAGGATGTTATGGAGCTACGGTGTATATAGAGGACCATGTGGTTGGAGGATCGATTCTCATGTGTGATCAAGCTATTCTAGGTGGAAAGGGTATCGTGCCAATTTGGTATGGCCCGAGAATGTGCCCCCGGAGTCATATGTGTGGTTGAGGGTAGTTAGAGCACCTAGGAGGTTTGGAGCTAGACTGGGGCCAAAAATAGAGTAGATAGTGCCCCCGAGGGTTAGATGAGGTAGATCTCGTGATAGATCTAGTAGATGGGGATGATGTGGGATGCACAGAGGCATACCAAGTGTGGTAGGAAGCACATAGATGGGTGTTCCTATTTCCCATCTTTGCAAAGGCAGAGGGAGTAGCACATGGAGGAGTTGTAAAGGGGAAAGGAGATGCCCCTAATCCTATAGCGATGGCGAGATCTGAGTGTGAGTATCTATAGTTGTGTTGTAGGTTTTGTCACTTTCCTATGTTATGATTATTATTTGTCTAACATATATATTTTGGTTTTTTGTAGGTGACGTGTATTGGTCCTTGATAGTGGACACTTCCATTCACACATTGACACGGAATGTGCCCACCAATCTTTGGAGGGAAGAGGGATACTAGAGCATGTGGATGACATTACGGGAAAACATGCACATTTGTTTGAGTTGGTTTTATAGCAGCAGCAATGTGTACCATGTTATTGAGTGAGAGGGATGAGGCATGCGAGGAGACACGATGGGCAAGAGAGGTTGTGGGTGGTGGTCCATTAGCACAAGATGTGTTTGCATAATTTATGGTACTAAAAATTCACTTTACCAAGCAATCTACAAAGAATACCCTATTACATAGGCAAGTGGAGAGGTATAGGAGTCGCAATCGAGGCGTTGAGTTAGTGGCGAGGCTTCTAGATCAAGAGATCTCGCAGCCAGAGAGCGATAGCGATGATGAAATTTGAGTTGGATTGTTGTGTAGTATATAGGGGCATTGCCCGATGATGGGATGTTTTGTAATGATGATTGTACTCGATATATATAGACAACGTTATTGGTATATGATGATTTCATTTCGTCATGTATAATCACGTGATTATTATTGTAATTAGTTATTGTTCATGTTAGTTGATGTAGACTTGCACTATGATATTGGTATTGATATACAAAATGTGTAATGTGAATGGTGATAGGTGAAATATGTAATCTAATTGATGTGTTGAGTAAGATGCATATTATTGAGTGCAACTTTCAATGCATAGCTAGTATAGTGGGTATAGTAGCATGTATGTAAAAATAGATAATGTATGATTTCCAAACTAACGTGTCATCATAATGTAATGTAATCCTAATATGTTGGTGTGATAAATATGGGGGGGAGAAGATTAGCAATGCCCCCTAGCATATGGATGATAAGGATCATTTAATTAAGACCCCTTAGCAATAAAGAATGAACCATGTAAAGCAATAGTGTGTCATTAGGAAGTGATTGAGTGTGCTAAATGAATTGCGAAGTGCATGATGAGAGGTTCTTATAGAAAATCCCTCAACAGTTGTGTAAGAACTATAAGAACACAAATGCACCATTGGGGGTAAGGTGATAATGATCACCGCCAAATACCAAGGTGGCGTGAAGTGGTGGAAGCATGTGGGATGGAAGCAGCATGAGTGTATGAACCAAATTGAATGTCATATGGAGCAGCGGTGGGATGGATGAATGCAGAGGGTTGTGGCAACTGATGTGAAGCATGATGTGGCGAGGTGAGATGGATGGAGTGGATATGGTGGATGTGATGGTGCAACTATGGATGGATGTGGTGGAGAACGCACATGAGTGATAACTTGTGGTGGTGGACGTATAATAAACTTAGCATTGGATGGAGAAGACAAGTCAATGTGAGTATAAACATGCTGACGAGGTAGAGGAGAGATGGATCGCTCATGTGAGCAAGAGCCAATGAAAATTATGTCCTTATCCTCTAATTGTTGCAATCTATCATGAAGGGCAAAGAAATCATTATTCATATGGCCATTGATGCAATGATAATTACAATAGGGTTTATCACGCTGACATTGTAGATGATGTTGTGGATGACTTATTAGATGGTAATAAAACTATACGATCATTAAGTAAAACATGCAGCACATCATGTGGTTGAGTGTGATGAGAGAAGTGTAATGGTTTAAGCACAACAGATGAGTAGATGGAGAAGTATTTTGTCGCAGAGGAAGAGGAGAAGGATGTTTTGTGGTATAGTAGGTTGAGCTTGCTTACTAGGTAGAGATGGAGATTATGTAGGATGCTCAACTAATGGCAATGGAGGAGAACTAGATGATACCACAGTAGTAGGAGGAAGTGGAGGATCAATAACATGTGATGAGAGAAGATCATGTTCTAGGTCAATGACTTTATAGCACAAGAGTATGAATGACTCACATGTATCATATTGTAATTGTTGTTTGAGAGTGGGAATGAGACCACGACAAAAGATAAATTGCTTCTCTAGATCAATAGGTTGGAATACTAGTTGATGCATACAAGCATTGAATCATAAAATGTAATCCTTGATAGGTTCAGATGCACCCTAATGTAAAGTAGGTATATGATCATAAGTAGCTCTAGGGCCATTGTTGATGATAAAATGACGGAGGAAGGCATCTTCCATATCATAGTAAGTACTAATGGAACCAAATGGAAGATGAGTGTACCATTGTAATGCATCATCAATAAGACTATGTCGAAAGGCCTTAAGCAATAATCTATCATTAGAATAGGAAGCCATAGCCATGCGGTAATGTTGGAGATGTAGGTGAGGGTCACCAGTACCGTCAAAGCATGTGAATGTAGGTATGATAAAGTCCTTAGGAAATGTAGAGTTATGGATCCTCTTAGGAATAAGGTTTCCATGTAATGAGTTGTTATCAATTGAAGCATAATAAGCCCTACTTTCTAAAGTGAGTGACTAAACCTGAGATTGTAATTGACCTATGACATGCATGAGAGACAAAATGTCTTGTGAGGGAATAATAGAAGATGGCAACAATGTATTAAGCCATTGTGAGTAATCATGGGTACCTCAAGAGAATATAAAGGATATTTTGATGCTAAAGGCACACTAAGGGTAGGTTCCAGTTGAGGGGATGGAATATCCATAGTAGTAGTAGGACTAGCATCGGAAACATCCCTAGGAGGTGAAGCAATTGATGGAGATACCTTGATAGTAGAAGATGAAGTAACAAATGTAGGTGAAGTGTTAGGAGGAGATGAAATGGTAGGAGTAGAAGAACTAATAGATGGAGGTACCTCATGCATTATGCTAGATATAACCTTTAGGAGAAAGTGGAGTAGGAGATTCAGACTCAACAATATGAAAATTAGTAGAATCATGACTATCAATTGGTTCCTCATAATCAAGAATCGACTCAGATATAAGTATGTCACTAAGTGGATCATCGATATAGTATGAAGGAGTATGTGAATTAGTATGTGATGGATTAGGAGAAGCAATATCAGAAGTAGGAGAGTCATGAGATGTAGCCATAGTAGTGGTCTAATGAGGAGGAGAATCAAGTATGAGAGCTATTTTCAAGACCTAACATGTAATCAATAAGAGAATCATCTAGAATTTCCTTAGATAGGTCAGTAAGAGGATCACTAGTAGTTGTATAGCATGGTGTACAATGAGTGAAGGCTATCAGATCCGAAACAATACTAATGCCAATGGGAGAATCTTCAAAATGAGTAGGTACATATTGTTGACCATCTAAGAGTTGTTGGTGAATATGATCTGGAATAGTAGCATTACTATAGAGATCATCATAGATTGGATTAACACTAAAGTATGACATGATGGGTGAGAAGGAGAAGATATATCCTTAGCCATTAGAGTTTTAAATGGATCCTAGGGGAAAATGTTTTAAAGTATAGGCTCACCAAAATTATTAACTAAAATTTGAATTCTATATGTTAATCTAAGAAGTACAACAATGTAATAACTGGAATATAAACACTAAATAATTTATTTGATATTCTAAATGAAATGAAATAGGAAGGAAAGGGTACTAACCTAAAATATAACTAACCTTGTAGTAATTAGAGTGATGTTCGGTAGAACCGAATATGATGACAAACCTTAGAAATTTGTAGAAGTGGAAGATCTAGCCAAACTGGGATGCATGGAGGAGTACAGGGGTACCTGTGGGTGCCCTAGTCTACAAAATGACTCGGAAACTAAATTTTATAGGGTCACTAAATATTTGCAATGCTTCACCTTTGATCCGGTTGGTGTCGCACTTGATTCATTGATGTTGTTGTAGATCTCCAATGAATAATCTCCTACAAAATCCCACACAAAAACATCAAACCCTAAAAAAGAAATATGCAAATGAATGGGCCAAATTGTGCTCAATCGCCAAATGGATGGACTTATGGTCAGAGCATTGCACTACATCTCAAACCCAATGTAGTTCTATGTGTTTGTGTGTGCAATGATTTTCCTCGGGTGCCCTAATTCCAATGATGCCAAAGTAGCAAGCAGTAGCTAGATGTAAGATGCAAATGGTGGATGGAATAAGATGAATACAACCCTTCCATGCACTTTGTGTGATGCGAGAATAGTGCCCAAATGCAGTCCTTTTCCTTATGTAGATAGCTAATCCTTAATAGAATAGTCCACCCTTAATGACTTGACATGCCAACTAGTACCTAGGGAATGGGAGAACAAACCATAAAGATTGACCTTGAACTTCAAAATTAAAACTAAGTGTGATCGAGATTGGGGCACTAGGAAATGAGGACCAAGGAGCCCAAGGTTCCCTAATCCATTCCCAAGAACCCTAGTGAAAGACTAGAGATGACAATTGAGTGAATAACGAAAACTAAGACTCATCAAGGGATGACCATAACTATGCAAAAAATTGACGACTATACAAGGCACATAATAACATAGACCAACTAGACCATGATTTACGACGACATCGGTGAATACTTTTCTTACGCAAGATCCATATATAAAACAACATGCTTAGTAGTATAATTATGGTAATATGTGCGTGATTGTATGGCTGCACCTCCTCCTATGGCTCTGTCTATCGCTCGGTCTCGACACGAGCCTCATCGCACTCACTCAATAAAATGGTACACATGGTTTCTGCTATAACCACTAGCTCGAACAAGTGGGCATGTTTTCCCATAATCGCTTCTACCCACTCTAATATACCTCCTCCCACGAGCACATTTGGAGGCACGTTTTACGTCAATGTGTGTATTGAAGAATCTATAATCAGTGTTCAATAGGAATCCCTCTACACAACACAACAAATCAATGAAATTCTTGTATCAGCATGCCATACATACCACAAAATAGCTCATCATAGTACAAAAATTAATCCAAATTTACACATTTCACAACACAAAGTGCAAAAACCCTGCTCTGGGATGTCGACCCGAGAGAAAGCCACCGACGTATACAAATAGGTCACTAGCACAGGCTGTGCACTAGTGTCCCGAGGGACAAAAATTCCATGACCGCTTCCGTCCAAGTCAAAAACATCTGAAAACTACAAAGAATGCAAATTTTACCATAATTGACAAAAATAGGTCGATTTCGTAAAATTTTCCAAAAATAGTCACACATCCCAACTCCTCAGTCATTTGTAAAGCCATGGTTGCCACTCTCTTTCAAATCTCATCAAAGTCATTTCTCTAACATGTGGCACCCTAACAACTCGGAGCTCCAAATTCAACTCAATCTCAAGACAAATAAAATTACTATTCATTTTGATCTTAGTATACATAGTAATTCCAATTCACCCTATACTATCGTTACTATTTATAACCATTTCTATAATTAATACACAACACATAGTTTTGCTCATATCTTGAGCCTTGTTACTCCATTTTTCTCCCCATTCACACCATATGGATCACAATTTTTCCTAGCACCATACTATAGAATTTTCAACATTCCATACTCAAAATCTAGAACCTATAATAATCAATACATATGCATACTTTGTCACTATTACTATTTCTTCTAGCCTATCTTTCATTTACTATTACACCTTATACAATCTTGCTTTTAGCTTAGTGCTCATGTCCCCACCCATCACCCTTTCATTAAAAGGGGGCATATAATAGGATCATCTTATAATCCCTTTTAGGATACAATGCAATCAATCGACACTCTTAACACATTACTATCACAAATTTCTATGATCTTATTCAAACAAAGGTACAATCATTCTATATGACAAGTAAATAATTTCTACTATTTCAAATATATTCCCCCAAATGACCTAATCTAGGAGGAAAGCAAAACCTCTATGTGATTAATCTCCTAAGTACATATTATTTCAAACAATCTTCTATCACTCAAATCAAATCAATCAATCAGTACAATAAACACATTTACTATCTCTCCCAAATGACCTAACTTGGGAGTTGTATTACATTACTATCACTTCTAGATGACCTAAATTGGAATCCATCCAACATTATTCAAATTGGAACACTCGTTACTATAGGAATAGGGGAAATGAGATGTCATTTCCTTTTATACCGCTCCTATATGGGTTCTTCAATCGGAACAAATAATTTTTCAATAAGAACTAATCGGAACAAATTTGGTCTCTATCCATTTGCATTGGTTGGACCTTTTAGGGAAGCATCATGGATGGAGAGAAAAACTATACGTCTCTCCCCAACACTCTTCCTTTGGCAGCAGACTCCCAAATCCTCCCATTTTTAAATAAACCAAGTTGGGAATTGATCACTCCCTACCTCTTTTATCACCTTTGATAACAATTCAAAATATCCAAATCATTTCAAATATTTCTCCAAGTTCTCCTTATGACATTTTTCTATCTTCACTTACGCCACATGGGTCAAAACGTTGATCCATGGTTCGCCATGCTTCTACGCGCACTCTGTAATATGGCTTCTACGGACTCTATACAGTATGTTCCTTACTTCCTTTACACTACTTAAATTTCATTCAAATAGCATAAAGGGGGGAAAATATAGACACAAAATCACTCACATATTACTATTTTACTATGTCTTCAGTATGTTGTTATATGCATGAATCTTAAGTACGAAAATTATTCACTTTTGGCGCAAATCCTTTTTCTATCTATACTCTTTGATTGATTTTTATTGTGATTCTCTCCTACATATATCATTTATGTATACACTTCTAGTCATGTTATAGGGATCCATGTCTATCTATATTTTCACATTTGTCATCATTTATTCTAGGACATTAGCGCCCACTCTGACACTAACGCCTAGGTATTTGTGTCCCTTATGGGTACTTATGTCCTATTTATTATTTTTACATATTTTGGCATTTGTGATCGGCCGTTTTATTTTTCTTGTCCTTATCTTGTGTTCATAGTCATCCTTTTGTGTCAGTAGTGTCAAAATTCAAATAAGAGATTCATATATATACACAACATACACACCATTATTTTGGTTAGCAATTCTAAAGATTAATCACATCTACATATTATCACTTATGTCAAAGGGAGTTCATTTTTAGGCTACATACACTAGATAGGAAGGGGAAGTGTTGAATTACATACCATACTTTTTCATCAAAGCTATATATATTCCGCTATCTTGGAATCATTGGCATGAGGGAAACCTAAGGACAATATTCCACACACAAGCACAAAGAACTAAATGGAGTCTATAATGTAGTGCAGCACTCAATCATCAGTTCACTCATTGGGTGACCGTCAAGATCATCGACTTCACATATTACATATTTCATTCTAATTTAATGTGTTTTTGAGGTTGTGCAAGTATTTAGGGTTTGTTTTGCAGGTTACAGTACCTTTGGCGATCAAAGAGATATTATCAAGTGATATGCAATGATTAAGAGTGAAACCCTAGTGACATAGAAGAAAGTAGATCTTGGTCATTTACACAATCACCAAGACCCAAAATCGGTCACCAACGCTCAGGAGCCCCTACCCTAATGTGGGTGCCCCTATCCATCCTCAATGTAGAGCTCCATAATCTTTGGCGGCCTCCTATGACATCATTTCCATCCAAATCCAATATACACTTAGTCTCGACTATCTACATATATCACACAGAATAAGCTAAGTCATCTATTTCCTCATTTTGCTTATAGGATTGCATTACACGAGTGCTTAGAATTTTTATTTAATTGTATTTTATCATATTAGTTACTTTGAAATTAGATTTAAGATTATTTTTATTAAATCAAGGATAAGGTACAAATTTTCAAAGATGAAAGTGTTAATCTATTTCTATAAAAACTATTTAATGATCGACCACATTCAAGAGGGAAATTTCTAAACATGCCTCGTATCAAAACCCAACTAGGAATTAAATTATGGGAGTACCCCAAATGTTTTCCTTGGAAGCTCCATCGATTAATACAAAGCATGTGGAACTGTAAAGATGAAGGAAAATAAATTTTGAATCGAAATTGAAAGAGAAGAAGAAGATCGATATGCAAGAATTAGGTATTTTGAATACTCACTAGAAAAAGATCATGAAAAATCCATGGCTGATATGAATAATTGCTATTATACGATGTTCACCTACTCATAAACAGAGAAACAAACCTCTTTTCCCATTACCCAAGTAAAATACTTGAATCCTCAAAAGGATACAATGAAAAAATAAAAAACAAAAGGAGGATCGTCGTTTCACACTTTCATAAGGTCGTCAAGAAGAATCCCAAGACTACCTTAGTCACGGGGTTCATTTTAAGACCCCCTCCAAAAAAAATTATTATAGAATGGGTGGTGAATCTGTCAAAAAGGAAATTCACATTGTTGGTGAATGTAGGAAAGGAGGGTTTCATGATGGCGGTGAATGGAGGTTTTTTCAATCCATTAGGTGTCGATGCCTATATTTTTTGTTGTCGAGATGACAAGGACAAAACATTACCAAATGGTAATAAAAACATGTTGGTATACGTCAAGATGTAGTTGTTCTTTGTCTAGTAACACATTTCACTTGTCGTCTGACACTACCAACATGTTCCCGGGTGTCAACTAAACATGTGGTGTTGTTACAGGTCGAGTATCACAAGCTTTGTTACCTCTTTCACTTATTCCTTCGGATTTTTGGCTTATATTTTCAAATTTTTACAGGATTATTCAGTTTTACCTTTGGCTTCAACTATAGATCTCAAAATTAACAAATTTTGAAATTATATTTTATTACTATATTATGGAAAATTAATCCTATATATAATGGTATATTATAACATGAAGGTGAATATACTAACATTGGTCGGCCCTTAGTGGAAACACTATGATGAAATTATGGTCAAATTTATTTAGGACCCATAAAATTTTGGCGAACATGCTACCATATGATAGTAAAAAAATCACCAATTTCAAAATTCAAAATCCTAATATTCACTTATTCATGAATATTCGCCCTAAAATGAACCCTCCTACCAAGACTCCATCTATCTCTTTGAGTAAGTCTCTTTCATCTCCTCTTGTCAAACTAGTTTCTACTTCTATTGATCCTAAGATTACAAATCCTACTCATGTTAAATTTGTCATAGTTCTCGATGTGCCTACAACTTCTTCACCATTTGACATCATTGACCATGTCAAGAAAGCTAAAATTCAAATATATGAGTCGGAGTACTTGAAAACCCACCCCAAGCAATTTGATAGGCTTTTCTAGTTTATCAAAGGAAGTAGTTCAAATCCATGTTCCAAAAATGTCAACATCAAAGAACCACTCCTAGAACCATTCATTCCCAAAAAAATCTTTCCTCAACATTTCCTCTTTTAGGATTGTACAATCTTTCTATCTTTCCTTGTTGGTCAATGGGTATAAATTGAATGATTGCATTATTCACTCCACTGCCTTTGATAATTTCATGCCCGCAAAAGTTTCTAAAGTTCTTGGTCTTACTCTCATTCCTATTATTGTCCATTGTTACTCCATGAAAACTAAATAAGTACCTCTCATTGGCCAAGTGAAATATTCCCAAGTATCATTTGCATACTTTCGACAAGAAAATCAAGATGAAAATACTTGTGGTAGACATGTCATATTTTTATGGTATGTTATTGAGTCGAGTTTCTGTCAAGATGTTGGTAGAGATATACAAATGGATTAGTCATATGTCACCATACCTATCAATGGTAAGATGAAGAATCTCCTTCTAATAAGGAAAATGAAAATCACAGTTCAAAAACCAAATGATCCAAGGGTGGACATCATATTTCAAGATTCAAGGTATGGAAAATTTTCCATGACTTCAGAGGAAAATGTTGAGCTACCCATATTGATAAAGGAGTACCGAGGTTTGATGGATCTAGTCCAGAAACAACATGATGACATGATCGACTAGGAATTTGTTAGTGCATACTTCCCATTGGATATGGATATAAATTCTCTACTTGGTTATGATGAAGGAAATGGAAATGTTGACTTTCAACAAATAAATCTTTAGGTGTTGAGTAGTGCAAACCATGAAGGAAAAATGATGTTAAATAGCCTCTCAACATATGAGCTATGTACTTCTAAACATGTTCTCAAATATAAACATGAATATTTTTTTCGGTGAAGATGATTGTGAAAATGAAGCCTTCTCTTTCTGTTAAGAGATGAAGCCCCGCTTGATGAAGAATGTATAAATAAGAAGATGTTTGGATCCTTTAAATTTTACTCTACTCAAGAAAAGGATGTCTTCACCATGGAGATGGATTTTGAAGCTTGAAAATGGTCAAGATCAAGGAAATGATGATTTTCATATTACCTTCCCAACCTTGTGCTCATTCCCTTTCAAGAGGATGAGGCAATCTGCATATCACACCATAGTGATAAGTAGGTCAAAGGTGATCCAATTGTGTGAAGGATAGTTATGTGGAGGAATTGATGTTGAGAAGATAATATATTTCTCTAAGGATGTGCACATTGGAGCAAGGCACATTTGAGGGCGTGAAAGAATAGCAGAATGAGCACGCGCTAGAACACTTTGAATTCAGGACTTAGCCGTTTTTTGGATAAGGGCTATTTTGAGAGATAGTGCATGGAGCACATAAAGACATGAAGACTTGTGGTCCACGCAATGGTATTTTGGGAACAAGCAAACAGTTGAGTGCCATGCATAGTTTGAGATAATAATAGGATTTCTACTCAGAGTTAACTATAGGAAGTCTATTGTTAGAGCACTTGCATGTGTGCATCTTATTGTAAAGGCATGTGGCTATTATTATCATGTGACCTATTTTGAGAAGTGCATGGGTGGTGAAGGGAAAGTCCCCACCCCTATATATATGTATTGATTTGCATGGGTTAGAGAGTGTGAAAAATATGGTAGAGTTATGTTGTTGGTTTTGTCATGTGCATGACTCATGAAGATACTTATGTAATGTAAGAAGCTTTTGTGTTTTACAGTATTCAATACAATGGATAATATTGGCTGGATAATGGTATTGAACATGATTGAATTTGGTTCTTGCATGGTAAATCTTGTTATAGTCATTGTTTAGTTCATTTTATATCTATTCTAAGAACTATATCCGGTTTATGTGATGTGTGTTGTTTACTATTGATAATAAATTTGGATATCTATATGCACCAACATGCTAACATTCTGTACAAGCAACTCTAAAGAGGGACCTGGTGCCTTTGCATGCTTTGAGTGAGTGCTTAGCTCTAGTTGAGTGATGTGCCAGTGCACTGGGTCATTTACTATAAATTCTAGGCTACATCATTGGTTCTGTTGTTGGGGCCTCTTTTTCAGTTGTTTTCAGGATGTTGTGTGATGAAGATGTACTAGTTGACCTTGAAAAGTGTTAAGGAGTGGATAATAGATCTGGAAGAAGAGTATGCTTAGAGATTCAACACTAGATCTGGGTTTGATGCACGCGCATGGGTGGAGCAGAATCTATATGACTACTTATATGAGAGCTTCTTTGTTATCTTCCCAATAGATCTATACAAGTGGTTGGTTGCTTACACATATAAAAGGAATTAGAGGTTTCACACACTTGTCTGGATGTAAGAATCAAGCCCTCTACAATGTTGATTTGATTTGGATGTGTGTTGTGAACACTTGGTTATGTGGTGTTTTGAATAGCTATATTTTAAAGTACTTAATTTCCACTTATTCTTTCCCAGAGGTAGTTGAGTTCCAGTTTTTACGTTATCCTAGGAGAACCTATCTGCAAGGCATTCCACTAGCGATCAAAATATTGTCTGTAACCCTGAATCTAGAAGAAAGCGGCCGATGGCTAGCTAAACCCCACCACGCGGGGCAGGAGCAGGTTTGGTTAAGGATGGAGGATCTAGCGGAAAAGAGGTAAAGAGAAGAAATGTGGCTTAAGTACAATGAGGTGTGCAAGAGGGATTTAGGGAATCATCATGAGATTTCATAATGGATGATGTTGAGGAGAGAGATGGCTCATGAAGGATTTAGAGCTTATGCAGAGGACGTGGATCCAGAGTATCTGGAACTTCCCCATTTGGGAAATTATGACACGAGAACCCTCATCAGCCGCTTATGAGAGTGTGCTAGTAAAGACAACTTGGGTCATGGGTGCACATCTGAATCTACCTAGTAACCTAGCCCTTGCGCTTGGTTTTCTAGTTTCTAGTACAACTAGTAGTCAGCAAGCTAGTTTGGGTAGTAGAGTAGCAAGAGGTAGAGTTGACTTATCAAAGCAAGTCCATGAGTGAATCATATATAGAAGTGTATTTATGGTGAGCATACATATTCCCTATTATTTGGAGGGAGGACCAATTGGAGGAACCTTTTTCGATGTGTCATTGGCACAAAACATAGGTGTACAGAACTTTACACTCATATCGGGGGCAACACAACTTCACAGAATGTAGGATTTCAGTTTAGCACCACTATTGGGACACAGGGCAGTGCATCCTCTAGTCCAATAGTTGCTATAGGTAGAGGAATTGGTGGAACAAGTAACTCAGGATCTGGTTGATTTGGTGGATCTGGAGGTCGAGGTAACATAGGAGGTTCTGGATCTGGTGGGCATGGTCCTCACCAACCCCAAAATATTTACATGGAGATGTCACTTCATCTCCCAGAGTATAGGGGATAGAAGATGTTGTTGAGCATGTGCATATGTGTGAGATATTATGGCATGTAAAAGGAATAATAGCTTCAGAGTGCAAGGCCCAGTCAGTTTGTAACTATGTTGCAAGGATGTACGCATAGTTGGTATAGAAAGTTTGACCCTGATCAGACTTGTGTGGATTATACAATGTTACGGGATGCTTTCATTAAGGAATTTTATATACCTGAGTTTGAGCATAAAAGTATAAGTGCACTCAAGGATATCAAGCAGGGCACTACTAAGAGTGTTTGGGAATATGATGCTCATTTCAAAACACTCTTGTCTAAACTATCATATGATATCCATGCAAGTCAACATGCACAATGGTTTATCAGAGGCCTGATTACACCTTTTAGGAGGGAGCTCTCACATAAGACTTATACATATCCATGTGAGGAACTTGAAGTAAATCTACGTGTTGAGGCAATCAGGATCATGACACTAGAGTGATCCTATTCTTGGAATCTCAAGTAAGCAAAGAATGGAAAATTAGTTGGAGAAACTATTAGCCAATACAACACATGAGACATGCAATGGAATTTAGTACACATATTGTGAAGTAAAGGGGCATACTAAGGATAGTTTTCCTCAGATCAGTGGACTCCTTATTACTGGAATGTGAAATATGTCATTTGGACAATGATGTAAGCCGTCGCCCATTATTACAATGTGTGGTAAGAAATAACGTGTCCTACTACTATAAACTTTTTCGGTCCATGACTCACAATACAGAAGATTACAAGTTAATTGATCAAATCCATGATGTCATTGATATTAGTGTACAACAGACGGGGGTTTGAATAACTCTAAGGATAAAGGTGAGTGACATGATCATGAACACACTCAAGGGCACTATGATCAAAATGAAGGGCACTTTGAGGGAGGCCATGGTAGAGGTCGAGGATACCATGGTGGATTTAGAGGCCGAGGCCACGATGGTGGAAAAGGTGATTTCCTCGTGGAACATGTTATATGTGTGGATCCCCTGACCATTATAGGTGTGAATGTCCTCAAAACATTACTTGTTCTTTTTGTGGAAAGAATCATAACTATGAAGAGTGTTTGAACTTATATGAACATCTGAGAAAGAAGCACAAACAAGAGAACAAGGGCATAGGGATGGCTAGAATACAACACGCCATTGAAAACCAATGGATACTAAATTTTGCACCAGATCCTAAGGTAGTACCTGTGAATATTACTATACGCACCGAGGTTGTGCACGCTAGAGAAGAAATCTGTATGTGTAGCCTACCATCACTAAGGAGGAGGTTTTACATGTAAAATACCTAGACCCTACACATCAGAAGGAGGTTTATCAGAAACCATGGAGGTACTCAGAAATCTACAGGGTGAAATACAATGTTTAAAGGAACAGTCGCGGAAGTTGGAGTAGAAGAAGGCAGTTGAGACTTTCCAGTCGGATGTTGATGATCTGAAGGAAGTATGCAAGATGTTGCATCAGAGAACATTATTCCATTACTAGGGAGC
The DNA here is from genome assembly GCA_018340775.1 of Taxus wallichiana var. yunnanensis. Lineage (NCBI taxonomy): Eukaryota > Viridiplantae > Streptophyta > Pinopsida > Cupressales > Taxaceae > Taxus > Taxus wallichiana. The sequence goes on from CM031239.1 coordinate 344,309,721, forward strand.
TGGTTGAAAGGAAACACTTCGCACATTGGTATTGAGACCAGACGGCAGATTTTGCATGCTAATCTCCCTCCCCATAGCTTGGATTATGACAAGGAGATCACTTTGAATGTTGTTGTAGATGGATGGCTTTTGAGAAATATTTTTATTGACACACTCGCGGAAGTTAATGTGCTTACTTTAGATGCATGGGTTCATATGGGCAGACCTCCATTACAGTTATCTTCCAATGTATTATATATTTCAAATCAAACTAAGGCCATGCCAAGTGGAGTATTGAAGGATGCATCTATTACTATACAGGGGGCCAAGTTCACTAGGGACTTTGAGGTATTAGCACTTGCAGAAGAAGACATATTCCCAACTCTACTTGGGTGCCCTTAGTGCTATGCAAATAATGTTGATCTATGGTTCAATACGGGATATATCAATTTTGAGAACAAGGAAGAATGAGTTATTATCCCTTTAACAAACAGGAAATCTGCACCTTATGTTGAGCCCTCAAGCGAAGAAGACCTGAACAAAATTTATGTGTGCACCATTTGAGATTTGGAAGTGTTTGAGGCATCTAAGGAATTCTCCAATGGGATGATACATAGTCCATCATTGATACTACAAGTATTTCCTATAACAATTGGGCACATAGCACTTACAAGATGGTTGGGAACAGGGTAAGAAGCGCAACTACACATGTAAGCGAGGACACGTTATGATAAAGGTTAAGCAACAAGCTTGTACCCGGTACACTGGTGAAGGAAACCCTGAGGTATTCCTGTGAGCCATGGAAGTATAGTGGAAGGATCAAATGGATAGAAGGAATATGTTATTGTATACCCTGTGTGAGATAGCGGTGAGTGGTGGATGGTTCATAGGGATAATCGCATAGAATGGAGAGAAATGAGAATCACTCTATCAGCTCAGTTTTTCAAGAGTAATGCACTTACTCAAATCTATGAATATCATGGTAATAATCTTGTTCATCACCACGTTCAATAGTGTGAGAGACTTTGGACTAGAGGGGAAGGAAGCTTTACCACCTTCATTATGGGTGCACAAAATTTATTTCACCTTACGAGGTGCAGCGTCATTGGTATGTTTATACAGAGTTGCACAGGGAGACTGGAAATTGGCAAGACTTGACTGCAGGAATGATCCATAATTTTGACTACTTCTCCACTAAACCTCGATGAAAGAGGCATTATAGGTTATGAAGTGATTTACCATAGGAGATAGTGCAAAGGTGTGAACTCATTCAATATTTATTTGGTGAGTCGATCTAGAAGCACATTTTGATGAAGTAGATGAGACAGATGCATAATTGCTTGAGTGTGCTTTCCTAGAGAAGGAGAAAGGAAAGATGGTTTATATGGTGGATAGTGAAGAAGTGGAACAGTTAGACATAGATCATTCTGAGGGTACACATGAGGTCTTAGACAGTGTGGATGCGAAGGCGCCTACAATGAACCTATGAAGACAATGAAAGTGAACATTAGCATGGACGCTGAACCTAAGGAGACCATAATTGGATATTATTAGTTTGACTCAAGTGGCTAATAATTTTGAGTTACTACGTGATTTCCAAGAAATTTTTCCTAGGGGCACCATGAGTTGAAAGGGTGCATGAATCTTTCGGTGAGATGAAAATTAATTTAAAACAAAGTGTCATCCGATTAGGAAGAGACCTTATAGTATGAACCCTAACGTGCGCGTAAAAGTTAAAGAAGAAATAGACAAGATGTTGGAATCGGCATTATTAATCCCATAGAGGAATAGAGTGGGTTAGCCCTATGGTAATCAAAGCATAAAGAAAGATGGAAGAATCGTGATTTGTGTGTACTACATGGAGCTGAATGTTGCATGTGTGATTGATCATTTCCCTACACCATTCACTAAGGAAATATTGGAAGGTGTTACAGGTGTAAAATTTACTCTTTTACAGATGGATTCTCTAGGTATCATCAAGTAAGAATTTCTAAGGAGGATCAAGAGAAGATAACTTTCACCACTAAATGGGGAAGTTTCACATACATAGTGATGCCCTTTGGATTGAAGAACGCTTCTAAGTATTTTTTGCACCGTGGTTCAAGCATTCCAGGAGTTTATTCATAAATTCATGCAAGTTTACTTGAATGATTGGACCGTGTATGGGCTTATCAAAGATCATTATGACAATTTGTGATTAATGTTTGAGAGATGTAGATAGTTAAGAATCTCTTTAAATATCAAGAAGTGCATATTTGTTACACCTTTTAGAACTCTGCTAGGGCATATCATCTGCAAGGAGGGTTTGTTAGTAGATCCAGCTAAGGTTGTAGTCATTTTAGGCTTGGAGGAACCCACTAGTCAGAGTGAGGTGCGTGGATTCTTGGGCCACACAGGGTATTACAGAAAATTTATCAAGGGATATGCTAAGATTGTTGCGCCCTTGGAGGAGTTATTAAAAGGTAAAGGGAAGTTTTATTAGGGAGAACCGCAGTAGTGCGCATTCGAAGCGCTGAAGGAGAGGCTTACTATGACACCTATTTTACATTTTCCTTCCTGGAATCTCCCCTTCACATACATGTGGATGCCTCTCAGTATGGCCATGCGGCACGATTCTAACTCATCCTGGAGAAGCTATTTTAAATCATCCTATATGTTTTGCTAGTAGAAAGTTGACTCTGTAGAACATAATTATACAACTATAGAGCGAAGCTTTGTCAATGATCTACGCACGCATAAGTTCAGACAGTACTTGTTGGCAATACCTTTTGTGTTCTATACAGATCACATGGCATTGAAATACTTGGTAAATAATCTTGTTTTACAAGGGCGCATATGTCGATGGGTTCTATTATTCCAAGAGTTTGACTTTACAATTGTGGTAAAGCTAGGTAAAATCAATTCTAGCCCAGACCACTTATCAAGGATTCAATCAGAGAGGACGTGCAGAGTATTGAAGATACAATGTTGGATGCAGATTATACGGGTTAAACTATGTGCCTTTGATATTAGAGGATATTATCACCTTTTTACACACAAGTATGGCACCAGAAGGAATGAAAGCCTTGGAAAAGAAATAACTTGCAATTTGTGCCACACCTTTCATGTTGATCAGTGGTGACTTATACAAACTAGGACGAGATGAAGTATTACGTCGGTGTGTACTAGAACATGAGCGCATGGAAATCATGGGAGAGGCTCATGGCAGTATTGCAGTGGACACTATGTAGGTGACGCCACCACGTGTAAGATTCTACTCGTTGGTTTATGGTGGGAAACCTTGTACAAGGATTGCAAGGAGTATTATAAGGCGTGTGATCATTGTCAGCACCTTAGAAAACCTGGGTAGAGAGATGAAATGCCTTTGAGGCCCATTACTAGTGCAGAGCCTTTTGAAAAATGGGCAATAGACTTTGTGGGTCCTATTTCCCAGCCGCGTGCATAATAATATCACGCTACATCATCACTTGTACATATTATCTTACAAGGTGGGTGGAAGCAGCACCTATAAAGGATTGTACAATGGCTACAACAAGTAAGGTTCTTATGGGAAAATATTCTTACCATGTATGGATGTCCTTTGAGTTTGACAAGTGATAGGGGCACTCATTTCCTGAATGTGACAATCAGGATATTATTGGATGAATTTATGGTCACACACCACAAGACAACACCGTATCACCCTCAGGAAAATGGGACTCGTTGAGGCTTTCAACAAGATATTGAGCCAAACTTTGACAAGATTTTTGATGTTAGAAGGATAGGTGGGATAATAAAGTTTTGTTTTACTTTGGGCATATAGAACAACCTATAAACGGTTGAATAAGGCAACACCCTTTTAGTTGGTGTATGGCATGAAGCAGTTCTTCTCATGGAATTCATGTTACCTTCTTTGCGTATTGGACACTTAGGAGGTCTAGCTTATGAGAAAGCATTGAAAGAAAGAATTGACAAGTTGTTATAGCTGGATGAGAGGCGCGTCATAGCACGTTGGAGTCAAAAGCAAGAAAAATCTAGGTAGAAGGCATGACACGATAAACACATCAAGGACAAGAAGCTTGAGGTTGGGCAGATGGTACTCCTTTATGATTCAAAGTTTTTGCGCCACCCAGAAAGCTTAAGGTGCATTGGTTGGGACTGTATGTTATCACTCATATACTTGATTTGGGCACTTACCAGTTAGAGGCCCTTGATGGAACACAATTACCGATTACTTCAACGGGAGTAGGTTGAAGCCCTACTGTAAATAAGCCTTTTTGGTTTTTAATAAGGTAGTATTGCCATTTAGATTAGATTTCCCTTACTATATTTCCTTTAATGTGTTTCTTTCTTCGTCATTATGCTTTGTCAATTTAGTTTTGTGTTTTGTGTAATAAGCGTGCTTGCATGCCAGAATTTGATTGCAATCTGAAGTGTTTTTATGTGCAGTGTACTGCACACACCCTTAGTGTAGGCTGGTTTTCATTCAAATATGGGTATGCATAAGGAAAAATATTGGTGCAGGTGGTTTCTCTTGTTAGAAAGTGTGGATGGTATGGAAAGGTGTTGCTAGAAAGAAAATTGCTCCTAAAAGAAGATCATACTTTAAAAATGCCTAGTATAACGCTAGGTAAGTTGTGGCCGTGGAAACTACTTAAGCAAATGCACAATCGCGAGGTACTTTGATGCATAGAAGCGCGTGAAAGGAGATCTGTGGCCAAAAGGTAGAAAGGTGAGTGGAAGGTTATGGTTGTGGCACACAGTGTATCACATGGAAATGTGGTAAAATGTTCAATTAATGAGAGGATCGGTGGTAGGTGGAGGAGCAATAAATGTAATTACTTTTTCAAATTCTATATAAGAACATGATGTGGGTTCATTTTTACCTTTACGATTATGAGTTTTCAAATGAGTTGTTTGCGACTGAGTTGTGCGAGATGCGTCAATTTGCAAAGAGATTTAAAACTAGGTGAGGAGAGTGGATTTGTACATGAAGATGGCTTGCATCCCCATTAGAGAAGGGCTTGAGTGAAGAAGAGGCACGCAAAGAGGAGGAAAAGGGCATCAAGATTTAAGAAAAAGCTAGGGCACATGATTTCAAGTTAGGGCATGTAGTTTCGAGCTAGGGCATGGGATTTTTCTTGACAGAGGTAAAAAGGTGCAACCTTGTTTTACCATGGCACCAAGGAAAGCACCTAGAGTAGGAACAAAGGGGAAGAAGAAGGTAAAAATTGAGGTGGAAATCAAGGATTCCCCCGAAATCAGGTTCTAAAAAATGCATTACCCAGAGGACGTAATCATGGGACGTGACTGGGATTCTCATGTTCACAGGATCAAGGTAAGTGACTACAATCATCACACGGCTGACTAACAATAAGGAAGAGTTGGACACGTTGTTAAGCAGAAAGACAAACAAGCACACAATTGATGACATGCCTATTTATGATGATGTGGAGAGAAATTGTTGAAGAAGGTAGGGGTCCTACAGCTCTATGAACTCCCTTACTTTGGAAAACCAAAGAAACTATACCAATGGCTTATGAGAAGAGTCCACAAGGAATTATTTTATTTTGTTGGGTGGCATATGAGGATCACCACACCCTTAATTACAAGCCTGACATGTTTGAAGGGAACAGGATGATATTACCAGTGACTTATCTGACAAAGAAGCTATTTTTGCCACCCGCAAGGAGCTGGGTTACTCAAAGGGTCCACATGGAATGGACATTTATAAGTTAAGGAAGTATCTTATGGTACAAGTGGCCGCGCACTTACTCACCAAGTTGAATGATCAGGAGAGATGGTCACAAGTGAACACCATGTGGTTGCACATTGCTAAGAAGATATCACAAGGGGAAGTTTACAACTTGGCAGGATACATAGCAGATACCATCATTGAAGAAGTGCGCAAAGGTGAGAAGATAAGATTTGGCATCATTTGTTATCTCTTGTTTTTGTTGAAATTGGAGTGCCCGATGGGCCAAAGAACAAGATTTGGGAGTATCCTATAGAGAATAAGTCTCTAGCAGAGAGGTTTGAGAAGTATTTATGTGAGGGATCTATGAGTGGCCCATTCAGGAAAAGGGAAGAGATGTGGTATGACAGACTTCACGTAACTTTCGAAGAGGAGTGGAGAATTCCTAAGGAGTTGCCATCAGTAGTTGGGAAGACGGTACAATTTTTTTGTGCCAACACTTTTACATTGTGTGTTTTGCAATGAAGGATGGGACATGGAGTCCTTGGTGTAAACTCCCTTATGCCTTTACAATGTGGTTCTTCCAGGTGGTATTTCATAGGTTTTCTAATGCGTGCAAGTTAATCTATAATGCAGATAAGGTAGACTGTGACTACCATACCTTGAGGAAGACTTACACATACCCAAGTAAGTCTGCTTATATTGAGAGGTTCATATCAGATGATATAACCATGAGGCCTATCAGTTTGGCCATTGGTGATAGTGGGGTTACACTAATTTATATCCAGCTTAAGCCTAGGCTGGAAAATGGTAAGTATGTCGAAAATGAATGTATGCTACCAGGCCCACCAAAGGGGAAACATACAGTTGGGAGCCTAGCGGCTAAAAATCCCACTTCACCAGTAGAAGAAGAAGATGATGAACAAGAGGAAAGTTGTGGTTTAGTGCGTAGGGGATGGAGGCAGCCCTCAAACACTAAGGAAAGTAAGTGTGAGGTTACTCCTCCCAAGAAGCAACAAGAGAACAAAGACTTAGAAACAGACGCATCAACCTTATATGCAAACCTAATAAATAAGGAACACCAATTTAAAAGGGTATTCAAAAGCATGGGGACTCAGAGTGCGGGACCATCACAACCCCATGAAGATCACCTCATATCTCCCTCGTAAAGAAGTACACAGGAAGAGAAGAAGGAGAAAGTTAAAGCTCAGAGAGGATGAAGAATATGAGTCTGGTGAAAGCGCCAGGAACCCCAAATGCAACCCGAAAATACAGAGGAGCCTCGTGATGAGGAGATGAAAGATGATGAAGAGGGGGTCAAGGAGATAGAAGAGGAGATGGGCGAGCCATCTGGTGTGCCTCACTCCACACAAGAAGGTGAAGGACCCATTGCAGATTCTAGCACCCGGGTTCCCAAGGGCAAGAAGACAAAGAAAGGAAAAGCAAGTGAGGACTATGTGACTCAGCTATGGGGTACATAGAGGACACCAAAGCAAGATCATTTACACCAAGTTCCAAAGCACAATAGGGCCAAAGGATTTATATGGATAGGAGTTAATGGACCCAAAAAAGGCCAATGTGCGGACTAGAAAATAGTTGTCCTGGTCCATGTAGACACACATGGACGAACCATATTTTGATGTGTACAAGGAGACTTGTGTCTCGCCCCAAGTAAGGAAGCAACCGCAGATTACACACATGACTATCAAACCTCCGGTAATGTTTGATGAGCAAGTAAGAAATTCCTTGGTCAAGGTATCTATGAAGTGGCACAAAGAAACATTGATAAGGCTGCCACCATTCAAGCGCTACTTGAAGATACCAAGGATAAGACTGCAGAAATAAGGTGCTTACAAGTAGAGAAGGAACAAGAAGAGGTAAATAATGAGGCCTTTGTTAGCATGGATGAGGAAATCGGTGATCATATTCTTAAGGTAAGGCCTCATTTGGAGTCTAAAGTTCCTTAGAAGTTTCCTTCTGCAATGCATTATTTGTGCACTCTGGTGGGTCCTGGTTTTGAATGAAGCACCCATTGTTATGGCCACACCAAAAGATCCTATGGAAGAAACAACAAGAGAAAGGGCTACCATTGTTAGGAAAATTTCAATTTTTGAGGCCTTGCTCCAAACATTGAAATATGAGTTGAAGAAAGCAGATCAAGCTTTGAACATGTGTACAGCGGCTTGACGCCATAATAAGAATCAGGACTATAGCAGAGGATAATGAAGTGTTGAAGGCAATGAAGGACAAAACACTTGGGCACACAAAGAGGTTAGCCCTAGTAAAACAAAAGTGTGAGGCCCGTGACAAAGATCCCAAGATCCACACAAACACGGGATTGATGAACTTAGGGAAACTTATAGTGCAGAAAATGGACTCCATGGAGGGAATGGTCTCAAGTATGGCACATGTTGGGGTTAGCACACGCGGTTATATGAGATAATATATCAGTCTAAACATACATGCAAATAAAAGTGGATATTCTACAAGAAGAAATATACAAAACAAGAGACATAAATCAACACAGATTTAACGTGGTTCACCGAGTGTGGGCACGCTCACCAACAAAAAGCCAATCTATTATCCAAATCTTTGACAAGATATACAATGAAGATTTATAATCTTCTACACCTCTCGATGTTCATAATTTCTTCCTATCAAGCTTTTGCTTCTTCACCAAGAATTCTCACTCACCAACCTTTTGAGTTCTTTCTAATTCTTGTTCATTCTCTTCTTTCTAAACCCTAGCTTTTATGCTTATATAATCGTTTATAGACTTAGGGCACTTAACCATGCAATTACAATTAATAAATCTATTTTAATGCTAAAAATAGATATATTCCCAAGAGTTAATTAATATTTTCATCACATGTAGCAGTAACCGACGCCGATTCTACCTAACGATCGTCGGTTCCTTACTTGTTTCACCGATGCCGGTCTTCCCTTAACCAATGTCAGTTACTGTATTTTCCAACAAGTTCTAATTGCATGCTAAAATGAAGTAATTAAGCTTCACAACTCAACAATCTCCCACGTGGAGTTTAATTACTGCACCATACCTTTACAGTGTCATTCTTGGATCCTTCCTTGGCTTTGTTTCTTCCTTTTCAAGTATCAAACTCGAAGACCAACGAAGTGGGGTGTAGCTCTAGCTTCTCCTTTGTTAATGGCTTCGTTAGCATATCCCAGGATTCTTACTCGTATGAATATTTTCCAGATTCGACTTTCCATCCTCTAATACTGTCATATGAAGTAATACCTCAATTGAATGTGTTTCATCCTCGAATGAAATGTTGAGTTCTTTGCCAAATGAATTGCACTCTAATTGTCACTGGATAGTTTACAATCACTTTTCTCCTTCCCCAACTCTTCCATGAACCTACTCATCCATATCATCTCGTCACTAGCCTCTCTGTAGCTGCAACATACTCTACCTCTATAGTAGACAAATCCATAACCTTCTGCAATCTTGAAATCTAGCTAGCTATCGTTCCACCTACTGTGAAAATATATCCAGTAGTGCTCCTTCTACCATCCAGATCTTCAGCCATATCCGAATCAACATAGCCACGTAATGAAATATCTAAACCTCCATAGCATAAATACATGCTAGATGTCCCTTTCAAATACCTGAGTATCCATTGGACTGCTTTCCAATGCTCTTTACCTAGATTAGCCATATATCTACTCACAACTCCCACTTCTGTGTAATCCTGGTCTCTCAGACAAACCATAACATACATGAGACTCCAAACTCGCTGAATCATATGGTACTCGTTTCATGTATTTGACCTCCTCATGTGATGAAGGACACTGATCTTTACTCAATTTCAAGTGTCTAGCCATAGGTGTGTTAATAGATTTTGCATTCTCGCATATTGAACCTTTCTAGCACCTTGTAGATATAATCCTCTTGAGACAAATACAATTTCTTATTTTTCCTGTCTCTGTGTATTTACATGCCAAAGATTCTTTTTACAGCTCCTAAATCCTTCATAGTAGATGTGTAAGCTAGCTTTCTCTTAAGCTCACCAATGTCCTGCCTACTAGATCCTACAATAAGCATATCATCCACATACAATAATAAAATAATATAGCTCCCATTTTCAAGCTTCTTGAAATATACACAATGGTCAGATTCACATCTCAAGTAACTATGCTCATGCATAAAACTATTAAACCTCATGTACCATTTCCTTAGAGCTTGTTTGAGCCCATATAGGATCTTTTTCAACCTATACACTAATTTCTCCTTACCTTTGACTTCATACCCAAGCGACTGCTACATATAAATATCTTCATCCAAATCACCATGAAGGAAATCCATCTTCACATCTAGTTTCTCTAAATGCAAATCTTCTACTACAACTAAACTCAATATAGTACGAATAGAAGTCATCTTAACAACAGGAGAAAATATTTCACCAAAGTCAATACCTGCTTTCTATGCAAATCCCTTTACTACAAGCCTTGCCTTGTACCTTTTCGTCCACCCTCTTCTTCCTTGATCCTATAAATCCACTTGTTCTGCAATGTTCTCTTACCTACTGGTAACTTAACCAAATCCCAAGTTTGGTTTTGTTCCAAGGAGTCCATCTCCTCATCCATGCCATGCTCCCACTGAACATGAGTCTTATCTTGCATTGCTTCTTCAAAGCTCTCATGGTTCACCACTATCAGTCAATAATAAATAAAATAGAGAAGGTGTAAATCTTTCTAGAAGTTTACTTACCCTTTGTGACCTTCTCACAGGAGTTTGGGGTACCGGAGGCTCAATCTGGGCCTCCTGGACATTCCTATCCAAATCTAACAAATGATCGACGCTCGATCACCTCTAACCGACATCGGTTCTACTAACCGATGTCGGTTTTGATCCTCTGTAACCGTTGGCGGTTCATCTGACTAATGTCGGTCAAGGACTAACCGACCACGGTTATTGTGTATTTATGTAGGTGTTTCTTTAAAACTTGAGAGTTCATTTTCATCAATAAACTTCTCAATTTTCTCATCCTTGGGTACCAAAATTTGATCCTGTACATTCTCTTTTCATTCCATTCAACATCACGACTCCTAAAAATTTTAGAATTCTCTAAATCCTAAAAATGAAAACCAAAATCACCAAATCCATAACCAATGAAAGTACACCTTTTGGATTTTACATCCAACTTTTTCCTATTTTCCTTATCAACATGCACAAAAGCTTCTAAACCAAAAACTTTAAGAAAAGAAATATCTACCTCTTTTCCAATCCATGCTTCCTCTAGTATTCCTCCATCTAGTGAACTTGAAGGCCCATGGTTAATCAAATAAACCACTGTATCAACTACTTACCCAAAACTGTAAGGGCAATCCATAATGTATCCTCATACTTCTAGCACATTCCATGATTGTCTTGTTCATTCTTTTCGCAACACCATTCTCTTGTGGTGTTCTTGGAACCATTCTTTCTCTACATATCTCATTCACTGAACAATAATCATTGAAATCCTTGCTACAATATTCACCACCATTATCATATCTAAGGCACTTTAACTTAGAATTTGATTCATTCTCAACAAGGGCTTTCCATCTTTTAAAAGTCTCAAAAACATCAGATTTATGTTTAATACAATAAACCCATACCTTTCTTTGTAGCAAAATCAATGAAAGTAACATAATATTGGGATCCTCCATGAGAAGCTACCTGAGCTGGTCCCCACACATATGAGTGTACAAGCTCCAATTTCTGCTCTTTCTTAGTTGCCCCAACTTTGAGAAATCTCACTCTCTTTTGCTTTCCAAAGATACAATGCTCACAGAAATTAAGATCTAAATCTTTCAAATCTGATAACTTACCCTTAGCCTTTGCGATTTGCATTCCTTTTGACTCATATGACCCAACCTGATTATGCCACATGCATGCATCTCGAATCTAAGGTAGATAATGCGAGAAAAGGAATCGATGTAATACTGAGTAGATAGATATAACGTTCCTACCTTCTTACCTCTTACCACAACAAAAGCACCCTTGGTGACTTTCCAAGAGTCTCCTATAAAAGTAACCATGCGCAACAAGATTTGCCTAGTTACCTGTAGAAATAAGATTCCTCCCGAGGCTTGGCACATGCCTCACATATTTCAATACCCATGTATTTCCATTCTGTAATTTTAGATGAACTTCCCTTTACCGAGTAATATTGCAAGGTTCATTATCACCCAAATAAACATGACCAAAATTACCCGAGACATAAATTCGAAATAACCCTTATTAGAAGTTGCATGGAAATAAGCTCCTGAATCTAAAACCCATGATTTAATTATATTGTCCAAAGAAAGAATAAGAGCATCTTGCATTACCTCTGATGTAACAAGATTTGCTTCTTTACCTTTGTCTAGTTGTTGGTTCTCTTTATCCTTTGACCAACAATATTTATTTGCATGTCCTTTCTTTCCACATTTCCAACAAGTAATTCCCTTACTTCTAGATTTAGATCTGTTATCCCTTGACTTTGATTTCCCATTACTCTTACTCTTGGATCTCTCCTTTTGTCTACCCCTGCTTTCTACATTCAAAGCATTTCCAGATGATGATTCCTTTGTACTCTTCCTACGAATTTCTTCATTCAAGATTATACTAACCACATCATCAAACTTCAAAATATTATTAGCAGATGATGTATTACTAATAACCATTACCAAGTTATCCCAACTATCAGGAAAAGAACATAACAATAAAATTATTTTTACTTCATCATCAAACGATATTACAACCGATTTTAACTGATTTACAATAGATCGGAAATCATTCAAATGACTAGAGGTAGATTCACCTTCATGCATCTTAGAACTAGATAGTTTCTTCATCAAATAAACTTTATTTGAAGCACTAGGTTTTTCATATAAATTAGCAAGAGATTTCATTAACTCTACCATAGAAGTTGCTTCTGTAATATTGGAAGCCATAGATTTTTCCAGGCTCAATCTTATAGATCCCAAAGCCTTTCTATCAAGAATATTTCATTCTTAATCAATCATCTTCGTAGGTCTAGACTTCTCATCCAATGGTAAGTACAAATCTCTTTGATACAGATAATCCTCAATCTACATCTTCCATAATTGATAATTTTAGCCGTTAAATTTCTCTACCTTGTATTTATTTTCTTATGCCATTGTTGTAGCTCCTACTCAATCAGAAAACCCTCTGTGAGTAAATATATTAACGCACAAAACCCTCAAACAAATCTTTGATACCAGTTGTTAGGGTCAAGACACCTGCTTGGTTGTAAAACAATATATTAGATTTAAACATACATGCAAATAAAAACAAATATTCTACTAGAAGAAATACAAAAATAAGAGACATAAATCAACACAGATTTAATGTGGTTCACCCATTGTGGGATACATCCACCAAGAAACAAGCTAATCTATTATCCAAAGCTTTGATAAGATATACTGATGAAGATTTACAATCTTCCACACCTCTCGATGTTCAAGTACTTTCTTTCTATCAAGTTTTTGATTCTTCACCAAGAATTCTCACTCACCAACCTTTTCGAGTTCTTTCTAATTCTTGTTCATTCTCTTCTTTCTAAACCCTAGATTTTATGCTTATATAGTTGTTTATAGACTTAGGGAACTTAGCCATGCAATTACAATTAATAAATCTATTTTAATGCTAAAAATAGATATATTTCGAGAGTTAATTAAAACTTCGTCGCACAGGTAACCAACGTCAGGTTCTACCTAACCACTTTGTCGAGTTCCTTACTTGCTTGACCGATGCTGGTCATACCTGACCGATGTCGGTCTTCCCTTAACCGATGTCGGTTACTATATTTTCCAGCAAGTTCCAATTGCATGCTAAAATGAAGTAATTAAGCTTCACAACTCAACAACGCATGTTGTCCAAGTCTCGCAAAATGAGAAGGAAAAGATCACTTAGGATGAAATGGATGCCATCATAACATATATCCTAGAGAAGATAGGAAACGTGCTAATATTTAGTGAGAAGACAAGAGAAGACATAAAAAGCATGTTATATTTAGTTTGATCTATTAATAGGAAAAGGATGTAAGATATTCTATGAGCACTCCTATTATTGGGAATGTGCATGAGGTGGTGAAGGGAAATTCCCACCCTATAAATATATGATGTGTCTTTTTCAAGAGTGAGTGGTAGTGAGTTACCAAGTTCGATTGAGGCTAGAAAAATTATTTGATCTAGTGTTGTAGGGTCTAGAGTATCAATGATTGAGTGAATGATCCAGCAAATTGATGTAATGTTTGATTATGTATTCATCTTCCATACTATCTAATTGATTATGGTTTATAATGGGTAACTATGTTTGGATTACAAAGGTAAGCGTGTTCAAGAATCATATTATGGGAATTTAGATCTTGTTTATTATTATTTATGTTGATTAGTTCCTTATTATATGTGTTATTGAACTACCATAATTATGATTATTCTTTGTGCATGAATGGATGACTTTATTATGAATATGATGAACATACATGCTAACATTCTAATAAGCATAACAGAGGAGGGACCTATTAGGTGGATGCACTTCAGATGAGCTTCCAGATCTATCTGGATGAAGTGCCAGCACACATAGGTGATGAGTAGATAAATAAAGGCTAAATTTTGGATCCATTTTTGGGACCTCTTTTCAAACTTTCTACCAAGATGTTGTATGTTGATGGTTTTTCAATTTGTCTTTCGAGAACATTGAAAGCTAGATAGAATATGGCCAAGATACTTTTGCATGGAGATATAGCATTGGACTTGACTTTAACACACATAATTAGGTGGAAGATAATTTGTATGACTACATGTATGATAATCGTTCTTCAATTTCTTTCCAATATAGTTATACAGTGGTTATCACTTACGTGAAAAAGCAGATGTGTCCGGCCAGGGAAAGAAATCTTGAAGCATGAAAACTATTAAACACTCTTTGATTCAAAAAAGTTATGGAATAGAGTTATAAATCATTCTTTGGGGAGGTCTTTAAGCAACTATAGCTTTAAATACACTATTACAACCTACTCATGCCCAAAGGAAGTAGATTTTTGGTTCTTGTGCAAGCCAAGAGGGTCCTATTTGCATGTAATACCCTTAGAAATTAAGATCTTGATGGTTGAGATGGGAATGGAAAAATTCCTATAGTGAACTAAAACCACACCATGCGTAGGGGCAGGAGCGGGATTGGGAAGGATGGTGATAGCCCTGACCGAATAAAGATAGATACGGGAAATACAACTCGGGTATAACGAGGTACGATAAAGGGCATTTGATGAAGCACTAAAATAGAGAAGAATGATTACTAACGGAAGTGATGCTCAAGCCCCATGGAAAATAATGGACCGAGAATCATATCCTTCGACATTGGGAAAGCGATAGAGAGACCATGTTGACTTCTAATAAGAGTGAGTATGAGGAAAGAACAAGAACCGTGGGCACGTATTTGAATCGGGATGACATCCAGCCCTTACGCTTGAGTGTTACAAATCTAAAAGTAATTGTTGAATAACATTGTAGTGAAGGTGAGAAAATAGAATCTCCACGTTGCGTAAGAGACACGGGTAGGCATATTTTAGTTTCGGATCGGGAAGCACAAGGGATTAGAAACAAGCACATGACATCGCAACAGTGCCAGTGTTTAGGAGTGCTTTTAGAGGTATCTTTTTAAGTGTGTCATCAAGATATAGTGTTGGCATGCAAACCATTAGAAGCAATCCTATAGGTGTTGTTATAGCAAAGATAGTTGTTTTCCAAATTAACACAACCAGGACACTTTGAAGTACATTTACATGACCACATATCATGATGGGAGGCTCAGGAGACTCAAGAGGTTTGTGTCGACCCACTTTGCATGGAGGAAATCATGGTGGAGATTCTAGTTCAGGATCTAGTCCTACTCCAGGTTAGGGTCCCCAACCACCACCAAATCAATCAGCACCAACACCACCTCAACAACCACAACATCAAACACCTCATGTCTTATTTGATATGTCTCTTCACTTACCAAAGTATCAAGGTGTTACGGATGTAGTAGAGCATGGGCACATGTGAAAATTACTATATCATACTAAGGGGATTACAACTCCTGATAGAAAGGAAAGTCAATTTTCCACCACACTTCAAGGGTGCACACATAATTGGTATAGGAAGTATGATCCACACCAGATTGCGGTGGATTATGATGTGTTGTGCTTTGTATTTTTGCAGAATTTCATATCCCTAAGTTTGAGTAGCGAGTATCAATGCACTCAAGGACATCAATAGGGTTTGTCGAGAGAGCATGAGGGAATATCACATGTGTTTTAAGATGTTAGTATCAATTCTCTCTTATGATATACGTCCAAGCCAACATACACGGTGGTTTGTTGGAAGTTTTCCTACTCCTTTTCGAAGGTCCTTATCACATAAAACATTAACTGATCCCCGTGAGGCTTTGAAGGTAGTTCTATGCACCTTTGAAACAATTGGGATTGTAGACACTAGAGTGAGTCCTTTCCTAGAGGTGCAAATAGCAGCTATAGCTAAAAAATTGGAAAAAATATCTACCAATATAGCACATGAGACACGTAGTGGGTTATGGTGCACATATACGATGTAGAGGGGAAAACTAAGGATATTTGTCCAAGTAAGATTATGCGCACTCTATTATAGTCTTGTGAGATTTACCATAACAATCATGATATCTAGAATTGTCCACTCTTGCGGCGCGTGACCCGAAGAATGTATCTATGTACTACAATATTTACAATGCCCATGCCCATGATATGGCTAAATCCAGGTTAATTGATCATATCCATGAGGCATGTGAGGCTAGATTACGCCAGACCACTGTGGCAAGTGGCTCAAAGGAGCAAGAAGGACATAGCAGTGAAGGGCACAACAATGGAAACAATGGAAATGGAGGCTTCTAGGGAGGATATAGAAGCAGAGGTCATGGTGGAGGTAGAGGTAGGTTCACATGTGGAACCTATTATACTTACTGCAAATCCCTTGATCATTACCAATGTGAGTTCCAAACAACATACTTTGTATGTATTGTGGAAATCAACATAAGGTGGAAGATTGTCAGGACCTATATGTGCATATGTACAAGAATAACAATAAAGAAAAAGGCATGGTAATGATCAAGGTGGAGTGCACTAAGAAAGATTAGTGGGAACCTAAGAAGGTTGATTGAGCTCCAACCCTTATTGGTGATAATGTGTAGAGGCAAAGACAAGCGCAAGAGCATGTCGAGGAAAAACCCCTTATAAAAAAAAAGTATTTATGTCAAGTATATGGATGTGTCTCATCATGTTGGCGAGAAAATTTGTCAGGTGGAAACACTTGTGGATTTCTTTCCAACGCTCTAGGAGTCTAAGTCCCTCTACTTAACCAGTGAAGCTATCGTATATATGCAAGCGCAAGAAAAGGTAGATTTTGGGATGGCCTTTCACCTGGGGATCCAACAGGGGGCACTCCACTAACCTGCAGCAACAAAGCTAGCAATTGCTTCTAGAGAGGAATTTGTCTAGAAGTGGGAAAGGGAGTGAGAATATGAGGTAGGTGAACTAATAATGCAGGTAGAAAATCATATTCCTACACACACTAGTTATAAACTTCATCACATGCATTCATGAGAAGAAACAACTCTGTAAATAACAACAAGACCAAATAGAATTTATTGATCACAAAGTATCAAGAAACCCCTTAGTCAAAGAAAGCTAGAAACTCCTTCTTTTATTGATTGCTTAAACAAAAGTTGTACATAGTGTGGGAATGGAAGAAATTTGAGAGTGGAGGAAAGTAGAAGAAAATGGCTATCTCTTTTTCTTTCTCTAAGTACAATGCACTCTTGAGTTTACAAGATCAATTACCAACCCTTTGAAATGGGAATGGCGTTACAATTTATAGAATGAGAGGTGACTTATCGTCTACCCCCCAATGGCTTTTCATATGTCCTTGTGTAACTTAAAACTTTTTGACTTCTAGAGAATATTAAGTCCCTTTTTATAACATAAAGGTGACTTATAACATTAGGAACATTAGGACATATGAAAAGTGCAACCCCAACGTGAAATTAGAATATTGGAAAGTGAGAGAAACTTGGGGGGAAGAGGAGAGAGAAGAGAGAGAAGAAGAAGAGGATATGTCGTTCCCGATGAAGTTTGTTGGTCCTTGTTGATGGAAAGCTCCAAATGCAGTGAAACTCTGAATCTTCAAACTCCTTGCACACTGTGAAACTCCTTCAAATTAGCTCATGAATGCTCACCAAGTTGAGTGAATTATTTTGTTGATGACCACAACTCCTAGCCTGCGTATATATATAGTTTTTAGTGAGAGACGATTTTTGCCTCTTCTCGACCATCGTGATGTGATGAACTCCCTCATTCGATCCTGTGCACACTACCCTTGCCTTGAAAATTTTTTGGGTTGACCTATTATTTTTAGTAAGCACCCATATAGGGAACTTACTATTTTTAGTAAGTGGTCATTTTAATTGTTTTCTACTCCGAACAATCATTCTGGCTTCCTCATGACCTTGGGTACACACTGCTTTCACCACACTGTTGCGTTTGATGATGAACTTTCCAAAAATAGTAAGTCTATATAGGAAAACTTACTATTTTTAGAAAGTGTGTTTCCAATGCTTGATTTGCGTCAGAACATATTTTTTGACTCTTCTCATTGTCATGACCACATCCTCCGAATTTCACATAATTTTTCCCACTAGAATGCCGAGAAATAAATTTTGAAATTTTAACTTGGCACTGGCTTCAAGCACGGAGCTCCCATGGCGACCATTAATGGAGCTCGAAATTTGTAGGTTTGGTTTTTATCTCCATTTGTGCAATGAAAATAACTCCATTGCGATAGGTTTTTCATTTGGAGCTTGTGTGTAAGTTTTTAACTCGTTTCCATTGTTGGAATGATGGGAAATCCAACGAATGTGAGTCGGTGCACGAAGTGAGGATTTTGTTGGAACAAATAATTCAGAGCACCATTTGACCTCCCATTTGTTGCATTGTGATCATCTTGAAAAATGTGGAAGTTTGTAGAAGATGGCACCTCGATCCAACTTGTATCTTGTGAGATATGAATATTTCTCGATCGGGTGACTTCACGGTTATCTGGAAAAAACCTTCATTTTCTTCTCGTTCTTCATTTCTTCAACACTTTTGATCATTCCTTCCCCTAAAACCTATGTATTTTCATGGAATGGGTGTTTATGTGGCCATGGTGGAGTTGGTTCAAAGCAATGATGGTGGACCGGGTGTATCAGACAATCATGCGCAGAGAGCCATGGCAAGGTGAAAAGCTGTGAAGGAGAAATGAGGGGGAAGAAATGGCTAAGTGCGTTGGATTTGAATATTCAAAAAATGCTCATGCAAGGGTGGGGAACATTTTTTCATGTCTGATGTCCCTAACCTCAGGGACGTGAGGGAAATCAAATTCCATGGTGAGCAAGAGGATGACACATGTCCTCAATCCGACGGCAGGGGATTTGCTTGAAAAGGCACTAGAAGAACTAGGGGTGAAAGCCGGTCAGGTGGATGACCAAAGGACTCCCCATAGGGGATGGGCACATTTTTCCATGTCTTTTTTCCCTAACCTCAGGGACATGAGGGACATCAAATTCCACGGTGGTCCTGGAGCTGACATGTGTCCTCGATCCGATGGCAGGGAATTTGAGCTCCAAAAATGCACAGGGGGCTGAACTATCAAGTCGAAGATCACATGAGGGTCCCAGAGGTCACATGGGGGATGGGAGAATTTTTCCATGGTTGATGTACCTGACCTTAGGGACTTTGGGGACGTAAAATCTCTCCAGGCTCCTGGAGCTGGCACGTGTCCTCTCAGAATTTGGCTAAGTCTCGGACATGCTCCAAGAGGGTAACTTGTGATGATGATATCTTGAGCTCATGATGGAATTTTTTGGAAAAATTGTATATGATCCTGATTGGAAATGTAATTTTGAATAAAATGGTTGTGGTATCATGTGTTTATTCATCCATGTGATCCCTTAAAAGTAGAATTGTGATTTGGTACTCCACTTGTGCCTGAGAAAAACTACTGCAGATTTGATGCGTCAAAGTGTTGTAAAAAATATGATTTTACCATCATGTAGGGATTGGAATCCTATTTTTTTTGATGTTTTGTTTTACTCCTAACTCCATCTAGAGCTCCCGGAATCACCTTCGAAGCTCAGCGGTTGTTTTGGCATGTGCACTGACTAGGCTTGTGAACCCTAATTTTGGCGAAACTGCCCCAACTTCTCCGAGACCTTCCAAAATCTTCTTGAATTATTTCCATGATGTCCCAATACCTTTGAATCACCTCCATGTCCACTTAGGCTCTTCTGCTCCACTCGTGAGGTTTTTCCATCTTTAGGAAGGCCAGTGATAGCCCTTCCCACAATTGCTGTAGCTTTGCAAATGAACTCCTAAAATCACCTAGGGGGAATGAATGGACTTTCCTAAATCACCTAGGGGATGATATAACATTATTCAGGAGGTCATTTAGACTGACTGGATAGAGTCGGGGTGTCTTGGAATGATAGACTTGAAAATTTTGGCACAGGGATATAGTTGTCGAGCTTGAACATTGTCAATTTCCTTGTTGCACATTTACACAACAACAACTGGCTCTAGCTTGGGGACATAACATGGACTGAGTGCAGTACAGACATGGCATGAGCACTCCCAAAATCTCAACTTACAACATATTGACTAGTGCCTTATCCATTGGGCCCTACGGAGTCATGTACAACCTATAACAAGAGAGAAAGAGAGCGAAGAAGGAAACACACACACACATACACACAAAAAGATAGAAAGGAAACACACGACACACAAAAGGAAGGAAACACACACATCGAAAAGGGAAACATGCCTAGCAATCACCTATGGTACAAGGTGGGGACAACCTATTTTCACTGAAGCTCTTTTCATTCCTTAAAATTTACCCCTGAGTGGGCAACACTGAGTGATGTTGTTCTGTGAAGCCATTGATTGGTTCCAGAAAGTAGCCTCCTCTCCTCAATTGTTTATGAAAGCCAGGTGTTTTCACAATTATCTGTGTACTTGGTATGAGTGAGTCTACATGAGCTTCTTGATGCTCAAGCCTTCACTTAGAAATTCCATTGCCTTCATCCTCTTTGAAATTGGTTTCATAGTGCAATTACATTCCGCATTTATCCACATAGATGATTCTTCACTGAGCACGTTATTGCTGCCCCCAGGGCTGTTTTTCATTTAAATTACTTAAACATTCTGGATTCTTTTCTTCCCAGTCTATGCTCATTGACCTCTTTTCCATGAGAAACCTCAGACTTATCCTTTTCCTTTACTCCACTGTGAGGTGCTTGAGTACTGACGGAAGGATTGGATGTGACCTCATACTTGTCTTGTATGTCCATGACATGAGTGAAGAGATCAAGAATCAGCTCGGGGTCTTCCGTAACTTCTACTGCATCTAATATTTCTTGCACGGAGTTATGCTTCATCATTTCCTGTAGCTCCTCTTTGTACGCCTTTGAAGAATCTTTATTTTGCAGCTCAAGGAAACTATCTAGAGGGATTACCTCATCATCTTGGGAATCACTGCATTTTATCACTCCTTTGTCAGAGGAGCTTCAACTTCAAAGGCCTCAAAACTTCTTTCTTTAATTTGTTCATCATGGAAAGATTCTTCCTCTTCAAATGGGAAAGAAAATACCTCAATTTCATCATTATATCCACCAACCATTAGCTCGAGAGGGACATCATATTTCTCATCTAGATTTATTTCAACATAGCCCATCTTCACATTGGTTTATGTTTCCAAGTCAGCTTCATGCTTGTCTTCCAGATTCATGGCTTGCATTAAAATTTCAAGACTGATCTCAGGGTCTTTTGTTTCTTCCACGGCTCTTAGTAGTCCTTGTACAGATAGTTATTTCCCATTGCTCGAGGGCTCATTATAGACTGGCTTGGTCTCTTCCTGGGTGACATGATCAAGGGAGTCCTCATCTTCAAATGGGAATGAGAAAATCTCTTCATCACGGATAAACACATAAGCTGATTTTTCTTTTGAAAATCATCAAGAACCATTTCCTCTTCTTCATGGTTTACATCATCGGTAATTTAGGGCTGCCCTCTTGTAACTCGAATCTCCTCAATGCTTCTTCAAAATCCAAATCTCTCCGGGAAGGCATGTTTAGACCTATCAAGATGGGGATATCCTCTTCCTCCTTAGTTGCCACAAAGTGATTCATCCGCCCATTACCTTGATAGAAGATGTTAGCTTCGGGCTCTACCGGAATTTCATCACATGTGTACCTCATCTTCTTCTGGGGAGTAATTTCTCCATGTCTCCCTTTTTGGTATGGTTGCGGATGACCAATTCATCTGAAATTTCCCTCCCAAGTCTTGGCAGAAACTTCTACTCAACAACATTCCAAATGAGGCTGGGATATTTGCTACCAAAATCATCGTTGAAAATTTCTTATCTGGGAATCTAGAAAAAGAGCTGCTGTGCATCTTTGACCTTCCCTACAAGTGGGACCTCTTTTGACTCCAAAGAGTAATAAGAGCCACTAGGTGGAGTCATGGTGAGTTTGAGAGCTTTGGAAACCTTCACGGGCATGACATTATCCGAGGCACCTAAATCTATTATGTAGTTGTTTAATACATATTCTTTGACAAGAAGGGAGACATAAAAGTTTCAACCTTATTAGTCTTTGATGTACTCAAAGAGAGCATGTTTTGTGAGGGAGGTGTAGGTGGGTTTGGAAACATGCCTTTGGAACTAGAAGTTACAACATTAGGTGTTAGAATACCACTCTAATATATCAGACAAACCTCTCAAATTGTTCAGGATGAGTCCGCAAATATTCAGTTTTAGTAATTTGGACTTTGGATTTGTTCGCGTATTCTATGAAGTCAAAAGGAGTAGATGCGGGTGAGGGTGATGAAGGGACTGCTTTTGGATTTAGGACAAGTTTGGAAGCAAGAGTAGATTTTTGGGGAATGGAGGGTATTTTGAAAGGTACACTAGGAGCTTTCAAAGTACTAGATTTTACAAGATCAGATTTAGATTTAGACTTGGAAGAGACATCGGAAGACTTACTTGGGATTGCGGGAGCCTTCTTACTTGCTGCTACAAGATCAAGGCTCCAAAATGCGGACTTCATGGAAGATGGAAGTGGGGATCCTCGACTAATTATTTTATTTTGCAGAGTCACCACAGGAGGATCATCAACCTTCTTTTCTTTTGCAGCAGTGGAGGGAGATGCTCTTTTCTCGGACTGAGAATGAGTGAATACCGCACATGAGAAACCAGTGCATCTTCTTCATCACCTCTGGAATACTCACAAAATCTGATTTGTCTATCGTTCTCAAGTTCATTGATCTCTAGGAAGTTACCACCTTCACTTTCTTGTTCAAGCTCATCTTCACTTTCTTGAAATCTGTAATTTACGTTCACGAGTGGGGTTTCAAGGCAAGCCTCCTGGGTGCTCCAACAATCTTATTTTCGTTTGCTTCTTTGGGAAGAAACTCATTCAAATATCTCCCTCCTCAATGACGCCATTTCATTTGCCAATTTTTACAACGATGGATTGGTTCTCTCATCTCCAGGATGTTGGGCCTTGCCCTTTGATGGATTCTTGATCTTTCTAAAGAGGATGAGATCGTCATCAAGTTCAATAGACATCCTTTAGGATTGTACAATGTTCCTTAGTTGGGATCTTCGTAGAAAGAATCCTACTTGTGATGATTGAGCATTGATGAAGAATCTATTAATATTGTTTTCAGATAGCGAATCTTCTTCTAGTATCCTATGAAGCACCCACTCGAAATGAGCCACGAAGTCTCTCATGGTTTCACTTTCTCCTTTCTTCATTTAATCCAACTACACCAAGAGGTCCTGACAGTATTCAATTGATTTAAATCTTTCCTCGAAGGCAGTATTGATGTCATTCCAACCAGTGATGGATCAGGCAGGCAAGAGGTAGAACCATTCTGTTGTTTTTTCTTGGAGAAACTCCACAACAATCTTACAACAACATCTTCATGTTGGACACCAAGAATTCCACATGGTGTCATGAAGGCAATGATGTTCCCTTCGAGGATGTTGTGTTTTGTCACCTTTGAACTTTGGAAAGTTCTTTCAGGAACTCGTTGGTAGATCGTGAAGAGGGGTTTCAAGAGCAAGCAAGCATGTATTTATTCTCCATGGAACGATGTGTTGGGGTCTTTCTGCTTCATCTTCCATTTTCATTTATGCTTCTGCTTTAGCCCTTGCTTCTACAAATTCTTCTTCTTCTGGGGGCTCAATGCCCAATGGTGGTTGAAAAATGGGAGAATTTGAAGGGGGTATCAACAGGAGTTTGGATAGGATTTCCAGGTGAACTTCTTGAAGTGCCGGATGGAGAGGAGGATTAAGAGAAGAAGTATGGATTATCTCTAATTCGTTCTTGTTGATTTTGTAAAGCCTTGAAATTGGAAACAACATCACCTCTCGACTTGTTCAACTTGGTGTATCTTCCTTCAACCACTTTTGGAAATTCTTGAAGTGGGAATATGAAAGACACTATGGAATATGAAAGGTCACGTGTAGGAACTGATAGTGTATCTTTTAGCAATGGATTTTCATGAACTCTTTTTTTTGTTTTTTCAATATTTCATTTTTTGTATTTTGGGACCTTGCGGTCATATTTTGGGTGTAGATATTGCTAAATATGCCCCACGGTGGGCGCCAAAAACTATTGGCAAGAAAAAATTTTAGGTGGAAAAACTTGTGGATTTCTTGCCAATGCTCTGGGAATCTAAGTCCCTCTACTTAACTGGTGCATCTACCGTATATGCATGCACATGAAAAGGTAGATTTATGTGGTTGCATTTCGACCGGGGATCCAACAGGGCACTCCACTGACCCTGCGGTAAAAGCTAGCAATTGCTTGCTAGAGAGGACTTTGTCTAGAAGTAGGAAAGGGAGTGAGAATATGAGGTAGGGGAACTAATGTTGCAGGTAGAAAATCATATTCCTACACACACTAGTTAGAAACTTCATCACATGCATTCATGAGAAGAAATAACTTTGTAAATGATAACAAGACCAAATAGAATTTATTGATCACAAAGTATCAAGAAACCCCTTAGTCAAAGAAATCTAGAAACTCCTTCTTTATTGATTGCTTAAACAAAAGTTGTACATAGTGTGGGAATGGAAGAAATTTGAGAGTGGAGGAAAGTAGAATAAAATGGCTATCTCCTTTGCTTTCTCTAAGTACAATGCACTCTTGAGTTTACAAGATCAATTGCCAACCCTTTGAAATGGGAATGGCGTTACAATTTATAGAATGAGAGGTGACTTATCGTCTACCCCCAATGGATTTTCATATGTCCTTGTGCAACTTAAAACTTTTCGACTTCCTAGGAGAATATTAAGTCCCTTTTTATAACATAAAGGTGACTTATTACATTAGGAACATTAGGACATATGAAAAAGTGCAACCCCAACGTGAAATTAGAATATTGGAAAGTGAGAGAAAGTTGGGGGGAAGAGGAGAGAGAAAGAGAGAGAGAAGAAGAAGAGGAGATGTCATTCCCGATGAAGTCCGTTGGTCCTCGTTGATGGAAATCTCCAAATGCAATGAAACTCGAATCTTCAAACTCCTTGCACACTGTGAAACTCCTTCAAATTAGCTCACAAACACTCACCAAGTTGAGTGAACTATTCCAATGATGACCACAACTCCCAACCTACATATGATATATAGTTTTTAGTGAGAGGTGATTTTTACCTCTTCTCAACCATCGTGATGTGATGAACTCCCTCATTCGATCCTATGTGTGCTACCCTTGCCTCACCACTTTTTGGGTTGACCTACTATTTTTAGTAAGCACCCATATAGGGAACTTACTATTTTTAGTAAGTGGTCATTTTCAATTTTCTGCTCTAACAATCATTTTGGCTTCCTGGTGACCTTGGGTACACACTGCTTTCACCACAACTACTTTTGATGATGACTTTCCAAACATAGTAAGTCTATATAGGAAAACTTACTATTTTTAGAAAGTGTGTTTCTAGTGCTCGATTTGCATCGAACATAATTTTTTAGACTCATCTCGTTGTCACGACCACATCCTCCGAATTTCACATAATTTTGCCCACTAGAATGTCAGGAAATAAATTTTGAAATTTTAACCTAGTAGTGGATTTGAGCACGGAGCTGCCATGGTGGCCAATAATGGAGATAAAAATTTATAGGTCTATTTTTTTATCTTCGTTTGCAATGAAAACAACTCCATTGCAATAGGTTTTTCGTTTGGAGCTCGTGTGCAAGTTTTTAGCTCATTTCCTTTCTGAAATGATGGGAAATCCGACGAATGTGAGTCGGTGCACGAAGTTAGGATTTTGTTAGAACAAATAATTTAGAGCACCATTTGACCTTCTGTTTTTAGCATCATGATATTCTTGAAAAATGTGGAAGTTTACAGAAGACAGCACCTTGATCCGACTTGTATCTTGTGAGATATGAATATTTCTCGATCGGGTGACTTCACGGTTATCTGGCAAAAACCTTCATTTTCTTCCTGTTCTTCGTTTCTTCAACACTTTTGATCATTCCTTCCCCTAAAACCTATGTATTTTCATGGACTAGGTGTTTATGTGGCCATGGTGGAGCTGGTTCAAAGCAACAATGGTGGACCGGGTGTCTGGACAATCATGCACGGAGCCATGGCAAGGTGAAAAGTTGTGAAGGAGAAATGAGGGGGAAGAAACGACTAAGTGTCAGATTTGAATATTCAAAAAATGCACATGCAAGGGTGGGGTGAATTTTTTCATGTCTAATGTCCCTAACCTCAGGGACATGAGGGACATCAAATTCCACGGTGAGCAAGAGGATGACACGTGTCCTCGATCCAATGGTAGGGGATTTGCTTGAAAAAAAAGCACTAGAAGCACTAGGGGCTGAAAGTGGTCACATGGATGACAAAAGGACTCCCCATAGGGGCTGGGCACATTTTTCCATATATTTTTACCTAACCTTATGGATGGGAGGGGCATTAAATTCCACGGTGGTCTTGGAGCTGACACGTGTCCTCGATCCGACGGTAGGGAATTTGAGCTCCAAAAATGCACCTGGGGGCTGAACTGTCAAGTCTGAAGGTCACATGAGGGTCCCAGAGGTCACATGGGGGCTAGTAAAAATTTTCAAGGTTGATGTACCTAACCTCAGGGACGTCGGGGACATTAAATCCCACCAGGATCCTAGATCTGACACGTGTCCTCTCAGAATTTGGCTAAGTCCCGAACACGCTCCAAGAGGGCAACTTGTGATGATGATATCTTGAGCTCCCGATGGATGTTTTTGGAAAAATTGTATATGATCCTGATTGGAAATGGAATTTTGAATCCAATGGAGTGGTTATAATGTCTTGATTCATCCATTTTATCCCTGAAAAGTGGAATTGTGATTTGGTACTCCACATGTGCCTGAGAAAAACTACCTGCAAATCTAATGCGCCAAAGTGTTGTGAAAAATATGATTTCACCATAATGTAGGGATTAGAATCCTATTTATTTTGATGTTTATTTTTATTCCTAACTCCATCTGGAGCTCCCAGAATCACCTTTCGAAACTCAACGGTTGTTTGTGTCTTTACATTGGACTAGGCCTCTAAACCCTTATTCTCGGCAAAACCGCCCAACTTCTTCGAGACCTTCCAAAATCTTCCTGAATTATTTCCATGATGTCCCAATACCTTTGAATCACCTCCATGTCCACTTAGGATCTTCTACTCTACTCTATGAGGTTTCTCCAGCTCTAGGAAGGCCAGTGATAGCCCTTCCCATAACTTCCTGTAGCTTTACAAATGAACTCCTAAAATCACCTAGGGGAATGAATGGAATTTCCTAAATCACCTAGGGGATGATATAACATTAGTTGGGAGGTCATTTGGACTGACTGGATAGATTTGGGGTGTCTTGGAATGATAGACTTGAAAATTTTGGCACAGGGGTATAGTTGTCATGCTCAAAAATTGTCAATTTCCCTGTTGCACATTTGCATGACAACACATCGAAGGAGGTTTACAAAGAAACCATGGGTGTAATCGAGGATTTACAGGTGAGATTCAACATATGAAGGAACATGCATATGAAAGGTAATGCATGAAGGAAATTGAGATTCCATAAAGGGATGTAGATTATCGAAGGAAGTATGCAAGATGTTGCGGTAGGAGAACATTATCCCATTCTTTAGGAGAATGGCTACGTGAGAAGGTACCACACATTAAAATTGAGGGGAGTGTTAGATCTAACATGTTAATCTACCACCACATAATGATGAGGATGATAAGGAAATTATAGTGGATACAATGATTGATGGTTGTCTAGTGAGTAACATTTTATTGACACAAGTGCGAGAGGTCAATGTTCTAACTTTAGTTTGCTAGAACTAGATGGGGAGACCATAATTGCAGCCATCTTCTAATATCATGTATATGGAAAATAATACAAGGTTCATGCCTATTGGGGTACTCAACAATGATTCAATCACCATTTAGGGAGGAAATGTCACTGGTGATTTTGAAGTATTGGAGATGGCCGAGGTAGGCAATTTTCAAAGCTTGGGTGTCCTTTGTGTTATGTGAACAATGTTGATTTACACTTCAATAAGATATATATTAGTTTTGAGAACAAGGAGGATCTCTTTGTCATACCTCTGGATGATGTGAAGGTTGCAGCTTACACTAATCTTGTGAGTGAAGAATATATTAAAATAATTTATGCACGCACAATGCATGACCCCGAGAAATTAGAACCATCTAAGGAAGGTGTACTTTAGTGGGAAGACATGTAATCTGTTAGTGACACTACTAGTGTTGCATGTGATAGCGGGTGTATGGTACTTATGAAATGGTGGGTCGCATGAGGTTAAGGTGAGAGTCACTCAAATGATCGGGTTGTGCATGATCAAGCGCATAGGAATAACCTAGTTACCCTTGTATACAGCAAAGAGAAACATGATTCCTTCCTTCGTGTTATGGAAGAACAATGGAAGAATGAAGGGGATAGGTGCAATATGATGGTTTATACCTTTCTTATATTATCAACACAATTGTGGGTGGCCTTTACATAGATAATATTTTAGGTTGATGCGAGGTAAGGGTAGCCTTTTTAATAAGATTCACTCAGAACAACATTCCCTCCCTTATACCCGAGTATGATGGGAAGACTCCTACTTTAGTACATGTCTATAACTATGAGAGATAATGAGAGTAGTGTTGGGAGGCTTTACCACCATCCCTCTGGACTCATAATTTCTATTCTAAATTGAAAGGATGTGCATGGGCATGGTATGTGCATCTTGAGTGAAAGCAAGATACTACAAGTTAGTGAGATATGATTGAAGGTATGGCACATACTTTTGAATATTTTTCTACTAAGCCACCAGTAGATTATGAAGCACGTCACATTGGGAGGCAATGTAAAAGTGAAGGAATTGTTGATGCAGTTATTAGGTGAACCTAAAACCGAGGCACGTGAGATTATAGAAAAACAGAGGAAATTCGGTTGGGATGTGTTTCAAGAGAGAAGGAAAAGGGTAAAATGGTTTACGCTCATAAATGAAGAATAGGTAGAGAACTAGATATTAACCATATAGAGGGTGTGCACAAGGTAATGGAATTTGCAGATGAAAAATCATATGTGTACCATATTCCTATGAAGACTAAGAAGGTTAATATTGGTACGAGAAGATGAGCCTAATGTTGCTATTATTGGAGACTACTATTTTGAGCAAGAATTGTTGCATGATTTTAGGACCTATTCCTAAGAGGCTACCATGAACTAAAAGGTGTGCATCCCTCATTAGGAGAGATGAAGATTAAGCTAAAAGAAAGTGTGTGTGTGTCAAGTTAGGAAGAGGCCTTATAGGATGAATCCTAACCTGCGTGTGAAGGTCAAGGAAGAAATTGATAAGATGCTTAATTATGGCATCATTGAACCAATAGAGGAGTTTGAGTGGGTCAGTCCCATGGTAATAATCTGAAGGATCGTCGAATTAGGATCTATGTGGATTATAGAGTGTTTAATGGTTTGTATTTAATAGATTCATTTCATATGCCATTTACAAAAGATATCCTTGAAGGCATAACAGCGCATGAAATCTACTCCTTTCTCGATGGATTTTAAGGGTATCATTATGTGCGCATTGCACATGAGGATCGGGAAAAGACAACCTTTGTTATATAATGGGGAATTTTTGCTTATCTTGTGATGTCCTTTGGATTGAAAAATGTGCCATTAGTATTCTCATGCATAGTTGTGCAGGCATTTCATGATTTCATTCACAAATTTTTGTAGGTCTATCTAAATGATTGGACCATCTATGGGTTAGTTAAAGATCACTGTGATAATCTAAGGATCATGTTTGAAATATGCAAGAAGTTGAGCATTTCTCTCAACATTAACAAGTGTATCTTTACTACACCCTTTGGCACTTTTCTTGGGCATATTATTTGTAAGGATGGATTGTTAGTAGATCCATTAAGATTGTAGGAATTTTGGGAATGGAAGAACCAACTAATTAGAGTGAGTGCATGGATTCTTACGACACACCGATTACTTATAGAAAATTTATCAAAGGGTATGCTAATATTGTTGCACCCCTAGATGAATTTCTCAAGGCTAAAGCAAAATTTATTAGGGTAACGCACACCAATAGGTGCTTGAAGCATTGAAGGAGAAGCTCACCTTTTCCCTATCTTATGCTTCTCTTCATGGAAAAAATGTTTTCATGTGTATGTAGATGCCTCTAAAGCATAGCACTTGGCACAGTCTTGGCACAACCAAGAGAGGGTAATGTAGATAATCCATATGATTTACAAGTAGGAAGTTGACACCAAGCATAGCAGAACTACACAACAAAGAGAATGAAGCATTATCTATGATCTA
This sequence comes from Taxus wallichiana var. yunnanensis, assembly GCA_018340775.1. Taxonomy (NCBI): domain Eukaryota; kingdom Viridiplantae; phylum Streptophyta; class Pinopsida; order Cupressales; family Taxaceae; genus Taxus; species Taxus wallichiana. The sequence goes on from CM031239.1 coordinate 344,340,307, forward strand.
CGTGTTTTATAAATTTTGACAATACTTATTGGCCACACCATTCATATTTTATATAGATCATATGGAATTAAATTACTTAGTCAATAAACCTATTTTACAAGGGCACATCTATCAATGGATACTCCTTTTTCAAGAATTTGATTTTACAGTTGTAGTAAAGCTAGGAAAGAGCAATTTGGGACCTGATCACTTATCAAGAATCAATTCTAGAGAGGATGCATAGAGTATTGAAGACAAAATTCCTAATGCGAAGTTGTTTAGATTGAATCGCCCACCAGATGATTTGGAAGATATTGTAGTATTTTTGTGCACTAGACTTGCACTGAAGGAATGAAGACCTTAGAAAAGAAACAACTTCTTGTTCGAGCTACACCATGTCATCTTACTCGAGGTGACCGTATAAAATGGGAAAAGATGAATTCTTGCAGACGATGTGTGTTTGAACATGAGCAAAAATCCATCATGGAAGAGGCTCATGAAGGGATCACAAGTGGCCATTATATAGGAGATGGAACTACGCACAAGATCCTTTTAGTTGGTCTTTGGTGGGAGACATTATATAAAGACACCAAGGCTTTTGTCAAAGCATGTGATCACTGTTAGAGAATTGGAAAGCTTGGAAACAAAGATGAAATTCCATTAAGACCTATAATGAGTGTGGAACCTTTTAAAAATTAGTCCATTGACTTTGTAAGGCCTATTGCACCACCTACACGTAGGATTGCGACATGCTACATTATTACTTGTATTGATTATTTGACAAGGTGGGAAGAGGTTGCACCTACAAAGGATTACATAACAATAATAGCAACTAAATTCTTATGGGAAAACATTGGCAGTAGGTATGGATTCCCTTTAAGTCTAACAGTGATAGAGGAACTCATTTTTTAAAAGATAATCATAACTTTATGGTGGCACACCATAAAACTACACCTTATCACCCCCATTCGAATAATGGTACTACTGAATATTTCAATAATATTTTGGGACAGACTTTAAAAAATATATGTGATGTTGGAAGAAAGGACTAGGATAATAAGGTATTAATCGTTCTTTGGGAATACATGACAACCTATAAAATATTATACAAGGCCACACCTTTTCAGTTGGTGTTTGATGTGGAGGTTGTATTTCTTGTTGAATTCATGTTGCCACCACTGCATATTGCATGCACAAGAGGATTGGATGATGAAAATTTATGAATGAGAGCATTGATAATTAGATGCAACTAGATGTGCGGTGTACTATTGTATGTTGGAGTATGAAAACAAAGAAGGAAAGACAAAAGGCTTTGTATGATAGGCACATTAGGACCAAGTCCTTTAAAATTGGGAATATGTATTGTTGTATGATTCCAAGTTCGTGTGACATCTAGGGAAGTTGAAACTCCATTGGTTGGGACCTTTTTAGAGACCAAGATACTTGAATCACACACATGTCAATTCTAGGAAGCTGGATGGCACCATCTTTGCTTGGCCATTTAAATGGAAGTAGGTTGAAGCCCTACTATAAATAAGCTTCTTTAATGTTTTTAGTAAAGAATTATTGCCACTTAAAGTACATTTCCCTTTCATGTTTTTTTGATTTGTTTGTTTTATTGTAATAAGTGTCCTTGCATGCAAGAAGCTAATTACTACTTTTGAGATGATGCATAAAGGACTACACATACTATTAGTGTGGGGTGAACCAGAAGAAACTACATAACTTCGGTACATGTTGAAGAAGTGTGTAAAGCGATGATGTAAAGGAAAGATGTTGGTTAAAGGTGCATGATAGCAATGAGAAGGTGTTGCAGTGCTCAGTAAATGAAGGTATTTCAAAGGGAGAAATTTCTCAAAGATGAGGACCATGCAAGAAAAGGGAAACATAGTATAATGTGAGAGGAGTAGAACAGGATGGACTACTTGGTATGTGGTATAGAGGAAGATGGGTTGTAGCACAAAGTAGAGTGCACACAAGGATGAATATGGCCTAGAAAGTAGTGGTGCGCTAGAAGGTTACAACCGACGCACGTAGAATAAAAAGAAAAAAGTGTACAAGAAAAAAAAATCACATTTAATGCTTTAAATTGGTGGTAGGTGAAGAGAAATTAATGCGATAAAATTTTGAAAACTATAAAAAGGGTCATAGGCAAGTTCATTCTTACCTTCATATTGAAGATATTTGAGCCATTGGAGAGTGATTAAGATTGATTAAGCGAAAGAGCTTGTGTGAAAATATTTAAGATGAACCAAAACAAGTGTGTACATGGCCTGAGCTAGAGATCATTCGAAGGAAGTGCGAGTGTGAAAGGAAGGTGTGGGGATACAAGGTTTAAAATATTGCTTGCATAGCTAAGGTTTGATCAGAGAAAGTATAGTTTGTAGAGCTAGGGCATAAGGAATTGACAAACGAACACCGAGCAAAAATAAGAGAAAGGATTTGGGAGGACCATTTAAGAGTTGAACCCTCACAGAGAAACAAGGGACATCGAGTAAGTGGTTCTAAGCACCTAGGACAAACACCACTTGAGAAAAATTTACAGTTTGAAAAAAATAATGGCACCCAAGAAAGCATCCACGACAACACCCAAGGGTAAGGGAAAAGGCAAGAAGCTAGTAGTAAAGGATGCACTGAAGAATGGTTTTTCGAAATGCGGTATCTAGGAGAAGTTATTGTAGAGAAATAGTGGGATTCACACTTGACTAAGTGTAAGATTAGTAATTTTAACCATTGTTTGGATGTACATGACCATTAAACAAAAAAATAAGTCTTGAAGAATATGGATCGAGAGGACCGTGGATGGTAAGTTGGTCTATGATGACAAAGTATAGAAGGATTTGGAGAGCATAGGAGTTCTTTCGCTTTCTAAGTTTCCTTTCTTTGGTAAACCTAAACGCTTATACCATTAGTTGATGTCATGAGTCCATAAGGACTACTTTTACTTTATAGGGAGAAGAATGCACATTACCTTATAGTTAATTAAGAATTACATAGCTCACGCCTTAAGATAGAGTTTGATTCGAGAGGAGGATGTAATATTTGGAAGCCATTATAGTTACATTAAAGTATCAAAGGGAATGTCACACGGTGGAAATTTTGAATCTTCCTAACCCAAGCTCAAGAGTCGTCGCACACCTAGTTAGTTGTAAGTTGAGAATGTCAAAAAGGTAGACCTAGGTCAAAAAGAAATGGCTTCATGTCACACAGAAGATGGCAAATAAGACTGCATATAAAATTTCTTCCTTCATTGATGAAGAAATTATTGAATAAGGGTGTATATAAGTAGTGAGAGGTGAGAAGATAACTTAGGGCACTACCCTCTTGTTAATTGTATCCTCATAAATAGGGGTTTTGATGGGCCTGATGACAAGGTATGGAAGCATCCCATGGAAAACAAATCACTAGCAAAAAAATTTAATTGAATATACTTGTGATGGAGACATAAATAATGCACACAATCTCGAGTGTATAAATGGTACAAGCGATGAATGAGGCATTTAAACATGAGTGGTGCGTGACAAGGAGTTTCTTTTAGTTTTAAATGGTAAGGTAGAGTTTGAGTTGATCAACACTATTATTTGAGGAGGTTATATATGAAGACTGGAGATAAGAGACCCTAGCATAAACTTCCATTTGTTTTCATTGCATTTCAAGCATCAATAAATAGGATTTTTGACGCGGGAGCAAGTTGAAATTTTTTTGAGACATAGTAGATGTTGACTTCCATACAACGCGCACTACATATGTATATCATGGTAAGTCAAAGCATATGTGGAGATAATGAAGTCTAATAACATTGACATTACTTCGAGACTCTTGTGGTGAGCAAGGAAGCAATAAAGGTCTACATTTATTTGAGGTCAAAAGTAACTAATGGGAAGTGCATTGATGGAGAATACCTTCTACTCCCAAAACTTTGAAGGGGTAAGCAGACTATGGGGACTAAGAGGGCATGTGAGGATACCCCTCCCAAATAAGAGGAAGAAGAGGAAAGGGAAAATGATAATGAGGAGGAGGAGGGAGATGAATAAAAGGATGATGTCGCACTTGACCATAGTCATAGAAAGAAGTTGTGAAGAAGGCATGTGGAATAAGATAACGGCACATGGACTTCAAAGGCACTCAGCAAGCATTACTCTGACCCAACAAAGTGTAGAAAAGAAGAACCCTCTAGTGAGAAGAAGGTGAAAGTTTGTGACAACTGAGGACATCGATGAGGAGAAGTCTGAGGAAGAGGCTGCATGCGAGGAAAACACTTTGATCATCCATAATTTGGATGAGGAGGAAGAAGATACAAAGGATGAGAATGTATAGCATCACCCAAAGGTACCTAGTGAGTGAGAATAAGGCTTTGGTAAAGAAGAGGAGAAAAAAGGTGATGGTAAGCCATCTAAAGAAGCCATAAGTAGATATCGAGATAAGATGCGCTTGAGAGTGAAGGAACACATATAACGAAAGTAAAAATGAACTGGAAGAAGGAAGAAAGTGAATGAAGTTTTATGAACACCTCAGGTAAACTATATTGATGAGCAATCAAAGGTGTTACGTGTAATATTCCAAAGAACGGTGAAGAACAAAGACCTTTATGGTTAGGGAGGTAATCAATCTGAAGGAGCAACCATGTGCACCATGAAGATGTTTTCTTGGAATATGTAGACTCACATGGAGGAGCCCAAGTTTGAATTTAACAACGAGGCATATACTCGGTGTAAGATGAAAAAGATCTAGGTACAGTTATCATAATGTCAATCCTACATAGTTAATGAGATGAGTAGGCTAGTAATGCTCTAAATAAGATGGCAATAGAAGTGGCACAAAGAAATTTAGAGAAGGGGACACTATTAGGCTATTTCTCAAGAAGATAATAATAATAAGGAACAAGACATCTAGAAGCTTATGGAGGTGCGAGTTAAGGGCAGAGAAGTGCACAAAGTATGCTTTCACTAAAGCTAAGCATATTGCAGATTCAATTACAACAACGCACCCAAACCTGGAAGAAAGGGCTAAGGATGAATATCCTACATCACTGCACTACTTAGAGGATCAAGTGTGAATGTTATTACATTAGCATAAGTTTGTATAGATACCAAGAGAAGAAGAAATGGATGCAACATGAAGAAATAATAAGGTAGTGGTAGTGCAAAAAAAAAAATTGAGTACGAGGCATTGAGCACCACAGTTAAAGATGCACTGAAGAAGGCGGGATGGGAATTTGATAATTTTCAATACCCTGATCCCATCCTAAAGTCATACACCACTAGGGAAGTGAACAAGGTGAAATATACGCAAACATCCAAGAAGGGCAAGAAAGTCGGATGAGAAGAGATAATGGCTGAAATTATAAAGAAGCAAGATGCGCTTAAAACTATAAAAGAAACCTATGAGAAAAGCCTCGAGGAGCTTGGGTTGAGTTTTGTAGAGAATGGATGCCTTGAGGGAATGATATCAGGACTTGCTAGGATTTTTAGGGAGCTAAAGGAAAAAGGTGAAGACATGGACCCCGCGTGAGATTCCGAATATTGTTGGGTCAATTCTAGATGCAATTACTAAGGAACTAACAGAGTGGGAGAAGCTAGAGAGCATCATAAATACAAAGTTCCCTAAACTACAATAGTCATCCCAAGAATAAAATCAAGAGTGCACTTGAGAAGATGCAACACTCTTTAATTTATTGGGTGAATGCCCCCTATTCTTTCATCTTACACATTCTTTATTCTTTCATTCTTGAGGGATATTCATTGATTCAATATTTCATTGAGGATGGAAAATATCCCTAGTGTGTGGTAGTGTTGGTTAGAGGAAATTGACTAAATCTATATACGAAAAAAGGTTTACATGTAGGAGTACGCGAGAAAAAGGATGGGATAGCGCAAGGGCACGATAGAGGTAAAACAAGTCAATGCACAAGTTTGCGTGCAAGAGTAGTCATGAAATCAAGTACTTAGCCAATTTTCCAGTAAAGGCTAAAAATAGAAAAATAGAGTTGGATTCGCACCAAGTAAAGATACGAGAAATAGAGAAAGCACGAGGACTTAGCGGTAAAGCAAGGGAAAATAAATCACATGTAAATCAAGATAAAACACACACATGGAAATGTCTAATAATAGGATTAAAGCATGTTACATTTAGTATGATATATTAATAGGAAAATCATGCAAGTTATTTTGTGAGCGCTCCTATTATTAGGAATGTGCATGAGGTGATGAAGGCCAAGTCCCTACCCTATAAATATATGATATGTGTCTTTATTTAGAAGTGACTAAGTTCTTGAGTTACGATAGAGGCTAGAAAAAGTATGTGATCTAGTGTTGTAGGGTCTAGAGTATCAATGGTTAAGCACGTGGTCCAGTGCATGGATGCAATGTCAAATTATATATTCATCTTCCATACTATGTAATTGATTATGGTTTGTAATGGATAATTGTGTGTGGATTACAAAGGTAACTGTGTTTGAGTATGGGATTATGGGAATTCATATCTTGTTAATTGTTCTTTATGTTTATTAGTTCCTTATTATATGTGTTGTTGAACTATTGAACTACCATGATTATGATTATTATATGTGCATGAATGGATGACTTGATTATGAATATGATGAACATGCATGCTAAGATTATGATAAGCATAACAAAGGAAGGACTTTGTTGTTGCACATGCTTCGGGTGAGCTTCCAAAACTATCGGATGAAGTTCTAGCGTTCATAAATGATAGGTGGATAAATAAAGGCTATAATTCATGGGTAAAAATTCATAACAAAATAAATGTTACGGTGAAAACAGTTATCCCTCGTATGTACCATGGGTAATCTAGGTATGTTATATCGTGTTGCCCTTTTTGTTGTGTGTTTCCCCTTTTCATGTTGTGTGTTCACTTCGTTTGTTTCTTGGTTTTGTTTTTACCTTTGCTAGTTTTTCAATATGGTGACTCTATGACCCAATGGATAAGGAATTACTTTGGTACTCCACGAGATACTGAGGTTCTTCATTAGACTATAATTATTCATTAACCATTATGGTCTAATGTCCCCGAGATAGAGCAATTTCTTTTCATGCAAAATTTCTAGCATACAAAATTGAAAATTTTGACCATGACAACTAAGCCCACCATTTGAAAACCTATTCCCGGTCATTGTGAACCCTTCCTCTAGCCATCCCATCATCTCACACAACCCCTTCGGGTCTGTTTCATCCTCATTATGGATGATAGGAAATTTATAACATGTTTCTTAAGTTTGTTTCATGTTTATGGGAATGTATCAAAGATGTTTTCATGATAATACTAAGTTCCGAGGTGAAATAGTGATGTGTGAAGCACTAGATTGGCTATTTTAAGCCATATTACAACATAAAGACATCCTTCGAAGGTGATTACAAGGGCACAACCCATCTATAGTTTTTGAAAATAATTTTTTAATTCATTTAAGGTATTTTGGTGGAATTTTGTAGAAGCAAGTGATTTTAGGAATTAAACAATCAAAACGGGTCATTGCGAGTGGGGAATGTCAAACTCAACGGAGAAAAATGACTTGTCTAGATGATTCGTGAGTTTCGAGAGGATTTGGGAGCTAAATAAATATTTAATGGAAATTTGTTGTAATCATCGACACCATTCTATGCTCCCAGGATAAAAAAACACTCCCGATGTTCTAAAATGGAGTTGGCAAGATGACATATGTATATCAAAAAGGAATGAGCACACTTTGGGGCATATTATGTCCCATTTTATTTTCCCAAAGGTGAAAAGGGACATGGGGGACACAAAATTTCACCCCCTTCCTTTTTCAAGTTTTTGTCACTTAAAAACATCAACTTCAAGTGTTGTGAGTGTTAGAGGTGCAAGCTCAAGTCTAGTCAAATTTGGCCCCCTTCTCATGTTCCCAGGACCCCATAGCACATTTTTCATAATGTTTTTTCCCTTGTATTTTCCCAAGGTGTAAAGGGATATAAGGGACATAAAATTTTTCTCACCCATGAATATCCTCTCCTCGTAACTTGTAGATCACAACTTCGCCCCTAGGAAACATCAAACTTGCATCCTACTCAAACCACTTCTCCCATCATCATGAGATGTTGACCTATTACACATTTTTTAGATGATTTTTTCCCCTCGCATTGCACCAACATAAAAATGGACATAGGGGACATGAAAATGTGCTTCTCTTCCTTCCGTTCAGCCCCTCGACATATTATGGACCGGATAATGTGACCCCGAGAGTTGTTTTTAGTACACTCGCATCTCCCTCACACTTTGCACCAAAATTGACACTTGGCATGATCTGATTTAAATCACATTTTAGAGCCCCTATTTTCCCCTTTTTCCCTTTTCCCCCTATTTTTTAGGGTGTAATCACATGCCAACCCTCCTCCAACCTTGGTTTCTCCTGTTGGGTTAGATTTAAGTTAAAACTTCCAAAGTGAATGAATAACTCCACAACTCAAACACTTAAACTTTTTGCATTTCAAAGATATGTGATTTTTCCCCCAAAAAAACCATTGTTTTATAGGGATTATATTAGTTCTTTTAGAACATCAAGCTCGAAGATTGAATTTTTCTCATATCTCCAAAACCATGCACTTGATCTCCACGAAACATTTCCAAAATGCTCCTCTTACAAAATCCTTTCACATGATCTATCACTTGGAGGATGACATGGCATGATTTATTTTATATTTGAGAAATAATTTTCCATCCATGAACTCTAGTTTTGCCCCAATGGTTGAAAATAAACTTGTATTTTCTTGGTGACTCGGCAAGCCAAATTACTTGAAATTTGGAGCAGATGATCCTCATAAAATTAGCTTTCATCCAAGCCATTTATTACATGATGAAGTGGGGTACTTTTAGGTATATTGAGGATTGATTCTTCTCTCAAGTATTTTCCCTCTTCAATGAATTTTTTTATTGTTCGTGATCCAACGAACTAAATTACCTAAAATTTGGAGCAAATGTTCCTCATAAAATCAAATTTCTTTCAAACCATTTCTTGCATGATGAGATAGAAGATTTTGGAGATAATAAGGACTGAATTTTCTTTCATTATTCTTCCTCTTCGATTAAATTCTCACTTTCCCACTAATCCGATGAGAGAATCATCTAAAATTCGGAGCATAACACTCTTGAAAGGTAATGAAACTTTTGAGACCACTCTCGTCTCATTCGACACCAGTAAGACCCGCTTCTAAAAATATATAGTATTTCTATGCTTCATAGTCTTTAAATATTAAGTTTTGTGATGGTTCATTCTCGAGTTTCCATTGCTCCTTGCATATCAAGAACACTCAAAAGTGTTAAATTGAGACACTTACTAAAAATAGACATCCTAGAATTGGACTTACTAAAAATAGAAGGTGTTGGGATTGTGGTCAAACTTCACACACTTATTCGTCTCTAGTTCATCTCACTGGTCGTTGTCACCATGGATCTCAAACACTCAATTTCAAATCCAATTTCAACTTCAAACATTGAGTATCCTAACAAAGAATGACAGTGATATAACAAGTATAAAACTAGAAGACTTGAAAATGACGATGTTCATTGAACAATGAGAAGATGCATAGGGGAATAATTTCTTAGTGGTCTATTCATAATTGAAAAGGTCACATTTGTAAGAGACTGGATGGTTTCATTCATCCTAGTGGTTACAGGAGAATATCTTCATATTTGTAAGATCAAACAATCACACGGTGCAATGTCTTTCAACACTATTTCTAAACACTCATTCAATTCCCTAGAGTGTGTCCACATTTCATAGAAGGGGAAGTTACAATCTTAGTACTTCAACTCAACAGGAGGTCAGAGAAAAATAATCTCATTCATGAAGCATTTCCTCAAATATCCATCAGAAATATATTCTTCGTCAACAAGAGGTTTCCTATCTCGCATATTCTCACTTCTCTCTCTTCTCCTCTCTCCCCTTCCCTCTCTCTCTAACATCCTATTTCTTCATTGGGAATGTACTTTTTCACTCTTTCATCTTATTCACTTAAGTGACTTAATTTGTCATTGTAAAAGTCCTTTTTAAAAATAAGAAAAGGACTTAACTTCATTCCTAGGGAATGTGAAAGGTCGCAAGTGGTGGCTAGATGAAAAGTCACATAGGGGAGAGGAAGAGAAATTTTGTAAGCTATATATTAGGGTGGCTTCTCTATTATAAACGGTTAGCATTTGTTGAGTGTTGTTGGTTGTTGGAATCAGTATCACTACTACTACAAGTAATAAAGCTACATTTCTTATATCTCCTTACCTATATTCTTCTACCCTCTCTACTTTCCAATTTTGCAAGCATTGTAATCTTGTACAACCAAGAAGGAACTTTGTGTCTTTGATTAATAAATCCATAGAACTTTGTGTCTCTAATTTATTAGTCTTCCTATTACTTACACGATTGATTTATTCCTATTGAATGTTCACTGGCTGGATAACGTGTGTGAAATTTGTAAGTCTACTCACAACATTAAAATCTAGAGGGTATCATGAATTAAAGGGTGTGCATCCATCATCGGGGAAATGAAAATCAAGTTAAAATATGGCATGCGACCAATTGAGAAGAGGACTTATCGGATGAATCCCAATTTGCGTGAAAGTAAAAGAATAAATCGATAAAATGCTCTAGTCGGGTATTATAGATCATAGTGAGGAATCTGAATGGAAAATCCCCATGATGATTAACATTAAGAAATATGGCAAGATAAGGATTTGTGTTGACTACAGAGTTCTTAATGTTTAATGTGTTATAGACCCTTTTCCCACACCATTCACTAAAGATATCTTGGAAGGAGTAGTAGAGCATGAGATATATTCTTTTACAAATGGATTTTTGGGTTACCACCAAGTGAGGATATGACGTGAAGACCAAGAGAAGGCCACTTTTGTAACTAAATGGGGATTTTTTTACACATTTATGCCTTTTGGGTGAAGAATGTGTCGTGCCAGTATTCTCACGTATAGTTGTGCAAGCATTCCAAGACTTTATTCATAAGTTTCTTTAGGTTTACTTAGTTATGCTTGGAAAGTGTATGTCTAGTACAAGATCATTGTGACTATCTAAGATTGATGTTTGAGAGGTGTAGGCACTTAAGTATATCTTTAAATATCAAGAAGTGCATCTTTACAACTCACTTTGGTACTTTTCTTGGACATATCATTTATAAGCAAGGTTTACTAATAGACCTAGTCAAGGTTGCAATTATTTTGAAATGGATGAGCCTACCAACTAGAGAAAAGTGTGTGGGTTCTTGGGGCATATTGGTTGTTATAAGAAGTTTATTAAGGGTTATGCCAAGATTTATGCGCCATTGGAAGACTTGTAAAAGGTATTAGGAAGCTTTATTGGGGTGATGTGCAACAGTAAACTTTTAATACCTTAAAGGAGAAGCTAACCACCGTGTAAATCTTACGCTTCCCTTCCTAGAATAAACCATATCATGTATATGAGGATGCCTTTGGCATGGACGTTAAAGCGATATTAGAGCAATCAAGTGAAGGTAATGTCAATCATCCCATATGTTTTGCGAGAAGGAAGCTAACAACAATAGAGAAAAACTATTCAAATACAGAGCACAAAGCCTTTTTAATGATATATGTGCTTCATAAGTTCATGCAGTACTTGTTGGCCACACCATTTTTTTCTACGGACCATATATCATTGAAGTGCTTGGTGAGTAAGTTGGTTTTGTAGGGGTGCATCTGTCGTTGGATCCTTCTCTTCCAGGATTTTGATTTATTAGTTATAGTGAAGCATAGAAAGAGCAACTCAGGACCTGTTCACTTGTTAAGGATTAATTTCGAGAAGACATGCAAAGCATAGAATATATTATGCTAGATGTATAGTTGTTTATATTAAACCACGTGTCGGGCCACCGGCTGATTTGGAAGACATTGCGTATTATTGTGAACTAGGGTTGCGCTTGAAGGAGTGAAGAATTTGGAAAAGAATCATCTTGTTATTTGTGTGGCACCTTACCAGTTGATTAGAGGAGACCTATAAAAATGGGTAGATATGAGCTCTTGTGTATATGTGAGTTGGAGCATGAACATGAATTTATAATGAAAGAAGTACATGGAGTAATAAATTGGATGGAATTTGTAGTAACTAAGATATTGGAATTGGGTGCATGTCACTTGCAGCGTTGGATGGCACTATGTTGCTGGTTACTTCAATGGGAGTTTATTGAAGCCCTACTATAAATAAATTTTCCTATGTGTTTGTAATAAGGTAGTATTGCCACTTAGATTAGCTTTCCTTTATGTTTTTTCTTTTCGTGTTTTGTTGTAATAAGCATGTTTGCATGCAGGAGTTGATTATCTATGTTAGACTAATGTGTAGAGGACTTGCGCATACCTTTTAGTGTGTGGTGAAGTAGATGTGAGTGCATGCAAGAAACAAATGGGATGATGGTACTTCTTGAGAAGTTGGTAAATGTGTGCGTGATGGTGTGAAAGAATGATATGCAATGGAAAAATATATTGGCGCTTGAAAGATGGTGTTATGAATGGATGAATATGGTGCTAAGGAGCTTAAGGATGTTGGTACTTGAATAAAATTGCTCATATTTGAAAACCGCATGAATGACGAGTTGTGCGGTGTATTGTGAGGGAGGCACCAACAAGTTCAACTACTTGACAAGTGATCCAAATGAAGAATGTGTGTGACACATGAAAGTGCGCTCAAGGAAGTCTGCGGCACTCTAGGAGATAGTAGCGCCTAAAGGTTGTGATCTTGTCACATGTGGAAGAAAGTAGGAAAAAGCATAAGAAAAAGCAAAAAGTGGTGGTAGGTGAGGAGCATAATGCAGATGAAATTGGGAAACTATAAATAATATGCAAACAAATTTATTCTTACCTTGTCTTAAAAGAACTTGTGCGATTGAAATTATGATCAAGTACAAAGATATAGTATGAAGAACAAAGTAGAGAATCAAAATCGAACCACAGTTGTGTAAGTGGGTGTAAATACCTTAAGTTTAAGAGATCCTTCATTAGAATTGGAAGCTAGGAGAGAATGTGTAACAAGCTAAGGTTCACAAATAGGGATGAAGAGCTAGGGTTCGTATAGTTTGAGTTCACATAGTCATAAATTACAAGAGCTAGTGCATGGGTTCAAGAATTTGGATTAGGACATGCTTGAGGAGAGACTCAAGGAGATCCACCCAGAGGTAATACCCAAGATGGATATACTAGAGGTGTGACCTCAAACATGGAGGTGGTGGTTAAAAACCTACAAAATAAGGAAGAAGGGATGAATTTGGAGTAGGTGGCAGAAATTGTAGAAACAAAACCGAACAAGGTTGTCAATCAAACCATAATAGTGTCTTGATTTTTCATGTTTGCAAAGGTGTGACTTTTTTTTGTATTTTGTGATTATTTGAATATTTTTATATTATGTGATTATTTGAATGTACAAGAAAGGGGGTAGTGTAAGAGCTACCCAATAAGAGCCTTATTGAGAGGCACATCACACTCGTAGAGGGTGAAGGAGGCATGGGCCCCAAAAGTGTTAGAAGAGATGAAAGATGCTTATGGATAATTTGTGCATAATCCATGGCATGTGTCGTAGAAGATATAAGGTGTGAATGCCTATGATGAGTATTATTTGTAGAGGGTGACCTAGTCAAAGGATGAGGAGAAGGCTTTCTGTGAAAAGTGGTATGTGACTTGGATGAGTGAGTAGAATGTTAGGGAGAAGGTGTCTTATCAAAAGTGGTATGTGACCTACTAATAACATTGTGTGAACTATAAGACATAGGCATAGATGCACTAGAAGTGGGTGTCCTACTATAAGTAGCATGAGAATCGAGAAGATTGAGATGTAGATGCATTAGTAGTATGAATATTAACCATATGTATTGGGCCCAAATTGTAGAGATATATGGTCCTCAAATGGAATACCCCTAAATATTATTACGTGGTTATTATGAATAAATTTAACACATTGATGCAATATGGAAGGTATAGTGGCGAAAGTATAAATCTAAGAGCAACCTAAACTCATATCATATAAGCTAAGAGAAGATGCCACCAAGAATGGGATATCAAAGGTAGTAGAGTCAATTACGAGAGTGAGAACAATATTCCCTATGTGTATCTTAGTATTAAATATGATTTTCTTCTTAGTATATCCGTGAGAATACGGTAACTTAAGGTTTTACGTATTATCAAGAGCATGATATCAATCAAAACATTACGTAAAATATGTTGATTAGAAAAATCATGAATGCAAAGTGTATCAAAAAAATAAAGTTGTGTGCCAAATGTGTGCCATCAAAGATAATAATTGACAAAGGTGTAATAGTAATAATACCAATCATAACATTAAATTCATGATCATAAGAAGGTGTAGGCAATATAGTGTGATAAGCATAGTGCACCTCTAAAGTAGATTTATTAGTATCATGTTCAAGAATTGGATCACTAAATATTTTGAGCTTTGCATTATCGTTATTAGGCTTAGATTCAATGAAGCATCACACTCAATAACAATAATATCGAGAAATATTGTATAATGTGATGAAGCTTAATACAATGATTAGTGGAATGACCAACACATCAATGGTAATCACAATGGGCATTAACATCAAATATCTTACCATGATGTGTGTTTATATCAACCTCAAGAAGTGGAGGGAGAGACACAAGGTTGCACTTGAGTAATTGTTTAAGAATTATTCGTTGTGCGTAAGGTAAACGAGTGAATTGTCCCAGTAGGTTACTATTTGTAGTTTCTAGGTTAAGATACAACATTGACAATGGTTTTAGCTTCAAATTTTTATCATTAGTTTCATGCTTAAAAGTAGGTTTTCCTTGAAACTTGGTATTAAAAGTGTTATGAGGATTAAAAATGTATATTATCTCATTCATGTCGTGGATCATAGCTTCACATTTTTAGAGTATGACAAAGATGGTCAAAGGAGTTGAGATTTTCAAAAATAACAGATTCTTGAAGGCACAAGAAGACTCGTGCAAAAAAATATTGAAATTCATTGTTTGCCAAATTATTGTTCATCTTCGTAAACATGGTATTATAGAGTAGGACATAATAACCGATGGGCTCATTGGAACCTTGTTGCACTTCAGCCATTTGGGCATAAGATATTTTGTCTCAAATATTGATAGAGAATTGTGTAAGAAATTGATTGGCCAAAGGAGTCAAAGTCTAAACAAAATGCACGTGTAGACTAAAAAACCATCGTAGGAAAATTTTTGAGACTTCACAAAAAAAGCTTGGTAAGTAATGTATCATTTGAAGAGTTGTCAAAGCAAACAACATTAAATGTATGGAGGTGATATTTAGGTCACCTTTGCCATCGTAAATATGAATCTTAAGAGCAACAAAACCAATAGATAAAAGGTAAGAAGCCACTTTGGGTGCAGGTGGGTTATGGAACAATGAGTAGAATCCATAAAGACGAGAAGAAGTAAATGTACCTTATTGTAATTGTAGAATTTGAGATTCGCAAAGTATGAACAAGGGATTCTATAACATGCATGTTAGAAGAAAAAGCACATGAGGAACTATGGGTGTAGATAGGACATGTAGAAACAATAGTGGTCATAGGAATAAAAATAACAATACACTGAAGTAAAGGATTAGATGCCCCAGATGAAGTAGGTACCACAAATTTAGGCACAATAGATGTATTCATAATAGATGACGAAGGAGGAGGAGGTCCAAAAGGGACTTCTCATTGAATTCTTGATCACAAAAATTTTAGCACCAAGAATAATACAAATGAGAGGCTCAATAAGATGAGGTTTTTATGAGTCGAACACAAAAATAGATTTCGAGTTTAATTTTTCTTGGTCTACATTGTTATCTTCATTAGGTTCAAAATCAAAATAACGTTAACTATTTGTTTTGATGTCATTCAAAGGCACCTCATGGGCATTATGATCAATTGGACAAGGGATTCATGAGGTGGAGAAGAGGCCGTGAGGATTTGTTACTTGCGAGTAGGAGATAACTCAAGATGCTTGATAGGTTATTGATTATGTCAAGTCTTGCTACACCGAAAGGGCATAAAGGGAAAGCATATGTAAACTAAAACTACTAAAACCTTAGGGCCATAAGGGTTTAAGAAATAGTTTTGATTCAATATTTTAGTTCACTAAATGTTTAAACCCTAAGTAGATCTATGTCGTGGAAAGTGAACAAAAATAAAGATGATGTAAGGGTTTGTAATAGGGGATTATTATGATCTAATCAATTTATATTTAACCATACATAACCATAACAATGTATTAATAATTGATAAATGATTAAAAAATAGCTTAAATGCACAATACGAGATGAATACTTAGTTATAAAGGTCAAAACATAGAGGATCTGAGACGTGTAGACATGTGGAAAAGACAAATAAGAGACTTAAGATGTTTCATTACGAGTTTTGGAAATGAAAATTAACAAGGGCGGGACAATATACATTTTATAAGGTTTTAACCTTGAATTGTACGATCTTGACCTAGACCGTATGGTCTTGGACCCTTTGGTATTTGAGATCTAAAACTTTCTTAGTGCTTCACTTGCCTATAAATTCCCTTCGTTGCATGTCTTTCTTTCTCACACAACTTCGGGATGACCTGTAATCACCTCCAACAAATTATAAACCCTAGAAACCTAAAATACACTTCATCAAAGCATCAACAAACAAATATGACAAATCAAGTGCGAGGTGAGATTGGACTACTCTTGGCGATCAACCCTAGTTGTTGAGCTAATCCAAGTGTTACACTACATGTCCTTATACGAGATCAAGCCTCATGTAGTTATCATAGGTGCTCATGCAAGTGAGTGTAATCTAATCCAACCCCTATGGGTGCCCTTCTGTCTCTCGACACCAAGATAACAGGATAATTGTATTGTATAGAATATACCTAGCACAATAGTGACATGATGTGGTGTGTCTCATAAATGTGACCTAACCCTTCATTCACGAAAACCATTTGATAATGTTTGAAGTAAATTTTCTCTTATTAGGACATGGTTCTATGATGCTACATGATTGGAAATGGAGGAAGTCAAATTATTTGACATAGATTGAGTGCTTCAAACCTTTTGTGGTAGGGGTTGCTCTATTTGATGTGTAATTGTTTTGGGAAAATTTAGGAGAGCCTCGAGTGCTTTTGGAATGATATTTGCAATATGAGCTTATAAGAGTGCCAAGTGAGTTATAAAGTGATATTGAATTGCTTATAGGGCCTTCCATAGGTGAAATATTCTAATAAGGTGGCCTCGGGAAGATGAAACAACGCGATAAAGATATTCAAATTGAAAATAAAGTTAGAGAATGTGTTTACACCCTTATTAGATTATGTGAAATATAAGAATGAGCGAATTAAGTACACTAAATGATGTAAGGGGAGTTATAAGAGGTTATTATGATTAATTAACTTTCAATATTAATCATGTAATATCCTAGAAACGTAGTAATACTTGCAACTAATGCATAAAATAAGATATGAACTTAAAAACACAAGAGGATGAGTCCACTTAGATATTTAAAAATGGATTTGGGAAGTTATATGAGTGCACACTCATGAAACAGGGATATATAAAGCGATGATGCTTCATTACAGAACTATAATTGAAACTCGACCAGGGCGGGGCCGTATAACTCTTCCAAGACTGTACATACAATCTTGACCCTATTGTACAATCTTGGACCTACTTGGATTCTAGGTATATAACTATTTGAGATTATTACCTACCTAGAAATGTCATTCGTGTTCAAACCCAGTTTGTTAGTCGTGTTACCAATCCTTCCAAACATTCTAAACAAGATCTCAAACCCTAACCATGGATGGAAAACCCTAAAAAACAAACATAAGTTAGGGTGTGAGCACCCCGCACACTGCTTGTTGATGTTGGCACTACTTTGAAAATCCCTCAAACCGCACATCTTTCTTTCGCCTAACATGTGATATCCGAATATATACGAGTAGATTTGACAACTTCTTTGAAAATGCTTGAGTTGAGTTTAGCTCTTGTTAAAATATTTGGGGAAGGGATGCTTGAGTGCTTGTAGATGAGAGAGATTAATTCCTTGAGTTAGTAAGGAGCTTCAAACCTATAGAGATTACTTCCTAATGAATATAGATGTGCCTTTATGAGATTTAGGGAGCCTTATGTTCCTTTTACAAGTGTTAGAAGTGAGTATATTAATGTAGTGTCATAGGATTTCCATGTTAGCAAATGAGGTAGTGTTAACTTTCTTATATAGCATTCGAAGGTGAATTATTAAAGGAAGGTTGACTAGAGGGAGTAAAGGACCCATCAGAGAATTTGGAAATGAAAGCAAAGATGGAGGATATGTCGGTGTAAAACCATATAGATAGGTCAAGACTTTATATAAGTTCTTAACCAAACTATACGACCTTGACCAAGGATGAAAAAAGTGGCAAATGAAGATTGCATCCTGACTTAATTTATAGATTTTATGCATTGTACTCTTAAGACGTGTCTCAGTATATAATTTTGTAAGGATAAACGAGCTAGACAAGAGACCTCAGGATGTACTAAGAGGGAATCGAAAGGTTGTATTTATCTTAGTAAGAGTGCGTTGTCAAGACAAACATTGTTAAAAAGTAAATTGCCAAATTTGAGTGTCTACAAATTGCAAAGGGGTGGGACCGCATACAAGTTGGCTAGCAGATCGGACCCCATATCCAAACCAAACTATATTGTACTAGACAAGAGGATTGTGATGCCAAACTAAAAGTTGTAGAATGATGCACAACATTAGTTTACAACTTTCTATTAAATAATATTTCCTAAATTGATGACAAAGCAAAGTGTAAATACGAGCAAGTCATGAAAGAGCTAGAGATATATATTGATTGGATTATAAATGTGACTATTTATCTTAGCAAGGGATCATAGAAAAACTTGGCATTGTAAAAGAACATGTATGTTTCATCATCTTTTGTGTTTTTAAAATTTGTATTTTTTCCATAAACCTTAAAAGATTTTAAAGTAATTAAAACTAATATTGTTTTGCTTACAAAATTTAAAGAATGATTTTTAATTGTTAAGAGTACACATGTCTAAATAGCCCCCAATTCATATTTATATGTTTACACATTAATGTATTCTCTTGAGGATTATGTGTTTATATGGTTTTCAAGATGATGGAGGAGGGATTTAAGATGTTGGAGGATTTCAACTTGGATGACCATATCCATTCGCTTCACTTTTTAAATCCTATTCAAATCCACTTTCATTGTGCATGCCTTATGCCATGCATGAGGCTTTGTTAGAAAGATAAACCAAGACACAAATTCACAATCCTTTCCCTAATAAAATTTTTACCACCTAATGGTGAATTCCTTAATAAGTTGCCTCTTTTTTGGTCGAATTCAACAAATTATGTGAGGTTGAAGATGGTATCGTGAATAACCATAGTAATAATGAATCCATTTTTGTCATTTATTGTTGAAAGGAAGAATGACGATGTATAAGGTATGGATTGTTGATCTCAAGGTCAAAATTTTTTGTGATGTGTCCTTCATTGTAGATGCAATCTACACTTTTCCATTTTCCCATGTAAACAAGCCCTCATTACAACTATGACATAAATGGGAGAATTAAAAGTAACATGAAAAAAAAGAATCATGTAAATATTTCTTCTAAATCCTCTTATTCTTCAATTTCAAATGAAAAACCATTTGTTAGTGGTGGTTTAAATTCCTAAGAAAAATGCTCGGCGAGGAGGAAGGTGAACAAAGCCATGAGTTTCACTAAGAAACGAGAAAATAATAAGAGCAATGCCATGTCATGTGTTCAACGCTAACAATGAAAAAGTTAGCTTAACCCAAGGCGGTTGTGAAAAGCTTGCAAGATATAGAAAATTTGTAGGTATCCATTCTCATGTATGTCATTAGTTGAACGTCCTCATTAAAAATGTATTCAATTCATAATATTATAATGATCATATTTAGGTTGGTTTCTTTGCGATATTTATAATGAAACCTTCTTACACTATGTTGTCATGCTAAATGTCTAGCATGAAAATTTGAATTTTTTTCATTGACAACTAAGCCCACACTCAAAAATCCCCAAACCGGGTAATGTAAACCTACCCTCCAACTAATTACTCACTATGTAAACCCCACCATGGTTGAGGGGTATGTGCTAACTGGATTTTCAAAGTGTGTTTCATGTGAAAATAAAGTGATGGGAAGCAATTCATGGATTCATTCTGATTCAATTTGAAGGAATTTCTCCTAGAAGCCTAAAAAAGCATATTTTCAATGTCCTTACACCGATAAGATCCTATGAAGATGCACCAAGAATATAAAATTCCTTAAATAAGTGTATGATAGAGACATGATATCATTGGAGGTAGTTTTGGGAAGTTCTGGAAGAAGAAACAACTTTGGAACAAACTATGCAACACTGGGCTACTTGTAGCACAGTGCAAGGAAATGAAAGGAGTGAAAAAGCTAGTGAGCTTGTTCTAAATGGTTTAGGAGCCTCAAGTAATTTTTTGAAGTAAAAATCACTCATTGGAAATATAAGGAGGCATAATTCACATTCGCAAAAGGTTTCATGAGATTTTATCTTTTGGATTTTGAGATATTGGCCCGACAATGCAAACAAAAATCTTCGATCTTGGTGGAGATTCAAATGAACATTCTAGGAATTAAAAATGCATTTGGGGCCTAATTTAAAAATAATATAAAATTTAATTTAACCCTATACATGGTCCATATGATAAGTTAGACAAAAATGTAAGTTTCCTTTTGGTGACAATTTGACCTTCTGAAACAAGCTTGACCATAATAAAAAAGTGGGGTGATTTTTGAATTTAAGAAAAACAAGGCTCCTAAAATTGGTACTATTGATCTCACTAGGTATTTTCCAGTCAAAATTATATAATTTTTGTTCATTAAACTCTTTAGGAAGCTATGAGGACAAAGACTCACTCTTGGGGTCTATTTTTGGTAATTGTTGGTGAAGGCGAGCTTACTATAAGTGTCAAGCTTTGTAATCCTGAAAGCAATTTTGAAACTTTTATCATGGTGAAAAATTTCAATTAGGTGAAAAAAAGTGTGACCCCAAGGTGATGGGATGTGTTTTTTTGAGTTTATGTCACTTAAGTGACAACTTAAGTGGTTAGTAAGATGTTGACAACTCACGCGTAATCTTAGCCCCTTCCTCGTGTTACAACACCCCCTTGGAAAAAAATTTCAATGTTGAAAGAAAATTTTCACCTTTTCACCTGTTGCAAAAGTGCATCATGTGTAGTAAATTACAACCCTTTGGCAACCCTCTCTCTCCCGACACTTGAACACTCAACTTGCATGTTAGAAAATTGTTAACAACTAGCCCCAATGTGTAAACTAGTCCCCCTCCTCATGAGAGCTGACCCCATGGCACACTTTTCAATGCTGAAATAACTTTCACACCATTTCAACACTTACCAAATGTGGTAAGGTGTAATGGAGGCTCACTTCCCCATCTAGAAATTTTTAACCCACTCTTAACCCGAGTTAAGGAGAAGGAGTGCAAGTAAATCAAGAGGTGGGTTTTGCTTAACCATGGTTTGATTTGAATATTTAAATGAAAATTAACCATTATTGGAGCCATTTTTCAAAGTATTCTTTCCCTCCATTTCTTCGCACTTGTTTATGCTCTAGTTTTGCTAGGAAACCCCATATCTAAAACGACAAAAATGTTCATACCTCACTCATTTTAACTTCATTTTTCATGAAATTTTGTTCGAGCACTCCTATCGAAAGTGCCTTTAAGAATATACAAGACTCATCCCCATCGATTACCTCCTCCAATTTTTTTGGACATAAAAACTTTCAGCCATATAAAACTTCTTCTTCGATATCCTGGAGTTTCAATGAGCCAAACAAGCTAAAAATCGAGCATAAGATCCTAAAAAAATCAACTTTCCAATGAGCCCTTTCTTGCCTCATGAAAATTAGTTGAATTAAATTTATGGAGATGAAGAACACGTAGAATTTCAAGTTTAATTTTTGAATTCACGAAGATCCAGAGGAGAAAATCCTTGAAAATTGGAGTAAAGCATCCCGATGAGAAGTAAAATTTTTGGAGATATTTTTTGTCCCAATCCGACACCCCGTGGCCAATGTTTATTTTTAGTAAGTACCCATTCAAGGAAATTAATAAGGGTAGTAGTCCCAAATAATGAATGGGTTTGAGACACTAATCTTGTTCCCCATAAGGAGAAGTGCTCAAAAGTGATAATTCAATGAAATTGCCAAAACTAATCACCCAAGAAAGACTTACTAAAAATAGTAAGTATCCGAAAAGGATCAAAATGGTCATGGTTGTTCATCCTTCATTCCTCACTATTTCCAACCTTTTTTGAGGACTAGCTCATGCTTTCAAAAGGGTGAAAAGTGGCATTGTGTCTCAAACAAAAGAGAATCCTTCTCAGTTCCCAATTTTGGTCACAAGTGGAGCATTCCGGTCTCGGTGTGTTTCTCACTTCACTAGATGGGTTGAGAAAAGGATTGAAGCATGTTCCATCCATTTTCTCACCTTCATTCATCACATGGTTGAGGTATTCTTCACCACATCTCATTGGTTGTTCCATCTCCCTAAGGGTTGGTATCACAATGTTGAACTATGCAGGCATTGGTCTCAGTTTGCATCAAGGACCTGATAGTTTGGAGGCATTTCAATGTTTCAAAGATTGGAATTTTTTTCAAGTGAGGTAAATCAACCTTCATTGTATTCAATAATAAAAGTCTCATCACCTCTCCTTTCAATGAAATTCAAGTATGCTACAAAGGTGCATCATTCTAGTGAGGTCTTGAAGGGGCAAAGTTTCAAAGAATCAATCTTCATCGTGCAAAAGCATCACAAGTGTTACAAAGAGTCATCGTGGGTCATGTTTTGGTATTCATCAAAATCGAAGCTAATCCTCATCTTCCTTGAGGGAATAAGTAAATTCATTCATGTTCGGGAGCATCCTTCCTCTCCTCTCTCATTCTCTTCTTTCCTCCTAATTCCTCATTATACATGATCATGTGTTTTTAAAGTGACTATGTAATATATGCAAGATGTAAAATTACTTCCTAAAATTATAAGAAGGGTACTTAATTTTTCTTTCCTATGATAATGGAAATTCATAGATTGAATATGAATATGAACAATCATGTGGGGGTAGACAAAGAGGTGAATTATAAAGCTATAAAAGGAGATGAACTCCTCATTATAAAGGATGGTTAATGCTTGTTTACTAGCTCTCATTGTATTTCTAGGAACAAGTGCCTTCATTTCCTCTATCTCTTATCTATTACTATTTTATCTCCATCTCAACTTGTACTCCATGAGCATTGTAAATTGTGCAACATGATGCTATAAAACTTTGTGTTTTTGTTGATTGTTCCTCTTTCTTTATGAATGATTTCTTCTCGTTGATGAAAGTGAAGCGTTCTTATTTTACTTTAATGAACTCAATTATGTTATTTATTGATTAAAATACCCCTCCTATTTTCCTCTCATATCTCCCTCACTAAGTAATTTTCCTCCCTTGTATTCCATACAAGCAATTGACACAAGTTCAGGGAAGGATTCTGTATGATCCCCGGTCTTTGGGCCACCCCATAAATTAGTTTAGATTGTTTTCATTTCCTTGCTTTCAATAAATAGAGTTGTCCCATTCTAACGAAGGGACCTAGTCCTAAAGCGTTGGTGAAATCCCATAATTTTCCTACACGAAAAATTATTTTGCCAACAATTTTGGCGTCCATGTGGGGTAGATTTTACATATATTTCGCACCCAATATATGAACCACAAAATTCTAAGAATAAAACATTCCAAAAACAAAAAAAAAAGAAATATGAAAATCCAGAAAATAAATTCCCATAGAGTCCAAAAATCTACAATCCCTTTAAGAAAACTTGTTGTTGATAACCTTTCTTAAATCAACCCTTTTTCCCATTTGCAAAGTTCCCTACAAACTAGTTGAAAGAAGATATACCAAGTTGAATAGATTGAGAGGAATTGTTGACCCTACTTTTGAGGCTTTGCAAAATCAACAAGAAAAAGTCAGAGATAATCCATATTAATTTTCTCAAGCTTCATCCCTGTTCGATTCATCAAGTGGCACTCTTGGAAATCTTATCTAAACTCCTACTAATACTCCTCCTGCATATCCTTTTGATTCTCCTATCGTTCGACCACCGTTGAACATTGAATTCCCAAGTGAAGAAGAACGAGAGGAACTAGAGGAAGAAGAAGAAGAAAAAATGGAAGAAGAGGGAGAAAGACCCCAACCCATTGTTCCATGGGGAAGGAATACAAGTCCACTTGTTTTTGCATCTCCACTTCATGATCTACTGACAAGTTCTCTCAAGAAATTTCTGAAGTTCAAAGGTGACGACACACAACTTCCGAAGAACACTTCTTTGCCTTCATCACTTCATGTGGAATTCTTGGAAGTGAACATGAAGATGTTGCTATGCGATTATTTATAGAATCTCTATAAGAAAAGGCAACAAAGTGGTTCTATCTCATACTATCCGGATCTATCACAACTCGGGATGACATCAAACAAGTTTTGAAGAAAGGTTTAACTCTATTGAAGATTGTCAAGACCTCATAGTTTGGCTGGTTCGGATGAAAAAGGAGCCCAACAAGACTGTGAGGCACTTTGTAGCTCATTATAATAGGTTACTCAAGAGGATAACCTTTGAAGCTTTTCCCTTTGATGGCAATGTGAAAAGATTCTTCATCGACAATCAATTACCCGAGGTGGGATTCATATTTTGAAGGGTTAAACCAAAAAAATTTGGCCATGCTCAATAAATTTCCATTGAAATGGAAGATGACCTCATCTTGTCAGGAAAGATCAAGAATCCTTCAAGGAAGGATATGGCCCAACATTCCAAAGATGAGAGAACTTATTCGTTGTTACAGAAATTGGAAAATGAATTGACAATTCTAAAAAGGGAAGTTTCCCAATGAGCATCCCATCTAAATCATAACAAAAATCATATTGTGGAAACACCCCAAGGCTTGCCTTCGAGGCTCCACTTGTTAATGCAATTTTAGAACTCAAGAATATGAAGAAGAACTTGAATAAGAAAGTGTGGACAATGATGTCAAAGAGATTGAAAAAGTAGATAATGATGTACAAATCAAATTCTGTGCATATTTTGGAGGTGATGAAGATGATGATGAAGATACACCTAGTTTCTCATATGTAATATTCACTCACTCTTAGTATCAAAAAGTATTTTCTTCCTCTGTTCTTTGTGAAAAGAAGAAGATTGAAGATCCTCCTGTGGTGACTCTACAAAATAAAATAATCAGTCAAGGATCTCCACTTCCACCCTTCATGGAGTTTGCATTGGAGAAACTGGATCCCGTAACAAATAAGAGGCCATCTTCTATCCCAAGTAAGTCTCCCAATGCTCCTTCTAATTCTAATTCTGATTTTACAAAATATAGCCCTTTAAGAGTGTCTAATGTACCTTCAAAATCAGCCTCTATTCCCCAAACATCTACTCCCACTTCCAAATATCTTCATCCCCCTGTTTGTATCTGCTCCTTTTGATATCATAGAACATGTGAACAAATCTAAAGTGCAGATTTCTGAATATGAGTATTTGCAAACTCATCTGGAACAATTTGAGAAGCTTTTCCGTCATATTAAGGGTAGTAGTTCAAAGCCCAATACTGTGACTCCTAGTTCTAAAGGACTACTACCAACCCCACCTACACCTCCATCACAGAACATGCTTGCTTTATGAGTGCATCAAATATTGATAAGATTGATCCTTTCTATGTCTCCCTTCTTGTTGGAAGATACCAGTTAAATAATTGCATAATAGATTCAAGTTCTTTTGATAATGTAATGCCTATAAAGGTTGCCAATGCTCTTAGAATTACCTTAACATGGGCTAGTGGATCTTGTTACTCCATGGAGTCAAAGGAAGTCCCACTTGTAGGGAAAATTAAGGATGCACAGGTGGCTCTCGTCAAATTTCAGACAAGAAGGTGTCATTGACCATCTGCAAAGCAGAAAGACATTCAGTTTCATTTGGAATGTTGCTAAGTATAAGCTTTTGCCAAAACTTGGGAGGTAAAATCCAAATGAATTGGTCTTCATGCAACCATTTCGGTTAAGGGAGATATGGAAAATTTTCTTCAAACAAAAAGATGAGATATATAGTGCAAAATTCAGGAAATCCAAGAGCTAACATCTTATACCAAGATAGAGGGAATATGAATCATTTCATTACATACGAAGAGGAGGATGAAATTCCTATCTTGATAGGACCAAATATTCCTTCCCGATGGAGTATTAATTATTAAGAAGCATGGAGAAATCTTGAATTGCAAGAGGAAAACCCCGAGTTGCCGGATGATGCAAGTGACGAGGAAGATGAAATGGTTATTGACGAGTTACAAGCTAAAAAATCAGAGTGTTTTTATCCACGATGAAGAGGTTTTCTCATTTCCATTTGAAGATGAAGATTCTCTTGATCATGTCATCCATGAAGAAGAAAAGCCAACTTGTGATGAGCCTTTGAAAGGTTTGAAAGAAGAATCCATGCAAGAAATGTTGAGAAATGTGGAAGAAGCAAAATATCCTCAACTCACCTTGAACTCCTAATGCAAGCCATGGAATTACAAGACATGTATGAATCTAGTGTTGACTCCTCAATTGATTCAAAAATTGTCATGATGAAACAAATCAAGATGAAAAATCATATTTCTCTCATGAAACAATGATTGATGGATGTAATCATAAAATTGAAGTTTTCTCTCTTCCATTCAAAGAGGAAGATTCTTTCTATAATGAAAAAGTTAAAACACAGAGTTTTGAGTCCTTCAGAGTTGAGACTCCCCTAAATAAATAAGTAACAAAATGCAATGAGCTTTGGGATGATGAATCGATTCCTCCAAATTGTTGCCTTAAATTTTGAAATGAAGATTCTTCAAATGAACCTAAAGGTGAGCTTTTGGTAGTTTTAAAGAAGGATTCCATGCAAGAGATCTCAAAAGGTACAGAAGGTATGGAAGATTCCAAGCTAAGCCTTGACATTTTGGCTCATGCTATGGTCATACAAGACACGTTTGAGGCTATGTTTGATTCTTCATTTATTGCCCAAATATCTCATAACGAAATAGAATAAGAAAATGAACTCAATGCCCTTCACGAAAAATTTGCCAATGAACATGAATATGGGAAAGAGGGGAACTTAGAACATTTAAACAATTCAATCAAAAATCAGCAATGTGGGTGAATGTAGAAGATAATTTGTAATCTAAAATTGATGAACTTTGCGAACAAAGCTTGGAGCATCAAAGGGATCATGTAGGATCAATCCTCCCAAGCATATAGGAACTCATGAAAGTACTCAGATTTCATAAGTAGTTGAGGAAAGGAGGTTACTTCCTCAAACCACCAATGGCTTCGCCAAACATTATCACTCAATGTTACCTATTTAGGGTAGCTTCCAAGTAGAAAGTGATTCGGTGAAATGGTTTGTCTCGTGCATGTACCATAGGTGAATATAGGCTTGTATGTTTCCCTTTCCATTGTGTGTTTACCTTTTTGATGTATGTTTCCCTTTCCATCGTGTGTTTTCTTTCGTTGTGTGTTATGTTCAATAAATGAATTTTTGTTGTATCCATCATTGATATGCAATGACTATTATAGCCCAATGGACAAGGCATTGGTCCTTTTAGTGTCTTGAGATTATGGGATTCCCACTTGCTCCATCTTCACTTTGTTCAATTTGAAACAAGTCCCCAAGCTAGAGCTAATGTCATGTTAAATGTGAAGCATGAAAATTTGATTTTTTTTTGCAATGACAACTAAACCCACATTAAAAATCCCCGAACCGGGTAATGTAAACTTGCCCTCCGGCCAATTCGACTATGTAAACCCCACCATAGCCAAGGGGATGTGCTAACTATATTTTTAAAGTGTGTTTCATGTGAGATAAAGTGACGAGAACCAATTAATGTATTCATTTTGATTCACTTTGAATGAATTTCTCTCGAAGCCCAAAAAGGCCTATTTTCGGTGTTCTTACCTAGTAAGCATCCTCTAAAGATGCACCAAGAAGAGACAATGCCTCCAAGAAGCGTATGACAAAGCCATGATATCATTAAAGGTAGTTTTGAGAAGTTTTGCAAGAAGAAACAAGTTTAGGAAGAAACTATGCAACATCGAGGTACTTGTAGTACGGTGGAGGGAAATGAAAGGAATTAAAAAGCTAGTGAGCTTATTATGAATGGTTCAAGAGCCTCGGGTAATTTTTGAAGTAATCAATCAATCATTGGAAAGCTAAGGAGGCATACTTCACATTTCAAAAGGTTTCGAGAGATTTTATCTTCCGAATTTTGAGATATTGTCCTTGACAAAGTGCAAGCAAAGATATCTCGATCTTAGTGGAGATTCAAATGAAAATTATGGGAATTACAAAGGGATTTAGGGCCTGATTTAAAAATAAAAATGAATTTAATTTAACCCCAGACAAAAATGTAATTTTCCTTTTGGTGACAGTTTGACCTTCCGGCGCACAGGCTTGACCAAAATAAAAAAGTGGGGTGAATTTTGAATTGCATACAAATAATTGGCTCCTAAAAGTGGTACCATTCATTTCATTGGGTATTTTCCATTCAAAATATTATATGGTTTTGCCATGAAACTCTCAGGGAAGCTCCGAGGGCAAAGACTCACTCTCCGGGGTCTATTTTTG
The DNA here is from genome assembly GCA_018340775.1 of Taxus wallichiana var. yunnanensis. Taxonomy (NCBI): domain Eukaryota; kingdom Viridiplantae; phylum Streptophyta; class Pinopsida; order Cupressales; family Taxaceae; genus Taxus; species Taxus wallichiana. The sequence continues at coordinate 344,368,985 of CM031239.1, forward strand.
GCAGTTGTTGGTGAAGGCGGGCTTACTATAAGTGTCTAGGTCGCACTTTGCAATGTTGCAAGAAATTTTAAACCTTTGCACCTGGTGAAAAAGTGAAATGGGTGCAAAAATTGTGACCCCAAGGCGAGAGGATGTGTTTTTTTGAGTTTGCATGACTTAAGTGGTTAGGAAGGTGTTGACAACTCACGCGTAATCTTGGCCCCTTCCTCATGCTCTAAGACCCCCTCGGTGCACTTTGCAATCTGAAAGTAATTTTACACCTTTTCACTGGTGCAAAAGTGTTTTGGGTGCATCAAAGTGAAACCCCTTGAAACCCTCTCTCCCGACACTTGAACACTCAATTTGCATGTTAGAAAATTGTTAACTCACCCCAATGTGAAAACTAGCTCCCCTCCTCATAAGAGATGACCCCATGGCACACTTTGCAATGATGAAAACACTTTTGCACAATTTCACCACTTACCAATTGTGGTAAGGTGCAATGGAGGCTCACTTTCCCCCATCTAGAAAATTTGAACCCACTCTTAACTCGGGTTAAGGAGAAGAAGTGCATGTAAATCAAGAGGTGGGTTTTGTTAAACCATGGTTTGACTTGGATATTTAAATGACAATTAGACATTCTGGAGCCATTTTTCAAAATCTTCCTTCCCTCCATTATTGTTGCATCTGTTCATGCTCTGGTTTGCTAAGAAACCCCATACCCGAAATGACAAAAATGCTCATATCTCACTCATTTTAACTCTATTTTTCATGAAATTTTGTCTGAGCACTCCTCTTGAAAACGCCTTTAAGAAGATCCAAGACTCATCCGAATTGATGAACTCATACAATTTTTGTGGATGTTATAAATTTTTACCCATGAAAAAATGTAACAACCCATAAATCAACACACGAACAACACAGTAAAAGACAGGATAATTTTTTTGACTTGCTTCCACACATAACACGACACAACATGTCGTCACAAAGTTACAACCAACTCTGGGAACCACTTGTTACGGGGATGACCACAAGGTCAGCACGGAAACGTTCACACCCAAAAGGATAATACACTTTTTCTTTTTGACATGACAACATAGAAGTCCAACCACAGAACACACTTACAATTAGGGCCAACCACAATGAGATATTCTTGAGGGTTATTTATTTTAAAAAGACATCTTGCAATTCTTAGCTTACGTTTTCAAGGAGGCTCAAGATATGATTCATACAATTCATCTTACCAAGCTAAGTTTATTCTTTTTACACTGAGTAATTAACTTTAAATCTTCTCTATTATGACATTTATTTGTTTAATTCAATTATTTAATAAAGGAGGTAATTTAATTCCACAAGGCCATCTATCCACGCTTACGCTACTAAAACTCGCTCATACCCTTATTACAATATGGATTCACTTTCAACATACTTAAGAGAAAAATTACCAAGCACCTTGGAAAAAGGTTAGAGGGAGAAGGTTGAGTTGAAATCATCTTTAAGACCTCATTAGCTATTACCAAGATATAATTGAAACTTGAAAACTTAACCAGAATTATTAAAGATTTTACTTAGGCTTTACTAAATGAATTTTATAAAATAAAACAATTTACCTTCCAATGGTTGAGAGATAGATTGAGGGGTTTCTAAGTATTCTTCTCTTACTTGTTAACTCTTATTAGACACTAACCACTGTTTTCCTTTAAGCTTGTTTTAAGCGTTCACCAAAAAGAGTAGTGTTTACTAGTTCAGTTAGGGATAACACGTTATATAAAATCACTTTGCAAGGATAGCCTCGCCCTTGATCACTTAGGGCATTGTTTGTTCTCGAGTGGATCTCCTCTACAACAAATTTATTTGAATAACACTTTAAGGTAACTTCCGTAAGGATTTAACCACCCCATTTATCTCACATATAACACATCCGTACAAAGTCTTAGTAAGATTTAAATTAACACTTAATTCTCAAGATCAAAGTTTTACAATGTTTGTGCCAGTGTAAAGATTGAATATCATTTCTCACAAAGATAAGTTTCCAGTTTAACCATAAAAAGGACAAGACAACTTCATCACGTAGTTTCCGAACATTCCAAGGCAAGAGACCTTCTAAACTCCTTTGCAAGCAATGTTACAAAATTTACAACACATTGGACATTTTTACAAGGAACTTCATAAATTGTACAGATGAAACTTTTACACTCTTTTCCTCTAGTCTACTCGCATAATCCATCTGCACAAATATTAACTAGAGTCAGTTCGCTAGAACTGAGCATGTTAAGACTACTCATTGCAACAGTGAGCTAACATTTTATAATATCATGAAAGGAAAAATTTTGAAATCAAGAATGAGTCAATGCACAAGCCACTAAAACAATATGCCTCACACGATAGAGAGAGTTTTATGACAGCCAACAAGGAGAAATCTCATTAATCAAGTAAGACAGATATTCCAAAATAATTCAAGGTAAGACCAGATTGGTGAAATATCACAAGGCCGAGAGTATTGAGATTTCAATCATGTAATCCTATGGATTACGTGATTGAAATCTAACACCCAAACATCATTCTATTATTATTAACCAAAAAGATAAATAGAATGAACCCATAAAGCATGGGATTTTTTTATTTTTATTTTTATCTCCATATTTCCCTTTACTTAATATTTATCTTTTTTTTTTAAAAAAGAATCCCTTTAAGACAACCTGCACGAGAGACTATTAAGCATATGAGAATGCTAATATTAAGACATAATCAATAAATGATTTACCTAGAAACTTCTTGAACTTCAAAAGGATTAGCTAGCGGTTCGGTATACTTATCCAATTTTCTATAGAATATAGAAAATGTAACAGTCAAAGATGCATGCAGATTACTCTCATTCAAAAATTGCTTGGTAACAAGACTGCATTCACACACATCCTTGTTTTAGGAAGAATATAGACCCCAACCATATATGAACACAAATCAGTCAAAGATTAAAGTTAACTTCACTCGACTGAATAAACCAATATACATATAATACTCACAACACAATAACTGAATCTGAAGATTCAATATACCAAGTAATTCTCACCGAACCTAATTATTTTTCTTCAAGAAGTTAAATAAATTAGATTCTATCCAACTAAATTACATTCAACAACTATAGTTTGGATTATACAAGCAAGGATCAAGAAAAAGTCTTTTCACCAAAGGTTGTTATTATCTTACATCACATAATCAGTAATAAACCCGTAATCCACCACTCGTATGATCATTGTAAGAGTTAAGGACTTAGCTCACTAAAATATATGACTGAGTCTATTCCTACCTTTTCCATTTTCATACAAGTCTAACCCAAATCGAAGAAAGGTAACCATTCTACTTTCATACATGCCTCAGTCAACATTTACTCAGAAAATCCCTACCTGAATTATTGAAGGTTTGCTAAGCTACATAATGGATTTAATAGAAACCCATTTCATTCGATACTTGAATTTAAACAAGCAAGGGCTAGTCTGTTGAAAATATAAGTGAATCGACACAAGATCCTCTACAGTGACCCAACTCAAGTCACCAATCACAAGGTTTACAGTCAGCGAAGGAGGGATACAAAGCAAAATACTCTTCCTACGAACTAAGCCTTCTCCTCCGTCTCTAATTCAACATATGAATAGCTTGGGCATACCCATCTATTTCACGACTGTCTACTCAACCTATTCTCATAGTCGCTCCAAAGAAAACATCTGCTACTACAGAGTTCGATTGAACTCTTTTATCTTATGATACAGTGACTCACGTCACAGGATCTGTATTGAGCAGTCAATATTCCACTCACGTAGGCCTCTAAGAAAAACATCATGCTCACTATGCGAGGTCTACACACAGATTCAGCCCAAGAAATGCTTTTACCAAGACAAAAACAAACATTTAGCCTAAATCTGGTCATGAGTCAACAAATCTACAAATATCCACTAATGTTATTCATGGCTCAAGTTTATATCTGCTACTATTGGTTTAAAAATCGAACTCAATGGCCATTGTTCACTATTGTCTCTAAACGTCACCCGAATTTGAAGAATTAAGCAGGAAAACACCCAGGTTAAAGATCTAACACCCACAGTATAAAACTTCAACAATTATTTTGCTATCACATAGTAGTTACTCTTTTATTTCGAAATGAAAAAGTGAGGCAGAAAGGAATGTATACATGCTATCACAGTTGCTATCAGGGTATGAAAAACAAACAAATCCCAGTAGTCCTTCCTTTCCTTCAATCTGGGTCGATTCACAAGGAAAAAGCAGAAGCCCATTCTATATGCCATAACAGAAAAAAAATAGAAGAACATTCATTTCATGACATAATAAAAGGGTAGCAGAAGATTGCAAGGGGCAGGTTTAACATGCCTGGTTTAAAACGCCATCTCAATAGAGAATCTTTGAAATAAATTTCATCAGGTCTCCTGGTAACACCCTTACTGTCACATAGTCGATTTTGATAAAAAATATCTTGAAGGAGAATCCCGAATTTGAGGATGCATTCGATCATCAGCAGCAGATAACAACATAGTTGGACAACTCGCTTGCTTGTTAGAAGCGCTCACAAAGGCTTCGACTATACCGTAACATGCCCGCCGCTCGGCTAATTATCGCGCAGTCATTCTTTGTGGATCCCGGCAAGAACACACCTCGCAACACCCAATGAAAGTGGAGGTAACACGCCTGCTTCACTAGCTTGAAGCTTCATCTAAAACCACGCGCGTAGGGTAAGAACTCAGACCAAAAGTCCCAGATAGAAAGAATATTGCGGCCAGAAGAAAACAACACACACACGCAACAAGGAGAAGAAATCAGAGAAGAAAGAATAAATCCAACCCAACCAGGTATGCGGCGAGCAGGTAAGAAGGAGTACAAAAATTCCTATGCAAACACCAATCATCCACGCAGTTAACAACAAGAAAATCTGGGAAAGATTTGCTAAACAACTAAAATTAAAGTATGCGGCCCACTACCAAAAAGGGAAGAGATATTTCTTACCCACAGCACGTGGGATAAACCAAGCAGGAATGAAATATTAAAGAAGTAGGTGGCCTTCATTCCCACAAAACATGCCCAACACTCATCCACCCATACGCATTGAAAGAACAATAAAAGGGAGACCAGGTCCTTCCACCAACCGCCAGCTAACAACCTAGTTGACTGCAAAGCTAGGCAAGGGAAAAAAATAATGGCGCATAGGAAGGAGAAGAGATAAAAAAAGATGTTTTCTTTATTAAGTTGGTTAGTAAGCTTTATTAAACAATGAAAAAAATTGAGGGAGTTAAAATATTCTATCAGTGGCCTAAAGTTTGTGATTTCAAGACCATTATAAGATAGGACTTGAAAATCAATTGGAAACATGAAAATTAAAGAAGTTCGATGTTGTATCAATTCTAGAAAATTGTAATGTGTATGTTACTTCAATTCTGAATTCAAGAAGAATCAATTAGAATAAATCAATGAATGTATTTAGAGGAAGCTACTAAGTGTCTTACAGAATAGCATTTGAATTTTTATACATATTCTAATAATCAAGATTTTTAATGATTTCAAATAAATTTATAAATGATGGGAACTGACTAAGTGTCTTGCAAAATAGATATTGAATTTTTTTTCCAAATTTATGATAATCTAGATTTTTAATGAGATTCTTTAAATATATTTGAAATCACACTTCCTCCCCATCACCAGGCGCCCCCATGAGCCCCTCCTTCAGCAAAGATACGGGATAACAAAATCTCTACTAACTAAGGTAAGCTCACAAAGCATACGAAAGAAGATATATTAATACAAATGCAAAAGGAGTTACAAGATTACCTGAACAGTTCCCATAAGCTAAAAAGGTATACGAATTTTTGTATGATTACTATTCAACCCAAGAAGATTAAATCGCAAACAGACGAGCAAGCTAGAGGAAGTAAGAATTGAATTGCCCATTACTCACAATGATTAAAACAACATGTGAACAGGCTAAGCAACCAAGGGGATAAACTAGATGTTAACGTTCGAAGGCGAACACGAAGCAAAGACCGACCATGGAGCCAAGACATCAGAATTACACACAGCCGTTCGACGCTCCACAAGAGGGTCATTGCGATAAGAACTAGGGTAAATGTCGAACGAGGCATTACAAAAAATCTTTCTTCAAATATTAAGAGTTCCAGTAAGCCAAACAAGCTAAAAATCGGAGCATGAGATCCTAAAAAATCAGCTTTCCAATGAGCCCTTTCTTGCCTTGTGAAAATGAGTTGAATTAAAGTTATGAAGGACTGATATTTTTCAAAATTCTTCTCTGTTAGACAAAGAAAACACATACCGCAAGTTGCCTTTTGAATTCACAAAACTGGAGGAGAAAAACCCTTGAAAGGAGCAAAACATCCAGGCGAGAAGTAGAATTTTCGGAGATCTTTTCCAGCCCGATTAGACACCCCGTGGCCAATGCCTGGTTTTAGTAAGTCCTTATTCAAGGAACTTATTAAGGGTAGTAGGCCCAAAGAATGAGTGAAATTGCCAAAACTAGTCACCCAGGAAAGACTTACTAAAAATAGTAAGTATCCAACAAAGGCTCAAAATGGTCATGGTTGTTCATCCTTCATTCCTCACTAATTTCAACTTGCATGGAGGACTAACTCATGCTCTCAAAAGGGTGAAAGGTGGCATCGTGTCTCAAACATAAGAGAATCCTTCCCAGTTCCTAATTTTGGTCACAGTGGAGCATTCTGGTCTCGATGTGTTTCCCACTTTGCTATATGGGTTTAGTAAAGGATGAAGCATGTTCCATCCATTTTCTCACCTTTATTCATCACATGGTTGAGGTATTCTTCACCACATCTCATTGGTTGCTCCATCTCTCTAAAGGTCAAGATCGCAATGTTGAACTATGCGGGCATTGGCCTCAATTTGCATCAAAGATTTGATAATTTGGAGGTATTGGAATGTTTGTTCAAGTGAGGTAAATCACCCTTCATTGTCTTCAATGATAAAAGGCTCATCACCTCTCCTTTCAATGAAATTCAAGTATGTTACAAAGGTACATCATTCTAGTGAGGTCTTGAAGGGGCAAAGTTTCAAAGAATCAATCTTCATCGGCAGAGCATCACAATGTTGTAGAGAGTCATCGTGGGTCAAGTTTTGGTCTTCATCAACATCGGAGTTGATCCTCATCTTTCTTGAGCGCAAAAGTACCTTCATTCATGCTTGGGAACATCCTTCCTCTCTTCTCTCATTCTCTTCTTTCCTCCTAATTCCTCATTGTACATGATCATGACTTTTTGTCTTATTCATTAAAGTGACTATGTAATATATGCAAGATGTAAAGTAATTCCTAAAATTATAAGAGGGGTACTTAATTTGTTCTTTCCTAGGATAGTGAAAAGTCGCAAATTGAATAGGAATATGAACAATCATGTGGGGGTAGATGAAGAGGTGAATTATAAAGCTATAAAAGGAGAAATATCTCCTCATTGTAAAGGATGGTTAATGCTTGTTTACTAGCTCTCATTATCTTTATAGGAATACGTGCCTTCATTTCCTCTATCTCTTGTCTATTACTATTCTATCTCCATCTCAACTTGTACTCCATGAACATTGTAGATTGTGCATGCAACATGACACAATAAAACTTTGTGTTTCTTGTTGATTGTTCATCTTTCACTGTGAATGGTTTCTTCTCATTGATGCAAGTGAAGTGTTTTGATTTTAATTCAACGAACTCAGTTATGCTATTTGTTAATTAAAATCCCCCTCCTATTTCCCTCTCTTATCTCCCTCACAAAGCAATTTTCCTCCCTTGTATTCCATACAAGCAATTGCCACATGTTTAGGGAAGTATTCTGTGTGATCCCCGGTCTTTGGGCCACCCAGAAATTAGTTTAGATTGTTTTCATTTCCTTGCTTTCAATAAACATAGCTACCCCATTCAAGTAGATGACCTAGTCCCAAAGCGTTGGTGAAATCCCACAATTTTCCTACCTGACAAATTATTTTGCCAACACACTATAGTGATGATATTAAATCGACTACAATGTTTGTGTTGTTAGAATCAACTACACTTCATGTCATTATATATAATATTAGAAAATAATATTTAATGAATCGACACATTTAGGTCATTTAATTTCAATAAATATAAAAATAGAAAGCTTGACAATATCATTGATAAATTCTCGCTTAAGCATGGCGGTTGTGGAAAGCTCGTAAGATACGAATAATATGTAGGCATCCATCTCCACATCTCTCATTAGTTGAACACCCTAAAAATGTATTCAATTCATAATAATAAGGCCTCATGTCTAAAAGTAAATGTAATTTTGTATGTATAAGAAAGATCTACTTTTCATTTCTCAAGATCAACTAGAGGCCAAATTTCTTCTTTCGCAAGGGCCAAAAGGTTAGGCTTGTTGCCAACTTGTGGGTAGAGGTTGGGCTTGTCAATTGTGTAATCGACCAAGTTAAATCTATTGTCTATAAAGTTGCCACAAAACCACATGGCTCGCCATGGTTTGTTATCGAGTACAATAACTACATCATGCACGACATGGTCCATAGGTGAATTTTCTAAAGAAAGAAGAGGATCACCTACTTTCCCTCCAACATTTTCCCTTCCCCTATGATTATCCTCCCTCTATCCCCTCCTTCATCACCCCTCTTCCTCCTTTATTGTTTTGCTTCGCTTTTGCTCCTTCCCATTGGCAATCCATTGCACACTACAAATGCTAGTAAATTAAAATATATTTTAACATTGAAATGAATGAATGCACGAATGAATAAACGATTTTAATAAAATATATGAGGCCAAACATTCCACCGGATCCAAAGCCACAACTCAAACATACAAAGCCATTCCAAGAGCTTTAATAACATGTTGGTTATTAAAGAGAAGCAATGCCAATTTTGCATCTTTAAATTGTTGGCTTACACTTGCATCATTTACATTCAACTTTGACGAGTGCAGCCGCCATGTGTCCACCTCAGGTTTTTCCCTCCATATTTCTATGTTGTATGCTCTCCTCTTCTCTCATTTTTCCTAGTTCTAGCAAATAAACAACCCACCTCCTTTTATCATTTTCAATAGGAACAAGTAGATGAGTAAACGGCCCGCCCTGTTCCTAACCCGCATACAAAATGATTCTTCTGCATTTTTGTTGTTACCGACCCACTAATTTGTGGGACCTGTATAATAATTGATAGTATCTTCACAGTTGATAAATGTCCTAATTGTTTTTTTGTTTGGGTTTGGACACGGTACATATACTTTTGATTTGTGTGTGTCGGGAAAATGAATTCCTGCTCTTTTAATTTGGCACCTGTGAAAGAAGAGGAGCATGTTGAAGCAGGAGGAGGAACCAGAAGAAAATTCTGCAGTTTTCCTGATATTCCGGTGGTAGATCTGGGCAGTGATAGTGAAATTGAAGGGGATGAGAGTGGGAGTAATAAGAGGAAATGGGGATCCGCATTGACCCCCACAGATGGAAATGGAAATGGAAATGGAAATGGAAGTGGTTGCTGGTCAGGTGAGAAGAGAAGCAGGGGTGATGATGTTAATGCTAGCGAAGAAGTTGTTGTTCTACCAGCTGGGTTTCTGGATCCTCTGCCTCCCATGCCAGCAGAAGAACATCACAATCCACCTCAGAAGCCTCACAAATTACTCTTGGCCTATCCCATGGGAAAACCGTCTTGCAAGCACTTCTGGAAGGCAGGAGATTACGTGGGTAACTCCACAGCCAGCCAAATTAGATCAGGTACTGGTAGCACATTGCCCCTAACTTCTCACTAGTTTTTTTTTTTGCCTCTGAATGTATCATGGATATGCAATATAATATAATGACATTCTAGACTGTATTTTCTGATTCATTCTGTTATGGAAATGCAATATGGACCATTTTGTATTTGTTATAGAAATAACATTGAAAACCTCTGGAACCCGAATTTTATTAGCTTAGGAATCACCTTTGTGTTCAGCATATATTTACCACAACACAAGAACCCGGATAATCGAGATGTATTTATTTTTCTTGTCACTATGGGGCGAGGTTAGCTTTACTCCTCAACCTCACTGGTTACCAATGTGGGATCGAGGCCTAGGAAAACTAGGCAGTTGTTTAGGGTACTCGCATTCGTTGGCGGCAATTTTTTTGGGTTTTCCTTAACAGTTGACGGCAATAAAACATTTTAGAATTACAGAACCAATTTCCGTGCACTCCAACAATTGATATACGATTATAGAACATTGTAGAAGGACCACAGTATCAGACTAGCAGTCATTTTATTTTATTTTGATATTATTTAAGCATTATAACGGTAATACATTAATAGACGAGGTGTTGATTGTTTCAAAAATCGTTCAGGGCTCACCTCAGTCCATGCAAATGCTCGTGCTGCAACAACACCATTTCAACTATTACAAATAGGTTTGTTTGGCACCAGGGAGACAGCTCAGTAACCGACCAATACACATGTAACACCAATAAAACACGTCAGGTACCAAAGGGCGATTTATCAACCAACTGCCTTCATGCGAAATCTAGTTTTCTAATTCTCTTGGGCTCTAGAATTAGCACCAAGACCTATTCATACCTATATTACTTTTTTTTACAATTTATTATGTAGTATTAAGATGGAGGAGGTATAGCTTTGCAAGAAAACAAAGACGGTGCAAGATGGACATGGATATAAATCATTTATGGCGTGCATTTGTAAGCTGTGTACATGTCATATTGACGGTTACATTTGCTGTAAGAATATGGTGATTTCCTCTCCACAAATAAACGTTACTTCAAATTCAACGCATCCATGCCCCTCCATGCAGTCTGTTATATGAAAAGCAAAAGGATGCGTATATTGTTTAAATGACAGGTTTTGATTTTTATTAATTTTTCATGCATGCCTCTATAGTCTGATTATTATTCGGAAGAGTTTCTATAATTGGTACGCTAGTTCAGTAAACTGTTAAAGGTCTCATATATTTAGCACTTTTTGGTGTTAAATTATATTAACCTCTGGACAGTCAACAAGAATATACCATTTTATTGCCCTTCACACCGACTGATTATGTGAGAGTTATTATTCCATTATAGAATGTTTTTAAAACTTGAGGTGGGGTGCGTTAGCTCCAAGTACTAACTAGGGTGCTTAGAACCTTTAATCTGGCCATGCTGGTATTGCATGTCCGCTAGAGCCATGAGCTGCACTCTTACCATTGCCATTACATCACAATCCCGTTGAAGACAATCAATATTCTTTGATGCAGATAAACACAAAGCATTGTAGGTTCTATGTATATGTTAAACAAATATCAAAGAAAGCCATAGGAGTCCAGATTGAATCAGCTGAGAAATCACTCATGCGAGTACTTTATCACCATGCAAATAGTGCACAAGCACAGCATCAATCCAGATTAGTTCAGGAGGAAATCAATTTTAAACTTAATGTAATTTCATTGCAGAATATACCAATACGGGAAGTGATTGGCAATAACGAAATGAGCCTAAGTAGCCGAAACGTTTTGGATACGGGAGTGGGTACGGAGTATCCGATACGTGGAAATGGCAAATTTTTTTTTGACCCCGGATACGGCAGTACAAAAACTATATAAAAATTAAAAAATATATAAATTTCAGCCTTCTAAATAGGAATTTAATTCATTAACCACATATTATGCATATGAAAGACAAGTTATAAGCTAAATAAGTGAATAACCACAACAAACAAGCTAGAATACCCTGATAAAATTTAGAAACTTAAAACTTAAAAGTTTAAAAGTTAAATTAAAATACTTAAATCGAACACAATGTGAATGTCATGAATCTCATGATATATTAAATTCAATCATAGATCAATATTCAAAGTTCATACTATCTTCCATTGTCAATATTCATCATATTCCTCTTCATCAAGAGGATCAAGATCAGCTACATCATCATCATTACATGGTGTAAATGAGAAGAATATATATAGTTTTTTTTTTTTATGTTATTGGGCTTTTAAAACATGAAAAAAAAAAAAAAAAAAACGTGTTTAGGCTTGGGAGTGGCATGGGAGGCGAGGGACAGCGGAAACGCCCAGGTACGGCCTGTGCCATACCCGGCCGCTCCCGCTCCCCTCCCGCTCCCACAGCCCTGGGGTGCCGTTTGACTCGCTACGTAGAAATGAGCATAAACGATTAACATAAAACAATGTGAGGAAATGAACACTTGTATTCCATTAATGAATGGTGCATATTTATGCTTACCAAAGCAACCCAAAACCGTCAATGAGAGGCTAAATTAATTCTCAGGATAAATTGCAATAGCATTCAGGATGCTTGATCCATCCAGCTTGAATTTTTCACCCCATTTTGAATAAGTTTTTCTGGGCATACTTCCCAATAACCTTTAAATGACATATGGAGGTAGAATTTGAAAGCTGCAAAATGATAAAATTTCCAAAATGATCAGATCTGCTACTTTACCAAAATTCAAAAGATATGGAGATTCAGTGGGATGATTACTGTTCAATAGGATAATCACTGTATAGTGTATTATTGTTGCTATTCAAATATATTTGAAGGAAATAAATCAGCTATCTAAGAAGAAAAGAAAAATTGTCGGAATGGATGCAGACCATATCTAGAGGGCAATAGTAGGTCCATCACTGGCCTAGGTCAAACTCTCTTTACCAAGTGACGAGGAAAAATGGTTGGTGATAATGAATGAACAGCATGATTAACATAAAATGTGAGGAATGAAAGTGTGTATTTTATCAATGAATGATACATATATGGTGGCAATTCCAAGGTCTTATATGAAATTCCTGTCAAGTCAATGCACATCAATGTTGGAAATCGCCATGCTGATACATGACACAAAGTGTCATTGACAACTCATATTGACACCAACTAAATTCTAAATATCCATACATGACCAATAAATTATCATTGAGGAATATTCTCATTACCGACACTGATGCATAAATTGATTTCACACGACAGCATTTTCCTGGGGAAGGGCTTCTTGGCTTGTAACAAAATCAACAACAGCACTTTTTTGAAATTGACGATTCCAATTGCATTGATTCAGAACCCTATATTCAGTTTTACACTATTTGAAATTGACAAGTTATGCAGATGGCATGAGCTCCTTCTGAAGTTTATTGAAGCCTACATATCTGATTTTGTTTCCCAATTTATCATGGTTCCATTTTTAACCAGGAAAGTTCCACTTGTTCTTGGGGCTTATGTGGTCTTCTGCTAGTGCATGCCCCATTGATTCTGTAACTATCATACATCTACATTGACTAAATTGTGCTCATGTTTGAATCTCATTATGATAAAATTCAGGAAAAATTTTGTCGGAGAAAAAGTGTGATAAATTTTGTACTTAGATTCAACAAGCAGGCAGAAGCATTTTAAGGCTCTCTCAAAGAATAATTTTGAAATTGCCAAATCTGAAGTCCAATGAGTAAACTTGCTGAACATGGTGATTATGGGTTACATTCTAAACACAAGATGAAGTGGTAACATATCAAAAAATGAGGAAGTGGTCTGTTGTCTTATACTAAGGAAAGGGTACTAAATAACATGATCCACATAATTATGGACATTTGTCGGTTTTTATCACCAATCCTCACTGCCTACCTCATTTAAACTATACATTGTTTTATTGCCATGATGCCATCACACAAAGAATCATTGTATTTAGGGCTGATATCATACTTCAGAAGCTTGGACTGATATCATACCGCAGAAGTTCAGAGAATGAGCAACGCACATTGCTTTTCCTGACATTAGACTTAATCTAATTCCATCCCAGAAAGTTAATCACGTCTTTCATATAGGCAGTGCATTATTTCCTCAGTATGTTCATGATGTATAGGCTCGTAGAAATGAACATCTGACATCAATTTTGTTATGCTTATCTGAGAGCAACTCAGATCATAAGTGAAAGTTGAAACACTTCAACTCCCTTTCATTGTTTTTATAAATTTTTCATATGCTACGTATAAGCAAAGGGAAAATAGCAGAATAAATGAGCAGAAACATGATGAAGAAAAATGGAAAGAATTGAAAGAAACAAATTAGTGAAGGACATAGCTGTGGAAATGTTTGGTTCTAATACCACTTCGGTTGGTCCCAAAACAGGAACAAGGGAGTGTTAAACGGGAACAATGTGAATGTGTAATTTCTAAATGAAAGAATGATATCAGATTTTAGGAATAATAGTTGTATTGCTTAAAATTTATACTCCTATTGAAATAAACATGTTTCATTTAATAGTCATTGCATTTTTGATATAATACTTAGTATCTTTAAATCAATCAAACAGTTTTGGTTTAATTCACCATTAATGAGGATGTATAATTATCTCATGTGGCCAATGAGGTGTAGGTGAGTTGGTAAAATGGGCTTGTTGTGTCCAGTCCCACCTAGGTTCAAAACCTCACAAAGGTGCCCGGTTCATGGCTCCGGACAAAAAGCGTTTACCGAACCAAAAAAAAAAAAAAATAGTTATCTCATGTGTATTTCTCATTTATATTGCACTTTAAGAACTGGATATACAAATGCCACGTGGGTTAGGTTCAAAGATATGGTTTCCAATAATGAGATGGATATGAAGAAAGTATTATAGAATTGTAAAGTCATATTTTCTGAGTAGTCCTATTGCATTATATATTCATACATGATTATTTGCTCACAAAATTGTTTTTGAGATTTTGTTGTCTTTTTTCTTTCCAGGTGGTGTTGATCATGTTAGGGTTCACCCTAAATTTTGCACTCGAATGCAACTAGTCACAAATGGGCTTTAGGAGGTGGGAGATTCTTAAAATTTTGACAGCACCAATTTTTTTCTAGGTCTTGTTGCAGTTGCAAAATTTATAGTAGTACATAAGTATGAAATATCCTCCAAACATTTCTTGTTTTACAAATTAAGATTATATTGACCAACCATTATATTTTAATTTTATTCCAATATTTAATATTTTGTCTTTTGCTGTTGCAGCTTTTGCAGAGCTCCTGGACAATGCATTGGATGAGGTTGTTACTCTGATGGTTATTCTCTTTCTTTTAGACTTTAAGTTTATAAAGTGACGTATTACTTTAAGACTCATATTTGATACACTCTATTTGAAACAGGCTTATAATGGAGCAACATTTGTAAATATTGATATGTTATTGAACCAAAAAGATGGCTCTCCTATGTTATGTATTGAAGGTAGTGATTATTTGGTTACCTTTTGTTGTTATCCTTTACTTTTACTGATCTGCGTATATAGTCAAATGAAAGTGAAGTTAAAATCATCACTGAAGTTGTCTAGGATGTATACAAATTTATAAATTTGTATACATCCTAGTACTAGTAAATGTAATTATAAATAAATGTTACTTTGACAGGTTGTGTCTTATGGCCTTTATCAACATTGTGGATATATGTTGCATCATTCATTTTCATCTTTATTCATATATTTTGTATCATCCAATATTGGATTGGATTAAGTGGTAGCAACAGAGTGTGTTTGCTACTAAGATAATTTTGGATGTGATTTCTTATACATTGACAAAATATCCGTTTTTGCTGTATGGAAATTTTTGAATAATTGTGTTAAGACTTTCCCACTATGGATTGTTTGATGAGGGATGAATTATAGACGTTGTATTTATCGTTTTTAAGCAGTCTACTCTCTTGGTAACCACCCCTTGTTTGTCTCCCATTTGTCTTCCTTATGACTTTACTTGTCATGTTGGTGCAGGAGCACTCCTAGATCTTCAAGTGATCTTGCATTGGGGTTCATTTTGCACCTCTTTTAGGTTCAGAGTTACCACCTTTGGCTGTTTTGCAGCAATTTGGGCATAGATTTCAAGTCATATTGTTAGATTACAGATTTGCTCACCTAGGCCTTTGTTGCGCACCTTTCTAGTCATGCAATTTCTTCCAAAAGTGCACACCATATTTGGTTTGTGCTCCTCATTTAGCTCATGTGCTCTTCAACTAGCTTTGTGCACCTCAATTAGTGTTGTGCACCTTGTCTAAGTTTTGGGCCTCAACGGGTGTTGTACTCCTCCCTAATTTCCATAAACTACAAAATGGATCTTGTAACTTAATAGGTTTCACTCTGATATGTGTGGCCCAACTTCTGATACCATTGAAAGATCCCCAAATGGATCTTTCTTGTTCTTCAATGCAATTTAGATCAATTAAGACACCAAAAGCTGATTTATGACTTTTTATAGCATTCACACTAATACAGATCTGAATTTATGAAAGAAGTGCGACTAGGGTTTTGCATAGAAACTTAGCCTAAAACTGAACCAGAACTGTTTTGAAGACTGTGCAGCCATAAATATAGCAGTTTCAGCTGTATTCTAGCAAAGGCGACTAGTTTTGATGATGGAAAGTCCACATAGAATCACTATCAGCCCTATCAATCCTTGCCCTAACAAAGCTCAGAACTGTAACAGTTTATTATAAAGCAAAATCTGATGTTTATGAATATAAAACAGGCTGGAATTTAACGCAGAAATCTGCAGACATTGTGGACTGAAATGATACCCTAAACTCCACCGAAAATACTGAAAATAGATTATTTAAAGCCACAAAATTCAGAGTAATGAATGACAACGTTGTTCAGATCTAAAACATCACCTGTGCAATACAGATCAGCCCATACATGGGTCGCTCCACATGTAGAAATTGCAATGACAGCTGCTGTCAATAAATTCTTCAACCCTTGATTGCAAAACTCAACAACTGAGAATGACTAGAAATCCTTTGCAAGCTCTATGGAAAATCCAGTGTAGAAATTCCTCCTAATCTCCAAGAGGGTTTTCGTCCTCTAGAGGCAATATACTAAGGGTTTCGTCCTTAGAATATTTTATACAAAAGCACCTGGCTTAAGATCAGATTCAAAAATGATAAAATGATTACATGCTGCTCTACCCAAGCCGCCCCTCTCCTTTTTATAGGAAAAATATTACAAAATGACCTTTTCATCTTCCAATGAGAGAAGAGTGCCAAAATACCCTAAAAGTATACCCAAACCAAGTCGCACTTCCTCCTAGGACAAATAAACATTAAGTAATGGCCCTCCATGCCAAGTCGCACTTTCCTTGGGAAGAGTAATAATTTTTATCTTTTCTAAACTTCACTTTCCTTCCTTTGTCCAAGTCGCATTTTTTGCCTAGGGATGACAAACACAGCATGGGCCTCTTTTCTATTTTCCCTAGAAAGGATACAACATAATATTAGACCCAATGCACCTATTTAGAGATTACAAATTTATTATTAAGTCAAATAAATTAATACAAGTGCTTTATTAATATTTTTGCACTTTGTAATAACTCATTGTGACTTAAGTCACCCTTATATTTTTCCTTTGGCCGTCGGGTTGACAAAATGGGCCAAAGGTCTTCAATGGGAAAAGGGGACATTACAGTCCTCCCTTCCCGAGATTGCTTGCCCCCAAGCAATCATAAACTGCATTCTTACCAGTGCCAGGATCCCAGATCAGCCGAAGCTTTTCAAACACTGCAAAAAAAAACTTATGCAACTTACTTGTCATGTATGCTTTGAATTTGCCGCACTTTTCATGGTCCGTGCTGATATGCAGTGAAAAATCTTCGTAGATGTCCTCACGAGATGGTTCCTGGTCCCAAACTATCATAGACTTAGCTGCCATTTGATGGGGCAACGTGTACTTGAGTGCTCTTAAGGTGACTTGTTTCCCGTTGTGTTGGAAACTCAGCTCCATAGTTTCCACATCTTGAGTGACTCTTCCCAACGAATGAAGCCATTGCATGCCAAGAACAACATTGTTATCTTTTAAATCCATGACATAGAAATCATCACAAAGTGTATACTCACCAAAGAAAATGCTAACTTGGTTGACCTTCTTCTTGCATGGAAGAGTGAGACCTCCTGTTATAGTCACATCAAAGCCTTCAAAGTTATCACATTGTAAACCTTTTTGGTCTACCAAACCTGCATCTAGGAAGTTATGTGTAGATCCACTATCCAGTAGTGCCATGATCCTACACCCGAACATTGTGCCTTCAAACATGAATGGATTATACTTGGGTGCTCCTGAAAGATAGGTGAGTCTACCCTCATTTGCAATCCGTGGTATTGGCTGCTCCTGGTCATCCTCGGACTCTTCATCCTCAACCTTTATGAGATGGATTTTGCCTTTCCCAAGACACCTATGCCCTGGTTCCCACGGATCATTGCAATGAAAGCATAAATTTTTCCGGCGAAGCTCCTTCTTTGAAACAACCTCCATCTTGGGCGTAAACTCAACCTTCGAAGAAGTGGGCTGCTCTTGTTCTGATTTTTCCTCCTTGACGTTCTTCCTTTGGGGCTGAACTGGAGTAGTGTCTAAGTCCAAGGCTGTCCAAATAGCCTCATGCAAAGTCGTAGGCTTAAGAGCCTTGACCAATCCCCTCAGCCTGTCATGAAGTCCTTAATGAACAACATCACCACTCGCCTCTCAGGCATCTCTGGCACCATCACTGCTATATGCTGAAATTCGTTGATGTATGCATCAACGTGTCCACTCTGTCGAAGTTGTGCCAAGTCCCTATAGTAAAGCTCTACATCCTTGCGATCAAATCTCGCAATCAACTTCTCACTAAACTCCCTGTATGATTGCAGAAGATCATGATTCTGTGTGACTAGCCCATGGTGCCACCAATCGTACGCTACTCCCTCAAGGTGCAACGTGGCAAATTGGATAGCCTCCTGCTCTTGCATAGGCTTGAGAGTGAGATATGTGTCGAGCTTGTGAATCCATGCTCTGACACTAATCTTTCCACTACCATCAAATGTGGAAAGGGTCACCTTGTTGGTGGCCTGCTTCAACTCCCTGTTCTGCTGTTCTCTAGGCCTCTGTACCTGTCTAGCTCTCAAGCTTTCCCTCCTTTGAACACAATACTGGTGGAGGGGAAAGGCATTCCGTACCTCTGTGGTAGAGCTCTCCACTCATCGTGCGCTGCCATCACAGTATCTTGAAAGGCTATGTCTTCAAGTGGCTCCTCAACTAATGGTGGCTCCTCCCTTTGTAGGAATCTAGGCTGCATAGGTCGATCCGCAGTCCTTGTGGGTCTCCTTTCCTCTGTATATCTCCGATCACGTGGAGGGGAACCTCTCACGCTACCCACCTTTCAGGTACCCGCCTTTTGTGCCTTCGTGGTCATTGGCTATGGATGTAGATATTTCCCTTCTATCATGTTGATTTCTCGTCCTATCCATAATCAAATTCTCCATCATTTGTCTCATGGTCGCATCATTTTTCGATGGGAATCGATCATACCCAGTTGAAAAGAGCATCTGGGTGGAGGTTGCTCTCGTCGTGGAGGAGTGTGTGAATCCTCCCTTCGTCCATGATTCCGGAACCACCTTCGATTATTGATTTGTTTGAATACGAGGCGACTCTGGTATAATATTTGTGTGGCCCAACTTCTTTAGGCTGCATAAAACAAAACCCTCCAGGTGGGAGGATTGACGCTCAGATACCACAGAAATGTCCCCAAATGAACATATTTGACGCAAGTTGGATTTTGGGCAAATCCAAACCCCAGAAGCAATATAATAAATTACTTATCAAATCAAACACTGCAGATCTGAATTTTATATGAGAAGTGTGACTAGGGTGGAGTGAAATACCACTACAAATCAGCGCCTAAATCTATATCATTTCACGCAAATCTGATACTACTAATTTATAAAGCCCAAATATGTATAAAAATGTAGATTTCTGATATAAACAATGCTGCACTAAATTATTTAAAACCCATGTCCGCAGATAACTTCAAAAATTCATATCTTTTGCTAGAGAAGTCCAAATGAGCTGAAACTTTGGATCTTGGGCCACAAAAATATGAAGAATAATATTCTAAAATTAGTTTTCGCACAACAAACACGAAACCCTAATTTTGCCCTAAAAAGTAGGTCGCCCAACACATTTAGGGCATCAAATCAGCTCCAAAAATTATGAAATTAATTTATTTTGATTCCCAAAATTCAGTACAATAAGCAGCAATAAATTTCAGACCTGGAATGTCTCAAATACACTGCAAATCAGCCAAAAGATGGATCGCTCCAATGGTACAATAAACATACAACTGCTGCAATTTTATTCTTCAACAACACTGCTGAAAATAGTAGAAATCTGTGAAAGCCCAATAGAATTTCCTGAATGGAAATTCCTCTCAAACTCTTGGGGGTTTTCGTCCACAAGAGGGAAATACTAAAGGTTTTCGTCCTTAGATATTTCTATGCAAAAGCTACAAGCTTAAGACACAAATCAAAAATTATCAAGTGAATATCGAATGCCTCTCAAGCAAGTCTACTTCTCCTTTTAAAGGAAGAAGAGACCCAAAGGAACCTCCAAAATATCCAATCAACTTGCATGATTCTTTCAATGCATTTTCCACCCTCCATTTCTCTTAGGGAGAATACAAAAGGCATTTAATAATTATTTTCTTCTCCCAAGTCTGGTCGCTTTTTCCCTAGAGGGAATACAAAATAGAAATGTTTTATCCTTTCTAAGTTCCCATTATTCCCCCAAGGCAAGTCACCATTTTCCCTAGAAAATACAAATTAAATAAGTGTTTTTCTTTTTATGCACTTTTCTAGGTTCTATTTTAATGTTAAGTTTATTAATTTATTATATGTGCTATTATATTTTAATTTTTTGCACAATATAATAAAATTAATAAAACTTAAGTCACCCTTATATTTTTCCTTTGGCCGTCAGGCTGACAAAATAGGCCAAAGGTCTTCGATTGGGAAGGGGATATTACAAGTAACCGCCCCTTGTTTGTCTCCCATTTGTCTTCCTTATGACTTTACTTGTCATGTTGGTGCGGGAGCACTCCTAGATCTCAAGTGATCTTGCATTGGGATTCATTTTGCACCTCTTTTAGGTTCGAGTTACCACCTTTGGCTGTTTTGTAGCAATTTGGGCATAGATTTCAAGTCATATTGTTAGATTATAGATTTGCTCACCTAGGCCTTTGTTGCGCACCTTCTAGTCATGCGATTTCTTCCAAAAGTGCACACCATATTTGGTTTGTGCTCCTCATTTAACTTATGTGCTCTTGACTAGCTTTGTGCACCTCAATTAGTGTTGTGCACCTTGTCTAAGTTTTGGGCCTCAACGGGTGTTGTACTCCTCTCCAATTTGCATAAACAAGCATCACTATCGGTATATGGAGAATTTTGCGAGAGGATCGTTGGAGATCTAGGAACATGATATTTTGGGGCAATCATTTGGTGACCGAGTTCCTTGTATGATGTAATCACATCATCTCGTTGAATCCACATTTTACGCAACATTCCAATTGGTTACGCGGTTCTTTTCTCCAAAATACTTATAGCCTCCATATGTTGCTCTCATTGTGAATTTTAGTTTGTAAACCTATTAGATTATTCATCTTCACGAGCTGTTCTTCAAAGAGGTTTTACCGGTGTGGAAGGTCTTCAAATAATGTTGGAAAATAAGTGATTGGGCTAAGACCTTGGAGGACTTGAGAAATGGTCTCTAAGTGCATGAAGGATCCTATAATGTTTGCTTGTGTTAGACAATGCAAAAGGAAGTAGGAGTCGACAAACATCTCAACCAGTTCACAATGCTTGTTTATTGCTTCTAAACTAATTTTGTAACGTGCACATTCTTAGTGTTTACGTGATGATTTGCATTGCTCTATACCATCTTACCAAAGTCTTGTTGTAGCACATTTTGGAAAGTATAAAGGTGTGTGTAAGCAAAGGATAAGGGTTTTGGAATCTGATCTGTAAGCGGTGAAATTAACAGACTCAGTTTTTTTTTTTTTTCCGTTATAATGGATACTTAATGAATTCTCTCAAATTAACATACTGTGTTAAATTTGGCACTTAAACAAGTTGTAATTGAAGTGTAAATAGCAAATTTGAATTTTATCCCCAATTCACATTCATTTTGCATTTTCGCATTAAACTTGCAATTCACGTGAATTGATTTAAATGTTTAAAAATCAGATTCAAACTGAAATAAACAGCAGAAATGAAGGAAAATACAGAGACAAATAACTCCACAAATTGATAATGGAGTTCACCTCGAAGGGCTACGTCTCCGGGTTCGCAAAATGACGAACCGATCCTATTAATGATGCAAAAGAAACACATTTCTTACATCAAATTCTCCACAAATGAGAAAATAGGATCTGCAAGCACCTCAGACCAGTTGTAGGAAGCTACCATAACCATATCTCAGCTCTCAGCTTGACTGCATTATCTTCCCGCACTCTGAATGGTCTACTTCACCTGCAATTTCTCTCTAGAAAGGCAAAACATCTCTCCAAAGGCTTAAATTTTCTCCCAAAAGGATAACAATATTTCTGGTCTATCTCTGCTGCTCTATTCCTGCAAGAAAAATCAAACTAACAACAAAAATTCTCCAAAGATAGGTTTAAGAACTCCACGAAGGACTTAGGACTATACATTGTCTTCGGGATCTCCCCTTCAAATAGAGTGAGCTCCGTTTTATACACATTCAACTCGTTGGTTGAGTTGGTTACGGCTTATCATTTTGGCCGAGGTGGTCAGTAATGTCCCTTTTTTGGGACATTATTAATATTTATTTTTTATTTGCATTGTAACCCCTGGCATGCCTAGCGCTACAAGTGGGAGTCTCTTTAGTTAGTTTAATGTGCACATAGGTTAGTTACTTTTATTTATTTAATTAAAAAATAAATAAAGTGCACATAGTCTTAGTATTAAATATTTTAATGAGAGTTTATGTTTTCCCTCCAAAAGGGAAAGGTCGGTCTTTATTGGATATTGCACCCCTTAGTTCTATAAAAGGGAGGTTGCATTTCCTTAGAGGGTTATGTTGATTGATCATTTGATTTCACTCCATGCTTGGAGTATTGGGATGTATGCCCTAGTTCTTGCATTGCTTTCTCTCTCATTTGGATCCATTATTGAAGAATATTGAAGACTCCATTGTTCTCTCCATTGTGCTCTCTTGTGTGAATGTGTTTATGCATGGTATATTCATTTTAGCATTGGCGACTTGGTCTTGGGTATTGGCGCATTTATTTGAAGCATAAATCTGCATTTTTGTGAAGGGTTTGTGGTACTTTGTGATTGTTATTATTGCTGCAATTTATTAGAGGCAAATCGACTTGGTTTGGGGTTTGATCTATCATGTTTTGAGGTTGTTTATGCTAGATCTATTTGCTGCTGTGTCTAATCAATTATTTCAGATCAAGGGCTGATTGTTTGAGTGTTTTGGAAGGGTTGTATGAGCTGAAATTAATTTATAGCATTTATTCTAACCCTAGCGACTTGGAGGCAGATTTTGGGGGCTGTTTTGGAGGGTTTTCGGTGATCTAAAAATTCAGATTTTAATATCTTTGGAAAGCTCTTGAATTATAGATTAGTTTGCACTTTATTTCACGGCAAAAGACGAAGTATTGAGCAAGTTATTAATTTTTGAAGTTTGCAGCAGTCTAGTGCATTTATTAATTAATTACTGCTGTAATTAATTTCAGATTTGAAGTGATTAATTTCCTAACTGGTTCTCCCATCTAATCCACCACCTTGGCTCACTCCAACCCTATTTGGGTTGTATTGAAGCTAACATTGGATTATTTGAGGTCGAACTAGGAGGGTTTAGTCCTTCTAGAGTCGATTCAATAAATTAATTTGCATATTTGGATAATATCCCAAAGGGGATATTACATGGTCGGGGTTCGAATCCCCCTTCCATCTCTTTGCATTTTCCTCTCACCGTCGAGCTCGCGGTATATCCCACATTGGGTGGGTGGTGGATAAGGTAAGCTTTCTTAAGCCTTATTGTTGGTGACTTAAACGTAAGCTATGGCCATGCATTTGAATGTCTTTTGTTGGTTGTGCCAACTCACCGCATCCCAACTTGGTGACATCTTGGGACTTTGCTCGGTTGGTTTGTTGCGGCACCGGCTCGACAGCGCTAACTTACCATGCGACTCGGATGGTTGGTATGTGGGTTGTTGGCGAGCTATTGGCGAGTTGTTTCTCTTGACTCGCCATTGGACTCGATAGTAGCTTGGTTTGGTTTCTAGCTCATAACCTGACTCGGGTGTAGCTTGATCCTTGATGATGTGGCTCGATCCCCAAGCGGTGAGTTGGAGCAGTTTAGCTCGGTCCTAGCTTGGTATGTAACTCGACTCCTAGCTCGGTGAGTTGGGGACGAAGATTTGCAAAACAGGTGATAAGTTTGTCCCACATGCACCATATTGTGGACATTGGTAAGCAAATTCATGTGCACTGCATAGTGAAGAATGGCGGCGAGGCCTCCCGCCATCAAAAAGCAGAGACTCCATTTGGTTGTTGGGCCCCCAATCGACACTCTATGTGGGACCCACCTCGACCGTCGAAGACCGGAGGCTAAAACTATTCTTTTCCTCGGGCAAACTCATCGATTGTCACCACCATGTGTGTCCACTTGTTGCATTCTCGTTTTGCCACATCAGTTTGTCTGAACTGCGCTTCATTTTTTTGCGAGTTGGAGTTGAACTTTAGTGGACGATATCTTCCTCATATAGACTCCGTTTTGCCTTGTTCAAAAGTCATTGGAAAGATTTTGAGGAGTACTTCTATATGCTGACTAGTTTGAGAAGATTTAGGGAACATTGGAAATTCAAAGCTGTCCTCTGGATCGAGAATCAGTTTTCTAGGAGTGGAACAACTCAAGTGTTAAAGGTTGCCTTAGTAGTGTTGGGTTTTGAGTAAAGAATAAGAGATTGCAAGTTTGATAGTTTTTCAAAATAAGGGTTAAGAGTGAAATAGGGTTGTGTAGCAGAAGGCGGAGGTGGCCCATGTGTGTGTTGTAGTTGATTGGTCTCCTTACAAAAATATATTGATGTGTCTTCATTGATATAATGTGTTTTATTATTTTGTAAGAAAGAAATAGTAGTTTATTGTGAGCTTGATAAAATGAACTTCCTTATGTGTGTCAAGTGTCTACATACTTTGATCTTGGAGATTGGTTGATTGTTATATTAAATTCTTGATTGCATTTGCACCATCTTGTCTTAGAGCAGCTTGAGTCCTTCTTGAGTTACCAAGAGAGAGTTGAGATGAGTTGTTGAGAAGAAAAGGTAAAGATCCTCTTTTCGCCTAGCCAAATTATTGTGAGAGTTGAGTGGCGATAGTTGTGTCAAAAGTAAAAGTTTCCAATTGAAGTTTATCGAGGAATGAAGGCAAGTTTAAGATATGGCTCATGAAGACTACCCATTCGAAGAGGAGGACGAGCACCACGAGTTTGATACTGTGCAAAAGTGTCGAGAACATTGTGAGTGAGGGTGGAAGTCATGGACCTGATGTCGCTTGGAGGAATTACTTAATAGGAAAAATGACGAAGAAATCTCTGCCAGACCAGTTGTTAACACTGGAGGTAGAGCTAGAACTCAAGGAAAGGCTCATTAATGCTATTTCCAAATTGGGAGGTAAGCCAACAATTGACATCCCGAGTTACTTTGGTAGTTTGAATCTAAAGATTTGATTGATTGGATAACAACTTTGGAAAATTCTTTTGATAATGAACAAGTGGAGGATCCAAAAAGGTCAAGTTTATATGTACTAAGTTTCGGGACATGCATCCCTATGGTGGGATCATGTGTAGTGGGAGAAAGTAAGACTAGTCAAGGCAATGATCAAGAATTGGGATAAAATGATTGGAAGTTGAAAAGAAAGTTTTTCCCTTGGATTATTAGTTAAATCTATTCAAGAAGTTGCAAAATATGAGGTAGAAGGAGATGATTGTTAAAGACTACCCTAAGGATTATAATAGGCCGATCATTATAGCTGATTATGTAGAAGATTGTGAAGAAAATAGTTCTAAGCATATAAATGGTCATCTATCGATTCAAGATTAGATATGACTATTTGAGTTGCATTCAGTCAAAGTACCCTATCAATGTGCCTCAAAAGCCGAAAGAAAATTATTAAGAAAACAACAAAATGGATGAGGGAGAGATAGAGGAAGGCAATATTTTTGAGAAGACAAACTTATGCGAAAAAGGAAGAAGGAGAAGTCACATCCTTGCAGCAGAACCATAGAAGTGGTTATAGTCTAAGTTGCGATACGTTTTGGATATGGGTATGGGAATAGAGTATTCGATACATGGATACGGCAAATTTTTTTGGCCCTGGATACTGATTGTACAAAAAAATATATAAATTTCAGCCTAATAAATAGGAATTAACCACATATTATGCATATGAAAAACAAAATAAGCTAAATAACCACAAAAAACAACTCATATTTTGTTAAAGGCTTAAATTAAACACAATGTTATGATATATTAAATTTAATTATTACATCAATGATTGAACTAGTATTCAATATTCATCATATTCCTCTTCATCGAGAGCATCAACATCAACATCATGATGTGGTTCATTAGAACCACATGGACTCAAAGTACCCCCATTAGGGCCATTATCAGTAGCACCCCCTTGTGCATGTAGATCTCAAGGTGCCAAAGAAGTCTCCAATCCTTGGTCATGTAATGACACATGGGAAACAAAAGCATCCAACTCAACACTCTTTGGGTCAACATTCCAATGCTTTGTTGGCCCTTGTACTCTATTTGCTTGTGGGATAGAAGGTGCAAGTTAGAATGTATATACATCAACTCCTCGGCCTTTTTAACCCCTAACTTGTTGCACTTTTGTGAGTGGATGCAGGTATATGTACTCTAGTTGCGCTCAGAGGAAGATGAACTTGCAACCTATAAAGGCAAATTCAATGTAAAATTAAAACTCATAAAAAGTAAACACTCAAACTTAAATTTTAGAAAAGTTAAAACCAAAAGAAAGAGAATTAAAGAAAAGAAAAACTTACTTGTGACAAGACCGTGATTCACGAGAGGTTTGTAGGCACATAGATGATTGACCATGAAGGTACTGACCACATATGAGCATCCTTCTTGTATATCTTGAAAAGTGCAAGGCTATGATCCGTCTTTGCTATGAAATTTCCAAACTTGTTCATAACCATGTCCTTGACCTTAGGATCGGGAAAAGCCTAGACAATGCCAACGTATATCCCTCACAAACTTCAACATCCCTATATGGTGCCACCCTCTCTAACAAAGAAAGGATCTTCGAGTTGTAGAATCTAGGAGTCAATGCAAAGGTAAGGAGATGCAGTGGGGTGGTCATTTACTCCACACCCAATGAGGTATGATTTTACTTTGATTTTTTTATTCCTTGGGATCTTACTCTTTTGCATTTATGATGGTCTTCATCTTCTCAATCATTGAGTCGATGCCATCATATATCTCTCCCAAACATAGTTGATCCATGTTAGTAAAGCAAATCATACTCATAATGGGCTCGGTAAAACTCAACAAATATTCTACACAATCTCACCAATTGCCGTATAAGATCAATGCCTTGCACTTTTTGGCTTCGTTTCGTGTTTGATTGCATCTATACACCCACAGTGGAAGTTGACCATCTTCTAAGTGCCTCTTAGACCTTCACAAGTTGTCTCAAGACGATCGTGTATGATGTGAATTGAGTCTCAACAACCTAGTAAAAACTTAAAAACTTATGAATACAATGTTTTTAAAAACTTAGTTTATAAATTAAAAAAGATAGCTTCGTTTATCTTCAATAGCTCCAAATGCGAGTAGGATCTGAAGATGCCTTACTACTGGTGATGGTTAATCACAAACATTTGTTTCTCTTCTCCTTGAACATACACTTGCTTAATCCACTCTAATTTTATTGGCCAACTTTTTTAGCATTAAGTTGAGTGAATGGACAACACACGACATCCAAAAATATGCCCATATTTAGCCCTTCCACTAACATCCCAACGCATTTGCAATTCTTAGCATTGTTTGTTATGATTTGGACAACTTTTTAAGGCTCTGCTGCCTCAATGACTTCAAAGAGGATGTTGGCAATGAATTGGGCATTTGTCACTTGCCCCTCACAATCAACTACTTTAAAAACATTGCCTCTTTAGGGCATACTACAACCACATTGATCAAAGGTTGGTTTCTTGCATCTTTCCATCCATAAAAACAATGGACACTCCCTTTTGTGGTCCACGAGTCTCTAATTGGTTGCAATGAGGTTTCCACATGTTTTTTCCTTTGCCAATAGGGTGGTGCAGAGCTTCTCATAACTTGGCCCTTTGTACCCTTTTGGGGCTTTGTTGATTGCTTTCACCATATCTTGCCAATATGGTGACCTGACAACATTGAATGACAAACCATTTGCATACACACATCTTGCAATGTGCTCATCTGTGATATCTCTATTCTCATTTTGAAAGGAACTTTCTAGTGGTCCTTTTGTCCTCTTTTGTGAAAGAGGTGAATCCTCATCTTGCATGGAGGGTGTCATCACAAATGGATGTATTGGGGCCACAATTGGGGAGCTGGTATGAGATGGGGCAACAAGTGGCCTGTTGATCGATATGAGTTTGTTTTTTTGACAATGGATGACCCACTTTCATGGCATAGTTGCTTTTGCATCTTCTTGTTCCTTTGATGTACTCTAAATTTTTGTTGTTGGCACCCCTACATTGTTCCTCCCTTGCAAGTTCTAACACCATGACTGGTATTGCACACAAGTGGGCTTTCACCGACTATATGAGCCTTTGAATTCACCATCACATTGATGGCATCTCAAAACAAAAACACCCAACACTTGGAACTCCATAATGGTTATAGTGAATTCAGATTGAATTTGAACTTGGGATTGGCCAGAAGAGGTGGAACTTGTTGCCATTGTAGTAGTATTCTCTTTAGTTGTGCCTACAAGTTTAAAAACCAACACCATAAGGAAAGAAAACAATGGTTAAACCCTAGGCCCTAGGGCATAACATGTATGTATTGTTAAATAATTTAATAAATGAAAAAACGGTTTAAAATTTTAAAATGAAAACAATAAAACATCAAAACAAGCATGAAGTGTGTGAAAGATTGAAAACAAAAAAATAAAATAAAACTTGAAAGTTAAAACCTTACCTTCAATAAATAATCTAAGGATCCTCCTCTTTTAAAGCTCCTCAATCACCTTGGTAGCGAATGACACTCATACTAGCTTAGGAAAATGATAACAATGCTTCTTGATGAAGTATCAAATCTAAATGAGCAAAATGAGAGCTTAGAGAGGTAAGTATGCAATGAGGAAATGAGAGGTAAGTTGCGTTGCTTTTATGTTTTGTTTTTGTGTTTTGCTTTTGTTTTATGAGATCTCTTTTACTTCTAGGGCTTGTAGTGTGTTTTTTTGTTGTTTTTTACTTTATGTTTAAAAATGTTGAAAACATAAAAAATTAAATAAAAAACTGAGTTTGGGCTTGGAAATGCCCTGGAAAGGACCGAAGAGGTTGGGTACACCTAGGTACATCTGCAGACATACCCATGTGTACTTGGACCTCTTTGGTTGTACCCTGGCCATTTCCGGGCACGTTTCCATGTTGTATCGGCACTGGGTACCTTTTGTACCTGTACCAGGCTCCTTTGTACTTGCCATATTGGCCATTTAGGTTACAGTTCCTGCAAATGATGAGGATATGGAAGCAGAGTACATGACATAGGTTTTAATGATACCGGTTTCAAATGTGGACAACATAGGCATGCACTCTCATCTCACTTCTTCTGACAAGGAAAATAGAATAAGTGAGAAGTATGTATGTTGCAAGCTGAGGAGGCAGAGATAGAAAAAAATGCTCTATAGAATCTAAGCACGGATAGAGAAGAGTTTTGTTGAAGTGGGAAAGGAAAGAGGATAAAGCATGGCAGAGAAGAAGCATTTTCAGAACTAAATGCAAAACTGTGGGTAAGTGAAGTTTGTAGTATGATCCTCATCCCAATCCCTATAAGGTTTTCTAATTGCAAAAGGGTCGTCAAGTTATTGTGATTGAATGGTGTGAAGTAAATTTGAATATTGGAAGTCATCACAAGGAAGCGTAGCATGATGTGATAACTAGGGATGCTTGTCATGTCTTGTTGGTAGCCCGCGGCAATATGACAGAAATCTTGTGCATGATGGGAAAAAAACCCTTCTCAGATCAAAAAGATGGGATTTTTTTTGAGTTGCTGCCAATGAAAGAAGTAGAAAATAGTGTTAAGGTAATGTTCCTTTCAGCTAAACAATTCTTGGAGGTAAAGAAAACCAAATTATGGTTCGCTACATTTCCAGACCCAGAACAAAATGAAGAAGAGCAAGAGATGCCAAAGGAAGTGCTAGAGTTTTGGAAGGAACATGAGGAGATTGGATCAAGTGATTTACCAAGCGGATTGCCTCCAATGATAGATTTCTCATCATATGTATTTGATGCTTGGAGCTAGTTTGTAAAAAAAGGATCCACATAAACGAGTCCACCCTTGAGTGAAGAATTGAATAGGCAAGTTCAAGATTTGTTGGGCAAAGGTTTAATCTGAGAAAGTTCAAGTCCGTGTGCAGTACGTCAGTATTGAAACCCAAAAAGGATGGAAAAAGGAGAATGTGTACAGGTTTTAAAGATATCAATAAGATCACTAAGTATGTGTTTCCATTGCCAAGGATGGATGACTTGTTGGATTATTTGAGTGGTGCAAAGTATTTCTTGAGATCGACTTGAAGAGTGGCTATCATCAGATTCAGATGGGAGAATGTGCTAATCGAAAACTACATTTAGAGAAAAATAAAAAAATCTTATGAATGATTGGTTTTTCCATTTGGCTAGCCAATACTGTGGTAAATAAACGTCCAGCACATTTATCAGATTGATGAATAAGGTACTGAAGCCATTTTTGGGAAGGTTTGTTGTGAGAACTAATTTAAAATAATAAAAAGAAAGGGCATTTGATGCATTTAAAACAAGTTTTGGAGAAGCTGAAGCAGGGGAATTTGCTGTGAATTTTGAATAAGCATTCATTTATGGAGGAGTAACTCATATATCTAGGATATGTGATTTCCAAGGGACTGAAAATGGATCCGGAAAAGGTCACAATGGTATTGGAATGTCCTATTCAAAGGAATGCTATAGAGGAAACTTCTTATGGTTTAGCCAGTTTCTATAAGGAGTTCATAAGAAATTTTAGTGGAATTTGCATACCATTGACTGAGTGCATGTAGAAAGGATTGTTCAAATAGACAATAGGAGCTAAGAAACCTTTTGAGATTTTGAAAAAGGTGGTTGTGGATAAAAGCCTTCTAATGGAGAAGCCTATATTGGCATTTCCTGATTGTGATAAAGTATTCCAATTAGAGCAAGTGGAGCCACAATTGGTGCATTGCCAAGTCATGAAGGAAGGCCAATTACGTATCTCAGTGAGAAATTGAATGAATTCAAGCAGAAGTATTCTCTGATCAAGAATTTTATGCCATCGTACAAAAATTGAAGAAGTGGAGACATTACTGCTGCCAAAGCCATTTGTTTTGTACACTCATCACCAAATGCTGAAATTTGTAAACAGCCATACCGAATTGAATCAAAGGCATACAAAATGGGTGAAGTATTTGCAAAGCTGTTCATTATTTCTTAACCATAGATTTGGCAAGTCAAATAAGTTAGTAGAGGCGTTAACCGAAAGAGTTGTATTATTGGCTGCTATGTCAGTAGAGATGATTGGGTTGAATGGCATGGAAGAATTGTATGCAGAAGATGCAGATTTTTCAGAGGCATAGAAAGCTTGTAGAGAATTGTGGGCAGGTGACATAAGCCCTTGTGAAGATTATTTTTAAGAGAAAATTCTATGTTTCCCTAGAGGACTCTTTGCAGTTAGTTTTGTTTGTCTTAAAGTTTACTTGTTTGGGGATCTCTCAATGCGAGAGAATGTTTAAAAAGATATGTAGTGGAGGATTAAGAGGTCACTTTGGAAGAGTTAAGGCATAATCATTAATAGAGGAAAGACACTATTAGCTTTTGCGATACTTCATTTAATTTTGTGCACCCCTGTTAATGTTGTACACCTTGTCTTAGCATTGTACAGCTTCATTGTTCCGCACTTCTCGAGTTTGATAAAACAAGTAGAACCTATCATTATGTGGAGAATTTTGTAGAGGATTGCCTAGAAATTAGAGAACTTGATATTTTGGCTAATCACTTGGTGCATGAGATTCTTTGGACCAAGTAATCACATCATCTTGTTGAAATCACATGTTACATAACATTCCATTGGTAATGGACTTTTTCCAGTGCTTGTGTATTTTGCACTCATTGCAAATTTCATCGTGTAAACCTAAGGGATTAATCATCTTCACGAGCCGTTGTTTGTACAGGTTCTATGGGTGTGGAAGGTATTGAAATAAAAGCTGGAATCTAATTGATTGGGCATTTAGACCTTGGAAGATTGATAAACGATTTATAAGTGTATGAAGGATATTGTAACGCTCATCTGTGTCAGGTAGTGCAAAGCGAATCAAGAAATGACAAATATGCGAACAACTTTTCAGTGCTTGTTGATTGCTTCTAAACTAATCTTGTAACATGCACATTCTTAGCGTTCAGGTGGCGATTTGTGTTGCTCTACCCCATCCTACTTGTGTCTTGTTGTCAGGCATGCTCAAAAGTAGTGTGCTTAAGCAATGGATAAGGGTTTTGGAGTCAGTTCTCTAGGAATAGCAGAGCTCAGTGTTAGAGGTTGCCTTAGCAGTGTTGACCTTCGAGTAAATAATAAAGATTGTGAGCTCGATAGTCTGTCAGAATAGCGGATAAGAGTTAAATAGGATATGTGGCAAGAAGGTCAGTGTCGGCCCATGTGTGTGTTGTAGTTGATCTGTCTCTATATAGAAATCTGTCACGTGTCTCCTTGATGTAATGTGTTCCATTGCTACGCAAAATGAAATATAAGTTTGCTGTGAGCAACAAAATTGATCTTCCATATATGTGTCTGTACTATGATCATGCAGAGTGGTTTGGCATTCTATTGATTTTCAGACTGCAATCGCACCATATATGTCAATGTAAAAGATTATTTTTATTTTCTATAGTTATTAAATTGACTGAAATTCATTTTACTAGTTAAGTAAAAATACTGAGTTCATTTTTTCTTTCTCATTTTCTGGCCATTGTATTAGCTTTTATCCAAGGCGGGTACATCCTTAAGAGAGTGACTTCAGTGTTGATTTTAATTTCAGTTGTATTTGAATATATGCAGATCAGTCTACTTCAGGATTGATTTTAATTTCACTTTTATTTGAATATATTTGCAGATCACTAAGTGCAAACAACGACATAATGTTATATACATCCTAGTACTAGTATATAGTAAATGTTTTTTTGGTAGGTAGTGTTTTATGGATGCACGCACTTTGGGGTATATGTTAATATCAACATTGTGGATATTCAACATATCATTCATTCATCTTTACTCATATATTTTATAAACCATGTAATTTGCCTACTACATTTGATGGAGCGGTATTAAAGCACATTTGCTCGAAGACAATTTTCTATGTTACCTCTTATACATTGACGACAAATCCATTTTTGCCGCATGGAAGTTATTGATTAATTGAGTTATACTTTCCCACTATGGATAGCTTGATGAAGGATAAACTATAGACAACATATTTATAGTTGTGAATTGTCCACTCTCTTGGTAACCACCCCTCGTTTGTCTCCCATTTGGCTTTCCTTATTTCATATACTTGTCCTATGTCGACATTAAAGATATTTTTACTTTTTTCTTTTGTGACTAGTGTTACCTCGTGTCTTGTGGATGGCAAAAAAATTCCCAAATTTTGGGGATGGCTA
This sequence comes from Taxus wallichiana var. yunnanensis, assembly GCA_018340775.1. Taxonomy (NCBI): domain Eukaryota; kingdom Viridiplantae; phylum Streptophyta; class Pinopsida; order Cupressales; family Taxaceae; genus Taxus; species Taxus wallichiana. The sequence goes on from CM031239.1 coordinate 344,402,681, forward strand.
TTAAAAAATTTCATAATATATAAAATTTAATTTTACATCATTAAATTACAAATGAATAAAAAAGATAAAAAACAAAAAAACAAAAAAAGATTAGGGACACCATAGTGTGTCCAAAATGTCCTCTTTTTTGGGGACATGGGGGAAAGGTCCCAGACTTGTCCTCGTCCCCGTCCTCGGGATGACACCCAAACATTGATAATTACTTAATTAATTGAATTTTATTCTACTAGTTATTGAGAAACATGTCCACACAAATCACATTTTTTTCTCATTTCTTGGTCCATGCATTGGTTTTTTTTTTTAACGACTTCAATGTATTTGTTTATCCAAAGTAGGTCTGACCTTGAGGGAGTTGTTCCACCCTCCCTTTGATTGTTTGATGATGATTTAAGTCATCATTCGTAATTGGTGAAACATTTAGATGCATTGCATCACCACATTTATCTCATGCGTTTGGTCATAATGATAACATATTCCCCTATCATTTGTGTAAGAGGTGTTGTGAGTGGAAGTTGTCGATAATCTAATGCTAGATCATCCATCTCTTGCTCAATCTTCTCCCCATAATTAGTTCATATTTGAAAGCAAGACCTTTCTCCATTAAAGAGCCCATATTCCTATATACGCTAGTGAAAAGACCACTTCCCTATTAAGGTCCATCCTCTAATTTGTTTTGCATCATCAATACTTCACCAATAGATTTAAGTTGATGTTCGAATCCAAACTAAACGATTTCCTTTGTGAAGTATCATTAGTAAATATGAGAAAAAGAAGAGAAATGGAAGGCATATGACACACGACACACGTACATCTTGTGTGTGTTTGTTATTTATTAAACATAAAAGAAGTTACATTAGGTGAGGTAGTTATACATTGATAACTAAAGTACATTAACTAATATTTGACTAGTTAATGTTTACATAATAACTTATATAATTTTAATACCTTCCTTAATGACTAATGTAGAAATTGCTCCAAGTTTGTTCCGAAATTTTGCACACACAATGGGACCAAAGGATTTAGTTATTAAGTTAGTAGGTTGCTCTTTGTTGGTGTAGGCTTTTTCCCACTATGTGGTTTTACCTACACGGTCTAATTAGCTTGCTTAGGTTAATCATAGGTCATTAAGGGAAATGTACCTTAAGTCATTTTCTAATTGTGAGTTGAGTTAATTACCTTTTTGGGTGACCTAATTCCTCACTATATAATGTAACCTCCTATGCACTTTTGGTTAATGAGTTTTATGCATAAATTAATAATTTCTTGTTTTGTTGAAGACAAACTTCTTTCTTTGAGGTTTTTAGATTTCTCTATTGCATAGGTTTGTGTTTTGTGCATTTGATCCTATCCAGTCCCAATCCTTGATTGTGGCCCATTCCGACACTCCTTAAATTTTAATTCTAAAGTTGTAGTCTTCCAATGCTTTGTTGTTGCTTTGGTTGAGACAAAAGCCGAGAAAGATTGCTAACAACACATAGATCCGGTTGTGTAGGCAAAAGATATACTAGGCTGCCCACCAATTGTATGTAGGGTGATTCATTGACCTGCTTTGGTTGAGACAAAAGCAAAGAAAGGTCACTAACAACAACACATAATCCAGTTTTGTAGGCAAAAGATATATCAGGCTACACACCAATTGTCTATAGGGTGATTCATTGACAGTTAATGAATCATCAATGGCTGATAACTTTAGCCCAATCTTCATAGTTTTGAATCGAAAATGTTGGAGATGCTGATCAATGTGGAAGTACTAGTTTGTGGAGGTTGCTTGAGTCTGTATAGGGACCTAACCGATTTGCAAACTAGATGCTCACAATTGGGTACCTGAAAACCTTAAGGTTGCATCAAGTAAGAATGTGACCATCTTTGCTATATTCATAGTAGGAGCAAATAACTCCCGATGTGGGAGCATTTGGGTTCATTTGCAATCTTGCATTACCCACAACCTGTTACTCTAGGAAGTTTAGTTAAATGTTACATTGCACAAAGTCTATGTTGTTCTGTTTTAGGCCTATGTCTGTAATGAATGTGGAGCTTGCATGCACACAAAGATTCATTGTAGTATTTTGTGTCATTTGTCAATGCACAAGTATTTATTGTTGTTTTGTGCCTAGATTTATAACGGGCAAGTGTTGTAATAGTTCCACATGAGTTTGTAGAGGCTAAAGTGTCATGTAATAGTTCACAGTTCCTTTATGATTGTTGCAAGTCTTGAAGAGTCAAGCAAGGTTTGCAGTATCTTCTTGATTCTAGAGTATCTTTCAGGAGATAGCTCAAACATGTCAGTGTTACAAGCATGGATTTTTTTAGCAAAGTTAGTCCATGTGTAAAAATCACCTTTTGTTTATGCGGCATGAAACAGAGAAATTTCAGAGGCTTGCGTCACCAACAAGTGTTTGTCTTAGTGATGCACATCTACTACTGAAACTGCGAAGTCATTGGAGCTATATTGTGATGACGTGCAAAAATTGAGTGAAGGAGCCAGTCTGTAGTTTTATGTGCAAGGGCTTAATGTAGCGTGTAACTTTCAGAATTTCAAAAGTTCACCACACCTAACTCATAATCTAAGCTGTTGAGCTGACTCATGGTGAATTGAGTTGAGCTATCTTTTGGGCCCTATTCTTGCATAGAGGATTGGGACGTGCCTAAGGCCATATGGGTTGCTTGTTTTGAAGCGTATTATAAGATGGATCTTGCACCTATATAAGCATGCCATCATACTTGTGTTAGGGATGACTCCCGCACGAGCTAGAGCTATTTTCGGAACTAGTCAATTGAGTCTTTGTGTTGTAAGCTATACATTCAAAGATTGCGAGTTAGTGAATTTAGATCCACAGATCTACTGCATGTCTGTTGAGCATCTTGACTTGTGAGATTGCTATTTGCATTGCTGTGTGATTCCCTTTTTGTTGAAATAATAAGAATTAGTTCATTCTATGTGTTGTAAGCTATTCATTCAAAGACTGTGAGTTAGTGAATTTAGATCTACGGATCTACCGTGTGTTTGTTGAGCATCTCAACACGTTGGATTGCTATTTGCATTGTTGTGTAACTCTTTTTTTGTTTAAATAATAAGAGTTTTGTGTTCTGTGCCATACACATGTTGTGTTCTATTTCATTTTATGCATTATTCTTTGAGGATTCTAAGTGTTGCATGGTCTAAGGCATCTCTTAATTGAGACCTATAACTGTGGCCACATCAACTCCTCATTGTCTTTTCCTTTGTGTTGTGAAAAGCCTTTTACAATAAGACATGCCTTGTACTTTTCCCAAAGTACCATTGGATTTGCTTTTGATATATTGTCTCATTTGTATCCAATGGACAATTCCACTAACTCACTTGGTGGAAATTCCACCAACTCCTTGGCATGGTTCCTGAAGAATGTGTCATATTCTGCTTGCATGGAAGTCTCCCACTTAACTATGCCTTCTACTTTAGAATATTGCAGCAGTATCGGTACCATAAAAAGGTTAGATGTGAGAACAACATGAATGTGCTGTGTTGGATTAACGACCTTGTCTCTAATCCTCCGAGCCAGTGGCGTTTTCTTCCATCTCACCATGAGTGGCTCAGCTTGCGCGGCTCACCACGTGCCTCCTACACATCTTGGATAGTGGAGTCACCCTCCACAATTCTTTGAGTGGCTTTTCTTGCCAGCTTGCCATGCGCTTATTATGCATCCTGTAATTGGGGCATTTCATCTGCCTGCACATGCACATTTGGCATTACAGCCTCCTGCACACCCTGTATAGTTGATATTCCCTCCCCAAGTAGTGCTTGTATGTTGATTGGAGTAGGATCAACAAGCCTACGAGGAATTTCATCCTCCAGCACATCCGTATGGTGGAGTATCCTTGCATGCATGCCTTTAAGTTCACTGTGGTAGGGTCAACAAGCCTATACATCATGCAAAATATACTTCACATAGAGAAATTTAACGCAATATGGGGTTTTTTGCTAAGTGACAAGTAGACGAAATTTCTATGCATGCTTGGAATAAACCTAACATTCCTTACCAAGAGTTTTTGAGCATTATTCAAAACAATGCATATATTTTCTATCCTCTATAGTACAAGTGACACCTCATCAACTAATACAACTGAATCCAATAATTTGTATTTGTAGGAAGTGTTACATACCAGTTCCTTCAACATCAAAAATGTTTGGATGCGTTGGAATCAAATGAACCAACAATTAGTAGCACCATCATTCGAGCATGATACCGTGAGAACATACTCCTCCTCAAAATCCCATTCTTCAACTGCTGCCACATTTGCTTGACCTCTCGCCTTTTTGATGTGGGAAGAAAGATCATACTGTCACTTTTGACAATCCTTTTTCATATGCCTAACCTTATGACAGTAATGACATTTCACTAGTGCCCAGAAGATGATTCACTAGGAATTTGTTTCCACTTCCCCCTTCCCTTTGATTGAGTAGCAAATGCACTCTTTGTTTATCCAGAAATAGATTCATTTACCTGAGTTTCCTACATTCCTTCTGCAGGAAATAGGAATTGACTTGATCAATAGTCAGGGTTTGGCTTTCCACCATCAAGTATAAGTCCTTCACAAATGTTTCATAGAAGGGCGGTAAACAGTGCAAAACAAGTGCAACCAAGTCGTCATCATCCAGTAGATCATTCATCCATAGAAGATGCTTTGAGAGGGACCCACCCTCATGCATTTTTGCTGAAAAGAGTAAATTCTTTAGGTACAAATCTGACTTTTGTCTGAAGTTTGATACTTGTTTTGGAGACTTGTTCAAAGCACACTTGCCAGTGGTATTCCACACCTCATAAACTAAATCATCGGACACAATCAAATCTAATAACGACAGGTCCTCCTTATGTGTCATAATCAACAAAACTAGTAGCAGGTCTTGAATTGCACATTTGCCACAGTGGCATCACAGTCAGTTTTAACAGCAAAAGGGCCTCCTTATGATGATTGCCATAATCAGAAAACTTAGTAGCAGGTGTTGATTCTTTGTTGAGAATAATTTTATCACATTCGCAATATTCGCAATTGTTAAAATTTTATGGCTATTCACTATAATTCTGGCCAACTAACTTCTGCGCTTTTGGCAGAACTAGATTTTGAATGTTGGCTATTATTGCTGACCTCTGACCCTTAAATTAATGCAAAAAAGTTGCAAAGTTGAATCTGAATTTGCTATACAGTAAATCTACAGTAATTTTGCTGATTACTGCAGTGAATTCAAAATTTTGTACAAGTCAAACTTACTACCAGTAAAGTTCTGAGAAATCCCTTCTCATGCCCTACTTCTCTGGTCTTTAAATCAATTTGATTGCTATTCACTGAAAATTGTGTTTTTATTTTGTGATGAAAATTGCAGGTCTCTGCCTGATCTTGAAAATCACACAAAAAGCTTCTGAAAGTCTTGTCCACAGCCTTCATTTCTTTCTCTGCCACTGGTCCCTCTGGTCTGATCTGCATGACTTTCACAAGTAACTATAAATTTGAAAAAAATGCATTTTTGACTGCTACAGATCACCTCTGCACTTTACCTCTGCACTTTACCACGCCCTAATGTGATTTTAAACTGCAAATAGATGCCTTTTTTCTGCACGTTTTTACTTTCTCACGTGTTCTTCGCCTTCACCTGGTCTGGTTCGAAATCATCTTGCTTCTGCCAATACATGTGCCCTAGCACGATCTGGTTTCAACTTATTCTTCTTCCTTTGATTTTGTGAATCGATTGTAAAGAAGGGACAAAGCTTTCAAGAAATTAACTCCTTGACATATCTGGTTGCATTTTCCTTCTTCCACCTTCTGCACAGCCTTCTGGTGATTTATAGAAATAAACTTCACTGTTTTGATCCGGACTTTGTTCCTTCACTAATCATCCTAACTGGCCCTGGCTTGACTTCACATCTTCCTTCTGCTGTTGATCTAGACTGAAGATTTGTCTTTTGAAAATGCTGTCGACGTCTGCGTGATTTCCCTTCACTGAACAAATCATGTCTTACTGCCTTCACAAAATCTCACAAAGCTGGTTTCAAACCTTCTTTAAGCCCCGTGATTTCTAATTTTGTTTATCTGGTGAATCTCAGCCTCTGGGTTGTTCATGAAAGTCTGCAAATCCTAATCTTCACATCTGGACTGCTGTACTGTCCATGAACCTGCCACATTTGAAACTGGTTTAAAAAAAATCTTCTTCTCTCTGCAGTTCGTACCATATTAGGGCTTCCTGTGCTGTTTATGTCAGCATGATTTCTCCTTCACTGAACAAATCATGTCCGACTGCCTTTACGAAAGCTCACGAAACTGGTTTCAAACCTTCTTTAAGCCTCACAATTTCTAATTTTGTTTATCAGGTGAATCTCAGCCTCCGATTTGTTCATGAAAGTCAACAAATCCTAATATTCATGTACCATCCACGAACCTGCCACCTTTGAAATTGATTAAAAATCTCTTCTTCTCTTTGCAGTTCGTGCCCGATTAGGGCTTCCTTGAACTCTATCTTTCTTCTTCGTCTGTTCCTGACCAGGGCTTCCCGATTGCCAAGCTTGCTGTTTGTACCCTTCTCCTTGGGCTTCCTTGAACAGTGTCTCTGATACCAATGTTAGTAAATATGATAGAGAGAATGAAGAAAAATGGAAGGCGTACGACACACATCACACTTACATATTGTGTGTGTCCGTCATTTATTAAACATAAAAGAAATTACGTTGTTAACTAACGTACATTAACTAACATTTGATTAGTTAATGTCTACATAATAATGTAATAACTTGAATAGTGTCCTCATGGTCTGATGGACTTCCTGATCTTTACTTACCATGTTTGTATGTAACCTGACGAGGAGCTTCCTATTTGTTGCCTTAGCAAAGGTGCTCAAGCGGTGCTGTGAAAGTCAGTGCCTGGTTGCATGGCTATAACCACAACATTGATCTTATGGTTCCCAATCATAACTTTCTGTTCTGTTAGAGTGCTCTTTGGTTCCACTGGACTTCAATCTGCTTCTTAATTGGTATTACGAATCTAGATAAATTTGAGCTGAAATCAATAAAATTTTGGAGTAAAAATTTGTATATTACCAACATTTCGATATATCAATTTCTAAGACGTGAACTGAAATAGATTTAAGAAGTAAACACTTTACAGGAAACAAGCAGCAGAACATTGTTCTGGTTACAACCTATAAACAGAACAGCTCAACCTCATGGGTTAGCAACTCCCAATTTCGAAGTGTGAAATTGGCAATTACATAATTTCATTCCAATGATCATGTCCTTATTACAAAATATCTTCTAATATTCATAAGTTGGGAAACCTCCTCCAAGAATAACCTATCTTTGCTTCATCCTATAGCGATCTTTGCTTTATTCTCTTAAAAGAGCAATCCTTCCTCCATTCTCTCAAAACAGCAAAACTATCTTTAGCCTTTCATGGCCTTATTTGCTTTATTCTATTTACCTAGAATAGACATATTTTCTTATTTCTATTTTCCCTAAAATAGATTAATGCTTTATTCTCATCCTATTTTCCTAGAATAGAATTTTTCCTATCTTATTTTTTGGACAGTTTTAGGCACATTACTATAGGAATTGGTGGCTATTAGGCTGGTTTTCCAAATTTCTACTGGACTTGCTAAAGTAGCATGTTAACACCTGGATTGTGGTCTTTCTCAATTTCTAACCCTTCAGCTAAGATGACTGCGATGAATCTTTGGCAGTTTCTTCCAAAACTTGTCGATTTTCTTTAACAATGCAGGAAAGTAGTGAAAAATGTATTTGGAGCTTGGAAATAATAAATTTAATGATTGCATGGTAAGAGCACATTCTCATCTCCAACAAAAACAAATTGGAGCAAATAAAGCACTTAAAATTATCTTGGGAAGTTCACAGTGAAAGAATTTGGTCACTATGTTTTACCCAGTTTAATGATCACCACAAAGAAGTTGTATAGTGAGAAAACTCCCAAAGTATCCCAAAAATTCCAAAAGCAAATAAGGCAGTGATAAGATTTCTAATACTTCCGTGGTCAAGGGGCTGGTTCTATCTAGAAAAACAGGAAGTAAAATGTAATGTCCCTTCTTTCCAAATGAGCTAGGACGAAGACCTTTGGCCCTTTTTGTCTACCCGACGGCCAAAGGAGGTATCTAGGGTGACTAAGTTTTTATTATTTTATTATATTGTGCAAATATTTTTAAAATAACATTATAAGTTGCACATATAATAAATAATAAAGCTTATTAATAAAATAAAAATGTCAATGTCAAAATACAATTAAATTTAATTGTATTATGGGGGAAAAATGCGACTTGCTCTTGGGAGTCATAAATAGGGAAATGTGCCATATGGCCCATAGGGAAAAATGCGACCAGCCTAGGGGAAAGAAAGAATATTATTGGCTGAGTTTAGAGGTGCTTTTTGGGCTGTTTTCCCTTTATATGAGCAAGTCGACTTGCTTAGGAATATCCAGAATTTTTATTATCAGATTTGCATTGCAAGAAGCTTCAAGCTTTTGTAAGAAATTCCAAGGACGGAAACCCTTGTGGATTTCATCTCTTGTGGACAAAAACCCCAAGGGATTGAGAGGGGATTTCACTCAGAAATTTCCAGCGATTATAATCAGATTTCCAGGTTGTTTTCAGCAGTGTTTTGGGAGGTATTTTCAGTGGTTTATTACAGCAGCTGGGTCGACTTAATGAGGACTGTGTTGGCATCATTTATAGAGGTATTCTTCTTCTAAAAATTGTTGTCAGATATCTTCAAATACTTATGCAACAAGGCTGTATTTTCTTAATTTTTCTGAGCCAAATAAAGAGGGTTTTCAAGCAATTTATATTCAGTTTCAGATCTGGTTTTTCCCAGTTGTTTGGCTGCATTTATTCCTGATTTTTATATTATTTGAGCTCTAAAAATATTGGCAATTAAAGGGAAAAGAAATCATAAATTTTGAGTGTGTTTGGTGTGGAGATCCATTCAAAACCCTAGTCGCTTTGGCTAGGAAAGTCTGCATTTTGCCCTAGTTTGTTGGTCAAGGGTTTCAACAGCTCCATTTCTTCATTTACAAGTATAAAAATCTGGTTTAGGGCAAAGAATTTTATTTGGGATCTTTCATAAATGTAGTGCCATTGGGATCGTGGTTGGACCAAACTAAATATTGATGGAGCTTACGGGGGAGCCATCGATGTTCAGGTGCAGGAGTTATTGAGAGACCATCAAGGAAAATTGGTTGAAGCTTACGTTTTGCATTTGCTTGGGGCCAAAATAACGAAGCAATACTATACTTTTCATCCAAGGACGAAAGCCGTGCTTAAAGAAGAATTTAAACAAGCTTGAAGTAGAAGGTGACTTGCTCTTGGTGATTAGAGTCATGAAGAAGAGTCTCACCAAATGGCAAGTTCAAAGTACTATGGAGGAGGTCAATAGATCGGTCCCCAGATTTACAGCGATGATGTTTGGCAATTGGTTCAAGGAGGCCAATTGAGCCGCTGACTACCTAACAAATTTTGATGTGGAGCTGGGCCTTAATGATGTTGTTCCTGTGTTTAGTAATCATTTTGCAAGTTGGAGTGCTATAGATATGCTTATTGATAGGAAATGGTTTCATGTCCTTCATTGACCCCTTGATCATCCCCACTCCATGATACCTGGAACTGGATCACCTTTTCAATAAATATCAAATTAAAACTTTGATGTTTCAAGGTTTTGATGTGAAAGAGAGGCCTTGATAAGTGATTGGTCATTAATGGAGCTGCTAGCTGACATTTTTTGGAGTTGGCTCCTCAAGGGTTAAGGTGTCGCTGAGTAACTTCTAGACTTTGTTTTTCTCACTGTGCTTCCTTCTTCCTCTGCTCCTTTCATCTATATAACTTTGTCCTAGTGTGGTCTAAGGGAATATAATGATGACAAGTGGCAAAACTGCAAACCAATAAATTAACTAGGAAAGGGCTCAATCTTGTATTTGGTCTAAAAGAGCAGTAAAATACAAAAGAATATGTAACACTATCTGACAACTGAAAGAGGCTTGTATGCAGGAAGCATTGCAAGTCATTAGGGAATCCCAAACTAGGAAAGTAACTGGTCATCACGGGACAGCCTAAAGATGGAAAAGAATCGCAAGATGAAGCTTGAGAAGGCATAGAAGCCAAGAGTATGGAACTGTTAGGACTCTTTTATTTGTATTGGGTGTTATCTATAAAAGTTTGGATGCATATGTTTTGTAATTCGCTCCCTTTACTAAATTATAATTATCCCACATGTATGAGAGGTAGTAGTTGTCTTGAATAGATTTGTTTAACCAGAGAGCATGTGTAAGAGAAAAGGGTACCCATTGAATATTTTTTATTAAGTATTGCTCAAAGGAAGATGTCCCTTTGAAGAGACCTGCTATATTTTGTGATGTGCTACGATAATAAAGGTTAATACAGATCAACCCTAGGTGCTCTATTCCGTTATACCATATGTTGAACCTAAAACTGATAATGACAGGTATTTTACAGTGCATATTCTATATACTCTTGTTGCTAGATTAATCTATTTGTAGGAAGGATCATAACCAGGACCTTCAATGGAGAGTGCCAAAATGCAAAATTCTCCTAAGTTTGTTTTGATGATGAAAGTGTTGAACTTGGAAGGGATAGGAGTTGGACAAACACAACTTCCATGTGTGCTAGACTAAGCACCATATGCTCGATAGAGCAAACTAGAAAGTTGGACAAGAAGAAAATGTCATAAATGCATTGTTCTCCAGCAGCTGTGGCAATTGAATGTTTGAAGACTGGTGTTATAGACCACAGTTTCCTTCACCCTCCTAGATGCACTAAACATTCCATGTATTGGTTCTCTTATTTTGTAAGAGTTGACTATTCTAAGGGCATAATAACCATGAGGCGGCAACAAACAATAAGTAAAGATATAATATTGAACAATGGTAGCTGATGTAAGTAGCCTTCTCACTAACAGACGTAGTTATGGTATGGACATAATTTTTTTCTGGGTGCTGCCTTGATGATTTCTTCTTCTTAACAGCTTAAACTACAGTTTTAATGCTACATCCATCTTATTTTCAATCTACAAAATTCTGAAAATATTCATGCATATGTTTCATGATCATTACTCCAAGTCATATACAATATTCAAGTAGTTTTTGTTTTCTTGGTTGTGGCAGGATGTGTCATATATTGATCATTGCTCAAAAATAGAAATTTATTGTTTTATGTTTGACTTTGAAGATGATGGAGGTGGGATGGACCCCGATAAAATGCGAAGTTGCATGTCGCTTGGATATTCAGCCAAGAGCAAAATAGCAAATATGATTGGTCAATGTGAGTTATCTGTTGGTTATTGCTTCTGTCATGCGTCAATATTATTTGTAAATTTTCATCCTTTTCCTTTATTCCGATGTTTGTCTTATATATTTGGAATACATTTTGAAATGTTACCCTCCTTTGTGGGTTCACTTTGTCATGGAGATTGTATCATCCAGGAATTTTCACTAATTTTTTCATTGATTTAAACTTAAAGTTTTTAAAATGTTGGGATTACATGCATGTGGTCACATGCCGAGGAAATTCTAGACTTCTATCATCCGATATCATTGGCAGAAAATTCTTGAAATCAGGTTATGTTGACAATTTATACCTTTGTTGAAATGCTTGCACAGATGGCAATGGTTTTAAAACAAGCACTATGAGACTGGGAGCAGATGTCATTGTCTTCTCGAAATGTCGAGGAGGAGAAGGGAAGAGGTTGAATCTATTCTCACTATTATATTAGCATGGCATTTTGATTTATTTTCAAAATGGTCTTTCTACCTGTTCCAGTGGTCATGAATGATTCTTCAACAGAAGGTATTCTGGGCTTAAAGATAGTGCTTGCATATTTTACTAAAGCAGCAAAGATACACAATTTTAGAATTGTATTTTTGGCTTCACTTTCAGGCAATTCAATAAATTACTATTCAAACCGGCTTCCACTGTGTAGTTGGGTCTGGGGACAAAACTTAGATCATGTGTATGTGTGATTGTTCTTTCCTTTTTATGAGAAAAAAATATTTTTATTATATTGTGGCCCAAGCGACATTAAAACAAAATGAAATGCTTCAGTAATATGAGATGGAATAGATGAAATCAGATGTGTATTAAATCACTGCTTTTGGCTTGTTTTTCATAATTTGTAATAGTAAAATTCGGTATAGATATTATACTTTGAAATAACTTGCAACCTAGATTGAGTGCTTGCTGAAGCATCAGTTTTGCTTTTAACTTTTCCTCAACTCCAGTTACATGATTATATTCCACAGAATACCATGGTTTCCCTTTCTGGTGCAGCGTAATGGGAATATTGTTTGATTTTTGTTATCTTCTTCCAAAGCTGTGTATTTTTCATGTTTTCGGGCTCATTGATTGTACTCTTTGTACTGTTTTACAGTTACACTCAAAGCATTGGTTTGCTGTCTTACACATTCTTGCGGAGCACAGAGCAGGAAGATATAATAGTCCCCATGGTAAGCTGCTTTCTATGTCAGAGGCTTTGTATTTGCTTTTATATCATGTGCAGACCTCATGCTTCGGTCAAGTTCCCTGTTATGGCTATGCAATTGCACTCAACATGTTCAAATTGTTGAATGTTTTGGATACTGAAAAGCTTTAATAGAAAATTTAAATTATTGCTAAATAGATCAGTTTTCCAGCATCCTACACAAATCATAAATGTTTTTGGTCATGTGAGCACAGAGCATCATGTTGGGCATGCAAAATCTCGAAAACTAGGAACACCAATCTACATTGACTTTATGACAAAACATATTTATGCTTGGTTGATCCGACACATTAAACATTTATTTGGAACATTGATCTAATAAACCCAACAGTGTTCCATACAAACAAAAGTGTTTCACTGAAGGATGCCTTTTTTAGTACAAAATTCTGTATTTTGTTTTCAAAAATTCTAGGTGTAAGGTTCTGATCCCAGTGGTTCTCATATGGAGGGTTTACCATTTTGTTTATAAGTTTCTAAATATAGTGAGAAAATATAGTGCTACTGAGCCTATTAGACTATATTGTCGTAGATGGGAAGGGTGTTTGAGAGACTATAATTGGTATCTGGAAAAAATCACTATTTTCAATAGCAACATGTTGTGTAATGTGGAATTTTTTTGGATTTCATGCAACTAACTACGACAAGGATATCTTTAGATGTGAAAGGCATATTGATGCAGCCGAAGCTGTATGGATAAACCTGCATTGTGGATTGTCTAATTCCCATCTAGAAACTTTACTCTGATTTTTTTCTCAGGCTTAGACTCGGTGTTGAGGGGCATATAAAAGACAGAATAAGACTCAATATGATTTTCTTTTCCATACAAGGCAGTTTACTACTAAATTCTCTTCTAAGTATTGTGCAATTTGTAAGGACCAGAGAGTTATTATGTTCTTTGATGCTCCCTACCCCTCTTCTAGATATATATTTCATTGAATTGGATGTGTGCCTTTGTGAGATCCCTTTTGCATATGCTCTCTCTATATATTTGTATTTATATACAGCCTGGATAAGGATGGGAAATGTATGAGATTCTTGTACAGCCCAGAGCAAGTATTCACTTAATAATGAAGCCATCATAACATTTTAAGACGGTGAATAGTCTCAAGACCTACCAACTGTAGAGCTAACCTAGTCCTGCTAGGCTAATACACAGAAATAGGGGTTCACATCCCTGAATGGTTTATTTTATTTTCTGAGAAATATAAATAACACTTAAAAAGCAGTGAAAGACCTATATAGCACTTATTTTTTAAAAGCATATATAATATTTTATTGGTATGGCATGGCATATTTATGACTTATTATAGAGCAACTCCAACCCCAAAGTCAACATTGGTTGACCTACAGCCGAAAAAGAACTTTACAGACTGATTTGGCATTAGTGGCTGTTAGTTTGTGTAAAATGGACTCTGGGAATGAAATATAAGCTTCCCAGGGTCACCATGGAAAATACTACTGGCAGGGACAGCCTCAAAGGTATTTCTTAAAACTTCGACAACATATTCACTCAGTTGAGTTAGGACCTGGAAGTTGGTCAGGTTGATCTGCAATTCATTGTCCTACAAACACCCAAACTCAGGTGTTACAGTTTAGCGGTCAAATCTATACAGCTGTAGGGAAAATGCAATAATACTGAGCCAAGGAAGACTTAGGTTGAGGAAATTGATATAGAACATTCATGCCTCCTAAGCTTTTTATAGAATCCCAAAAGTTTGGGGCGGAAAAGGACGTTCTGTAGAAATTATGCACTAGTTTTCAGGGTGTGTTCAAACAGTCTCGGACAAGGAAAACATGACATTTACCCATCTGCTCTGCTCCTACAAGTCGGAGAATGAATAAATGAATTCTTAACATCTTGCAAAAGTATGATTGAGTTTAAGAACGCGTATCTAGTTACTTGTTACACCAAGAGGTGTTCCTACAGTGGCAGGCAAGGAGTGTAATGGCATGTTGTTTGAAAAAACTCTTTATTTGCTGACTAATGTTTGATGGTTAAAATAATATATACAATATTATAATGCCGACTCATGTTTAATACACAAAATAAAATCTATAGTTATATATTTATACATGCAAATGTAATTTATTTTACAAGTGTGGAAGATCATGGGGGCGAGACTTGGACTAGGTTAGGGTTTAGTGGGACAAATATAGAGCCTGCTGAACCCTAACCTGGTCCAAGTCTCGCTCGATGAATTCCTGGAGGAAGTCAATTCCTAGGAGAGGGGGATATAGTGCCCACCTATTATTCTTTCCATTTTGGACTATGCCGACTCATTGTACCCATTGTATTATTTTGATGGAGTTCCTTTAGGAGGAGTAAAAAGCAAGCAATGTGGAGAAAGGTACATTAGGTTTGCGGAAACGTTCATTCATTGTGCGGTTTCCTTAACTCAAGCTACCACCTAGCTACGATTTTAGCCCTAGAGCGTCCGGTGTCGAAACCGAGCTCTAATACCAGATGTTGCACCTTGTACGGTGCAGGTCCAAAACATGCCAACTACCACCAAAGGAAACTCGTAAAATAATAATAAAACCTGTGATAAATTTGGCCGCTAATGATCGTTCACACGTTTAAAATAAATTACATTTGCATGTATAAATATATAATTATAGATTTTATTTTATGTATTAAACATGAGTCGGCAAATAAAGAGTTTTTTCAAACAATGCACGCCATTACACTCCTTGCCTGCCACTATAGGAACACCTCTCAGTGTTATAATTTATATAATAAAGAAGTTCGTATGGTTTCAAGACTGTCTAATGGTTGCTTAAGCTGCCATTTGTTACTGCTTGCGAGATGAAAAGAATAATGTGCCAACTAGGTATTCTTATGCATCATTCAACACAAGCTAAATGTCCTTATAACAACAATCACCATTCACCAAAGATGCACATAAGATAAAGAACTAATCAAACAAATTTTAATTATCAGTTATGACATCCATGTTAAGAACACAAGGGTCTAGATGCTACTAGCCAAAATAATGCAGACAGGTTTCTACAGCAATGTGAAATAAGAGTGCCCACCTCTATGGCAAAAATAAATAACAAATACAATATGATCTAAAGACAAAGAAAAATGCCCCCTGATTTTTATATCTCACGATAAGTGTGCCAGTGTTGCACAGCTATATATAAGTCTACATCTATAACAATGGAAAACATAGCAAAATTTAACCATGGATAAGCATAAACTCATCTTTACAAGCCTGTCGAGGGTTATTTGGGGAGGTATCTTGCGGACAACATTATAAATTTGCTGGAATTTGTATGTGTTTTGAGCAAGAAAAAATACAATACTGAAATCAGAAATGGAAATAACATCCGTTGATAGATTGGAAGAAGTATATAGAAGTGAAAGAGTTCTATTATGGCTCGGAACACAACATTCTCTTGGAGGAGATGAATAACTGTCTTTCTTCTTTATGTAACTCAACATACACATGTACATGCTTGTAATGAAGATGCAGAAGGCATTGGAACTGTCATGGGAGGCAAAATTACTAGTGTATAGGCATGCATACACATTATGACCTTGGATTTAATTAGTTTTCCTAAGTTAGCATTTATCATTATTTATGCAATAATAATATAGATGTGGACAATTCAATGAAAATCGACATCTTTAGTTGACACGGAGTCAGGCTCAATTAGACTAGAGTCAGTGTAAGACTGAAAGTAATCATCATTGTATGCCTTACACATTTAGTCTAGTTCTCAAAAATTAACTAGGTAAATCTTTTTATTTGGGGAGTTAACGATTTGTCATTCCCAGTTCCATCTCTATTTCATTGACGTTTTAAGTAGAGGATGGTATTTGTAGAGTCATAAGGTTTAATTATTTAGAATTTGGCATAGTAATAATATATCGCCTTTTTGCTTGTGTCCAATCTCTGTCGAATATGCATTTTTGTAGTGTTGTAGGGAGACGTGCCTCTCATCACCTCGGATGCATCTTCCTTATTGGCATGCATCTCCGGTACGGAGACGCCTCTTGTACGGGAGACTTTTGTTTATTGTCTCCTTGCATTCCCAATAAAAAAACATTTATCTCGTCTGAAAACCCCAAAAACATTGTTTCGAACCCTAAAACGTGGCATTTTACGTGTTAAATACTCTGAACAGGCTTGCTTCATTCATTCATTCGCTGCATAGGTCTGCATTTGCCATTGAAGGAGGTCAATTTACATTTGCCATCGAGGGAGGTTGACAACTGCTGCATTGTGAAACCACATATTTATCTCTGCACTGTAAAATCAATATTTTTGAAGTTATTTTTGATGGCAAAGCCCTGTCGCCACTACTGCCAGTATACTTCTGTGTTTTTCAGGGCAAAGCCCTGCTGCTGCCATCGCCTACATCAGTATATGCCTCTGTTTTTAGGGTAGAGCCTTGCTGCTGCCACCGCTGCCACCTGTGTCATGTCCGCTGGTGCCTGTTAAATTGTGGAAGACCTGTCTTGGAGTCCAAAGTGCCCGTGGGCACTTTGGATACCAAGACAGGGCTTCCGCCCTTGCCTTCGTAAAAACTATGCTTAGTATTTTAACGTTAGGTTCAGAAATTAAAGAAGCTTTAGGTTTTATTTTTATTATTACGTTTTAACTTTTATTTATTTTAAACTTTTATTTTTGTTTAAACTTAATTTTTAGTTTTATTTTTATGTTTATAAACTACTAAATTCGTAGCTTTAAGTATAAATTTTAAAATTAGATTTGGACTATATATGATTTTTGTAAAAATTATTTTAATGTTTAAAGTTTAAACTTTAATCGTACAAGTATACTATTTATTGTGCATTTGTAATGTTTTAATTATTTTTGATATTTAATATTAATAATAAATTAATAAATTGATCTTATTTAAATAATTTAATTTTTTTTTTTTATTTTTAAATATCATCTCAATTGATTTTAGGTTTTAAATTTCGTTTTGGTTTAGGATGTTAGGAGGAGGGAAAGGACTATACCCACTTTGGAATTATTGCAACCGCATTCATAAAGGGAATGGTGGTACTGCAGATATCACCTGTAATATTTGTGGGAAGTGCTTTCAAGGCACTTACACAAGGGTGAAGGCCCATTTTTTTCGTATACTAGGGAAAGGGGTTGACCCTTGTATGAATGAGGTAGAGCGGTATGAAGCTATGAGGGCACAAGAACGTGCTGAAGGAAAAGTGACTTCCTTAAGCTCTCACGCTTCGACCACAGATCGCACACAAAGTCATCCTATCAGAGGAACCGGGATGGAAACAAATCAGAGCTAGGTGTGTCTTCTGGACATGTGGCAGAGGGTGAGGGGTCTTCTTGTAAGAGACCACACATGGGCAGTTCAAACCCCATTGGAAACATGTTCGATGTGCATGGTCGAGATGCAGTTGATGCAGCGATTGCACGCTTTTCTATGCAAATGGAATACCATTCAATGTTGCTTGCTCACCCTATTATGAGGAGATGGTTCGTGCAATCAACAAAGGGCCAGCAGGGTATAAACCACTTGGATATGAGAAGCTTCACACAACTCTTATTGACAAAGAGAAAACAAGGATAGAGCAACAAACTGCACTAGTCAAAAGAGTGTGGTCTACAGAAGGATGCAACATAGTGATGGATGGTTGGATTGATACTAGAAACCGTCCACTTTTGAACATTATGGTAACTTGCTCTAAAGGCCCTTATTTTTTGAAGGCAATCGATTGTTTAGGGCAAGAGAAAAATGCAGAGTTCCTTGAGAAGCAACTATGTGATGCAATCGAGGAGGTGGGGGCATCACATGTTGTCCAAGTTATTACAGACGCTGCCCTGGTCTGTAAAGCAGCTGGCTTGTTGGTGCAAATAAAATACATGCTGTGTGCATGCTTGAACAATGCACTCAAAGACATTGGCAGGTTTTACTAGATTTCAAAGCTTATTGAAAAGGGCAGAAAAATACAAATGTTCATATGCAATCATCACCAAACGCAAGCTATTTATCGGAGATATGCGAAGGTTGAGCTTCTCAAACCTGCAGACACACGATTTGCATCTTTCTTCATACTTCTTGATCGTCTTTATGCTGTCAAAGGGGCCTTATGTTCCACTGTTGTTAGTGATGCATGGGCAGCTTGGAGACAATCTACATCAGAGACTGCAGTTGAGGTGAGGAAGATGGTCCTTGATGACCTTTTTGGGCTGATGTGAAATTTGTTGTTGACTTCATTCAGCCCATTTGTGAGGTAATCCACTTTGTTGATTCAGACAAGCCATGTTTGGGAGAAGTTTATGAAGAAATTGATTCTATGTGTGAAAGAATAAGAAAAATCACAGATTCAAAGGATCCTTCTCTATATCCTTTGATTAAGGAAAAGGTACATGGAAGATGGAACAAGCTTAACACACCTCTACATTGTGCTGCTTATGCTTTAAATCCAAAGTGGTATGATACAGAAGTCACCAATAAGAGGGCTCCATATGAGGACAAAGAAGTGATGAAAGAATTTTGGGTTGCAGTGAAAAAGATTTATGGTCGAGGAGAGTAAGCTTCTACTATTAAGACTCAATGGAATATGTTTTCATGTGGCTGTGGTCAATTTTCTACAGTGGAGGCTCTCTATGATATGCGTGTAAAGGACCCAATCATTTGCACTTGAATTGCAATCATTTGCAATAAGATTACTCTCACAAGTAGCTAGTTCTTCATCTTGTGAGAGGAATTGGAGTACTTACGGTTTCATTCATTCATTGAAGAGGAACTGACTAGGGTCAAAGAAGGCAGAGAACCTAGTCTACATTCATAGCACGCTTTGTCTTCTTACTCGTGTAGACCCAGGGTACAAAGAAGGTCCTTCAACAAAATGGGACCAAATTCCACTTGATGGAGCAATAGATGTGGAGGATGATGTGCTTGAGGCAAATGGCCTCAATGATTTGCCCCCTGTTATATTGCCTATAGAGGAGCCACAACTTGAGAGTGATGAGTATCTAGAGAGCATCCTAGCAGAGGATCTAGAGGACATAATTAATGTGACAGTTGACCCCTTTGTATCAGATGAGATATGATTCAGGTTCACATTTGTGATTTTTGTTTTTAGTGTGTCTAGTTGGCATTTTGGTGTTACAATGTACTCTTTCCTCAATATGTGAGATATCAAATATCAATATAATTACTCATCTTTTGTCGACATTTGATTTCCTTACTTAAAAAGTATAGTTATTTTTAAATTTTAGTGCATTTTGATTCTAAATATTGAATTATTTTTAATTTTTTTCCATACATACATATATATATTATATATTTCTGGCTCCCCATACTTGTCTTCCAATTTTATGAAAAATGGCGTACTGGTACCTGAACTCATCTCCACATACCTGTACCCGTATCTGTCTCCTGGCAACTATGGTTTTTTGAGTGTGGAAGGATTGTGGGCAAGGTTGATCCTAGGAAGTCTGGCAAGTTGATGCCAGATTTTCACAGAAATGGTTTCTCTTACATGTGTCCCTTTGTATTTTGACAGTTACTGATAAACTGCATCTGGCTGCCCAACATTGACATCATCGGGGTGAAAAGAAATGTTAGATGCTGAAGCTGATTCTAGACTGAACAGGTCATGACTTTGTAAGAGATCGGGTGTGGTGTTGATGCCAGCTGTGAAATTCTAGCTTCCACTTGGATCAATTGGATTGTCGCAACTTGGTTCATGTGTACATGACATAACAAAGCACCGCTGCCCAAAATATGAAATCATGGTCTTGGTCTTCCGCACTCTTACATGTGTCCCTTTGTATTTTGACAGTTACTGATAAACTGCATCAAGCAGCCCAACATTGACATCATTGGGGTGAAAAGAAATGGTAGATGCTGAAGCTGATTCTAGACTTAACAGGCCATGACTAAGTAGGGTATCAGGTGTAGTGTTGACGACAGCTGTGAAATTCTAGCTTCCACCTGGATCAATTGGATTGTTGCAACTTGGTCATGTATACATATTATAACAAAGCACAGCTGCCTAAAATATGAACTCATGGTCTTCCGCAAGTCTAGCATAACTCCTCAAAGGCTGCCACTGGGCTTCTCTATACCAAGCAACCATGATGCTCTCTATGCATACAAATATGCCACAAATGACCAAAAGTAGGTCAATGGGACTGAAAAAGGATACAACCATTTAAGCAATAGAAAGTTCTAGGAAGAGAGAATCCTAGAATGAACAAGAAATAAAGTACAAAAGACAAAATAGAGCAGTGTGCACTAACACAAGTGGCAAAGAAACCAATACAAATAGCAATGAGGGGGAAAACAAAAACCCCAAGAGCATGTGCCAATGAAGACTGGAGGCAAAATCTCATCGAATGTCCTGTTTGTGCATGAAGTGGAGGAATCATTTGAGCCATTATCGATCATTGTGAGAGATCTAATAATGTTGTCCGGTGAGTATACAAGGTCAAAGGAGCCAAGTTGGGGGATCCTAGGAGGAAGCAAGACACTTCCTCTAGAATCTCCCCTAACATCCAAGGCCGGTGTAACTCCCGTAGTAGAAAAGAAGCTTGTAATATTAGTTTGCCCCTGTGGTTTGGGGGCAGCAAGGCAAGTAAGTAGTAGATCCATGTCATCGGAGAGGGTAAAGCCACGCCGATGGGTCGAGAGCAGAGCCACGATGTCGAGAGATAGCAGGCTTGGAGATCTGAGTAGTTTGAGTAGTAATGATCCGCTGAGAGAAGCGCCGCCTAACTGATCTATCAACTCGATGTGTGATGTATCGGTGTCCAAAGGATGCTTAGTGTTGCCAATCACCTGGATGGGCTGAAAGAAAGAGGTGATCAATATGGGAGCTCTAGAGCCTCTAGGCTCCTCCTGTAGGGATCTGCGTTAGAAGGTGACAACCTCGTGAAGATAAAGAGCCAAGCACCGCTGGTCTAGTGTATATCGAAAAAAGTAGCTAGAGTGTTGTTTGAGTCTTGTAGAGGCAGTGATATCTTCCTCGGATCTCATAATAAATGGGACATCTGAAAATGAAGTGGTCCTCGGTCTCCACCTCTGGAGGGGCAAAGACGACAAATCCGGTCATGATGGAGAATGTGATGGTTTGTTTCAACCCGTAACTGGTGGGAACAAACTCTCATTGGCCAAGGGGAAACCTCAAGCCGTGAGACCAATGGTGTTGGAGATAGTGAGGGCGATGAATAATACCATCCTCCACTTGTAAGAAATGATCAACATAGAAAGCAAGTTTGGGGACTGAGTGGCTCACGGGGAGATCTAGGTGGTCTGGATATACTATTTGTAGATGTCCTCTCTAGAAGCCCTAGTGATGACGTCTTTAGTGGGAAGGAGCCCGGGAGGGGCGTTTCCAGGAGTACATGAAAGGGGGTAGCCTTGTCAATAGAGATGCCAATAGAAAAAGGAGCAGCCTAGTCTCAAAGTACCAACAATGTTGACGTCTTTGGTGGGGACTAGTGAAGCAATCCTCTTTGAAGAGCAAAGTGCTAAGTAGGATACCTCTCACGACCAGAAGTTGAGTCCCCAGGATTGAGTTTGTGGATGTAGAAAGTAAGCTTGAAGATAGTCTCAAGGCATAGTGGGTGGGCGGAAAATTCAGCTTGGATGATGCATTGAGGAACTGTCCACTTGCAATGGATCATGCATGTGCTACAACATGAGAGTTTGGACCCTCTCAATATGGGCCCAATCAATGGCCCCCAAGCTAGGTCCCCAAACCTCTAAACCATACAAAATTGTAGGTTTGATGATAGTATCAAACAAGTGTAACTTGGAAGGGATGTCCTGGAAGTGGATCTGGAAACACTGACGTTCCAAAACAGAAAGAGAGGCATACCCCTTGCAAAGGCGTGGTTGAGCGGCAAAAACTTCATGTTAAAGCATGGACTAGTAAATTGGACCCCCAAATAAGTGTAGGCTGATGTGATCTCAAGAAGTTCCCCTTTGTAGAAAAACTAGAATTGGAGAGAGAGAGTGCTTGGAGATATTGAAGATCATGACCTTAGTTTTACTAAGGTTGACCACAAGTTGTTGGAGTTCGCAAAAGCAAGAAAGGGCATCAAGTTTGTTATTTGTAAGCCCTCTGCAGAGTGTGAGAGGACAACAACATCAACAAAAAGGAGGATGGCTATAAGCACCTCATGCAAAAGACAACCATCATCCATATGGGTATGTTGTTGAAGAAACTCCTCTAACTCATCAATGTATATGTTGAGGGGTGTGAGAGAGGACATCCTTGTTTGACCCCAATGGTACTCTTCACAAAGTCAAATAAACCGTGAGAGAGTATGAAGCTGCCCAATGATTGTCTCATAAAGCCTCCAAGCTGCGGTAATCAAAGAATGGGATGCCAAAATCTCTCAACTTCTGGAAAAGCAAGGTGTCTGGAACCGAGTCAAAGGCTTTCTTGAAGTCAACAAAACAACAAAAGACTTTGGAAGACTTGTGACGAGCTTCTTCAATGATAGCCCGAAGTGTAAAGATGTGGTCAATAGTTTGATAGTCCCTTCAAGCCCGCTTGCCCCCGAGCTCTGATATTATTCCTTTCCAAGTATTTTGATAGCAATTGCATGTCTAACACCGTGGCATAAAGTTTGGCAAATGTATGCCCAATCATAATGGTCTGTAGTTAGTTGCTAGGGGATAGAGGGATCCCTGACTTATGAATAGGGTAGATGATGTGTTGGGACCAAGACTTAGGGAAGCAAGACACCACCTGATTAAAAAGTGTGGCAAGGGGAAAGGCAAGGGAATCCACACCATATTTGATGAACTCAACTTTGAGACCTTCACAATCAGCTGCTTTGTTGGTGCGTAATTTCAAAATAGCTCTCTTGACAGAGGAAGTAGAGAAAAAGAGGAGGAGGTGGAGGAGTGGGGGCAATGGCAGTAGGATGGGCTGGAACATCATAGAGGGAACTAGCATAGAGACCCATGCTTTGGGTGTGATGTCGGAAATGGTGGTTTTTCTCTTGGGAGAAGAGTACGCCAAAAAGTCTTGGGAGAGTGGTGGAGATCAGCAAGGAGTGAAAGCCATAGATACGCAAGAAACTTTTTGTTTCTTACGTCGAAGAAGACAATGATACTCCTACGAAGGGTGGGTATGGAGGGAGGGTCATGGGTTAGGGAAAACCAAAGTCTCGATGAAGGGATTTACACTCATTATCATACCACCGGTTCATGGGGCAAGTTCCATGATGGGTAGGGGATCTAGAGTAATGAATAGTGTGGGGACAAGAATCAAGGGCAACATCCCAAGAGGGTTTGATGTAAAAACTCATACATGGAATCAATGGTGGGAAGAGGGAGGGAGTAAAACCCAGACATAAGAAGGGAGAGATGGGCAACATAATCAATGGTGTAATCATCATCAAAATGGATTGTGGTGTGTTGAGTGTTGGGGGGGTGGTGGAAGGGGAAGGTGGGGGGTGGGGAAGGGTTAGAACCAATATGGAGGGTGAATGTCAAGACGACATGGTTAGCAAGGGGGAGCTGAGGCGAGATAAGGAAGCCACAAATATGAGGGATGATGGATCTGTTGGTGAGAACATAGTCCATGACGCTCGCACCACCGCCATGGGGAAACAAGTGAATCTACTAGAGCCGGAGAAGTGAGGAAGCCCATTGAGGATGTGAAGGCTATGAGATTCACCCAATCAAAGGAGGTGTCTCCCATAGGTTGTAATCTGTAGCATTCCTATCAACAAAATCTCTCTGTAAACCAAACTCCTCAAGATCTAACTCATGAAGGCATAACTCATCTGAGCAAGGTCATGAATAGGTGTCTGGAGGTTCCCTGTATGGGCATTAAAATTGCCCAAAAGAATGATATCACCAATAGTGGAGTATCGAGAGATCTTTGGATAGAGGTCAAGGTATGGGTCCCCATCAACATGAATAGCGAATGAAGATGTGGCTGGGGGATGTAGCAAACAACTATGAAGACATCCCGAAAAGGTATATTCTTTGAATTTGAAGCCATATGTATCTAGAGTGGACATCAGAAGCCACAAGTGAAACTCTAGACCTAATGCTGTCCCGAATGAGGCAAGCCACACCCCCTGAACCATGAACACCACCTGATTTGCGTGTCTCACATGATGAAGGCCGAAATCCACGAGTACCCTATGATTGGAGGGAGGGCCCGCTCGGGGCTCTCATGGGTCTCAGTGAAGAAGATGAGATCTTGGGAAGCAATAACATCCTGGAAGGTACTTGGAGAAGACCATAAAAGTCTGTTGCAGTTCCAAGAAGCAATGGAGATGTCATCACCACCCGTTGGAGACCGAGAACATCGTCATGCTGACAGTCCAGGGCGTGACCACCCAGGTGGGGGAGAATCACGAATGACAGCCCTACAGTCTCTGATAACAGCCCACTTGTTCTCCTTCTTGGCAGCTACCACCTGAATATGAGCTTTCCAAGCTCTTCCACCGGAGTCAGTGTGAGATCGGCATCTACATAAATTTTTTGTGGGAGGGAAATAGCTTTTTTTTGCTCTAAGAGCTTGCAAATGCTCTTCTGCAGTTTGGAATTGGATAACAAGGGTGTTGTCGACAATGTCCAAGCTTTGTTAAGGGAGATATCTTTCAAGTCCAAAGATTCATGCAAGAATGCATGCCCTGCCTGTAAGGGATCAACTGGTTTAGGAGGCCACAAACATGGAGGTCGAGTGTGATTTCCACAACTGGAGGTGCTTTCTTTCCCTTAACCACTTGTACCCACGAACTTTGTTCCTCAACCTGTTTTTGGATAGCATGCAAGAATGCATGCCCTGTCTGTAAGGGATCAACTGGTTTAGGGAGGCCACAAACACGGAGGTTGAGTGCCTTGGTTTGACATGCCTTTTCCTCTTCAAATTTTGCTTGGACAGCGATTTCCACAACTGGAGGTGCTTTCTTCCCCTTAACCACTTGTACCCATGAATTTTGTTCCTCAACCTGTTTTTGGATAGATTGTTGTTGGGGAGTTTCCTTTTTAAGGTGTTCGTGTTGAATGATTATCTCGGATTGCTTGTTCTGAATTTCTGAAACCACTTCATTAAGCTGCTGTAAGCATGGGAATCTGCGGGGTGGCTTGGGTTTGTTCGAGTTTAGTGATTCTAGCTTGCAAATTGGTGATGATAAGATCTTTCTCTTGCAATAGCTGTTTGAAGAGTGACATGGTCTGGTCTTTCTCTTGCTGCTGCTGTTGGAAAAGTGAAAGGAGTTCCTGAAACTTGGCACCCATTTTTTCAATAGAAGAAATCCTGTTCGATAGTCTGTTGTATTGGATTTTGGGGGTCATGACAGTGCAAGTTTTGGGTTCTTGAAACATAGAATGAGATGGGGCAGGAGGAGTTCGCAATTCCTGCGTCAAAAGAGCCTCCAGATTCAGAGGGGAGGTCTCCATACTTTGAGTTGCAGCTAAAATATGCAGGAAGCTCAAACAATATGCTTGGTGATTTCGTCAAACACTTGGAAGCCAACCAAATGCCCAGTGCATTTTGTCAAAGAGAAGTCATAGAAGGACAGTAAAGAACATTTTCTGGCAACATGCAACACTAATCACATGCACAACAGATGATGCGAAGTTTGCACACAATTGCAGATGTTACGAGTCGCTGGAAATCAAATGACCAGACTAACAACAATTGATTCACGCTGTAAATTCTTGCTGTGAAGCCCAACGATTCTGCATATGAAGCCCTACAATTCAGTAAGTGCATCCACGACTTTGCAAGTTGAAACCCTATGATTTGACAGTCTTCAGAAAACACTTACCGAGTTTAATAATCTTTTGCAAACCCTCAGCATTTTTCTGTCCTAATGCGTGTCATCCGGCCTGTAATTCCACCGACAGAAGCCTGTTCGAAGCTGTGGATATGAGAACTAATTCAATGCCAACTGTCTTCCGTGATTGATTTATGCTCCTTTCAATGATGTTTGCACTTGCTAAATCTTGCCCCCAGCTTTTTCTTTGTTCTTCCACCCCTGGTTGAAGTCGTTTCTCTCTTGGTTGAACAAACCCACTATTTAGTATTTACCCTTTCTAATAGGAGAAAGGGGATATTTTGATACACACAGTTGCAATTATGTGGGTTTCCATCCCTACATGAATTCAAGGGAATGATATGGGCATCCAGAACAGGGAGCTTCATTGCACACCTCTCTACTAACCAAGCATTTAGAGGAAAACTAAATTTTAAAGGGATTGATAGCTATGATGTGAATGCCCAACTCTACCCAGACAAGAGTCATTTATATAGATCCCTAAAATTCAGAATTTCTCATGAGACTCCCTTCCCACGAGAAATATGATAAAATGCGTTTTTGTCCCCCAAAGCATAGTAGAAAGGGGCCATCTACAGCCAACAGAATAGAAGGAAGAAGAGACAGGGTCACTCTTTTTTAATATCTACGAATTGCTGCGCTTCCATCAACAATAGCAATGACCATTCCTCTAGAAATGAGCAAAAGATAATGGATTCATCCTTTATTCTTTCTGCTACAAATTTCAGCAATTATCCTTTTTTTTGTGTAAGGAATGCCAAGAGGAGATTTCTGCTACACATCATAACTGACTTTCTTTGACATCCCTCTAGCTTTTCAAACAGCCAAAAATGGGAAAACAAGGGGTGGATTCTCACTTGTTTCATCGATATACTTTATCTAATTGGGATCCCAATCTCCCTTTTGAATACACTCATAAATCTGAAAAATAGACTTTTCCACTCTTCCAATTGCTGCAAAGAGTATTTTTTTTTATACCTCGTTGGATAGCAATTAGATAACACATCACTCTTGCTATGATGTCATGAAAATTCCATATGCTTCCAGTGTGGTTGTGGGCACATTCATCTGTCCCATGCCCGAGTGTACCTCTAGGCCTTGAATTGTCTTTCATGGTCTCCTTGAGAATGCACATGCCAATAAAAGGATCAAAGCACATGTATGATAAATAAAATCAACCATATAAAAGGTTCATTTCAAATGCATAGCCCCACTAGTATCACGGGAATCCAAAAGTAGTTAAATTGAACACAATGAAATTAGTGAGCTTGCAATCTATCATAACATAATATATCATAAGTATCACAGTAATGTGCCTACATGTTATCAAATATCTCAAAATGAAGTAATGTATATCAAATATTGTCTATTTTACCAAATTCGCCGTCACCTTCCTCTGTACCCAAACAGAAATCTCCAAATTAAGTATTGCATGACAAATATTGTCTTTGTTACCAGATTCTCCATTACCTTCCTTGTACCTGATCAGAAACGGTTCCAGTTCTCCTTGGAAATGTACTGGTTTCTTTATGTTATCAGCCAATTTTGACTCCGCAAAATTGTTTAAAAAAAAAAAATTAAAAATTAAAAATTAGAAAATTTTGAAAAGTATTACTTTGCGTGGTTCATTGGACTCATTGCGATTGTCTTATTTTTGTGATCGTTCGGTCTTCGTTTCGTGATTTTCGGGCAAGAACTCTTCCCGCCAGGCTATAAAACGCATTAAAATACATTAAAATAATTAATTAATTAATTGCTCCTTGTTTGATTAAATTAATTTTTAAAAAAATCACTTAAGGAGTATTTAATTAAATAAATATAAATTAAAGTTCATTCGACAAGTTTTAGTGCCGGGGAAGTAAGCTTTTGTTTCCAACTGCCGGGTTGGCTTCCCGAACCCGGATTTCCACTTTCCTGGCAATTTCCTTCAAATTTCCCGCACGTGGGTTTTCCTCTGCCAATTGCCAAATCATGGATTGGCAAACGGGCATAAAATTCCCCAATTTCCCACATGGGGAAATTGGACGGGGATTGCCAACCCATTTTGCCATTCCCGTTGGCAATTGCCCGTTACTTTTCCCATTTCCCCCTGGCACTTAAGCCACTACCCGGGATGAGAGGAAGTTGAATTAATCCTCGTAACTTCCTCCATCAAACCCGTTGGAAAAAGTCAGAAGCTTCTTTTTCTTCAAGAAGACATAATATTTTGTCAGCCTTATGCAAGAGAAACTAACGCCATTGTGAAGAAGAAATACAAGAAAGTTTTGGTTTTGTTTCCAACAGCTCCACACATTGCATTGTGAAGAAGAAAATAACAGCAAAGAGAGAAAACCAGCTCCCACACACCTGTCCACACACTGCGCATTGGGAGAAAGGGAAATATAAAACAGTTATTAAATAAAAAGAGGAGGAAGGAAGCCGCGCACAGGAAGAAGGAACAGTTTAAGCGCCTTTTTCCCAGGTCGGATAAAAACCACGCATCCTTTTAGAAGCACACGCCTGGCAAAGAGAACTAGAACAGTTTTTAAAAGACTCAGAAATTGACAAAAAGCCACGCATTGGCTGAAGAAGAGATAACAGTTTCAAAAGGACGCGCCTAGGGAGAGAAAGAACTGTTTTTAAATCCAAAAGCATTGCTAAAACACAGTTTTCATAACAGTTTCAAGAAGATTTCCACGCAAAGGGAATAAAGTCAAATACATGCGCCCACGCCTAGGCTGAAGGAAAAGAAAGGCAAAAAGAAACAGTCCAAAAGAAGAGACCACGTTTTAGAGTAAATAAGCACTTCTCTCACGCAGCCCAAGGGAATAGAATACATTGTAGAAGTCTTTGAAGAAAGTTTCAATGCATGCAAAGACAGAAGCAAAAAGAAGCCGCGCCTGCAAAATTTCTCACGCACTGGCCAAGAAAGAACAGTTTCTAAAAAAATGCGCAGGTATTTGTTTAAAAACAACAAAGACCAGCATTAAAAGGCCAGCAGAGGAAGAAGACAGAGAATAGTTTCTAAAAACCCACGCATGCATGGAAAGAAACATTTGTTTTGTTTTGGAGGAAGAAAACAAATTTCTTAAAACTCCACACGCACCAGCCATTCATTTGTTGCAGCATTTGATGGAACGCAAACAAGCATTCGTGGTTTAAGGCAAAGTTTAGGAAGCATACGGAACAGTGTGCGATCCATACTCTGAAGAACATCATCGATTGATCTTGTGCCAAAACTGTCAATACTGTTTGCATTATTATAGGATTGCCTGTAGCTTTTAGAACATTTAAAAAAAAAAAAAAGGCAGGCACGTGGGAGCAAGGTGAAAAGGTTTAGTTTTTAAATAAAGATTAAAGGAAGTCTGCGCACCAGCCAGAGGTAGAAAGAAAACACGCCCAGCCAAGTGTAAAATTGCACATTGGCAGAGAAAATTAGTAAAAGACCACGCATTTGGAGAAAAGGCGCCCAGCTGAAAGGAAAAGTTGAAAGTAATAAGGTTACTCCATGCACCAGCAAGCAGAAGAACATTTCAACGCATCCACCGACTAGAGAATAGTTTTTAGAATAAAACAAATTGGTTTTTCAAGTTGATTAGCCCACGCCAAGGATAAGGAAGAGATTTTAATTGTTATTGTCAGAGTTAGAATTCGAGCTTGGTCTCGATTTGTTTTTATTAACATACTAAAAGTTGTAATTCGAGGCAATTATTATTATCATTTTTAAAATAATAATAATAATAATAATATAACGGGAACATTTTTCTTATATCGACGGGGTGTCGGAGACTGAGACCCACCCCGTTTGCGTTGTTTGGCGTGCCTGAGTCACTTTTGATTAAATTCATAATGGCCGAAAGATCCAAATCTGCAGGGAGATCGAGGAAGCCAGTGGAAAGATCTAATAAATCTGCCCTGAAATATGAATTCCAAGGAATTATTCCTCCCAGCTCCATTAAGTCGGCATATGACAACATCACCGATACAAATCTGGGTCACATCAACGTGCAACAGTTTTGCGAGCGAGTGAAAACTGAAGGCAAAACCATTTTCTCTGATAGGCTTTACCACAGTGGCCTACCTCAAGCAGCAGCATTCCCTGTCTCGGTGCAGTGTCCGGAATTGGTGATTGCTTGTGCAGAGCATTACGATCCTGAGAGACGAGGAATTTATAAAGACAACCGCGAGCCTTTCCTCTTAATCACACCTGAACACATTGAGGAGTTGCTCGGGATACCTGACTTTCCTGAGAATGCAGATATCACTCGCCAGTCTGCGCAAGATTTCTGGGACGAAGAACCCCTAAGATGGAGCAAAATGGTTAACAACAATTGGCTGGTAACCAAGAGACCTCGGATTGACAGGCTCCCCAAAGAACTGTACCGCGTTGAGTTCGTGGAAGAGATTGGAGACATGATCACTCTCCTAAGTCGAGTTTTTGGTTTACCTTCTGCAAGGGTCTTCCACCCATGGATGTACCAGTTTATCTGTATCATCCTAGCCAAGAAGGAGTTTGTGGACTGGGCCACCATCATCAGCAACACCATTCACAAGCAATTGATAGAAGTCAAAATGACTGGATGCTTCTACATGACCTCATATCTGACCTATGCAGTAGCACGAAGAAAGCTATTTTCGGGACTTGAAACGAGAGGAGTCCTGGGGTCATCAAACAACGTTTTTCACTATTACCCTCAGCTCAGCTTCAAAAATAGTTCTCACCATTTTAGAAGAGTCAACGATGCATTCACCTTCCGCGTGATCCGGAACTTGAATCGAAATACCGAGGAAAGGTTTTCCAAAGAAGCCATGAGTGTCATTTCCCAATGGGGAACCTGGTTTATACAATTTTCATCTTTTTCCTACATTCGCGTGAGTGGCTTTGTTGGGACCCCGTGGAAACTTCCCAAGTACGTCAGTGATAAGTGGGCGTTAATGGAGCTGGCGCGACAATTGTTCCAAGTTCAATGCTACTTAGTGACAAGCACCGTTCAGGAATTCATTTCCCGATCCAAATCGGGGAATACCAATGCCCAAATTTATTCAGTGCACAACTAATGGAAAAGGAGTTTGCTCTCATAACCATCCATCCATATGTGAAGAGAGCCCAGTTCGATATCAATGGTTATATGCAAACGATTATGGGAGCGAAGTATCAACATAATCCTACCATGGAGGATTTCTGGGCCGCTTGCTCGGATGAACATGAGGTAAGGAGACGGGAGTACTCTCGCCTAACACTTGCTCAGATCAAGGCCTTCCACATCCGGAGTCCTCCCGATTCATTCATAACCGATGATGAGGATGTCGTCGATCCCTCGTATGATGCCATTGCCTTCACACCGTTGCCTCGAATCGACTGGACCAAAAGAGATGAATTTTCTCTCGATGGCAAGAACCAACCAATTATCGAAAGAAGCATATCTTGGTATGATAGGGAGCTTGCCAAATTTCAATCAATTCCGGATCACGTTTCGGAATCACAAAAATTGCCTATATCAGGACACCTCCATTCGACCAAGGTTTCTTCTCGATCAACTTCGTTACCATCCAATCATACACGACATACAAGAAAAGAATGGTTGCCAAAATCCACTTCGCCGAGCAACGTGTCACGAGGAGAGAGATCCAAAGATCCAAACCCTGAAGAAGGAAAGGAGCGTGTGTCTGGATTTTCTACCTCGAGTAGAGATTCTTCCACTCACATCATTAATAGCACTCATACGCTGGTAGCAAATGATCCTCAGCCATGCTTCGAACAAACACCCACTCAAGTGCAAGTAATTCAAATATCAAATACTTCGGAGCACGTAGTTCATGAAGAGATTTCCCAAAATCTCCCGAATGATCAGGAAGTGGACATTGAGGTTGTGTCTCCTCAAATCGAGGCCGTTGATAGGATTCAAGAAGGATCTCATGATGTCAGGGATAATGAGGATATTGATTCGAGCTCCAGGATTCTATATGCCGAGATAGTAAATGAAACTCCTTCTTGGGTTGATTCTGAAGTGAAGAAAAGGAAGAGAGTTG
This sequence comes from Taxus wallichiana var. yunnanensis, assembly GCA_018340775.1. Lineage (NCBI taxonomy): Eukaryota > Viridiplantae > Streptophyta > Pinopsida > Cupressales > Taxaceae > Taxus > Taxus wallichiana. The sequence continues at coordinate 344,434,959 of CM031239.1, forward strand.
TCAAGCCAATCGACATTGATTTTGATGCCCTTTTCAAACTGTCGAATGACGCCATTCCTAAGAAGCCTAAGGTACTTTCTCGAATAATGGTGGATAATGATGGAAACAAGTTTACAGACCTTGCCATTCCACAAGTGGATAAAGAGCGCAATGCTATGACGCCAGCCGACTATGAAGTTTCCAGACTAGGACTTGGGAGATCCACGTTAGAAAGTGACATGGCGATGGCTCGAGATTCAATTGATATCGTGCTAAAAAGACTGGAGAAATACAAGTCCCAAAATTCTCGGCTCAAGGCTGAAAAGAGTCAATTGGTGGAGTATGTTCAGCATTTGATAAATCCCATATCATCCACCTTCCCAAAGATCGATGCGGTGGCTGCCCCGGATGAAGACTTAATTTGAAGAGACTCTTAATTTGTCAAAGGAAATAAACACGTTGGGCCATGTCACTAAAACTTGGCTTTCGAGAGATTCTCGTTTTGGGCCAGGGAGCGATCAAGACTGCAGTTAAGCTTCATGAAGATATCAGTGTATATCTGGATCCAATTCTTTCTTTCAAAGAAACTTTTGTTTCTACTATATCAAATTTGGATGAGATATTGCCCAGTCTGCAGGAGATGACAAGTATGGAATCTTCAGTGTTGGCTATTGAAGGGATTCTCGAATTTGAACATCGAGGGACACGTTTTCTCTGGTGTCTACATCTCAAATCAAGAAAGACGCTTCTTGTGGATTCTATGATCCATTATGACAACATGTGCAATGAAGTTTTCGCTTCACTTTCCTTGATCCAGGAATTCATGGCTGAGATTCCTGCAACCTAGTAAATGAGCATAATCAAAGGTGTTCATCGGAGCAGGTGGAAGAACAATTTTCACGATTGTTCAAAGACATGTACACTCCCGCCAACAATTTCTCGTCGGTTTCCATGGAGCGGTGTATCAAATTGAAGAACTTGTTTGAGAATGCTCAGTCTAAAATTGTTAATTTAAATGATATGCCAAGTAGAATTCTTGAATTGCAGGTATTTTGTGAGGCTATTCTTCGGCCAAGTGAACCTCCAGAAGAAGAAAAGATGTTTGAAACTTTGGGAAGGTTTAGATCCTTTCAACTGGCAAAAGCAAGTGGATCCTAATTTCACCGGCGGTGCTGGGAGTTGATTTTCTTGATATCTAGCGAAGTGGGAGAGTCCATTTCTCATACGTTTGAGATAGGCGGACCCCGTTTCAATGGATAAGGCACTGGTTATTATTGTATATTTTAAAAGGTGTTGTTATTTGGGAAACATTGGATATTTTAAGTAATTTCTATTTTTGGGTTGTATTTAATAAAGTTGGTTAGAAAAAGTCAAAGGTCACTTAAGTGCCTTATTTAATGATCATGTAAAACCCTAACTACTTTGTAACCAACTTTTGGGTTATAAAAGGAAGTCAGGGGCTCATTTGTAAGGGTGACTTTGAGAGAGGAGAAGAAAATACTTTTGTGCAAGCTTTGTTTCAAGAAGAAACTTTGTGTTCTTTGTGAAAAACATTTTGGAGTTAATAGAATAAGAACTTTGTGTCTCATTCATTGTCTCTTGTAACATTTGGTGTTCTTATGTTCACTAGATGTTAGGTGTTTGAATCTTGCATGCAAATATTATCTTTGATTTTATTGTCAACATTAGTAATCAGTTGTTCTAGTTCACAGTGATCAAGCTCTGACTATCTACTTGCTCATGTGTGTTCCCTTTTGCATGTTCTTGTTTGGCTAACTCAAACTCCGTTTTATTTGTGTTGGTTATTCATCTTTTCTCTTCATGCAATATTAGGCTCTGTTTTTACCTAACTCTTGCATGTTCTTTCAGTCCATTCCATTCCACTCCTTTCTTTCATTTCATTCTATCTCCTTCATTCACTTTTCTTTCCATTGATGTTCCAAAACACCCCCCACATACAATTTTGAATGTACAGATGTAAATACAGTTTTGGTTTTCAATAAAGGCAGCCTCACCTTCATTGAGGAGGGACTTCGTTCCCACACTGTTGCATGTCATTTGCATGCGTGCAAATCCATATGCTAACACTTTATAATCGTTGGTTTTTTTCTGGAAATGCTGACTGTTTTTAGGGATGTTTCCGAGAAGGGCACGACATTTATGGGCATTTCTGAGACAAACCAAGGATAAGAATCTTGCCGAAAACTAAAATAACAAAAGAAATAAATAAAACTAACATAACCTAAATCGTAAATTAAAAACCAGTCATATTTTGAATTATGTGGTGCTTTTCAAATTTTTGTTTATTTTAATGCTGATTACACACACAAACTTGGTACTATGGTTATTTTTTTATATTTTAAATTTTTATACTTTTATGTACAGCCATTTCCATGATAAACTGTACCTAGGGTATCAAAAATCTTGGTGTTTCTCATATGTGTTTTTGGTAACTTAGAATATTATGTGTCAAGTTGGCTTGGTTAGCTCGTCATTAATAGGATCAATAGTGAATTCTAATCCTAATCAAATTCATGGCCATCTACACATGATGTAACTAGCACAATTAATTAACAAAATGAAAATCTTGGAACTAAATTAAAATTGTTGGGTTGTAATTATTCTTTGATGATACTGATTGCGAGACAAGGGAGACAAGGGATGCATATAAGGCATTACACGTGGTGAAAGCTTTGCCAATCTAGAAAAACATTTGGGGTGAAAGTCCCCAAGTTGATGTGTTTAAAAGAAATGACTACTCATTGAAATTTGTTAACAAAGAGACGACTAAATACACCTTTAAAAATACCACAAAAATGAAAATATCTAATTTTTAAAGTTTGTCTATAGTTGTGCCCTTCTCGTGTCCCCACATCTTGTCTCCCAAACAACCCGTGATCTAGAGAAATTCATTTCTCCAAGTAGCTAATGCACTTCTCTGGATAGAGAGGCAAAAAGGAAGGATTGTATAGGGGAGTTGAGGCCAGCAAAATTGTTGATTGAATTTTCTATAATGTTGACTTTGTTCAAGCAACATATTTTTTTGGGGATTTTTTAGGTTTGTAAATTTCCTTTGATCGGATTGTTTGGATAAGCATTTGTTGATAGAGGTGCAAGAAACTCTTCAAACTCCTACCTCACACACATATATAGAGCTCTAATACAATTCAAGTTTGATCCTAGTTTGTTTGAATGGTGATGCCCTTTCTCAACCACTAGACCACACGTTTTCAAACTTTGTTGGAGCAACAAGTTGAAGGGGACGTACTGAATTTTTATCTTCGACTAAAGGTATTTGATTGTATGGCTGACTTTTCTGAAGTTTTAAGAGTATTTACTTCAAATGTGAAAATATTGCAGATTAATTTTGGGGCTGAGTTTGATTGAAATAATATTCCTAATGCATTTGAGGTAACCAATCTTGGAAGGGTTATTTGATGATGCCCACATTTATTGGATGGGTTTTTGAGATTAACAATCCGGAAAATATATGGATGATGACGAACATGTTTGGTGGAACACTTTTTGAGGCAATCAATCACAGAAGGGTTGGTTTGTGAGGCCAATAAAAGTGGTGGTTGGTGATTCCTATACTTTATGGGTTGATTTTTGAGCCAACTAATCCTTAAAGGGGTGGTTGATGCCCAAGTCAGTGATGTCCTGTTCAACCAACCAATCCTCAGAAGGGGGGGTGGTTAGTGATGCCCCACCAAGGTTCAAATTAGCAACCTTGGGAGCCCTTCAAAGGCTATTTTCCAAGCTTCAAATTTGCAACTTTCAAAGCCTCTCAAAGGCTTTTTTCCCCTTTGGAGAAGGGTAAAGAAAAATACCCAATAAAAAGTTCTACACTAATTTTACTCATCAATTTTGAAGTCTTGTGGGTGGTCAAACTTTTGAAATACGAGCAACAAAATGTTTTTCCCATTAAAATCTTTTTATATACACATACATTTTTATTAACTTAAAAGGCATATAACAATTATATGTCGCAATTCAAACAACTGATAATTAGAGTGGACAAATTCTTAATTTTTTAAATTTTTTTTGGATTGCACTAGTAGCACACTTGCTATAAATTAATGTTCATTCACCATTTGTAAATTGTTTGCAATATTTTTATGGGTTATTCTGAAAATTTGTGAGGTAAGAGCTGAAAGTCCAAATCCATATTCTAGGAGTGTAGTTAAGACACAATCCAAATAATAGAATTTGGACATGAGAGTTTGCACGAATAATAATAATTTCTCCTATATTATTCTTTTACTCAACCAGGATACATGGCTATTATATAGCCAAACAAATAGCAAAACAACCTCCGAAATAATAGGGAGGTGTTACAAGTACACCCAATATCTCGTAATCTGACCAATAAACTATATGCGACATTATATTGTTATTCCTAACAATATATAATATCAACAAACTTACCATATTAACCATATGGTTAACTAACTAATTACAATTTACCTTTCGGTAAATCACCCACAAACATGTGAACATTAATTTTCTAACATTCCCCCCCTTAATGTTTACATGGTAGAAAAGAACTTTCACACTTCCTCTGCAACCTGCCACCCGTGCTTGCTCATGATCTTGGTACAACACTCAAACTGAAGGTAGAAGAAGGAACACATCAACTTCTTATCAACCATGCACTGTTGGGAACACATCTAACCGACGAGGATGGGAACACGCTCAGGAATCATCTGCTTATCGACTAGTCACTCTAAGAAACACATCGACCTAGAATGTGGGAACTCAAGGAGGAACACATATGAACAACCTTGATGGTTTACCGAGAGGCTAACCACCAACCTAGGTATAAGCTGGAACACATCGATTGTTCAATTAGGACTCATGATGCTGCATTTCTTTGTTCTATCTATTCTTCACTATGTTATTGCATCAGGGAATAATGTAGGAATAGCCACATATACGGTGAAGCAGAACATACCTCATCTGTTCTTATTTTTCACACCATGCTGAAATCCACACCAAACTAAAATGCTAAAATCAAACACATTGCACGCTAAAATACTCACACACGTGCCACCAAATTAGTGAAGCGGCCTGTCGTTGGCGGTGAAGGGAGGTCACCGATTGACCTCCAGCCTCTTGTGCCTCTGTCCTCTAGTGAATGTGTTGCTAACTCAGTTGGATAAATCTGTGATGCTCAACTGTTTCCACATTGTTTATTATACAGTATCCTTCCCTCAATGTGAAACAACTTATTTTTCGGATGTCGGGTAACGCCCAAAATGTGTCCGTGAGGCAAATTTTTTATTTTAACAATTTAATTTCAGACTTTTTGACAAAGGGTCACAATTGACACTTTTACTACTAACAACAATTGAAGGTACATGCACAAATTTACACGAACAAATAAATGATCTTCATTCAACATATATCACGAAAACATTACAAGGGCTATTATATAGCCATAGAGATAGTAGAACAACTTCCTAATAAATAGGAAGTATACATAATAAATAACAAACAACCCGTTTAATGGTTTCACGGGTCTAACAAACTAACCACTTACCTAGGTAAGACAACAACCTAGTAAGTATTATTTGTAATAGAGTAAAATATGATTAGCTCATATAACGTGAGTACTAGAATATTAATTCCTAACATTCCCCCTTAGTGCGAACATGGGAGAAACACAATCAAACTTATTTCTTAGCGTGCCGCTTGTGCGTGCTCATGATACGGATGGTTTTTAGGACAACAAACAACCTCAACATGGATGGTTTTACTGGGACAACCAACAACCTCAACATGTATGGTTTTACGGGACAACCAACAACCTCAATATCATGATTTGCTTTTCCTTGTGCTTTAAATGCATCACTATGTTTTTCCTTCAGGGAATTATGTAGGAAACATTGCTCATTGAATACAAATTGAAAAGAGGGAAAAATGAAAATGAAACATTGAGACCATGTTCCCCCCCTCAATGTGAACATTTCACTTATTCAACACAAAATAGGAACTTTGAAATCATATTGCACACAACTGAAACAAACTGCAACTCGAAAAAAAAAAAAACTCACACAGACACATCTTGTTACCACAACTTCGTGCGGCCCCGTTGTTGGTGACTGACGAGAGGTCGCTAATCGACCTCCAACCGTCTATGCCTCCATCCTCTAGTGTACGTGTTGCTAACTCAGCGGGATGCGAACATAAAGCACATTTTTTCCAGTTGAGCTTATTTTTATATTCCTTCCCACAATGTGAAACACTTTATTTCAGGACATCGGGTAACACCGAAAATGCGTCCGTAAGGCAATTTTTTTTTTTAACAATATTTTAACATCGACTCTTGACTTCATAAAATAACTATACTTTGAACAATATGACAATATGAATTCAAGCTGTTGACACACGACACTTTTATAGCGACTCAAATTGACAAATTTGACTAAACAATATTAACTAACAAAGCAAAAAGATTGACTCTTTTACAAAAAGGATAACTAAGACACACGTGGACAAAACTCAAACAAGACAATTAAATACAATAATAAAAGATTTGTAATTAATTGCTATTACAAATCTATAAATAATGACTCCTTAAACAATTACACTTATACATTGATTTAATAACAACCTGAAATACCTAAAGCTTTTAAAAAAAAATCAAGATAATGTAATAGACTGAACAAACTATGTCGTGACAAACAAGTACTCCTGACACAACACTAACACTAGATATCACTAAATTGTTAAGTGACATCAATAAATTTATAAAATGACTAACACAATAAAATTCAAGACTCAAACTATTGACATGAGCCAATAGCTGTACCTTTTGTTTGAAAACTGCATGATAGCTGTGTAGATTTCTGTGATGTAACTACATGGAGATGGATATCTCGAGATTCAAGTTGAAAATGATTTGCATGAGCAGAAAATGTGGAAGGAAAGAAACATTTCAATGCGATTACACTCCCTTTAATTTAATCTCGTCCTGATGCAATAGGAACCGTGGAAGATTGAGTCGACTGTGCTTCTGATTATAGGCAGCAATGTATATACATGAATTCTTCTACTAGTCGTTGCACATCCTTCAAAAACAACTTCTTCAGCAGAAACTGAAAAAACAACGGCGATTTGGATCAATTATCAACTACCGACCATATACACAATGGTGGGTAATACGGAAAAGGACGTGGAGGAGGCTCTTCTAGTAGCAAAAAGGAAATTCCCGAGGAGGCTCCAAAGACAGAGTAAACACGTGGGTCTTCGGGGAAGGATCTATGACATAAAATAATGGACGGGTCTGATCCCTATGCAAGATTTGATTTCTTTAAAGATTGCAAAAGGCACAACATACAAAGAATCATGGCAAAGACGCTAGTTTGCCGCTGTTCAAAATAAACGCAGGTGTAGATTGCTTGACTGCACGACAACTTCTATCACTTGGCAGGATGCGTGTAGAGGAAGGAGTCAAGGGGGAACTGCCGCAAACTCAGAGAAGAGTTAATAGAAGCAATTCTGAGTACCTTATTGTAGATACCAACTGAAAACAATAATCTAAATAAAATTCCATATAATAATACTGTTGTGTTTTGGATGAAGATCTTCTATACTAACCAGGCTTTATTGAAATTCTGTGTCTCAGGATCTGAAAGGGCATGCGTTGGGAGCTGAGGACGTCTGCCCATAGAATTCTATGAACATGCCATTAACCATTTCAACATGCATACGGCAGAATAGTCACCACATTGGACGACAAGACACTAAGTGCAATTCAAATACCCATCCAACTTCATCGACAACAAGATCTAATACTGCCAAAGCCTGTAAAGAAGCCAAATAGCCACTAATACTCGCTCTGATGCCAAATGAAGTTATAGGAACATATTTACACGAACAAATATATGATCTCCTGTTCAGCATATATCACGAAAACATTACAAGGGCTATTATATAGCCATAGAGATAGTAGAACAACTTCCTAATAAATAGGAAGTATACATAACAAATAACAAAGAACCCGTTTAATGGTTTCACGGGTCTAACAAACTAACCACTTACCTAGGTAAGACAACAACCTAGTAAGTATTATTTACAACACAGTAAATATGATTAGCTCATATAATGTGAGCACTAGAATATTAATTCCTAACAACAATTAACCGTGACAATACAAAAATGATGACATGAAATTGATAAAGGACAAACTAAAAACAATTGACTAAAATTTCACTCTACTAATTTTGGCTGACACGATCTCAGGACAATTTTAATAACAAGATCACATTGACACATTTGACTATAGTAATATAATATTGACACTTTCTCAAATTAAGACAACACAATTACGAATTACAAATACAAATTTATGGATACATGGCCATATGGAGTCGATTTTGACTTTTGACGTCTTTTTAAATACAACTTAGTGTATGGAGGGCTCGAACATCTAAATTGACAAAACAATTACAATGAGACCGAAGTATTATTTAGGACAATTCTAAAAACTTAACACTACAGATAAAAATAATATTAAAAATCCAATCGACTCAAAATGAAACAAAATTAAGAATCTTTAAATGACTACACACTATGCACACGCGGGTTTAACACCTGTTGAAGGGTGGATGCACAGAAAAATGTTGGAGAGCTCACTGTCAAACCAGATGAATGTAGAGTTAGAAGAGATTATCCAATGCAGGAGATCACAAATATCATGAGACCACAAAGAGACTTTCAGAAATAGATGAATGATGTGACGACTGTCAAACAAGATGAATGTAGAGTTAGAAGAGATTATCCAATGCAGGAGATCACAAATATCATGAGACCACAAAGAGACTTTCAGAAATAGATGAATGGTGTGACGATGAAAGATAGTGTTCTGACATGCAAATTTACATACGGAAGTCCGTGGGATGTGGAAGCAAATATGGCGATTTGATAGTTATTATGACAGCGCCTAGAAAAATAGATAGGACAGCGCATGATCAGAGATGTCAAGCTACATGTATCTGTCCAAAACTAGCAGTGTGCGCAGATGTCAATGAAAATTACCTCTGCCAATGCAAATACGCATGCAATACCCAATGCCAAGACCCAATACAAACTCAATCAAGGAAACCAGGTCCACTGTTCAAATACATCCACGTACATCTTGAATGGAAAATTTGAGAAGATCTGAGCAGGTCCTTGAAAGACGCTAAGCAGGTTATAGTGAGGCACAAATAAGAGTCAGACATGAAAGACTTGTTTTCTGATTGATAGAGGCACGAGCAATATGGCAATGACACTAGACTTTACACAAACCTTGCCACCTGTATAATGATCTGACACTGAGAAAAGACTGTAAAATTGAATGTTGAATGATCTATGCAGAACAGGTTTGATGCGGCTATAGAAAACACTGTGAACCGACCAAAGTGCTTGAATCAAATACAAAGAACAATGAGGATACAACTCCACTGTGTAAACATGCTACCGACAAGTTGAAGCAGCCAATGCTAAGTACGTTTGATGTAATGTAATGCTAAGCCAACGCACTAAATACAGAATCCAATACAGGCTACTGCAATGTAATGCCACAATCAGGGAAATTTGGGAGGATCCAATGCATGCACAGGCAACCCATAAAATCAATGAAATTTCCCTGTTTAAAAGACTCAGGTCCACATATTCGCTCTGATACTAGATAATAGAATTTGGACAGAGCTGCACGAATAATAATAATTTCTTCTATATTATTCTTTTACTCATCCACGATACATGACTATTATATAGCCAAACAAATAGCAAAACAACCTCCGAAATAATAGGGAGGTGTTACAACCAATATCCCGTAATACAACCAATAAACTATATGCGACATTATATTGTTATTCCTAACAATATAATATCAACAATCTTACCGTATTAACCATATGGTTAACAACTAACTAATTACAATTTACCTTCGGTAAATCACCCACAAACATGTGAACATTAATTTTGTAACACCAAACAATCTTCATAGTGGGCAATAATAGGAAAGATGAGAAGCATAGGCAATAATTAACTGAGAAGTCTAAACTCTATTTATTCTTTACAAGAACTACTATAATAGCTGAACTATAGCATGCACATTTTGGTTATGAGAAAGTAAATATCTTGTTTGATGGAATAAAGAGGCTCATGGGGGAAGAAGTTGATTTGGATTCCAAACCAAAGTTTAAATATATTTCCAACATAGAGATCAAATATTCAGAAAAATGGTTGTCGATCAACGATGAGGATCATGATTTAAAAGGTGCTGCCTAGCCACCCACCAAGGTACGAATCCCGGGAGATACTAAAATAGGGATGAGGCCGGGATCTTGCTCCGAGATAAATTTGGTGGAATGGATGCCCCTCAGTCCTTGGCACTAAGCCAAAGAAGTATTCTGTACACCTAACCCGTGCAAAGCTAATAGTTTCAACAAATTTGGAATTAGGGTAAAGTGAGGGTTTTAGAAGGTCCCACAACCTTATACAAAAATCCCATTGGCCAAATAGAGCGGTGAAAATTACATTAGTAATACCAAGAAGATTCCAAAAAAATCAAACAACCGAAAACGAAACAAAACAAAACAAAAACATAGTAAAAAGTACAAACGATCATAAGATCTTTTTCAACTCTTTAACATTATTCTTAGCATAGATAGAACCAGACTTTTCGGCCAACAGATCAGCCAAGGCTATCAATTCGAGTAGTCTTTGCAATAGCAGTATTGTATTGGTATAAGCTTCCCAATCCTTCAAGACAGTGAAGGCCCTCTGCTCTGAGTTTAGCAAGGATAGAGGACACCGGATCCACCTGACTATCCTCAGTCGATAGATTACCATCAATTGTAATTTCAACATTTGCCCTCGAGTTATTCCCTGTCTGGGCATCTTCCACTTTAGGTTGAGCATCATTTAACATATCATGGTGAATAGTTTCACTATCGGTCATTTTAACTTCATCAGTCCCAGGCTGGACAATCTGCACATCAACGAGCAACTCCTCTTCCATATCCACAGTTCAGTATCGGGGAGTCCGGATACAAAGCAACTAACCCCAGCAGAGCGTCAGAGAGAAGAAGATCCAAGCTGGAGACCGGGGTGGTATAGCAAGAGCAAGAGTTCCAACAACAGAGGAAGTCGAGACAGGGTGACGAGGAGAATGGGGAGGAGATGGTGACCTCAGGGGAAACAACACCTTCGAAGGAAGAACCAACAATGGCGACCTCTGAATCAGAATCAAAGATAGATAACTTGCATGAGACAATGACGATGATGGTGGAGGAGGGGCGGGAAGCGGGGAAGGAAGAGGAGATGAGGTGGGGGTGTGGCGGGATTTTCCGGATTTAGCAGGAAAGCGAACAAGCTCCGCAAGGGAGGCGGCAAATTGAAAGAGAAGATACAAGAGGCATTGATGGAGAATGGGGCCTTCCCCCTCCCTGGCCAGATTGATTGAGTGTTCAAAGACTGATATAAAAAGGTAGATAGGTTGATTCTCTTACCCCATCGCAGGTGTGAAAGGATGAAAAAATGAGGCCCATAAACCAGTCTGTAGCCCATCAATTGTAAAGTAGCGCATAATGACTTCGGCCACTCTGTTCTAGGGGGATTTAGGGATTCCCTCACATAGCCCGGAAAGGTATTTGGTTGGGTTTTCACCCTTTTGATGAAGTCCTGGAGCTCTGCCTTCAATGACCTCTTGAAGTAAACCGCCCCTAAAGCCGACAAACCAGTCACCGAGGAAATGGCGTTAGTCGAAATGGTGAAGGTGTTACCAATTTGAACCCTGCCCCTCGACTAGGTAGCTAAGACCCCATAAGAGACAGTGGCGAATAACCGAAATTCTTTCCAAGAAGGTAGTGATGCCATTTTCTTTTAAAATGTCCCAAACTTCTTCATCATCCTACAACTCGGCACAAGAAACTGGTTCGATGCGCTTAAGTTGACCACCCATGTTTATTTTCCAGTGGAGATACATAGAAGTGATATGAAGAGACTACTTGAATTTAAATAGCGCATTTGCTTTTTGCAAGGCTTCCACATCAAGTGTCCACTTGTACTTGTCATGATTACGATGTGAAAAGGCACATCTTAACTCAAGATCCGCCCGAGTGGTATTACGTTTTCGCCACACGTGCCTAAACCATTTGGGTGTCGCATCATCATAATGGAGTAATTATGACCACCGCCATCGTAAGGAATGACATCCTTATTACTAATTTTTTGACATTAGGAGCAACATAAACCGACCACAAGAAGCTAACTAGAAAATGAACAATCATTGTGAATGATTTGAAGGAGATCATTAGGAAAATTTCCTAACCAAGTTTGTTGATTATCGTGGAGGACACCAATATTAGCTAGCGGTGGTCACCGCCTTATTCCCTTCCCTATAAACATGCTGAAACTTGATTTCTGGAAGCTATTTTGGAGGATGCGAATGTCAACAATAATATTCTTGATAGTCCATTGGCTTGGGTCCTCTCGAATTTAGGAGATTTATTATGTTGAGTGAGTCACTTTCAATAATAAGAGGGCCATTTCCAATTTGGAGAGTAAGTTCAAGACCCTTAAGAATAGCTAAAGCTTCAGCTCGGTGATTGGTCCAACACTAAAATTTGTGGCAATAGCTACAAGAGGGGCACCAATGTTATTACGAAGAATCGCACCCCCACCGAATTCCCAAGATTTCCTTTAGAGGCACCATCCGTGTTTAGCTTAATCCATCCAGGAGGGGAGGGGACCACCGTACTTTAGAACGAGCCGAGGCCGAGGGTTTAGCCTTGAGCTGAATCGCAAGCTGTTGACACCAATTCTTGTTGTCACAAAACTGAACTTTTTGTTGATATTTCTTCAGAGGCAACTATTAAGGTTGTCTTGGAAGAGCATAACGATACATTTGGCAACCTGAGTAGGGTCCATGCTTTGTTCTTTGAAAATTCTCTGTTTCTTTCCTTCCATATACCCCTAGAGGCCATGTGGGAGGATAAGCTTCCAAGCGAGGGAGAGGATTGGGTGCGAAAAGGGGGAACACCATTGATTGAAGTAGCTTGAAGGGATTTAGGAAAATCCAAACAACTCCCAAATGTTTCAGGAACCAATTCCAAATTGTTTGGGAGAAAGAACAGTGTAAGAAGAAGATGGGAGGAGGACTCCAAAGCATTACAACAGAGAACACAAGTAGGAAGAGAGAAGCCTCTTCTTTTAAGGTTTTCACCGATAGGAAAGCATTCTGAATGAGAGCTAGGCAAAAAAGCCAATTTTAGGAATAATCTCTTTAGGCCAAATGTTTTTGAGAGGAGGGCCAGAGCTAGTATGAGGCTTGGATTCATAAAACTTTAACAGTAAAGGAACCAGAAGAGGAGAAAGGCCAAATACGATCATCAACAGGCAAGGAGAAAGGAATATATTGGGAGGAGAGGGAGGCTCTCAAACTTTGTAAACATTGACTCTGAGTTTCATTGATACCGACCGATCTGAGAATATGCCAAGAGGGAACCGAATTAGACAACCTCCAGTATCCATTCACTTTCTTGCCATGACGATTGATGAGGGTCTTTTGATAGAATCCCAAACAAGGTCCTGACATAGAGGTTTATCCCAATCCACCAATCCGTCCAGAATTTGATTTGACTTGCCATTTCCCAGTCTCCATTTGGTGTCAGCATGCAAAAAGAGGGAGAGAGCTAATTACCGAGTTCCAAATGGCAGAACCACGTGGAGGAGAGGAAAGAAGGAAGTCCCTTGAGTGAGTCAAATATTTGGATCTTAATAGTTGCACCCAATGAGAATTTCCATAAGCCACTTCCCAGCCAATCTTAGCCAAGCAGGGCTTCGTTCATATCTGCAATACGTCTAAGCCCTAGACCTCCCAATTTAGTTGGCTTACAAACATCATTCCAAGAGACTAAATGGATCCTCTTCTTGTCTTCCGAACTAGACCAGAGGAATCTTTTTTGAATCCTTTCAATTCGCATTAATCACTGAAGAGGGCATTTTGAGCAAGGACATGAAATAAATAGGTAGACTTTGTAGTGTAGCTTTTACCAATGGAGTTTTGCCTTCCTGGCTTAGAAGAGCTCCTTTCCAAGCAACCAACTTCTTCTGGTATCTTTCGATAACTAGGTTCCACATACTTTTAATTTGTTTGCCCTTGAAAAGAGGAATGCCCAGATAGGAGGATGGCAAGTCCACTATACTGCAACCAAAGATATCAGCAATCCTCCTTTGGGTTTGTGGTGGAGTGTTTATAAAGGATATGCCACTTTTAGTGAAGTTAATCATTTGTTGAGAGGCTGATTGGTAGTTTTCCAATATTTCTTTTAGAGCTCTAGCCTCGACCACCGAAGCAACACTCAAGAGAAGAGTGTCATCCGCAAACTGACTATGGGTAGCAACGGGGAGCGAGTGGTGATTTTGATACCTGAGATAGCAGCTGGCTCTTGGCTGCCTCTAATGCTCTGTTGAGTATCCGCCATTAACAAAAAGAGGAAAGGTGACAGAGGGTCTCCTTGTCTTATACCTCTGTTTTTGAAGAAAGATCGGGATGCCATTTATGAGGATAGAAAAACAAGGAGTAGCAATACAAGTTAAAATCTAGCTGCACCATTTGCTACCAAATCCAAAACTTTTTAGCAACACATGAATGAGAAAAGTCTAGCTGACTCTATCAAAAGCTTTTTGCATATCTAATTTAAGTATCATCCCCGCTGACTTTGCATGCTGAGCTGAGTGAATGGCTTCATGAACCGTAATTATACCTCCTTGAATAAGCCGACCACTAATGAAACCATTCATTGAGTAGAGATGAGATCATTCATAAGCGGTTTTAATCTAGTAGCCAACATCTTGGTGATGATCTTGTAGGAAGTGTTGCAGAGACTAATAGGCCGGAAGTTAGAAACAAACTTGGAACCAAGAGATTTGGGGGCCAGAGAAATGAAAGTAGTATTCCATTCTTTCATAAGAGAATTGCTAAGTTGGAATTCATTCACTGCTTTAAAAAGGTCTTGCTTGATGATTTCCCAAAAAATTTGGAAAAAGGTCAGCAGGGAATCCATCAGGGCCAGGAGCTTTATCCCCTTTCATAGTGAAGACAACTTTGTGTATTTCCTCCATAGAGAAGGGCTTTGTTAATTTTCCATTCATTTCATCAGAAACTAATTTTGGGATGTGTTGCAACATCTTAGACATAACGTTCTCATTGGGGGTTCCTCTTCCTACAAGGAGATTAGAATAAAAAGAAACCAATTCATTAGAAATATCAAGATCAGAAGATAATAGATTACCTTAGAGTCAGCAGCTCTCTGATTTTATCTCTACTTTTGTGCTTGGATGTTGTGATGTGGAAGAATTTAGTATTTCGGTCACCCTGCTCAAGCCACAGAGCTCTTGATCTTTGCCTCCAATAGGACTCTTCTTCTTTCAAGGTGTTATGGTATTCACTTGAGAAGAGTGATTTCTTGTTTATGAAGCTGCTCCGTTCTACCTTCTGTCTCAACATGAGCAGATATGTTTGCAAGTTCCCGAGTCAGCTTTTGCTTGCGTAGCTTGATGCTACCGAACACTTTGACCTTCCATAGTTTAAGTTGTTTTTTGATTTCTTTAAGCTTACTGGAGAACTTAAACATTTCAGAGCCTGTATATTGATATCCCACCAACTCTTGATAAGAGGGTCTAACTGGTTATTTTCAAGCCAGGCCAACTCAAATTTGAAGGGTGGGTTTTTGGTATTTAGCTTGGTGTTGGCACATAGCAGCAGAGGGCTATGATCGAAGCTGCTCTAGATAAAGTATTGAGAAAAAGTCAGGATATAGTGAGATCCAATCCATTGATCCCATCGCCCTGTCAAGTCTTGCTTTGGATATGATTCCTACCAATTTTTTGTTAGACCAAGTGAAAGAGGCCCCATGTAGGTCCATATCTAAGAGCTCTTCACAACGTAAGAAGTCAACAAGTGCTTCCATGTTGGAGGGGCTAGCAGGGGCACCTCCCTATTTTTCAGAGGGGTAGAGAGTATTGTTGAAATCTCCCATGATTAAACATGGAGATTGTCGTACTTCTTATGAAATTTGAAATATCTTGCCAAAGTTTTCACGATGTGTCTCCAAATTTGGGGCATAAACATTGATGGTGATCCAATTAGAATCAGAGCCCAATTCTTGGAAGAGCAAGCCCAAGAAGTTGGGATGCTTTAAAAGGCAATCACCCTTAGAATTTTAGGATTCAGAGAGTGCATAAACCGCTTGAATTACCGGATGAGTGTTGGGTCACAAAAGAGGCGGTAGGCCAGATTTTTGAGAGATTGTCATCATTTTTAAGTTTGGTTTCTGTAGCATAATGATATCAGGAGAATGGTTAAATTTCATATCCTTGAGGACTCTCCATTTTTGTAGAGAGTTGAGACCTCTGATGTTCCATGAGATTATTTTCATTTTTTGGATTTGGATTTGCTCCCCACTACCATGGGGATGGTACTTTGGGTTCCTGCGCCACGTTCAGAGTTGATTCTTGTTGAAGCTTAACATTGCCTGGGATACGCCCCAAATTTTCTCAGTACCTATATCAGGTTTCTTCTTCTACTTCAGTCATTGAAGATTATTACTATCATCGAGAGGTTTGAGTGGATGGGGAAAGTGGAGAATCAAAGAGAGGAAGGGAAGGAGGAATGGGGAGAGGGATCCAAGAAGCCCGAGAGGAAAGGATCGGAAGAGGGGAAGGGTGAGAATCCCCTTAGCGGAGAGGGAAGGTGGGGATGAAGGAGGGGAGGAATAAGTAAACGGGATCTCGTAGCCACCACAGAAGAAGAAAGAGGAAGGGGAACAAGGGAGGAATCAGAAGGGAAAACAACCGAAGACGAGGGAAGGGGGGAAACACATGGAACCTCCATGGGAAGGAAACCGAGGAAGAAGGGAGTCGGGGGAAAGAGGAGCCTCCATGGGAACATCAAGAATGATTTCACCTTCCTCAAGGAGAGCAAAGGGTTAGATGTAGGGATGACAGGAGCCTCTTCAGGGATCACTTTTGGTACATATTTCCCTTTTTTCTTAGGGGAAGCTTCAGGGATTTTTGGTTTAGGTTGTGGCTTAGTGGGACAACCAGGTGCTCTATGGCCAATACTTTTGCAGATGGAACACGCTTGTGGAACATATTCATATTCAATGGGTTGTGTCCAAACTCCAAAATCGAGAGAAGATCAATCGATTTTGGAAGTGGACAACTAACATCAACATTGACACAAAACGAGCATGAATAAATCTAGTTTTGGCTTTTGTGGCCTGATCAATTGCTATAAGAGAGCCCATAGAGAGAGCAATACCTTTGATAACCGTTGGATCCCAAAACTCCAGAGGAAGGCCTAGGAGGCGTACCCAGATTGGAGCATGTGTCATGGTTTCAGTTAGTGGATTAAAGCCAGGAGTCCATTTTCGAATGTAGAAACCCCGTCTGCCAAAAAACCACGGACCACCAAGAAGTTCCCGAGCAAAGTCTTCTTTAAAGTTGAATGAAAAGAGGATGAAGCCGTTTGGCATGGCGGAAATCTCTAGGGCACCACAAGGGGTCCATTTCATGCGCGCCCATTTTTTGATATCTTCGAGAGGAGGTCTGGGACCCATCAGCTTGCCCACCAGAGACAAGTCTCTAGAAAGCAAAATCGCCGTCAGTGATGTGAGAGGGGATATGAAGAGAAAGAGTCCCTTTAGAAAGGACAGTGACAACTTCTCCGTATGGGGAGCAGAGGTGGACCCTTCCACCACAATTTCAGCAGGTAGGAAATCAAAGCCACCAGTTTGCTATGATATTGGGCGTAAGTTTGATTATGGAAAGTATTATCAATTATTCTTCTTCAAAAGGTGTTGCTTTGATCAATTAAGATGATCAGTTATACTAGTAGCTGTTCTAGTGGAACTTTGGCTTTGAGTCTTCTCACTAACATATCGTTCGAGGCATATAATTCATTATGAATTTTCCTAGCTAAAAACTGGCTATAGTGTCTTTCATTTATCACCTAGTAGATTCTTCTTAACTACACAAGGCTCAAATGGGAATAATCGTTTTTATGTATTTTGTGTTTCTGCGTTGCATCATTATGGGATATTAATTTCGGGAATTAACTTGTTATACAGAGTCACTATTCATGACCCATCTTTACAGCCATCTCATTACTATTGCAGATTATATGTGCTTAGCCATGGGGTTTCCCCTACAATTATGTTTGCTTAGCCTGCTATCCTATTCATTATGGAGCTCCCTAGATTTTTCATTTTTATGCATTTGGTTACTTCTGCATTGCATCATTATGTCATATAATTTTTGTGGAATTAGTTGCATGTTGATATAGAGTTGGTCTTCATGCTCCATCTTTCACGAGCAATAGCTCGCAAGAACTCATATCACATGAGTTTGAATGGTTCGCTTGGCACTCATTGCATCAA
This sequence comes from Taxus wallichiana var. yunnanensis, assembly GCA_018340775.1. Lineage (NCBI taxonomy): Eukaryota > Viridiplantae > Streptophyta > Pinopsida > Cupressales > Taxaceae > Taxus > Taxus wallichiana. The sequence goes on from CM031239.1 coordinate 344,453,375, forward strand.
GGTGATGCTTGCAAGGGTGTATAACCAGAACTTCCTAGGGTTCACTCATCTTAGTATTATTCCGACTTATGTGTGCTTGACCATGGATTTTGTATGTTGTGCAATTCCTCTTTGACTCATGGCTCTATTGAAATGCTAGGCTGCCTATGCTTTTAGTTTTATATCATGAATGGAGATTTTCTATCTTACAACTTAGGTACCCTCTCAAGTTTCGATTAACCACTAATAGTAGAAGTTTGTTTATATACAATTAAGCCTGTCAGGGATGAGGTCACTTGCAATATAGAACCATTGGACTATTGCGATATTCTACTTGGACAACGCTTCATGTGGTTTTCCATGGTGTTATGAATCAAGACTCCAAATTGTTATCGCCATTATTGGAGATAAAATCTACAAAGTTCTAGAGGCTATTCTTAGTACCAATGTTTCATTGATTAAGCTGATTAGTGCAAAAGTTGATCAGTCACACTAGGAACTTTATTCTCCTAATAATTGGGAATCGAGTGAAGAAAACGTTGTGGCTGAGGCACAAGCCTAAACACTTGTACACATGGATTGAGTGTGAAAATTGTGCAATGACATTTTCAAGTCACAGTTGTAGTTCCAATTCATTTCTGAATAAATCATTCCAAAGACCTTATTTCGATGTCTTCTTTTCCCAACACCTCCTTATCATCCTTCTCTTATGGAAATTTATGATTTCAAGCTCCAAATCAAAGAAATTATTTAGAAAAGGACAGATATAGCCTAGTACGTCACCATGTGACAATCCAAACGTGCTTGAGCAAAAGATGGATGGAACATGGCGACTTCAGCGCGTGGCAAAATGACCTATCATAATGTAATTCAACAATTGTGCAACATAACCAATTTCTCATCACTTGAGTTAATTTTTTCAAAGAATGGAAGTTAATATGATAAAAAGGAGCCAAGTTTTTGACGAAGAAACTTTGACAAAAAAATATTAATTGCATGGTCTCAATTTATCAACGAGTTCCAAAATGAATATTCAAATGCTAGCAAAAGTGCCCATCTAAAAGGCTAAATCTAGTTGTGGACAATTCTAGTTTTGAATCAAGTTTTGAAAATAAAATATGATCTAGATCGAAGAATGTTTGGAGGACTGATCCTATTGATGTCCTTATAACCATAAAAGAGTTCAGTTTCCATGACAAAGTACTAAAGCTGTTGATAATTAAAGTTATGACAGAAACAAATGGATTCCAAGTCAAAAACATTCAACAATGATATTCAAGTGTCAACAAGAATTTCAAAAATTCTCATCAAAGTTGACCTTGGATAGATCAATCGATTCAATGCAATGTTATGTTGAAGCCAAGATCCTATCACCTATCCTTATCATGTGTTTCAAGGACAAATCCTTTCCAGTAGAGGAGTGCATGTAGTAAACTTGATTATATCAATTAATTATCATTCTCACACATTTATAGGATGCAAATAAATATCCGTTTCTCTTTTCCATTTTTTCATCATCATTTTGTAACTATTTGTTTGTTGCCCACTCCCCTTCTTTCTCGCAATATATATTTATTTATAGTTGTAATGAACATGCCTTGTATGTATATTTCATTAACCTTTAAAGAGTGGAATTCCCAAATATAATAGAGGCTTGTCTTTTGAAACCCAAAGTTCTTGCAAAACATTGTGTCCTAAAGGCCCTCGACTGAGAGGGCCCGACCACCTTTAGGGCCTTTTATCACTAGATAAACAGGAGAAAGGAAAGGACTTGAGATCTGCCTTGAATGATTTATGCCTGTCATGTTGATGATTTGTTCATAACATTGTTCTCACAAATCCAAAATTTTCATTATATGCCTTACCTTCGTAAGGTTGGGTCCAATGTTAGAATGGTGTTATCCACTAATTGAAGATGTTTTAGTGCTTCCCCATTTGAAGACAATTGTATACCTTTGATTCATCTTTTTATTTTTATTTGCTTCTATGGTTCTTCATACTGCTTCTTGATAAAATGTTCCAGGAAGGTTTGCCTTCTCCAGACTTTAAATTCTTGCATCGGTAATTTCAATTTTAAGTGCCCGATCTGTTCTTGATCAAATGTTTCAGGAAGGTGCACCTTCTAAACTTTAAATTCATGCTTCAGCAATTTCAACATTAAGTGCCTGATCTCAGAGGTGATTTTATTGGCCATTCTTTGATAATTCTTTCATAATCTTGATGGATTCTCAGCACCTTTTCAAGCATAAATCAGTGTTCTTTGGGGGTGTTCTTGGTTATCTTCAACCTAATTGGCCAGTGATCCGAGCACTCTTCCTCCAAAAATTCGGACTTTCACGAACTTATGATGTAACAAGTCAGAGCTCCCTAAGAATCTATCAAGCCACAACCTCTTGTAACCATATTTGAATAGGGAAATAGCATGGGATCCTTCTTTTGCCTCTTGGACAGAAATTTCCTTTTCTGGACAGAATTCTCCTTTTCTGGTGTGAATGGGGCATCTCCAAAAAGGCTGCCATACTCATATTTGAGTCTCTAAATAGAAAACTTATACATTCCTAGTGGATTTGCTGGATCTGTTCAATCTGTCCATCTAGGGGACAATATTCTTTGGTAGAAGCTGGTTTAACTCCAAGCTCACACATATTCTGACATGTTGTAATGCCTTTTCTTAGTATCAACTCTGGTGTACATTGGTACACTCGAATTAAATTTCCCATACTTCTGAACACATTTATTCCAGTACTCACGAGAAAGAGAAAAGTGCCAGATCCAGATAAGAGCTGAGGATTGGATATCCTCTTTCGGCTTAAAGCCACGATGCCAATATGCCAAAGGGATTTGGTAGACCCACAACCCTACTTGAAAAACTCGATTAGAATCTGCTTCGTTTGCAAAATGCACAATGGAATAATCTCTTGGGCACAAATGGGTCTCAAATTCTACCCACTCCACTCTGAAGCCAAATCAGCTCCTACTTTAAAATTGAGTCTTGAAGATTCACGCACACAAAATCCCAAATAAAATGAATACACAAATGATCTTGTAAAACAAAAACATTAGCAGAACTGTCTTGTTTCAGGTATTGTTTGGTGCACATTGTTTTAGTTCATTAGTTTCTTATTTGATTTTAGTCGGTATTTTAAAAACCGGTCAAATTGGAACCGGAACCGGCCGGTTTGACCGGTTTGACATTTTTAAACACGAACCGCTAATGAAACCGGATCGGTTGACCGGTTTTAGCCCAAACCGGTCAAACTGGTCCGGTTTCGTCCTAAACCGGCCAGTTTAGGCCTGTTTTGCCTTATACGGCAGCCAGTTCAAAAAACAATTTTTTTATTTTTTTTTTTTATTGTCTCTAAACCCTAATTTGGTGTTATAAATACACCCCCCCTCTATTCACTTCACACCTCTCTCATTGAGCATTTGTGAGCAAAAACATTTGTGAGCATAAGATTGAAGAGTTTATTTTTTGTAGTGAGCTTGGAAGTTGGAGGCTTGGAGCTTGTTTGGCATTGCTTGTGGGCTCTTTGTGGTGATATTGGCATCCATTTGTGAGCACCTCACCTCTATTTGTGAGCACCTCTCTTATTTGCAAGGATTTGGAGGATTGGGGCAGCATTGAATAGTGTTCATTTGGAGTTGTTTGGCATCAAGTGTGGGCTCTTTGTGGTGGCATTTACATTTACATTTGGAGTGTGGGCTCTTTGTGGTGCCATATACAAGTTTGGAGTATTTCTTCACCTCATTTGTGTGCACATTGAAAGGTATGTTACATTTTATACCTGCCCCTTATTTGTAAATTTTATTGAAAAGAAATATGAAATTTATTTTGTTTTTATTTGCATTTTCAAATTTGTTTGCATTTCGCAATGGCCCCAAAACAAAAGACCCTACATGGGCCCATGCGAGATGTAATTGATGATCAAGTTTTTGTAAATATTGTAAGAAACACATCAAGGGGGATTCATAGGTTGAAACAACACTTGGCTGGTCAAAGAGGCCAAATTACCCCATGTGAGGCACCCGATATTGATGACATTAGGTTGGAAATGAAAAACATGCTTGAAAAACATAGAAAAGAAGGCTAGGCAAAAAGAGATGGAAGTTGAAATAGGGAGGAGGGAACATGCCTTGAGTGTTGAAGGATCTTGCTCTGACCCTTCTGTGACTGTTAGAGACCCCTTTCGGTATATGCCTCCCCCATCCACTCATAGTCAAGAAAACCAACCTCAAAAAAGAAAGACCATTCAAAGCTTTTTTCCATCTTCCACACCTGCTATTGCTAGTGCCTCCATGCCAACACAAAATCAGCCCACCTTGGATAACCATTGGAAGAAGCAATACAAAGAAGCAACTTTTGAGTACATTGCTAGATGGTGGTATGATGCAGATATCCCTTTCAATGCTGCCCGCTCACCTTATTACCAGCCGATGTTTGATTCCATTGTTGCTGCTGGTAAGGGCTTTAAAGGCCCTAGTATGCATGACTTGATAGGATCACTTTTGAAGAAAGAAGTTGCATCCATAGATGAATATTTGAAAGGTTGCAAAGCTTCATGGGCCAAAACATGATGCACTATCATGTCAGATGGGTGGAGTGATGGCAAGAACCGCACAATAATAAATTTTCTTGCCTCTTGTCCACAAGGTACAATGTTTTTGAAATCAGTAGATGCATCTGATAGGGTGAAAGATGCAAATTTATTGTTTGAGCTTTTTGATGAGATTGTTTTAGAGGTGGGGGTGGAAAATGTTGTACAAATCATAACAGATAATGCATCTAACTATGTTCTTGCTGGTAAGATGTTAGAGGCTAAACACAAAAATGATATTTTGGACTCCATGTGCTGCACATTGCATAGACCTCATGCTTGAGGATATAGGGAAAAAAGATTGGATCAAGAACATTGTAGAGCATGGCAAAAGCATCACCAAATACATCTATAATCACTCATGGGTATTGAACCTAATGAGGAAGAACACTGAGGGCAGAGAACTTGTTAGGCCAACCATCACGAGATTTGCAACAAACTTCCTCACATTGCAATCTCTTATTTCCCAACAACAGAACTTGAAAAAGATGTTTTCAAGTGATGAATGGAATGCATCAAAGTGGAGCCGGAAACAAGATGGGAAAGACACAAAGAAGAAACTTTTTGATAATTTATTTTGGAAAAAAACAACAGAGATTGTGAAAGTGTCTTAACCTCTAGTTAAGGTGCTGCGGTTGGTGGATGGGGAAAAATTAGCGTGGGCGATATTTATGAGGCTATAGATCAGGCAAAGGAGCAAATAAGGGTAGCATACAAAGACCGGGTAACTAAGTATGGGCCTATATGGGAGATCATAGATAATAGATGGAACAATCAACTCCATCGGCATATACATGCAGCTGGGCATTCGTTGAACCCGAAATATCATTACAGAGCTCAGCTTGGAGAAGATCAAACAGGAGAAGTAAAAGATGGTTTGTATGAGTGCCTAGAGCGCATGGTCCCTGATGAGATGCAACAACTTGAGGTTCACCGACAGATCAACTTCTTCAGCAGAGCCACAAGTACCTTTGGGAAAAACCTTGCAAAGATTGCAAGGGATGTGGACCAACAAGTAAGAAATTCTAAGTTTTTTGAAGTTCATTTGATTAAATTTTGTAATGAATAATCATGAATTTTTAGCATAAGAGTCTAAGACAATCTTTATCTAATTTGTTGAATTACGCTTTAACTTTTAAGTTATAAGTTTATGTTTTACGTTTAATTTTTAAGCGCATTTTTAACTTTTTACCGTCATTTACTAATTAAACATTTACACTTTTTACCGTCATTTACTAATTAAACATTTACACTTTTTACCGTAGCACATTGGTGGGATTTGTTTGGTAGTCAGTGTCCTCAATTGCAAAAGTTTGCAATTAAGATCCTGAGCCAAACTTGCAGTGCTTCTGGGTGCGAGCGCAACTAGTCTGTTTTTGAGCGGATTCACACGAAGAAGAGAAACCGTTTGGAACAACAATGGTTGAATGATTTTGTCTTTGTGCAGTACAACCTTCGGTTAAGGCGTAACCAGTCGTTGAACCGAAGACATCGATCCCATTGTCTTGGATGATATAGATCCATCTCAGAATGGGTAGAGGAGAGTCAACTAGCAGAGTTTGATCCCGATGACTTGGGGTGGATGGGTTTGGATCAAGAATGATGAGCCATTAGTACCGCCGCCATCTTCACGAGACATGGCAGGCACTAGTCGCACTTGTGCTACTCCCCGACCCCATGCAGCTCCAGTTCTTGCAGATGTACCTGAGGATTTGGATGAGTCCGAGTCTAGAGGAAGGTGATGATATTGATGAGGATGACCTCGAGGATCCCATTTTCAATGATGATGTAGAGTTTGATGATTGATCATTGATGTCATCTAGTTTATTCTAGAGTTTTGTAACTTGTAGTATTTGTAATGTATCAATGATCATATCGCATTTTTTTTGGAGTCTCGAACTATGGAGGCCATTTAGAGCCTCATTGTTTATGTATTTTGTTTCGGAATCTCATCTATGATATATGTATTGTGTATTGGACTTGGAGTTCGTGTCATTTTGCTATAAACACCTTTCTTGCATATATATAAGAGAAAACTTTGCATATTTTGTGTGTAATTGTTGGAATTATGGTTTTTAACCTTTCAAATATATTATTTTCATTAAAAATATAAAATTTTATGTATTTTTTAGTAATCATTAAGTTTGAACCGGTCCGGTTCCGGTCCAGACCTCAGCCGGTTCCGAGTCCGGTTCTGATTTTTAAAACATTGATTTTAGTAAGGCTTAGTGTCAAAAATGGAATGTGTAGTATCAATTTTAGTTTAGTTTTATTGGCTTGAATTAGTAGCCATCAAGTGTTCACTTCAGAAACTAAAGTAACATTTTAGGTCAAGGCTGAAAATTAAGATGGAAAATTATGTCTTATGATCACCATTTTCTTGGTTTTCATTGTATGGATTAATGTCTTTATTTAGAGTATAGTGGTCATGCTCTAAAAACAGAAATGGAGACATTAAAAAAACCATGAAAGCAAAAAGTTTAAAAACGAGAAAAAATGACATTTCTTCTCATGAAAATATCCCAAAGCATGTAGAATTTCCTTTATAAACAATTTTAAAGGGTCACTTAAGGTTAGAGAGAGATTGAGTCAACATTGACACCCTCTCTCCCAAAAATGAGCATCGAAGAAGAAATGAAATGCAATGTATTATTTTTCTATTTTGAGGTTTGTTTGTTACTATGGTTTAGACTTTAGAGTGTTACCTTTGCTTTTGAGTAGATAATTCATTAAGACCAATGCACTATATCTATCTCTTTGAATTTTTGTCTAACTGAGACAACTACCATCAGAAGTATCTGGTATTCTGCAGTGTTAGCACTTCAAAATGCACTCTCTAGAATGTGTCCAAGTGTGAGTGAGCATATCTAAGCTATAATGCAGTTTTCATGGTTTCTCTTTTTAGATTATATCGATTGTGTTTTTTGAGTAAAATAGAATCATTAGCAATAGAATTCAATATTTTCCTTGTTTTTAGTGTGAGAAATGCATATATCCTATGTTAGTCTGTGCTTGTTGGATAAGAAACGAAGAATTTCATTTTTTCTAATACTTTTGTATTCCTCAGGATTTGAACTTTTGGCATATTCAACATGTATTTGATGAGATCTTCTCCTCAAATTTATGTGATATTTAATGCTTTGTCGGTTGGGAGAGAATAGTAAATAAGAATCGCATGACTTCGAAAAGATTAAATAGCATAATGTATATAAGTTAAATCGTTTTGTCAAATACAATGATCTTGGAATGATTTCCAATATCACCACTATTTTGGTGTTAATAAGTCTCTATTAATCACCAGGATTTGTGACAAAGATATCTTGGAGGCAACAAAATGTCAGTTCTGAATAAATGGATTATACTTGGGCCACATGTATTTGTTGGCTTAAATTTATTAGATAGTACATAAATAGGAAAAGGTTTTTAATTCTATAAATCACCAGGAGTTGTGACAGAGATATCTTGGAGGGAGAACAATTGTCAATTCTGAATAAATGGATTATACTTGGGCCATATGTATTTGTTGGATTAAATTTATTAGGTAGTACATAAATAGGAAATTCTTATTTAAGTGTTCTGTGTTCTCCCATTTGCCATTGCATTCTTTCTGATCTGTTGGTTATATTTTGAAATGAGCAGGTTGACTATGAAATTAAAGTAGATGGATCAAGGAAACTCATACGTTTACCACAGCTAATGACTGGTGTCGAATTTAGAGACTATAAAACAGTGGTCACCATTTTTTAGTGAAACTGAACTCTTACAGCAGGTTCTGCCTATTGTTCTCTCATGTTTAATGTTGCTAAACCTTTTGATATATGCTTGCTAATATTTTTCTATTGATATATTATTCCTAATTCAGTAGACTTTGGATCTTATTTGTCTCCAAAATGAAACTGTAAAAAATGAGCAAACCTATGTGGATGAAAAGAAAAACGTCCTTATGAAATTTCATAAAAGTTATTGTAAATTTTTACATCCCATTATATGTACCCAAAGATCACATTTACTCTGCAAGCTTCTTTGTTTTCATCACATTTTGATAAAATTCATAATATTTCTTTTTGTCCACACACAGATGCTTAAGATTAAATGAGGTTATTCATGATGCATTTGATTTCATCTAGGAATGAAAAACATAAAGTTAGTGTTATGTTTAAAATTCTGGAGAAATAACTAATCAATTGCAAAAGTAATGTTCATTGACATCAGGAATCATGAGAAATTGTTGTGATTGTGATGTTCTGATTCAATTTAAGATCTTTCTTATAGGGTAGTTAATGAGATACATAAGGATGCCTTGAAAAGGCTGAAATAAAAAAAACTTTGAAATTCTTCTCAAGTTGTATCAAAGTTATATTCAGTGTCCCATAACAAAATTTAAGCAATCTGTGTATACGGAGGAAACAAAATCCAGCATTTATGTCAGATCAGTAAAGGGGACTGAAGGCACTATATTGTTTGATTTCACATCACTATCATGTTTTGGAACTGCAACAGCATCAAATCTAGTATCCTCAGTTAGGATAGCAGCATTAACAGATAGCCATCTACATATTTTGCTAAATTGTCTTTGGATTACAACCTATCATCCATATCTGGAACAAAAAAAAGATATGCTTCTAACCAGTAGCAACAGGAGAATCATCAGGAAAATTATCATGTGGTGAAAATCAATAAAAGGAGTGTTTTCTTTCTAGATTAACATAAAAATCTGCATCCGCACTCACCCACCATGTACAAAAGAAATAACCCTGGTAGTAGATGGGACCAAAAACTATTGTGACCAGGCACAAAAACAGCAGAACCTGTAGGCTGAATGTCAATCCAAATATATTCTTTAAATTCCCAGCCATTGTTACCAGTTACCACATATTATAGGAGGTTTACTGGCTGCATAGTTCTCTAATACCAGAACAATTGTATTAGCAAACCTACCTGGTAATCTTCCTCTAAATTTATGACAAGGCCTTATAACAGAAAATTCATGCCACTGACCAAAGAAATTTAAAGAACTTATTAGATATGTGAATGAGGTGGTGAAAAATAGAAGTTACTACCAACACATGTATAATTTGGCGAATTCAGAACAACTTTATGTACATTTTATAAGAAAACTTGGCGAATAGTTTTTCAAATATCTGCTAATTGGTGAATCTATTTTTTTGGAAAATTGGGTGAAAAATCATAAATTGCGAAAAATAGCCCATAAATTTACAATTACATCACATGTAAAGTTGGCAAGATGCCTTCCTTTTTCCTTAGAGTCACACAATTCACCACAAACTTCTAAATTGTCCTTATTTCTCCTTTTCCACAAATAGTTTGAACCTCAATTGAAAATCTAACACTTACAAATTCGATGGTTGGATCTCCTATCTAGGATGGCAAAGCTAGATTTAGTGTCATTTTTATTATATTAGCCAATTCGAATGTGCAAAATTACATCTGTTAATGATGTCCTCCTGCATCTTACTTGCATTATTTTATTCAATGCATTTGGTATGTTTAAAAATTTGCTTAAGTATTTGATTGGCAAATGTGTAGGGATATTTTCTTTTCAATGTTCGATTTCTGGATGACATTTGTGCGAGTTGTGAACACATTGGAAGGAACGGTCTAAGAAAAATATGTATTTTCTGAAGTATTGGGGAAATTGATCAGTGAAGAAAAGATGAGAACAATGATTATCATCCAAGCTGAGTGTATGCAAAATGACCCAATGGTTGAGTGCTCCCTGTTTCTACAAGAGCATGTATCACTGTAGTATGCCCACTCCCTCGCATTACTGGTTTAGGACTATGGTTCAATCACTTGTGTGTATGTGGACCACCTACCTTAGAATGATCCTTGATAGCATTCCACAAGGAGAAAATGGATTAGTGATGCCATGGATGAAACCAAGGTGACATGACAATGGATTCATTTGGAAATCGCTTGCATGCATTTGATTACTCTTCTCTGGGATTTTAAAAACAGATCCTGGAATGATGGGTTTTCAATTTTAATTTCATCTCGTATTGAAAGCCTGCTGTAATGATTGGACTACATCTCAGTGGACTTTTGTAATAATAAATGTTGGATTTGGATCAGAATGTTCAATGAGATTTGTGTTGAATGCACCCATGTAGTGCGCTGCCAGTAGTTCAGCCAGCTCATCCTACTGTTTGGCGAGGCATATGCCGGTTGAGATGGAGATTGTCTTGTCACTGATAGATATATGTCTGTGTATCCTCACACTCAACCGGCATAAGTCCACCCATGGTGAACCTCTGATCTATGGAGATCCCTCTCATTGAACCAATTCATGTGTCATAATGTAACAGAGAATCTCATGGATGAGATCAATCCTAGACCACTAGACTAAAAAAGATGCCCGAAAATGCCTTTTATATTGCAATTCCAGACTGGATAAATTATCTGTCTGTACTTAAAATCATAATATAATTGATATTGGAAATGTAAATTTATGACTATAATATCTAAGTACAGAAAATGGAATAAAAGCAATGTACAAGAAAGGTGGTCGAAAAAAGGAAGATAGTGTAGTATTTCATTTAGGAGCTGAGCGTTTTGGTTCCTAAGATGTGACATTAAATGGTTTTTAGTTGGTAAGTAGTTGGTACTAAGATATCTTTAAGTAGATATGGGTCCCACCATTTGGGTTTATTGGGATCCTTATTGTGGGTGTAATTGTAATGTCCCCTTTCCTACACCAAAGGCCTAAGGGCCAATTCGAGTCCAAGCCTTGGTCATACCCAAGGGGCTTGGATGCTGGGAGCTATTGGGTATGAATATCTAGTCCATTTTGTTATAATTCTTCATTGACATATGCAAAAGGTGTTTTGGAAGGACTAGATGTTACGTTTTGTCGTTAGGAAGGGGCCACATGGTACTAATGTTCTAATTTTACGTTGGGGGTCACTTTTGGACCATGGTGACTTAAAAAGGGAAAAGTAACTTAAGTTACTTTTATTTTATTGGCCCTTCCAAGGGAAAAATGCGACTAGGGTTTATTGGGGATCTTTTGCCTTGGAGAAGTTATATAAGGAGTTGGGGGAGAAAGGAAAGACATTCTTGCATACCTAATTATCTTCTTTCATGTGCAACTGCTGTTTGCAAATCTATAGCTTGTGGAGTGAAATCCCACAGGAACCCTAGCTTCGGTGGTGAGAAATCCATCCCTAGCTAGTAGGGCATTCTTCGGTAGTGAAAGATCTACCCTAGCTTGTCATTTTGGAGCTGTTTTTAGGGCTGATTTATAGAGATATTTTAAGAGGTTTTAGAGATAGGGTTTTGAGGGTTTTTGAGGTAATTTGTGAAGATAATCGGAGGGGTTTTTAGATCAGACTTATGACAGCAATAAAGAAAGCATTTACATCATTTTTGAGGATTTCAATCAATTTCCAACCATCTACCAAAAAGAGGCGATTTGTTTTGGAGATATTAGCCTTTATTTGGAGGGTTTCATGGCCATTTTCAGATCGAGGGTTGGAATATCATCTTCTATATTTGTAAATGTTATTTCCAAAGTTTCATAGTTTTTGCACTTGTATTCGGGAAGATTTGAATTTTAGAAGTTTTCCAGTTGTTTAGGGCACGCTGTAATTTTCTGGCAGTGTTATATTGTTTGAAAAATTCCAAAACTAGTTTTCTTATGTTCATTATAATATTAGCAAGCTCTCTTTAAAAGTGATTTGAGTGGATATTTTGGGAGTTACTAATTTTCTTAGTTCGCTCCCCTAACTGGTAAAAATCTTCAAAAATCAGTATTTTATTTGGCTGCAAATTTTCAATATTTTGTGTTATTTAAGTGGTATCCCACAAGGGATATTTCAAGTAATCCAATTTGAGAACTAATTCTTTGATATGGAAGTTCGGGGCTGAACATGTTAATTATGTTTTTAGCAATGCGGGCTTTATACTAATGATTGTGTTGGAGTGTCTTAGAGCATTTTTCATGCAACAAATCAAGAGTAAGAAAGCGAGGCTTTGCGGAGCTCCTCATTGAGGATAATCCCATGAAGGGAGATATGAAGATAAGGCAACTCAACTTCTAGTGGTAGAACGGGTTTGGAATTGTAGACTAGAGAGAAAGGAGTTGCTCTAGTGGTTGTTCGAATGTGGGTGCAATACTCCCAAAGTGCAGGTACAACTTAAGGTGCCAATAACTATTTGAGTCCCGAATAGTCTTTAAGGTGTTTATTAAGAATCTTATTGGTAGATATTACTTGTTTGTTACACCAAGGATGGTAAGGTGTTGAGAACTTACTCTTAGTTTTGAATTTGGTACAAAGTTGCTTCATTTATTTGCATTTGAAATTTTCACCCTTGTCGGAAACGATGGTTTGTGGAATACCAAATCGGCAAATGATTTGGTTAAGGATGAATTTTACAGCTGTGGCTCTAGTAACGTTATAGTGCGGGGCATGGCCTTGACCCACTTTGTGAAATATTGTGTAGTAGTAATGATAAAATTCTCCTGTCTTGTGACCAAGGCAACTTGCCGATGCAATCTAATCCCCACATGGTGAAAGGCTGAAGTTTCAAGTGCTTGGACCTCAGCTGGTCGAGAATGAATGAGATCATCATGAAATTGGCAAGGTTTGCATTTCTTGGCAAAAACATATGCATCTTCCTCTAAGGTAGGCTGATAGTAACCCATACACAGTCATTTGTGGGCTGTTGCATGTCCACTACAATGTGTATGTCGGCTAAGAAGGTCTATAGATTATCTTCTCTCTCTTCTCGATAATATAGATTAGGATATAGAGAGGACAATTTTAAGGCCTTCACACAAGACAAGTTGTAACCAAGAGGTGAAAGAGCCATGGATCTAGAAGACAATAATGCACTCAAACAAAATCGTAAGATTCCAAACACTAAGTATAAGGTAGGGGATGGAGTCTTACTAGATTGTATGAAGATCAATAAGATATAATGTGCATATAGAGAGATTTAAACTATGGTTGGAAACAAGGGTTACAAGAGATAGATAAGTTGTAAGGATCTATAGGATTGTAAAGCCCAAAGGGCAGATCTAAGGTCGGGGCCAGGATAAAATAATGGAATAAACAAGGATATGCTACTCTATCCTAGTCTATGTACATGATACATCAATCAGTTGATCAAATTAGAAGTAATAACATAAAGGAAAAGGAAAGTTAGAGATACTTACTTGTGTGAAGACACCATTGGCGCATTAACCCCCAAGGTTAGTAGCACCTTATGAGAGAGTTGATGTGGGGGACCCACGGGATGGATAGGAAGAAGACCTAACCACGGTTGGGAATCCAAAGTCTCAGTGAACCTTGCTGGTGCGACTCCCATTCTTGAGTGTCCTAGACCCAATTATCCAAAGATAGTCCTCCAAGTGTAAGCAAAACTAGCTTCTAAACCTTTTAGACCTTAAGAGCAGTTTTTGTGCAAGCACAAACCGACTAATAGATGATGACGTGATGATGATTAAATGATTTCAAAGGACACCTATAAATATTGGTCATGATTAGTCACTACAGTCTCTTATAGCCGACAACATTGACCATGGTCGATGCAATCGTCCATGAGCAAATACAACTAAATGGTATCGACCATGATTGACGTTATCAACTCTAGATAATGACAAATCATGGGGTCCTAGGAGAAGGGTCAGGAGGTGGAGGAAAGACTTAGGAGCTGATAAAAAGGTGATGTGACGGAGCTATGGAGGTGCTTTATAAGTAGATATGCAAGTGATAGTAAGAGGATAATAAGGTGATGTTGCGGGAGGTCATTAAAGGATGACAAAGATATGCTAAGGATAGGATGTCTAAGGTATCAAGGACTGCGTTTCCGATCATCCTTGCTTCGGTAATGCTTCATAAGACATCACTTAGGGGGTAATGCACCAATGGTGCATGCGAAGAGAAAAGTCAATAAATGCGAAAAGTAAGTGTATAGACAATGACCTCAAGAAATGCCCTCATGTACTTGCTCGAGGAGAGGAGTGACCTTATCCTCTGTCTCCTCTCATCCTCGGTAACATAATGGAGTAGGGTACCTTCAAAGCAATGATAATAGAGAACATCTTTTTTATCACATACTTACGAGTGCTTTCTTGTGGATTTTGGTTTACTTCGATAATTGGTGTCGGGAGGATAAGTTTGAGTTTCAAGGAATTGAATGATATCCATTTACCATGGACTTTGTCTCTTTGTGACCATTGCGATGTGACATATAAGAGGTATATTGAGAAGTTGAGGTCGATGGAGATTTTTGGATTTGAACCATGAATTGGTGATCCAGAAGGGCTTTATTGGGTTGCAAGCGAGATGCTGAGTAGGCTAAGGTGTTGACAATCGTGTTCTTCTCTTGAGGGTTTGCCTTGTTTGTAAAAGATGTGATTTCCTTCGATAGCTTGGTGTTTATCTTGTGATAGGATTTAAGAATGTCACTTCGACATTGGTTCTCACCACTTATTTGTTGATAGACAAGTTGTAAATCACCCAAAGCATGTAGATAGGTGATGTTAGAAGCAATGGTGGCTCGCATACCATGGGTGAGAGCTTCATATTCGGCCATGTTGTTAGTGATGTCGAAGTTAAGGCCAAAAGAGAAACGATCTTCCGTAAGGGTTGGTGAGAACAAATGTTGCCCCCATTCCCTAGAAACACTTGGCTCCTTTTAGATGGAAAGTCCATGTGTCCTCATGCAAGCTGATTGTCATTTATTCTATCTCTTTGATTTTAATTCATTGCTTTTTATGCTTATGTTCAATTTCACCTATTCGAGGGTGTGGTCTTCGAGATCAACAATGAAGCTATGAAAGTAGACTTTAATGTTAAGGGCTTGGTCCTCACTCTCGATTAAGAGCACATCTTCATCGGTGCACGGCGTTTTGGATGTGTCGGTCAATGGGGATTGAAGTAGAGGACAATTGATTGGAATCGCTTGCCCTTTGATTGCTTTTTGTGTGATAATGCATTATTCAAACTCAAAAGGAGCACCATCCATTTTCCAATGCAGTCCATGGGTAGGACAATTATGGAAATTAAGTTGCAAAAAGGATCAATAAGGGTGATAAAATAGGTTGTTTGATATAGCATATAATGTTGAAGCTAAGAAGCGGTAAAACAAAGAGCTAAGAAAGCATGCTCTACATTGGTGTAGTGCATCTCATAATCAAAGAATGCATGGATAATGTAGTAGTTACCATGTTATTTGTCCTTTTCATCCTCTTGTGCCAACATTGCCCCAAATGATACAAGGGTATATGAGGTGTAAAGGATGAGGGGTCGATTAGGAGGAGGTTGTAATGTAGGTATATTAAGTAAGGATTTCTTTATGGAGTCAAATGCTTATTGATAGTCCGTATTCCCATTCTAAGCGGCACGAGGTTGTTAATGGAGTGAGTTTGATAAGCTAGTTCAAGGACAAATTGTCAAATTTCCTCAAGCTTTCCTAAGTGTGGCTATCGAGAGGGAATGTGGGTCGTAACATGTTGATGATTACTTGAATTTTTGCAAGATCCACATCAATTCCTTGTTTGAAGATGCAAAACCTAAGAACGTGCCTCGAGTGACACAAAAGATGCATATTCCAGATTTAAAGCACGCCTTGTATTTCACATTGGGTTCACTAGAATGTATGGTAGCTAAGATGGTCAATAGGATTATCCTCTCTCCTCAATAATATAGAGTAGGATATAAGTAGCAGACCATTTTAGTGCCATATGCTAAGCGGTGTAATAGTCGTTTATCTAGAAGATAGTAATCCACACTTGTATCAAAGGTGTGGGGTTCTAAAGCATGTCTAAGATAGGGGATGGTGTCTTACTAGCATCCTAAGGTTGTTAGAGTAATGATAACAACAAGAGCTAAGATATCTAGGCTAAGGGTTGTAATGCCATTTGATGGTAATAAGCAAGGGCTGTAAGAGATAATGCAATAGACAAAGATATGCTACTCTATCATAGTCTAATACATGATACATCAAACATAATCAATCATACAAACATAAAGGAAAGAAAAGGGTTAGGGATACTTACCTTTGTGAAGACATTGTTTGGTGCATTAGCCTCCCTCCGAGTTAGTAGCACTTGGTGACAGAGAAGTTGTAGGTGGATCACTTTGGCCACTAATAGTCTGACATAAAGGGAAGGAGAAGAGAGAGGATGAAGGCATAACAAATACTTTGAAGATGTATGAAGGTTTTCTAAAGGGGGTCTAAAGGTGTTGTAGGCAGATGTGGAGGTGGTAATACTTGAGGATATCAAGTGGTCATAAAGATATGGTGAGGAGGTACTAAGGAGGCATGCTAGGGAAAGCTAGGGTGATGTTGTGAGCGACTCTCACCGGGTACTGCCAACCAGCCCAACCCCACTTCTTTTGTTGCCCCTTAAGGTACACATTCAAGGAGATTAATGCGCCAATAGCTTGCAAAGAACAATTATTAGTAAGGGTAATAAATAATTTTTATATACCGTGTTTAGGTATTGGCCATTGTGTAAAGGTCTTTAAAAGTTTTTATATGGCACAAATCTTTTATTCATGCCCCCTCAAGTTCTTTGTAAAGTATACATCATTTGTTTGTGTGCGTCAACTTCTAAATTATTGCATCTGATGATTAAAATGATAAAATGAACTATGGAATGAATGTTACTAGCCCCAAAATCTTGTAAGTTTTTCTTCTTGAACCCTTTTGGTGAAGGGGGATAGTAGAGGATTCACCTTTTCAGTTATAGCCTACTCCATATTCCGTTATTTCCTAATGGTCTCTTCCATGATGGCTTGTGTAGTGTCCATAATGTGATTCACGGAAATCATAAGTTGAGATGCAAGTTGAAAGTTTGGTGTCTTGCTATTACCTATAATGGTGTGGGAAGACAGGGAAATAAATTCAATTGATTGTGATACTACCGTTATAGATTGTCCTTTGGTCGAGTGATACCACTGTTATAGATTGTCCTTTGGTTGAATAACCACATACACTGACAAAATACAAAGTAAGCATCAAAGAGTTTAAAATACTTCAAGAAGAAAAGCTAAAGGTATGTATATGATTAGCACCAAACCATTGGTGTGAATGCATCATGTAGTGGGACTACAGCCAACTTGTCTCCGCTGTTTGCCATCTAAAGGTCTAATTCAGTAAACAATGAAATACACAATTTAATGTGGTTGAATATATAGCTTGGATATCCCTCTAGATAGGCACTCAAGAAAACACCTTGGCTCCATGTCAGGACAAGGAAAATCAATACTAGAAGCTTTACTCCTCCGTATAAGGAATCTCAATGCTAGAGCTTGTCCCGTTTTGGGTCAAGGATTCTCAATACTGGGTTGTTCTGCATCTTGGGGCAAGGCAGCTTAATACAGAGCATCCCTAAGGACTCAGTCAATACAGTGCAGCCCAAAGCTTTTCCTCAAACGGCTGATTCGTGGGGCAATTATTTTTGAGGAATATAGCATCTTTAAGCCACAGAAAATAGAGCAGTTGCATATTATTTATGATTGCCAAAGCAGTATTTTGAATAGTCAGTGCTATTTAAAAAAGTCCACTGCTCAAATAACAGTCAAAGATGTGACCTTTGAGCCTAAATTCATAGCTACCACTGTCACACTTCACTTTTCTGAAGTCAACGGTCAAATATGGTCGAAGGACAATCAATGTTGGAAATATATTAGTTAGTACACTACCTTGTGTGACAGTAGGATATTAGTTAGTAGTAACATTATTAATTGGTGCGAGTTTGCTTGTACGCGAGTTATGACGACTTACTAGAATAGGCTGAGAGGTTAAGAAAGAATAGGAGCTAAGTTAGAATGTGACGAGTCTTGATTCCTGTTGTGTAGGGTTAAGCAAATTTGTAAATATCTATCTGTTCCATGAATAAAATGTTAGAAGATGTAAACCGGAACACACATGTTGGAGTTTGTGTCTATCATTTTATTATGCTAGTAGTTATAATATTTTTGAGGAGGTTACAACCTTAGTTAGTAGATAACTAATAGTTCGTTAAGTATTAACTAATATACCTAATATATTTTAATATCTCCCCTTAATGACTAAACCAGAGACAACATGCTTGTTCCAAAATTCTACAAATACATTGAATTCAAGAAGTTTAGTCAGTAAATCTACAGACCGCATCTTAGATATATCACTGAAAGTTGCAGTCCTCTGATGTTTTGCTGCTGTCCAATGTAGGAGCTTCGGTGTAGACAAAGACCAAAAATACAACTGACAGCAAAACAAAGATCTGTTTGTTTAGACATAAGATATAGTAGGTTGTCCACCAAGTGTTCATTGAGTGATTCATTGGACGGTGATGAATCATCATTGGTTAAGAAGTTAACCTGATCTCTAGAGTTTTGAAATCAAAATCTTGGAGATTTTGATTGAATAGAGTGTAGCAGGCTTGTGGAGCTTGTTCGAGTATGTGTAGAGACTCAAGAAATCTACTATCCATATGATCTCTATCATTTACCGAAAAACCTTCAAGAAACACCATATAGGTCTCCTTGTTGAACTCGCTGTTCAGGAAAGCATTGTGAGATAACCTCCAACCAAATCGAGTATTAATGGAGAGAAGCAATTGAGTGACCATCTTCACAAGAGTAAAACCAACATATCAGTAGTTGAAATAACCATCTCTGCACTAGGAGTAAAACCAACTCCTCATCTATTCCCTTCGGTTGCTCATCTGTTCCCTCTTGTTGGGAAAAGGCTTTTGCAACAAGATGAGAAAATTGTCCATGCTCTTCTGACTTCCAAGCCAGTGCCTTTGATTGAGTGATTGTTCTTGTCATCTCACCACGAGTGACTTTTCCTGCCATCTCACCACGCACCACCTGTGCAACATGGATAGGGGAGTCACCCTTCACAATGCTTTAAGTCTCTTTACCAACCATCTCACCTTGCACCTCTTGTGCATCCTGTAATTTGGGCATTTGATCTGCCCGGATGCGAAGTATTTCAACCTCCTGCACATTAGTGGATATCCCTCTACAACTAGTGCATGTAAGTTGTCCAGAGCAGGGTCAATAGGCCTATGAGGAATAGCATCCTCCAACACATCTTGTATGATTGAGCCTTCCTCCATGTTGGCTTTTAAGCTGATTGTATTGGAGTCAACAAGCCTATATTGGCCACCTTGCCCAATGCCTCGGGCAATCACCCGTCTTTGTTTCACATTTGACACAGGACAATTCTCCCTAGAGAAATTTACAACAATATCGGGATTCTCGGTCAACTTATGCAATCTAGAAACACACCCAACATTTCTCGTAAATAGTTTTTGAGCACTATTTAGTACAATATGAATGTCTCTTATCCCTTTTACTGCAAGTGACTCCATATGCCAGTAAAACACAATACAAAATTGCAGTAAATGTTACTCAACAATCCCTTTGAAATGAAAAATGTCGGGATGCATCGGAGTTAATGATCTAGCAATTGGTAGTACTTTTGTTTGAGTATGATGTTGTAAGACCATAAAGAGCATAGTCTTCTTCAGAACTCTGTTCATCTGCAATTACTGCCATAGTTGCCTCATCCCGTGGCGTTTTGTTTTGTTGGGAAAGATCATACTGTTGCTTCTGGCCGTCTTTTTTGAGATGCCCAACCCTATGACAGTAATGGCATTTTGCCTGGTATTTGGAGGATTCACCAGAGTATCATTTCCACTCCCCCTTTGACTTAGCAGGCAATGCACTCTCTAATTGTCCAAAACTGGACTCAATGGCTCATGTCTGCCTGCATTCCTTCTGTAGAAAATAGAAACTCACTTGATCAAATGTCAGCGTCCGACTTTCTACCACTAAATATTAGGCCTCCACAAATGTCTCATAGGAGGGTGGTAAACCATTGAAAACAAGCTCACCTAGGTTGTCATTATCCACTTTTTATTGATGGCATTGAGCTGATCTCAGAGATCATTCATCCGAAGAAGGTGCTCCGATAGGGACCCATCCTTTTGCATCTTTATTAAATTGAAAACAATAAATGTTTCAAGTATAAAGCCTGCTTTTCTCCGAAGTATGATACTTTGTTCTTCATATTGGTCAATAGCTCACTTGTCTCAGTGCTGTACCGGACTTCGAGAATCAAATCATCCGACACAAACAGCTTTAACAATAGCAAGATCTCCTTATGACGCTTGTCATAATCCACAGAATTAGCAACAAGCCTTCCATCATTGCCAAGGATGATTTTATCGCAGTTCTGAAATTCTGGAATGGTCAGAATTTTGTGACTCTAGACATTGTAATTATGACTCGTCAACTTTTGCGCCTGACAGAATGAGGTTTTGAACATTTTTCATAATTCACACACTATTTGATTTTCTAACCTGCAAATTAGTGCTGCAAAAGAAATTACAGTTTATATTCTGATTTTCTGACTTTTGAACCGTAAATCGATGCAAGTGGAAACAAATTACAGCACGAAATTCAAAAAACACTTACATATTTCTGTTTTCTGACTGTTTTGTGTTTGGATTTCATTGTTCGATGTCTTTGAAAATCACAAAAAGAATTAAATACCAGGCAACTCTCGACTGCTGCATCCGAGCCCTCAACTACAGCAATTACATTCCCATCACATTTGCTTGAACAGAAAAACGTGAATTGAATCAGCAAATAATAGGAGGCAACTCGTGACTTCTGCTTGCACCCTTGAATGGAGATGTTAATACCAAAAACTCTGGAAAAGAAACCCTGAAACTCTGTTGCATTTTTCAGACTATGAGTCGTGTTTGTTGACTATTCCATAGCGGGAAGACTGTGCCCTTTGAAGAACCTTAAAAAATCTGCACTGGTAGACGGTGTCCCCTCAAAATACCCTCAAACAGACTTGGAATCATGTGTGTTCTAAGTCTGAGACGTGCCCTCGCGTCTGTAAAAACCGACGGTGAAAAAAGCACTTGTTTTGGTCTGTTTTTCACTCAAAACCACTTTCGTGTTTGTGAAAATCGAGGCTTTTTGTGATCTCATTTTGCCCTTGAAAAAGATAAAAACTTTTGAGATGCCACATAAATCTGTTTTTATTTGGACAGGATTCTACCCTAGCTTTTGCTCTTTAAAACCGTCCCTGTACATTCATAAATGAACTTCAAAATCAGAAAAACCGTCGACTGTAACATGTTTATAACTTTGCGCATCCATGTTCTTCAGTAACTTCATTTTATGATTTCCTCTTCGATCTGCAGGTGTTCATCTCCATGGCTTCCTCGGACTTAGACTTCACCGCTTGTAACCTATGGTTGGGTTTATGCTTGGGTTTACTTGAACTAAGAACTTCCCAAGCACGAATGGTTCTGATATTTTTATTAGAAGATGTAAACAGAGAGAGCGAAGAGAAACCGGAATACACTCATTCGCGTTTGTGTGTCTGTCATTTTATTATGCTAGAAGTAGTTACAATATAGTTGAGGAGGTTACAATCAAACATTAGTTAGTAGATAACTAATAGTTCGTTAAGTATTAACTAATATACCTAATATATTTTAATATAACAAAAACAAGTCTGTGTCTAATCTCTACCAAAAACATTATTTGGTATCAGGGCAGCAGAATCTTGTGAGCTCTAATGTCTTGTGTTAATGTGTAAAGGGGCAGAGCCACTTCTGTTTGCTCCTGTGGATGAGGAACATGGGTTTTGAGAAGAGCTCGTTTTAATAGCAAAGTCTTCAGACTTTTTTAAAGGTTAAGGTATTACTAATTTTCTAGTATTCATTGAAGTTGCAATCCACTTAGGTGCTTGATGTCTCTATCTTTCTTGATGCACCCATGTGAATGCACTGCTCGTGGCAGTATTGCAGGCATCGTAGCATCTTGGCATTGAAGATTTTATCATTTTTATAGAGATCTACATGTGCAACTTTGCCAAACCTCCTAGATGGTATCTCTGTTATGTCTTCTGTCATAACCTGTATATCTATGCATCTTTGACATCGCCCAAGCTGCTGCACAACTGAAATTGTTCAACGCCAGATTTGTTCACTTGCCTGCAAGCGCTTTATTATTTTGTAATAGTCAATGCTCTCATCTATATGGTCAATACCACATATTCTCCAATTATTGAGATTCATGGTCCATCTACCGCGCATGCTGCTTGACTTGTGAGCATCCAGAGTCCCGGACTCCAAATTGACCTTCCCTTTGCCTGTGCCATTGCGGTTCATGGAGATTCGTGAGCCCTGGTACCCATTGTGATGCTTTCAAGGCAATGAATGCATTCTCAACATCATCCATTCGTGCACAATTTGCGGGTTCAAGAAATCTTCAACATATTCCAACATCCATGACTGCCATCTCGTGTAAAGAACCATCTATCATGCCAATGTCAGCAATAAATCAAGATTGATTGACCTAATATCTGCAAGTTATGGGCTCGAAACAGATTTGTGAGCATTATTTTACACACTTTGTGATATTTGTTTAACAAATAGTTTCAGGTGTAATAGTTTTAGATGTTCTATAAGGTTATAATTTCATTTATAGTTTGTGTTGTCTTTATTTATTGAAGTCTATAGAGTATAGCACAAGCTTTTTTTTAATTACTATGTGGAAGTCATTAAATAATTTACTAAGTTACCGAAACGTTTTGGATATGGGAGCGGGAGCGGGGTATCCGATATGCGGAAACGGCAAAATTTTTTTACCCCGGATACGGTGTAGGATACGGCAGTACAAAAACTATATAAAAATTAAAAAATATATAAATTTTAGCCTTCTAAATAGGAATTTAATTATTAACCACATATTATGCATATGAAAGACAAGATAAAAGACAAGTTATAAGCTAAATAAGTGAATAACCCCAACAAACAAGCTAGGATACCGATAAAACTTAGAAACTTAAAAACTTAAAAGTTAAATTAAAATTTAAAATACTTAAATCAAACACAATGTGAATGTCATGAATCTCATGATATATTAAATTCAATCATAGACCAATATTCAAAGCTCAAACTATCTTTCATTGTCAATATTCATCATATTCCTCTTCATCAAGAGGATCAAAACCAACTACATCATCATCATTATGTGGTTCATTAGAACCACATGGGCTCGAACCACTCGCACTAGGGCCACTGCCAGTTGCACCCCCTTGTGCATGTAGGTCTCGTGGTGCCACAGAACTCGTCTCATCATCATATGCTCCATGGTGGGAAATGGAAGCATCCAAGTCAACTATCTCTGGATCAATGTCCCAATGTTTTGTTGACCCTTCCTTGTACTCTGGCTGTTTGTGGGATAAAAGGCGCAAGTTGGAATGTATGTATACCAAATCTTCAGCCCTTTTAGCCCCCAATCTGTTGCGCTTTTGTGAGCGGATGAAATTATACGTACTCCAGTTGTGCTCAGAGGAAGATGAACTTGCAACCTATTAAGGCAACCCAAACTTCAAAGTCAATGCAAAGTTCAACTTCAGATTTAAACACTCAAACCTAAATTTTATAAAACTAAAAGAAAAGAGAATAAAAAAATTAAAAACTTACCTGTGCCAAGACCTTGATTGCAAGAGGTTGCAAGTAAGCCGATGAAGTACCATGGAGGTACCACCACATATGAGCATCCATCTTGTATTTGCTCCGAAGAGCGAGAAGGCTATGACCTGTTTCTGCTATGAAATTGCCAAACTCTACCATAACCTGGTCTTGGGCCTCAGGATCAAGGATGAGCCTAGCTAATGCCGCCATATATCCCTCACTGACTTCGGCATCCCTGTATGGTGCTACCCTCCTCGGCAAGGAAAGGATCTCTGTGCTATAAAATCCTGGAGTCAATCAAAGCCAAGTAGATGTAATGGGGTGGTCATTTTGTTCCACCGCTCAATGAGGATTGACTTCACTTGTTTGAAAAATATTTCCTCGGGATCTTGTTCTTTTGCATTTATGACGGCTTTTATCTTGTCAATCATTGAGTCGATGCTATCATATATCTCTCCTAGACATGGCTGATCCGTGTCAGTAAACCGGATCATGCTCATAATGGGCTCCGTAAAACTCAACAGATAATTCACTCTATCCCAACAAGGGTCCTCTAAGATCAGGGTCTTCACTTTTGAGCCCGTTGAGTGTTTGATTGCCTCCTTATAGACCAAAGATTGGATGTTACCATCCTCATGAGTGCCTCTCGCACCTTCACTAGTCGTCTCAAGACGATTGTGTGTGTGATGCAAACCGAGTCTCAGCAACCTAATAAGAACGAGGAACAAAAATTAAAAATAAAATTTAAATTATAAAATTGAAAGCTAAAAGAATACTAAAAAACTTATATTAAATATTAAATTAAAAAGAAAGAAAGAAATAAAGCTTGTCCTTACCTTCAGTAGCTCCAACTGCGAGAATGATCTAAAAATGCCCTGTGACATGTGGTGGTTGGTGACAAACATTTGGATTTCTTCAGCTTCTGCATACACTTGCTGGATCCACTCTATTTTGTTTGCCATTTTCTTTAGCATTAAATTCAATGAATGCACAACACAAGGTGTCCAAAAAATATGCCCATACCGTGCCTCAACTAGCATCCCCGCAGCTTTGCAATTTTTGGCGTTGTCCGTTATCACTTGGACAACATTTTCAGGCCCCACTGCCTCAATGGACTCAAAGAGAATGTTGGCTATGAATTGGGCATCCTTCACTTGCCCCTCACAATCAACCGCTTTCAAAAACATTGCCCCCTTAGGGCATACTGCAATCACATTGATTAAAGGGCGGTTTCTTGCATCTTTCCATCCATCAGAAACAATGGACACACCTGTTTTGGTCCATGAGTCCCTAATTGGTTGCAAGGAGGTTTCCACATATTTTTTTGTCTATCCAAAAGGGTGGTGTGGATCTTCTCATATCCTGGTGGTTTATACCCTTTTGGTGCCTCATTGATGGCTTTCACCATCTCATGCCAATAAGGTGATCTCACAACATTAAAAGAAAGACCACACACCCTTGCAATGCATTCATCTGCAATCTCCCTGTTCTCATTCTTAAAGGCCTTTTCCAATGGCCCTTTTGTCTTACTTTTCTTTTGTGCAAGGGAAACATCCTCATCGTGGAGATATGAGCCACAAATGGATGTGGCATGGCCACAATTGGGGATCCGCTAGGTGATGGAGCAACTAGAGGCCTTGCTTGAATGAGATGAACCTCCTCTTTTGGTCAATGGATGACCCACTTTCATAGCCGCTTTAGCCTCTGCATCCTCTGCTCTCGATATATGCCAAAACATTTGCTTTTGGCACCCCAAAGATTATTCCTCCCCTACATACTCTTATACCATTACCCGTTATGGCACACAAATGGCTTTTCACCCACTCGTAAGAGCCTTTGAATAGTCCATCACACTCATTGCATTTCCATTCAAAACAACCACCACCCGCAAGTTGTTGAACTATTGTTACGATGCCTCCATAACGGTGAATTTGGGTCAAAGTCTTTGGCCAAAGATTGCCCAGAAGAAGCGAGAACTTGTTGCCATTGTAGAAATACCTACAAGGTTTAAAAACAAATTAAGCAAAGAAAACAATGGCATGCAATTGCATTGTGATTGAGCAATGAAAATTAAAAAATTAAATGGAAAGAGCAAAATAAAAATGAACATAAGCAAAAAAATGTAATGTGTGAAAGATTAAATAATAAAAAAAAAAATACAGAACAAGGCTAGAAATTAAAAAAACTTACCTTCACTTAGTAAACCACAAATCAAATCCTTCACAAATCCTCCTTTGCAGCTTCTTCCCACACTCCTCCAAGCTTAGCAATAGCTCCTCGGACCCTAGACAAGCACAATGCAATTTTGGAGAGCCACTGATGTGAGTTTGTTTGCTTTATGTTTTGTTTGTGTGTTGTTCTTTTGTTTTATTGTTTAGAGGTAGCTTTTAGGTTTTAGATTAGAAGAATTTATAATTTTTTATTGTTGTGTGCCTTTAAAAACATAAAAAAATAAAAATAAAATTAAAAACACGTTTTTTTCTACGCGGGAGCGGCCAGGGAGCGGGCGGGGGGCTGCGGAAACGCCGGGTATGGCGCAGCCATACCCACGAGTTTCCGGCGCGCCGCCCGCTCCTGGCTGCTCCCACAGTGCTCCGCTCCGCCCGCTCCCGCTCCGCTCCCGCTCCCGCGCTCCCGCTCCGCTCCCGCTCCCGGACGCTCCCGCTCCCGCTCGACTGTCTCTGACACGGGCGTTTAGTAACCTAGATAATTTATGAAGCGTCTAAGTCATCAAAGTATTTTTGTTTTGTTATAGAATGTTAATGTCTTTAATGACTGTAGTCTTAGAAACTATAGTCATTTAGATATTCTAAATCAAGGTTTGATGTTATGTGATAGGTTTATAGTTTTGTCAAATTAGGTGCGTCATAAGTCCCATTTCTAAGTTAATAGTGTCAATAGTCTGTTTTTAATAAAACATATGCGTGTCATCATTGTCAACATAAAGAGTTGAATTTTTATTCTTTTAAAAGATGCTATATTAGGCGAACCCGACATCTAACTGGAATGTACGCAATATTGGCGAACTCGATGTCGATAAGGTTAATGCCACATTCTCTCCAATCATTGAGATTCAAGGCCCCTCCATTGGGCACACCTTGCTCGACTTATGAGCATCTAGAGTCCTAGACTCCACGGTGACCTTCCCCTCATTGTGCTATTATGGCTCCGGAGGCTCGTGAGCCATGGTACTCATTGTCATGCTTTCAAGGCCATTTATGTATTCTTAGCGCCTTCCACCCGTGCTGATTTTGTGGGTTAACAAATCTTCAACGTATTCCAACTTCCATGTCTGCCATCTTGTGCAAAGAATCATCTATCTTGCCAACATCAACAATAAATCAAGATTGATTAACCTAATATCTAAATGTTATGGGCTCAACATAGATTTGTGAGCACTTATTTTACGTAGCATGATATTTGTTTAACAATTCGGGTGTAATAGTTTTAGATGTTCTATAAGTTTATAATTTTATTTATTGTTTGTGTTGTCTTTATTTTTGAAGTCTATAGAGTACAACACAAGTTTTTTTGAATTAGGAGGCCTAAGTCATAAGATAATTTACAAAGTGTCTAAGTCATCAAGGTTTTTGTTTTGTTATAGAATGTCAAAGTTTGTAATGACTGTAGTCTTAGAATCTATAGTCATTTAGATGGTCTAAATCTATGTTTGATGTTTTGTACTAGGTTAATAATTTTATCAAATTGGGTGTGTGGCATATGTCCAATTTCTAAGTTAATAGTGTCAATGTTATATTTTTAATAAACCATATGTATGTCGTCATTGTCAAAATAAAGACCCAAATTTTTACTCTATGAAAGAATGCAACATCATGCGAACCCGACATCGAATCTGGAATGGGAGTGTCAGTCTTGTTGGGGGGTATTTGTTCGCAAAACCGAAATGTAATTGAGCTTCAAGATCCATCTTAATGAGTGAGCAACATTTCGTCGGAGGATGGAGGCAATGGAGGAAGGAGGCCATGGGAATCCTGGAATTTGCTGCTAACTCAAAGGCTGCTAATTGTAGTAGTGGCAGAAATGTCTATGCCGAATCGACTAATGTCGAAATCGGTTCCTAGTGGTAGTGGTGATCATCTTGTATTAATGGTCACTCCAAACATGAAGTTCAGTGAGAAGCCCAACTCTTACTGAAAACAAATTGTGGTGTGAATAAGTGTGAATGGGTGTGTCTATTTACGTATATGATTGTAAATCAATATACACATATGATTGTGAAGCAATGGATCCGTAAAGTAGATAGTATGGAAAGGCGATATGTTCCCTGTATTTTAGATAGTTGATCCATGGGAGGTTGATATATTCCCTCTTCATCCTTGGATGGTGAAAGGTCGATGTGTTCCCTGTCCATCAACATCTGTGGTTGATGAAAGGTCGGTTTGTTTCTTGACAATCCAAATGTCTGTGTAGCATCACATGTTCCAAGTCATGCATATTGTTTTGTTTCACTATGTCCGTACTAAGGGGGGAATGTTGGAAATACATCGTTATTACGTCACATGATGTGATAGCAGGATAGTAATATTATTAATTGGTGCGAGTTTGCTTGTACGTGAGTTATAACAACTCACTAGAATAGGTTGAGAGGTTGAGAAAGAATAGGAGGGCAGTTAGAATGTGATTAGTCTTGACTCCTAAAGTGCAGGGTCAAGCAAATCTATAAATATCTCTCCGTTCAATGAATAAAACAATCAAGTAGTCTGTGTCTAATCTCCACCAAAAACATCAGTCAACAGATTTTACTTTACCTTTCTGACATTACTCATGTGTTTGCTAATGCCACCACACCAATCCCAAGGCATATCCTCTACACCATAAATCTTCTTTGAAGGTAGGAAAATGATGATGTTTTATGAGAAAGGTAAGAATAAGGACATGTAATTTTGTTCAGAGTTTTCTTTCATTTGTTATTGCAATTTCTCACAGGTTGGCCCAGTCGTTATAATTTTCAATTTTGTTTAGAAAAGTATGCTTTTCTTGATGTTTGAGCCTAAACAGTTATGATGTTATGTTTAATCAATATGCGGTTGTTAATGGTGTCATAAATAATCAAGATAATGTCACAGTGTTGCCATCATAGTTTGACCGAGGGTTTACCATCTATATCTTCTAAAAATTTCCTTATATTAATTTGGAATACAGTGTATGAGGTGTAGGCTATGCATATTATATTTTGTTTGTGAATATTATTATTCAATCTTCAAGACGTGTTTTGTAATGCAAACAAAGTATTCAGTAGTGACTGGGAGACATCAGTATAGAAATTATGACTCCATCCCCATACCAAAATCTTCCGGTTACTATATATATATATATAGTACAGCTGTGTGTGTGTGTGTATATATACACACACACACACACACATTCGTACCCAAGTTATTCATTTCATCTCTTATCCTCATTCCAAATGGCATCCCTTTCCCCTTACCTTTGCATCTCATGGTGATTAGGCTATTCAGAATTGTTTGAGAAATGTAATATTTTATTCTTTTTCTGATCATGATTGATTGTAAATAAAGGATAAAAATGAGATGGTTGATTTACCATGTAGACGATGTGCAATGCTACATAATTTTTGATACCAATTTCTGAAGCACAGTTTTACTTTTTACTTGGAGCAATTATGTTCAGAATACTTTTTCAGTGTTTTTAATTAGATTTTCGGCTACGTTATTTTTTCAGTTTAATGGAATGCAAGACCAAGGGACACGAATCATTCTCTACAATCTTTGGGAGAATGATCAGGGTGAACTTGAACTGGATTTTGAAACAGATATACATGTAAGTATATTGTTAGTTGCAGGTATGGACTGACTTCTTCAGAAACTGTCTATAGGCATGCTAAATTCTCAGACTATTTTTCTCTTGCTGTAACGTGCAGAAAAATCATATAAATTTACATTTACAATTATAAAAAATGGATTCCAAATTTCTATCTGCTTGAAACCCACTTAATTTACCAAGCTTCTTGTTTCCTTTCCTTTCCTTTTGTAGTATGATGACTGACCTGTTGATTAGGATTTCGTGTTGTGCCAAAGATCTTATGGTTTAATTTCTATTGTGATCCTATAAAATAACAAAAATGGCTGTATTTTAGTTCTTTATCTGCTTTTTTCCTCTGTAGTTTGGCTTACCAATACTGGTATAGGCTCGGGGCTCATGTTAGCATGTGAAATATTCTGACAAATTATACTCCATTCTCAATGGCTTAATTCCTTTATTTTGTGTCTGCCGTAGTTTGGAATATTCTATTAAATTAATCTGTGCGCTATATATCTCCTATATTCGGGGCTCATTGCACTGACCATATTGTATCCACTATCCACAACCTGACCTTGGTCCTTATCTGGTTGGTAGCTCTATAGGCCTTCGGAAGGTAACTGCTTTTACGCTTTTAAAATGCTAAAGTTTATTTTGGTATATAAAGCAATGTTCACTTCAATAATGACTATTTCCAGAGATAAATATAGAAATACTTCTTTTGTCTATAAAGCCTTCCTAAATAAAAGGAGACAAAACTTATTTTGCAAAAACAGAACTGTAATTGCAAAATTTCTATTGTAAACTACATGTGTTAAATTTAGATTGTAAGATATCAATAGAGTGCCTTTATATGTTTTTAATATTCTCCAGGCACTCTTGTTTCTGTAAGGAGAGTTATTAGAATAGATTTTTGGTTCTCTCACAATGTGTATTCTCTGAATTTGATAGTAGTTACCGTGAATGTCTTATGCCGTGCTGTATTTGCAGGACATTCAAGTCAGAGGTGCAAACCGGGAGGAGAGGATAATAGAAATGGCTCAATCCTTCCCTAATTCCAGACATTATCTCACCTACAGGCACTCCCTACGGGTATCCGTTCTTTCCATATCAGCTTCATCGTTTTACTGCTAGCTTCAGGCCATGGGAACTTAAATGTTAAATGTGATGAATGCATCAAATAATTTACTTTGTTAGAATATAAAAGCATATTATCATAAGACTAGACAACTATGTGATTGAGATTGCTTGTTACTGAAATGGTTCACGACTAACCAATTTCATCACTCCTATTTGTTCTTTCTATTAATATCTGTGGTCTGTTAGTGGTTTATTCAATATTTCATTCTAAGTATACTTTTAGTTTTTTGGATAAACACATACAGATCACATTCTATTGAGAAAGAAAAAAACCAGAATTCATTTAATCAACGACAGTTCAATGTTATATCATTCAAGCCTGATCTTAGCCAAGACAGGAAAGCATAACTATTAATTCAATATAATCTAGTACCACTAAAATGCCACACCATAACAGAGAGAACCAAATTTCTGGCAGCTAATCATAGGGAAGGCAAATGACACTTGTGGAGTTCTTGTTCTCGTAATCCCTATATCCGATTGAGTTACCCTCGATGGAAGATAACTATCCTCAAATGAGTTATACACTGTATATTGCTTGATATCCAAATCTATGTTAGCTAGAAAATATACAGCTTGATTTGTCAATCTCAGGATGTAACTGAAACCAAGAAATTATACTAAGTGTTATCTAATGCCTTTGTTTCCCACTTCTAGATTCTAGTGACAAAATGTGTTTTCACAATTTTATTCAGCAAGAAACAATGCTGCAAGTGACTAAAAAATTCAAATAAAAAATGTTGAATCTCTAGATTAGTCAATGATAATTGCATGGAATACTTTTGCATTGTACTGTAGTTGTGGATTATTTGATCTTCGGGATCACTGCTTGAAACACCTTATTATAGCCTTGTTCTAGGATTATAATCGTTTATATTTATTGAAGAGTTTGCTTGCAATCTGTTTTTCTATGTTGTGTGCAACTCTTGGATTTGCTATTTTAGCATGCTTCTATTATACCTTATATATTTTTCACTCCTAAAATTCATTGTAATTCCCTTGTGAATGACAAGAAGGCTTTAATGAAGATATCAGACTGTAATTCCATAATGTTTTATGAGTCATCTTATCTGTGCACATGGAAAACATATATACAGGTTTTTAATCAAGAAAAGATATTATACGTACTTATACCATTCTATGTTTGGTATGCAAATATTTATATGAAAGCGTAAGATATGTTGGTTATCTAATATGTTATGATGCACTTTTTGGCAGAGCTATACTTCCATCCTATATTTGCGACTCCCTGCTGGATTCCAAATTATTTTACGTGGGAAAGTTGTAGAGCATCATAGTTTGGTGAATGATTTAATGAATACTCAAGAAGTCACATACAAGCCTCAAGGAGCATCTGACAGTAATCATAAGGAAAACAATGTAATGCCCTAGTCTTTAGACCTATTTATTTAAAAAAAAATTATGCACTTTTCTTCACTGTATATCGCTTGCTTGCCAATAGACAATAATGGCAAATTCGAAAGTAAATTTTCTCAAAGGAGCAATGAAAATCAATGCAATGTACCTTATTTCTTTGTCACAAGGCTGTTGTGTTTGAAATATGAAATAAAGCCACCTAGACGGTCTCAAGTCTCAAAATAGATCTAGTATTGTCTTTATCATTGTGATGCCATTGAAATGCTTTATTGGGAAGACATGTTTTGATTTTTGGTGGTTGCTTTGTTCTTTGTCTATTTAAAGTTTCTAGGTATTCCAAATCGCTCTTGAAGGTGGTTTCTTTTCTATATGTTGGAGCCAAAATTTCCTGTCAAAGCAAAGTAATTGACCACAAAACAAGATAGTAAATCTATGCATTTTAATATGGCCTTTAAGTTCAGTTAATTGAATGGATCTCAAAGAAAAAGGTACCGCATTTCTAATTTGCTAACTGTTGAGGAAACTCAGCTTTCCAGCCAATTTTGCCTCATTCTATCTTTTCCACAGAACAGTGTTCTGTAAGGCTCTGCTTTGTGTTCCTCAACTCTTGCGACCTTTCCCAAAGTTGTAGGATTCAATGGCAGTTCACTTGTTTTCACAGATCATGGAAGCACCAAATCAATTACCTTTGGCCCCAAGCAAGTTCACAAACCCATGGGATGGCTCAACACAGTCAAAGATACAAGTTTTGAGCTCTAACAAGTTTGGGAACAGTCTTAAATTGCAGCTTCGCAGTGTCTGTGATCTCTGTGAAAGCGGCTAAGTGTTTTTGAACGTGGATGCGGTGGGAAACAAAGCCAAACAAATAGCTTAGCACAACCACGGGGTTCACAAGTTGCTGCAGCAACAAAAGTATGTTAAGGAGCTGTGTTGAGGAGAAACACATGGTGCTAACTCGTGAAACATCACAGAGCAAAGTAGCCCACAATTTACACTGCTCTAGTGACAGTACCTGAAAAGGAGTGAGGTGACATCATTTGGGATCATCTCGCAGACCCCAAGATCACAAACTATATTGAATGACCCAAAGTGTTTGTGCAGCTCACAAAGGCACACAACGATATGCTGCCTTGTGGCATGTTCAGAAATCCACTGCATTAAGGCAATCCACAAACACTCTTTCAGCGATATCTTTCGCCTCCTTTCTCCATTTGTGTGATATTGAATTCATTGGAAAGCTCTGGAAGACAGCTTTCAATTGGTTTAGGATTCAGAGCGACTGGCTGTTTTTTTCTGTTGGAGTGTTTTTTCACCCACCTTGAGCGGATCACATTCAATCTTTTGACTTTTGAGTGTCTCAAGAGTCCACTGTGCCTCTGGATGCGTGGGGAGTGTTTTGAGATCTTAGTGGGTGGCATAATCAAATCTCAGATTTAGTCTATTCTCCTAAATGGTGTGGAGAAGCAATGGGGGACCTCCTTGATCTGCAGTTGCTTTAAATTCAAGGAAATCATTCTTGAGATGCTACAACACAAAGGATTGATTGTTCTTCAAGGAGATCTCTGACCTGATTCTGTGCAGAAGAGTGTGGGCTGTGGCTTGCAAAAATGACCTGTGTTAGACTCCTTATCTTCCTCTTCTCTTCTTTTGTATAAATGGAGAGGTTTTCTTTATGTTCAGGTTTGATTCCTCCCTTAAACTCACTGGGATTTCCCTTTTGTTTCAGTGGAGTTTTTGACTCTGTTTCATATATATGCAAACGCAAAGTGCCTCACCCAATATTGTAAGCAGTTGTTTATGTTTCTAAGCAATTCCTAAAAGTAGTTGTAGCTGTTATCTGCTCTCGGATTTCTTCTTGTTTCCTCTGATCTTATTCGCACTTTCAGATCAGTTCTTACCTACTGCTGCTATGTTGTTGTGCTTTGGAGCTTGATTTGCATGTTTCAACCACATAGTGTCATCCTCAGACAAAGATCACAACTATCTTGGTCTATCGCATCTTTTCGCTTTTTTCTTCCCCTTTTCATTTCAATAGAGATAGATTTTAGGATAGATTAGCTGAGTATTAGGATAGGTTAGAAACAGAGTCAACTGTGTCTGGAGGTTGTTCTAATTTCATGTCCCACACCTTATAAGATTCTATTGTTGTGCTGAAATGGAGGCAGCTCCAAATCAGACATAATCACATATCAGCAATTTTTGGCACGCCTGGTGGGACAAAGGATTCAATTGACTTCCACGCAAATCTTCTATTTTTCACTCATGCAGCTAAGGTTTTGGTGAGAATCTTAGTCTTGTTTCTTGAAGCAGTTCTATTACCTGGTGACTCCACTCAAAAGGATTCAATGGCCGACATCCTATGAGAATGATGCAAACAAGAGGAACAACTAGGAGTCAAAATTGGCTGAGCTCGCACACTTGTCTCCACTCTGAGCATCGAATCCACTCCCCCAATTCAAAGAAGTCACCCTAGAGATCCTATGGATCAGCAAAGAAATCAATCTTTTGTGCTTCTCAATGATGGAAGCCCACCTGTTCTTTTAGTTTAGAATGATATTGAAGTGACAGCTCTTAGGCCATTCTCTTATTTCACTGCCGAGAACTCTGTCATTCCCATTGATCACATTCTCAGTCCACCACATTGTGAATGATGCTGTTGTCAGAATTTGGCTACCTCATTCAAAAGAAAAACCTTATATTGCTATAGAAGTTTACCTGCCAACTCTGTACATACTTGGGATGAGTTGGGAATTTCGTTACATAGTTCAGAGAAAAGAGTGATAGCTTGTCTCTTGTGGAGCAACTAACAACCATCAAAAGCCCCCTACTGAAACTCTCAGATTTTGACTTAAAATTTAAAAAAACTTGGGATGGTATACAAGCTGAATCTGTCCATTTCGTATGGCTTTCTTATATTATCTCAAAGCCCTCATTTCCAACATCTCCATGACAATTTAGTCTATGGGAGGAAGGTCACTTGCTGATACTTATGATACTGCTGTTTTAGTAGAAAATGGTTTGACTAAAGCTGGGAAACTATCCCCAAGACCCCAGAAACTACCCCAAGACCTCACATGCCTTTATTTCCAGAATTCCTCATGCAACCCAAAGCCCAATACAAGAGCCTGCTGCTTTACAAAATCGCAGCAAGTTCTATTTCTGCAAATACTCAACTGACCCCAGCACTTCCTCCAATGAACTAGATGAGTTGAAGGCAATGCTTGAGAAGTGTCTCTAATAAACTAATCATCATCAAGAGACAACAAGCTCAAAGTGATCCAAAACCACAGCATCCATATATTTGGCTTTTCAGCAGACTAGACCCCAAAATCATGGTCAAATTACCCGTCAGACCCTTGGAATATCCCATTGTGTCTGACCTAATTAGAGCTATTTTTGCAGTTCAAAACAACATGGTCAATTTTGATTTTGAGCTGGTGACTCTTGGGGACAACGATTGCACAGACTTATTCATCCTCCGAATTCGAGCCTTGACTGTTCAGGAGTTACCCTCAAACATGCACTCCTGCTGCGGTTGCATCCGTCCTTCCCGAGATTCCACTGTCCATGGATTGCAGTAATACATGAACAAACTCAG
Organism: Taxus wallichiana var. yunnanensis; assembly: GCA_018340775.1. Lineage (NCBI taxonomy): Eukaryota > Viridiplantae > Streptophyta > Pinopsida > Cupressales > Taxaceae > Taxus > Taxus wallichiana. The sequence goes on from CM031239.1 coordinate 344,489,319, forward strand.
GGGGCATCCGCCCCTACATCTGAACGATGTGAGTGGTTGAGGGACCAATTTTATGGTGTTTCCTGTTTAATTTACCACACGATTCTAATAGTTGTGTCTATGGGAACACAAGACAAGCCTTAATGGTACAACGTGCCACAGCATACGAAGCTCAAGGAGTGCAAACTCGAGCTAGCTCAAGTGCCGACAGTCCCCGGAGGAAACCTGGTCTATTGGGCTGAAAGTTACTTCTGCACTATAAATACCAATGGAGGAAGGTCTGCAGATCTTCAAGTGCAGCCAGACTGCAACACAAGGACGAAGAATTTTTTTGGAGAGTTGACCAAAAAGATTTCAGCTGAGGCATAGAAAATTAAAGTTTCAGCAAGTTCAGAAATTCCAAAAGAAATGGTAAAGGCCACTGTTGCAGAAGACAGTAAAAAAGGAACCTATGGCGCAATAGAGTAAGCCTCTCCAAGGTCTTGGCATCCAAGAACTTCTTACCCCATGGTGAAGAAGCCAAGGAAAGAATGGAACCCTTATCAGAAAATGCAGCCAACACCACAGAATGTAGTGGAGCAAATGAAGCAAACTAGTACCAAAATGACAATGTGGGAGGCTCTAGTAATACCCGGTCAAATGGATTTTAGTGTAACAGACTCAAACAATACAGTGACATTTCTAAATAAAAGAGAAAGGCAGGTCCTGATTACACAAGTTTCTGCCAATCAACTACTCAAGATGTAATAACCGAAACAATCCGCCTCCCTTCAATAAGTCTCTGATAATTATAGAGCATTTGGTCCACAAGTGCATGATAAATTCAGGTGCTAGTTGCTCAGTCATGTCCCAACAAATAGCTGACTCTCTAGGAATCAGTTGCACTCCAATCAGCAAGGGAATTGTCCAATTGGATGGTACTGTTGTCAAATAAGTTGGGATAATCAAAGATTTGAGCTTGACCCTAAATGCTTGTCCTAGTATTTGGGTTCCCCAAGAGACCTCACTCATAGACCTTCCCCCCATGTTTGCCATATGTTTATGTAGAGATTCACAGCCAGAGTGGGAGGCTATTTGTCCCTAGATTGGTCCCATATGATTTTTGAGATATGGCGCTAAAGTTACCATAAGAGCTGAACCCATAGCCCAATTTGATGTTGAAGAGTTTGATACTAAGCCTTTGGAAACTCATTGCAGTGTCAAGGATGAGGAAATAGAAGAGGATAATGCTGATGTGGATGAATCTCAGAGGAGCATTCCTGACGAACAATTAGATCAATGTGCTTAAGATAGATGGGGAATTCAATCCATTTGAGAAATTTGAAGAAACCAGGATGGGTTCCTACTGCAATCAGAAAGAAAGTCTGCAAACACCTCATGTTTTAAAAGATCCAAAAGATGTGTGGAAAATGTATTTTGATGGTGCAAAATGCAGGACAGGTGCAGGGGCAGGAGTAATCTTTCTTCCCCCAAAGGAAGAAAAAACCTTCCAATCTCACAGGTTGCAGTTTATCTGTACAAACAATGTTGCTGAGTATGAGGCCCTGGTTCTTGGACTGCAAATGGCTGAGAGAAAAGAAATCATTAAATCAAGCTGCTCCAACTCTTGGGAGATGCACAACTGGTGATCAAACAAGTGAGAGTTTTGTGAGTGACGAAGAATTTGTTTTTGAGATCATATAAACACAAAGTTTGGGATCTGATTGAGTCCTTTGATACAATCAACCTGTAATCAATCCCACTGAAACAAAATGAAGAGGCAGATAGAATGGCGGTAATAAGATCTCAGTTTGATCCACCTAGAGACTTATTGAAGAATGGTACCAAGTGAAGATTGTGGCCAGACTTTCTGTACGTGATAATGATTGTCATTGGAAAGTGTTTGAAAGTGACAATCAGATTGCATGCTTCCTTCAGCATGAAGCTGATTTCTTTGAAAACTTCCAGCCCAAGCTTGAAAGTGCCTATAAGGATCAAATCATTTAGTTAAAGAGAAATAAGCTGCCCAAAGGATTAGTTACCCTTGAAAGGATGTTTAATTCTGATGATTAGATTAGAGAAGGCAAGATAAGCATGACGGTTAAGGCAGAAGATTACAAAGAGGTCATGATATTTCCCAACAGGCTTATGAAGCTGGGGAAGGTATTTGTATCAGACCAAGAAAAGGCTTTCACTATATGTGTCTTGAATATGATGATATCATAGCATGGATTTATGAAGATCTGAAAGACTACGATTAAAATATTATACAACTTACCATTGAACTCTTGCCCAAAGCTAAATCCCTCAGGCAAAAGCAAAGCCCGGTCAACCCCATGAGAAAAGAGCTAACAAAATTGGTTGAGGCTCGTATCATCTATTCCATCAAACTCCCACCTTGGGTGACTAACTTGGTCCCTGTTACAAAGAAAAATGGGGAAATCTGCTTTTATGTGGACTTTGGGACCTTAATAAAGCTTCAGCAAGAGACCACTACCCACAGTCTTCCATGGATCAAATTCTGCAGGCATTTGCTGGTTGGTTTAGAGAGATTTTCTTTGTTAGATGGTTTCTCGGGTTATAACCAAGTGTGGGTGTAGCTTCAAGATCAGCAGAAGACAACCCTCACAACCAAGTGGGAGACATATGCATATAAGTAAAGGCCATTTGGATTATCAAATGCTGGTGCAAATTTTCAAAGAGCAATTTATATCGCTTTCAAAGGCTGTTCAACAACACAATATTGGTGTATCCAAACGATATAACCGTGTCTTCAAAAATGGAAGAAGACCGTCCAATGCAAGCTGGAATGGATATTTGGAAGATGTAAGGACTTTGGTATTTCTTTAAATCCTAAGTTGCTGAAACGTTTTGGATACGGGAGTGGGAGCGGGGTATCCGATATGCGGAAACGGCAATTTTTTTTTGACCCCGGATACGGCAGTACAAAAACTATATAAAAATTAAAAAATATATAAATTTCAGCCTTTTGAATAGGAATTTAATTATTAACAACATATTATGCATATGAAAGACAATATAAAAGACAAGTTATAAGCTAAATAAGTGAATAACCACAACAAACAAGCTAGGATACCGATAAAACTTAGAAACTTAAAAGCTTAAAAGTTAAATTAAAATTTAAAATACTTAAATCGAACACAATGTGAATGTCATGAATCTCATGATATATTAAATTCAATCATAGATCAATATTCAAAGTTCAAACTATCTTTCATTGTCAATATTCATCATATTCCTCTTCATCAAGAGGATCAAAACCAACTACATCATCATCATTATGTGGTTCATTAGAACCACATGGGCTTGAACCACTCGCACTAGGGCCACTGCCAGTTGCACCCCCTTGTGCATGTAGGTCTCGTGGTGCCAGTGCCACAAAACTCCCCTCATCATCATATGCTCCATGGTGGGAAATGGAAGCATCCAAGTCAACTATCTCTGGATCAATGTCCCAATGTCTTGTTGACCCTTCCTTGTACTCCGGTTTCTTGTGGGATAAAAGGCGCAAGTTGGAATGTATGTATACCAAATCTTCACCCTTTTAGCCCCCTCAACTTTGCGCTTTTGTGAGTGGATGAAATTATATGTACTCGGTTGTGCTCAGAGGAAGATGAACTTGCAACCTATTAAGGCAACCCAAACTTCAAAGTCAATGCAAAGTTCAACTTCAAGATTTAAACACTCAAACTTAAATTTTAAAAAACTAAAAGAAAAGAGAATAAAAAAATTAAAAACTTACTTGTGCCAAGACCTTGATTGCAAGAGGTTGCAAGTAAGCCGATGAAGTACCATGGAGGTACCACCACATATGAGCATCCATCTTGTATTTGCTCCGAAGAGCGAGAAGGCTATGACCCGTTTTGCTATGAAATTGCCAAACTCTACCATAACTGGTCTTGGGCCTCAGGATCAGGGAAGAGCCTAGCTAATGCCGCCATATATCCCTCACTGACTTCCGCATCCCTGTATGGTGCTACCCTCCCTGGCAAGGAAAGGATCTCTGTCTTTATAAAATCTGGAGTCAATCAAAAGCTTGATAGATGTAATGGGGTGGTCATTTTGTTCCACCGCTCAATGAGGATTGACTTCACTTGTTTGAAAAATATTTCCTCGGGATCTTGTTCTTTTGCATTTATGACGGCTTTTATCTTCTCAATCATTGAGTCGATGCTGTCATATATCTCTCCTAGACATGGCTGATCCGTGTCAGTAAACCGGATCATGCTCATAATGGGCTCCGTAAAACTCAACAGATAATTCACTCTATCCCACCAAGGGTCCTCTAAGATCAGGGTCTTCACTTTTTGAGCCCGTTGAGTGTTTGATTGCCTCCATATAGACCAAAGATTGGATGTTACCATCCTCATGAGTGCCTCTCGCACCTTCACTAGTCGTCTCAAGACGATTGTGTGTGATGCAAACCGAGTCTCAACAACCTAATAAGAATGAGGAACAAAAATTAAAAATAAAATTGAAAGCTAAAAGAATACTAAAAAACTTATATTTAAATTTTAAATTAAAAAGAAAGAAAGAAAGCTTTTCCTTACCTTCAGTAGCTCCAACTGCGAGAATGATCTAAAAATGCCCTGTGACATGTGGTGGTTGGTGACAAACATTTGGATCTCTTCAGCTTCTGCATACACTTGTTGGATCCACTCTATTTTGTTTGCCATTTTCTTTAGCATTAAATTCAATGAATGCACGACACATGGTGTCCAAAAAATATGCCCATACTGTGCCTCAATTAGCATCCCGCAACTTTGCAATTTTTGGCGTTGTCCGTTATGACTTGGACAACATTTTCAGGCCCCACTGCCTCAATGGACTCAAAGAGAATGTTGGCTATAAATTGGGCATCCTTCACTTGCCCCTCACAATCAACCGCTTTCAAAAACATTGCCCCCTTAGGGCATACTGCAATCACATTGATTAAAGGGCGGTTTCTTGCATCTTTCCATCCATCAGAAACAATGGACACACTTGTTTTGGTCCATGAGTCCCTAATTGGTTGCAAGGAGGTTTCCACATATTTTTTTTGTTTATCTAAAAGGGTGGTGCGAATCTTCTCATATCCTGGTGATTTATACCCTTTTGGTGCCTTATTGATGGCTTTCACCATCTCATGCCAATAAGGTGATCTTACAACATTAAAAGAAACCCATTAGCATATACACACCTTGATGTGTTCATCTGCAATTGCCTGGTCTCATTTGAAAGACCTTTTCCAATGGCCCTTTTGTCTTGCTTTTTTTCGTGCGAGGGAAACATCCTCATCCGTGGAGATAGGAGCCACAAATGGATGTGGCATGGCCACAATTGGGGATCCACTAGGTGATGGAGCAACTAGAGGCCTCGTTGAATGAGATGAACCTCCTCTTTTAGCCAATGGATGACCCGCTCTCATAGCCACATTTGCCTCTGCATCTTCCTGCTCTTTGATATATGCCAAAATTTTTGCTTTTGGCACCCCAACATTATTCTTCCCCTTGCATACTCTTATGCCATTACCCGTTATGGCACACAAGTGGCTTTTCACCCTACTGTAAGAGCCTTTGAATAGTCCATCACAATCATTGCATTTCCATTCAAAACAACCACCACCTGCAAGTTGTTGAACTATTGTTACGTGCCTCCATAACGGTGAATTTGGGTCAAAGTCCTTGGCCAAAGATTGCCCAGAAGAAGCAGAACTTGTTGCCATTGTAGAAATACCTACAAGGTTCCAAAAAAAAAAAAAGCAAAGAAAACAATGGCATGCAATTGCATTGTGATTGAACAATGAAAATTAAAAAAGTTAAATAGAAAGAGCAAAAAAAAGATGAACATAAGCAAAAAAATCAAAATGTAATGTGTGCAAGATTAAATAACAAAAAAAAAAAAAAAAAACAAGGTTAGAAATTAAAAAAAAAACTTACCTTCACTTTGTAAACCACAAATCCTTCACAAATCTTCCTCCTTTACAGCTCCTCACACTCCTACAAGCTTAGCAATAGCTCCTCAAACCCTAGACAAGCACAATGCAATTTTGGAGAGCCAAAGGTAAGTTTCTTTGCTTTATGTTTTGTTTTTGTGTTGTTCTTTTGTTTTATTGTTTAGAGTTAGCTTTTAGGGTTTAGATTAGAAAAATATTTTATTTTTTAAAGGAGTGGTGCTTTTAAAACATGGAAATCATTAAAAAAAAGAAGAAAAAATACATTTTTTAAAGTGGGAGCGGGCAGGGAGCGTTGGCAGGGCTGCGGAACGGCCTGGGTATGGCACAGTGCTTACCCAACCGCTGCAGCCTCGCGCCGCTCCCTTCCCCATGCCGGCTCCCGCTCCCAGCCGCTCCGCTCCCGCTCCCGCAGCCTTTCCTAGCCGTATCGGCTACTAGAGCGAACCATTGCCTTTATGAGCTAACCTCAAGGACTATGAAGTCAAATACAACTTCATTGAGAAGCAAACCTATGCACACCGATAGCTCTCAAAAATTCAGACACCTCTCAAACAACATGATCATAGCTTTTGTCATTCACCTTAGTGTGAAGGATTATATCTCGATGAGAAATTAGTTAAAATAGAGTGGGTGGATCATTAGCATCATGGAGTTCTACATTGAGATCAAGTCCACAAAGCTGGTCAAAGGGAGAGGCATGTGCCAATATTTGATAGAAGATTTGGGTATTCCCAAGAAGTGATTTGCGTTTAGGAAAACCGGTTTGTAGCAAGGCACAAAGAAGAGGAAGAATATTGGGTCAAGAGAATGGTGAAGTACACGAAACAAGAGAGTATCCCACATGCCTAGATAGGCATGGAGGAGACATTTCGGACTCCAAGCTATACCTTATGAATTGATAAATAGTCTGCTTTTCAAGAAAAATTAAATGGAGTCTAACCGAGATGCAGTGAGCCCGAGAAGGTTGAGGGATTCTTACAAGAGTTTCACCAAGGATTTTCAAGAGGCCACTTTTCATTCCGAATCACTCCCACTAAGATCATGAGGGTAGGCTACTCGACCAACAATGTCTGCTAATGCATTCAAGTGGGTAAGAAAGTGTAAGGAATGCTTGTTTTTCATGGGAAGAAAGAAGGCACCCCTTCCGGTGCGGACCCAATAACAACAAACCGGCCTTTCTCTAAGTGTGGTTTAGACTTCATTGGAATGATAAATCCCCCATCAAGCAGCCGACTGTAAGTGGATTCTCACTTCCACAGACTACTTCATGAAGTGGACAAAGTCGGTTGCCTTGAATAAATCCACAACATGAGTCATTATTGAGTACATAGAGACCATTGTTATCGGGTTGGTGTCCCAAACATAGTGATAACCGATAATGCTAAAGCGTTCATGGGTTCCAAAATGACCGAGTTTTCCTTCATGTATGATGTTTACTTGACTACCTCTTCAAACAAGTATTCTTGTTGAAATGGGCTTGATTAGTCAAGATAATGAAGAGGACAATTGAGCACAACTAGAGGCAATGGCACACCAAATCGAAGGGAATCCTATGGGCTAACGGAATCACTCCACTATAGGCCCTTGGTAATTCTTCATTTATGCTTGTGTATGGAAGAGAAGGCGGGTGATCCAAAAATGGATCAGGAATAGCCCAATTCTATGTAATCTTCATATATTATACTTGCTCTACATCTTGTATGGCTCCTTTTCGTTCTTCACAAGATGGTCTAGTCAGGATGGGGTGATCCAGACACCTTTGAATGGCATTTGGGCCAGTTAAACTCCATGAAGATGTCATCAAAATCCAAATCTAATTGCATATTTGTGTTTCCTTGAAAAATCGTGCAAGTAAAAAAAAACGGCACCCGATTTCAGTTCGTATGCAAAAGTTATGGCCTCCGGAAGGTAGTAGACTTTGTACGATGACCGAACTAGGGTGGTGGTTTTGAAACCACCGATCTGCACTGGGCGGCGGTTTGGTAATTAATGGTCCAAAAACACGGGAATCTTAACAGTTGCAAATGTTTGGGCTTCTAGACAGTTCGTTTCGACTTTCCACGCCTTCCTGAGCTGAGCATCTATAAATTTGAGCCTTTGCAAGGACTTAAAGAAGTGATTTTGAGTGAGAACAAGTGTGAGCAAAGAGTTGTATTTCTTTCTTGTTTTGTTCATTGAGAGTGAGTTCTTCATTGTTGAGGATTGTGAGCAAGAAAATACAATTAGGAGTGTTAAATCCTTCTTGAAGGCCAATTATTGGTAGTAATTTGTATTTTGGAGATTTACATAGTGAGAGGGAAGCGATTTGCTTACCCACTGGAGTTTTCCCACCTTGGGTTTCTCCAGGATAAATTCTTGTCTCTTTTGCATTCTTTTCCTCAATTTGCAGTATAGTTGTGAATATTTATGCACATTATATTGGTTAAAAGGAACTCATGTATTTCATTCATATTCACGAGCATAGTGATCTATTAATTGTTAAAGCTAGGTAATTTATGGATTAGATTGGTATCAGAGCTGGTTAGATTTCAGTTTTTGTATGGTTAACTTGTGTTGAGATTGCAGTTAGATGCCCCTTACCCGAAAAGGAAAAGAAAGTGGTGAAGGTATCTTGATTCCCTTTGAAGCAGAGATTTCTACAAGAAAGTGGAAGCAAGGAATTCGTGAGATGGCTTGAAGAGATGATGCAGATGATAATGGTGAAGAATGTTTCTACAAGTTGGAGGAGAATGTGGCAAGTCTGTCCAAGGATGTGGGTAGTATTTCCTTGTCCATTGGGAAATTGGAGTCCATCATGGGACTGCTCATGGAGAAACTTGGTGTTACGAATGAGGCAGGAAGACCATGAAGAAGAGGTTCGTGAAGAAGAACCATCCCATGCCATTCCCACATGTCCATTCAAAGTAGAGGCCAAGATTGAGATTGAGCCTTATGATGGAGACATGAACACTGAGAAGCTAGACCATTGGCTAGCTCAACTGGAGGTATATTTCAGTTTGCATCACATTAATGAAAGTTAGAAGATTTCCTTTGCTTGGTTAAAATTAACCAAACATGCTTTAACTTGGTTTGAAAGTTATGTTCATTCTTTGGTTATTAAGAAGCGTCCTCCTATTACTAAGTGGGATGAATTTAAAAATCTAATCAAAAAGCAATTCTATCCTATTTGTTATGAGGAAGAGAGGTCCATGTATTGGTAGTATCTCAGGCAGAAGCAAGGCCAGACTGTGCAGGAGTACACTAGTGAGTTCCGGAAGAAATCTATTCAGATGGGAAAGGATGTAGTAGACCGGGACTTGTTGATGAAATATGTTGGTGGACTTCATAGCCACTTAAGGAGACCCATCCTTTTGGCCAAGCCGACAGATGTAGATGAGGCTTGTACATAAGCTCACTATTTAGAGATGGACAACTAGAAGGGTTCATCTACCTCTCAATATGCTTCAGACAAAGAAGATGACACCAAAGCAAAAGGACAAAGGAAAAGGGAAAGGTAAGAAGAATTCTACTTCTATTTCTAAAAAGGATACTAAAATTCACTTGTGGGCATTGTGATGTTGACACTCATTCCGAGGAAAAATGTTGGAAGCTCCACCGGAACTACATCCCTTTAAGAATAAGAAAAATAAGAAGAAGGTGATGGCTGCCCTCTCAGGGAGAGGAAGTGTTTTGCAGTGAAGAGGTGGATGAGACCATGTGTTGTGCCTCCGTCCGCAAAGAGGTATGTTTGGGTAATAGTAGTAATGCTCAAGAGAATGAACTTACTAAGCTCTTTCATATAAAGATTCAAGTTGAAGAAGACCAAAGTGGATGCTCTTTTTTATTCTTGTTCACAAGCTAATTTGGTTAGTAAAGAGCTAGTTAACAGACTGATGTTGGAAACTTACAATCATCCAAGTCCTTACTCATTGGGATGGGTAAAGAAAGGTGTAGACGTCAAGGTTACTAAACAGTGTAAGATTACTTTTGGTATTGATAAAATTTTTATTGATGAAGTCACTTTGGATGTTGTTCCCCTTGATGTGTGTGGTGTGGTGTTTGGCAGTCCGTATTTGTATATCAGGGATGCCATCTTCATAAGAAGAGCCAACTAGTACCATTTGGTGAAGGATGGTAAGAGCTACATCATTTCAGCCTTTGCAGGAGACTCAAAGATTTCGTTGGTAAGTTCCATTGAAGTCCAAAACTTAATGCTAGTGGAAGATTTTCTTACTTCTTCTAAGGGATAGACAAGTTGAGGAAGTTGTTACAGAAACCACTCATAACACAATTACTAACAAAGAGCAGAAGCAGATGGGAGAGTTTATTCAATAGTTCAGGGAAGAGCCTATGGGGCTGCCCCCAAATAGGCCAATTGAGCATGTGATACAGTTGTTACCCGATGGTCCACTTCCAAACTTGGGATTCCATAGGTAGTCCCTGCAAGATGCCTACGAAGAGAAAACAATAGTTACAGTCCTGTTTGAGAAAACATGCACTTTAGGGATGGTTGGTCACTCTAGTGTGACAGAGACTATTGAGCACTTACAGGTATGATTTTTGGCCAAACATGCAAATAACAATTGTTAACCTTGTCAGGGGTTTTGAGACATGTTATGGTTATTTGCCTAGGAGTGCAGTTGATGTTGTTTTCCGATTACCATATAGAGACCATGGAAAAGTGGGACTGAAAGTCCACAAAGAGGATATGTTCATTGGAACAATCCAACAGATACACCTCCAGATGCAGGAGTGGTATTCCAGAGAAGATGTGGGAAGAAATTTCCTCACCTCATCAGTCCTTGAAGCTTTTAGGGACTTAAAAGCCTCAAATTGGGGAGGTATGATCCAAAAATGGATCAAGAATAGCCCAATTCTATGTAATCTCCATATATTATACTTGTTCTACATCTTGTCGGCTCATTTTCGTTCTTCACAAGATGGTCTAGTCAGGTGGGGTGATCTGGACACCTCTGAATGACATTTGGGCCAGTTAAACTCCATGAATATGTCATCAAAATCCAAATCTAATTGCATATTTGTGTTCCTCTCGAAAAATCATGCAAGTTCAAAAAAAACGGCACCCAATTTCGAGTTCGTATGCAAAGTTATGGCCTCGGAAGGTAGCAGACTTGAGACGATGACCAAACTAGGGTGGTGGTTTTGAAACCACCGGTTTGCCTTGGGCGGTGGTTTTGAAACCTCTGTCTTGCATGGTGGTGGTTTTGAAACCGCCGTTCTGCATTGGGAGGCAGTTTTGTAATTAATAGTCCAGAAACGTGGGAATCTCAACAATTGCAAATGTTTGGGCTTCAGACGGTTCGTTTCGACTTTCCACACCTTCCTGAGCTGAGCATCTATAAATTTGAGCCTTTGCAAGGACTTAAAGAAGTGATTTTGAGTGAGAACAAGTGTGAGCAAAGAGTTGTATTACTTTCTTGTTTTGTTCATTGAGAGTGAGTTTTTCATTGTTGAGGATTGTGAGCAAGAAAATACAATTAGGTGTGTTAAATCCTTCTTGAAGGCCAATTATTGGTAGTAATTTGTATCTTAGAGATTTACATAGTGAGAGGGAAGCGATTTGCTTACCCATTGGAGTTTTCCCACCTTGCGTTTCTCCAGGATAAATTCTTGTCTCTTTTGCATTCTTTTCCTCAATTTGCAGTATAGTTGTGAATGTTTATGCACATTATATTGGTTAAAAAGAACTCACGTATTTCATTCATATTCATGAGCATAGTGATTTGTTAATTGTTAAAGCTAGGCAATTTACGGATTGGCAGGGCTTTCTCTTTTAGTTGATTTTCCAGCCTTGGAATTTGCACATCAAATGGAGCTTGAGCATCATGACTTCGTATGACCTCCGAATGACCGTGGTTGTTAAATTTGAGGAGTTAAGGGAAAAGGCCGGGAAATTCCAAATCCACCAACATGTTGTCAAGAAGATGGCTGAAAAAGAGGCACCCCACAAGAGTTTAAAGAGGGAGATTTATTTCTCAAATGGGATGAAGATAGGTCCAAGTTAGGGAAGCACGCAAAGTTTGATTCCATGTGGAGTGGGCTTGAGCAGATCACCAAGTGTTAAGCAATGCTTTTGAGCTCTCAAAGTTGGATGGAGAGCCAATTTTCATCCCAATCAACATGAAGTATTTCAAGCAATACCCCTAGTTAAAACCCATGTACATATGTAAATAGTTTTTCTTTTTTGTTCTATTTGGTTTTGCCTTTCATTGTTGTCGTGCTTTGCATATCTTTGCCCCATGTTTGTATGGAGTATGAGCGTGTGACATGGCCGCCGGAAGCATCTCTCTTTTCCCGGATCTCCACTGTCCACTGCAGTTGCTCCGGCACCCATTCATCCGTTCCCCGAAGGAGGGTTGAGTCTGTCGCGTAAGATAAGAGATAAGCCCTATCTATACTCCCCTATTCCTAGATGCCCATATAGAGAGAGGGGGAGGTGGGCCATATCTCTATCTGCCTAGGGGCGCATATCTCAGATCTCCTCCCCCTCGTCGATCATTTATGTTGATGTGACACTTACGGATCCTTTGAGTCACCTTTGTGCAAGTAGAATATTCGAATCTGAAGTTTGAGGTGGGTTGAGGCAGAGTTTCTAGAGGGAAAGGAGGAAGAGGAAACGGTGTAATCTCTCTTAAGCTTGAGAGCAGCCACAAAAGCAGAGATATTGATGATTAGATGTGTTTCCACACAAACTCCTATGCCTCATGGATACAAACACTTATGAATTCTACACATTGTAATGATGTGCCCCATGTGAGTCGTCAAATGTTGAGAAAAATCAGACTTCCAGCCAATTTTGCTGCATCCTCGTTTTTCCAAAGAATGGAGTTCTCTAAGTCTTCTCGCTTTGTGTTTCTCAACACTCGCGGTCTTTCTCAAAGTTGTAGGTTTTAATGTTGGTTCACGAGTTTTCATCAGTCACTGAGGCACCAAATCAATTATCTTCGTCTCCAAGCAAGTTCACAACCCTGTGGGATGGTTCAATGCAGTCAAAGATAGAAGTTTTGAGCCGTAATGGTTCAGGAACAATGTCAAATGGAAGCCTTGTGGTGTCTTTGAAAGCAGCTAATGTTTTTGAATTTGAATGCAATGGAAAACAAAGTGAAATTAAGAGCTTAATGCATCCGTGGAGCTCACAAGTTTTGGATTCCACAAAATTATGTGAAAGAGATACGTTGAGGAGAAACCGCAAGATTATGCCATGTGGCACAATCTTGAAAAGCTCACAGATCAAAAGGGCCCACAGTTCACAATGCTAAAGTGAGAGCACTTGAGGAGCGACTTGATGCCACATGACATCTTCCCATGAACCCTAAGATGACAACATAGATATAGTGACCCAACGTGTGCTCCCAACTCGCAAAGGCTGGATGTCACTGTGGTAAGGAGAATCGTTTGCATTGAGGCAATGATTGCAAGGTAACAACACTTGGCCATTGTGAAACACGACGACCTGCTGCCACGTGTCACTTTCAAAGGCCCACTACATTGAGGCAACCCAAATGACCATTTTGGCCATCTCTTTCACATCCTTGCTCCATTTTGTGCAGTATTGGACTCTTAGAAAACTTTGGAAGAGAGCTTTTGATTGGTATTGGATTTAGAGTGATTGGGTGCACGCTTCACCTATAATTAATGTTTGAAGCCTCTAGAGGCCACTTTTCTCTGTTGGAGCTTTTTTTCACCCACCTTGAGTGGCTCACATTCAAATTTTTGAGTGTCTCAAGACTCCACAATGCCTCTAGACGTGTGGGGAGTGTTTTGAGATCTTAGTGGGTGGCATAATCAAATCTTAGTTTTGATCTCTTATGCAAAACAATGTGGGGAAGCAATGGGAGATCTACTTGATATGCACAACTTTAAATTCACAATGATCACTCTTGGGATGCCACAACATTAAGGATTGCTTGTCCAAGGAGATCTTTGACCCAATTTCCTGCAAAAGAGTGTAAGCGGTGGTTGGAAAAAATGACCCATGTCAGACTCTTCCGCCTCCTCTTATTTTGTATAAATGGAGAGTCTCTTTGTGTTTAGGGTTGGTTCCAGCCTTAAAATCACTTGGATTCCTTTTTTGTTTCAGTTGTGTTTGTGCCTCTATTTCAGTTATATGCAGACACTCAGTGCCCTGTCCAGATTGTAAGCAGTTGTTTATATTTCTCAGCAATTTATAAAAGTTGTTGTAGCCATAATTTGCTCTTAGCTTTCTTTTGGTTTCCACTGATCTCATTCCCTCATTCATATCGGTTCTTATGTACTGCTGCAATGGTGTTGTGCTTTTGATCTCAATTTGCATGTTTCAGCCACTCCATGTCATCGTTAAACAAAGGAAAGGATCACAAGTATCTTTGCGTATCTCCTCTATTTCGCCTTTTTATTCTTCTCATCTTCATCCCATTAGAGATAGATATTAGGATAGGTTGGCTCAGCACTAGGATAGTTTAGAAACAGACCAACTTTCTCTGGAGGTGGTTCTAATTTCAGGTCCCACACCTTAGACCAACCCATCTCCAAATCCTTTTAATAGAGGCAAGGGGTGAGTGTTTTCAAGTTATTAGTTGGCGGGAATTACTTGCATTAGAAAATGTTGTAGTTGCCTTGATGCTCTAGTGTGGATAGCTGGTCCAGTTGCACTTGCAAACCATTCTTACCAATCCCTTTTGGAGGGCATAGTCAGCAAGGTATGTAGGTATTGCTATAAAGGTATGCTAGTTTTCAGTAAAATGGAAAAAGGTATAGGTATGGGGCTAACTCAATATTATTTAAATTTACATGTTTAAAACTTTAAATAGGGTAACATTAAAAACTTATAATAAATAATTATAGAAAATTTCAAACACAGCTGGAAAGCTGAAAGTTATGGGTTTGTTTTGAATTTTAGAAGCCTCTGGAAGGTTGTGTTTGGGGTCCATGTTTTTCTGGTGCTCGAGTAGACAATGTTAAGTGTTTTTGTTTGTTTTATTTAATGATTTTTTTGATATATATGTATTTTCCTGTAGAGACAGGAAGAGATGGTTGGAGACATCAAGGGTGTCTCTTGAAGTATCTTGAGACACGTCTTTAGGTGTCTCATTTCTTTGAGATGCATCCCAAGTTTTAGAATATGCATGTCCTAGCTACACTAATGAAGGGCCATCTAGGTCTATAGGTGATTTTTTCACAGTGGATCTATTTTTGTTACAGCATTGAGGGCTCTCTCCTTGTCTACAGTTAGGGTCATGCATGCATGCACATATTACTAGTTCTTTTTTTTTCCCTGCTACTAGAGGTTCACCGACCTTGTATGTTAAGAGAGGTATTTGGGGGTGTACTCGACTTTCTCCTAGGATTTTCCATTATAACCATGTATGAACATTATGAGATCACACATTGGCCCTTTTTCAGTGATAAATGAAGATGTTGTTGGGTTCATTGGCTCTGTATGTTGAGAGAGATGTTTAGGGGTGTACTTGACTTCCTCCTAGGATTTTCCATTATAACCGTATATGAACATTATGAGACCATGCATTGGCCCTTTTTAGTGATAGATGAAGATTTTGGTTCCCTTTGATGAGACTTGCTTCATTGTTGGTTCCTTGGGTTAGACTTGCTAGAAACATGGGACATTGTTGCTGTCCTGGTCACCCACTTTCATCTTCATCAGCCCCATCCCTCATTTATTAGAATATAAGGCTTATAAATTAGCGTTATGATAATATTAGTTACGTGTTAACTAATGAATGGTTGTAACCACTTTAACCATTATGTAACCATCTCACACATAATAAATTGATGGACACACAAAAAGGAGGCTGGTATACGTGGTCCAAATGAGATAGAGGAAATGAAACATGCTGGTATTACTAACTGCGGTTATTATGTGGAGAGCAGTTTGGATGTTGGTCATTTAGTGAGGGATGGTTATATAATGTGTGCATTCTGGTTTCTCTTCATTCATTCTTTGTACATTCTAATCTTTTTTTACTCTCTCTTTCCACATATTCTAACATCATTGGGCAGTCTTTCCTTGTAGGGCTATTTGTACATATACTTGGCCATTATGGTTTGGGGTTTAGCTTCTTTTTATTTATCGCTCTTGTTATGATTACATTTTTAGTGCTTAGTGTTTAACTATTGTTATAACCGAGGGTCTTCTTACTTAAGAATTTCTCTATCAGAATCGTATGTAGTTTTTGAGTTTCATTGACGTGCGTTTTGGTTCGAGCGAACATCAACATATTTTCTCTCATTCTTTCTTACTCTCTCTGGTCATATTTGGAGCCTCATTGATAGAGCATTCTCACCTAGTGTACTATGATAAAATCGTATTAACAAATGTTGTGTTGTGGCTTAGCAGCAAATCCATGAGAGTTTAGAATGGTTGGCCTAAGATCGATTCACAATGCGCCCCAATTTTGGGCTCTTTCCAAGGGTCCCCTAAAGTGAGATTTTCCTAGGATTTGATCGTCTTTGACACTTTGCCCTTCTCTCGAGTAAGAAAAGGGGCTCACCAACCCCCAAAATAGAAGGCCTTGTTGTCTACCGGTGGTTAGTTGAAATCCAATTTGCTCTTGAAGGTTTCTAGGTAATCCAAATCGCTTGAAGTTTTAGTTACTATTTGTTATAGCCCTAGATTTCTGTCAAAGTAAAGTAATTGACAACAAAGGAATACAATAACTCTATGAGTACCCCGTGCGGTCTTTATGTTCATTTAATTCGATGGATCTCTAAGAAAAGAGACCGCATTGCTAATTTGCTAACTTTTTAGAGCCTTGTAGAAGCATGTTTTCTATTGAATATAACCCGATTGTTTTGTCAATAGGATTTTGTAGGTATACAAGCATGTGTGTGTGTGTGTAGTCATGTACATACATGCATGTATGTGTGTATGTAGTCATGTATGTATGTATATAATGAATTTAAACCTTATAGCATGTTGGTTTGGGGTATGATGGATTTTCACTTTTATGTTGGTGATAGAAAAGTTACATAGATTATGCATGCATTGATAAATGCAAGTAGTGGAGTTACATAAGGGTATACATAACTATGAAAATATCATGTTTGGAGGAGATGTTGCCATATTGATAGTTGGTGGTCTTAAACTTCTCAAGTCTAAATGATGAACGGTAAAGCACCCCCATGATGCCACTTCCTAAGAACCCACTTTGTATGTATATTTTGATAAAATACGAACCAAAAGTTTCCTCTAAATAAAGTGTACGCACACCATATTCTCACTTAGAAAACAAGCACTTATAATGTATCGAATGCATGAGTCCAACTTCCCCATTTCTAAATGACTTGAAGATATTCCGAGATGGTAAACTTCATGTTCAATTCAGTTCGGGCCCTTGGAAACTTTACCAAAGATTCCAACATGTCCAAAAACCTTGAAATCAACTATTTGTATGCCCAAAACGAACACCGGATGCAAAACTTATGTTATATCAAACTTGGCAAGTTTTGAGATTCACCTTGATGCTCATGGGTTATTTGGATTGCATTTCAGCTGGGAAGCACCAGTACGCCCTTGACCCTTGCATACCTTGCCAAGTATGTACCGAGCATGGATTCGTAATGGGTACAATATTGGTGCATCTTAGGTATGTCCAAGACGTAGCCTATCAAAAACGACACCATTGCTTATAAAAACTTTTAAATTTTTTTTTGGTTCTCCTAGTCAATCTAAAGTCTAAAAACACAAATAAATAAAAATCAACCCTAAACTCCTCCAAAAGCTATGTTAAGACACTCAACTATTGCCCTATATCGTGGATTTGTCAATTGTGTTATGGTCGGAGTACAACTCATATTAACTTAATCGAATTAGGAGAAGCAGTCGGTATTATTGCAGGCCAATCAATTGGAGAACCAGGAACTCAACTAACATTAAGGACTTTTCATACTGGTGGGGTATTTACAGGTGATATTGCAGAACATATACGAGCCCCTTTTACTGGAAAAATTGAATTCAATGAAAATTTGGTTTATCCTACACGTACACGTCATGGGCATCCTGCTTATATATGTCATAATAGTTTATGCGTGACTATTGATAGTAAAGATAAAGTACAAAACTTAACCATTCCACCAGAAAGTTTGCTCTTCATTCAGAATCATCAACTCGTGGAATCAGAACAAGTTATTGCCGAAGTTCGTGCTAAAACATCTCCCTTCAAAGAGAAAGTGGAGAAACATATATATTCTGACCTAACAGGAGAAATGCACCGGAGTATCCCTATGTCCAATTTTATATTGAAGACAACTCATTTATGGGTATTATTGGGAGGTAAAACACACAAACAATTCATTATTGGTATTTGACAATTGGCAAGTATAAGAGCCAAAGAGGAGGCAGCCATTGCAAAGAATGTTTGTTTGGGCGCAGCGAATGCTTACAAGGAGGCCAAACTTGTTCGTGAGCCTAGAAAGGCATTGTTTCATAATTTCATTGATCATTCAAAGGAGGAGAGTCAGGAGACTAGAGGCAACCATTGTATTTGTTTGAGTTTCATTGCATTGTGCAAGGAGGATCTATGTTTGGAGGCAACCATTGTTCGTTGCTTGTTGTCCTTGTGGTTTACATGTATTTTATTTTTTTATGTTTTTTGATTTATTACATTCCATATTTTACTATTAACATTTATGTTACATCATTACATGTAATCATGATCATGAATGATGTGTGAATACACATCATTCATGATCATGATCTTTATTTTAGAATCTTAGATTTTAAATTTTTAATATGTATCATTGTGTTTAATTGTTTTTAAAAAATCATTTATGTTGTATATCTATTATAATTTAAAAATGATGAATGATGTGTAATTTTAAACATCCTAGACTCTTCTTGTAACCTTATTCTAAGTTCTAACTTTGCGTATGCTCTTCTCTTGCCGCTAACGCAATCTAGAGAATTAGAAACAGGGTTAGAAAATTAATAATTAGTAAATATTGTCATTTTAATTTTTATTATTTATGTAAAGGCATTTTTATTAACATCCTAACTCTATGTATGCTCTCACCTCGTGCCTTTATGGTGATCTTGGTGATAAGAAACAAATTAGGATGACATCAAGTTCTGCTTTAAGTGGAGTGCAAAAAAGCTCATAAGTTTTTGAAAACGCACCAGTACCTGTGAAATATGATGTTGTTTCTCCTTTTTGGTGATATATGATAGTGGTAGAAAATATTGTTGGTGGTGGGGCTCGTATTTGGATATGCCATGGTTGTTATGCTCAATACAAATCCTCTTATTATCGAATAAAAATCCATTTGATTGGGCTTGGAGGAGTGGGGATAAGGTAGTGCCCCAAACTATCAAAAGAGAAAATGACGGAGTACCTTAGAGAGTAAGAGGAGGTTGATAGACAATCTGAAATAAATAGGGCTAGAACAATTCTTTTTCTACGTTGTTAGGATACGCCTGTCCCCCCACGAATCCTACCTGATACGTATCTGCTATGGATACAAATACGTTTGGGATACGTGTGGGTACCTCTAGGGTATGCCACGTGTACGTCCACATGTAGCCGGGAGGTATCCACACACATCCGTGGCGTATCCCTCCCTAAAAACGTCTTTTAAAGGTTTTAATTCATTTTTTTGACTTTTCTAATGCATAAAACTGAACCCTAAAAATAAAATGAATAAAATAAAACACCCTAATCACCACAAAAAGCTAGATTTGTTTGTATTCATGTTGACATGATATTCTACATCATATGTATGGCAACCACATGATCAATGAAATGTAAAATCTTAAGTATGTTGTATGTTTTGAAAATTTGAACATGGATCCTAATAAATTTTTCAAATTTCAAGTTTTGTTCTTATTCATGTTGACATGATATTCGTATATCATATGTATGGCAGCCACATGATCAATAAAAATGCAAAGTCTTAAGTATATTGAATGTTTTGAACATTGATTCAAGTTTTGTATTACTATTTCAGTTTTTTATGGACTAAAAAATGAGTAAAATGAGTAGATGTACATATATATATATATAAATTTTTTAATATATATGTACGGATGTATCCAAGACGTATCGTACCCAAGGGTTTTTTAAAATTGACGTATCCGCGTATCGCACCGCACTGCACTGCCTCTCGACAACGTAGTTCTTTTTCAAAGAAGGCCTTCAACAAGACCGTCCACATCCACATCTTCTACTCATCTTTTTATGCAAACTAAGGGTCGCCCATTTGATACCCCTTTAGAAAAATCATTCAAGGGACATTACTAATGAGTTGATTGCTTGATGCATTTATGCATGTGGGCTGCCCTTCAATGTATAGAGGTCTCCATATTGGCAACAAATGTTGAAGGTTATTAATGAAGCTCCACAAGGGTACAAAGGCCTAGGTTACAAAAATGTTCTAACTTCTAAGCACATTATTGGCGAAGGAAGTGGAGCACATTCAAACATCTTTCAACCAACTAGAGATTCATGGAAGGATTTGTGAGGATCCTTCAACATAGATTTACATACTACAAAAGATAAAAGAACAATGAAATAAACTGGAAAATAACTTTAATAACTTTTATCATAGTTCAAAAAATCGTAAATCGGGATTAATCGCGGGGCAAATTTTGAATCGAAAATCGGGAATCGCAAAAATTGGCAACTTTATCGCTACTTTTAAAAACATTTAAATTCATAAAATATACTTAAATTAAATGTAAAAACAATGTTAAATGATGCGAGAAGTGACTCTATAGAATGCCATAGGCCCATATGCATATTTTCGATTAAGTTTTGACCAAAAAAGAGAGTACAAAGTATATTACTGTTACGAAATATATTACTGTTATAAATTATATTATTGTTACTGTTATACATCATTGTTAAATGTTATAAATTATGATCTGTTTATACTTTATAACAATAATATATAATATATATCTCTGTATTAAAACTCAAAATGCCACGAACTAAATCGCCACGAACAGGTAAAAAACGCAGACGAACAGGTATAAAACGCGCACGAACAGGTATAAAACGCGCACGAACAGTAAAAACGAGCACGAACTGGTAAAAACGAGCACCTAATTGGTAAAAACGCGCACTTAACCGGGTAAGAAATGCACACGAATTGGTAAAAATATGCGCTGTATTTGCGTGCCCTCATGCGTCGATCAGAGTGGAAAGAGAAAACAACATAAAAAACAAATCGATTTACTTTATTTTCGTCTTATACCCTAGCTTTTTTTCCCCGATTTTCGCCGATTTTAGCCGCGATTTTCAACGATTTTCGAGGGTTTTTGACCGCGATTTATCACATTTCGAAAATCGCGATTTTTAGTAAGTTTAATCGTTTTGCAGGCTGAACGCGATTTATCGGCGATTTTTGGCGATTTTGAATCGAGACTTTTATATCACAAGACACTTTGAAGGGGCAACCTCTTTTTAGCAAGTTCAATACAATAATATTCGTGGATGCATTTCTTGGCCTAAGCACTCCTTAATATACTAGTTCTATTCTAGAAATTACTACTACCCATGCATGTGAAATTACTACAAAGCATACGTGTTCGTTGCATCTATTACATTACTAATGCAAGGAGAAAGGTAAGACGAAGGGTCTTAACATCCCCTCCCCTTAAAAAAGTTTTGTCCTCAAAGCTGTAATTGTGGGAACTGTTGTTGAATCTGGAGAAGGGGCTCCCAAGTTGCATCTTTGGTTGCATGCCATGCCACTAGATCAAGACCTCGGTGATAGAGCGGTTGCGAAGTTGATGGGAGCACCTATCTATAGTTATGGAAGGCTCAAGAATGATTGATCCTTCATTATCGAGCTCTGAACTGTTTGTGTCGTAATGTGTTGGCCTAGAACTTTCTTCAAACAAGAGACATGAAAGACAGGATGAACTCATGAGTGGGTGGAAGCTCAAGCTTGTATGCAGTGACACTAATCTTTTAGAGAACTTTGTAGGGTCTCATAAAACTTAGGGGCAAGCTTTTGACACCCTTTGAGTTTCAAGGAAGTTTGTTTGTACGGTTGTAAGCGCAGAAAAACCATATCCTTGGGCTGAAAGTTACGCTCCGAGTAGTGCCGATTTGCTTGTAGTATCATACAATTTTGTGCCATATGGAGATTGTCCTAAAGAGTGCGGAGAATTTGGTCCCATTGGGTGAGGGCGGTGTCAACAACCTGAACTGGAGAACTGCCAAGAGTGTAAGGGAGGAGAGGTGGTGGCGGTTGGCCATAGACTACTTCATACGGAGTCATTTTGGTGGTGTGATATAAGGTGTTATACCACCATTCAGCAAGAGGTAACCACTTGACCCACTGTTGCGTTGGTGCTCAGAGGAAAACATCAAGGAATGTTTCCAAACATTTGTTAACAATTTTAGTTTGACCATCCATTTGCGGGTGATATCCTGAACTCATCCTCAATTAGGACCCATCCCGAACAAATTTTTGTTATAGCTTGAGACCCAAGAATCCACGAAGGCTTCAAAGTGTTTTGGGAGTGGCCAATTTTGCATAGCATTGATTTTATTTGGGTCCACGCGAACTCCCTCCACATAGACAATATGTCCCAGATATTCAACTTCAATTTGGCCAAAGTAGCACTTGGAGTGTTTGGCGCATAGCGATTGTCAGCCTATAATGCCCTACCGATATGTTCTAGATGCTCGGCCTATGTCGACTATAGATCAAGATGTCATCAAAGAATACTAGGATGAAATGACGAAGGAAGGGCCGAAAAATCTTATTCATCAAGCCTTGGAATGTCGATGGGGCATTGGTAAGCCCAAAGGGCATGACTAAAAACTCATAGTGACCATCATGAGTGTGGAAGGTTGTCTTCGGAATATCTTCCTCATGAAGGTGAATCTGGTGGTACCTCGAGTGAAGATCTAATTTGGAGAAAAATTGAGCACCATGAAGTTCATCTAGAAGCTCATCGATCACTGGAATAGGGAACTTGTCCTTGATAGTGATCTTGTTGAGTTCTCTTGAAATCAATGCAAAGATGCCACAAGCCATTCTTTTGTGGAGGAATACGGGATGGTGCTAGGGCAAATGATTCCCACATTGAGAAGTTCCTGAATGAGCTTTTCAATTTTTGTCTTTTGTAAAAAAGGATACCTGTAGGGCCGAATGTTGGGAGGAGCACTTCCTGGGAGGAGTTGAATACGATGATCTTCTGGGCGTGAAGGTGGCAATCCGTTGGGCTCAACAAAAACAGGAGCATGTTTGTCCAAAATGGCTTGTAAATCTGTAGGGGTGCTGGAAGAAGTAGGTGGATTCAACTCAATAGAAAACAACTAAGCAATGACCTCATGCGATCCTTTCTTCAGAAGCTTTTCTATACGATGGGAACTAATAATACTAGTGGAGCCTGGAGAAAGACCTTTTAAGGTGTGTTTTCTCCCATTGCAGAGAACTACATCCATAGTTCTAGAGAAATCCCATAGGATGGGTCCAAGTGTGCGCAACCATTGAGCTCCCAAAACGATGTCGATCCATCCGGGGTTGGATAAACACGTCGGAGCGAAGATGATAATCTCCCATTCGCTGACAACATGAACATTACGACACTTTCCCTTACAAGGCAATGTACCACCATTAGCAATCATAACTTCAAAGCTAGAACAAGGGTAAACAAAGTAGTTTGCTTGTTTGGCCAGCCTTGGATCAATAAAGTTGTGTGCTACCTGAATCAATTAAGATGGTTAGAGGAATCTTTTTGAAATACCCTTTTACCCTCATGGTCTGAGGGGTGGTGACTCTTGCGGTGCGTGAAGTGAAATTCGTGGTTGAGAATCTCCCGAGGGGACCAATGGTGAATATTCTTCTTGGACTTTCGGGGCATCTTCATAGTTGTCTGATTCGGGAGGTGATTCAACATTTAGGAGGTATAATTTTTGTTCCACGCATCGATGCCCTCTAGTGAATTTATCATCACAATTGTAGTTTAGGCCTTTTGCTCTGCGTTCTACATTTCTACTTGGTGAGATGTTTGATTGAGGCCGACTTTGAGGAGGCACCATGGGAGCATGCTAAGTGACTAGATTTTTGAACGAAGGAAAATCAGAAGGTTGGCGTTGTGCTTTGTGATTTTTCCTTTGCTAATTTGGCCAAGCCCAATGCTTCCATCATGGAATTGGGTTTAAACATTTTGACTTCTGAGCGTATTGCCTCCTTGAAGCCACTAATGAAATAACTCTTGAAATTTTTTTCTGACAAGCCTTTTGTGTGATTGGCCAATCTCTCGAATTTCGTCTAGTAGTCATGGATTGAGCTGTTTATTGGAGTTTACTAAGTGCGCTATGAAGTCATCATAAGCACTCGGGCCAAACCGCTCTAGAATGAGAGATGCGAATCGTGGCCAATCTGGTTCATCATGAGCTTTTAAATACCAACGATACCATTGTAGGGCCTCTTGTTCCAAGTGAAAAGAAGCAATGGGGACCTTGTTCACACAGTAGGTATTATGGAGACTGAAAAATTGTTCTTCCCTGTATATCCATCTAGTTGGGTCCATCCCATTAAAGCGAGGAAAATCTAGCTTGGGGTTGTGTGGCATATTTGGCACAAAGAAACTGTGGTCTGAAGTGGACTCAATATGAGTTTCTTAGTGAGGATGGTATTTTGTTGATTCAGTCCTTGCATCATGTGTGTGAGCTCAGACATTTGTGCCTTCAAGGCGGTGATTTCTTCCTCCATGTTTTTGCACTGCGCATGGGTGACAACCATAACTAGATTTTTTTGCAATGGATAGAAAAATGTGTTTTAAGAGACAATCAGTAATGGAGAATTTTACTTTGAGCTCAATTGGAATGGTTAAATGGACATTTACAATTTTTTGGGAACCTTCTGATTGGGATTGACGAATGTAGGGGCAATTTCGAAACCGGAATGGAAAAACTGGGAAATTTATCCAAGAGGGTTAAAAGAGAGACATGAGAGAGGATCACTGGAAATTTTTTTGAAGCAATTGGAGAATAACTAAAGAAGTTATGAAGACTGAAAAAATCAAAAATTGAGATTTCAGGCTAATAAAAGTGGAATTTGGATATGGACTCAAGGAAAGAAACATGCAAAATGGAATTTCAGGTGTTCCAGGAAATTTTGAGAGTCAATGGAACTATAGAATGAAAGATATGGCAAAAAATTGAATTTTTTTACCTTTTTTTTCCTAGTGTTTTTGGGGATTCGACAATCGCGCTTTGTTGTTTCGGCAACCTACCTAGAAGTGCACGATTACCAACGATTCTCAACCTGTGATTTCTCTCTCTTGTTTGCTCGTTGAACTATTATGTTGGATATGGCCCCAATCGGTTAGGTTGCCTAAAGGTTTTAAGGATTCTCTCTACCAATGTTGTCTGAACGAGTACTGCTCACTAGAAAATTTCTGGTCACGGACTTTACCCCTTAATCAATTGGGATGGGGTCGTTACCACAAACAACTCTTGGTTTACCTCATCGGTGGAACTAGTCAATGGGATGGGTCGGTACCCTTTTTGCTTGTAGGTCCTCTCAATGGGCCAATTACTTCGGGGTCCTGTGGTACTCCTCACGATGAATTTTAGGGCGTACACCCAAGTACTTCCCACAACTATGCGGATGAGTATTTACCCTTATCCGACCTTGCAATAAATATGTAGAAAACAAATCCAAAGAAAATATTTTTGGAAATGGCGCAACTTCTGCGAAGCCCCGTTGAAAAAAATTCCCCAAAATCTACCCGCAAGGCCAAGAAAGTTCTACGATACGGATGTGAGAATCCTTACGCATAGATTTACAAACTACGAAGATAAAATAAACTTTGGAAAATAACTTCAATAACTTTTATATCGCAGGCCACTTCGAGGGGGCAACCTCCTTTGAGCAAGCTCAATACAATATTCGTGGATACATTTCTTGGCCTAAGCACTCCTTAATATACTAGTTCTATTCTAGAAATTACTACTACCCATGCATGTGGGATAATACTTAATAGCTTACGGGACGACTTACAAAGCATATGCTTCCGTCGCATCTATTACATTACTAATGCAAGGCGAAGGGTCTTAACATGGTTTAGGGGTTTCCATCATTTCAGATGGATGGAAAGATGCTTGAAGTAGACCCCTAATAAATGTTGTTACAATATGCCCTAAAGGGGCAATGTTCCTTAAAGCCATTGATTGTGAAGGGGAAGTCAAAGATGCATAGTTTATTGCAGACTTTTGGGTAGAGGCTATTGAGTCAAAAATGAGTATATATATATATATATATATATATATATATATATATATTATATGTACAGACGTACCCAAGACATACAGTACCCAAGGGTTTTTGAAAATTGACGTATGCATGTATGCAAACCGTACTGGTACCTTGGCAACGTAGCATTTCAGTAAACTGCATGTTCGCTGCGTTTTCTGTAAGAGGTGTGAATTACAAAGGAAGTATGTTAAATATTGTAGATAGTATTTCGAGGTTTAAAGATGAATTTTGTATCTAGGTTAAAGCAAGACACTTACAAAATGTCAGATGACAACTCAAAATAATTTTTTTCCCAATTCACATTTTACGGCAAAGCCTCCCTTTCTCACAATAGTCAGTTATAAAGGAATGTGTGTGAATTTTACAAATAATGCTGAGATGTCTAAACAAGAAATGTGCACTGAGTTATAAAGGAAGGGGTGTGACTTTGACAAATAGGGCTGAGATATCTGAAGAAGAAATGTGCATTATGATCTAAATAGGCTACATACATGTTATTATGTTCATATGTCAAGCTGTTTCTGCCCAATTTAATAAATGCTACAGCTTTGCATCATTTTCTACATAGATTCTAAGTAAAAGCATAGTATAATTATAGAGAAGCATAATTTCAAGGATCAAGGGTTTCGCCCACAATGTTGACATGCTTCAAGAGGGAATACCACTTGCAATAATGTATGTTTTTCACTTCATTTGTCATCACCTATTACTAATATAAATTTACATGCTAATTCAGTAAGCCAAAAATTATTTACATACAACTTAACCATTAGGTCATAGAGAATGATTACAACCTCAAAATATCATAATACAGATCAAATTATATACAATTTCAAGTTGTCAAGAAAATCACAAGTTCTATCTTTGCACATGAGTTATCACAGCGGTATACAAGATTCATCATGCAAATTCCAGGGACATTTTAACCCAATGATCCTTTACAAGCTGGTATTCAAGCATACAACACACTCATTATACCAATGATTAACTTAGGAGGAAGGGTATATATAGGTTATACATCTGCTCTGAATCAGATTTGACAATGAATACCTAAGAATATAGCTTTCCAAGATTTCTACAGGCTGGTAACAATTATGTTATAAAGAACCTGGTCATTTATCAACCATTTACATTGCTATTCCAACGTACTTCAACCAATACATCAGATCTGAAACATAAAATATTGCATAAAGTCACTAGTATTCGAGAATATAAAACATATTATTATTTCTTCCTCTTTCAATTGAAATAATAGAAAAGAAGCAAGATGAGCATAAGGGACTTGTGCACCAAAATACGGTGGTTGAAGCTACAAATCTATGACTTCATCCATACCAAAACTGTGAAGGGCATGTATTGTTATCCCCTCAGCCACCCTCATAACAGGTGCATGTGCCCATAAGAGGTAAAGAAGAATATATATTCTGTGGTTACGCATGTTTTATATGCATCTTTATCTCTATTTCTCTCTCTGTCATTGCAACTACCCATACACCCATAGCTCTGATTTTTCTTACAGGGTTCTCAAGTACAGGGATAAAAATAGGGTGGTTTGGGTGTAAAAAAGACAGCAACGGAGAACAAGTTTTCCCCTTCTATATCCAACACCCATGAACACCATGGTTGAGCCTTTTCCCCCTTGACACCCAACAAGGCCTTGATACAATATGTATACATTCAAGGCTTTGAGTTTTTAATATAAATGGAAAGAAGGAATGAAGAGTGTGCATTCTATGTATACTCTGTTCTCTTTTTTTTACAACCCATTTCAGACAAATGAAGAGATGAGAGACAGAAGGATGAGATAGAGAGGGGAGGGTGGTGGGAGAGGGCGAGGGGAAGGGAAGGAAGAGTGAGGGTGAGAGTGTACATTCTATGTATACTCTGTTCTCTTTTTCACACTTCCCCATAGACAAACAAAGGGATGAGAGAGAGAGGGATGAGGGAAGGGCAGGAGGAAGGGGAGAGGAATGAAGAGTGTGTATTCTATGCATAGTTACCAAATCTGGCGGGATCCGAATTTTTCATCCGACCCGGATAAATTTGGTCTGGGTCGGCCCTAATTTAGGAATTTTTTTATTTTTTATTTTTAACATTTTCTGTAGTTTTTGGAAAAAATAGTCAACTATCAACCCTATATATTAAAAAATATAACATTTTACATTACATTATTGAAGTTTTTCATTGTATTTGTCAAATTTTCATATTTATAAAATTCAACTCATATATATTTTGGACCGGATTTTTTTGAACCTTTTCAAGAATTCCAGATTTTTGGATTTTTCCCCTCCCAAACGGATCCGGATTTTCGGACTTGGTAACTATGATTCTATGTATACTTTGTTCTCTTTCTCACAACTCACCTCAGACAACCAAATGGATGGAAGCAATATAATGATAAAGAGAAAAAGGAACAACACTAAGATGCTTTCACCAAGGCATCAGGCAGTCAAAATGGCTCAAAATTTCATATTCTTGAGTAACACAACGAACTAGAAATATACCACTGACAAACTGGATGTTTGGCATTCTTTGAATACTCTCTTTTCTTTTCCATAGCCCACTCCACGCAGACAGAGGGATGGAAACAATTTAATGATAACATAGAAAAGAGAACAACTCTAAGATGCTTTCAGAGAGGCATCAAATAGTCAAAACAACATAAAATTTCATATTGTTGAGCAACACAACAAACAAAAAGTATACCTCTGATAAATTGGCCGTTTTGGAAGGATTTGAGAGGTATAAGAAAGGATATATACACTTCTAAACTGACATCAATCAATAGAAGTATACAAGTTTGTCATTCTCCAATCGAGCGTCTCTGGTGTCTTGTTTTCCTCTTCTAAACTGTTTGCAAACAGAAGTGACATTTTGGGAATTTTGACTCCTCTTTTCAGCCATGTATGTGAAGCGGGTCCCCTTTCTCTTTGTTATTTCCGATTTCTTGCTAATATCCTTGTATCCTTACCGCTTACAGAAAATATGATCTTTGTCATTAATAAGAGGATGGGCTCTAACAACCCCGATGTGTTCTGACAACCCCCTATGTTGTATACGTTGAATTTAGCTCTCTTTCAGTAAATCATTCAGGTTTGAAGTCGATGATTTTTGGGCTCCAAATATATCATGTGCAGCCTTCCTCGACTTATGTGGGGTTGTATTTAATAAAAATTCTGTTTTCTTCCTTCTCCCTTACTCTTCATTAGATATTTTTGGTGTTTCAGTTTTCTATTTAATGGTTGTGTTCAAAATCTGATTCTACAGCTTTCTTTGACTTCTATGCACGAGATTGTTGTTCTTACATGTTGATTGATATTCATATTTGGTTGGGCAGGTGACGTGTATTCTCTACATATCATATCTGATGTGGTTTTGACTTTTACTTTGTCTGCCTCTATTTTTCATTTGTTCATTTACAGAAAGTATTATTTTACTTTTCCTATCAAATAAATATACATTTTTTCCACATCAAATTTCCAGTCACCATGCCAGATCATGGCAATGCCACAAGTGAATCTGGTTAGACTAGTTTGACCAAAATTCCACTTTCTCTGAAAATGGTCACACTTATAGTCATCAGAAAACATTTTTGCAAGAATGGCGATGTCCTCTATGTTCCAAAATGCCTCCATATCTAGTACCTTACTGTTGGGTCAACTCAATTACACTCTTTTGGAACTGTGCACCTTCCTTCAACCTTCTCAATGTTTGCATGGATCTTGTGATCTGCACATAAACTAGATGGGATCATGGTACCTCTACGATATAACATGGCGTGATAAATGCGTATATTCACATGACAATCAAAAACTTGAACTATCACACATATCATAAAATAGTTAAAAATATGCTCAACTATGAATGTCACATCAGTACAAAATACCACAAATAATATCTATGATTAAATAGGTCTACAAATATGTCTTATATCATAGAATATAGTATGCTGCAACAAGCCAGCAAGTATGAACAGTTTTTATATAACCCACTCTAATCAAATACATGTCGTAAGGAGGAAAAATAATAATAACATAGTTGAGAGATGCACTAGATGTGTCTACGTGGTGGGTGCCACATGGCCAGGCACTAAATAAAACATGCTGAATCGAGAAGTATTTATATAATAAAAGTTTCTACATATAAGGTTCATGTTTGAGTTATTCTATCGGGAAATTTTGGTTTTGAGCAAAAAAGAAATAAATAAATGGAATGCATACTAGCTATTCATATGTACTATATTGCATTTATTTGGTGAGTGAGATAAGTTTTCTTTTTTTTCCTTTGGCTAGGGTTCTACTAATTCTATAACATGGTTGTCCAAATGATTTGTATTTCTAAGTTTTCATTTATGTTTGTTAGTGCTTTAGTTTTCTACAATTTCCCCTCTCTCGCTCTCTCTCCATCTTTGTGCTTGTGTGTGGGTGTGTGCGGGCGCATGTGCGTGTGTGCACTTGTGTAGGGTTCAACAAAGGCTTACTTCTATCTCTTTCATACAAGTGCAAAAGTGCCGACATGTTTGCATGCAAAAGTGCCGACATGTTTGTGTATCAACCCTAATTTATTTTAATTAGGATTTTAGTATGATACTATAGTAACTAAGTTCATAAATACATCCGGATTTATGCTACAAATCAGATAGAAGAAACATACAACACGGTACTAGCAATAGCTAACCAAGACATACAATCTAGAATCTACGCGTTGCACGGATACCTCAAAACCCCTACCGAATCCTGCCTGAGACGTCTCGGATACGGATACGCGAAGGATACGATACGGATACGGCCCTGGATCCGCGCAGGATACTCCAGGATACGTGGCGGATACGTACAGACGTATCCGCCACGTATCCTGGAGTATCCTGCGCGGATCCGGGCCGTATCCGCCTTCAAAAACGTTTTTTTTAAGTTCTATTTCATTTTTTTTTAAATGTTTGACATTAATGAGAGTGGAGCTAGCGCAAGTGGCACACATGAACTTGATTTTGAGGAAAATCTAGATGATATATTCTAGATTTGTTTGTATTCCTATATCATATGTATGGCAGCCACATGAACAATGAAATCATAAATGTAAAATCTTAAGTATATTGTTTGTTTTGAAAATTTGAACATGGATCTAGTTACTAGTATATTTTTAAAATTTCAAGTTTTGTTCGTATTCATGTTAACATGATATTCGTATATCATATGTATGGCAGCCACATGATCAATAAAAATGCAAAGTCTTAAGTATATTGAATGTTTTGAACATTGATTCAAGTTTTTAATATTTATGGACTAAAAAATGAGTAGATGTACATAAAAATATATATATATATATATTTTAATATATATGTACGGACGTATCCAAGACGTATCGTATCCAAGGGTTTTTTAAAACTGACGTATCCGCGTATCGTATCCGTATCCAAACGGATACTCGTATCCGTATCCTGGCAACGTAGTCTAGAATGTAAACAAGGTGGAAAGATGCACTTAATTGGTTTAGGAAGTTGTCGGAGTATGTCGATGAGTGATTTGGGTAGGAAGAGAGTCGGAGACTAGTCAATTCAACTGTTGTGGATTTGGAGCTCTATGTTCGGGGCCATACAAAAGGGGCAAGAATGTGCAATACGATATGGACCAATCTGTACAGTCTCACACTTGTAGGAAATAAGGATCTGCGGCTGTTGCAATGTTCGTTTGTGTGTTGTTGTTTTTGCTCTTTGGTATCTTCAACTTCGCACAAAACTCTAGATGTCGCACCTGAACTTGCAAAACAAACCACACACACAAGCAATCATTAGCTCTAAAAATAAAGATGTAAATGTTTGAGTTGAACTGACCTTAATGGTCACCCTCATGTGAGTTACCGAGTGTTGCACTATATTTTAGACTCAATGTAGTTCTCCTAGTGCTTTGTGTTGATATGCATGCACTTGACCCTTGACCTAGTTTGGCCCTTGTGCCTCAACACCGATAGTGGGTATGCTACTTCATCCCAATAGAAACCCTTGTGTGTAGATGACAAATTCAGATTTATGCCCTCCTATGTTGTGTATGTAGTATGCAAATGTATCTCTTGCTTCCTTAGCTCAATAGATGGTAGATAGATAGGTTCTTGCTAGATAATAAATGCTTACATTAGACTTGTATATATATGAGTTCTTAACTTGAATTTCGAACCTTAGTGGCGGGAAAGGCTGACCCAGAACATAAGAAAGGTACCATAAATAGAGCAATGAACCATCATGAGAAGGGTACAAAACTTTGGATGTTGCCCCTGAACTTGCAAAACAAACCCTAGCTATCCTACACCACACTCAAGCAATCATTAGCTCTAAAAATAAAGATGCAAATGTTTGAATTGAACTCGACCTTAACGGTCACCTCTCATGTGAGTTACGGAGCGTTGTACTATATTTTAGGACTGAATGTTGTTCTCTTAGTGCTTTGTGTTGATATGCATGCACTTGACCCTTGACCTAGTTTGGCCCTTGTGCCTCAACATCGATAGTGGGCTTTGCTACTTCATCCCAATAAAAACCCTTGCGTGCAGACAACAAATCTAGATTTATGCCCTCTTATGTTGTGTATGTAGTATGCAGCTGTTTCTCTTGCTTCCTTAGCTCAATAGATGGTGTAGATAGACAGGTTCTCGCTAGATAATAAATGCTTACATTAGACTTGTATATATATGAGTTCTTAACTTGAATTTCAAAACTTAGTGGCGGGAAAGGCTGACCCAGATCATCGAGAAAGGTACCATAAATAGAGCAATGAATTGAATCAAAAGATTAAAATTAGATAAAAGAAAGGGGTGTGGGATTGTACAACTAAGTTAGAACCGCACACACATCCTCCGACCCATCATGTACGGTTTTGGACCAATACAAGAATGGACAAAATTGAAGAATGACATCACTAGCAATCCTCGTAACTTAACACAAAATCATGACAAAAGGGTGGAACATTGACCGAGATCAATCAAATCAAGCAATAGTGGATGGAAGGAGAAAGGGGTTATGCCACGCATGAGATCTAGATTCAAGGTTCATAACTAATGCATATGCGAAGTGTGATAAAAACATGATGTAATATTGATTTTGTGCAGATTTTGGTGTCTACATTTGCCCCTCCTTTATGCTAATAAATGGAATTTACTAGTGTAAAAGAGAAGAAAAGTCATATCTCTCGATAGAGTGCTACACGGTAAGAACAATTTGCATGTGTGCTTTGAGAGGAAATTATTGTGTGGCGAATAATGTGAGTCATCGGTTGACCCACGTGGAGACAAGGGAGAAGCGTGTCATCGATGTTAAGGGGAGATTGTAATTGTAAGAAGAAATGTCTAGAGATATGGAGAATCGTGCTTGGTGTGTTTGTAGAGTTAGGGGTGATCAAATTCCTAACAAGGTGCTTGATTTTTCAATAATTTGGGAATTGGGTGTCTCGACATCAAGGGAAGTGTCACAGGGCTTTCTGGTCACCCACTATAAAGCTTTCCAATAATGGGACCATACCACTTTGTAGACGGATCTAAGCCTTGTGTAATAGGAAACCCCTATAATGTGAAAAGGAAACACCATCTTGTTACCCCACGGTGTTTATATTGGTGTCTTGTTTTAATATTGGTGCTTTGATGAGTTTGGAATACTTAATTGTTTTGCTTTTGTAGTTGTACCAAATACGGTGGCATTTTCATTCGTGACTATGCGTGTTTAGAGCGTAATACACTTTTTGTGTTCAAAAGTGATTTGTTAGGTGATAGAATTGGATTGAGTTTTGTGACAACAAGAGAGAAAGGTGAGCTTACATAATCAACCCTACTTGATTTGTGTATATTGTATGCGAATGAGGATGGCCTTGTATGACCGATCCATTGGACTTTGATTGTTGATTTGGCAAAGGAAGAGGAGACGACCATGTATGGTCGGCCTATAGAGTTGCCCACCTTTTGGCGAAAGGGAGAGTATGAACTAGTGTTGCTTGAGGTGAAAGTGAGTAAATGAAGCTATGCCAGAGAGTACATAATGTAGAGTAGAGAGACTGGGTCGTGCGATTAGAGATCTTTGGATAGAGTGATCAATATATGATAACGAAGTAGTATGTGAGCAAGAGAGGTAGATGCAAAGTTTGTAGAGATGCAAGAGCATTATTATAAAAGGTGTGCCACATAGTGCAATGATGTATGGACACAAAAGATGTTAGAGACATGGTTGCGATGTCATGCAAACGGTGTGTAAATATGATGAGTAGGGCCCTAGATATGGACCAGCAGTTGTGAGGTTGTAATTGGAGTATTAGGGAAGGCACCGGGTTCAGTACGTTATGCCCTAGGTAAGTTGTTGATATAAATAGTACAATGAAAAAGTAAAAAGTACTTTTCATTGTTTGATTGTGATTGAGTGTGATAGAGCTTTGGGATTGTGAAAATGCCATGAGCGAGAGCCCATCTGATTTCGATTTGAGAGGGTAGGAGATGCCATTGAGGCACATATGAGTCATGAGTTGGTAAGTGTAATTAATGCTGGTGTTTTAGTGTGAGATTGTATATTTTGTTGCAATTTTTTGAATTTTTGTAATTTTGTTGAATTTAGCATAGAGTGATGAAACCGGACTGAATGGTCCGGTTTTAAGCATGGGGTGGTACCATATGGTTCTCACGAAATTATACGTACCTAACCCGAGAGGTAGAATGAGAAGTTCACCGCCAAAATATGATGATATGCATGTGATTTGGATAAATTGCTTAGTGTTGCTTGATGTATGATGATGTTTGTGCCATTGATGGGGATTAATACAATGTGTGTTGTCTTTATGATTGTAGAGAGATATCCACGCACGAGAGTTCCGTGGAGGGCGCCATATGATGACATTGTTCGCATTGGATCTAGATGATGCAGGTTGGGACATTTTGGATAGGACTGGTTTGTGACATGTGGCTAGGTTGGGGGAATTGCCCCCAAATAGGCATTTGATTGCAA
The DNA here is from genome assembly GCA_018340775.1 of Taxus wallichiana var. yunnanensis. Classification (NCBI taxonomy): domain Eukaryota; kingdom Viridiplantae; phylum Streptophyta; class Pinopsida; order Cupressales; family Taxaceae; genus Taxus; species Taxus wallichiana. The sequence continues at coordinate 344,524,418 of CM031239.1, forward strand.
CATTATCCGAGTGATGGAAAACAAATACCTACATGTTTTAGCTCCCGACAGGGAGATGACTGTGATCTTGGAGAATGTGTATCATATTTTGTGGTTATTGATTGTAGGGAGAGAGGGCAGTATTGCCCCAGACATGCCCTATCATATGAGACAGGCCCAAAGATTTTGAGTGGGGAGCAGGGGTATTGGAGAGCCTACAATTAGGTTGAGTGTTGTGGTGACTTCCGGTGTTCTACGATTGCGGAAACTTATTTGTGTGCTTTTGGCCTCATTCGTAGCAATGCATGGTGGAGGGGTATCAATATCATGTAGGATGTGGCGGATTTGTTAGGCTATAGAGGAGCATGGGACCCAATATGTATGGGGTTGTGTGTTAGCTCACTTGTACAAAGATCTCTATAGGTTCACATTGGACATTGGAGAACCAAGGTGGTGTAGTAAGATAATTACTTTCTTACATGTGTGGGCCTATAAGCACATTGTTGTTGTGCATCCAATATGAGGGCCATGCCTAGATTGGGCCTATCCAGAGATTGTCAGCGTCCAAGGTGAGTGATGCTAGCGCGGTGGGGATTTGATACGATGACCGATGGATCCATGTTGCATAGGTTGACGCCGTAGGACATTGTTTGGAGGCCATACATAGATTTGAGAGGGTGGTTGGAAGATGTCATAGAGATGTGGTGGATTTGATGCACCATGTGGCTAGAGGATTGATTTCCCCACCAAGGGGATTTATTTTAGTATGAGCATGTGACGCGGCAGTTTGGGATCATATAGGAGGTGCCTTGGCACCATATCCATGGAGTAGGTCCATGCTTGCAACTTATAGAGAGGGGGTGTGGCGAGGGCCAACCCCAACAAAGCTATTGCCCCCACCAAAGTGGATGAGATAGATCTAGTAGTTGTGCTCGAGTGATCGGATGACGTAGGATGCATTGTAGCATATGCAAAGTGGTGGGCAAAGACTAGATGGGTGCTATTGTTTCTTGTTGTAGTGATCTAGGAGGTGATGCTGCACTTGGATGAGTAGGTGGTGTAGGGATGCCTGCACTTGCGAGTGAAGGAGCTGATGAAGGGCGAGATGCTGTGGGTGCAACAATTGCGTTGCATAAGTATTATGTGATGTTTAAGCGTTGATTAGTTGATAGATAGAAATGATGTTGTTGCCTTGTTAGATGTTGATATTGTGTTGGTAATTGTAGGTATACTTTTTGGATCACCATTGTTGATGCATCCGTGAGACATTGCTCTAGAACATTCCGGGGATGTGGTGATTGAAGGTATGCTTGAGCGAGTGGATGATATAGCGAGTGAGTATGGGTACTTGTTTCATCTAGTTGCGGTGACGACAACTACGTGTAGTGTTGTAGAGTAGACAGGGATGAGAGCCAAGTAAAGCGAGCCCAATAGTTGGATGGCCGTCACGGGACCCGAGTTGGTGCAAGATTTGTTGGTGAGATTGGTGGAGTCCCGTGCTCAATACGCACAAGTGTTGGTTGGTAGAGAATGCCACCTTACGTGAGCGATCGGCTCACTATCGAGAGAGATCACAATCAAGGGGTTGTGGTGACATTGGAGGAGCCTCGAGCTCCGATGCCTATTGAGAGTAGTGGGGATGATGAGTGAATGCATGTAGGGCAATGCAATCTGCCTATTTGTATAGACATTTTGTTATATATATATTATATAGATTTTGGTTTTGTTGCAAAGTTGTGGCTAGCATATTGGCTTTATACTTTGTAGCATAGCTGATGACATGAATATATGTATGCTATGATTGTTAGATGCATTTGATTTAGTTTTGATGTAGGTGCATATTAATTATTATGGTGTGCCCATTGATGATGTATGTCTATTGTTAATATTGGTAGGTAATATGTGTGATGTGTAAGTGTTATCAGCTAATATTGACTTCGCAAAATCAAAAAAAAAAATTATAAAATTTCAAAGTGTTCTTTCACATAATTTTTATCCTTCATCGCAATCGTCTTATTCTCATGGTCATTCTGGCTTTCGTTTCATCCATTTTGAATGAGCCATTCTCCTGTTACGCCACAAACCGTGTTTTAATTATTTAATTAATATTCATCCTGTTATTTAATAAAATTAATATTTATTAAATTTTATGGGTTTTTAATTAATAAATATTAATTTAATACTCATGGAAGTTGTTTGACAAACTTGGGAGAACTTTTCTTTTTTATTAATTAATTGCCGTAACTGCCGTGAGCAAGTGCCGGGGCAATTTTTCTTCCGCTTCCAATTGCTGTAGACAATTTTAATTTTGCTTCTATCATCCGGGAATTGATGAGGAGACGGTTACAAGAGGTTGCAGAAGTAGAGGAAATTGGGAAGAAGGAGAAACAAGGAAATATTGCAAATATCCAGATCCACGCTTGCCAAGTGAAGGCAATTTCATGCACGTGCAAGGATTGATCTGGAAGCCCAAATAAATCTCGTATGTAGCAAAGAGGAAAATGTGAAATTCAAGTAGCTGATAGTTTGTTTTTGTTAGTTGTTGATTTGTGTAGTCAGGAAAATCCATGCAAGAATATTCACGCAGGTAAGGAAGAAGATCAAAAGAAGTTTACATGCCATGCTTAGAGAGGAGGAAGGAACCGGTTTGAAGACCTAGGAAGTTATCTACACATGCAATACCCAGGTCGACCTGAAATTTCATTCGCTGAAGGTGAAGGACCACATGATTAATTTGTTTTTGGAAGCTGTTCATTGCAAAGTTATCCACGCAGGTTGAAGACAAGTTTCCACGCAGCAGTTAAGGATAGTTTTCACGCATGCTTGGAGGGGAGAAACAAGATTAAAACACAACCCAAATGAATTCTTAGAAGTCCACGCCATGCTTGGAAGGAAGAATGAATTTTGTTTTTATTCACGCATAGCCTGAGAAGAAGGAAATAAATCTGCTTGCACATTCAAAGGAAGAATGAAGTCTGTTTGGAGATCCACGCACAGCCTGAGGAGAGGAGACTGAGCACGCATTTGGTGAAAAGCAAATGACCACAGATCATCTTCAAAAACATAACCATGTACAGCCTGCAGAAAGGACAAGTATTTTCTCCCACGCATTTGTTCGAAGATCCACGCAGCCTGCAAAGAAAAACAGAACAGAAATAAAAAGATCCACGCCATTCTGGAGAATCAAATCAAAACAGGTTTGTTTTATGCCCATGCATGCATAAATTTCTGCCCATGCATGCATAAATAAGCAAAAATCCAAACAACAAGAACCCACGCATGCATAAAAATTCTATTTTATTTTATTTTATTATTCTTTTTTAAGAAAAGAAAGAGAATAAAAAGGATACTACGCATGCTTAAGAAGGAGAAATTTGATCAATGTGCCAGGGAAGGAGAAACAAGATCATTCGCTTCCCAAGAAAAATATCAGGCTCGTGTAGTTCATGCATTGCTGAAAATAACAAAAGTGATTTAAATTGTATTATTTTTGGATGGTGATTTGAGCTTTGCCTCAATATTTTTGTATGGTCATTTTGAATTTGGCATTCGCTAAATCTCTTTTTATTAAAAAAATATAATAATAAAAAGGAAATAATAAAAAGAGTCGTATTATTCTTGCGACGATGGTGGTCGGAGACTTAGACTGGCACCTTTCAGTGTAATCCTCTTTTCGCTTTCCATTTTAAAAAAAAATTTCATAATGGGTGAACGTTCAATAAGTCGGCGCTAAAATATGCATATCAAGGATTAGTTCCAGCATCATCCTTAAATTCAGCATACGATAATATTTTGGATACCGATATGGGTCACGTAGATATGGTTCAATTATGTGACAGGGTAAGACGGGAAGGGAGGACTGTTTTCTCAAAAAGGCTTTATTGTTGCAGCTTACCTCAAGCGGCAACATTTCTAGTTGCCATACAATGCCCCGAATTTGTCCTAGCTTGTGCCGAACATTATGATCCTGAGCGTCGGGGAATTTTTAATGACATAAATGAACCTTTTTTGCTCAATTCTCTAGATCATATGGAAGATTTGTTAAGAGTACCACTTCATGAAGAAAATGCTGACATCACGCAAGAATCGACACAACAATTCTGGGATGAAAATCCTTTGAGATGGTTAGTAAAAATTGGTTGGTCAAACCAAAAACTTACACTTCAAGAATTCCCAAAGAGTTGTTTCGAGTAGAGTTTCATGAAGAAATATGAGACATGATTACTCTCCTCAGCAGGGTTTTTGGTCTACCTTCCGCTAGAAATTTCCATCCTTGGATGTATAAGTTTATTTGTATCATTCTTGATGCAAAGATGTTCATTGATTGGGCAAGTATCGTTAGCAATACTCTCCATAAGCAATTGATTGAGGTAAGGATGATAGGTCATTTTTACATGACCTCATATTTGATGTATGTTGTAGCAAGAAGGAGAATATTTTTAGGGCTAACAACTAGAGGTACAATGGGTCCTGACAAGAATAGTGTTTTTCATTTTTACCCACAACTGGAGTTCAAGAATGGTTCTCACCATTTCCAGAGGGTAAACGATGCTTTCCTATTCTATATAATCCGGTCACTAAGGAGAAACCCAGAGGAAAGATTTTCAGAAGATGCCAAGGCAGTGATAAAACAATGGGGAACTTGGTTTATCCAGTTTCCCTCTTACTCCTATATACGAGTTGATGGATTTGTGGGAGCTCCTTACAGACTTCCTAAATATGTCAGCGATAAAATAACATTGATGGAACTTTCACGTTAGCTTTTCAAAATCCATTGCCTACTGGTGGATAAATGCAAAGGAGGCATTCATTTCCCAATTCAGATTGGGGAATACAAATGTCCAAATTCCCACAGTGCAAAACTTATGGAAAAAGAATTTTCTCTCATAACTATACATCCTTTCACAAGTAGGGCTCAATTCGATATTAAAGGATCCATGGAAAAAGCCCTAGGAGCAAGATATAAGCACAAGGCAAACATAGAAGACTATTGGGCAGAATGTGCAGATGATAGGGAGGTAAGACAACGACAATTTTCTCGTCTCACATTGGCTCAGATAGAAAATTACGGATTGAGGGATCCTCCCTTGACTCTTGCTGATAATGGGATTGATCTTATGGATCCTACCTATGATCAGATAGTTTTCACTCCACTCTCGGTATTGATTGGAGTAGAGGAGATGAAACTTCTCTAGATGTCATGAATCAACCTGTGTTAAAAAGGACTATGATGTGGTATGAGAATTAGATAGCCAATCCTCTCCCATTTCAGGCACATATGTCGAAATACGAAGCGCCAACAAGAGGGGATTTACATGGAAAAGGTGGTGCAATCCTCTTCACACCAGTCCCCACCGACATCATCACATGCATCTCAGAGGCAAAGTCGGTGGTTACCTAAACTTGTCTCTAATAAAGTAGTGTCTCAAGGTTCTGTAAAAAGTGTGCATCTTCGGGAAGGAAAAGAATGTGTTTTGGGTATTTCTACCCCAAACTCATCTATGCACATCACTGAGAGTTCCAATAGGCCTACCAAGGATCCAAATCATCAATGTCATACATCGGAGTCTAAGCAAATCCCAGTGGTACAAATATCTAATTCTTCCGAACATCCAGGTGATAAGGGTATTCCACAAGAACATGAGGATAATCAAGAATGTGTTGTAGATGCTACTTCACCAAGGATTGAGGCCACAGAACAACTGCCTACTGGTTTTAGTCATGAGAAAGGCAAAGAGGATTTTTCTTCTAGTTCTCGACTTTTTGTGTCGAATTAATGAATGAAACATCGATCCGGGTTGACTTTGAAATTAAAAAGAGAAAGAGATTGGGCAAAGTGGCCATCATTGATTTGGAGTCTCTTTCGCACTCTCCAACAAAGTTGTGCCCAAAAAGCCTAAGGTCTTCTCCGGGTAATTGATAATAGCGGAGACAAATTTGCAGAAATTGTAGTTTGTTGTCTCCTGAAAACTGCTCTGCGTTTTCATAGCCAAATTCAAATTTTTTGAGCTCATGCCCTCCGTTGGTGTTTAAGCCAAGTTAGAGATTTAAGAAATTAGCAAAAGTCGTGCCCTTGTGCTGTTTAAATCTTTGTTTCGCTCGTTTTGAGAAATTCTCCATTTCCTGATCTGTGCACGTAATATCCTCTTTGTAACCTCCATTTTTGATCGAAATTGTTCACTTGTTCTATGGCCGGGTCGTCAAGTCATTGTTTTGCCTCCATGCCTCCGGTTCGTGAAGGAAATTTGAAAGTTGGACTCAAAACGATGAAGTTTTCTTCCTCTGCATATTTTCCACAGTCGGGATGACGGGCGTCTTTTCCCCGTCAAATTTTGGCTCCAATGAATGCAGGTACGTGGTCAGATCCTATTGGATGGGGAGGAACAGGATTTTTGGTGAACTTAACACTTTTGGTCATTTTTGGCAAAAATGGTAAATTTGCCCCCGTGGCCCCGATCAGGCTATAAAGGAAAAAGTCAAAGGTGAAGCCCGCTGTTGAAAAGTCAAAGCGGGAGAGCGGGCCGGCAGAGGCAATTGAGTTTTTGAACCTTTTTCCAAAAAAGGTTAAAATGTTTAGAAAAGAGCCGCGACCCCGTTTCCAATCAGAAGCAACCACGTGTCTAAGTTGAAAAGTCAAAGCGGGGGTGTAGGCCAATTTTTTCCAAATTGCCAAATCTCCAAAAAATCACAAAATGCAAGGTCTTCCCCTCATAACCGCTCCAATCCCTTCCTGCCACGTGGATGGCCCGATTTCAGAGTTAGAGGAGCAAATCTAATGGTCTATATTTAAACTGGCAAATCAAATGTAACGGTTGCTTTGCAAGATCGGTTTTTAACCTGCCATGAGCGTTTTCTTCACAATAGAGGAATTTGAAAAGGCGTCGAGGATTTGTGAAGTTGTAACGGTTTCTTGCAAAGAATATAATGGCTTCTCGACGTCATTCCAAGGGTTGGCGATTGATTTCAAAAAGACCAGTGCTGCTCTCAGAAAAAAGACAGAAACGCCATTCTTCTTCTATTTTCTCTTCTTCCTTGAATTTCTTCCATTCTCAAGCTATCATACAAACGTTGCTCGAGCTTCAATAATAAAAGAAGGAATTTTTGACTTTTGACTAAGGAATTAATTGGTACTTGTGAATCGGTGAGTTCCATTCGGTCTTCAGTAGCTTCTCCTGCGGATTTGTTTTTCTCGCCGACTATGAATGCATGTAAATGAAATTTCTTATTAATGTGTGTGGGCATCGACATTCTATCTGACAACATTAGTTTCTCCTACCTCCATTCTCACTCCCTTTACCCTTCTCGACAAAGTTTCTTCTCTAGTGAGAAATTGCTAGCTTTGCCACGGGGTCGTGGAGTGCCCCGTTGGATCTCTCGGTGAAAGGCCACCATTGAAATTCACTTTTCACGCATGCACATATGGAATTTGCACTGTTCAAGTAGAGGGACTTAGATTCCTATAGCGTTGGCTTTGAACTCACCAATTTGTCCACAAGACAAATTTTCTTGCCAACAAGTTCCTACTACTCGAAAAGGATCGTGGGGACATGACAATCACTGACTATGAAGTATCCAAGATAGCCCTTGGAAAGACCACTTTTGAAAGCGATGTTGCTATGACAAAGGATTCAATGAATAGTGTGCTTAAAAGGTTGGAGAGATACAAAACTCAAATTTCCCAACTCAAGGAAGAAAAGAATCAGTTGATTTCATATGTTTAGCATTTGATTAGCCCAATTGAGTCTTCTTTTCTTGTTCCAGAGATGGTGGCTATCCCGGATTAAGAAATTCTCAATCAATCGAAGGATGTGATCATTGTAGGGCACACTCTAAGGTCATGGGTTTCTGAAATAGAAAGTGGTGGGTTGAAAACAATTGTTGAGGTGATAAAAATATTTGAGAATATTTATGCCTACCTTGATCCAGTGTTTCCATTCAAGGAGTGCCTCATTACAGAATTAATAACACTGGATCAAATTTTTCCAAGTCTTCAGGATCTTGCTCGCATGGAATCTACATTCTTAGCCTCAGAGGGGATACTTGAGTTTGATCATTGCATGACACGAATTCTATGGTTAAATCATGCTAAGGCTAGGAAAATGATTCTAGAAGACTTGGTAATTCAGTTTGATAGTTTGTACAATGAAGCCTATACCACACTCTCTTCCATTCAAGTCTTCATCGAAGAGATTCCTTGCACCTTCACAACGAACACAGCCAAAGGAATTGAGTACAACATCCACGGTGGGGCAATTTACAAAATTGATACATGAAATGTATGCTCTTATTGATGTTTTTTCCACTTCTTCTATGGATCAATGTTTTAGAATTAAACATCTTTGCGAAGAGATCCAATCTAAAGTCCGAGGTAAGCGTAGGCTAGTCTTCTCCCGAGTTGTTTTCCGGAAGAAGAGAAGATGCACCAGACATTGCAAAAGCTCAAATCTTTTGAATTGGCAAAGAATCAGGATCCTTGTTTTGCCAACAACATGGTAGGATGATTTCCTATATTTTCTCATGGGTGGGAGAGTCCATTTCTCATACGATTGAGATAGGCGGACCCCACCCCCAATGGATAAGGCATTGGTTTTTGTCGAATGTTTTGAAAGTGGTATTTTAAATGATGTTATTGTTGAATTCACTTTTGAGGAAACTTATGAGATTTCTATTTTTAGTTGTTTTTAATAAAGTTGGTTGAAAAAGTCAAAGTCACTTAAGTGCCCTATTTAATGTGCATTTAAAATCCTAACTACTTTGTAACCAACTTTTGGGTTATAAAAGGATGTTAGGGGCTCATTTGTAAAGGGTGACTTTGAGAGAGGAGAAGAAAATACTTTTGTGTGCAAGCTTTGTTTCAGGAAGAAACTTTGTGTTCTTTTGTGAAGACATTTTGGAGTTAATGAAATACGAACTTTGTGTCTCATTCATTGTCTCTTGTAACATTTGATGTTCTTATGTTCATTAGATGTTAGATGTTTAAATCTTGCATGCAAATATTGTCTTTGATCTTATTATCAACGTTATTAAGTTGTTCTTGTTCACAGTGATCAAGCTCTATTATTTACTTGCTCATGTGTGTTCCCTTTACTCATTCTCGTTTAACTGATGCAAACTCCGTTTTATTTGTGTTAGTTATTTATTGTTCTTCTCCATGCAATATTAGGCTCTACTTTTACCTAACTCTTGCATGTTCCTTCCATTCATTCCTTTCCATTTCGTTCCTTCATTCCATTCCATCTCCCTCATTCACTTTTCTTTCCATTGATGTTCCAAAAACCCCCCACATACAATTTTGAATGTACAGGTGTAAATACAGTTTTGGCTTTCAATAAAGGCAGCCTCACCTTCATTGAGGAGGGACTTCGTTCCCACACTATTGTATGCCATTTGCATGCGTGCAAATCCATATGCTAACAGTAAGAAAGCTAAAGTAGATATGATTAGAATGTGAGTTAATCAAGATTATGTGGTTGGGAGGCTGGTTGTGCATTTATTGGACGTGTGTAACGATGAGAAAGTGCGCTGCGTGGTATGTGCATACTCTCTACATAAGATCTCATGAGCATATTGGCAGAGGAAACCTATTCTTAAGAAAAAAGGAAGAGTGATCCTCACAAATGCCATGAGGTACTTAGTAAAAATGGTAGATGTTAGAGGAGAGGTAGATAACGAGTGTGACATATGGGTAAGTTTAGAGAAATCAAGTGTGGTTCGGTGTGAGTAGTCACTCTAGAAACCGAAAGTGCATTTGGTACAAATCAAATGTGAAGCTTGAGCTTAAGCGGACGTGTTGTCGATGGTGCCACAAAAGTTATATGAGTCACGTGTGCAACTTTTGGTACAAACTTATGCTCCATGACCAGCCAATTGTATGTGGGATGTGGCAGCTCTTATGGAGGAATAACTTCATCGTGAGCAGCATCGCTTGATGTATCAACATAGTAATGCATAGTGAGGGTAACACTTGCAGCCGGGCAGTATCTAGGTGGATGTGAAGTAGATCTGTCAGAATGGTGTCTCGAAAGCAATAATGCGTTTGTCCTCTAGTAACTTAAGTTTTGATCCAATGCATAACAATCATTGTCACAATGCCCATTAATATGGAAAAATTGCAAAAAGGCCTCCCCTTGGATCGTTGAAGCCAATGAGGAGGATGATGGTCATTATATGGCAACTAAATTAACTCCTTACTAGTTAGTGTAAGTAGGATATGCATGGGTTTGATCAATGGATTTGTAAAAATAAACCAATGTATGCTTAGGCCTAGAAGGAGTCTTTGGGATAACTCTTGGTTTAGGCTCGGGATTATAAAAAGTGTTACCATGATGCAAAACCTTAACTTGAGTATCATTATGTACCAATTCTGGTGGTGCATCATAGTCATGCATAATAGAAGCAACTGCAATTTTCTTGTCGGGAGGCTTAGGTTGATATGGGAGTGTAAGCTCTCGCTCTAGATCAATAACACGTAGACAAAGCTCGGTAAATGAATCACATGTGTCGTATAATAATTGTGCTTAAGAGGCCGTATGAGACCTCAACAAAAGATATATTGCATCTCTAAGTTGATAGGCTGATATAATAATATATTAATAAGTGCATGTTTGCTTTGAAACATAAGATATAGTCAGATACAAGTTTAGTCTCACCTTGATGTAAAGAGGGTAAATGCTCATATGTAGCTCTAGGGCCTTTATTGCAACTAAAGTGAGCTAGGAAAACATCTTCAAGTTCTAGAAAAGTACTTAGAGATCCGCTAGGAAGGTGAGTAAACCAATACATAAGCATCTCTTGTGAGACTCTTAGGAAAAGCTTTGAGAAGCAATCTATCATTGTGATATGAAACCATAAGTGCCCTATAATGTTTAAGATGTAGGTAAGGATCCGAGGTACCATCAAACAATTGGAATGAAGGCATGAAAAAATTCCTAGGGAATTGAGATTGGAAGATTTTACGTCGAATAGGATTGCCATAAATAGTATTGGAATCAATGCTAGCATAGTAAGCTTTGCTTTTTAGGGTCAAAGTATGTACTTTACATTACAAATCTCCTATTGCATGCATAGAGAGAGGACCTCTTAAGGAGGTATGGCATAGACATCTAGAGGCTCATTTAAGGGTTGTACCTTACCATTAATAGTGGCCATAGGAACACTATTTCATTTAAAGGCAATGTGGGGTGATGTGTCATTAGGTGGAATTTGGGGTTTTATGGGCTTGGTCACACATTGAGGTTCTAAAGGAGTATTACTATTATCTACAAGCAAATCATTCACACTAGGAGAGGAAACTAGATGTGTATCACATGCAACTAGAGGAGAATTTTTGCTAAGAGAAATAGAAACAATTTCATCATTATGCACATTATCCTCAAGTAGTGAAAGAGGAGAAATAATAAAATCATTGCATTTGCTTTCAAGAGAAGAAGTAGAAACACAAGTTGTATCAATCATAGTATGCACAATAGGAATGGAATCATTTGTATCATTGTTGCATTCAAGAGTATTAGTAGAAACATTATTAGTGCAAGCAAGATTATTTCTTTCACATTCAATGGGAAGAGTAGAAACACAAGTAGAATCATGCATTTATGAAACAAAAAGATTGCTATCAAAGTCATTAGTATTGATTTTTAAGAGGATTTGGAGAGACATAAGTGTGTTCGTTGATATCATGTGCAAGGGGAGTAGAATCATCATGGATGTCATCACTAGGACACTCATTATGAATGGAAGCTAACTCATCATCAAAAACATAAGGCTCACCATCAATCGGTGTAAGAATAGAAGGAATATCGTCCTCATGCAAGCTAGAAACACTCTCATCATCACTAGAGTATATAGGATTTGTGGTTGTAGGAAGGTTATCTGAGGGTGGAGGGGAAGGTGGTTGTTCACCATCACTATCTCAACTAGATACATTACTCTCGCAGCTAGGACCACAATCACTTTTGGTATTGGGAGGGGCACATAGAAATGCCATGGTCTCAACCATGACTTTGGATTCTTTAGGGGTAGGGAGAGGAAGAGTGCTACATGTTGGACCAAAGCGGGGTGGTCTGTCTTGAAATACAAGAGGATTGGCATCTTGATCATAATTGTGGACTATATCATCCCTAGTAACATATGTCTTGCATTCATAAAAGTGGTATGGACATGGTTAGAGGGATGGTAACCGCTATGTTTCTACAAGGCATGAATGCAAACCATAATCACACAAAGAATAGGGAGGACGATAAAAAAACCACAGACATGCCTAAGGAAACCCTAGGGTTTGGAAAATAATAGGTCTAATGAGAAAGAATTAGCAAGATCCTAGATTAGGTGAAGGGTTCGATCAAAAGTGGGTTCACCAAAGTGTATCAATCCTAATTTATTTTAATTAGGTTTTTAGTATGATACAATACTAACTAAGCTTATAAATACATCCAAATTTATGTTGCATATCAAATAGAAGAAACATAAAACATGATAATTACAATAGCTAATCAATACACACAATCTAGAATGTAAAAAAGATGGAAAGAGGCACTTGGTTTAGGAAGTTATTGGAGTATGTCGATGAGTGATCCTGGTAGGAAGAGAGATTGGAGACTGGTCAAATCAACTGTCGTGGATCTGGAGCTCTATGTTCAGGGCCGTACAAATGGGGTAGGGACGTATGGTACAATATAGACCAAAGCTGTATGGTCTTGCACTTATAGGTAACATGGATCTCGCAATTTGGAAATGTTTGCTACGTGTCCTTGTTTTTCGCTCTTTGGTGTCTTCAACTTTGCATAAAACCCCCGAATGCCACATTTGAACCTGCAAAACAAACCCTAGCTATCTCTGACACACTCAAATAATCATTAACCCTAAAAATAAAGATGCAAATTCTTGAGTTGGATTGATCTCGGCGTGGTCACCTCGTATGTGAGTCTCTCGAGTGCTACACTACATTTTAGACTCTTTGTAGTTCTCCCAGTGCTTTGTGCTGATGTGTATGCAACTAATGCTTGAACTAATTCGGCCCTTGTGCCTCAACACCAATAGTGGGGTATCTTTACTTCATCCCAATAGAAATCCTTTTGTAGAGATGAAAAATTCATATTTATGTCCTTATATGCTATGTATGTAGTATGCGAGATGTATCTCTTACTTCTTTAGCTTGGTAGATGGTAGATAGATAGATGCTCGCTTAGTTGTATACATATGAGTTCTTAACTTGAATTTCGAACCTTAGTGGCGAGAAAGGCTAACCCAGAAGATAAGAAAGGTACCATAAAAAGAGTAACGGAAGGAATCAAAAGATAAAATTTAGATAAAAAACAAAGGGGCGCGGGACCATACAACTAGGTTAGGATCATACATACGGTCTTGACCCATCTATACGGTTTTGGACCAACACAAGATGGGACAAAACTGAAGAATGACATAACTAGGGATCCTTGTAACTTGACACAAAATAACGGTAGAAGGGTGGAACATTGACTTTAGATTAGTTAAACCAAGCATATGCAAGTGTGATAAAAACATGATGTAACAATGATTTTGTGCAAATTTTGGTGTCTACAGTTTGCCTGTAACGCATACTCTAGTTATTTATATGTAGTATTTTGCATTTATTAGGTGAGCGAGATAAGTTTTCTTTCTTTTCCTTTGGCCAGGATTGTACTAATTCTATAACACGATTGTCCAAATGATTTGTATTTGCAAGTTTTCATTTATATTTGTTAGTGCTTTAGTTTTCTACAATGTCCCCTCTCTCGCGCTCTATCTATCTCGTGCTCATGTGTGCGGGTGCATGTGCGTGCGTGCTTGTGTGTAGTGTTCAACAAAGGCTTACTTCTATCTCTTTCATACAAGTGCAAAAGTGCCGACATGTTTTCATGGAATTATTAGTTTACCTTCTACCATTGTGGTTTTTTCGAAGGATGGATTTGTTTTACCCTTTCAAATGTTGCTTTAGCATTTTACAATTGTTGAATACATTTTTGTGGTGTTTTTGAAGTATGTATTTATATTGCCCCTTTAAATGTTGCTTCAAAATTTTACACTTTACAATGTACTCTCTTTTCTTTGCAAGCATGCGCATAGGCATGTGTGGGCACATGTGTGCAGGTGTACATGCAAAGTTCAACAAAGGCTTAGTTCCATCTCTTTTGACAAGTGCAAAAATGCTTACATGTTTGTATGCCATGAAATTGTTGTGTAGGCGTGCATGCAGAGTTCAACAAAGGCTTAGTTTTCTCTCTTTCTCACAAGTGCAAAAATGCTTACATGTTTGCATGCCATGAAATTGTTAGTGTACCTTCTATTTTTATATTGGTTTTGAAGCATATATTTATTTTACCAGTTAGAATGTTGCTTTACATTTTGTGTTTGTTGATGACAATTTTATAATGATTTTGAAGCATGTATTTATTTTACCCTTTAGATGTTGCTCACATTTACATTTTACAGTTACTACCTCTCTATCTGTGGAAATTTTTTTGAGTGTTTGCACAGGCATGTGTATGCACATGCATGCAGAGTTCAGCGAAGGCTTAGTTCTGTAACTTTCTTACAAGTGCAAAAATGCCTGTATGTTTGCACCTATGAAATTGTTAGCATGCCTTCTATTTTTGTGGCTTTTCTGAAGCATGCATTTATTATACCCCTTCAAATGTTGCTTCAACATTTTAAATTTGATAATGTCATTTTAACTAATTATTTGTTTGATTCAAGCTACTTTCAGTTCAGAATTTGATGATAACATTTTTGCGTTGCTTTCATTTTTTCCAGACGATCGTTGTAACAATAGGGTTTGTGAAGGATGCAAAGAATCATATTGATGTCCAAGGTTTTAATGTCTATCACAAGAATCGATTAATAAAGGTGCTCCTTATCCTTACATTTTTTGGGTTTTATAAATTTAATTGGTAAGAGAAGTTCTTACTTTGTTCATCATTTTTACATTGTACGATTTTGTTCTTAATGCTGCGGTTTCTAGTAAATGGATTGTTTGTTAATAATTTAATTCTTGTTATTAACTTCTTGCTTCCTCTTGCTCAAGTACTTCTATAAACTTTGCACAAATATAAGCAGAAAGCACATGCAAGATCACATGAGATAACTAGACAGTGTCATGTTGATAGCATGTGTGATTAACACCTTTAAGGAAAGGGAATGCAGCGTAAGGATAATTCATCACAGTTGGCTAACGCATATTTGTAGTGAGGAGCTCATAGTGTGCAGTTTTTGTTTTATTAGCCTTCTGTATAGAACACTTGTCCTTTTGTACATGAAATCCCTTTTTTGTCGGGCTTTTCTTCATGAATTTATAAAGTGATACATCCCCATTGGTTTCATTTCTATTGATGACAAAGACCATGGGCAATTTTGAATCCTTCTGCTAGCTATCAAAAATTGATGCGTAAATCCTACTCTATTATTTTACTTAGCTGATCAATCACATAACTGTGGCGTGACATGATGATATATTAAAAACAATGGAAATTACATAGCTCAACCAGAGAGAAACACAAGTAGAGATAGAATTAAAAGATCATCCGTATGTTTTAGCTTTGCATTCCCTCACGCTTCTCATAGTACTAGTCATTAACAATTAATGTTTTCATAGTACTAGTCATTCACAATTAATGTTTTCATAGTACTAGCAATTAACAATTAAGGTATCTATTGATACATTATCTTAAGAATGCTGGTTGTTTTTTCCTATGAAAGGAATTGGCCTTGTATCACCCTATGCTTTGCAACCTAGGGATAGCTATTAGGATAGGTATTGATGTATGAGTATACATATATTTCGCCATCATAAGTGCATTCTTGAACCATAATTGATCCAAAATTATCATAGATATTTCATAACTCATTCATCAACACAAATCCTATTTCATCCATTTGTTTAACGCAAATCTTATTTTATCCATAAAAACTTAGCTGATTTTGAATGCTGTCCCCTTTAGTATTTGCTTAAGAAAACAATATATTTGTGCTCAGAAATGAGGTGCGGAAGTGTTGGATGTAATGCATACTCTGTAATAAATGAAACAAGAAAAGAATTGCAAACATACAAAAAACCAGACTTAATACAAGGGATTTTATCCTCGAGAAACCTGATGCTTAAAACTCAAGGGACACCTATCAACATTATCTTTGCAGCTTGCCATGTTCTGCAACTTGGTACAATGCACTCTCTTGTTCTGCACTTACATACTACAACTCTCTAGAATTCTCAACTAAGAATGAATCTCTGACTAAATTAATGAATGGGAAGATCCCTAGAGGGCGTACATAACCAAAATTTGCAAGAATGAACCAAACATTCTGTTCAAAATGCCACAAAACATGTAATGTCCCTTTCTAGGGCTGAAACTGAAAAACAAGGAAATAGCACAAACCCCAAGTGAAGTAAATTCTGATTTTTATAACAGCAGCTTTAATATTCCTTGAAACCCTAGCAACGACTGTATAGGGACATTAAATTCACCATATAACCATGCACAATAGCTGAAAAATACTTCTAAATAATTATTTCAAGTACGGCAACAAATATCCATCCAATTTGCATCAAAGAAATGGAGAAAACCAGAGATGATACCCTGCTGTAATTAAATTTGTGACAGCAGCAGGGCAGCCACAAACAAGGGCTGAAAATGATAGATAAACTCCTCCAAAAATAGCCAAATTATGGATTCCAACCTTATAAATTATGATAAATCAGAATATCAAAGAATATACGAGTTATGTGCTATAGGAGGCACCAAACAACAAGCAAACCCTTGTCATTCCCTAGGAGAGGGGCTCCAAAATCAGCAAGAGATTCCTCAATATATATCTTCAATTCACCAACATGGAGAGTTTTTGTTCTCCTGCAAACCACAAGGAAGGGTTTCGTCCTCCTTGGATGTCACACAAGAGGGTTGTCGTCCTCAAGTGGAAAGGTATTAAACATTCAGCCCAACAAACCAAGTACGTGTGTATATGCACCAAAAATAATCTCTAAATGAGGTCATAGAATCCCTTTTATATCCCTTGGTTTGCGCCAAAGGCCAAATGGGTGAAGACCGACGACCTCTTTAAGCTTCACTTTATCTTCTAATCTCTCTTTGGGGTCACATAACCTCAGCTGACCTGTCTTCGGGAGTGAAACACCAAATTAAAAAATTAAAAATAATGAAAGAAAACTGAAATGAAGTTCAATTACTTCCCTTGTCCACATATTCTTCTTGGCCATGGGAAGAGAATGGCAAGAAGTCTTCATTTGTCATTAATTCGAAAAAGGGGACATAACAAAACATGAAGAGACAATGGCTTTAGCCATGAATCTTCTTTTCTGTTTGACACATCCGCAACCACCGTAACACGTGGAAATGACATAATACATGTGGAACTACCATGACATAAATGTAACCCCCACCTTACTACAACTGGTAGTTTTGTCATTGTACAAATCGCTTCCTGTTTTCTGCTCTATTTCAGGAAACCCATAAGTTGTTTCTTGACGCAAAGGTGTTTGGATCACCTTAGAAACATCCATAACCTCTGTAGACCCCTGCTATAAACTTGCATACTCCTTTTTTGCTAGAATTCATCATTTTAGAAGTGATAAAAGTGTTTCAAATTGCTTTAGTCATTTTGACTTCTGACTAATAACTGAGACTAGTGGCTTAGCTGAATTTTACCGCTTTCATGATTTGACTTATACCTCCCTAATTAGGAGGCTTTTGGTCACCAAAATCTCAAGTACTCAATAGATGAGGAAATGGCCCATTTGGACAAGAACATAGAATTGCCTATAATGTGTTCAATAATTTAAAATTGCTCGATAAAATAGCTCTAAGTGATAACCAATGGGGTTAACTCCTTTCATTAGAATAGCCTTTGTAAAATAATAATCATCTTCCATTTCCACCTCAAATAGGAGATACAAATTAGGTACTATCAAAACTAGTGCATTGCTAGTCTTTTGTTTCAACTCAGAAATCCATTTTGCTGGTTTCTACCACAAGTAAATGGCTTACGATTTGATGAGATGGGGCAAAATCATGTTCCTTATTTTATTCCTATATCTTTGAAATTCTTATTAAAAAACTGCTCCCTATTTTCCTGTCTTCCTTCGATCAATACATATTAATAGTATCCTATAGGTATGATCCCAAAAGCTACATCCTTTTTATCAGTATTAATATTACTGTTATTTAATAGATACAAGTCTTAATAATTCACTTTAAAAAACTTAATGTGTCCTTATATATTATAATTATTCATATTTATATGTTCAACTATAACATTTAGAATGGGGATTTTCTCACATAATAGACAACTGCTCTCAATTGCACAAAATTCTATTCTTCACATAATTTTGACCATGAAATAATATTAATCTCAACGATCCATCACAAGTCAAGTTAGTAAATCTAATATAATTGTTAGTCTTATGGAACAAGTATAGGATGTGATGATTCATTATTGGACGTATCCACTATTTTACAAGATGGGCATCCCCAGCTGTCACATGATAAGCATTCAATATTTCTTTTAGGTTTAGCCAAAAGATAGAGAACTCATTATTCTTCTCATCTTCTCATAGAAAAGGTTTTGTTTTTGTCCCTATCACAATAAAATAACTGGGCATAAATTTCATTTCAAGTTGCTCATCGACATAAAGAAAGACCTCATAATTCTGTCAGTGCCATCAAATATATGCATAATTCACTTAAACAATTGTTCTTGTATTAAATCCAAGGTTAAAATTACATATTTGTAATTTTTTCTGGAAATTTTCAACTTTCCCTTGGTGACTAGGCATAGATGTCCTTAAGCTAATAGCCGGATGAAGAAAAATTAATGAAAATACTCTTTTCCTTGGCCAGGAACCGTTCAAGGTATACCTTCTGTCGTTGGTTGGACATGCCTTGTATGCCCCTTCTCCAATGCCCATTTCCTACCTTGCTCTTTAAACATGGAATTCCAGATTCTTGATCAATTTGAAAATGCAAGATCTTCCTTGATCTTGCCAAATTCAAAATATACATGCGAGGTGCATTGTGCAAGAATGGAACTCCAGGGGTGTGAAGTGCGTGAGCTGCACAGATGCATAAAGGAGTGTGCAGCCGCACACCGATCAAATGTATTTACATTTATACATGGGTATGGCAATGACTATGTTCACAAATTTGTGTTTTTCTTATCACGTGTAAACATCCTAGCCCAACCATTTTTCAGGAATTGGTAAGTACAGATCATGAAGCATGGTATTGCAAAAATGAATTGAGCATTAAATGTTATTCCTTGATGAAATTTTTGAAGGTAGTTTTCATCTAGAGGGCAGTTTTGCGTTTAACCTTAACTATAAGATAATTGCATTCTACTTTTCTTTCACTAAAGATTCTTGGGATGCTGATTATATTAGAAAGTTATCCACATGTTGTCCCCAGATTTCACCCTGAAATCTGAGACTACTCCATGTAAAATTTTTCGTACTTTTAAAATAGTGGGTCATTTTGTGTTTTTATTGCCAGAAAGTGTCTGTATTGTGTCAAGATATTCTCAGAGAGTCATATTAGCCAATTTCGCCAAATACCTAGATGTCCAAAATCGTTATATTCTATCATTGGGGTTTGCACTGGAAATTTGTATTTAATTATTCGGAGCTCCGTTTGAGGCAAATTGCGCTCGGTTTAACCCTATTGTGGTCTTACATGTCAATATTCCCATATATCAGTAGGGTTTTAACTAGGAATGAATCTTGGGCTTTATCTATGACTTCTGGCAACGTTTTGTGTTTTTGGTGTTTTCCGTTTTATTTTCTGTGAAATTTTTCTAGGTCAATTCCTTTGCCGGTTTAATCGATTTCGTTCTGGAGTATCTGGAGATCACCTACGGACGTTATGCCAGAAGGAATTTGTCACAGGAGGTTTGGTTCTCTACGAAAAGAGCGAAGTCATGCACAAAAAAACTTCTTACAGGCAGGTCGCATTTTTGGGAAAAGAAGATTTTAAGCTACAATGGGATTTTTGGTAGCAGCAGACAGGTGGGAATTTTGTACATGCCTAGCAGGGTACTTTTTCCCATGGAAGCAATGCCATTTAAGTCACAATGTGAAAATTAGAGGCGAGCGGTGGCGGGAATTTCTTATTTGCCTGCAGGTGAAAATTCCCATTGTGAAATAAAAGAAAATCACTTAAGGCATTGATGAGAATTTCTTACCTGCCTTGCAGGGTAAATAATCCCATTATGAAAGTCAAACAACTTAAGTGGATCATGGGATTTTTGGAGCTGCGGTGCAGGGTGAATAATCCCATTGAAAATTGGCTTTTAAAAATAGAAATGGGCCATGTCAAAAAGTGCGACCCCTTTTGGAATAGAGGGCAACTTTAATGGTATTAATTAATTAAATTCTTTTCCAAATTTGGCGCCCAAGCATGGAGAAAAGTCAACAAAGAAGAAGAGGATAAGGGAATTTAGAAATAGAATTCTAAAATTAAATAAATATAATTTATTTAATGCAGCCCCCTTCATGTCAAAAAGTGCGACCCATATTGAAGAGGAATAATACTTTTTAAAGTATTAATTGATGTAATTAATTCCTATTTTTAGTGGATGAGGTCAAAGCACACTGTGAAGCTTAAGTGGCTGGAAGTAGTGAGCTAAAATTAAATAAATTTAATTTATTTAATGGCAGCCATGAGCATGCACAAAATAGGCGCCCAAATTGAAGAGAAAAACATGTTAATTAATTAATTAATTGCTAGAAATAAGAGAGACAATTATTAATTATAGAATGGTGAGGATTATATAAGAAGGGGCTGCCATAATGATGAATTAATTAATTCTTTAGCAAGGAAGTGCAGCCGGACAAATTTGGCGCCCATTTAAGGAGGAATTTTGCACAGAGAAGGTGTTTTTACTGTTGGAAGGCTTCAAAGTTTGGCGCCTAGGTTTGAAGGAGCTTGATTTGTGTCTGATTATTTGTCTGCATAGTGGTACAGGTGTTTAGGTGAAGTTGGTAAAATTCATGTTTGCTTTGCATGCAAACAAAACATCAAATTTTGGTGCAAAGAGGCTTGATATATGCAGATTTTTATAATTGTTCATGTTCGGTTGCCATTTTTATGCGAATTAATTGCAGGAATTTATTACAGGTGCTTTTATATGAGAAAGGAGCTTAAATCAATGTCGATACATTGAACATATCCTCCGAATCGAAGAAATCTTGAGTGCCTTGCACTGGTTGTAAAGAATTCGGCCGAATAAAGAGAAAAAGAATTGCTTGAGACAAAAAGATAGATACGGCCATGGCAAAGCGGGATAAAAAAGAAAGCTCAGCAGAGTCATGCATCACTTCTAAGTTTTGACATTGGAGATACGAGATCTAGGTCGAACCTCTTTAAGGCCGATTGATAGATCCGAGAGATGGAAAGACTTCTCTCATGCGTGCGATCAAAAGTAGTGGAATTATTTGAGTCATGACATTTCCATTCACAACCCGATTGCGGAATTCGTCATGGAGTGTGCTAGGTCTTACCATCCATTATCCAGATCGGTCAGAGATCTTTCATGGGAAGACAATAATCCGGTGGATGCACGAGTTCATCAATTATTGTCGAAGATTCCAAAGACAATGTGGTGACTACTATTAGCATATAGGATGTCGACAATAGATGGGAAAAACATAAAGTTGACTACGTGGGCATAATGAACAAGCAGATACATGAAGAAGCCCAGATCTCCTTCCAAGTTCCCGAGAACTCTTCCACGATCCAATCTAGTACAAGAGGTGGATGATATTGCCAAATTGTTATGTAGGATAAATGGCGAAGCTAACGCTCACAACTTCCGTGCATGGATGTATGCTTTCATCAGGACCATTGAAATCAACAAAGCAGATTCAATAATCAATTGGTCGGAAATCATTAGTGACAACATTGGTGAGCAGCTCGGAATGTGAGGCTTACTTACAGCTTCAAAATGATTTCGTATTTGGTTTATGCAGCAGCCTCACAGGGTGTATTCTCCAAGCTAAATACATGTGGCGTTCTTTCCGAGGACCCTATTTTGAGTGCTACCCACTGACTTACTATACCGCATGATAAAGATTACAAGGTGGTCAATGATGGATTCTTCTACGGATTCATTTGTAGGCTGGACGATGATCTAAAGACCAACAAGGTGAGCAAGGAAGCGTGGGAAGTTGTGTCTAGGATTAGCAATATCTTCATCCAGTTTGTGGATTTTACATACCTCAGGGTCACCGGCTTTTGGGAGAACCAGTTAAGTTGCCTAGATACCCGAGTGATAGATTGGTCATCATGGAGTTGAGCAGACAACTCGTGGAGATGCATGACCTACAGTCGAAACGACACAAGTCTACAGGCTTCTTCCCGATCACAGTGGGCTATTACAGCTGCCAGAGCATTCATAAAGCCCGAGGAATTGAAGCGAGAGATGTTCTTTGAGTACAAGCAAAAGTTCTTCCCAGCACGATTGAACTTCGATCCATTTGGAGTGGCAAGGAAGACAATCTCCCAGGAGTACGCGCATGTGCCTTCATTGGAAGATTTTTGGATGAAGTGCAGAAGTGAGTACGAAGTTAGAAAGAAAGATTTCAGCATGTTATCAACGCGGCAAGTGTTTGACTTTGGATTAGCATAGATACCTACGGATCTTAAAGATGATGGGCCTGTGTTACTTGACACATACCATCGGATGGGAGGAGATAGAGTTGTACTTCAGGAGAGCGTAGGTGGCTGCCATACAATCGAGGAGAGGTTTGCCGCTGTTCTAGTCAATACTTCAAACTGGTTGCTAACGAAGGGATATTGCTTTGATGAAGCATTGATGAATCAAATCACGGGTAACTTCGGCACATGAGGTTCCCTCAAGAGGAAACACGAAGGAGAAAGCAACAGAAGGCCTGGAAAAATAAAAATGCACAGGTTTCATTCGAAGGAGAAGATCACTTCTACTGCTATGGTGTTAGTTCCGACTTCTCCAGCATCAAGTACTTCACCGATTGTCGCACCTCAACAGGATACTACCATTCCTCCGTTGAATCCGCAACATTTATCTTTTCTCTCAGCCACTCCGTTCAACACCTCTTCCTGAAGAAATGTTGAAGCTGCAGATGGCAGAATTTGAAAGAGCTTTGTCTTTGGATAGTTCAGAGGATGGCAGCCACAACACTGTAGCAGTTTCAGATGGAGAGGAATCAGAGCGCGAGATAGTGGTACACTTGGCAACTTCTTATTCTTCGAGAAGCAATTTTGAGAATAGTTGGCTTCACGGTTGGTTTAGAGGCTAGAGAGGAAATCAACTTGGAGGAACACGACTTGCAGTTGCTCCTGAATCTAGGCGGAAAAGACAGAAAACCTAAAGTTGCTAAGGTAACTTCAAGGTTGATCATTGAAGAGTCGGGGCAGAAGTTTGCCGAGGTGTCAGTTCCAGCAGAAAGAAAGAAGGATGAGCTCACGGCGAGAAGATATACTTGATGAATCAGTACCCATAGGTCAAGCCACCACAAAAGGATTGAAGCAGGACATGTAGACATTGATAGATGCTCTATTCCTTAGGCTTGACAAAGAAAAGGCGGAGAAAGTTGAACTTCAGAAGCAGGTATCTCAGTTGTGCGAGATCATTGCCAAGGTTGCTAAATCTTCCACTCAGCCAATTTCAGCACAAAAGCAGGTGAGTGATCATCTGATGCAAGAAGTGGAAGATGCAAGTAACCAGGTTAAAGCTATCGACGAATGGAAAAGTCTGATCATTCGTCAAGCTTCTGTACAACTCGGAGAGGTGCCACGCTACCTAAAGGTTATGAAAGATGCATCAGATCAGCTGAAGCAATTGGTAACAAACACGATAGATATGAACACAGTTGTTGAGAGTAACCTGAGTACTTTGGCCGAAATAAATAAGCTGCCAAGAGAGGTGTTGGTTGCGGAACGGATTGTGCCCGACGGATCAGTTGAGAAGGGGAAGCAACTTGAGTTTGTAGTATCTTTCCGTTTGGAGATCTGCAGAATTATGCTGAAAAGGATGCAGACACTTGAGAGTATGGCATCATCTTTACCAGACAATGTCATTGCTTTCACTAATGAGGAAGTGGTTGGGAACGTTACTTCATACACAAGGACCATTCCTAGCAAAGTGCCTAATTCCCTGGAAGGATCTCTTCTGATGGTGCAAGGGAGAATTGATGGAGTTGTTAGGCCTTTCACAATGAATTCCCTTAGTTTGGGCCTAGCTTGGAGGATGTGGAAGCATGTATCATGATATTGAACAAAGGCTTGCTGCAATTTATGACAGAAAAGAAAGTTGTGGCTAAGACAGATGGGAAGATGTTGAATTACATGTTCGACAAGTATATTCAGTATCAAAACAAAAAGATGTAGATGTTACAGTTGGCGTGTCTTTCTTCTTCTATTTTCCACGTTCTCGGATGTAATTGTAAAACTTTAAAGTTATTGGTTTTGAAACCATTACTTTAAGTTATGTGGAACGATTCTATTAGTTAAGTGACAGATGTGTATAAGTTTGAATATGGACCGGATGCATGTCACTTGAAGAGGAATTAGAGGGGGATGATTGCCAGATGTTATCTTTACTTTTTGTTTATGTTCCAGTTCAGTTGAGTTTCCCATTTGTATTTTCCCTTCTACATTCTATAAGTAGAAGAACTTTCGGGTTAATGATCATAATTTGTAAGCAACATTCTTGTGTTCCAGACTTTGTGCTGAAATCCCTGATAGCTATTTGAAGCAAAGGAATAGAAAGGAGCAGATTTTCGGAGAACTTTGTGTCACGGTGCATTTTGTTTCTAGGTTTTTTTGTCTTAGATCTACTTATAAACTTTGTGTTATTCTAGATCTAGATCTGAAAGTTGCCTTTGTTTATAATTCTGTGTGTTAATATCTATTGGTTCTGTCTATGTGCATGCAATCAACTCTGTTATCTATTGATTGGGTTGCACATCTTCCCTATTTCTTCCTGTGTTTTTATTATTTCCTTCTTTAGATATTTCATTTCTTTAACAACTGCTTACTTGCTGCAAAACTATACAACTATGGTTCATGAGTTGCATGGTTAAAGTAAAACCCCATATAGATACTAGCATATTTTAATTGACAAATCTTACACGGGAGCCTCACCGGTAAATGAGGGAGATTTATCTCATGACTGCCTAGGTTTTCAGCTATGCAGAAAATCTAGCCAACACCACATCAACTTTTATCAAGTTCATGTCCAGTTTGGAAAGGAATTCATATGATTTGCTGATCATATGTCTTGAAAGTGGCATGTCCAACTTTATAAATTTCAAGGCCCAGACTTCAATAGTATTTATGAATATTCTATTTCTTCAAGTTGGTCCCTCTTTCTCCTAGAGTCTTAGAGATGCATGAGTTATGAAAACTACCTATATAACCACCATCTTGTTGTTTTGCAAGTTGATTCATGGGTCTACCCTGCCTAGTTTGTTTGAATCTTTTCTTTTTGGGCTCTTAACTTGTAGTCTTTTATCTCTTTGAGGATGTAGCTCTTTTAGGCTCCCATATGCAATTCTTATTGGTTGTACTTATTGGGTCCAATTTACCTACTTTGGTATGGTTTGAAAGCATGGTACATTTCCCTATTATGTTTATCTTTTGTTCTAGTTGTTGCATTTGAAGAATAACATAAAAACTTAATTGTGCATATATGTTCTGTTGGACACTCAACTTTTACTGTGGAACTGTTAATCATTGATTTCTTGTGGGTTGGCGTATAAGCATACGATGTTCATTCACGATGCGGGAAATTATAAATAGACAGTTCACAAATTTTTGGGTGTTATAAACAAATATATTCTTACTTGCTTTCTAAAATTTTGTAGCCATTTTGGAGGATCTGGAATCCTGCAGGAAGTGATGGGCGGGGTGTCATTGGTATGGTTTATTTTCTTTGATTCCCACAATATAATATAGGATTTATAGAGGATAATTTCTATGTACCTTTTTAGTTTTATATTTGTTCCATTTGTACAGGATGTTTCAATCTATTGGGTCTAAATACTTGAACTTCTTGACTACAGGTGTTTTAGAGGCCAATTTTATTGAGCCTGCTCATGATAAGCAGGGGTTCGAACGCACAACTGTCATGGCAAGACTTGAGTCTCGATTGATTAGCATGCAGAGGAATTACTGGTTTGTGCCTGCATTTCATTTTTCAACGTGATGCATCTCTATTATGTAGACTTATATTGAGGTTCTTGTTATTACTGTCAGGTCAAAAAATTGCCATATAATTGGCTATGCTCCTAGGAATAAACAGAAGTCTGGAAAGGGGATTCAGTTTTATTAACGCAAGGTAAACTTAATGACAGCTTTACTGTAAGGTGGTTACTATTTCTTTATTTTATGCTGGCTGGCTGTGAATCCTGTAAGTAATTCTCTCTTTTTAAATTTTCGCTATTTCCTAATTACTAGGTATTTACTGTTTGGTCTACATGCTTCCCTGTGGTGGAGTATTATAAATAAATTGAATTCTATATGCTTTTCCTTCAACTGCTAATGTGATGAACTGTATTGCTGCAGAGACAAATGTGACTGAAACTTCTAAGCTCTCTACTGGTGATGTAGAATCCATACCTTTGGTAAAAATCCTGTTCCTGCTGTGACCCATGTTGAAAATGTGGTCGATGAAAGTGAGCAATCTAACCATGATACAGTGCAAGCAGAAAGACAAAGTAATTCAAGCCATATACTGCCCGAGGTAACACAATTGCCCCACGAAGAGGCTCAACACCAAGACTGTGGAGGGCTGTCACCACAAAGGCTGAGTAATTCCCTGCAATCTAGTAAGCATATTGTTGGACAACAAAATCCTCCTCAAAGGCATTTGGACTTGCCTGAACTGCATGATAGAGAAAGTCAACAACTGGACGAGGTCCATTCCATTTCTTCAGAGCTTCCGGAGCAACTGCAACGAACAGAGAAATCCCAAAATTTGCAGAATGGATTTCTACAATCCAGAAAGCATATTGTTGGACAGAAAAAAACTCTCCTGAACAGTGTGGTAGAGAAAATTGGAAAATTCCTGAGGTCCATTCTATTCCTTCAGAGCATCCGGAGCAACTACAGGTCATAGAGCAAGCTCAAGACTTGCAGAAAAGATCCCTACGATCAAGAAATAATATTCTTGAGCAACAAAATTCTTCTCAAAGGCATTTCGACTCTCCCGAGCTCCATGCTAGAGAAAATCAACAAGTACATAAAGTTCATTCCATTCCTTCAGAGCTTCTGGAGCAATCACAGCTCACAGAGCAATCTCCAAATTTGCAGAAAAGATCCTCACAATCCACAAAGCATATTGCTGGACAACAAAAATATCCACAAAGATGTTCCAACTTTACTGAACTGCATGATGGGGAAATAAGCAACTGCATGATGGGGGAAATAAGCAACTGCATGTGGCACATTCCATTCCTTTAGAGCATCTGGACCATTGTGCTGTATCTTCATTATCTACTCCAAGTTCTAGACCCCCAACTGAAGTAGATTTGGATCAACTAAACAGGAATTGGATTTTATGGTTACTACAACACAAATTTCACAGGTCCTTGTCTAGCTTTCATTTTACTTATGTTTATTTATGTTTGTGAATTGTCAATCAAATAAATCAGTACTTTTGTTTGCTTGTATGTTCATTGTTAATACCATATCAAAATGTCTTCATGCGTGTTGGTTAGCTACTTTGTGAATTGCTAACCACCTCAAAGTACTTGTTTGGTTCCCTCTTTGGTACTCATTGTCTTTTTGTTCATATTTCATTATTCCTTGATGTCAATTGGTATCCTAGACTGCACGGAAACGCATGCTGGGGGTCCCCATTACCAGCCTGGAAATGTACCAGGTATTGAGTACGGGTGCGGTATGCTTTGTGGGTACGTTTCCAGCCGTACCCGTCCAAAAAAAACTTGCCAAAGACAACGTTTCTTTCCTTTTTTGGCAATTCTTTCCTTTTTGGATTTTCTGCGAAAAAATCACAAGGACAGAAAAAAATTTGCCATTTTTAGAAAGGGTCCGGGAAGATGTAGCGGCAAAAACTTGCATGTGCCATAACTTTCATTACGTGACTCCGTTTTGAGTGTCGTTTTCTCTAAAAGTGTATATTTTCTCGAGCTCTACGCATTGATGGCAATATTTTTCTTATTTTCATAAAATCCATTTTTGCACCTTTTTGGACCAAGCAACTTCTTGCAATCTTCTGAAAGAATCATGAGCTTTGATCACTGTAGACAGATTAGTAATTAAAAATCTTGGATAGCTTTCCAAAACTCGCGAGTATTCTCCCGTGCTCGGACTAATCGTCCCACACCGCCACTTGGATCCATATTTTTCCTGCTTAGTTATGATGTTTCGGGAAATATGTCAGACAATACTATCGTGCTGAGTGGATCAAGGAAGGTCACCATGAACAATCAAAACTCCTTGAATCTTATCACAGTCACTAAGATAAATAACTGTGATAGAGAAATAATAAATTTCAATAAGTATGCAATGTATGAGAATTAAATTTCAATAAGTATGCAAATGCTTCTTTAAATATATATATATATATATAAACGTACCCAAAAGCGTACCGTACCCAAGATTTTTAAAAATTTGCTGTATCGGCGCATCGCACGTGCACCGTATCCGTGCAGTCTAGTTGGTATCCAATTTAGAACAACGGAATTTCTATTCCAAAGCAAAAAGAGTTTTCTTAAAGCAATATGCATGATGTGAGCACATTTTCATCTGTCAAAATGATGCATATGGGCGTGATAGTCATTATCCAATGTTTATACTTATCGTTCCTATTGAATTCATTTTGGTCTGCTATGAAGCTGATCCAAGGTCTTATAAGGGTAACCGGATATTTGTATATGATGTTGAGCTTATTGCATTTTTTTCCAGTTTCTTGAAATTGTTTACTCATTGCTAAAATCTCTTGTAGAATCAGCATTATAAATTCACGGAATGTTCTAGAACAGATTGCATTGTTGTGTTTATAGTTATACCATTGAGAATTCATGTGGATTGCTGAGCACATGTTCTTTTATTGGTTCCCAGGATAAAGGGGTTCAAAATGCCCCCAAAATATTAGTACAGAAATGGAGGGGAAGCTTGGAATTAATACCTGGTAAGTGATATTGTTCATAGCGAAGAATACGGGTGTTGAATCCTGTGCCCTAGGAGTCAAGACTTGTTGCCTCAAGTATATTGTTCTAATGGCAAGAAAGCATTAGTTTCCATGGGGAAGCCATGAGTGGATATGGTGAAACTCAAGTAAGCGTCCCACTGAGACATGCTTTTATAGAATTTTGGTACTTCTATAGTTTGGGAGGAATGGGTGAAGTCAAGGATGAACATTGAATATTAGCAAGGAGTGGTAATTTGTACTTACAGAAGATCTTTTATGTTGAAAAGAGACCTGTAAGAGATCTTTTATGGGTGAAGGTAAAGAAGCGTGATTCGACAATTTGTGAACATGGTGATGCCTGCCTCAAAGGACAAAGGAAAATGATATTTATCAATTTTTGCATTGGAGCAAAAGTGGGAATTGTGATTGGAAGTTACAAATACTTAAGGATCCGCTGGAATAAATGACATAAAGAAAGAAGAAAAAAGAGAAATTATATTAATGTCCACAAATGACCAAAAGTAGGTCAATGGGACTGAAGGATACAACCATTAGCAATAGAAAGTTCTAGGAAGAGAGAATCCTAGATACGAACCAAAGAAATAAAGTACAAAAGACAAAATAGAGCAGCGTTGCACAACCACAGAAATAATAAATAAAGCCCATCTTACCAGGTTGCACAACCATGCTATAAACACTTTACTATGTGCTCTCGGGATCTTTGTGACAAGGTAGTGGAAATCATAAATGCAACAATTTAAATGAAGACACTTGGTCAAACTGAGTAAAAGAGACCTGGTAATCCTTGGTTGTGTACGCAGCATTTAGACATTGCATTATTTTATTCTTTATTATTGTGGCTGGCCCACGTGTATTATTAGTAATCAAAGATTATAGTGGGAGCCATCTTTTGTTAATTGTTTTTGTATTGGATTACATATTAAGGGTGCAGTAATTAGTTTTTGATAATGAGAACATTAACCAGAGCTGTTTAACTTCTCTTCTTTGAACCTGCATCTGTTTATTGTATGCATTGTCTCTCTCTTAAGTATGTTGACAAGCTGAAAATGTCTCTTTGCATTTGTTGTACGGGAAAACCTTTGTACATATATATATATATTTTTGTGACGAAATGCATCTTATTTTATGCTGGTGAACACTATAAGTGTCCTCAGGGTTCACTTCCCATTGCATAGAAGGCCCTGTTTGCCCAGGATCCCTATGTGACATCAACTGAAAACTTCTGAGGATTAATACCAAGTTTTTGCTCTCTTTGATGTCAAAAGATTTTACTTCACATTGTGAATGAAACCACATGTTTT
The DNA here is from genome assembly GCA_018340775.1 of Taxus wallichiana var. yunnanensis. Taxonomy (NCBI): domain Eukaryota; kingdom Viridiplantae; phylum Streptophyta; class Pinopsida; order Cupressales; family Taxaceae; genus Taxus; species Taxus wallichiana. The sequence continues at coordinate 344,554,867 of CM031239.1, forward strand.
CAATTCCTCTCACAATAAGACAAAATTAACTACCTGAGAGAGCAGATGAATGAAAAAACTTTGTGGCTCTCTAGAATGTGTAGTGTCAAGCAGTGTTTAAAAACCGGTTGAACCAGAACCGGAACCGGCCGGTTCGACTGGTTCAATAGTAAATGGAAGGAACTAGTAGAAAAACCGGCTTGGGGCGGTTTTGTACTGAACCGGTCCTGAACGATCTGAGCCGGCCTGAACCAGTCTGAATCAAAATAAACACCAATTTGACATTTAAAACACTTTTTAAAAAAATCCAACTTTTTAGTTGGCTTTATTCTAGTTTGATGATCGATGATTTGATCATTGATATCATAATCAGACATGTAGTAGCTTATAACATGTTGGTTTCTGACCCTAAGAGTCTAGAGATCTTTTAGAACCCCAATATTTATGTATTCTGTTTCGGATATGTAGTGCACTTGGTGCCATTTTGCTATATTTACCCTTACATGGTATATACATGAGCAAACTTTGCATATTTTGTCTCTAATTGTTTGTAATCATGGTTTGGAAATTGGAATCTTTAAAATATCTTCTTTTCATCAAACGTGTAATATTTAATGTATTTTTAGTAAACCAGTTAATAAGTTTCAAACCAGTCTGGGCCTGGTTCGGTTCCAGTTTGACCCTCGGCTGGTTCCGATTTTCAAAATGTTGTCAAGCATATACCAATCTGTTAGATCCCATAGAGGCTACCATTTTTGGCATTATTTCATTTTGACTCTCGTGATTTTCAGGCAACTTGTATCTGTTTACTTGAGGAATATACAATGGATTATCTCCGTACCTTTTAGCGCCGTCATATAAGAATATAGTGAACATGAATAAAATAATATAGAAGTTCCATGACCAACATTTTTATTTATTCATTCGTTTTTAAGGAACAAGTATTGAAGGAAGTCTGTCTGAAAGTATTTTAATTTCATTTATCTAGGTTTGTACAAGGACTGCAGCTGATGGGCTTGAATCAGGATCTACAACTGCAAATGCTATTGAACTTACTGAACTTGGATCAGGCCCAAATTTACAGAATCAAATTGTGAATCACACGTTTGATTCAAACTCTATACATGAAAATAATCCTAATAATTGGAGTTGTCATTTAGCCGATAAGAATTGCCACAAGCAACTAGAAGAGGAAAATGAAAAACTGAAGGAAAGGTTTGCATAAAAACATCACCTCTATGTTGTTATTTCTATCAAAAGTTTAGAGATTTATCTTTTCCATTTTCATATTAAATACGTGCTTTGCAGGATAAAAACTTTGGAAGAAACTATGCTACATGGCCTACAGATGGAGATAGAAAAAAATATAAATCTTCAAGCACACGTAAGCATAATTTTATTCTATTCTACAAAAATTACGATCTCATTTGCTTTTTTGTTTTCTTGTACTATTTAAACTTTCTAATGTTATGAAATTGAACATTCCCGGTTTTTTTCTGTTTTCCACTGATGCATGCATCGTGTATTACATTATGAGCAAAGGTATTATCACAGTACATTATAAAGCATGATAGGGCCCATGCTATGGTCCATTCAACCATTTGAGACTATGATTTTTCTTTGTCAGTATATGGAATGCAGTCAACATATAGTCTTCTTGTTCCAGTTGGGCAAGTAATTTTCTAGCATGGCGTAAAGTTAAACAATTTTCAAACAAAATTGTTTACGCCAAACAAACAAAAAGACTTTAGAAAGACATGCATCCACCCTCTTGTCTTCCTCCCATGATTCTATTCTCACGAGTCTTGAATGATAATAATAATGTTATCTCAAGTCATAATAGTGTGACCTTAAACATCTCTCTTTACGCTTAAATCCTATCAAAATTTCAAATGATAGTCAACTCAAGGTATGTAATGCCCCTTTTCCTGGCTGAAACTGAAAATCAAAGAACTTGCACAAATCCAAATAGTAAATTGAAGCAAACTAAAATTAAATTCCCAAACCCTAGCAGCAGGAAACTTGTTGGGAATAATTTAAAAGCCCTTCAAAATAATATTCTTTAAATCTGGAAATGATTGCAAGAAAAAAGCACTGGAAAATATATCATTTTTACCAATTTAATATCAACTAGAAATTTATTAACAACTGGAAATTTATTAACAACTATGAATACCCTTACAAATATGGCTGAAAATGAAGGTTTCCAAGCCCCAAATTGAAATACAAATGAAGATTCTAGCTGCTAAAAATAGGAGGAACACGATGGTGGCTGAATTTGAAGTTTCGTGCCCTAGAATACCCCAAGCTCCACCTTAGGGAAAATCGTCACCCTTGGGAAGGGCTGGAAATGCCTTCAAAACTGAATACAAACTTTTATGCAATCACCTTTTGCAAGCTTGAGGGGTTTCTTCCTCAACCCAGCCCACTCTTGAGAGGTTTCGTTCTCAATAGGTCTTCCAAGAGGGTTTTGTCCTCAACGGATGAGAGAGAAAGAAAAATGTGCTCCAACTCTAAGAGAATAAATTCCAAAAGCAACATAACCTTGTCCAAGACAATGCGACCCCTTTAAATAGCTAGAGGTGGCGCTAAAACACAAATAGAATCCTCCTAAAGAGGATCAACCTCCTTGGAGACATAATAGTTTCTTTTTCTTTTATTTTTCAATTGGCTTTTCTCCTTTTTCCCAGCCGACCTGACTATACTTAGAAAATTACTTAAAAATAATTCAAAGCTCACAAAAACAACTGAAAATCATGACATTAACCTCCCTCGCCCATTCCCTTTTTGCCCACGGGAAGTGGAATGGGCTCAAGGTCTTTGAAATGACTAGCCGGAGAAGGTGACATTACTCGGTAACCATACTAAGTCTGGTGGAAATAATGACCAAGACTAGGTCGATATATATTGACACACACACACACCAATCTGTATATCCACCTTTGTTCATATATATATATATATATATATGGACAAAGGTGGATATCAGATTGTTTGTGTGTGCCACACAAACCAATCAAACCAATCTCTATATCCACCTTTGTCCATATATATATATATATATATATAAACAAAAACCCACTTTTATGTTACATTCATAGAGTAAATGAAAGAGGAATATACTGCCCCTACTTGGTATGGGCTCAAATAGGACAATTGTATTTGCTTCAAGTTCGAAATCTTCATAGCTTCACCCTTTCCCTCATTCTTCTTTTCTATCTTGTTTGTCGTCTCTATGTGTGTCCCAAAACCACTTCCAGCTGCTTCTTTTATAGCCCAAACTCCATCTACAATTGCCGAGAATAACGTCCATATATTTAGAAGAACCCGTTAATAACCTGCACGACTTAGCCTTATCAACAATAGAAAAATAATGAAAGATAAGCCCTTGTGGCTCTTGCATGACTATGTATTATCAAATTTAAAAACAATAATCACTTCCAGTTGACTTAGCTAAACTCCATTATTCCTAGGCCAAAATGCCCATGCAAGTCTCCATGCAGATTTGAGGAATGATTTTTCAGCGCTTCATGAAGGTCGCAGCCATACAAAATAATGATAACCAAAAGTCAAATATATAGAGAGAAAAAAACCCACTCACCTTTCCTAATCCATGGCAAGTTTCTAAAATAGTGGTTTTTAGTAGCTTCTCAAGGAAGCTTTGTTGTTTTCCATACAATTCTATCCACTTGGATCTCAAACGCAAATCAATCCTTTTCATAGTTGGTCGAGTCCATGACCCACTCAAAACTTATTCTCAATGCTGCAGTCGATTTATCATAATAGCATATGTAATATGCTTATAAGGTTTTTCAATGGTCTTGATCTCTATGGGTTTTTCACAATATTTAGTAAAATGTCTTGCTCTAAGTCACAAGTCATAGGTTTTAGGTTTGTATTAAAGTCAAGGTCTTAGTTTACCATGATCATTAGTGACTAGGTCTAAGGACAGTCTTAAGTCCTTAGATATGGGTAACTAAATATCAAGAAGATATCACAAGACATGATAACTTATCATAACATTGACCACAACATTTTCCAACTCATAATGACAAGTAAAGACTCAAACTGAAGTCATTACGTCAAGATTGAAATGAAATCAAACAATTCATGCATGATAAATCTACAAGTACCGACTAGTTTTGTAAAGCATCATGAAAATCAAATTAGTCAATAATGGCAATGAGGGAATTGATGTGATAGCCTTCAGCTATCCACACTGATATTCTCATTGTCGATGCAACGAGTCTGAACTTGTAAATTGATCGTACAACGAAGTACAAAACAAAGTACATCATGTATGAGCAAGGCCAACTCACATCAGCACACAAGCATTAAACCTAACAACATATAATATATGAAAATTGAAACATAATAAACACAACAGAAGTGATTCTGTGAAGTATGCTGAATGGTGTGAAGGTGATCGTTTCAAGATGTGTTCACATGGTAATGTCTATATTCGATTTCTGCTCGACCCTATACCATGACCATAATCTGCCTGTATGTGCAATCACATGCACAACCCAAAAAAGGATCAATACCATCTGCCGAGAAATGAAAACTCAAAATCAATGTATCTGATTAATGATATGGTGCTAAATAAATTGTAAGTAATGATAACCAAATCATAATAATTTAATCCATTAGGAATGTTTTATAACATAATGTCTAAAATAATAAAATACCAATGCCAATTGATCAATAATAGATTGATAACAAATGTTCCCTTGCTTCCAACATCAAGACAAAAACATATGACACCCTTGTGTGAAGGGTACTTGGGTGCTCGTTGTGCAAATTGTACGTGAAATCCTTGACTGCATGCTCTGTGACTCATATCTCATATAAATTTTTATTTACACAATTCACCTTTGTGTGATCTACTTTGCAAGCAATATAATAAAGGTCCTTTCGTTTGTTCTTGTTATCTCCTTTCAACTCTTTCATTATTTGAAGCGTGCTTCTTCTTAGGGTTTTCATCAATGCAAATTCATTGTCATTGCTGGACTCTCAATCATCATCTTTATTTCTCTTTCTCAAGTGTAAGGATATCTTGTTTTCAGTCTCATTATCCATCACTATGTTCTATGCATCTTCGTAAGACAAAGGTTGAACCATATTTATCCCTCTGCAATGAGGGTAAAAGACTAAAAAGTCCCTTGATGAACCACTACTTCTTAAGACCCTTCGTTGGTTCCTTTCAAGTTTTCCTAGTAGTTCCTTGAGTTTTCTGTTATAGGCTGGTACAATTTCATGTTTCTTTGCCAAGCATCATAAAATATCTATGAAAATTTCATTGTCATCTCTGAGGAGCTTGAATTCTTTCTCAAAAACTTTACCAATTTGTTCTACGAAGACTTGTCACTTGTCAGTGCGCCTATATACCAATCAATGGCTAACCCTTTGAGTGTGGTCGGAAAATTGGAACCAATGACACTCTTTTGTTTTCACATTGGAAACCTAGATGGTGATACATGTCTTGCAATGCTGCATTGGGTCTTCAAAGCCGTCGGTAGTAAATTTTGGCAGCTTTCACCTCTCTTAATTTAGACGTAGTGGAGTTCCCGTGACCATGATTGTTGATCTTGTCTGAATTTGGTTTTGGTTTTGACGTGGTTATTCTAGTATGAGTCTCCTCCTTGGGAAGTTGTCCTAGATGTTCCTTGGTAGTGATTGATATGCCATGATTCTTGATCAGTCCTTTGGCTTGGGGGATCCACGCACTATTTTGCTCACTCTAATTTTTTCTAGTAGCTTCCCTTGTGTTCTTGCTTCAACCTCGTTAATCAATAAATCTTCAATGCGGTGAACGCTTCGTAGATCTCTCTCTCTCTCTCTCTCTCTGTCTCTCTCTCCCCTCCCAAGAAGAAGTAATCAAATTTCTGTCGGGGATAAAGACTTATCTCTGAAAGAGCGGGATCTATGTACTCTTTGCTTGATTCTTCACTCGGTTCTTCTGCAATATCCTCCAACCAGTTTTGGTTGGAAAGGTCTGCACTCTCTTACTTCAGAAGGGGCAATTGCCTTGCACTCTACGCGCCTCACTTGCGAGTGGCATAGGGTCCTCTAATTACAGCCGAACCCTTTCTTCTTGTTGGCTCCAAATCAGGCTTCTACTCATGCTTTTGCTTCGGATTTTGCTCCATGCTTCTCTTGATGGATTTTTAGGATCAACTCCCTCATGGAGTCTTTGTCTTCTTTCTTGTTACACTCCTTGACCGCGTTGCCTTCTTTTGCATGAATTTGTTTGGGCTCAATGCCATTAATTCTCTCTCGTACTTCACCAATGTTCAAAACTTTCTTCTACTTGATGACATCTCTCTTCGTATTGTTGTAAAATATTTTGACATAGTGCTTCATGGTTACGCTCGACATAGATTTCTTGTAAGATAATATAGTGCCTTGTCGTCAATGACTATCATTGATTGACTTTCGCTTCTACTTGACATTGCAAAGGCATTGCCACTAGAAATGTTTGTTACAAGAAGCTACACTATCAAAGAATATTATTTGCAAAACTATAAACGCATATATGAACATAGGACAAAAGAACATGAAAATGATGGTTTTATTGCATTAGGTAGTGTAGTATACAATTCTTGATTCAGGGAGAGCTTGTCACAACAGCACCCTCACCATGACATTCAACACGCTATTTAAGACCATACAGGTGGCAGTTGAGACACAACTGTGAGTTCCAGCTGTACATAACCGAAATATGATTAACGGACCATCTAAGACAACAATGAAGAACTAACAACATAACCAAGTCAGCTACAAAAATGTATACTATACATTTTGATAACATTGTATAACATGACGGGCTACAGCATGTTGGTTCCCTTATAGATAATTCTTCATTTAGTTTTGCTGTACTAATGTAGCTTTACTGCATCTTCCTAGATAACATCTTAGCTATAATAATTTAGTTGCTGATTATAGAAAGAGTTGTTTTTATAGTGGGTTCATGTTGGCCATATTTTCTTGAGTTTTATGTTTTAAACAAGGTTGTAGGATACTAATAGAGAGCACGGTGCCGGATATGGATATGACTATGGTGTGACTTGGACATGACCTGGGTATTGTACTTGACTGTATCCAGATACGAACCTGTGACTAGGCCATATTAGATAAAAACGGACATGTTATGGGGGCCAATTGTAGATGTATCTGATTTAAAAGCTAAAAAGATTTAGAAAAACATAAAAGCCCAATAGGCTAAAAAGATATTAAAATAGCTGCACGTGACCTCTTTAAATGCATTTTAGCAGCAATAGATGAGGATGCATAGGTGAATGGGTGTTGATTTGATCTATGTTGCCAAAATGAGCCTCCTGCTCTATTTTGTGCAACTAAACTACATTTCCCCTGTTTTCTCACATTTTCAGGAGCTTTCACATCTCTTTTTGGATGTTTGTGGTCTGCAGATCTTTTAGCAGCTTGCAGGAAGAGTTTTGAAGGGGTTTGAGCATGGAACGGTGCTATATTCACCAATGTTCATCCATTCAATGCTCCATCTTTTTTATCTTTTCTCTTCTTTGCAGTCAGTTTCAAGGCAAATCTAAGCTTTGCATGTATTCACAGTCAGCCTTGGAATTGTTTGGAGCCTCTATGTTGCCTTTTCAGTTGGGAGGAAGCCTTAGAAGAAGCTTTGTTTGCCTTTGGTTAGAGATAGTTGCACTTAAAGCTCTTCAATGACAGCCCCCTTTGTTTTTGACTTTGGGGATTAATCCCACATTTGCCAAGGAGAGGGCCTCAATGATCTTTATATAGAAAATCACTTCTATGCTAATTGGAGCAAAGGCTCCACTTACTTAACTTTTGGCCAGGTTCGGAATCAACTAAGGCATGAAAAGAAACCCAGAAGGTGGATTGCGCCATGTGGCACGATCTTGTGAAGTCAGGTGGACTCCAGAAGGGAAACACTTGTCACAATCCTGGGTGAAAATCGGTTAAGGTAGACAACGAGCCTGGATCCCAAAATCCAGGATTGCACCATGTGGCGCAATCCTGTGAAGCCCGGCGCCGAGAAGGTTAAGCAAAGCGGTGCTTGGCTGAATATGTTGTCTCACGAATGAGTGCCACGTGACACAAATTCGGGCCCTCGGAGTCCACAAAGTCGGCACAGTGCAGAGACCTGAATGGTTGACATGCAGCCTCGAGCTCGGGTGAAAGTTAGTTAAGGCAGGAAAGGTGTCCAGAGCTCAGAAGTCGAGATTGTGCCACATGGCATGATCTCGTGAAATTGGGTGCCGGGAAGAGTGGAAAGAGAGTAGGGAATAGCTCAAGGCCTGGGAACACGAAATAGCGTTACATGGCATGAATTTTGGGGACTCGTACATTTTTAGCCCGAATGGAGATTGAGTTGTGGAAAGAGCTACAGAGATTGCAGGACCAATTAGAGCTTGACACATGGATCTCTTGGGGATTAATTAGAGCCTGCCACATATCCAAATCAATAAAAGGGGCGGTGCTATAGTTGAAAGATTAAATTTTTGCCTCTAGTTTTAATGGTGCGGAAAATTACAAAGCTCTGAATTCTGGGCCATATCTTTTGATTCAGGGCACCAGATCACAGAATGTTGGGTTCATTGAATTCTGGGCCAAATGGATCATGTCTTGAGCCCTAGACCTCTGTGTTTTATGAGCAGTATGCAATCAAAGATCCTGCAGGCATTTTCCAATTTTCAACGCAAGTCAGAAGCAGTCAGAGCTCGATGGAGGCATTTTCTTGGGCACACAGACCTATTTTACATCAATGCACTGCCAATTTTCAGGAGATTGGAGGTATGACATTCTTTTGTGGAGGATTTCACAGTTGGGAGTATATAGTGCGAAACCACATCCTCCAAGTTTCAAATTTTCCCTCTTCTCCCCCTCTTCCTTTTGCTGCTTCTATAAATGTAAGGATATTCATGATTCGTGGGTTGATTCCTCCTCCTTGGAATGTGAGCCGGCCTTGCTCTTTTGGGTGCCAAATGTTTTCTAATTGTGTAAAACCTCTGCATATCAAGTTTTGTAATGCTTCCAATTCCTATCCCAATTCTGTTATAGATTGTGCATATCATGAACATTAATATGAAGTTAATTGTGGCCTTTGCCCTTTGACTGTTATGTTGTGTTGCTCCTTACCTTTTGTACCTTTTGTGCTCAATGACATGTTATGTGTGGATTATAGTAGCAGGTCCGATATTCATTGTGTTATTGCTAGATAGGGAGGAGGGTCCCCTTCTTCTCTGGTGCAATCACTGATTTTATTTTATGTTATCGCTCTTCCCTTATCCCCTTGCATTGTTAGAACAGAGTAGATTAGTGGTGGCATTAGAGTAGATAGGATCAGATCCAGCTGTTTCCGGAGGTCTGCCTCAAAGGAGCCGAGGTCCCACGCCTTGGGGGTACTCTCGAGCTGCTTGTCCTTGGGCACGCAATTCTGGCAGACAGCACTCTATTACTTTGAAAATTCACATGGGCTCTGCGCAACCTGCTATGATTTAATTTGGTTTGTTTCCTTTGGCCTACTCTGATTCGTTTCTTTCATTTCATCTATTTTCCTTTTGCATGCACAATCTCTAAAGTTTTTTTAATACACAACTTCCTACCTTTTCCATGGCTGGGAGTAATTTGCTCTTAATTTTAATCCAATTTATAGATTTTAGTATAAGTATATATTATAAATTTTTAAAATTTATAACTTATATACATATAATATGCTGTATCCAACCCTATCCATATCAAGGGGCCTTAGAAATTAGCCGCATCTGTATCTGATACCGTATCCATATCCAAATCAATATCCGTAACCATGTGACTCTGGTTCTAAATATTAGACTTGTGATTTGGTTTCAAATGGTTTCAATCTCAATTTCTTCTTGAAGATATTTTCTCGTATGTAGATTAATGTATTTTAGCATTTTTATCTATTTTTCTAGTAAGAATTTATAATTTAAGAGTGTAGGTTGTCGTGATTATTTTAAATAATTATGTTCCCTGAAAATAATCTATATTATGTTCAATGGGCTCTTAGTCTGATCATCAATAACAAAATGAGCTACAGCAGATAATGAATTCACTTAACCTGAGAACATGAGTTACCATTGAATTTTAGCTAGTATCAAGATAGACAACATTAAACAAAACTGCTATAAACTGTTTTAATGTGTTAGGCAACTTTGCAGTCTGTAGTTGTTGAGCAACCTCTTCATAAAGAACTAATTTGCATTTACATGAGAGGCCTTCATGTCTATTGTTTCTTATAGTGGGTTCAACGGTTTATTTTCTATTTCATATAAGAAATTGATGCTAAAAGTTGTTACCATGCTTTGATTTTTAACAGATTGAGGAATTGGAAAAAAATCTTGAGGCTAGCAAGAGAAGTTTATCAGATGAACGAGTGCAGAGATATTTGGAGGAAAACGAACTTCAAAATAAACTAAAGGTCAAATCCTAATGTTCCATTCTACACTTACCTACCATTCTTTATTATATGATTATTTATTTTCCTAGCATCGTTTTTCTGACTTCTTGAGCATGTTCTTGTTGAATTTGGTAAGTATTGTGCATATGTGAAGAGCAAAATGACATTGATTTGGTTTTCATCCCTTTAAGCCAATGATGAGGTTTGAAAATGTTTCTGCAACCTTTTTGAAATAGTGGGTATAAAAGTGTAGGATTGGAGAAACCTGAACATAATCCTCTAGATGTGTTTTTCATCAACACAACTATCAACCATATGAGCCTTAGTGATGCTGCAACTATCATGCTAGTACAGGTTATCAAGTTTTTGTGAAAATAAGCTACAAATTTGATAGTGTAACCTCAACAGATGCATCATATGCATCATATCTTATGGTTATGCAAGGCAAAAAAACTAAAAGTGGAAATGCATATGACAAAAGACAATGATATAAAGGCTATATCCATGCATATCTGGAATAAAATGATTGTAAGTTTTGAAGATTATGGAAGCCTTATGGAGAATTAGAATTTGTTACCATCAATGATATGACAGTTGTGCAGGTGGAATTGGGTTGGTCTGATGAAGTGCTTGCAGAGAGGAATTTGTCTTTACTTGCACCTGCTTGGCAGATTTAACAGTTGGCTCCACTGGCATGGCGGCTGTATGTGTTGTGGTTCATTTAAACCTAGAGGATTTATGAATTTTCAGTCCTAGATGAAACCATGTGTGCCAGTTATTTATTCTTTAGCTGTTTAATTTTCTGCCGGATAGAAGAGTGCAACTCTTATAGGGAACTCAATGATGCAAGGGAAGGGAGGAATTCAAGGATCTGAATTATTTTGATTTGCAGTAGAAGTTCCTTTCGTTGCCTGTCCATGTATTCAGTGTTGGAAGGGCTGCAGTTAAAAAATTTGAAGGATTGAATTTGAGAAAATTTGAAACTGGACTATAACCCCATCGTATCAAACTACTTAATGCCTTCTAGAAGGACATAGAACATAAGAATATTGACAATCTTGAGTGTACAAATAATAGGCTTTAAACTATCATAATCATCATTAGTAAAGGAGTATTTTTTGATTTTTTGGGTAGAGATCATTTTTTGGGTGCCTTTAGGCAAATCTCTCCCCAGTGGAGTCGCCAAAAACTGTTGGTGAGAAAATTTGTCGGGTGGACAAATCAGGTGTCTCCACCAACGTTCACGAGGCTACACCCCTCTACATTGAATGGTACAACTCCCATTATTGAATGTAACTAATCCTAATCCTAATCTAAATGTTGTGGGTGGCCAAATTGGTCGGGGATCACACAGGGACACTCCACTGAACCTGTGGCAAAGTGCTTGTACGGGGGTACAAGGGAGTAAGTTACAACGTTGAGGAGAAAGGGGGAAAACTAGTTAAGGAAGATTATTGCCGTGAGTAGATTGCAGAGCTTCACACCCAGTAACTAGAGTAGTTCAACATCCAATATAAAAGAAAGCAACAATGAAGCGGTTAGTGAGACAAACAAAACTCACATAAACACAAAGTTTTATGAGGCCCATTCATCGAAGATTCAAAGCTCTCTTTGATCACCATGCTTACAAAGTGCATACAAGAGGGAAATAGAGGAAAAACAAGGAAGATAAATAGAAGAAGTGTAGCTTTTATTCCATGTGTAGTGATGAATACAAAGCTTCAACCAAGCTATCACAATTCACAATGCTACATAGGAGTTCTTCCAAATTCAGAATTTTTTGGAATGGAGAGGCCATCCCAATTTATAACAATCTGAATTGTCCTTTCACCTCCCTCACATGACTCTTCATTTCCATATTCCACTTGTGACCTTTCGTTTTCCACGAATTAAGTATTTCTCTTATATTTTGAGAAAATACTTTTACAAATTTAAAATAGGTCACTTAAGTGAATAGGACAAAATACAATGATTATGCTCAACGAAGAATTAGAATGGAGAGAGAAAGAAGAGGGAGAAGGGAGAAAGAAAGATCAATGAAGACCACTCCATCTCTGATGACAATTTTGCTCCACTGATGAATTGGTGAAATGCTATCTTTGAACCTTTGAACTATGAGGAGACTCTTTCTGAGTAGTCCATGAAAATTTGCCACTTCCTTTGACCAATTATGCATATGGATGGAGGCTTGACACAATTGTTTGCACAATGCACCCATGATAATCCCATCGCATTGATGAAGATTGATCCTCTGGACACCTTTGAACACTTTTCTAATGATGGTCACAAAATCTATGATGCACAAACCCCTCAAACTGAGTGTTTAAAAACACAGTTGAATGATCACTTTGATGACCGCGGGCGTTGTTCACTCAAGTCCACTCCAAAGAAGTTTGAGGATGGAGAACAATATTTGATGACATTCTGCTACACAGTCACACTATTGTACTCATCAGAAATATTTGATGAAGTGCATTTTAAACACTTTGTTTCCTCCTTTTACATGGTGCTCGGGCATCTTGGGTCTCGAAATGAGTGTTGAGAAACACTATTTTAGGACTTCTCAATGTGAGCTCGAGATGGACACACGAGCATCGTTCACAATGATCCTCCTTGATACCTGATTGATGAGCCATTGCAATTCATTGAACTCTCCGAAAACTTGTTTCCTTTGTGCTGTGCGATGCCTTGCATTACTTATGAGCACACTTGAATTCAGGACGATGCTTCCAAGACCAATATGAAGTTATCAATGCTCTGTTTGAGCCTTGGAATCATCTTGCAATCCCATGAAGATGACAAAAAGCAGCAATATATGTCGTTATGGAAGCGACAAGAAGTTTCGTGGATTTGGGGCCAAAACTTGCTATTTTTAGATTGTACCCATCAAGCAACTTACTATTTTTGGTAAGTGTACAAGTTAGCTATTCCCACACGAACCGACTATGGCAGCTTGAATTCTTTCTTCTTATTGTGTTCCTCTCGCCCGGACCAATTGGCTATTTATAGTGGGGCTTATGGAACCACTTACTATTTTTAGTGAGTGTTAATTGCGGGCCAAGATGACCTTTTCAACGACTTTTCTGCGATACTCCCTCCGTGTTCACTTTGCCTTCTTCGTAACCTCTTCGATGGTGGCTTACCCGAAGTAATAGTCCCTATATAGGAAGGCATGCTATTTTTAGTAAGTGCACCGCTGATGTCAGATTGCAACAAAACAAGTCTTGAAACTTTGGGTTTTATTTCGAGGTTCCACGCTCCGCATTTTGAGTAATTCCTTCGTCTGAACAAGTGGGAAAACGAGATTTTCGGGCGTGGGAAGAATCCGACAAAAAAACACAGCCCTCCATATCCCTAAAAAATAAGGACTTCATGGCACAAAAACTAGTCTATGCGAAATTAGATTTTATTCCTATAGGTTTTTCTCCTGGACTTTGTGTGCAAAATTTTAGCTCCACCCGCATACTAGATTGATGGGAAATCGAAGGAGAAGAAGCTAAGGCACAAAATGGAGTTTATATTCCAGTTAATAATACTGGGCTTCATTTTATCTTTCGTTTGTTTCATCTTGATGGCCTCTGAAAATAAGGAACTCTACGAAAAACCTCACTTCAATCCGTCCTCTAGATTGTGAGATATGAGAATTTCACCGTTTTGGCTCAAGAAAGTTTCTGAAACTGAACGAACATGATAGCAGCTAAAAAAGATATATTTTTGATGTTATTGCAGTCCTTGACTTGTAGGAATAATGAAGGGAAGAAGAAATGAGAAGTAATGGAGGTTTGCAAGTTCTTTGCAACTTTCTTCCGGCAGTGAGTTTCACGGGCAAAAATGGAGAAACAACAAGAAGTAACACTGAGTTAGATTTTTTTTTTAAACCTTGAAGCTAGAGTTGGGCACAATTTTGTGTCCCTAATGTCCCTTAAGCATTAAGAGACGAAAGGGAGATCAAATTGCATGTCGCGCCTTAGAGGACACTTGGCGAAGATCGGCCGTCGAACACTTCGGCCAAAAAGCATGTTGGGAGCACCTGGGGGTTGGAAGATGGTCACATGAGGGACCAGGAGCCATTCCTTGGGATGGGTGCATTTTTATGTCCTTGTTGTCCCCTAGCACAAAGGGACATGAGGGATATCAAATTACACGGCGCGCCAGAAGCCGCCACTTGTCATGATCTGAGCGAGTGAGGGAATGAGCCTGGTAAGCACTTGAGAGCTGAACTGGTGGTCCGAGAGGTCGTATGAGGATCCAGAGGGCTTTTAGGGGATGGGTGCATTTTTGTGTCCCTCATGTCCCTTTGCTTGAGGGATGTAAGGGACATGAAATTGCACTAGGCTCTTGGAGCTGACACGTGTCTGTTCAAAATTTGGCTAACTCCTGAACTCGCTCCTAGAGGGCAACTTGAAACGGCAATAACTTGAGCTCCCAATGGACTTTTTTGATGAAATTTTATATGATCTTGACTACAAATGGCCTTCTGAATCCAATGGTGGGAGTCTTAGGTCTTGATTCCTCCATTTGATCCCTTAAAAGCAGATTTTTGATCTGGCTCGCTAGCTGTGCATGGAAAAAACCAGTTATAAACCTATTGCACCAAGGTGTTGTGAAAAATATGATTTCACCATCTTATAGGTCTTGGAATTCCTTTTCCGATGATGTTTTGTTTGGCTTCTAACGTCATCCAGAGCTCCTGGAATCACCTCCCGAAGCTCAACAACTCTTTTGATCTTGTGCACTGCTTAGGCCTATGAACCCTAATTTTGGTGAAACTGCCCCAACTTCTCTGAATCCTCCCGAATCTTCCTAAATCATTTCCATGATGTTCCAAGGCCTTTGATTCACTTCCGTATTCGGTTTGGCTTCTCTGTTCCGGTCTATGGGGTTGCTCCAGTCCTGGGAAGGCCAGTGATAGCCCTTCCCACAACTGCCCGAAATTTACATTTTCAAGAACTCCTAAAATCACCTAGGGGGTTGACTTGACTTTCCTAAATCACCTAGAGGACTGATTTAACATCATCTGGGAGGTCATTGGACTGACTGGGTAGACTTGGGGTGCCTAAGAAGGGTAGGACTTGAAAATTTTGACACAAGAGTATTGTTGTCATGTTGGAAAATTTCAATTTCCCTGTTGCACATTTGCATGACAAGAGACCCCATGAGGAGGTATGGTTTTTCTTAGACTATTTTGTTTTCATTTCAGTTGAGTCATACAATGTTTGGGGACATCTAGAGATCCAAAATTTAGAGGAACTTGCCTTCAAAAGTCATGTGGAGTATGATTTCCACTTGGAAATTGATGAAATCAAAGTTCATGGGTATGATAGGTAGGTTGATTTTCTCAAACATAAGGCCAAGATAACTGCTGAATTTAATCGTGGGCCTGCTGCTCCTAATTTTTCAGAATATACAAATCAAATTTCAGTCCTTACTTTATTCGTTCATTTTAAGATCCTTCCAAGGGCATATTGTATACTATAGGAAGTTCAGTCATGGATATGTTGATATTGCTGCACTAATGGAGCAGATGCTACATAAGGATCATAAATTTGATTGGGCAAAGAATGTCAAGAAGCATTTGAGATATTTAAATACTGTCTTCGTACAACTCCTATTATAGTTTTTTTGATTAAGACATTTCATGTGTATGTTAACAGTCTGGGAACTGTTATTGTTGCAGTCCTCACACAATGGGGAGAGAGAAATCTGGAACATCTAGAGTACTTTGCTAACAAGAAGCTTTGGACAATAGAAAATAATTACACCATAGAATGAGAAGATTTAGTGATGGTATTTAATCTTGAGAAGTTTCAGCATTACCTATTGGTGTCAACTTTTGAATTCTATAACCATTAGGTGCCAAAATACTTGGTGAATAGGTCATCAACGCGAGGAAAAATTTCACTTTGTTGATGATTTTTCAATAATACCAACTTAAAGTCATCGTCAAGCTAGGAAGAGAACATGCCGGACCTGATCGTTATGAGTTCTATTCAAACTGGGGAAGAGTTGGGGGAGACATGAAGATACTCCAAATGCACATTTGTTCGGAATAACTGTTGTGCGAGAACAACTTGAGGAGATGGATGACATGCCAAGAAGCATTTGATATATTTAAATATTGTGTTATTACAACTCCTATTCTAGTTATTTTTGATTAGAGTGACATTTCATGTGCATGTTGATGCTTCGAGAATCTCTATCGGTACAGTCCTCACACAACTAGGAGAAGGAAATGTGGGCCATTTAGTATACTTCACCAACAAGAAGCTTTGGACAATAGAAAAGAATTACATAGTGGATCGAGAAGCTTTAGAAATGGCATTTGATCTTAAGAAGTTTCGGCATTACATATTGGCCATGCCTTTTGTATTCTATGTTGATCACTAGGTGTTGAAATACGCGGTGAATAGGCCTTTAATGGGAGGAAGGATTTCTCAATGGTTGATGCTATTTCAAGAACCTGCTTAAAGTTATTGTCAAGCTAGGAAGGGAATATATCAGGCCTGATCATTTGATTTGCTAGGGAACAATTAGGCGAGATGCAAGAAGATGCTCTAAATGCACATTTCTTCAATATAACGGTCATGCCAAAACAACTTGCAACATATTGCAACATGGGACATTATTGGAACACTGGATGGAGAAAGACAATATGTAATTGGCTGCTTGTGCTTTACATTCACAATAATCAATGGCTTTCTATACAAATCAGGAAGGATGCTCCTCCACATAGGGCCGTGCTTGAGCATGAGAAGGGAAGGATTTTTCAAGAGGTGTATGAAGGAGTCGCACTTGCAACTTCACAAAAGATTTGATTGTGAGAAAGATATTGCAAAGTGGGTTGTGGTGGCTTGTAATGTTCCAAGATGCCCATTGGGTTGCAAAGTATTATGACGTTTATCAACTAGTGGGACGACCCATGCACTGAGGGGATGAAATGTCGTCGATTCCAATGCTCGTAGTAGAACCATTTAAGCAACAAAATTGACTCTATAGGTCCAACATATCATTACAACTACAAATTACTTTTCAAATTAGGTAGAAGGGACTACAACTCTAAATTCAATCACTCCATGGGATGCTGCAAAGTTTATATACAAAAATGCAATCACTCGGTTTGGATGCCCGAATATGTTGATCAGTAATATAGGTAGGCATGTTTTTAATAAAACTATTGTTAGTGAATTCATTTTATCACATTCGAAAAGCATGACATACCATCTTCGAGGGGAATGGGCAAGTTAGAGGCATTCAACAAAGTATTGGAGAAAATGCTCACTAAGATTTGGAACACACATAGAAATGATTGTATTATGGCAGTCTTATGGGCATATCAAACAAATTATAAGAAGGCAACATGCCATACTCCATTTAAGTTGGTATATGGAATGGAAGTTGTGAGGCCTATGGAGTATATAGTTTCGAGTCTCCAAATTGCAATAGCAACCCCAATAGAAGAGAGAGTCATTGGAAGGAAGATTGGTTAGCCTTGTCTGTTTGGAAGTAATGATGCTCATCTCCTGATGGTTTCAAGAGGTGTAAAAGAAGAATAAATAAGATGACACAACATAAACCTTATTCACTGGAAGAGAAAGAGTTATTGGAAGGATGATTGATTAGCCTTGTTCATTTGGAAGTTATGATGCTTATCTCCTGATCGTTTCAAGAAGTGCAAAAGAAGAATAAAAAGATGACACAACATAAACCTCCTGATAAAAATAATTTCATGAAGGTCAAGCAAATGTTGTTATATGAAAGTAGGTAATGGGAAAACCCAAGAAAGCTAAGGGTGCATTGGCAAGGTCCTTTTGTTGTACATTAGATTACAGATAGTGGTGTTGTCAGATTGCAGGATTTATAGAGAAATATCCATGAAGGGTAAATGATAGCCAACTAAAGCCTTACCATCACTAGATCAGCCGTAGAACAACAAAGAATACATGCATTCATGCACAAGTAGGGTAGATTTTCAATTTTTAGTCACTATGGTAAGAGTAAGATATAACTAAGTCTGTGGGCTCGGGTGCTTTGAAAAAGAAAAACAAGGGGATGTTTGGAGTCGGACTGTAGTTTGTTCTTGGCACAAATAAGAGTATAAAAGAGGAATCAAATTTGTGAGAGGGATCTGGGAAGCTCTGCAAATTTTGCAAGTTTGGGAGCCATGCAGATCAGAAAGACTAAAGAAAAATTGAAATTTTTAAGGCATGAGAGGTAGACGGATAACAAGCAGATAAGAATTTTGCATAATACTAAAATGTAGGTTATCAGGTCACATGAGAATAGAAACCAAAGTGGTAAAGCAATCGCTGTCACATCACCAAACATTTGATGTTTGGCTGTGAATAAAGTGGGTGGGTAAAGGCAGTTTGAACAAAATGCCACAGAACGTAAAATGGCTATAAAACAGGCCACACAAGTTCAATTTAATGTACTTCGTCAACACAAAGGTTGTAGAGCAATATTTCTCGGTGTTCTTGGGCAATCGAATTTTTGTATTGAACAACTTGGTTATCATGGAAATGGCGGGTTTTTAATCAAAATTTTCAGGAAAAGATTGAGTAGGTGTGGTTATACCTAGAAGCAATAGAAGATAGGGATGACACCTCAATAGGGCATTCCACAAGGAAGTTTATGGAGAGTTTAACGATTACATTTCTGACATATGTTACCAGGGTTCGCACCCCACCCTCCCGTACCCCCTTGGATACGTACATGGAATGGATACGACCGGGTGTGTGCAGGTATGTACTAGTTATGTCTCGGGTACGTTTTGATGTATCCGAGACGTATCAGTACCTTTGGGCAGTGGGGGGGCTATAAATTTTTTTTTTTTTTTTTGACTCAAACAAATTTCAGTTTTATTGAGGACTAGACTAGGAGGGCATGAACCACAAGGAAACTTGGAGATCGTTTAAAATCCCCTCTAGTTTATTGAAGAGAAAATATTCAAAGGATATCAAGAATGTTTCAGGTAATTATTTGGGATCATCGCAATCGGCCAAGGAAAGTAGCTATTCATAAAAATTTGGACATATATTTGAGCCTCCTTACAAGTTATTTATGAGATCAAATCTTAGGTGATCTTCAATAATTTTAGAAAAATTTGGAGCCGCAAATTGCATGGCTTAAATTTTCAAAGAGCATTCTTTCCTAGCAACTATTAAGGCACAACATTGAGTCCTTACCGCATCCTTAAGGAAGATTAGAAGGTGATTTTGGATAATATGAATGTAGGAACCAACCATTGGACTGACCTCTTTAGTTATTATTGGCATGTTAAAATCAACCTAATTAAATAGGTCCTTCAAGAACTCTGTATACATCTTTTATGGCCACCATTGCAACACAAAAATTAATCTCAAAGGAAATGGATGAAACACAAAGGAATATAATATTCATATTTTATAGAAAATGTAAAATCTTAAGTATATTGAATGTTTTGAACATTGATCTTACTATATTTTTCAAGTTTTGTATTTCTTATGGACTAAAAAATGAGTTAAATGAGTATATGAATAAAAATATATATTTTTAATTTTTAATTTTTAAATATATATGTATGAATGTATCGAAGGCGTATCGTATACAAGGTTTTTTAAAATTGACGTATTTGCGTATCGAACCCGTACTTGTATCCCGACAACATAGTTTCGACAATATCGAGAGGAGAAAGAAGATTTTGGCGTTAGGATGCCACTTTGTCTGGCAAAATGGATAGATAATGAACCTTTTGCGTTTTAAATGGCAAAACAATTTTGGTTTATTACAAAACCAACATAGATAGTACCAAATTTCCAATCCCAAAAATTCAAATATGCAATGGCGGAAAGACATTTAGCTCCTAATGTTGTAATCTATATTAGTGCTGCCATAATGGCTAAAGTTAAATGGCTTGCAAATGGGGGATGGTTGCTCATTGCGTATAAGAATTGTGCACCTCTATTGATCCCTTGTTGAAAGGCCACTACAATTTAAAAGAAAGTCATGAGGCGTGCCTCTTGATCAAATTCACAAAGAGCTCGCATGAGGATTTTTGCCAAAATGTTGATGGAATACTATTGACATGCTACCTGATGGCATATGTAGGCACCTCTTGCCTTATTAGATATAGCGCATGGGAGGGTGCATGAAGATTACTTCTTCTGATGGCTCAATTTTTTTGGCTAGCAAAACTAATGACATCTAGAAGATTTTCATAGGCATCACGAGAATATCAATTTTAGATTATCCCGTTTTTACTTAGTGGAAGACCACCATAGGGTGAAACAATTTTTACTCGACTTACGGTTCCACATTGCATTCAACAAGTGGGCATTTTCAAGGGAGAGAGAAGAGGACCAGGAGACAAAGTTAGGGTATTGGTTGAATGAGGTAAGGAGCATTATTGGTCAAATCTTAGGGTTTGAAGAATGTCTTGCTTTCACTGGAAGGTTCAACTTCCATTACCAAATTTTAAAATGACATAACTGTTTGAATGTTGGATAAGGTGTTGGCCACTCAAAAATTGTTGTGTTTTGTTATGCAATAGTTATTGGAATAGGTAAGTAGGCAAGAAATGAATGTTGAACATTGCATGCAACTACTAAGATCAATACCTTCATTGTATGCACAACGACTCAACAAGAAGCACAAGGAAGCACCTACACAACCTCCGTGGGGTGGAATTATAAGAAGCCCAGTCTACCTTGAAGTAAACTCTTTAAAATAAGCTAAAGGAATCATGACACCCCCTTCGGATCCTCGGCTAACCCTTATATTTAACCAAATAGATTTTGTTGGCATGCACGTTTCTTGGGATGAAGTAGTAGATATTGCTTTGGATTATATGAGCAAGATAAGCCACATTGGGAAGAGTGGTTCGGGTGGAAGGTTGTTCACACTTCCTAATTAGCAAACAAATACGATGAAGAATTATCAATTTACTTGCCATGTTGACTTCCTTGCAAGTAGATACTCTAGTTGAGCAATAACAATGGGCTGAAGTTATGCAAACAGTTTTGGTGCACCCACGTCACAAAAACACAAGCTTCTAGGTTGCCGTAAATGTTGGAGAAGAAATGCAAGGTAAGGAGGCCCAATTCAAACCATTTCAAAGGCACAAGCAAGTTTTGCAAAGGGCTTCACAAGAGGAAACGTAAGTGAAAAAATCATTTGCAAGGATTATTGCATTGTAGGAATGGTCAGAGAAGTCAAGTGAACCCAAGGAGAACCAATTTTGCATGGTAAGGAGAGAAACTCAAGATCTCAATGAGCACATCTTGAGTTAGTTGAGAAGTTTTGCAGATCAACCATGAAAAAAGTGATCTCTAGGTTTACGACGGCAAGAAACATATGATGTGCAACTAGCTGCAAAGGGGAAAATGCGTAAGGAAGAATCCAAAAAGCAAAGGACAAAAGAGCCCCAAGGCAAAAACAAAAGTAGCGAAAAACAAAAGCAATTATATTGTTAAATAAACTAGAGGGCACAAAAGGGTAAGCTTCCCAAGATATTTATAAATACGAGGGTATGGGAAGAGGAACAATAGTGCAAAGAAATTGAAGAAAATACTTCCACTTTGGCGGAGATAAGATAAATATATTAATGTCCAACAAATGACGACAAAAGTACGTCAAAGGGACTATAGAAAACAACGAGCACCGATCTGAGGCGGGTGGTGTCTCAAGATTTTACCCTGAAATCTGAGACTACCCCATGTTTAAAATTTTTGTTCTTTTAAAATAACAGGTCTTTTTGTGTTTTTATTGCCAGAAGATGCCTGTATTGCGTTAAGATATTCCCAGTGAATCATATGAGCCAATTTCGACAAATACCCAGATGCTAAAACTCATTTTATCACTCCGCCAAGTTTTGTTTGTGAGAATTTTTATTTAATTATTTATTAAATAAATAATGCCCCATTTGAAGTAAATTGTGCTCCGGTTGAACCTTGCTGAAGTTTGCACGCCAGTATTCACATATACTAGCGGGGTTTCCACCAGGAATGAATCAGGCATTATGTCGCAACTTTCGCAACGTTTTTCGCTTTTATTTATTTCTTTTGCGTTTTTCTTCGGTTTTCTCCTCGGTTTCTCTGTGAAATTCCCCTAGGTCAATTCCTTTGTCATTACAGTCTGTTTTCTTGCCTAGAGTATTTGGAAATCATCTACGGTCACTGTGCAGAAGGAATCAGCCTTAGAAAGCAAGCTTCTGGTCAAAAAGACGAAGTCATGCACAAAAAGCCTCTCCTAGGCAAGTCGCATTTTTTGGAATAAATGGATTTTATGAAAATAAGAAAAATATTGCCATCAATGCGTAGAGCTCGAGAAGATATGCACTTTTAGAGAAAACGACACCTAAAACGGAGCCACGGAATGAAAGTTACGGCACATGCAAGTTTTTGCTGCTACATCTTCTCGGACCCTTTCCAAAAATGGCAAATTTTATTCCATTCTTGTGTTTTCTTCACCAAAAATCCAAAAAAGGAAAGAAATGTTGTTTTTATGCCAGTCGCAATTTTCAAGGCTGCCTTCCGCGTCCAGTTTCCACGCTGCCCTAAGTGACGAATTCTCACGCAATTTTAAAGGCAGAAGTCACAATGCAAGTCGCACTTTTGGAAAAGAGCTATCTTTCATGCAAGTCGCATTTTTTTAAGGAAGACTTTAAGCTGCCAGTGGGAATTTTAGCGAGTGGCGAAGCAAAGGGAATTTTTACCTAGCAGGGTCAATTTTCCCATGAAGTCAAAGTCACTTAAGTTGCAATAGGAATTTTAGAAGTGGTAGGCAGGCAGGGATTTCTTACCTGCCTTGCACGTAAAAATTCCCATTATAAAAGGAAAATCACTTAAAGCACCGGCGGGAATTTCCTACCTGCCACAGGGTAAAAATTCCCATTATGAAAGTCAAATCACTTAAGTGGAAGAAGGGATTTTTAGAGCTGCAGTGAAGGGTGAAAATTCCCATCAGAAGTTGACTTCTTATTTTTAGAATTCACCCTTGCCAAAAAGTGCGACCCACCTAAAGGAAGAATAATACTTTTAAAGTATTAATTAATTGTTTCTATTTCTTAAATTGGCGCCCAAGCATGAGGAAAAGTCAACGCATGATGAGAAGGTAAAGAAGATTGGAAGAAAGCTAAAATTAAATAAATTTAATTTATTTAATGCAGCCCCAAAGCATGTAAATTTTGGTGCCCAAGTTTAAAGAGAAAAACATGGTTTTTAATTAATTAATTGCCGGAAATAGGAAGGGCAATTATTAATTATAGAATGATGAAGGTTATATCAGCTTGGGCTGCCATATTAATGGAGTTATTAATTCTTTAGCAAAGGAGTGCAGCCGGACAATTTTGGCCCCAATGAAGGAAGAATTTTGCTCGAGAAAAAGGTGTTTTTACTGCTGGAAAGCTTCAAAGTTTGGCGCCTAGGTTTGAAGGAGCTTGTTTTAAGTCTGATTAATTGTCTGCATAGTATTACAGGTGCCCAGGTGAAGTTACAAATATTTATGCTTGCTTTGCATGCAAGCAAAGCCTCAAATTTTAGGGCAGCGGGCTTTATATGCAGATTTTTATGATAAAAATCAAGTGTTCATGCTCGGATTCCGTCTTTGTCTGAATTAATTGCAAGTATTCATTACAGGTGCTTATATAATTGAAAGGGAGCTTAAATCAATGTCCAATACATTGAATATATCTTCGAATCTGAAGAAATTCCCAGATCTGCACCAATTGTAAAGAATTCCGGCCGAATAAAAAGAAAAAGAGTTGCTCAGACAAAGATTGCTCTGGCCATGGCGAAGCATGATGAAAGAAAAGGATCAGCAGAATCATGCATAGCATCCAGATCCAGATCCAGATTCAGATCCTAGATCCAGATCCATAATTGCAAAGGCTTCATCCTCTTGTTTCTAATGCAGCTTGTGTAGAAGTCGGTGCATGGAGAATTCCTTCTAGGATCTTGTGCGTGTGCTTCCAATCTTCCAATTAAATCCTTCATTGAATTTGCATTCACCCAGTGTTTTCGAATTTTTAATTGCTCATATGCAATTAAAAGTAAAAATGATGAGTTATTTACGCCAAACATCAGACCGATGCATGTCGGAGAAGAACTACAAAAGCTTCAAGGATGAGAAGGAAGACAAGTCAAAGGCAATACCCACAAGCAAATCACAGACTCTTGCTTCCAGATCCAACCGCTTCCAGATCTAGTTGTTTCCAGATTCAGTTTGGTGAGAATCAAGAGGCAAAAGAATCAACTGCATGCAGAATATGGAAAAAGAACAAAAGTGTTGCAGTTTTCTTCTAATTCATTTTCCTCTTTCTTCTTCTTTTCTCGACAAAGTAATTGAGCGATCAATTAAATTATAAAACTTAAGTGATTGGTTTAAAAGCCATTACTTGAAGAAGTCAATTACTTGGAGATAGGTGGCAGACATGCAAAATAGAAGGTTTTATCTTCGATTGCAAATCATGCATGTCATGCAAAGAGGAATTCTAGGAGGGAGATTGCTAGTTGTTTCCTTTACAACTTCCACATGTGCCAGTTCACTAAAAACTTCCTATTTGTAATTTCCCCTCTACATGCTATAAGTAGAGGAAGAACCTATGGGTTAAGGATCAAAATTTGTAAGCTGCATTCTTGTGTTCCATACTTTGTGCTGAAACCCCTGATAGCTATTTGAAGCAAAGGAATAGAAAGGATCAGATTTCCGGAGAACTTTGTGTCAAGGAGCATTTTGTTTCTAACTTTTAGTCTTAGATCTACTCATAAACTTTGTGTTATTCTAGATCTAGATCCGGAAGTGGCCTTTGCTTATAATTTTGTGTGTTAATATCTATTGGTTCATCTATGTGCATGCAATTAACTTTTTAATCTATTGATTGGGTTGCACATTTTCCCTCTTTCTTTCTGTGTTTTATTATTTCTTTCTTCATTAGATATTTCTTTTCTTTAATGATTGCTTACTTAATGCAAAAACTATACACTATGGTTCATGAGTGCATGGTTAAAGTAAAACCCCAAAATAGATACTAACATATTTAATTGACAAATCTTACATGGGAGCCTCACCGGTAAATGAGTGAGATTTATCTCATGATTGCCTAGGTTTTCAGCTATGCAGAAAATCTAGCCAACAACAGGAAAACCAAAGAGTTCCCAAGAAAGACAAAATACAAAGGCTAGAAGAAGTGGCCACTAGGAAGAAGAAATCACACCACCCAAAATGGGGGTGGAAAAAGAAGTGAGAGGAAGAAAGGGGAAAGACGACCAAGGAGAAGAAAGGAGGAAAACCCATCAGGGGATGGAAGATCCAACTCTCCTAACATCCGAGGTCGACTAGAAGAAGCTGAGAATAGAGTGCCGACCAATGAAGAGAGAGTTTGCCCGATATGAATCTGTCTCAAGCAAGTATTATCCCTCTAATGCCCGGTGAATCTTCTCCGTCTCCCGAGGAGGCAGACCTAGTACCGGCATGCCTATGATGACTTGGATAACCATGGATGGTTTCCTGGGCCGAACCAATCTAGAGGAGGAAGCGGGGATGGTCTCACCAGGGTGCTTAATACCTCTCTCCTCTGGTAATACTGTGAAGAAGTGATCCGTTGGGTAGAGTCCGATCTAGGATACGATTGAAGAGTGTGCTTATGAAGCTTCAAAGCCTCCTTTAAATATAATGCCAGACACCTCTGATCCTCAAACCTGAAAAAGTTAGAAAGACCCTATGTCCTCCTAAATAAACAATGAAACCTCCCTCTGATCTCATGTACATGAGGCAGGAAGATAAATTGTGTTTTCGTCTGGATCTCTTGGAGGTTACACAATTGACAGGTCTTGTCTAAACAATCAAGATGGTGATCCGTATCACAACGAAGTCGATGAGATCAAACTTTGAAAGCGACCAAGGGGAATGCAAAGGACATGCATCGATCGAGGGTAGGTAATGAGACCATCTCTCGGCTCTAAAAATGCTCGGCATAAAAGGTCATATTGGGATGTAAACTCCCATGAGGGTTTACCCAAGTGGTATGGATGTATTGTCTGTAGATATCCTTTACGATGATTTTGTTCATCACTTGTTTTGTAAAGGCGAAAGTGGCTTGATGTGTCAAGGAGTATCGAAAGGGTGTAATATGGTCCATTTGAATACCAATTGCCCCCAAGAGTTCGAAGACCTCAAAGATACCAACAATGATCGATTGTGAGGGGAATCGAGAAAGAGCAATAGGTTCGGAGGAACAATATGCCATGTACGGGTATTGTTCGCCCCTTGGCAAAGTGTCCGTGAAGCCCCTAACCACATCATCCGCAAAAAGAAGAATGGATATCAAAACCTAGTGTAGGAGGCACCCATCACTTTCCTGAATATGCTCATGGAGAAAAGACTCAAGCTCGTCAATGTAGATCCCAAACAAAGTTGGGGATAGGGGCACCCCTGCTTTACCCCGATGGTACTCTTGATAAACTATGACTCTCCCTAGGAGGTGCGGAGGCAGCCCAAAATAGTCTCGTACAGACGCATGATGGCCGTGAGGAGGGTCTTAGAAATGCCAATGCCACGGAGCCGTTGAAAAAGCACCTCGCAATGCACCGAGTCAAAGGCTTTCCGAAAGTCCACAAAGCAACAATAGACCTTGGGACGAGTGATGACTTGCCTCCTCAATGATGGTCTAGAGAGTGAAGATATGGTCGATAGTTTGGTGATCAGGCCGAAAGCCATCTTGTCCCTTGGCTCTAATGTTTCTCCTCTCGAGTTCCTCGGATAACTACATATGTAACACTGTTGCATAAAGCTTGGAAAATGTATGACCCACCACAATGGCCCTGTAGTTATTGGGGTCAGAGCTGGGACTTGATTTGTGAATCAAATGAATGATATGGCATGCCCAAAATGGCCGAAAACCCAAGCAAACCACATGATTGAAGAGGTTAGTCAAATAACTACAAAGTGCCCCTTGACCAAGTTTGAAGAACTTTGCTTGGAACCCCTCCTCATCCGTTGCCCTGCTATAGTTCATCATCATGATTACCTTTCTAATTTTAGTGTAGGTGAAAAAGTGGCACAAGGAATGTGGGTTGTCCACCGGATAAGAGGATGTACGGGAATATATCATAAAGCTTGGAGGTGTGAGAATACAAGAAATTGGGTTTAATCTCGAAGGGAGGAGATGAGTGGCAAGGAAAAATGGTGCGACAAAAATGTTTAGGAGAGTGCCAAATAGACTCACACAAAGTTCGTCTACGTTGGGAAAAGAAGAGGTGTTTTTTACAGCGAAGGAGGCAACGATAGGAGGCTTTCAAGGTATGATAGGAGGGAAGGGCCTGGTTAAAAGCATGCCGTAACTACCTGTGAAAGTTTTTGCACTCGTCATAATACCATTTGTTTATGGGGCAAGTATTTCGTTGATGGGAGACAAATGAAGGCCGTGTGGAACTAGGAAAGACACGAGGGAGGCCTCCTAGATGATGGAGGAAAAAAGGGTGTATTTGGCAGCAACATTTCCCATTGAAGAAAATTGGGACTCAGGGGGAGAAGTTGTTGAAGATTGAAGGAAAAGGAATTAGGATCCCCTTCAGAGAAACAAAAAATGGTGTGGGGGCATGAAGTGGGCGAAAGCGGTGGTAGAAGGCGGGTAATGGCGACATGGAGGGACACAGAGAGAAGGGCATGATCGTGATGGGAATGGGAGAAATGGAGAAGTGGATAATCATTAGCAAGAGGAGCTATGTTTGGAGAGGACATAATTCACCACACTCGCACCACCAACCATGTGGTCGACATGTGAAGAGACGCAAATCGGAAAGCAAGTAACCTCATTGAGGATAATTAGCTCATGTGATTATCCAAGCTGTAGGAGGTGTCGGCCATAAGCAGTGAGCGGCCCGAATCATCCTTTGAGTTGTGTGTAAGTCGGTTGTCTCGGATCAATTGTCTGAGTGCAGAACATATCCTCTTCTTGGTCATGAATAGGAACCTCGATTGCTGCAGTGCGAGCATTGAAATCACCTAGAAGGACAACTTCTCCGACCATTGAATACTGGGCAATGGTGTCATATAATTCGGTAAAGAGATCGCCATCGAGACCATTATGAATGGTATAAGGGGAGGAAGCTAGAGGGAAGTAACACATTGCAATGTAGATATCCCTACAGAGGGGACCCACACCCTGAATTTGAACCCATAAGAACTTGGCAAGCTCATCTCTGGCCACCAAAGAGATCCTGTGTCAGAGAGAATCTCTATATAAGCAGGCTACCCCTCCAGAACCTCTTATGCCTCCCAAGTTCTTAGTTTCACTTGTGCGTAGAGTACCAAAGATAGCTCGTGATATCAGGAAGAGGCCTCACGGGACTCTCGTGAGTCTCAGTGATAAAGAGGATGTTTGCGGAATTAAGAGCATCAAGTATAAGAGTAGGTGAGGACCAAAAGGAGCCATTACCTATCCAACTTCTAATAGTCATTCTTCTGTCCTGTGACACCCCCTTTGTGGCCCGTCATTGGGAAGTCCTAGGACAAGACTCCTATCCAGGAGGGAAAGTGTCTTTGATTACCGGGGAGATTTCCGATAACTGTCCACTTCCCTACTTTATGAGATTCCAAAACTAGATCCTTAGAGTGTTTGAGTTCGGCAACTGTGACTGATAAGATCTTCATCAAGGAAGATCTTATTAGGAAGGAAAAATAACCTCCTCTTGGCCCTCGAACCTTGAGCCTATCAATTGCTGACCTGAAGCTGAAGGAAGAGAGTAGACTCATAGCCGAGCCAGGCACGCTGAAGAAGAATATCCTAGATGCCCAAAGTGTCCTTGATGAATGAATTCCCCACAATCAAGGGGTCTTGCAACAATTGGGATGAGGGAAAACCCCTTTGAGATTCAGTTCACACTCGTGTTGTGTCTATTCCTCGGTGAGTTTGGCTTGCACGACCTCCTCAACTGCTGCCATCGGTGGGGGAATGTTCTCTTTAACCACCTTTGCCCATGACTGGATATGTGATTTAATTTCCTGTTTGAAAGAAGCTTGTTGCACTTTGATTGCCTCTTGCATATTTTTGAGACCATTGATCTTTGTTTGGATGGTGCCACTGCGAGAGTGGAGAGTGCTTACCTTGCTCGAGATTTGTTCTTTCAATAGAGCATTTTCATATTCTATTGTTGTAACCCGTTCGATGAGGGCACCAACTTCACGTGTGGAGGGCACGGTTAATGATTTCCATTTTTTCAATCTGTTGAGAAGTTCTATAAAATATCGTAATTCTTCTTAAAGTTCTGTTTTCCTGGAATGGGAGATTCAAATACCAATTTCGTGTTGTTTGTGGGTGAAGGTTGTTCCATATTATCGGGGAGAGAAGCTCTGCTAGGATGACCGTTTATAGGGAAATAACCGGGGGGTTGAGAAAGCGAGTGTCGGGGGCGTCGAGCACACGAGGATGGCAGGTGGAGAAAGCTTGATGAGAAGAGTAAGAAGCTTGGCGTAGATGGGAGATTCGACGACGCATGGGAGTGGATCTGTGTTCGGGGCTTGAGCACCATCTGAGGGCCAAGAACACAAAACAACCACCGAGCACAAAGACTAGGCAAGGGACAAGGCTCATGTCATGCAAGGTCAAATGAGTCTATTGAGAGAGGAGAACAGTCAAGTCTTGGAGATTTTGAATAGACCGAGAAAAACCCAAGCCAAGCATGCGGTGTTAGGGTTGAGCTCGAAGTGTTAGGACCAAGTCGAGCTATGAAAACCGAGTTGTGTCGAAGGCCCGGGCGGAGGTTGGCCTGACGCAAGAGGGTTAGAGTTCGACGTGATGGAGCTCGACTAGGGAGGATAATGGAGCTCAATGCGGGAGACGTAGCTCAATGAAGAGAAGGCTGTAGGAAGAAACAACGGTCGAGGATGGGGCATCGAGCACACGGGAATGGCAGGGATAAAGTACGACATAGATGGGAGGAAGCACGACGCAGGTGAGAGGGGAAGCACGACGCAGGTGAGAGGAAATTATCATGATTGGGAATCAAGATTTAGAATACATCTGATGACCTCTTGAAGCTTGTTGGAGAGATTCAACACCCCCATTTCATAGATTTGACAGACCCTAGACAAGTAGGATGTCTCTTTTTCAAGCCTTTTTGTGGGTACTTTCCTTCTCTCTTTTGTGGTACTTCTGCAATTTTTGTGATCCTTTTTCTGCCATTTTCATGGCCATTTTTCTGCACTTTCATTTTTGCAATTAGGGCAGATTTCTAGGTGGTCTCAAATCTACTAATTGCAATGTGAATAGTACAGCGAACAGTGGCATAAACAGTTTGCAGTCTAGGGAAGAATTTTTGGATATGAAACCTGCAAGTTTCTACATAAAACAAAAGCTGCATTTTACATGGAGTTCCCTCTAACGCAAGAGTTGATAACTCCTTGCATTCATAGGGTTTTGTGTAACGCCCCTTTTGGGGGACCTTAGGAAATGGCTAAAAGCTCTCAAATCATATTTAAGACTGCTGCTGTTATAAACCCTGCAAAACTGATTTCCAAACCCTTCCTAGGGAAGCGGCCTGATTTGGGGTTTCCAACCCACTTTAATGCCTTTAAAACCCTTCAAATTAGCTTCACTTGAATTTTTAAAATTATGATATAACCTCAACAATCATGTAGTGCAAGAAATCTGATTTTTAATGCCCTAGATATGAAGATATGAATTTCACGAAACCCTTGTCTGCAGTTTTTTTTTAAATTCATAACTCAACTTAGAAAGCACCAAAAATCATGAAACTTGAGATACCAGCCTATGAAATATAGAGAATAAGATGATAATTTTAGATTTGCCAAAATGTCACCGCACATACTAAAACATCACCTCAATATAGGTCATCCCTCTTGAAATTAAATATAATTTGCACCAAACAATTGATAAAATGGAAGATTTCACCTTTATAAATCATAGGGAGTTCAACCATGCAAAGAGATCACATAGAAACCAACAATATCCTTGAAAACACACCTCCAAGCAAGTCGCTTAGGGCAGAAATCTGTTATAACCAGCAATAGAAAGATATCCACCAAAGGGTAGTGTGGGGTTTCGTCCACACCACTTCTCCACAAGGGTTTTCGTCCTTGAGAGAGAGGAAAAAGATGCTTAACAAGCAATCCTTTACCAAAAATGAGAAATCCACATAACATAATCCTCTAATGGCCAATCGACCTCCCAACCATAAGGGGGCTTGTAATGCACATGATGCTCGGCCTCTTGAGTAAAGTACTTTCTAATTTCTAATTAGTATTTTTGGGAGCCTACATGCTCACCAATAGCTTTTTATTTCTAATTTATTGTTGGGTGCTAGGCTCACCAACAATTACAATGCCAATTAAGAAATGAACATGAAATGAAGCACATGATGACATTGCTAGCTTCCTCTAGCTTGTTTGCTTGGACCCATGAGGAAGGAAAATGGGCCAAGGTCTTCAATTGGAATTGGCTTGAAAAAGGGACATGACAATTCTTCCTCTCAAGATTGCTTGTCCCCAAGCAATTGCAAGTTCTCGGATCCCAAATAAATCTTAGCTGCTGCTCCTTTGATGTACTTGCACATGAAGCAAACTCATTAAAGAAAAAGTGTGTCCTTCTTCCTCCCTTCTTTCTTTGTGGCTATGATGACCAACTCTTCTTCTTTGCTTGCCAAGGCCTCATAATTACCATCCGAACATTGGGTGTTCCCAATTTCCCTCCTGTTGTCCCAAACACAACTGTAATCATGTATTTTGTTCCCTAAAATCAGAAGGATAGGGGCTGGGATCTTTCTTATAACAGTTGGAAACACATCATCAATGATAATAGACTGCAAATCCTTCATCCTCATGGCTGGGTACTTCCCTCATTGTCAAAAGAATGGGTAGAGTTGGAATTAATGCGGACAACATATAAAACAAAGATATAACAACTGTCATGATGATTACCTTGGCCTCCAAAAGATGCTTCCAAGCTGCCCCAAACCAATCTTTTCAAAATTTGACTTGGATCATAACTCATGAGTGCTGGTATGTAAGTATAACAGCCATACCATGCCCGGAATTTTGTCCCAAATAACACCAAATATGAGTGAACCCTCTTACCCATCATTTTGCATAAAAAGAATGTCTTCAAATCTGCCCCTCTATTGCTTCCCCAAGAAGATATCCACAACCCAACAAACAAAATTGGGAGAAACACCTCATCTTGGTTGTAGCATTGCAAGTTTAGAAGTGAAATGGCCAAAAACATCTTATGAGAGTTACCCTTACCTTGTCCATGTCGCTAGAAGAAGAACACTTTTGTGTGATCAAAATCCACTTGGTGGCAAGTGTGAGTAACCTTTGATGTGGAGGATTTCTTGATTGCAAGTGCCTTACCCGCTGTCCCAAAACATCTATCCTATGTTGTTCCTTCATGCAAACTTCTTCTATGATGTTACTAACAAACTGATTTTTGACATACTCAGCTGTAACAATATTTTTCCAATCAGCTGTTATGATAGAAAGCAAACCACAATGTGAATTCCAAGCATTTCCCAATGTACTCCCTTCATCCTTAATACCTTGAATTCTGATTTCTTTGTCTTTGTCATAGAATTTCAGTTCTCTATCACGACAATTGAGAGTGAATTCCCTCAAAGATTGTAGCCGTTGAATTTTGGTGTCCCAGATTTCACCACAAGTCTGGGACTACCCTATTTAAAAAAATTTTGTACTTTTAAAATAATGGGTCATTTTGTGTTTTTATTGCTAGGAAGTTCCTGTAATGTGTCAAGATATTCCCAAGGAGCCATATAAGTCCTTTTCGACAAATACCCAGATGCCCACAATTGTTTTATTCTGTCGTTGGGGTTTGCTTGCGGAAAATTTGTATTTAATTATTTTGAGCCCCGTTTGAGGCAATTTGTACTCCGACTTAATCCTCGTTGTGATCATACATGTCATTCTTCCCATATACCAAGAGGGTTTTAACCAGAATAAATTCTCGGGCTTTATTTGTGACTTCGGCAACGCGTTTTGTGTTTTTGTGTTCTCTCGTTTCATTTTCTGTGAAATTTTTCTGGATCAATTCCTTTGCGGTTTGGCTCGATTCTTGGCCCGTAGTATCCGGAGATCACCTATGCACGTTGTGCGTAAGGAATTTGCCATCGGAGGTCCGGTTCTCTCGAAAAGACGAAGTCGTGCATCAAAAAGTTTCTTCCGGGCTGGCCGCATTTTGGAAAAAGAGGGTTTGAAGTGAATCATGGGATTTTGGAAGAAGAGCGGTGTGGGAATTTTGTACCGCCTTGCAGGTAAAATTCCCATAAAAGCAAAGCCACTTAAGCCACAATGGGAAAATCAGAGCGCAAGACAAAGGGAATTTCTTACCCGCCTCGCAGGTAAAAATTCCCATTGTGAAATAAAAAAAAATCACTTAAGGCATTGATGGGGTCTTATTACCTGCCTTGCAGGTAAATAATCTCATTATGAAAGTCAAACAACTTAAGTGGATCATGGGATTTTTGGAGCTGCGGTGCAGGGTGAATAATCCCATTGTTAATTGGCTTTTAAAAATAGAATTCACCCTTGCCAAAAAGTGCGACCCACCTTGGGTGAATAATAATGCATTTAATAATATTTATTAATATTTATTCACCCAATTTTGGTGCCCAAGCATGAGGAAAAGTCAACAAGGGAAAAGTGGATAAAGGAAATTGGAATTAGAAATTCTAAAATTAAATAAATATTATTTATTTAATGCAGCCCCTTCATGACAAAAAAGTGCGCCCCATTTGGGAGAGAAATAATACTTTTTAAAGTATTAATTGATTTAATTAATTCCTATTTTCAGTGGCTAAGGTCAAAGCATACTGTGAGGCTTGAGTTAACTGGAAGCAGAAGTCTAAAATTAAATAAATTTAATTTATTTAATGGCAGCCATAAGCATGCACAAAATAGGCGCCCCATTTGAAGAGTAAAGTTTATTAAATAATTAATTAATTGTCAGGAATAAGAAAGACATTAATTAATTATAGAATTATGAGGATTATATAAGCGGGGCTGCCATAAGGACGAATTAATTAATTCAAAAGCAGAGAAGTGCAACCTAGACAAAAAGTGAATTTTGCTTAGAAGGTGTAATTAATGGAAGCTTCCAAATTTGGCACCAAGGTTGAAGGAGGTTGATTTTTGTCTCGAATAATTGTCTGCATAGTGGTACAGTGCTCAGAATTCATCACAGGTGCTTTTATAAGAGAAAGGGAGTTTAAATCAATGTCCATACATTGAACATATCCTCCGAATCTGAAGAATTATTCAGATCTGCACCGGTTGTGAAGAATTCCGCCGAATAAAGAGGAAAAAAATTGTTCAGACAAAGATTGCTCCAGCCATGGAAAAACGGGATGAACGAAAAATCTCAGCGGAATCATGCATTACTTCTAGATTTGCTGACATTGGAGACACAAATCTAGGCCCAGATCTAGATCTAGATTTAGATTTAGGTCCAGATATCATAATTGCAAAAGCTTTCGGCAAATATTCATCCTTTTGTTTCTGATGCACTGTGTAGAAGTCAGTGCGTGGAAAATTACTTCCAGGATCTTGTGCATGTGCTCCCAATCTTCCAGTTGAAGCCTTCATTGAATTTGCATTCACCCGTAGTGCTTTCCAGAAATTTTTAATTGAAACATTGCACTGATGCATGTACTGGAGAAGAACTGCAAAAGCTTCAAGGATAAGAGGGAAGACAAGGCAAAGGTAACACCTGTAAGCAAGTTTCCAGATCCAGCGCGCTTCCAGATCCAGCTTGTTTCCAGATCCACTTGCTTCCGAGATCTAGCTACTCTTAGGTCTAGTTTGGTGAGAATCAAAGGCAAAAGTCAAGCGCATGTAGAATGTGAAAAAGAACAAGATCGCAACTTTCCTCTTTCTTCTTCCTTCTCTTGTTTCCTCCGACGAAGTAATTGAGTGATCAATTAAATTATACAACTTAAGTGATTGGTTTAAAAGCCATTACTTGAAGAAGTCAACTACTTGGAGATAGGTGGCAGACGTGCAAAATAGAAGGTTTTATTTTCAGTTGCAAATCATGCATGTCATGCAAAGAGGAATTCCAAGAGGGAGATTGCTAGTTGTTTCCTTTCGACTTCCACATGTGCCAGTTCACTAAAAGCTTCCGACTTGTAATTGCCCCTCTACATTCTATAAGTAGAGGAAGAACCTACGGGTTAAAGGATCAGAATTTGTAAGCAACATTCTTGTGTTCCAGACTTTGTGTTGAAACCCCTGATAGCCACTTGAAGCAAAGGAATATAAAGGAGCAGGTTTCCGGAGAACTTTGTGTCACGGTGCATTTTGTTTCTAGCTTTCTATCTTAGATCTTCTAATAAACTGTGTTATTTTAGATCTAGATCTGGAGTTGCCTTTGCTTATAATTCTGTGTGTTGATATCTATTGGTTTCTTCTATGTGCATGCAATCAACTCTGTTATCTATTGATTGGGTTGCACATCTTCCCCATTTCTTCCCTGTGTTTTCTTATTTCCTTCTTCTATAAATATTTCCTTTCTTAAACAGTTGCTTACTTGTTGCAAAGCTATACAACTATGGTTCATGAGCTGAATAGTTAAAGTAAAACCCCCATATAGATACTAGCATATTTTTATTGACAAATTTGACACGGGAGCCTCACCGGTAAATGAGGGAGATTTATCTCATGACTGCCTAGGTTTTCAGCTATGCAGAAAATCTAGCCAACAAATTTCCAAGAATTACTTCAGCATCAACTAACTTAATCACGAGGAATCCATCACATACCTCATATTTTCCTAGGAGAAGTGATAGCTGTCCCATTTTTTTGTGCAAGGTATGGTAGGTCACTTTGAACAAGCCTAATGACCCCTTGGTTATAAAGAAAACCCTTCACCCAAAATGGATGAGAAGTAGGTGTGCCACACATTGGAGAAAGGGTGCTGCTCTTCCACCACATTTTTCTAGTTCTTAAATCTTCATGAAACTATGGGTTAACCACATATGAAATAGGAAATCAGAACTATCAACATGCCTTTGATGCCCCACACATGTCATGATAAAATCTCCCTCCATACTGATTTTGAAATCAGACATTCTTCTTTTTGTAGAACTCAACATAGCACCTATATTTCTTATGCAGAAACAATTTTGAATTTGAGGCCAAGAATCCATACAACAAGAGACACTTCTTACCTCATTATTTCATGGAGTATGAGGTGTATAAGGGTGCCCAATCAGCAGTGATATAAGAGGACATAGCAAGCATAAAATCTGATCACCTTCTCCAACCAGCTATGTGTGAGGGTAACATATCAGCAGTGTCAAATCAGCAAGCAATAAGACGGAGATTTCTTCATACCATGGGCTGCCTTTGATGCTTTCTTGACTCAGAATTTCTGAGTTAGGAACAACACTCAAAAAATAACCTGATGGAGCCCTTCTATCATGCATAGCATCATCCTCATAGGCCCTTATTAAATCTGATTTGATTCCATCGTGTGACTGCCTTGTGTAACCGTTAGAATCCAATAAATTAGCATAGAATAACAAGGGATTTTTACCTTTCTTTGGATGATGAAAAAATGGGAATTGTTCCTTGTTGATATCTTCATTGATTGGCTCCTTGGTGGTGGCTGTTTGGGACTGACCAGCAAGCTGAAAATTATTAATTTCACCTTGAAATTTGACTTCAACTCCAAATTTCTTCTTTTCATCAAACCCTTCTTTTTCCCTGCCTCATGCTTCATGGTTGCTTCCTTTTTCCTTGTCAATAATGAAGAGCTCTTTGCCTTATACTCTTGTAAGTGTTGTTTCCCTTGAGCGACTATCAATCTAGCAACCCTAGCTCTTCTTTGCCACTCCTCACACTTTCTTTGAGTTTCCATTACATCCTCCTTGCTTGCATATATGAATTTCTTCTCCTATCTAATATCAACATTTGGTTCCTTCAAAAGTATATCTTTTTCTATCAAGGGTTCTTCATTGACAATTGTTAGTTTATTGCAAACCTGTTAGGTGTCATCAATTCATCATTAAGCACAAAAGGGTTTTTACCTTGGATGGCATGCTCCTTAACTTCCTTCATCCCGATGGAAGGACCTCTTCTCCCTAGGGCTGAAACATTCATCTTCTTGGCATGTTGTACTTCTTTTGGCGCTAGGGTTCTTTGCCGATAATGTCCTTCATTCTGTCCTCAATCTAATGAAATTCGTGAGAGACATTGCCTCCCGAAACTCCTTCGACATTTCTCGGTATTCTTCAAGCAATGTGATGTAGCCACGAGCTTGTTTAGGGCTCCCTTGTGGAGCGACTTCCTCCTTAGCCACTTAAGGCCCAGGGTTTGTAGGGCTTTGCAAAAGGAATTTTCCCCTTCTTTGTTTCACGGGGGCTGTAGGAAGACTCTTCTCCTTTGGCCGAACCACCACCTTGCAAGTTTTGGATGGCTAGGGTAAGCCTACTCAATACCTCCTTTATT
This sequence comes from Taxus wallichiana var. yunnanensis, assembly GCA_018340775.1. Taxonomy (NCBI): domain Eukaryota; kingdom Viridiplantae; phylum Streptophyta; class Pinopsida; order Cupressales; family Taxaceae; genus Taxus; species Taxus wallichiana. Next base: position 344,592,716 of record CM031239.1, read on the forward strand.
CCTTCTTGGTTCTTCATGATCCTCTCCAATTTTTCCATGCTTGATAGGTTGGGAGGAAAGAGCTCTGATACCACTATAATGTCCCTGTTTGGGGGACCTTAGGAAACGGCTAAAAGCTCTCAAATTAGATTTAAGACTGCTGCTGTTATAAACCCTGCAAAACTGATTTCCAAACCCTTCCTAGGGCAGCAACCTGATTTGGGGTTTCAACCCACTTTAATGCCTTCAAAACCCTTTAAATTAACTTCACTTGAATTTCTAAAATTATGATATAACATCAACAATCATGTAGTGCAAGAAATATGATTTTTTAATGCACTAGATATGAAGATATGAATTTCACGAAACCCTTGTTAGCAGTATTATTTTTAAAAATTCATAGCTCAACTCGAAAGCACCAAAAATCATGGAACTTGAGATATTGGCCTTATGAAATATAGAGAATAAGATGATAATTTCAAATTTGCCAAAATGTCAACGCACATACCAAAACATCACCTCAATATAGGTCACCCCACTTGAAATTAAATATAATTTGCACCAAACAATTGATAAAATGGAAGATTTCACCTTTATAAATCATAGGGAGTTCAACCATGCAAAGAGATCACATAGAAACCAACAATATCCTTGAAAACACACCTCCAAACAAGTCGCTTAGGGCAGAAATCTGTTATAACCAACAATAGAAAGATATCCACCAAAGGGTAGTGTGGGGTTTTGTCCACACCACTTCTCCACAAGGGTTTTCATCCTTGGGAGTGCCTCAATCAAGGGTTTTCATCCTTGAGAGAGAGGAAAAAGATGCTTAACAAGCAATCCTTTACCAAAAATGAGAAATCCACATAACATAATCCTCTAATGGCCAAGCGACCTCCCTTTTATAACCATAAGGAGCTTATAATGCACATGATGACTCACCTCTTAAGTAAAGTACTTTGTAATTTCTAATTGATATTTTTGGGAGCCTATATACTCACCAATAGCTTTTTATTTCTAATTTATTGTTGGGTGCTAGGCTCACCAACAATAACAATGCCAATTAAGAAATGAACATGAAATGAAGCACATGATGACATTGCTAGCTTCCTCTAGCTTGTTCGTTTGGACCCATGAGGAAGGAAAATGGGCCAAGTTCTTCAATTGGAATTGACTCGAATAAAGGGACTTGACATTTTGTCAACCAAAAATAAATACACTAGTCTTTGTAATCGGATGTTTGGAATTGAGATATTAGGATCTGAATTTCAATACCTTTTGTCTCCTCTCCAAAAATAGTTACCGAATTGTAGGCAAGAATTGCTAAAGTCGAGCAGATCCAGCTGCCTCTATTGATTGTCCATGTTTGCAACAACTTAATGAAATGGGTTCATAAACTAAGAACAAACAATTAGAGATAATTATTCAACATGAGCACCTAAAAAAGGAAACAACAACCCAACATCAATATCTACAAAATTAGGTCGAGGAACTAAGTTTTGGGTGCACTTCCAAAGTTTGAAGAAGTAAAGGCATGGAAAACAAAGACACACAACCTTTGTGTTTTTGGCCTTCCTAAGCTAGTTGATCTCTTACATTAACTTACACATTCTTGCGTGAATCTTTGGACTATTAGGATATCTCTCTTAATAGAGCTTGGACATTGTTGTACAACACCCTTATTATCAAATTTCAAACTATAGAAGAGCATTTGCAAGCAAAAAAAAAGCTCTTCTCCCTCCCTCAAGAAAATTATCTAGATATTGATCTCACATGACTCTAGGTGGAGGGTCTTTAGAAAGCTTGTATTCAAGTTGTTTCTTCTTAGAAAAAAAACAACTGGGTTGTTATCTGAAACTGTAGGGCCATCATTTGTGACTTCCCCCTCTTGGATAGGCATGATTTGGACTGTCAACTTGATGGTGACCTTGGGTCTCACTAGACGATGGTGGCATCTCCATTTCATGTTGGAATTGTAATGGTGCATTATGGCTTTCTTGAGGTAGCTTTGAGGATATTATTGCTTCACGAGATATATCTTTCGAGCGAGACCCACAATAGCTCGAAGTGGGCCCTCCCTCTAGTCATAGGTTATGCTTGGGGTTTCATCCTGTTGGTGTGAGACCCGTAAATTTGGTGGTGCTTGTGGTTCGGGTAGACTATGTTCTCACTTGCAAATCCCTCATCGCCCACTTTCGAGATTTCATTATTTCCCATCTTCACTTGCAGCCATCTTTGCCTTGACTTTCACCCTTTATGTTACTTCTTGCTCCTATCCCCCACTACGCCCCTACATTCGCCACACCACAATCCACTTTGATGATGATTACACCAATAACTATGCTGCCCAAATCTTGCAGCTTATGTTCAAATACTATTCACTTCCTCTTCCCCCTGCAGAGTCAATGCATGAGTTTTTATGCCATGTCCTCTGGGACACAACTCTTGACTCGTGTTCTCACACTTTGCACTACTCTAGCTCACCTTGTCCCCATGGGTCTGTCCTATGAACCAATGTTTTGAAAATAGGTTGAACTGAAGGTAGGCGGTTGAACCAATTCAATAGTCAATGGAAGGAATCGAAAAAAGCGGCTCAGGGGGCAGTTTTGTATTGAACCGGCCTGAACCAGTTTGAATCAAAATAAACACCAATTTGACATTTAAAACACTTTTTAAAAAATCCAACTTTCTAGTTGACTTTATTCTAGTTTGATTATCGGTGATTTGATCATTGATATCATAATCAGATATGTAGTAGCTTGTAGCATGTTGTTTTTGGACTCTAGGAGATTAGAAATCATTTAGAGCCCCATTGTTTATGTATTTTGTTTTGGATATGTAGTGCACTTGGTGTCATTTTGCTATATTAACCCTTAGATGGTACATACATGAGCAAAATTTGCATATTTTGTCTCTAATTGTTTGTTATCATGGTTTGGAAATTGGAATCTTTAAAATATCTTCTTTTCATTAAAATTGTAATATTTTATGTATTTTTATGTAGAATGGTTCATAAATTTCCAACCGGTCGTGGTCAAACCTCGGCCGCTCTGAACTGTTGAGTACGATGAAAAGTGTAAATCCCTACATCAAACACTTCATTTTGCCCTAGCTCATGACACTCTTTGCATACCCTCCACTCTAAAGCTTATCCGTGTCTTCTCTGTTAAAGGAAACATGAGTTTCTTACCTCTTGATGACTCTCTCCTTGCTTCCCTCCACCATTCACCAAAGACCTTTTAGTGTTCTCTCTTCCCAAGGAAAACTCACGCTTTTGACATCGACCCCAAGCATGGCTTTCCTATGCTTGTTCTCTTAATGACATCCCAAACCAGTTTGCTATCATTGTCTCCACTCCACCGCCATCCTCTACTTTTCTTTTGCAGGTATAGTTAGGAGGGCTATTTAGAAGTTGTGTAGTAGCAAAGCGGTGGATTGTGAAGGATTCCAAGTTGAGTTCCTCAAATATGGTGTAGATTATCTTGCCTCTCGGTTAGCGAAGCTCCTTAATAAGGTTGTTTGCTTAGGTTTTTGTCGTTCTTTGTCCCAACACATAATTCATCCCATTCATAAGCCCAAAGATAGTTTGATTATGGTATCTGGGAGATCGCTATATGATTTGGCAAATGTTTGCCAAATTTTATGCCACAATATTAAAGATATGTAGCTTTTAGAGTGCATTTAAAGAGAGACCATCTTTGAGTAGGGAGGCAAAGCGGCTTCGGGAGAGAATACCATACTATTGACCACATCTTTATAGTTTGGGCTATTATTAAGGAGGCTCCTCATCGGTCCCCCAAAGCCTTTTCTTCTTCGTAGACATCTAGAAGGCCTTTGACTTGGTTCTGAGAAATTTTCTTTTAGAAGTTGTGTGATGTCGGCATTCCAAATTCTCTCTATCATTGCTTGAAGGCTCTATAAGGCAATTGTTAGGCAGTTTCGTACTTCTCACGACCTTTACAACTTTGTGAACAACACCATTGGGGTCAAGCAAGGACACCCTCTCATCGACCATCGTCAACATCTACATCGACAAGTTAGAGGACTTTCTTTGACAGCGTATCTCATGTTAACGATGGGTTCATTTTACATGATTTAGTGTTAGCCATACGTCATTTTGCTAATGAAAATTTTCTTCTCTTTCACCGACCCTCTTCAATATCTATGCTAATGAGCTAGAGGATTTTCTTCAACAACAAACCCATGTTGATGATGGTTACATTTTACATGTTGTGGTGTTATCCATACTTTTTTATTTTGGAAGACATTCTCCTCTCTCATTTTGTTGATGATTTGTAGAGACAACTTGATGCCCTTTATCATTTTTGCGAACTTAATTAGTTGGTGGTCAGCCTTAGCAAAACCAAAGCCATGATATTGAATATCTCCAAATGTTCTCTTCCATGGTTCTAGTGTTTCGACAAAGTGGGACGTACGAGATCACATCGACAAGTACACTTGGAGGTCCAATTTTCAAGACCGTCTTTTTGTATGAAGCATGCTTCTTAGTCACACCTTTTGAGGATATGCCTCCCTTTATGGCTTGTACTTGCCATTCTTTTAGATTCACTTCCAAGATATCCCTTTGAAGATGTGCCTCTTTGATACAATCATCAAGCCCACATTTAGTAAGCATATGAGGTTTGGGGACTTGGTGCTGGGGTCCCATTGATTGAGATTATATTGAGAGGGTCCAAAATCTTATGGTCCAACATATGATATGTTGCAAACAGGTTGTGCCCTAATGCATTGTCCAAAATTGCATTCCTGCCCAGCCATGTGCTTTGAGACTATCTTTAGGCTTACTTTCTACACTAATAGACCCATAACCATGGTAGGTTCAACTTGAGCCATGAGAGGTATCCATACTTAGTCCTATGTTCTTCTGAGAGGATTGCATTGTTGGATGCTAGTAGATGCCAACATTGCTAATATTCTAAGACTAGCTTGCTCCTAGTCTATTGACATCTCTATTGATTGGTTAACCTTATTTTAGGTTTCCTTTGGTGCCCTTCATCGACTTCTTTCCTTCTAGATCAACATGATAGCTGTTAGATATGATATACATGAAGTACATCCAAATTATTTGGACCTCTCCTCAACCACTTAGCCCCAAGCTTGCCTTTTATATTGAACATTTCTTGTAGGTGGTGGATAGTGTCATTCATTGTCCTATCTTTAGTGTCATTGGTATCACGACTTGAGGTTTCCCCTCAACTGGTCTAGGGTGTGCTCACAATAGTTACGGGTTGAGACCAGTCATCATACTACGTGTGGAGGTCAAATCTGTCATTTTGGCTCCCTCAGGAGGTGGAGATTGAGGAGCACTTCATTTTTAGATGCCCCATTTACTATGAGAGCCAGGGAGATAACATTGCCTTTAGAGACTCAAACAACTCTCTATCCACTTTTTCCAATATTTGGACCAACGATGCCTGAATCTTTTTCTTTGAAAGGTTGTTACCTTTCAACATAGGTCCTCTTGGAGCCCCTATAGGGCTGCAAACTAATCACCTCTTTCTTTCAAGCCATAATAGAAATTGGTGGTATTAAGCGCCCTTTGGATCTTGTTGCTTCACCCATTGAGTAGGGTAGGTCTGTAAGATGACACTCATCTCTACACAACACTACTACTAAGGTTCCCCAATGTATTATCTCCTAGAAAAATGGATTTTCTCCTTTGCGGGATCATGGATTTTCTCCTTTGTCTCGTGGATCTTCTTGTCTACTTCTTGAACCATGGGGACATGGACACATTATGAGTTTCTTTGCTGCCACAAGAGTTTCTTCAGCGTTGGATGTTAGGAGGGATTCTATGAGGAGTGCTCTACATCGTCCTTAGATTACCCAAGGTGGCCCCCTCAAACCTAGACACTCCTCAATGATCATTAGAAGATATTGCATTGTCCATTCACAAGGATAGATGATGATTAATAATTCCTTTGTCCTAGGCATGGTCAAAGATGTTTGATGGGACTAACATCTAGTCTTTTGACTTTCATTTGCCCATGCTCTTTGGGTGTCTTGCTGCCCTCCGCATGGCTATTTGTATCGGTACACGAATCACATGGGTTGGGGCTTTATTGCCTTCAGTTTAGTGTTCTTTTTGTTTTGTTAGTTTTTGAGCCTAGGGTCCTTTTACCCTCACACTTTTTATTGTTATTGGATGTATTCTCGAGTTCCATTGACCTACTTTTGGTCATCTGTGAAAAACAATATAATTTCATTTCTCTCAATTTGCAATTTCCAAATCCAAAACAATCATTTGCATCTCGTCCACTCCATCCATCTATACCACCTTCTCACTTCATGATCAATCCACCTCGATTTATCTCAAGTCCTTGGACCTAACATATTATTTCACACATTCCATCGATTTTGCATGTGCAATAGTTCAATCCTGAAGTGGTAGGCTTGACCTTTGAAGAATAGGTTACGTAGCGAGAGAAGCCACCAACTCCTACTCCCCGACCATCTGAAGGTACTTGAGAAGGGTGAGGAGCAAATTTAATCCAATATGATTGTGCAGGTTCATGATTTGAAACATTTAGAGTTGGATGATAGCATGGCATGTTCTACCAAAGATTGCGGGTGGAATGAGGCATTTCCTTCTAGAAAGGTAGACCAGGAAGAGGTGAAAAATGCAGGAAAGGGAGGAGGTGGAGAAAAGGGAGGCACAACCTAAAGAGAAGTACAAGAGCAAGAATATCCTCAAGGTGACAACATAGGGAGCTGGTGAAGTGAAGCTGGAAATATTGAGAAGTATTCATGGATAATGGATACACAAAGTACTAAAAGAAGGAAAACCACAAATTTTGGTTTTGGCTTCACATCTTATCATAGTAATGGCGAACACCTCCAACCCGATCCCTCTTTGGGTCTAATGATAAAGAAATTGGCCACTGACCCTCGAAGCTTCCCTTAGTAGCCCGAAAATGCATTAATTTTAAAGTGTGGAGGGCTTTGAGGTGAACTTGAAAAGAAGAAAGAGGCACCAAAAGAGATGGTTAAAAAGGTGCAAGCAATGGTCAAATAAGTGGCTTGAGGTTGTGGGAAACCAAGTGATATCTGACCATTTGTAGGGATCTTATTTGGTCACCAAACTGGTAGAGAGTTGGGAACGATTTGCAAATTTGAAGAACATAAAAGCTCTGGTCTAGAAGTAGTGAACGGATTTAAATACTTTCATGCTCATTCTAAAGGAATAGAAGAAACTGCTGACCAATGCTGTTGCGTAGGTAGATTCTATTGGGGCTCACCTATTTGATTGGGTGGTGGAACATGATACTGTAGAAAGAGATGTAATCTGCCATTAATGTGGTGAACGAATCCCATATAGTAGTTACAATTCAATCAGATGAGGCACAGTGAGAAAAGGCACATAAGTTCTCTTTGGAAAATCACCAGTATGTGTTGGTACACACATGTTGCTTGGAACAAGTGGTTTGCTAGAATCAATTTGTTGGAACCCAGGTGAGGTGGTTTTAAGAGTGCTTTTGAACCTCAAGAAAGGAATTGAGGAGAATGCTGCAAAATAACAAGAATATGGCCTGATTGCCTGAAAATGATCTCCAACAAGCCACATGATTGATTTTGCAACTCCAAGCATAGTTTTGATTGGTGCAAGTTGCAATAGAAGAACGGGTCACATTCAAGATTAACTTGGTACAAGTCAAGCTGACATATGCAATAGAGTTGAAGAGATCACCCTTTATGTCTCTGCATCAAATACTTGACCAGTTATGTGCACCTAGATGACAGTAACAACCGAGCCAACAAGGACCTCTCCAACAACCACCACCAATGAATGACACTGCAAAGAAATCATCCCAACAGCCAATGCAGCTGTACCAACCCAAGTAAGTTAGCTGGTTTACATTTTTGCAATTTTGGGCAAATATTATGCAAATTTGGAAGTATCAGGGAGCATAGTGCAGTTTTATAGGCTGGAGTCTCTGCGAGTGGGGCTAGATGAAAAGCCATAATGGGTTGCCTCCTAGTTATGTTAGCCTAGTGAAAACCCGTAAAGCGCGGTCGGCCTGTTTCCTGGCTGAAATCGGAAGGGCGGCTAAGTAGTGCCTGAGGGATGAAAATAAGTAAAATGACATCCCTTGCAAAACTGCAAACAAATCTTCAAGGACCTGGCAGTTTTGCCGACGAAAAAGATGTAATAGAGACATACAATGCAAGCAGTTGAGCTATCACACCAAGTCAATCTATACCAGAGTTAAAACATCTCTGATGAGATGCTAATTTATTAGAATTGTGAGAGCATTGCAGCTTTAGGTGAAGTCAGGCAAGAGTGAAGAAAGTCAGCTTCCAGGCAGTTTGGGGACATCCAAGGATTTATCTCAGGACAAGACAAAATGTTAAATCGGGAGATTGTTGGGTAATGAGTGAAGTTTATAATTTTGTAGAATATCTGTAAAGTCGAGAAAGAGTAATGTATATTCATTTTGTATACAGAAAGAAGCTGTAGGTGTGAGTGGTTTGTAGGAAATGATAAAAGAAGTGAAAATGAAGGATTGCCTAGATACACACGCATACTCGCACTGTCGAAGAGTCAAGAAAGAAAGTATGAAAGTTGAACAGTCAATCTGCACTTGCACACACACACATTGTTGTAACTCAAACTTATAAGGATGATCTTTCTCTATCCTGATAAGCTTCACTACCATGAATGAAATAGGGCTTTTGTGCAGCTGGTCTTTGCATTTATTGCTCTGTGAAGATTATCTTAGATTCTTTAGATTTGATGTTTATGTTTAGATCTTAAATTGAACATAGTAATGGGTGTGAACTCCTATGCATGAATCCAGTTTACTGCATAAAGCAGGATTCTGTCTCTTGAATACAACCTTAACATGTCCTTGGATTAACCACCAAGAAATATGGCTAACCAATCGAAAGCAAATCTTGGACCTAAAGAAAAGGATTGACAAGGGCACCAGCCTAAATGGGAGGTGATCCAAAATTGATACTTTTACCTTTTCAAAAGTTTAAGCGCTAAGGAGTCAATTGATTGGATCATAGAGTTAGAGAAGTATTCTGATTATCAATAGATAGAAGACCCCGAGAAGATCAAGTTTGCATGTGGTGGGATCACGTGGTCGTGGGAGGGATATAGAAGAGAAAAGGAAAAGGCAAGGTTGTGGGTAAGAATGGTTTTCAAACTAATGGGGGAATGCTTTCAATCTAATTATTAGTAAAGCTCGTTTACAAATTAGTGTTGAAGGTTATTGATAAAGTTTCAAGTAAAATGAAATGAGTGAAAGATAATGCAGAGGCTTGTTAATATAGCCGCATAGACAATGGTGAAGGAAAGCAAGCAAGAAAGAAAAATATTATATTAATGTCCGCAAATGGACAAAAATAGCTCAACATGGCTCAAGTACATTCAATTATAATAGAGAAGTACTAGGGTAAATTTGTACCCTAGATTATGAAAAATAATCAAGTACAAGGCAGTAAAGAAGCATAAACTAAAAATGGTCTAAACTTGAATCATAAAATCTTTGTACACATATGGTCCTACGAGGGTTGGACTCAAGGAAGCATGAGTTGACAAAGGCACAAGAAGGAAATCATGATAGGAGGGCATGAAGAGAGGCTCAGACATGAAGAACTAAAAATATCAGCTATCACAACAAAAGGGCAAATGTAGGATGTAATGGTTATAGAGGAGTGCCTATGGTTGAAGGGGCTAGGACGGACAATTCTAGGCAGGATTCAAGTACTCCCTCTAGAAACTCTCCTAATATGCGTGGCTGATGAACCTATCATGGTAGAGGAAAACTAGTAATGCACATCTGTCTTTGTGTTTTGGCTTGCGAATTAGGGGAAGAGCCTCAATGCCCATATGAAGTGGATCCACTTTGCATAGATCAAAACTAGGACACTTAGCAATGCTTCAAAGGAACACGTGAGTGTGAATTTGACGTATTTGATGTGCTTACCATCTCCAATGCCTGAAATGGGGCGAAAGACAGAAGTAATTGGTGTGACAAATTGAGGAGTCTCCTAAAAAGATCTTCATCCGAGAATGACAACCTCTTGAAAACAAAGCGCCAAGTACCTCTAATTCAAGTACCACAAGAAAGTGGATAGATAAGTTATAACCCCCATACTCAACCAATGATATCTCCATTGAATCTCATAATATTTAGGGAACCTAAAATAACATGCCCCTCTTTCTAGCTATTTGAGGGGTATAGACGATAGATTTTGTTGCCTAATAGATGATGGTTGCAAGTGATGAGAGTATATCCTCAACTTACCGTGGGGAATCCTCAAACCATGTGAGCATCGGTGTGGGATGTACTTAGTATGAGTGATGATGCCATCTAGAATACCTAAGAAATGTGCAATATAGAAAGCCAACATGGTGCCGAGTGACCATGTAACAGATGTCCAATTTGTTGGGATATTCCTTCTTGACAATCTTGTTGATAATTTCCTTCTAGGTAAGAAGGTGAGGAGGGGCATCTAGGAGTACTTGAATGGAGGAAGATGATCAACAGAGATGCCAATAGATTGGAAGAGCAACCTAGTGATTGGTCTTTAGATATTAGCAACGTGAATGTATAGTAGGTCCCGGTGAAGCAATCGTGTCGGAAGAACAAAGATCGAAATATGGGTACCTCTTCCAACTCGAGGCTGAGTTGCCCAAGGATCTGATTGCTAATATAGAAAGTAAGATCGAAGATATGCTCAAGGAGAAGGGTGCAGGTAGTAAGGTCAGATTGAACCATGCATTGAGTACAATGGAGCATGAGAGTCTAGACATGCTCAATATGAGACCACTTGGTGTGTCCCAAACTAGGGCTGCAAACCCTTTAACTATACAAAACTGTAGGCTTGATGATTGCATTGAAGAGGCTCATCTTTGAAGGGATATACTGGAAATTTATTTAAAAACACTAGCATTTTACAAGAAGTGAGGCAAGATTTAGACTAAAAGATGGTCCTAAAAGTGGACTCCCAAGAAGATGTAGAGATTGTTGTAATCTCAAAAGGTTCTTTTTGTAGAGAAAATGAACCCTAGAAAGAGCATCTCTTGACATGTTGAAGATCATGAAATTAAGTTTTTCTTAGGTTCACTACAAGCTTATGAAGCTTATAAAATTGAGTAAGGGCATCAAATTGGCTTTGTATGCCATCAACAAAGTGGGCAAGAATGACAATATCTTTGCAAATATCAAAATAGCAATCAAAATATGGTGCACCATACAATCACCATCAATGTAAGTTCTCAAGATCATTTATGTAAATACCAAAAAGAGTTGCAAGAGAGGGCACCACTTTTTAACTTCAACAATACTGATAACAAAATCAGTTTGCAATTGTCCAACAATCTCACAGAGCCTCATGGTGATGCAACCTAGAATTTACCGGATAACACCCTAGTCATGCTTTGGCACATCACTCGACCTAGACCGAGTGCTCACCCGAAGTGCGCAAAGGTACAGGTCCCTCTTTAGAGTTCTTTATAACAAGATGTTAACATGACGGAGGAAGAAACATATAGATTCATAACTAATCCATCATTCTACAATGCATGCTACCTTGAGATCTATGAAGAACAAGCTTAAACAAGTAATCATGATTGAATTAATAACATGCAATGCTCAACTACACACAGAATGACACTTAGATTCAGCCAATATCTTCCATCTATTAATAAATACAGAAGCTCCTTACAATATTGTCAATCTATACCAATGCGCGTATGGAACTGATACAGTGATTAAGTCATATGCGTATATTCTCTATTACACATACATACATCTCACACATTCATATATCCAGCTCTCTCTCTACTATGTACCTAACATCACATATATATAGGGTGGGGACTTGCCCTTCACTGCTTATCTATTCCAGAAATAGGTTGCATGCTATTAATAGCCACACGCCGTTTACAATCATAGCCACTCATGCAAGTGTGCTATCTATAGTTCTCTTGCAATTAACTGAAGTGTCAATTCTATTCTCAACTTGTCTCCATGCATAAACGCTTTGAACCGCTTCCCCAAAGATAGACAATGCATGGCGTGCACGTCTCTGCATCGTTGATGTGTTCTACATGCCATCTTCCAAAAATAGGTCTTCATGCCCAAAATCGGCTAAGTCTTGAAATTTGAACTTGCCTTCGCGCGCGGGTCCTTCCTGTCCTTCCGCGCCCTTGGTTGGGCCTTCTATCCCGCATGGACTCCTTGTGTGATCTTAGACAAGTATTCTTTGATCAACAATGACAATGGTAAGAAAAGAATAAGACGTGCCAATATCATGCAACTTTTGGAAAATAAGATATCTTCAGATGGAGTCAAAGGCCTTATTGAAGTCTATAAAGTAGGAAAAGACTTTGGAAAATCATTAGCAAGCCTCCTTAATAATAACTAGAAGTATAAAAATATGGTCAATAGGCTAGAAATCGCTCCTAATGCCTGTCTTCCCTCTTGATCTAGAATGATTACCACTCCTATATTACCCAAAAAGTATCATGTTTAGTACTGATGGCATAAAGTTTGTAGTTGTGTGCTCGATTCAATAGTCTTGTAGTTACTTGGGTATGAGCTATCTCTCAATTTAGAAATGGTGGGTGTGACATGTTGTGGCCAAAAGGAAATCCTAAGCAAACATCCTCATTAAATAGCACTTGTCGTCATATGGATGTCAAGTGAAACCACACCATATTTGACGAAATCAGCCCGAAATCCCTCACAATTTGCTCTTTACTCGTACCGGTAGAAAATAAATGATAGGAGGGACTGAGGGGTAACTCTTCTCATAGGCCATTCTAGAATAACATGGACCGAAGCCTAGTTTCAATGTTTGAAGTAGGTATTTTCCTTGGAAGGAGGATATGCCACAAGTGTTTTTGGGAATGATGGAGGGTATCGATGAGCTTATGTCACCCTGATGCAAGAAATGCATGTGTCTTGTGTCAAAGGAGACAATGATAATCTTTACATATGGAGGGTATAGATGGAGGGTCACTATTTGAAGTAGGGGTTTTCCTAGGGAGGAGGGTATGCCACAAGCGTTTTTGGGAATGATGGAGGGTGTCAAGGAGCTGAAATCACCTTGATGCAAGAAATGCATGTTTGTAATGTCAAAGGAGACGAAGATAATCACTACGTATGGAGGGTGCAGATGGAGGATCATTATCTAGTACAAAATGGAGCCTTGATGTATATATTTACACTTGTCATCGTATTGAAAGTTCATAGAACCATAACTTGGAGGATGAGGTAAGGAGATTGGTGAAGCAAGTGGAGAAGATTCAATGATAGCTTCTGAATAGCAAATGATAAAAATTAGTATTTAACATTGGTGGTGGGGAAAGAGTGGTGGTTGGTCGTAAGCGAAAAAGGCAAGCAACATATCGATGACATACCTAACATTAGAGTGGATCATGATGCGGTGACTATTGGATGGATGTAGGGGTGAGGGTATAGGGAGGACCTGGGAAGCGAGATGTTTATAGGGTCGGAACCTATAGGGTCGGAACACCGTAGAACGAGATAAATTTGATTGGTGAACCAAGCGGAGAAGATTCAAGGCGACTTCCCAAAGAACAAGAGATTTTTTTGGCTGTGGTGGTAGTGGGAAGAGTGATAGTTGGTCATAAGACGACAAAGACAAGCGGTGTATTAATGGCATACTCAACATCAAATTGGATCACAACATGGTGACTATTGAATGGATGTAGCTGGGAGGGTATAGGTAGGATCGAGAATCCATATGGCAAGTGAAAGCCAAAATGTGTTTGGGTACCTTGAGAAAGAGTGTAAGCAAACCTACATTGAATAGTTCCCCCATTTTCTTGCCTTGGATAGTTTCATCCCTTCTGCATTTATTATAGAATTTCACTAGTAGACCATCCAGCACGGGGACGTCTCATTCTTCATTTCCCTCAGCTGCTTCTCATTGAGGCTGCACAAACTCTAAAGAAAAGTTTATCCTTTCGTATTTTCCACCTTTTTTGGGAATTGTTTATTTGATTAAAAATGGAAATGTCCCACATTATATCCTTGTCGAGAAACATCATCGAGTTATAAAAATCTTGAAGATAGTTTGGAAAAAATTGTTGGATTCAATGTTCGTCTTTTGTCAAGATGCCTTTGGATTGTAGAGAGCTAAGTTTGTTTTTCCAATTGTTGAAGTTCTCTTCAAATTTTGGAAATAGAACTAAGGTTTGCTCCTCCTACTCGATAATCTTAAGTAGTGAGGAGCATAATAAGCATTCGGGAGTAGGATGTGGGCTAATTCAAAGCCAAAGTTGTATCTCTGTCAAGGAGGTCATTGAGGGCATAAATTGAACAAAATTCCCGTTCCCTCATCCAACAACATGTTAGGAAAACTAAGGTCTAGATCTACACACGGTAAATATTTGCTATGGTAAAATGTAAAAGAGTGTGGTGTGGTAAATGTGAGGTGGAAAATAACAACCATAGTTGTTATATTGTTATATATTATATTGGTATGCGAGTTTAAACTACTCATGTAATTTATAGGGAGGAGCTATTACCTATTTATATGGGTGTATGAAATAATGAGTTTGAATAAATGAGACTATTACGAGTATAGTTTGTTTATTTTTTTTTCTCAAGCTTCCTAAAACTCTCTTCAGCTCTTCCTCCACATTTGGCATCAGAGCAGGATTTTCAAGAGATTATGGAGTTTTAATATGAGTTGAGGGGCAACCACACCCTGTTGTTTATTGCCCGACTTGATAGGAGATTTTCAGTGAATATACATGTTTTAGAATAGAGAAGTGTTTCTAATATCAATTATATCTCCATTGTAGTTTTGTTTTGTGTTGCTATTGTAGAGAAAGTGTGAAGGAGCCGGTGCTTTCAGTCTAGTCTGATAAAGAATTTTCACCAGCATCTATATATGAAGTTACGGCCAGTGTTCATTGAGATTGGAAAAGATTCTTCCCTCACCACGTGTATCTATGCCTTCATTCATTCCTTGGATTAAAAGCTTTGCATTTTAGTCATCTGTGCGATTACCTTAGACATTTCCTCATATTTTTGCAATCCAAAGTTAAACAACTTCGAACATGTGTAAAAACGCATGTGTGGAATGATTTGTTTAATTTGATAGCGATCGACGATGATTTTGACAATCATCGATTTTAATAATCGTCAGCGATTCTTCTATCAATTGTCTGCGATTCTGTGGATTGCTAGCGGTTCTTTGGATTGGCTTGTGCAAATTAATGAAGATTTTAAAGGTTGCAATGAAAGAAAATGTGTTCGGCTTCAGGGCTCCACCCTTGACCCTGCCGTGTATTGCAATAGGGAGCATGTCCTAGGCGCTGCCCCTTGACCCTGCTGGGTGCTGCAGCCCCAGATCCCCACTTTGGAATTTTAGAGCCAAAGGAAAAATTGGTGGGGAGCTGTGTTGGGAGAAGAGGGTGAAATTTTGAGCTTCATCCGACTGAGTTAGCAACATGACTTCGAAGGACGAGGTACGGGGGTTCGAGGACAATCAACGCCCTTTCGTTAGTCGCTAACGACGGGACCGCACACAAATGTTTGGTGACATGTGTGTTTGCAGTGTGATTTCAGTTTTTCTTGCTGTGTTTTTTGAGTTGCAGTTTTTAGTGTTCCCGTGTGAAGATGAGCTAGTTTTCCTATGTCATCTCCTAAAGTAAAGATGTGATGAGAGTTGATGGATGTACTGGCACATTGTGATGTGGTTGTTGGTAAACCACTCGAAAACCATCATCATTTGTGGTTTGTGGTAAACCACCATTCTCGGTTTTTGGTTAGCCATATGAAAACCATTTTGTCTTGGTTTGTGATAATCCAATGGAAAATCACCTAATCACGAAAGCAGGTGCAGGTACAGGTTTGATGTTTTCCCCATGTTCAAACTACGGGGGAATGTTAGGAAAACTAAGGTTTAGTTCTACACATGGTAAATATTTGCTATGGTAAAATGTAAAAGAGTGTGGTAAGTGTGGTAAATGTGAGGTGGAAATATAACAACCATAGTTATATTGTTATATTGTTTTATATTATATTGGTATGTGAGTTTAAACTACTCACGTAAATAGTTTGGTAGGTTGGTGAGAGGTTATAGCTACCTCCTAATTTATAGGGGAGCTATTACCTATTTATATGAGTGTATGAAATAATGAGTTTGAATCAATGAGAATATTATGAGTATGATTTATTGTTTATTTGTTTTTCTGTGATCTTCCTGCAACTCTCTTCGGCTCTTCCTACACGCAACAACTATCCATTGTGTCCGCCTCACCGTTTGTCATAGAAGGTGGCAGCATGGCAGTACACACTACACCCCTAGTACCCTTCAACACGAGTAGTTGCAAAATACTCACCATTCTAGCCGCTATGCATTAATCAGATGATGGATTCCCATTTCGGTCAAACAAGGCCAGGTTTCTGAAAGCAAAATTGTCGATTTTGGCTATTTTTCGGGATGGGGGTACCGCACCTGGCCCTGCACATGTGCAGGTGCGCGTTTATTGTGTGCGTGTGGTTATCGCGCATTCCCACATGTGCACGTACACACGCGCCTCACCTTTTACCAGCAGTGCGCACGCTTTTCTTTAAATTCATACATATCTGGATTCCCTCCAAAACGATCTACCTCTATGTGGAAT
Organism: Taxus wallichiana var. yunnanensis; assembly: GCA_018340775.1. Lineage (NCBI taxonomy): Eukaryota > Viridiplantae > Streptophyta > Pinopsida > Cupressales > Taxaceae > Taxus > Taxus wallichiana. The sequence continues at coordinate 344,609,337 of CM031239.1, forward strand.
TTCTTTATTTTCTTATGTTTGTATACTTCCATTAGATTTTTGCTACCCAATTTAAATGTTATTGATATCATGTTAACAAATAGAGGGGGATAAAATATATTAATTTTTCTAATTTATGGCACGCATAATATATATTTTTATTTCACTCATATATATATAATCTAACCAGAGAGCAGTGTGGATAGCATTTTCTTTTTAATGCATAAGCTATTTTTGGCTGGTATTTTTCCTTATCTTTTTCTGGCTCCTACAACCAATGACCATTCTATGGCTATATTTTCATAGCCCTCAGTGCAAACCATAGGTCTCCAATTAGACATTAAGCCATAATTCTTTGATCACCCTCAAGGAAATATATCATACTATAACTACACTGCTAACATTCCTGTCAAAATCTTAATAACATCATCTCTGAGCATTTAATCTTAATTTCTTCTTTTAACATTATGCAGCTAGTAGCAAGGTTTTTGAATGAAATTTTATAGCAATATTGTAAAGAGTAAAATGGTTCCTTTGGTTTTTAGGTGTGCTTTTCTTTTCTGTTATTTATAATCTGCTGTATATACTGATTAAAGTGTTTCCCTTCAACAGAATGCTCGACTTCGCATACAGGAGCTTGAACAGAGATAAGATTTCTTCAATTAGCTCAGAATCAACAAGGGTGTTTGATAATCTTCAAAGTCAATTGATAATTCATTATATTCTAATGCAAAGCAAGATTTTTTTGTGAATTTTTGAAATGACTTCCGAGGTTCCAAGCTTTCAAGTCTGATACATAACACCAAGGGTAATTCCGAGGAGGAAAGAAACAGCTGGGTGGAAGAGATTGTCTGTCGGCATTTTTCTATAATCAACAGATTCAGTACCACTTAACAGCAATTATTAGTATTTATATGTATGTCACATGCTCTACTCAGAGGGTTGCATAATATGCCCTCACAAGATGTAAAAATCATAAATGGTGTACGGAGCAGCGAAATCTAATTAACCAATGCCAGGCTCGCCAGTAGCTGGATGTAAATCTTTTTCTACCATTGAATTTCATGGTGATGTCTAGTAAAGCGCATTTTGTCAAAATGGTTTTACAATTTGTACAATAATGTTTTTGCCATTATCACTGTTTGTTTGTGGATTGCCAAAGCAGGTCAGATTGTCTGAATAAGGTATTGGTTCACTTATTGTGCATGCCAATTTAAGTAGTCTGATTCCATCTACAATTGTTGCTTTCACATTACAGGCAATTGATTGATGGCTGATATACTGTCAGAACTTTTCATGGTACAATGTTAATATTTATCTCCAGTTGCACAATTTTACATTTACAATGCTACGAAAGTACGAAATAATCCAGATTTTTCTATTATTAATTTGATGTTTACCATCAGAAGAGCTAAAAATATGATTTGCCTTGCGAAGAATGATAAACCATGCTATTTGAGTTTGAAAATAGGAATTGGAATTGCTTGCTCTGAACAAAGAGTTGCATTAATTTGCAAAAATCAAAATTATCTGGTACAAGGTTTGAGGTCTCTTACTGTTACATGGATTTTTGACCTTACATCATTGCCTATTAACTAGCAATCGCATGTGTACAATGCAATGTGAACGCCGAACTGTATATGTTATTTGATTTAGTGGGATAGTTATTAGTTTTATAGTAAACCAAGCAGTTAAGACTTGTTTTCATACCAGGTGAGAATGATAAGCAACCAAGGGCCCAATCACATATGGTAAAAAGGAAATCTAGTGCAGTCCAGAATCCCAGATTTGAATGGCAGTTCTAGTCAAACAAAATCTGAATTAATTTTTGTGTGTGATATGGAGACCATACAGATGCAAAATAGTTGGCACTGACAACCATTGCTAAAGTTGGGAAAGTTTTTTTGAACTTTTGAAGTGGAAGTCTTTGTGGAGTAACATCTAGGATCTTTCATATCTATATATACAGTTCACTGAAATGAATGTAATAAGCCAGAGGATCAAGTTAGATGTAACAATCTTTAACTTGAACAGTTGCAATAAAATATGGGCATCTTGATTTTCTCTCTTTTCCTTGTTTGTTTTCCTCTATTTGTTGTTTGCCCGAGAAGCCCAGTTCTCTGGTTTTTGTACATGCTTTTGTTCATCTTTTTCTGCTGGTTTTTGTGTGTGTACATTGAGGCAGTAGGGTTTGGATTGAGCTCCTTATAGAAAAAAGGAGTAGAGCTGTTATAGTGGCTGCATTAGATTTCAATAAAAAAAGGAGCAATGATCCATTCGAACTCGTCCTTGTACCTATTATTCTCTCAATTGAGCAAATCTTGAACACAATGTCTATGTGGCCAAATTCACGTTGACAACTAATTCAGAAAAAGGAAATACACAAATATTGTACGTTGAACCCCATAAATCTGGTTTGCATAAAAATCAATTTCTCACTTTACTTTATTGCATTGAAGTCAAATTTTGAGACCATCAAAGAGAATCTGAAATGCCATTCCAATATCATAGTAGGTAAATTGCTAACATTAGACTACCGTTTCAATAATTGAACATACATACAATGTGTGTAGTTGTAATTTGGTCAATAGAACAACCAGTCTAAACTGAATGATTCTTCAACAACTTCAACAATAAGCTTGCTTGTAGAGTTGGTTTTACAAATAAACATCAAATGTTGTTCATTTTTTGTATCGCAAATCATGTGTTCTAGAAATGTGAGTTTGGATATTGTTTGAGAAAGGTGTCTCAGTTGTTGAAGACTGTGGATAGAAGGTGGCAGAGCTGTCAAGCCTGCACATGCACACAATCTTAGCACCGTAAGTGCACACCAAACTTCCCCAACTCATTAGGTAACTCCTCCAGATCACTGCAATGGTCCACATTAAAGATAAAAACATTTGTTTGGGAATCAAATATCCCAATTCTCAATTGAAATGAAAGCAACCTATGAGTGTTCTAACAAATGACATTTCATGAAACTCCATTAAAAAAGCAGTTACAACTTTAGCATTGTATCAGATAAAAATGGGATTTGGAAAAGATCGAGAGAATACCACACCATATGGACAATACCACTGGATGCATCTCATATGCAGGTGGTTCTAGAATGAAATCTTCATATTGGACAATACCATTCACCAATAGCTTGCCATCACGAACCTGCATTAGAAATAAGAATAGAAAAGCAATATGAGAAATTGAACTCAAGACAAAAGAGTGTTGCAATGGCTAAAATAAAATTCGATCTTTATGAGATGCATGTCACAAAAAATCAGTCAGGAAGAAGGATAAAATTATTGGCAATACTCTGTGCATAGATTTTGGACAAATAAAGTTGCAGTATTACGAACAAACAAATGGGATCCTGGAATAAGTTGTATCCTGACACCTATGGTTTCAATTTGGTAACTCCTACGGGGTTATTAATTAAATCTATTTTTTTTATTGAATTGCCATATTGCATGGTTATCCTAAGCATCTTCACTTACAATGTGGAATTTCAAAATGATCATTCCCATAATATTAATAAATTCTATATTATAATCATAACATTTAATGGTGTAATATCCTATTTTTTTGTATTGAATTCCATGTAGAGTGCCTAATGCTAACTCGACAATTATTCCCAATCCCTTCTTAAGGGTGAGGAAAAACATATGAAACATTTCTTACATGATAATCTTGCTCAAATTGGCATCTTTCTCAGAATAATGCCCCGTCCGGGACACAAAACAGGACAAATTATAGCAAAAATTGGGGTAAATTTTTTTTTGAAAGTGAATGCCTAATAATACAATTACATTTCCCGATATTAATTAATTTAACTAAATCATTTTACTTAATGCTCAACCACTATCCCCAACCAAAATTTATTTATTTAATTTCCATGAAGACCACTAGGAACACCCTAGGAAGATACCAACCCTTTTACCAAAATTTAATCAGTTTTCCCCTTTTATATAAATTATCCACACACACACAACCTAATATTTTATTTCTCATTCCCATTTAAACTACCCATGACTCAAGGATATAGGGTTTATTTTTGGCCCTAGGATCAAAAGGATCTCACCTTAGATCTAAGTTTTGCCCTAAACTTCCCTTACCTCTTTCTTTATTTTCATTCCTTTTCTCAAGTATTATTTTATTTTCTCTTATTGCAGGTTGGATAGAAGGAACTATGGTGTTGGTTCCTCTTTCTTATAAAACCCTTATTGTATATTTTCTTGGTTATGAAATGTGTGTGTGTGTGTGTGTGTGTGTGTGTGTGTGTGTGTGTGTGTGTGTGTGTGTGTGTGTGTTTATTTTGTTTTTCATGTGGGGCGGATTTGCGGTTTGGAGTGGTGGTGGAGAGCGGGAAAGGTGGCCGCAGCGAGATGGAGGCGGCGGAGCGGTGGGCGAGGAGGAAGCCCTAGCGGCGGAGGATGGAGGGCGGCGGCTGTGTGGTGGAGGCTGCAGACAGGGGAACGGCGCGGCCGAGAGGTGGAAGGCCGTTGGGGGAACAGAGCGGCCTGGCAGCCCCGAGAGCGGAGGAGGATAGCGGCGGGAGGCGGCCGCGAGGCGGCGGGTCGAGGGAGTAGTAGCGAAGGGGGCCGTGGAGAGTTTGAGGGGGGGGGAGGCGCGCTGCCCCCCATGATTCTTCAGATACAGTGCGGGGTGGGGGAGCCGAACCCCCCCCATTGTTATATATATTTTAAAAAAAAATTAAAGCGTATAATAATAAAACGTTTTTTTATTTATATTATTTTTAGTTTTATTTCTTTTTTTTTGTTTATTTAAAATCCCGCATATTATAATATATATCAATGTTATCTATATTTTAAACTCGTGTTAATCTTGATATCTATCAATGTTATTACAATACTAACATTACGCATATGAAAGTTTCATTTCATATACAAACTACCCATGCACTCACACCTATATGCATATGAATCGGTATTTATTTTATTTTTATTATTATTATTTTGAAGCATGAAGGAATAAACAAAAACCGAACTCATAATTTTATTAGATAAAGTGTGTATAATATACAAATATTATTAGCTTTGTACCATGATACATTAGTAATCTCCAAATACGTTTGAACTCCTATAACAAGAGTGAAAAATTTCACTTCACTTGAAGTTCAAAAATATCATCATACAAAACCATCTCTCAAGAGAAGCAACCACTTAATTTAATCATTTCATTGGCTTTTTAAAATACAAAGTTATTTCAACATTTGCCATGCAAGGATGGTGTATATCAAGAAAGATTAAAGCTGGAGTTTATTGCAACATATGAAACAAATTACAAGATGCCCACAATACACAAGATAAGACTTTGCAAGGCTCCATTTCATGATTGAAGGAGATACACAATACTATTACAACACTTATGGTTTCAAAGCTACAAACCATAACCTCAACATGGTAAACTTAAAAAGAAATGAAACCACTTGATATAACAATATCCACGTGAGATTTAGAATTAGGAATCTCCCAAAATTTGGGGAAAACAAAATACCAAGATAAACAAGAATGCTCCCACCATCATCAAACTTTAGAATTTTCAATGCTTCCCACAAAATGATAGAACAAAGAGATGCCAAGATGCCACCAACACCAACTTTGAGATCCACTTCAAAAGCCTTTGGGAAATACAACCAAGGAGAATAAGCTTGTTAACCACCCAACCTTTAGGCATCATTACATGCCTTTCCAAGGGTTGGAAGACATGCTAGCCTCCCCCAAGCCCATGGGAGAGAGAGCTAGCTTCCACAACTTTGTGCACAAGATTTTTAGGGAGACAAACACCACAATACACTCACAACAAGACCAAACCATGCACGAAGGAAAAATACAACATTGAGAAATAAAAGAAAAGAGGAGAAGCCATATTCATCCTCTAAATTTGGGGAAGAGTAGATGAGATACCCGAAAGTGACATAAGGTGTGATCTAACAAAAGAATGCACACATCAAACTTCCTTCTCCACCTTATTTCTCCGAAGTCAACAAGATCCTCCTTATTACTCCATCCATTTACCAAATCCTTCTTGGGAGGATTTTCAAACCCCTTGGGTTTCCTCTCCAAGAATGGGAAAGGGGTTCAAACCAAATGAACCCCTTTACCCACCTCAAACCATATGAGGGGAGTAAAGAAACCGACATGGCTTGCCCATCAAGCCATGAGGTTTGAGAGGGAAAATCCCTCTCTCTTCCCCCCAAATAACTCAAACATCCATCAAACCATATGATGGATGGAGTAAAAAGCAATACAACAAATATACTCAAGCAACAAACCATACTAGCAACTAAACAAATAATTCAACTATGAGCAAGCTAAGATTGGGTAAGGAAACATACCACATAAATGAGCTCAAGAGGTTACCTCTAATAGTTCTCCAAAACAAGATTTTGTAACTTTCTTCCTCAAGAAATCCTCAAGCTCCAAATTTCTCAAGCACCAAGCCCAAGCTCCAAAAAGAAGCACCAACAAAAAAAAGGTCCCTCACCATTCCCATGGATGGGAATTTGAAGAGGAGAAAACAAGCATCCTCACAAATGAGGGGGTGACATGTGTCACCCTCTCCCTCAAAAAGGTCAAAGATGCCAAAACAAAAGAGAGAAAGGGTGAAATTATCTTTTGCCCTCTTTTCTCAAATTTCCTAAAATGTTAGCAAGACAAAATAAGAGCAACTTTTAATAAACACTCAAATCCACATCCCTTACATGGATGTGACCAAACAAGTGGTAAAAAGGGAGGGAAAACTCCCTCAAGCCTTGAAAATAAGCCCCCCTACCCATTAGGTAGGGTCCAAGGGCTCATTTTTGTGTTGGGGGAACTCCCAAGCTATAAAGGGACCCCCAAAAATGCCCAAAATACCCTAATTTCGGGTTTTACATTTTTGGCACAAGGGTAGAGGGTGTGGGGACCACCCAAGGGTCTCACATGTGACCCTAAACCCTTGTTATTAAGTGACACATTAAACATAATCAACAATTTAAATGAAAGAGGAGTTATTAACTCCCAAAACAAGTTTACATCAAAATCAACTACCCTAACCAAAATTAATAATTCAAAGTACAATACATTACATACATTGGGGTCACTCATAGTGCCCAAAATAATAATCACCTATACTAAGGCTTCACACAAAGAACATGGCTAGGACTCAGCCCGTGGGCTGCTTGTGCAAGATTGTGTAGCTAGTCTGAATCCCACGTTCTCCTATGACCTGTCACCTGCACACTCATTGCACACATTAACCGCATCTGTCCAATACAAGAGTAAACTAGCTGCTCACTAAGCGAATAGATTCAAACATGTAAATTAATGATATCACCATCATCAATGTGGAATGCACAATCTCACACAATTCGTCGTATGTTAGGTATTACAATACATATCATGTCATATCACCATGTCATCATGCATCCTTAATCACAAAAACGAATACGTTACAAAATCAAGGTATGTGGCTAAACTATTTATCCAACATGTATCAGTTTGACCCAAATCACAAAGCAAAGTGTTAGTGTCCACACTATCAATTAAAAAGTGTCAACCTACTAATCTAGTTAAATTTGTGCTACGCGCTCCAAAACCATACGTGTTCAAGAAAGCAAACCAACATATCCAAAATCCATAACTGTGGTTTAAGAATTCAGCAGATCATAGAGGCTGAAAAAGTGGGCACTACATCCCCCTCTCCTAAAATTAGACTTCCTCCGGGAAGTCACTGGAAGAGCTAGGGATAAGATTTTATTGGATGTCACATCCTAGTGTGAGTACTACATTAAGGTCATTTTTAAAGGAATTAACATATTATTTATTTTTATTTTTATTTTTTTGTCTTAACAACATGTCTTTTGAAAGGGTAACTAGGTCCAAGAACAAGTATATTTCAAATAGGGTAGTATTAACCAAAGGGGAGTGTATAAACCAAATTGATTTTCCTCATCATTTATGTTTCCTATTAGGGTCCAAATAAGAGGATATACAACATAAGGTCCAACATGATGGATGAGCGAAGGGAGCATAAATGTTGTTTTAAGATGAATTCGCAAGTTTTTGAGTATTAATTGCATACTAGAACACTTAAGGAAACTATCCAAGGTGTCACAAATACCACGCAATGAGAGAGAAAAAGTTTCCAAGCTCCGTGCGGTTTCATCTCCTAACTCATCATTACTCTAACTATTGAAAAGGAAGGTTCACGAGTCTTTTTAAAATGGTTCAATAATCGACATTATTCACTAAGATCAAGGAAGAATATTCGCATACTACCAAACAAAGTTAAAGGAGTTGTCTTAATTTGGTCATTATTTATTTGTTTATTTATTTTGTTTATTTATTTTTGTTTGCTAAATGATTGTAAGAAAATAAAATAAAATAAAATTTGTGGGCGAAATATATATAGTCCACTACCAGGTTAGGATTAGCTTTCTAATTTGTTTTCCAAAGTTTCATAGCAAGTACCGTTTTATAAAACATTTCCATTCCGAGACAAGATGATTTATAAGTCTCATAAACGAAAATTTATTTTATTATTGTTTGTAAGTTGGTTTATATGAGTTTCTCATTATGACGAGACAACTTTAGAACTTTCTACGCCCCAAACAAGACATAACTTCCTAATGAAACAACAATCCACAAATTTTCAGTTCAAAAAAAAAAAAGTTTTACTTTATTTTTACCATTTCCTAATTATTATAATCAAAAGAAAAACAAGAATGAGTTACGCAAAAACAAAATCCATTTAAATAGAGTGTTTCCCAAATCATATCAACATACTTATCAAAATTTACAAAATACCAACATGATGGAATGCAAAAACTTTTCCGTCCATACTTTCCTCAAGCATGCAAGAGTTAAACACTCATTTTCCTTTAATGAAAGGTAAGGTCTAATTTTTTCAAGATTTCTGACTTATGTTAACTTTTACTTAACAATTATTTGGTCGAAATTTGGTCCATTAGGTCGCAAAAGATATAAGTATAAAATAACTACACTTGTTAACAAGGGTGGAATTCATAATACACAAAGAAATTTGAATCACGCCACCCTATTTGAGTGGTAAAAGAAAATAGAACCGTGTTTTAGAGAGGACCCCAAAATAATTTCAATTTATTTGTATATATATATATTTTAAAACTTATGCTTATACTAATTACAGGGAACGTCTCTACCTATGGTAGGTGGGAAGGCTAATTAGTCATTATTGATTAGTCCTTGCAATAAGGTCTCACATCATTTATATTATAATAACATACTAGGAGTTCTTCTATGTGGATGAAATCTTATAAAGGATTTTCCCAAGAGTCTAATAGTCAGAGCATAACGGATTTGCGAGATCATTGCAATCATTCAAACATTCATATTAATTTCCTCACCTAACCATTTAGGAGACAAACAATACCTAAGTTACTTACAAAATCCCAACCATTTAGTGTGTAAGCCACTTGAATATCACAAGACGAAAATTAGAAAACATCACCTATCCCATTGAGCAATAGTTTTAGGATCACCTCTATTTTAACTTTTTTTTTTTTTTTTTTTTAAATTTTTATAAAAGGGGTAACAGTTTATTCGACCAATCTTTGTTTATTTATATATATTAGACGAGTTTTCCAAATTACATATAATTACATGTTTGCTATTGTTGTTTACAAGGTATATGTACACAATTGTGCACACACACACACACACACACACACACACACACACACACACACACACACACATATAGATTACGAAACATTACCTTTACCCTTATTGGACCATAAAAACAGTTCTTTCACAATCAACACCATCATCGTTACAACATAATGCCTAACCAAGAAGGTATTCAACACTAATTCATTTGATTGTATTTTCTTTCCAAGAGGGATACAATATCGTTGTTTATATTTATTATAGATATAAAATTTTGCATGACCATTGATCTTATAAGTCCACTAAATTGAGGTTAGAAGAGGGTAATTCCCTTATTTCTACACATAAGTACAAGCATTATAAACATGATTAACTCATAACATTTTAAATCAACTTGAGGAGAGTTAAAATCATAAGTGGAACCACTAAGGTAATAAGGTTTTAACCATGTTGCCATGCAACAAAACTTAATAAGAGGTAATGGTATAGAGATAGGTTTATCAAGCTCCAAAAGGATTAAGAAAATTAACTAGATCATTTCCGAAGTTAACTCTAAAATTTATACCAAGAGCTTCGATAATAATTTTAAGTTGTGAAACTAGGTTTGTTTTATAATCGCACAATGAGTTCTTACGTCGCACAAAGAGGATAAACTTAGCCATGAAATATTATTTCGAGCATCACCATCAAAAAGGGAGAGGCACTAACTTTCTTTCCTTTTATCATTTATGTTTTAGAGAGGGGTTAGCAATTATTTTCATCCAATTATAATCAATTTTAAACCATAATTTTGAAGCGGAACACAACGAGGTAAAAAGGTCATTTGCTAAATTTCCTTATAGAAGGGTTGTAAAACTAAGGTTAGAAACATATAGCATAGGAGTACAAATTATTTCCAATTTCATAGTAGTGAAATATCAAAACATGGAAGATTATTTTATCATATTGGAAAATATTTTACAAGATACAGACATTTAATTTACACCCATACCAAAAGGGTTTCATTAGATCTAAAGTGGCACCTCTAACACGACAGTTGATATTCCCAAGAAGCACAAGATCATTTAGAAAAGAAACAACCAATCAAACGTCAAAACAAATTTCCTATAACAAGGTAACAATTTCACATTCTTATTCGACCTACTTATTATTTTCGACACCAACAACTAGACCTTTGTTGGCTAGAAAGACATACCTAACCAGGATTGTTAGCAAAATAAAATGACTTGTTGTACAAAGTTTATTTTGGGTCCTAGCATTCAACCTAGAACACGTAGCTTAAAACAATAACCATATTGTAACATGTTTCACTCCCAAAGGTGTTCTAAGAAACCTATTTGTTTATTAAGACCTAATTTTCTTGTTCCATAACTAGAGAAAATGGCTACAAAGGGATCCTGCCAAGACATGTACCCAACACCCACATGGTGAAACAAAACTTTTATTCAATTCTCTATTATGCAGAGAGTCAGACAAGACGTACATTTCTAATTACTGGTGAATAGGTTTCAAATTGGAAGCACTATCTCGAGGCCAACTATTACAGTTTTACTATTGTATACCAGCATATTTATAGTGACAAAAGGCTACAAAAAGGGTAAAGAAAATAAGTAATTCCCAATTCAAAAATGAGTTCTATCCACTTGACTCTATTCTTCTATAAATAGAGAACCCGACGCAACTCACAAAATGAAAAATTGATGATTGAAACTCTAGATATGGCATACTTTCCGGGGCTAAATAATGTTATTTACAAGTTTGTATTTTGAACAAAACATCTAGAGGCCTCCTAAACACACTTGGCAAACTAATTATCTATTCCTTTTTCTCGAATCTAATCATTGTAAACAGTGGACAAGGAGAAATACTACAAGTTAGAAGCCATAAGTTTTAATTTCCGATTAATGCTCTCTACTCTACAGGTTTCAATCGAACGATTTTTCTAGAATTATAAATTGTCGACCCAAACAAGAATGTGATTAAAAGAGCTCAATTTTTTTAACTATATGATCAAACGATCTTATAAATCAGGTTTAAAATTTGATGCGACTTCCCATGTCACTAGGGGACCAGATTATCCAAATTCGATCGCCACTACGGTGGACCAAGAAGCCATTTTACACGTTATTAAGCAAGACATTTTCTTAAGTTTTACTAATTGTTTTAAACAAATTACGTGATCAAACGTGTTTACCACCTATTGTGTTAGCAACCATTTAACTCCATGCGGTTACTCCAGAGATACTTGCCCCATGGCACGGTTTAGCGGAAACGATTTTCAATTGTTTTACTTTTAATGTAATAAAAACATTAATAACCAATTAAGTGTTTTACCCAGAGCGTCCGCGTGTGCGAACCATCGCTCTGATACCAAATGTAATGCCCCGTCCGGGACACAGAAAAACCAGACCAAAGTATAGCAAAAATTTGGGGTAATTTTTTTTTTTGAAAGTGAATGCCTAATAATACAATTACATTTCCCGATATTAATTAATTTAACTAAATCATTTTACTTAATGCTCAACCACTATCCCCAACCAAATTTATTTATTTAATCTCCATGAAGACCACTAGGAACACCCTAGGAAGATACCAACCCCTTTACCAAAATTTAATCAGTTTTCCCCTTTTATTTAAATTATCCACACACACACAACCTAATATTTTATTTCCCATTCCCATTTAAACTACCCATGACTCAAGGATGTAGGGTTTATTTTTGACCCTAGGATCAAAAGGATCTCAGCCTTAGATCTAAGTTTTGCCCTAAACTTTCCTTACCTCTTTCTTTCTTTTCATTCCTTTTCTCAGTTTTATTTTATTTTCTCTTATTGCAGGTTGGATAGAAGGAACTATGGTGTTGGTTCCTCTTTCTTATAAAACCCTTATTGTATATTTTCTTGGTTATGAAATATATGTGTGTGTGTGTGTGTGTGTGTGTTTATGTTTATTTTGTTTTTCATGTGGGGCGGATTTGCAGGGGCTGGAGTGGTGGTGGAGCGGGAAAGGTGGCCGCAACAGATGGAGGCGCGGCGATGCGGTGGGCGAGGAGGAAGCCCTAGCGGCGGAGGATGGAGGGGCGGCGTTGTGGTGGAGGCTACGGACGGGGGAGCGCGTGGTAAGAGGTGGAAGGCCGTGGGGGGAGAGGCGGCGGTGAACAGCGCGGCCGGGAGGCGAGGAGGAGGCGGCGGCGGGGAGGGCGCAGGGTGGCGGGTCGAGAGCAAGAATGGCGGAGGGGGCCGTGGAGAGTTTGGAGGGGGGGGCGCGCTGCTACCCCTATGATTGTGTTGTGCGGGGTGGGGGGGAGCACGCCCGCCCTCTCCCCCACCCCCATTTTATATATATTTTAAAAAAATAATTAAAGCGTATAATAATAAAACGTTTTTTTATTTATTTTATTTTTAGTTTTATTTCTTTTTTTTCTTGTTTATTTAAAATTCCGCATATTATAATATATATCAATGTTATGTATATTTTAAATCTGTGTTAATCTTGTATTATATATATATATATATTTGTTTTATTTCCAAATCATACCAAATTTTATATAAATTATATATTATATCTATATATAAATAAAATTAATACCATATATATATATATATATCAATGTTATTACAATACTAACATTAGGCATATGAAAGTTTCATTTTATATACAGCTACCCATGCACTCACACCTATATACATATGAACCGGTATTTTTTTTATTATTATTATTATTATTATTTTAAAGCATGAAGGAATAAACAACAAAACTGAACTCATAATTTTATTAAATAAAGTGTGTATAATATACAAATATTATTAGCTTTGTACCATGATACATTAGTAATCCCCAAATACATTTAAACTCCTATAACAAGAGTGAAAAATTTCACTTCACTTGAAGGTCAAAATATCAACATACAAAACCATCTCTCAAGAGAAGAAACCACTTATTTTAATCATTTCATTGGCTTTTTAAAATACAAAGTTATTTCAACATTTACCATGCAAGGATGGTGTATATCAAAAGAAAGATTAAAGCTTGAATTTATTACAACATATGAAACAAATTACAAGATGCCCAAAATACACAAGATAGGACTTTGCAAGGCTCCATTTCATGATTGAAGGGGATACACAATACTTATTGCAACACTTATGGTTTCAAAGCTACAAACCATAACTTCAACATGGTAAACTTAAAAAGAAATGAAACCACTTGATATAACAATATCCACGTGAGATTTAGAATTAGGAATCTCCCAAAATTTGGGGAAAACAAAATACCAAGATAAACAAGAATGCTCCCACCATCATCGAACTTTCGAATTTTCAATGCTTCTCACAAAATGATAGAACAAAGAGATGTCAAGATGCCACCAACACCAACTTTGAGATCCACTACAAAAGCCTTTGGGAAATACAACCAAGGAGAATAAGCTTGTTAACCACCCAACCTTTAGGCATCATTACATGCCTTCCCAAGGGTTGGAAGACATGTAGCCTCCCCAAGCCCATGTGAGAGAGAGCTAGCTTCCACAACTTTGTGCACAAGATTTTTAGGGAGACAAACACCACAATACACTCACAACAAGACCAAACCATGCACGAAGGAAAAATACAACATTGAGAAATAAAAGAAAAGAGGAGAAACCATATTCATCCTCTAAATTTGGGGAAGAGTAGATGAGATACCCGAAAGTGACATAAGGTGTGATCTAACAAAAGAATGCACACATCAAACTTCCTTCTCCACCTTATTTCTCCGAAGTCAACAAGATCCTCCTTATTACTCCATCCATTCACCAAAATCCTTCTTGGGAGGATTTTCAAACCCCTTGGGTTTCCTCTCCAAGAATGGGAAAGGGGTTCAAACCAAATGAACCCCTTTACCCACCTCAAACCATATGAGGGGAGTAAAGAAACCGACATGGCTTGCCCATCAAGCCATGAGGTTTGAGAGGGAAAATCCCTCTCTCTTCCCCCAAATAACTCAAACATCCATCAAACCATATGATGGATGGAGTAAAAAGCAATACAACAAATATACTCAAGCAACAAACCATACTAGCAACTAAACAAATAATTCAACTATGAGCAAGCTAAGATTGAGTAAGGAAACATACCACATAAATGAGCTCAAGAGGTTACCTCTAATAGTTCTCCAAAACAAGATTTTGCAACTTTCTTCCTCAAGAAATCCTCAAGCTCCAAATTTCTCAAGCACCAAGCCAAAGCTCCAAAAAGAAGAACCAACAAAAAAAAAGGTCCCTCACCATTCCCATGGATGGGAATTTGAAGAGGAGAAAGCAAGCATCCTCACAAATGAGGGGGTGACATGTGTCACCCCTCTCCCTCAACAAGGTCAAAGATGCCAAAACAAAAGAGAGAAAGGGTGAAATTATCTTTTTGCCCTCTTCTCCCAAATTTCCTAAAATGTTAGCAAGACAAAATAAGAGCAACTTTTAATAAACACTCAAATCCACATCCCTTACATGGATGTGACCAAACAAGTGGTAAAAAGGGAGGGAAAACTCCCTCAAGCCTTGAGAATAAGCCCCCCTACCCATTAGGTAGGGTCCAAGGGCTCATTTTTTGTGTTGGGGGAACTCCCAAGCTATAAAGGGACCACTAAAAATGCCCAAAATACCCTAATTTCGGGTTTTGCATTTTTGGCACAAGGGTAGAGGGTGTGGGGACTACCCAAGGGTCTCACATGTGACCATAAACCCTTGTTATTAAGTGACACATTAAACATAATCAACAATTTAAATGAAAGAGGAGTTATTAACTCCCAAAACAAGTTTACATCAAAATCAACTACCCTAACCAAAATTAATAATTCAAAGTACAATACATTACATACATTGGGGTCACTCATAGTGCCCAAAATAAAAATCACCTATACTAAGGCTTCACACAAAGAACATGGCTAGGACTCAGCCCATGGGCTGCTTGTGCAAGATTGTGTAGCTAGTCTGAATCCCACGTTCTCCTATGACCTGTCACCTGCACACTCATTGCACACATTAACCGCATCTGTCCAATACAAGAGTAAACTAGCTGCTCACTAAGCGAATAGATTCAAACATGTAAATTAATGATATCACCATAATCAATGTGGAATGCACAATCTCACACAATTCGTCGTATGTTAGGTATTACAATACATATCATGTCATATCACCATGTCATCATGCATCCTTATCAGCAAAACGAATACGTTACAAAATCAAGGTATGTGGCTAAACTATTTATCCAACATGTATCAGTTTGACCCAAATCACAAAGCAAAGTGTTAGTGTCCACAATATCAAATAAAAAGTGTCAACCTACTAATCTAGTTAAATTTGTGCTACGCGCTCCAAAACCATACGTGTTCAAGAAAGCAAACCAACATATCCAAAATCCATAACTGTGGTTTAAGAATTCAGCAGATCATAGAGGCTGAAAAAGTGGGCACTACACTTTCTATATGTTACTTGAGGGTAACTTAAGCATGTTTCTCAAGCTACTAAAGAGACATCTATATTCACTCTTCCACTATTCCCACATATATGGGGGCACCAAGTGCCCCAATTTACAATGTTTCTATTCCTATTCCTATATCAACTATTGTTCCACATTGTAATCATAGTGCTTCTCATGTTTCTTCTTCTAGCATGTAGGCCCTTGAACCCCTTGTTCACACTCTCCAAGCCCAAATAATACAATTACAACAAGGTACGTCAGCTAATTCTCACATTATGGATTCCACTCAATTGCTTCATAATCTACTTTCCCCTTATTTTTGTTGCTTCTAAGCTTCATATTTATGATGGAAAAAGCGATCCTACAGAGCAACTTTGATCATTCCAGGAAGCATATTTTGACTATGCCTCTCACAACATCTTACTCACCAATATGTTCCTTGAAGTATTAAGGACTTTGCCTTGCAATGGTTCTATGATCTACCAATGCATTATGTGTGATCCTTCACCACTTTGGAAACTTACTTTCTTGCACAATTCTATATCAACATTGGTGACAAAGTTTCATATGCACAAATGTCTAAAGTCCACCAAGGGTCTAATGCACACATCAATGCCTATGTTTTACGCTACAAGACTATGCTTACTAAAATGAATAATACCTTCTCCAATAGAGAATTTCAAGATCTCTTCACAAAACCCTTACTTTCTCCCTTACAAGACTTTTTTATCTTTGAAAAGTTCTCCTTATTTGATCATTTATGGCATATCCTAAAGAAACATGAAGCTAAGTTACTACACATGAATAAGATTTATTGTTAGCTCCTGTTAAACACCTAATGTAAAATTCCCAAGAAAATCT
This sequence comes from Taxus wallichiana var. yunnanensis, assembly GCA_018340775.1. Lineage (NCBI taxonomy): Eukaryota > Viridiplantae > Streptophyta > Pinopsida > Cupressales > Taxaceae > Taxus > Taxus wallichiana. The sequence continues at coordinate 344,626,279 of CM031239.1, forward strand.
ACACTCAAAGGCAAGACTAATAATAACAAGTATACTTTTAAAGAAATTATTAATGTCATCTCCCAACCTACTACACGAAGGCAATTCACGCATCTACAATGTGACCTCCACATCGTGCTAAAGAAATTACTTGAGTGCAATCTTATGTCTCTCCCCCACCATTTGAGGTAAATGCATGGTAAATGCAAGCAAGACTCATGGTAAAAGTTTTGATGCTCATGTTTATTGCATCTATCATAGATGTGTTGGTCACCTCACTAATCGATGTACCAAGCTAAAGCATGTTATAAAAGATTTTATTGATGTCAAATCCATCAAATGTGACAATCGCATTGAATCCTATAGGCCTACCAATGATAATTCAAATCTAAATATCTTTAATAATCCATTTCCTAGAATGAGAAACATCATTCTCGATCACGTGTTCCCTTTTGCTCTTGAGTAACTCCCAACAAAACAAAAAAACATTAGTTTTGCAAAATGTAAAAAATATACTCATAGTGTAATATTTATTGATTGTTTGGATTGGATTGTAGGTGACAGGAAAAACCATGGAGCCATTGTACATTGAAGAGTTGGGAAATAAAATTATATCTGTGCAAGATATGTATGATCTCATAATTAGGGATCCTGCAACTGTTGCACTCAACATTAACTGGAGAGACTTCGTTCCTTTCAAAAATTGATGGCTTCCCAACAAAAAACTACATGTAATGTAAAATTGAGTGAGGAGGGGAAGAGCAGCTGTCTCATTCACCAAGAGAGGGAGCTTCTCTCCTCTGGAAGGCTACCTTTGTCTTGTACCAACATCTCATCAAATATATATGCTATTGTAGTGTCCACACTTTTTATAGCTCAGTAGCTTGTTGTTTCTTTGCTCATAGACATGTTTTGACAGTGATTGGTTATATCTTGGACATTATATTTAGATATTTGATCTTATTAGACATATGTGGACATTTAGGCGTATAGCGCCAATTTAGCTTAATTTTTATATTGTCGCATTTTCTTGTAATGTCATGGATACTAATGGATATGATGTTGTGTTTGGAACATAATTATGATAATGGATAGTTGTTGCATGTGAAATTCTATGGTTATATGTCACGTATCATCTTGTCTAACTTTTGGAATATTAAGTATAATTGTGCACGCTGTTGCATCTTGATTTCAGTAGGATGTTAGGTTAGTTTAGAACGCATTGATATTTTACTATGTCATTTAATTATATTGTATTAGATAGGTGCGGTTAATGTGTGTAATGAGTGTGCAGGTGACAGGTTTACAGGAGAACGTGGGATTCAGGCCAGCTACTCAATCTTGCACAAGCAGCCCACGGGCTGAGTCCTAGCCATGTTCATTGTGTGAAGCCTTAGTATAGGAGATTATTATTTTGGGCACTATGAGTGACCCCAATTCATGTAATGTTTTGTGCTTTGAATTATTAATTTTGTTTAGGGTTGCTAGTGAAGTTGTAAACTTGCTTTGGGAGTTAATAATCCCACTTTCATTTAAATTTTAGATTTTTTTAATGAGTCACTTAATCACAAGGGTTTAGGGTCACATGTGAGACCCTTGGGTGGTCCCCACACCCTCTACCCTTGTGCCAAAAATGCAAAACCCGAAATTGGGTTATTTTGGGCATTTTTGGGGACCCCTTTATAGCTTGGGAGTTCCCCTAACACAAAAAAATGCCCTTGGACCCTACCTAATGGGTAGGGGGGCTTATTTTCAAGGCTAGAGGGAGTTTTCCCTCCCTTTTTACCTCTTGTTTAGTCACATCCATGTAAGGGATGTGGATTTGAGTGTTTATCAAAAGTTTCACTTATTTTGTCTTGCTTACATTTAAGGGAATTTGGGAGAAGAGAACAAAAAGACAATTTTACCCTTTCTCTCTTTTGTTTTGGCATCTTTGACCTTGATGAGGGAGAGGGGTGACACATGTCACCCCCTCATTGGTGAGGATGTTTGCTTGCTCCTCTTCAAATTCCCATCCATGGAAAAAGAGGGACTTTTTTAAAAACTTCTTGCTTGGGATGCTTGTGGATTTTGGAGCTTGGAGATTGGCTTGAGTCAAGGTGTGGAGACATTTGAAGTTGGAGAACTTTTTGGAGAGCTTTCCTTGAGGTAGGCTCTTATGTCTTTGTTGTGTTGTTTTCCTTTTTAATGCTAGTTTGGGTGTTGAAAATTGTTATTGGTGTATGTAGCTTTTAGTTGTGTGTTTTACTCCCTCCATCATATGGCATGATGGAGTTTTGGAGTGTGGGGGAAGAGAGAGGGAATTTTTCCTCTCAATCCTCAAGGCTTGATGGACAAGCCTTGTAGGGTCTTATTATTTTCCCCTCAAATGGTTGAGGTGGAGAAGTTGATTCATTTGGCTTGAATCTCCTTCCCCATTTTTGGTAAGGAAACCTCTTTGGGGTTTGAAAATCCTTCTAAGAAGGACTTGGAGAAAGGGAGGAGGAATAAGGAGGGTTTTGGATTGAAATTAGGAGCAATAAGGAGGGTATGGAGTTTGTTGCTTTGTGCAAGAAATTTTGAAATAAATTTTTTGGAGAACTTTCTCCTCTCTTCCCCATTTTTGAGGATGAACATGGGTTCTCCTCCTTGTAAATTTTGGAGTCTTGTTTGTATGTGTCTTATTTTTGTGTGCTTGTATCATTGTTGGTTTACCCTCCATCTTGTGCAAGTCTTGGTTAGTGATCCTCTTTCCCATGGGCTTGGGGGAGGCTAGCATGCATCCCAACCTTGGGATAGGCATGTGATGATGCCTATGGTTGGGTGGCAAACAAGCTCTTTCTCCTTGTTGGTTTCCTTAAAAGTCACTCTAGTTGAAGCTCAAGCATGGAGATGGTTGGATTTTGTGGCATCTTGGTCTCTCCTTATTTCCTCAAGTTATTGTGAAGCATTACTTTCATTGTAACACCTTGGGTGTGGCTATTTTCGAAAAGTTCTTTGGCATGTAAAAGTTTTCATCTTGAGAATTGGAGTCACTTGAAAGATTAGTTTTCCATTGGCATGTGAAAGATTTCTTTCAATCTTAGAAGGGAGACTTGTTATGTCATTTCTCTTATGTATTTTAACATTTTGACTATGATGTAATTATGAACTTGAGATCCTTGTAAAATGAGTCTTGTAAAAATGGTTATCTTTCCTTTAATGTGCATTATTTAAATGTCATTTTAACAAGGTAGATTGCTTGATGGAAGTAAGATTCTCCCTAAGAAATGATGTTATTAATGTTGGTATCTTTGTTGGAAAAATCTGAAATGCTTAGTTACTTTTGCATTTGGAAAACAATATTAATACCTTGTTGAAAGTCCCATTTGTATAAACAAAATCTGAATTAAAGTATGTAGCACTACTTTGAAAAAGAAAGTATATCTTTTTATTGTTTTCTTTTTGTAACAACATTGAAGGGAGAGTGAATAGTTGAAATTATTAAGTTTCCTTTTTGCATCAAAATAGCAAAGTTAAAATCTGTTATTTTTACAAGTTGAAACCATTATTATTTATTATTGTGTGTAAGATCATCTTATTCAGATTTTTTAAAAAAATAAATAAAATAATCTTAGTTAAATTGTTTTATTAATGTAGTCCCTTTTTTTTTTAAAAAAATTACAAGTATATATATAGATTATATGTATTATATATATTTTTTTGAATGTGTGTGTGTGTGTGTGTGTGTGTGTGTGTGTGTGTAATAAATGTTAATTATAAATATAAATAAAAACGTATTAAAAGTTTGTTTAAAAAAAAACAAAACAAAAAAAAGTTGTTTTGGGAGGGTCGGCCCCCTCCCGGCCCGATCGTCCCCTCGCGCGCGCTTCCTACGGCCACGCCGCCTCCCGCCTCGGCCCCAAACCACCGCCCACGCCTCCTCTCGCCGCCCCCCCCACACCCGCACTCCAATAGGACCCCGCACCCGCCCGCACCCACCGCCGCCTTCTCCCCGCACACAGCGCCCGCGCCCCCCTCCAACCCCTCACGACCCCCTCAAACACCTCTGCGCCTTCCTCTACGCCTCCACCCACCCACTCCGTCCCTTCCTGTCTCCTACACGCGTGCCCCTTCACTCATCCCTCTATGACCGTAACAAATCCGCCCCTCCTCTCCACAAAGAAACAAAAAAAAAAATAGTAGTATGTGTTTTTTTTTAAAAAAAGGAGAAAACAATTCTTGTTTTATAAGAAATTTCAAAACTAAAACCATGTTTGGTCTGATAAAACTCCATAATTTTCTCCAACCTGCACATAACCAACAGAAACAAAAAAAAAAGATGAGATGAATGGTAAGTAGGAAGAACATAAGAAAATTTAGGTTTTTCTTTTAGGGCAAAAAAGAAGATCCAAGGGCTGAGTTTGTTTTAATCTTAGGGCTCCAATAAAACCCACCTCATTTTAAGTTAAGAGGATTTTGGTGGAAATGATAATTTTAATCTAAGAAGGGGAAATATGGGTAAATATTTGAAATGGGTGAGGAACTCTTTTAAAGCTGAATAATTATATTTCAATGTGATATATTATTTTTTAATGTGTGAAACTTATTAGAAGCTAAATAAAACAAATTAACTTAAAACAATTGTTGTAGCAACTTGGTTTAAAAAAAAAAAAAAAAAAAAAAAAATTAATTATCGTTAAGAATTTAATGACTTAATGAGAAGGGTTAGGCGAAGCTTTAGTTCGCACTTCAAAAAAAAAAAATTTCCCAAATTTTTAGGAGATTTCTGGTTTGGTTTATTGTCCCAGGAATGGGGCACTACAACTATATTTGAGAACTTGAAAACAATATATATGTAATGAGTATATTAATGGGTGAAGAAGGCAAAGGGATATATAGACATGCTGCTCAAGGAAGGGGAGATACTTAGTGAAGAGCAGCTGGAGACAGAAAAATGGGAGCCTGAATTGAAAGCACAACAACAAGGCACGAACCACGACACCAATCCACTATTCAGCTGTGAAAACATGTCTCTTCCACTCGGCAGCTCCACCCCAATTGCCGACACAAATTCCACCTTCTATAGCCTTCCATTAATATTATGGATGTTATATTGTCCACGTCAGATATTCATGAGATTTCCATCCAATATAAATGTAATTCCAAGACATTAATTGAATTGGGCATTAATAAATAAAGGTACTTGCCTACTCCTTGGCTATGGTTGGTGTGGATGTCTTGTTTGGCTTCTGATCCCCCGACTGCCAACGCAAAATACGTTAACTGGAATCCATCCTAATAATCGCAGGGACACGGTAAATAATAATCGCTGGCCGTAGATACTCCAAACCTTCAATCCATCCTTCCAACACCCTCCACTATTTATATCTCTTAAGTCATTGTTTCATCTCATTCTGGACTGTTTCAATTCCAGAGATAAATGTTTCAATCTTTCAATACTGTTGGACACAATAATTTTGTTGGCTTGAGGGTTTGAAGAATTTTCTGTGGATTCTTTCATTTCTGTGCAAAATGGCTAAGCTGTGGCTTTCGCTAATGGCGAGACTTTTGTTGGATCTGTTGACTGAAGAAATCATGTGTCAGATTATCTAAACAGCTCACATGCCTTGTGTATAATCACTCAGGGCACCTGCTCACAGAGGTATTTTGTCAAACAATTCACATACCTTATATATTAACCTCCACATTTTACCCTACTCCAAAGCTCTTATTTTTTTGGGGGTCGGGAGTATGCTGGAAAATGTGAGCTTGTTATAGTTTCAGAGTGAGAATAAATAGTCTGAAATGTGCGATAAAATTGATGAAATGAACATATGTAGCCAACAGTAACATGATAGGCTCTGCTGACTGACATCCCATGTCAGATTGTAAGCACGGTTTACATGGCTTGTGTATAATCAGCTAGGGTACCTACTCGCAAAGGAATTTTGTCAAACAATTCACATACCTTATATATACCTCCACATTTTTTATTCATATCGATTCCAAGTTTTGAAGTTTCCATTATGGCATAGGATCAGAGGATGTTAGCAAAGATTGTGGAGTTTGGCTTTGTAAATATCCTCAAATCATTGTAATCTATGAGATTACAGTTCTTAGAGGCATTTTGTTCACGTGCACTCTGTATACTCCTATATCTTTCGCACATATTGACTCCATGCCCTGCTCTAAAGCTCTTATTTTGTTAGGGGTTGGGATATGTTGGAAAATGTGAGCTTGTTATAATTCGGAGTGAAAATAAATAAACTGAAATATGTAATAAAATAAAATAAATAAACATGTGCAGCTAGCAGTAACTACTCCTGTGATTGGCTCTGCTGATTGAAGTTCCATGTCAGATTGTGTATAATCAGCTAGGCATTGTGTCAAACAGTTCACGTGCTTTATAAACAGCTCCACATTTTTCTTTCATATCAGTTCACAGTTTTAAGGGTTCCATTTTCACACGAGCTCAGAGGATGCTGGCAAATATTGTGGAGTTTTGATTTCCAAATATCTTGAAATCATTGTATCTATGAAATTACAGCTCGTCAAGGCATTTTGTCAAACAGTTCACATGCATTCTGTATCTACCACATATTTCATTTATATCGACTCCAAAAGTCTTATTTTTCCATGGGATGGGAGTATGATGGCAAAGACGAGATGATTGGGTTGGAAAAATGTTCGTTGCATTTGACCTGTATTCATTGTCCGTAAACTTAAAACACCCATTTCAGAAATTTCATCCCTTCAGGACATTTTGTCAAACAGTTGACAAGCATTATGTATACTACCACGTAGAGTGAAGATTACAAACCTAATAACTTGTCTTAAGAAATGTCTATTAAAAACTGGCCAAGATTATATTACTTTTCTACCAATCCTGTTGGCCTCCTCTAGAGAAAGAAATAAACACATAAATACTCCCTGCACAAATATACCCATATGCTATTTTAACAGAAGTTCTACATGTAGTTCTTAAATTTTCAGGGACGTATGGAGACTGTGTTCCCCCACATACAAGACATCTCCAAGAGAAGAGAACAGGGGAGCAGCAGGGTACAAGTTTCCCCTCTTGTAATAAAAGATATTACTCCTACCAAAAAAAACAATAGACCATAATCTATTAGAAGCTAACAAAATGTTTTAAAGCAACCATCCACCAAATAAACCGAACTGTTTAAATCATTGCTATCATACTACTGTTCCAAATTTCACTCTTCAGGAAGTCACATAAAATCGGTCTAATGGAATTACAGGTAGAAATAGCAATCAAAGCAGAAAAGCTGGAGTAGTTTTTTTGGCTACAGGGTTCGAGCAGATGCAGAGGAAAGGCTGAAAGACAGGTTCTTTAATAAATAGATTTTGATCAGCTAAGATTGAAGATGGCGTGAAGAAGAAACTAATTCATAGCAAGGAGGTTGAACAGTTACCTGTACTGAAATCGCTTACACGAGCTTCAAAATCATTTCCCTCATAGAATAATCTGCAATTAGAAAAGTGTCATGCAGCCCGTTAAATACAGATAAAACAGTCACATCCAAATGGCTGTCAAAATAAAAGACATTGCAAAAACGTCCGGGAGGCCTCAAATTTAGCCTAGCTGCAGAAATGTCCGGAGGTCCTTTCCCATAGGGGGAATGCCTTCGGCGTAATTAGAAAGAAAATATACTAATATCGTAATTACTGTATTCCCACCTAAGTGGCAATTACTTATACATTGAAAAGCGAAACTATACTAAAAACACTTAATTATTTGCAGACTGGTGAATAAAAATTGTCCAAACTCTGGAATCGTTTCAGTTTTCATTATATTGTTCCTCCTTTTGTTGGAAACTTTTCATATTTCATTTTTTTTAGATGGAGAAACTGTTAATAAAAAGTTCCAGAGCATTCACTTAGCTTGTCAAGGCAAGTTTATTTATGCACAATCAAATACATGATTAACCAGTTTTGCTAGTGCTCATATTCATGATATGAAGAATTATGAAACAATTATGTGTGGATCGACATTTCTAGAAGGGGTGTTTTGCATTCTTAAGAACTCAACAATTTTGTTTGAGGAACTAAGTTTGAAGAACAATGGAATGGACAAACAAGGCATGTATGCGAGTCCACTAGATTTGGCAGGAGGTGAAAATAAGGTGATCAATATATGGAACAATGATTTGTGGATCAGCATTCTTAGAAGGCGAGATGTTTTGCATTCTTATAATCCCCTGGAGGAACAAATAAATCTAACAATTTTCTTTGAGGAACAAGTTTGGTGAACAATGGGTGAGAAGGAATACGTATGAATCCACTAGTTGGTAGGTTGTGAAAATATGGTAATTAATATTTGCTATTCCTTCAAGTCTTGAGCATCATCAATATTTTTACTATATTGGATTACGATTATGCTGGAGCTGACGTGTGTACACAACCGTAAGTTAGTTTTATGTTTTCTCTCTTGTTAAGTTTGCCTAATTAGTGGCTTACGAGTTTCCTTAATCTATTGTGGTCTTAAGTTTTTCAATTAAAAAAATGGTCTCAGAGTTCACTTGATCTGGTCCCATGTTTCAAATGTAATAAACTTGACCAAAATGAGAGTATGAAGGTGTATTGCATATACAACCTTTTTGCTCATTATCCCCATTGATAATGGGCAACAATAAGATTGGGTAGAAGGTGGATCCCTAGGGAATAAAGGCATCACTTAGGATTAATATGAACTTGATACATGAAACTTTCAGCCTTAGAGACAAAGCAAATGCATAAGCCTCGTGTTATTGTAGAGAGTCGTTTTATTTTTTTAGAGTGTTTACTAGGTGAGTTATTTGAATTAAAAGGTTGTTGAATAGGCTTCAAAGTATATAAATATTATTCGAAGACAGGAGCTTCTTGGCCTCCAAAGTCTATGTTAGCTTTTCTCAAGACTGAAATATTTTTAAGTCTAAAAGGCAACCAATAAAGTTACTCCAAAGGAGTTATAATTTTAGGAATTCGACCTACAACTCAGACCCTCCAACTTCCTTTTGGTCCTCATGTATGGATGTACATGTCATGCTACATAAGATATCAAATGCACAAAGTTATGAGGCCGTTGAAATTGATTTTTGAATCAAAGAGCCACATTGACGGAGTAGGTTAAACGTAATCTAGTAAACATTGCACAAGAACAAATATTGTTGGTGTGCAATGCATATTGACTTTTAAACTAATCATCTACAACATATGTTGCTTGTTGGAAGCTAAATGGGTCAAACAAGATGAAGAGCAAATCAAGCAAATGCTTCCATGTGGCAACACAATATCACACAAGGAACACAAAGTTTGGTGCTCTACTCTCGGTGGCCTTCTAAGCACATACAATTGAAATGTGTCGGTTGAATATTGCTTAAGCTATTATAAAGATTCATTTAAGTCTATGCTTTGAACTCTAAAGGAGACATTGAGTCTCACTACAATAATGATCCAACATGATTAATTCTTTTTGATGAAAAAGTTGATTGGATGAATGTGTGTATGGATCCAATGTGGAGTTGTCATTTGGACAAGGCTACTCAACAATCAAGTGAGGTACTAAGTGCTAGATATGCATTAACAACCTCAAAAATACAAGGGCACAAACCTTCACCGTCTCAATGCGAAGTTTTAATAAGGGTCCCACCTAGTGATGGAATATACACAATGTCATGTTTCATTATTCAATAGATTTTTCCAGTTCCGAAGATTTCTCCCCTATTTTGATAATTAAATTGGGCCATCAATATTTAGTTGTATGATTTGACAAAATACATAACTAATACTTAATACATTGCATTTTGCAAATGCTCATGAACAATCAAGCTAGACACCAAGCTAGGTGTGCATTAATGGCCTCAATAATACAAGTTCACACTCACCTTAGTACAAATTTAATATAAGTGTCCCACTTATTGGAAGATTTAGGGTGCCATTTCTCATTATCCAATGCTTTTTTCCAAGTTCCAAATATGTGTCCCCTATTATGAAACTAAAGTTGGGCCATTTATCTTTGATACATTGTATTTTGCAAATGATAGTCATGTTTCAAAAGCAAGTGACCCTTTAAGCAAGTTCACAAAAGAAATGAAGAGAATGGCCACTATAAAGAGTGAGCATTAAAAATTGTAACAATACAAAAGTGATTGACTTAATCTCTAAACCATGGGCAATGCCAAAACAATAATCAATCTCAAAGAACTTGAGAAGACAAAACCTAGTGTGGGTTGAAGGTTTTGATTTTTTTCAGAGTACACAAATTTCTACTTTTAATGAGTATCACGAAAGTTAATGGCATGTACAACAATATTAAGGGTGTTCATGAGGATGGCAAGGAGACACTAAAAGCAAAATATGAGACTAAGTTTCACAATCTATTTCTAGTTGATATATGGATAACCGAATTTGATCTACAACTATAGCAAAGACTATCAATTTGTGACAAAAAGCTCACATGTAATGAAAAAATCTCATGTAAATTGACTCTTTTTAGCATGGTAACATGTTACATTTTAGGTTGACACTCTCACATGGTGCTATTCATATGTAAACTTAAGCATATGAAAATCAAGTTAACTTTTACCTGGATGTACAAGCACATCATGTTATTGTACACGACTATTTTTGAAAATTCATTAGATTGAGTTTGTTTTTCATAGTGCTCACCATTCCATTAAAGTGAGGTAAACTATTGTGCTATGTTGTAAAATTCGCTTATCACAATTTGAAGGAAGCTACCAAGCAAAAACTTGAGCTATTCGAACTAGATGTTTGGGTTCTAGTGATGTTGATGCATTACAATTCAATGCACTTGGTTGATGTTTAGACAACAACATACAAGGAACTCTTTTTTTGCCACCCAATGCTTGCAACAATACATGTAAAACATGTAAAAAGTGCGTTGAATTGGCCTTCAACATATATTCTAAATTAATGAATGTATATAAGAAAATTTTAAATATTTTTTTACGAATAAATCACCACTCTCCTAATTCAATTATTTGCAAATTAAAGAGCATTTCTTGTACAATTTAAAGGTGAAAAAGAAAACGTTGTACATAAGATGCAATCCACTAGCATGAAAAAGAAGTCACTATTTTTAAGATGCAATTTTACTAGCCTATCAAAATTTTCCTTTAGGTAAGGATATACCTATAGGTTCTATTAGAAAGACATTCATGAGAGAGTGCAAGAGCAACCTTGTCTAATAGAGATGAGGTTCTAAGTACTTCCAATATTAAATTTTGGACATCAATTAGGGTCTCTAATGTAATCACAGTTCCTTTTTGCCCTCATAAATTGTTGAGTATTCTTAACAAAGTATATTGATATGTAAAGTTAAAGTCCTTGATTCATGATTTGAGAGGTCTTGTATGTTTAATGGGCGGAACATACATTCTAATTAATTATTAGCATTACAAAATTAAGTTGTAAATAATTTTAAAAAACAAAAATATAAATAGAGTTATAATCTATTTTTCCGCATCTATAATATTACAATTGATATATACTAAGAAAAAGAAAGGAAACATAATCAAGAATATAAAGATGAATTTTGTAATTGCTTGCATAAACAACAAATTCAACATGTGTTCCAGATAAAATTGGAATTTGGAATTTGGAAAAGAATTTACAAAAGGATGAAGCCACCATAAGGTATAAGAAATGACAATGTATTAAAAATGTAAATCTTTTTTAATGATAAAAATTAAACAGATTAATGTCAACGGAAGTTAAAATTATGTATAATCTCCATGTTTAATTAATTTAATCTGAAATATGTTAAAAATTAATTATTATAAGCCCAAGTAACAAATAAAAATTAATAATTTAATACCAAAATAGCTTTAATAAAATTGAATAAACAAATTACATAGATCCATAATTGACATTTCTATTTTAACTAACTTACAACTACAATTTCTTTCGAAATATGTTTAACTTGTGTAAATAAAATTATCTTATTATCTTTCCTTGTAAACTGAAACGTAACATACAAAACCACCACCAGTTTATTAAAAATTGGCAACATTTATGGATTTATACATCTATAAAAAAATGATATTGGTGAGAAAATGATATCATATAAATCCTCCATAAAAGAGTGACACATATTAGTTGGCATGAGATGAAATTGTTGTAATTGAGAAGGATGCATGTGAAAGAAGAGTCATCCCTTCAAATCAAAACAAAGTTTGTTAGTGTAGTGTATACGTATTCATATTTGTTAAGGAACTTGGACAATGGAAGATAATTACAGCTTAGAAAAAAATTATTAAATTAGGGTTTATAATGTATTATTTTATTAAAATTAAAATTTAATAAATTAGATAAATATATATATTTTTATATTAATATCAATTTTATTATATAGAAAAATAATATTAATATTTGATATACCTAGATCATTGAGATGTATAATAAATCATTCCTCACTTATATTTAATGTTAATGTTAAGGTTTTTTTGAACAATTTAATTTCTTTTTGATAGTGCTAATTTTTTTAGTATAAAATGTTAGGGTTCTTTTTGACACAATGATAATTATATAAAAAGGTAGATAGAGATAGAGATAGAGGGATATATAGAGGGAGAGAGAGAGATAAAGAGATATACAGAGGGGGAGAGGGTGGGAGCGAAGGAGAGGGTGGCAGAGAACATTTTAAACGAAAAGTCCACGGTCATAGATGTAATTGATTGTATCTCTAATTTAAGATGGCTTGACTAGGAAAATGAAAATTGTGTTATAGAAGCATAACATGACAAAATCATAGATAAATGAGCTTGACAAGAGAAGAAAGTGACTATGAGCGTTAACAAAGGTGTCAATGAAAATAAAAACAATACAAAAATGTGCGCCAATAAGAGCCCAAATTGAACCAATAATATATAAACACACACATATAATAGTATCATATCAATAAACTAATCTTGTATCAAAATTAGGTGTTTACATAATGCCTACTTTGATGTGTGTACATGCACATACATAGTAAAATGATGATCCACATGGTCAAGTATAATCATGTAAGTACAATAAGAAAATCTATCGAGGTGGGAAAGATATAAACAATGTAGCCTCTAAAGATATACACTTGCTACCCCATGGTGTCAAAAATATAATCCATGTAATCACAATAATAAGATGAATAATGCCCAAAGAATGATAAAAATATAAACTCGACGTATAAGAATGATGCCCCAAAGTGAGAAAGGTAAAAACTATAGTCTTGATATCAAGAGAATACTCCCAAATCAAATAGGGAAAAATAAAGAATGTAAAATTGAAACGTAAAAGTACTTAATAAAAAATTAGTGTTTTGTTCCTAATTTTTATACTATGAAATAATGATAATGATAATCCAGAACTAATAAAGAACACTCTCAATGGTCCCAAATTATTTCTCTGATTTTTTCCAAACAGTTTTTCTTATTAGAATATGATAAAGTAAAATAGAGTTTTACTCTTAGAGAGGAATGGGAGTAGGTGAACAAACTACGTGACAGAAAGCTTAGAATATGTGTAGAAAGCTTAGAATATATCGCAGCATTCCGTTCAAGAATTATTAATTACAACAGCTCCAAAAGTGTTTATTTGCTGATTTATATTATATTTTGATTCCATTTTTGCACAGGAAACAATCATATGCATCAGATCCCAACTTTTTATATCGTAAGCAATATTATCCGAATGATTGTTTAATTTTTCTATTTGACCAATTCATTCATGGCCGTAATAATGAGTCGAATGGCCCTTGGTCTATTGGTGTTGATGTATGGCTTTCCATGAGCCCACTAGGGATCATTGGCGGAATGAATACCCGTTACACCTTGCATCTAAGCTAAAGGAGACTGGATTAAATCCAAACCTTTAACAAAAAATAATAATAATGTAATTGGATTTTGCAATATAATATTTTAAATAATTAATAATGAGTCAAAGAGCCCTTGGACTATTGGTGTTGATGTATGACTTTCATTGATCCCACTAGGGATCAAGTCTTGCTGGGTGTAAGGCCCGGTGTGGATGTCCCTTAGTGATCATTGGTTTAGTTTGTTTGCTTACTTTGCATTGTTGGATCTATATGTTCCTCCGGAACTTAGGTAGAGATGCCATCAAACTATGTAATCTAGTGCCCAATTGTAAGACACCCTAGAGGTGCTCAATAAATAAATAAATAAATAATAATGTAATTGCATATGATTTTTGGGTATTTTCATTTAAAACGAAGTAAATTTTAATGTCTTTATTAAAGCAAAAGTAATTGCCTAAAGTAAGGTTTGGTTATAAAATTACATTTTTAATGTTGGTAGTGGAGTCAATAGGACAATCGAGGTCTATGCTTTTTAGCTATCTTACCATCCTTTTTGTGTAGCATTTTACATTTGAACAACTATTGCTAATGAAACAACTTATAGAAGACACATTCACAAAACATTGTTATTGTTTCACCAAATGCAAAAAAAAATCAAACCGAAAGCAGCCAATTCACCTTTGTGACCATACTCCTAGCTTGCACCAAAATATGATCTTTGGAACATGGTATGCACATCCAGGGCACCATTAAGGAAAGGATATTTTTGTTAACTATTATAGTTCACATAATCAATTTTACAAAATGCCTCAAAGAAATATGGTCTCTCGGAATGTGATGATTACATAATATGCACAAAATGGTGTTCTTGGTGAGGCTTTAAGGATCTTCAAAGAAATCCCTTGGTCAAATGTCATTTGGTGAAATGCCATGGCTGCAAAGGTGTACATTATAAAACGGGTTTATTGAAAAGACCTTGAAAACATTTGTGGAAATTTGATTGGCAAGGTTAAAACCAAATCCATCAACCTTTTCTAGTGTCCTCCCAACCTATGCCACAATGAGAGTTTTAGAACATGATATAGACATCCATTAAAACATAATTGAAATTGGACATTTGTCAATTGTTGTAGTTGACAACATCCCGATAAACATGTATGCAAAATGTGGAAGTATACACATGCACATAGATTTTTTACCAAAATGTATCGATGGTTTTATGGAATGTGATGAAGACATGTGTTTGATATGTCAAAGTCTACACCGACACCTAAATTGTTTAACAAAATACCGTAACATATAGAAAAATAATAATGTATATAAACAATGTTAGCTAATTCAACATCGACATCTCTCTCGGCATAATTTGCAATTCATGTGCAATAGTAGTTTTATAAAGTACAACCTATATTATTCACACTCATGCTAAGCATAGAAAGCCACATGAATGAATAGAGCACAATTTGAAGTCTTGAAAATGAGTTCTTCATCAACTTATACCTATACCCTCCCTTTTGCTTATAGCAAAGATTGCACTAGTGAGGTGAGTTCAAAAATTAGTTTCCAACAAGTGCAGGATAAACCAACCTATGGGTCTTGAAGAGAATTGAAAATACCCCCACTTGAGATTTTTTAGGCTCACAAATCCTCCTGAGGTTCCTAGGATCTTTTGTGCAAAAATCCAGTGCAAAGAGGTCACCTTGTGTAAGTGTACGAAGAGTTTCTCACGTTTTTGTTCTCAAATTTTTGTCACACTAATTCCATCACAAATTAGGCTCCATTATATTTCCAATGCTTAGGATATGAGATCCTAACACTTCATGAGGCTCCTGAAACCTTTTGTTGAAGTTGAATCTTTGATGAAGCATGCACACTCCTTTTTCTCAAAAGCTCATGATGAAATCTGTCCCAATGTTATCCAAAAGTTTCCATGATGATTCCTAAGTCATATAATTGTAAAGAAGACTCGATACATTTTTGTTGGCTACAACCAAGACTTCTAAAAATTTATGAGGCTCTTGAAACCTTTCCGTAAGTTGATCTTTGAAAATGAGCAATTTTGGCAATTTTGACAACTCGGGCTATTTTGACCAATTTGACTAGAAAGGGGAAATTTTTTCAATGGGGTTGTTACATAAAATGCAATGAAATTTCATATGCCAACTAGTCCAATGTGGAATACATTTTCATCCAAGAAAAGGGTGAGTTCCTTTCTCCATCCTTCACCTCAAATCTTTGAAGTCCATATGCTCAATGTTACTATCTCATATATCTAGGTACTTGGACACTAGAACCGAAAGGGAAAGAAAACCAAGATTAGTAAAACTTCAACATCAAATTTCATGGTTTCATAGGCCTTAGAATGATGCAATAATTGAATGGTGCAAACGAAACAAGATTCCGCAACGATTTTAAAATTTTGGAAAATTTGAATGGATTTTAATGCTACAAGTGGCTTAATTTGTATTTTGACTAAAATGGGATCAAATAAAATCCAAATTGGACTCAAATTTATTCATCAAAAATTTATTCCCAAGACAAGGATATGTTCTAAATTTGGTAAAGTTATTTTGTCGAATCAACAGAAATGAAAAACAAATTCTAGCAGAGGGAAAAGCTTGAAAAATAGCTTTAATTAAGGATGTGTAAAAAACCACTCCCTCCTTTTTGGAGAAATTATCATCCAAATAGATTGGTTTTTGATTCGCAAAGAAGGTATTGAGAAATAGAATTTATGCTCCAAATTTGGTGAAGTTCTCTTGTGGGGTTTGGGAGAAAACACTCAAACATTTTTCAAAGGCATATGGGGTTCTTGAGTGGTTTTGAAGGTGGATAGCGGTTTTATTCACAACTTGAGAAATACTTTATCATAGCACATTCTCAATGGATCAAAATAGATGTTTTGAGTGAGGATAACTTGTGGGAAAACTTTGGGAAGCTTCCTCTGTGTAGATTTTGCACAATCCTCGACAAAATTTGGTGGTTTGGGCAAATCATGATTGCAATAGCTGATTATTTCATGTGTTTATATCAAATAAAATACTAAATCATATTCCATGATCCTATGATCAATGGAATGACGCCTTCAAGAGGATTATATGGTTAAAATGTAGAGGGGATTTGACAATGGAATCCCAAGTTATGAGCAAAGTGCTGTTTGGGTAGGTTGGGCACAAAAATGGTTTTGGGGAACATGAAGGCAGAAAAAACAACTTTAAATGTCGTTTCATGGAGTCACTTTATGTATTTTTGAGTCCCCTTTCTTTTGGAGGGAATTGTGAAAGCCAAGTGCACTTGGTGGTGAAGAATGCACTTTGCAAATGCAAAGTGTATTTTCCACCCAATATGCAAAAAACAATAAAAAAGTGTGCCTCCACCAAAGCATGGGGCACAATTTTGGGGTGAAATTGCACCTCCAAAGTTCACCTTGGTGCAATGAGGCCTTAGAAGTGCACCAATATGGGGTTTGTGGGACCCACTTGCATGACACACTCCACTTTTTCATTTCTTCATGTTTTTGTGTTGAGTTTTGATGGACCAATAATAGGATTGAAATTTTGTAAGTGGGAATGCAAAGTGGAGAATGTAAATTAAAATCCCACCTCATAAATTTTTTAAAAACCTTATAAACTAAATTTAGAAACATCCCTGAAATACTCAAGGTACCATGCAAAGCAAATAATTCAGGGCGAGCATCAAAATTTCAAATTCAAGCTGGAAATGCACTAGTTCTTGACCCTGTTTCACCACAACTGACATGTCTTGAAAAATTCATATAATGGAAACCTTAAATTTTTCCCACCTCACAAGGACAAGCCCTAATAAAATTTCCAATCATCATAATTTCATTCTTACCTCTAAATATTTCTAGCCACTGAGACTTGTATAGCTACCCCTTAGGGTTTTTCAGGTAAAAGCTAGGTCAAGTGTTGAAAGAATTGAGTAAATCATCATGAAAACACTCTAAAATGTCATAACATAAGTGGAACATCACAATACACTTGTATACATACATTGATGAGCTCATATAGCTCCATACCTCAATCTTATACCTCATAGCATCCATACTTGCTCCAAATGAGTTCTGAATTATGGTCACCAACTTGTATCAACACCCTAAAAATCATATGAGTGTACAAGAAATCTTTAAACATGCTCTCCATCATGATAACATGCTTCTCAAGAAATCAAGAAGCTCCCAACATCATGCAACATCACATAGGCTAGCTAGATCACCTACATGGGCTTGTTGGAACAAGCCATCCTCACTGAATCAACCTCTACAACCAAGAACATAACTAAAACACCATTCATCATCATTATGAGCATCATATGACCCTACCCCATCATCTAATTCGTCATTAATGAGCTTTTTCATCAATGACAACACATATGCAACAACATGCCAACACAATTTTCCTTTCGTATTTAACAAATATAACATAGTGTTGTTTGCGTTCCCCATAATTTTTAGCTCCATAAAATATATTACAAATCCCTTCAACAAATATTTAGGTAAGATTATGTATCAGCTCCCATTGATTTTTCATATATTTTAAAACAATTTATTATTGTTTATTAATTTTCAAAGTGAACACATCCGAAAAATAATAATTGCATGTACACTCCCTAATTTTGATAAAAATAATTTTAAAAATATATTTTTTGAATGTACATATAATGAAGAGTAGATCGTGTTATTTTTTTTTTTTTTTGAAATTTTGATAAGATGATAAATAATTATGTCAAAAAAATTCGTATGTGTTTTAGTGAGAAAGCGAAGACACTAGTAAAATAAAAATAAGGATAAAGATGTTAAAATATTTGTATTTTAGAAATATATACATTGAAACAAACCTAATATGTATTTTGTTGTCATAGTAATTTTTTTGGAATATTGTTTTATAACACATGAGAAATCACGACATATCTCAATATTCTAATGTTTTTATTACAAAACACGAATTTAGTCATGGAATAGATAACCCATCACTTAGGATTAGATATTATAGCCAAGTACAAGCGTAAGGGTTGGAAAATTCCAACTGAAATCATACATAACATGCTCACATTATAGCTTCTTTAAAATTTCATAAGCTCATAAAGAAACAAGTCACTCATTATTTTGGTCCCACAATACATGTGAAATGTAATATTTTTAGCACATTCCTATAGTTTTTTAGACGTTCCATATGACAATTGAGTGCTTTTTATCCTTTCTATATCGATTGAACATTATTTATTGTATCGTTGTCTTATTTTCAATATTTTTTCGAGATTTTTTTATCATTGTTTGAGATTTGAGCATTTTTCGTTGTATCTTATACTCATAATAATATTTTTGTGTCAATTGTCTTATATTTATATATATTTTAGAATTATGGGGAAAAGACCAAGGAAGCAAACACTTGAGGAGATGGAGAAATAAAGGGAACAAATGAAAAAGGGAATGTAACAAGAATTTTAACACGTCTTTTGTAGAAAAATTAGATGATGAAAAATACTTGTCTATTATCCACTAGAGACAAGAAAGAAGAAGAAAATGAAAATAAGAGAATAAAAGCAAATAACAATAAAATAAAGCAATAAATGTATGGAGGTGAAAATATGTGATGTATTACAAATGAAATTGATAGTGAAACATATCCAAACACCAATTGCATCAATAGACAATGAATGGATAATGAATGATGATGCATTGCCAAATTTAAACTTAGATGTTACACCAAATGACCAACATTTTCAAAAAGCGAAAAATATCAAATTATGAAGATGAAAAACATATAGGAAATGTATAATGTTTACCTAATTTTCAACCAACCTTACCATTACGATTACGGTTAATTTTTTTTTGTAATACATCTGCGATTTCAATTAAAATTTATGATTTTTTAAAACCCATTGTGCTATAAGATCGTGAATTAAATTGTAAAATAAAAGCTAGTAAGATATGAAATACATTTTCTCCGACATAAATCAAACATGAAGATGTTAATGGTTTGTTGAAATGATGAAAAATATTAATTTTAAACCCATTATGAAGACCCTTGGTGAAACAATGGTTATTTAAAATATTATGAATTAATACAAAGAAATAGGTCCAACTTCACATACTAAGGATAATAATCCTATCTCGACATGTTATTACATCAACTATAGTAAGTAAATGAACAAACAAATTTTATTTAATTAGGAAAACAAATAGTGCCCTATAAACAAAAAGAAAAACACCATTCAAATCTATTAGAATATGTGAACAAGTTGATGATCCTAATAATAATGAATTTTGGACATCTCGTGGTAGACTTCCATAGAAAGGAATTACATAGTTGAAGAGTTAAAATCTAAAATTAGAGAATTTTAGGAAAATAATACAACAATTTCACCTAATATAAAATATTTAATAAAAAGAAGAATTGGTTTAGAAAATCGTGTATCACATTCTAAATATATTTTGGATATGAAAAAAACATAATTCTATAATAACGTTAAAGAGACATATCTAAAAATAGAAATTAGTCAAAGGTATTTTAAAAATGAAAAAAGCTGTAAAAATAAATCACTCATGAACTACTTATTGTTGTAGGGTCATATTGACTTTGTTATGCATTATGAAGTTTATTGACATGCATGTGTTACTTTGCACAATGAGAATATTTTGCAAGAGTGTATGATAAATGTACCACCTAAATAGGTAACATATTTCATCTCAAGTCCTTTTTGTACAAGAGATATTTTAATAAAAAACAATGTTTGGATGGAACATGTGATATTTTTGGTTTGTTTGCAACATTTGAAAAATCATATATAGATAAAGAATGAATATGCAATTAGAAATTAACTAGTTAGTTTTGGGAAATACAAGTCGGTGATATACAACTCAAAATATGGTAAATAGGAAATGAGGTGTGAATTAATGAGTGAAGAAACAAGTGTATAAGATTTTATAACTACATTTCATGAGAATCTAGTGTATGAGAATGTAAGGCATATACACAAATCTCGATGGTTAGATGAGAAATTCAAGATATGCAATGATACATTTCCTTTTGGTACCACTTTGTGTAAATTGTTTATTTTATAAGGAACTATATGATACAACTCATTCTCTAGAAAACAAAGAAGAAGATAAAATTATCTTGATGGGGTATCATTTCTATATTAATGATGAATCATACAAATTCTATAGATTTTGTTGATATTTTATATAGTAATTTGAGTAATATAAACATCATAACTAGTCGACACATTATATGGTCAAATAATTATGCATCATAATTCAATATTTCGTGAATGTTCTATTGGTTTAGAAGGATGCCTAAGATGATTGGTTTTCAACATATTTGGAGTTTCACTAAGGCTTGACATGGAAAAAGGGAGCATGATGGTGTAGGAGCTTGTGTTAAAAGAGCCCTTAAAATATAAGAGTTGAAGTATAAAGATGGTGTAAATTTAATTGATGTAACATCCATCATGGAATAATGTAACTCAAAAATAGGTCCAAGTAATGAGGGTAAGGATACAATTTGTATAATTTTTTGGTTGGTATAAGAAGCTAACTTATACAAATGCAAAGATTGTTTTAAACTAACATGATATAGTGAGTTTCACTGTTTTAGAAGTTCAAATGAAGGTTCATGGACTATTCATACAAGCAAAATGACATGCTTTTTCTCTTCATGTATATATTTCATTTGGGATAAGTGTGAGTCAAGAGAGTGGGTTAATGAATACTTTTATAGAACTTTACATCTAATAGAGACATATCAACCTCCATATGATCTATGACTCATGGTAACTTTAATCATATATTGGATCTTGTGAAACCATGTATTATAGATGCATTATTTAGTTAACATTAATATTTTATCTCATTATGTAACTTATTTATGAATCATTTATTAAAATTTAATTTTCTATAAAATGTGATGCATGTAATGTTTATGTAGTTGTTGTAAAATAAAATAACAAGGAAAAAAAAATTGATAGCCCCGATCATATATGGGGAAGGCCTAGAGTATCCAACGAGATTTGGTGTTATTACTTAAACATGGCTTAGAATATACCTAATAAATAAATTCAATGTGTTGTTGTTTGAATACTTTGACACTCATGGAAAGATTATTCATTATTATCACCTAATTGTTGCATTTGATTCTCAACTGATCAAATCGATAGTAGACCATGTAATAAGAATTTGTGAAAATTTCTTGAGTCCGACAATGAATCAATAATTGAAACCTTGAAGACTAAACCATACTAGATGGTTCATTGGATTAAATTGGTACAATGGCATGTAAGTTTAATAGTTTGTAAGTATATTGTTGAATTATTTTGTTTTGTCTATTTGAGTATTTTTTATTTAATTTAATATATTTATATCATAACTGATGTTGTTAATGTGAGTTAGTGGTCCCAAACAAACTTTAAACTTCACGTGATTGGCATGATCAGGTAAAAAATTTATATTCTTGAAGTGAATATAATATTTAACGTATTCTACAAAATTATCCATTGATTCCTTTATTTTATTTCCTCTTATTTTAATCCATTTTATCATTCACACAACAAATCCTTATCCTCGATATCCTCCTCAAACTTGATCTTATTATATTAATATAGGCATATACATTATATATTTATATAAACAAGACAGAGAGAGATAGAGAGAGAGAGAGAGAGGAATGTAGATAGAGTGAAAATGAGTGAGAGAGAGTTAGAGAGGGAGAAAGAGAGGTATGAATACTCTAATATCAAAATAGTTTGATGTTTATTTTAGGATGAACTCACACTAGAGTTTTCTCAAGAAATAATGTGGTACCTAAAAATTGTAGCAAGGTGGTTGGTCATAAACATCCATCATCTATCTCAAAAAAATTCTCCTCATGGTTATGCCAATGAATCGGGAATCTTGATAATTCAATATTAAGAGTGTATAAGTTTTAGGGTAAGTGAATAAAGCACACAACTTAGAGGTAGAGAGAGAGAGATAGAAGCAGAGAGAGAGAGAGAGAGAGAGAGAGAGAGAGAGAGAGAGAGAGAGAGAGAGAGATATATATATATATATATATATATATATATATATATATTATTGAGGAGAGAGTGATAGAGGAATGCAAATAGAGTGAAAATGAGTGAGAGAGAGTTAGAGGGAGGAAGAGAAGTATGAATACTCTAATATCAAAATAGTTTGATGTTTATTTTAGGATGAACTCATACTAGAGTTTTCTCAAGAAATAATGTGGTACCTAAAAATTGTAGCAAGGTGGTTGGTCATAAACATCCATCATCTAGATCTCAAAAAAATTCTCCTCATGGTTATGCCAATGAATCAGGAATCTTCAATAATTAAATATTAAGAGTGTATAAGTTTTAGGGTCAGTGAATAAAGCACACAACTTGTATTCAATGATATTGTTTCCTTCACCGCATCATAAGACTATTTTTCGCATAAAATTTTGACAACTAGTTTTTTTGTCCTCCCACATGTTTATTTGACCCATCACATTACCAATATTATATATTAATGAATCCAATGATAATGCAAGAGTTTGGTGATGAGTAATCATAACATTGGTGTTTCTTCGGGATTTTATTAAACATGTAAAATTTGAACATTGTTATTCTAAATCTCTCCTAAAAGGTTTTCTTATGTATTAGGAATATTTATGAGAGTTGGAGGAGGTGTTTTAGTTATGTCTTATCCACCATGATGGTCTCCAATGAAGGACTAGTTTTTAAGTCAAGAAATTAGATCTACTAAAAATTAAAAAATTAAATGAATTAAGAAGAATGCAAGAAAATAATATGTTAACAACTAAAAATAATATAAATTCAATCATAAGTTTCTTGATGGAGTCTCTTCCATTTTCAAATCATTATTCATGTAAGGAATCACCTCCACATAACATGCTCACACTATTTCCTACTCGGGGTATTTTCTAAGTCGCATTTTTTTGTAAATATAAATGAAATGGCTTAATCTTGGATGATTTTTTTATTTTAATTTTTTTATACTCATAGTGCACTCATGTTATCACATGAATGTGTTATGGATTGAAATTTCTATGTCATAATACAAGAACATTATGTTGAAAATGGCGAAAAACATTGTTTTTTTTACCACTCTTAGTCCCCCATTTCCATTTACATGTCCCCAAGGCTATCCTAAATATTATTATGGTGGTTGAAAATTAGTTAGAGTATTCATTAAAATAGGTCTAAAGAACTAAAAGTAAGTTAAAATGTTTATTTACATCCTATATAAAAAAATCCAAAGATAAAAGAGCCATGTCTTATTAAGGGCCAAATTAACTCCAAGAATGTCCAATTGATCATGTTTTTGAACTAGTTAGTATGCTAGGGAGAAACATACATGTGATTTGAGATATCTTCATAGTAGTGTCGGTGTAGGCATGTGAAAATAACACTTCAACCCAAACACTAATCATTTTATAGGTTCCCCACAAATTGTTAGGGTTTGAGTTTGTATCAAATAATTTAGATGGTTTAAAAAATGTGTAACAACTAAAGTACCATATTCAAGGTGATCGAAGTGACTCTTATCTCCAGAGAAAGTTACAAAATTACACTGTGCATATAACCAAGATCGTACATAATTGGTCAAAACTATATAATAAAAGTTTGAGCCAAATTTAATTAATACGGTCTTGGATAGGAGAAACTACTATTTATATTGCTATAGAAAAATCATTTCCATATATAGAACATCCTTTTCATCTAGTTTGCACACCCATATTATTCTGTGCAACTCTGCATAACTAAGTAATTATCCCTTAGTGTGTTTTAAGAAAACATCTTCTTGTTTTAGCACTATTTCAATTGTATTAAAGTGTTATTTTTAATATGCATGATTAAGTTTAATTGATTGACTAATATTAATTCTCTGTAATACATCCTTTCATATTAATATATAAGACAAACACTTTTATATTTTAGGGTATAAATAGGAACTTAAGAATATGATAATATAATCTTATCATAATATAAATTTCATCCACACATTAGTTTACAAAATAAAGAAAAATTATTTATCTATCCCATACCATTTATCCCCTAGACAAAAAAACTTTGCATCTCATCTCCTCATAAAACACTGCAACTATGATTAAACAAATATATGAACTTTAAATTTTCTCATACCTAATTTATATCACATCATAAACATGTTTATATGTCCTATACTGAGCTCTCTTTTATCCACCTCCAATGAAAAACACGACTTACGGTCGAATAGTTACATTTTTAAAAATGGTTACTTGGATTCATCATAATACGCCATATTTTTTTGTTTGTTGAGTGGAAAAACTAACTAAACATTGTGTATAAATAAAAATATACCCTAACCTAGTAGGAACTATAGACACCTAAAATTAGCACTGCTAATTCTAGTGTCAGCGTCCGCCAAGCCCTTTCACCATCACATTACACCCCTCATATTTATCGAATAATTAAAATTAACATCATCACCATACTTGCATAAGTCTACATCCATCATTAATTAAATCAAACCCTCCATTTTTAATTAAACAATATAACCTAGATCACCCACTTATACCCTTTAAATAATTAATTTAATAATTATGTCACCACATCCCAATCCCTATAATTAATTAATTAAATTAAATTAATTATCCCCTCACATCTCACCATGCTAACTAGGACACCTCGCTAACTAACCACCTAAAAATATTAAATACCAGCCTAAGTTCAAAAGAAAAATTTAACCTCTCACTTAAAGATATGATTCCCTAAATCCATAACCACCTAAATCATAACTAAAACAATATTTTAAAATAAAAACTTAACCACCCCTAACTTATCCCTAACCACCTAAATCATAACTAAAACAAAAAAAGATCTCACCCCCATCCTAATCACTTTTGAAATCCTCCAAAATCAAGATCAAAATAACAAGAAAATCATCCTTTTCAACCAAACTTGAACCACTTGCAATCGTCGGCGATTCTCTCCCATTTACACTATAAATACAAGCTTCAAGCCTCCACTTGGAATTAAATGGCAGATGGATATGAATCTATAAATTCATTATTATTTCATCATAGACATCTCATAGAGCCTAGAGATCGTCCAACAAAGCTTCTTCAAACGTCATTCATATGTCCAAAATCACGTTGACGGTCTTCTTGCTTCGACAATATTTCTCTCTTGGGTAATCTCATCTTCTGTTCTATTCTTCTCAAAGGGTTTCCCTAGCTTTATTATATTATTTTTTTAATCATTTCCAAGCTTAATCAACCTTTCTAAAACTTCTTTCAAGTCCTGTTTTTGTCCATTTGTGCGGACTCTAATTTTTCACAAGCAATCGATGATTCCAAAAATCTCTGGAGATTGGCCCAATTTCTAGAAATTCACCTACAATCATTGGTGATCATCTAAACCAATGAAAATATATTGAAATCAGATTTCTGAGCGCTTCTTTCGGTTCACGAAACAAAGCTACGGTTCAAAAGTTATGATCAAAACATAAGAGGGTGGTTTTATCAGATCCAAAGCTCCACCATCAACAAAATCATCATTCCAAGGATTTCTCAAATCAAGTAATATCACATTTTCAGTCTTATCAGTCAATTGAAATTAGGTAAGTTCCTTTCCTTCACATTTTTGTCTCAAACTCATAATTTAATAGCTTGAATCATTTCTTTGTATTCATTTGTTTATCATTTATTCTATAATCACTAGATTAATTTCTTGAATGCGGATTGACATCCCTTGTAAGGAAGTCCATTGATTTCCGGGGACTGGCCTTTTCCAGGAAATCTACCATATATTTTACTAACTCCATCTCATGCGAGTTTTTTTGATTTGTAGGCTTGCTTTCAAGAAATAAAGAAGCCTTGTTCACTTTATTCACGGAGTGCAATATTACACAATCCACATCCGTGAGTATCACGGAAACCCCACCATATTGAGGTTTGGAAGGTCATATCAGCTTGCTTGAAAACACAGGTTGAACATTGGTAGTGTTTTTCCCGAACATTCTGGCACACCCGGTGGGATACCCCGTCCCTTGTTTCTTTGCTTCATTTCATCATTAAAATAGTATTTGTATTCATTGTTTTCACTATCTGGTAATCACCCGTGATTAGCCCAATTGCCGCGATTTTCATGTATAATTTTCTTATAATCTCACAATCTATTTGTTGTGTCTTTTTCTCTATTTTTGCTTTTTCTAATCTGGTTGCAAGGCATCCTTGCTCGAGAAGTTTGTTTTCTAGATTTGCTAATTGGGCGCTTCAGAAATTACTAATATTTGGAATAAAAATAAAATAAGAGAGCTCTCATGGTAAGTCCTGAATCTTCCTCTTTGCTTTCTTTTACATTTTTTCTGTTTGTTCTCATCAAAAATCAACATTTCATTTTGGGTCTTAAACGAAACAAATCCACATCCTTTTATTTCACATAGTCTAATTAGAAGGAAAATCCATTACATTCACTTATTTTACCCTCACACACAACCAAATCACTTCAAAATTAAAAAAACAACATTCAAACAACTCCCACCCAGGTGAAACTAATTGGGATTTCATCACCCAATAGCGAAACTGACTCGGTGTTCTAGCCGAGTATAAACACTTGTTTGTTGGTATATATTGGTTTAACACCTGACTCCCTTATTGCAATGGGACCTTGAAGTGAGGGAGTAGTCCCCAATACCATCATGTATCGGCAACAATACGAGTTGTACCTCACGTACCTATGGGTATATCGAGGATTGCGCCCTTAAACATACCTGAAACCAACCAAAGCTTGCCTTTTCCTAGGACCCAATCATCCAATTTTAACATTCCACTTTTCTTAATTAAGTAAAAAAATTAAAATCTATTCTACTTGTTTATCTGTTGTTTGTAAATCCATCTGTTTAGTTAATGATTAGGAAATTGTGTGTTTGTTTGCTAGCAATTTCATTAAAATATGTATGCATCATTATCTACACCAGTACAACATTATAACCCATTTTATCAACCTATCACATCTCAGTCAACTTTATTTAGCTCTGACATGTTTCCAGAGCATCATCTAGGCCATCTTATGTTCCCTATGGAACTTCTACCTCTTATCCAATTCAAAAATCCTACAATAATCCCATCCAACAAACCTATGACTATTCTTCACAACCAAACTATTTCCAAACTATTGCTTCTCTAGTCTATGTCCAATGTATCTCATCAAGTGGTCTTTCCAACATCCCCTTCTTCATCACAATATCATCAGAATCTCAATATCCCTTATCCTTCATCTAATCAATCCATCTCTTCTTCAATCCCATTTTCAATACCTCAGACATCCCAAATCCATACACATATCCCTACTCAGGCCCAATCAATTCCTCTCATCCAACAACAACAACATACTCAAAATTTTTCCACATCTCCCCACATCCCTTTATCACAACCCACTTCACAAACAATATCCTCTCAAGATACCCCTCATCAATATCCACATCAATCCCATCTATTACAAAACTATACTACTTCACATTTTCATCAGTCAAATCAATTGCGTCCTCTCATCAATTCCTTCACATTTAATCTTACAAATGATTCCATACAAGATCTATCAAATATATTAGATAATTTAGAAACTACTACCAAAGGATCCAAACAAGTCCTCACTTATGATCAGGTTTGTAATGAACCCATCCATCCGTCAGTACCATATAAGCTCTATCCTCCGCATTGGGAATTTTCGAGTTTACCTTATTCCATGGCCAAGAGGATCCTCAGATACATACTATCCTTTAGAAATTCGTGTTATCTCATCATCCACAATCAAGATCTTCTTCTCTAGAACCTTTCCTATGTCGTTAACAGGACTTACCTTGGATTGGTATAATTCCATTGCTCATAAGCTGTTTGTTGTCTTTCACTCGATTAGCTATGTTGTTTCTTAAAAAAATTCTATAAATGTCACTCGCAAAATCACCATTTCTGACCTTGCTAACATCAAACAATCCAAAAATGAATCCCTTGGAGACTTTGTCACTAGATGGTAGAGCACTATCAATCAATTGTCTTTTCCACTTCCACAATCGAATTAATTAAGTTGTTTTCTCGATCATGTTCCCATCACATATCATCAACCCTTCAAATCCATACATTTTGCACCTTCGACGAAGATTTTTCCATGGCTAGGAAGTTAGAAATCCAAGCCCTTGAAGAAGGCCATATTGATCCTCAATCCACACATGATCCATTTGATTCCCCTAGGTCTTCCTACAATTCAGATGAGACTACACACATTTCATCTTATTCCCTAGGTCTTCCTATGATTCAGATGAAACTACACACGTTTCATCTGATTCCCCTAGGTCTTTCTATGATTCAGATGAAACTACCACACATGATGACATTACCTATCTTCCTGACCCAACACCTTCGATAGATTTAGTCCCTATAAATATTGTACATCCTTCGTGTCACATCATCAACAATATTACATGTGATCTTCCCTATAAGAAGATTCATTCATCATCTACACTTCCTCTTGAAAACTTAGAATTGCTAAATCCTCTCTTTGATGATCCTTACACATCGATATCATCCGATTCCATTGTCCACCCATCCATTACCTCTTCTTAACCCTTAGATTCTACTTTGGAAGTCGTTACTAAAGAAGCCTTTGTAATTGAAGATCTCGATATTCAACCACTTATTGAATTAATCAAAAATTAGAAAACCTATATGCAACAAGAGTAATTTTAATCGATCTAGTAGTTGACTGTAGTTATTTTTATATTTTCTGGGGGATCTCTTTAATGTCTTAAGGACTTCTTGGTAAAACCTTATTTAAATCAAACTATGAAAACTTGCTGAAAGTAAAACACACTGAAAGCTTTTCCGAAAGGAAACACACTGTGTAGAATGGAAACACACTTGCTTTTGGAAAAGTAAACACACTTGCTTTTGGAAATAAACACACTCAATTTAGAATGCTTGAAAACAATTGCAAGAAATATAAGAATCTATCTAAACACCTGCAAGAACAAGTATACAACAAGAGTTTAACTAAAAGAATTAAAACAATACAGAATTAATAGATCTAAGCTATTTGTGAAGAAATATAAATACCAAATAAATGAATATCCTGGTCCTTGGGGGAGTGGGCCCTTGCTCCTCCTCGAATCAAGATTTAACAACTCAGAATTCTCTCAAATAGGAATGGCTATTTTATTGATAAAACATTTGAATTACAAAACATATCGGATCTCGAGTACTTAGTCTATTTTCTCTCTCTTTCTATTTCTATTTCTATCTCATTCTCTATCTTATATTTATATATATATCTATCTATCTATGCAGGTCTACTTTTATATACATTTTACAATCACAGTTGTCTCAATGATTTTGATGAAATCAAATCATGCCCAGAATAGATGTTGAGTCAGATTGTGGTTGATCAGATAGCTGTAGGATAACTCTCCTGGATCTACGTTTAGAAATCTTCTCATCCTTCCTGATTGAAAGGGTCGTAGATGCAAAAATCTCTGGATGTGGTTTAAAATAGATAACTCCCATCGGTTCTCCAGAACTTTGAGAAGTTCCAAAACCATAGGAAATTGTTAAGGATCAAAACCATGAGAGTTTCGGAGCTATCCCCAGGAGTTCTAGAACTAAGTCCAAAAATTTTGGAACTAAATACTGGAGTTCCGAACTAAGTCCGAAAGTTCTGAGAACTAGATGATGACTGTGTGATGGAGTTTCTAACTAGCTTGGAAGTTTCAGAACTAAGTTGTGTGGGAAAAAATGTTTCTAAAAACATACTGAACGCTTCCTACTTCATTTCCTCGATTGATTAGACTTGCTTTATTACAAAACTGAATTCAAACACACACTTGTTAGAATTCTAGAGCTTTTAACATTAGAATCACAATCAATCAAAAGACAGACAATTACATCCTAACTCATATCAGATCAACTAAAAGTCACACAATGCAATCAAACTTAATCAAAAGGAGAGTAAGATGAGATCATATATTATACATTAATCAGACATATTCTGGCCTCATCATTTCCCCCAAACTTACTTGTTTGTAAGTCCCTTTACAAACTTCATTCTTCAAAAGTGGGGTTATAAGTTCTGCATTCCATTTGATTGCTCAGATCAAATGGCTGAAACTAGATTTTCCAATGTTTAAACTTGGATGTGTACTCATGCTCCTCTTCTATTTTCCTCTCCCACTGTTCAAATTTAGTAGGGTCTTGAGGTTCTCTATTTTTCCAAGGAGACATGGGGGTGAGAAGTAGAGGGGGCCTTGTTCGCATTCCCATCCATATTTTCCCGTAGGTTTCATTGACTTGGGGAATTATTGTGCATAATGCTTTTTCCCTTTCTAAACTCCAAATCAGATTTGTTGGGGAAATTACTTCCCTTCTTCTCAAGGAAACAGTAAGGAGTTCCCACCTCTTTGAGCATCCTTCATAAATATCTTCAAAATTTTCCTCCTCATAGGAGGTGAAGGCATCAATACTCTTTTGCAGAATGGCAAGATAGTGTGTCTTGAATCTCTCATCAAAGGCATGAGTTCTAAAATGTGTGAGGAAGGTAGAGGGTTTACCATAATGAGCTCTCATACAGAGACCTGTTGAGCTAGCTTTCAATAAAAATTTAGATTCCCTTTCCTTCCATGTAATTTGGTTTTGCAAAATAGAGACAAATGCATTGAGCTGGCTCTCCCTACATACAAAGTTGATCATAAATCTTGTGTTTTTCTCTAGCATAAAATTACAAAGATAAAATTCACACAGAAGATTTTTTTCTCTGGCTGGAGAGAGAGTAAGCTGCCATGAATTCAGATTCATCTTTGAGTTCATGTGGAAGCCCACATGCAATCCTTGACAGCTGCCAATGAATGAACTGCTCTTCTAAAAACACACTATATGCAGGAGAGGGCCTCCTGCAGGCAAGTAATTTCTCACTCATAATACAAGACCATATGAATTTTTGCAAGACATTTATATTTATTTCCTTCCTCCTTATAAAATTTTTCTTCCCATTCCTTTCTTGCCTTCATCTCTTCCTCCATCTTGGTCTTTAATTCTTCATTTAATGTTTTGGCTTCTCTGAGCTCCCTGCAAGTATCATTCCATAGTTGTTTGAGTGGAAAATAGGTCAACTCAGTCTATGCAGAGGTTGTGGACACAACACTCTATTTTTCTAGAAGTCTAAAATTCTTCCTCTTTTTCTATCAGTTGTTTCTTGGTTGCTGATAATTCCTCAGTCCTGGCTGCAAGATGAGTTGTTAGCTCTCAATGAGCATTTCCCTTTGTTCCAATTTGAGTTTGAGGAAATCCAATTCCTCATCTTTTTCTCTGATAATGAGCTCTACTCTAGACAAGAACAGAGCCTGTTTAACTTGTTGTCTTTCTTCTTCCTCTGAAATTATTTGAGGAGTTGGGCATTCTTCCTCTATCAAAGGAAATTTTCCTTTTCTTATCCTAGATGCCAACTCTTCTTCTTCATGTGGCAATGTTGATGGTTCAGCCAATTCCTAAAAATCTTGCTCTTCAAATCTCTCTTCTCCTCTATCCATTTCAGCTTGACTTGGCTCAGGAGGAGTCATGGCCATGCTGCCCAAAATGTCAGCAGCTTCTTCTTCCATCCTTTCCTACTCACTCCTTCCTTCTGGGGTTTCCCTTGACCTCTTATGAATTTTTCTTATCTGGGGAAGTTCAACATGCCCAACAAAGTGAATTTCCTTCTAGAGCTTCTTCTTACTATTCTTTCTTGCTCTTGTGTGGGTGAGCTATCACCATCAGAGACATATATTGGCTCCCCTGAAGCTTTTGCAGAAGAAGGAATTTCCTTCACAGGTACAAAAGGCTCTTGTTTTTATCTTTCTCACCGACCTTCTTCTTTTTGGTATATTTTCTCTTTCCATTTCCCTCTGTCCTTCTACAGGGGCATCAATTTCTAGATTAGCTGAAGGAGAGAATGGGGCTGGAATTGTCCTTCTGATAATATTAGGGTTTTTCTTGAACTTGCCAAGAAACTTGTCCCAAATTTCTTCTCCATTCTTCTTTGACAGAAATGGTGCTGGCATATTAAATGAATTAGACCATGATGCCTAATTGTCCCAACACCCCAAGAATACCTCTGAGCCATGGTCTGATAGAATAAAAAAGAAACCCTGGAAGGTTTATTATGTACTCAGGTTTGGTGGCTCCATACTTTAGATATATGAGCATTTTTAAGACTTCTTTTCCCATAGACCCAAATTGACCATCACAAGTTAAATATTTTACTATCCAAAATGCTACCCTATCAAAGGGTTTGGGAAAACTGGCCCTTCTAACCCCTTTTATGATTTTCTTTGTATTATAGATGTACTGGGGTTCAGTTTCTCCTTCTTGCAGTAAGACTTCAACCAGTTCTTTCAAAGTCCCCTTGGCAGGTTGTGGGACATGCACAATTGGCACTCCAAACACATTACTTACAATATTTACAGAAAAAGGAATAAAGATATTTCTCACCTTTGTTCTGGATTGTTCTAGGTTTATGATGAATTCTCTTACCAATTCATCATTATGCCTTGAAAATTTCTTCAGGAACTCTAGCCATCCTGCATGCTCAAAGATGGATGCCACTTCTTCATCTGTGAGTAGCTGGGAATCATCCTCTGGTTCAGATTTCTTCTTAATCCCCATATCGGCTTGAGTTCTGTCTCTTTTGATTTTGTGTGAATTGGTTATAGGCCCTTTTTCTTAGCTACAGAAATGATGAACTGTCATGGAACCTCTGTTTTTAGCTATGGAACCTAGTTCTTAGCTGTGGAACTTTTGAATTCTCTATTCTTTTTTATGGAATACAAACTTAATTCGATGCTCCTTCCTCAAAATATCTCTGCAACTTATTTCACTTGATTTTTGCAATAATGATTACTAATGATAACCATGCCACCACTTATTCCATCCAAATCAACTTCATGATTACACACTTGTAATCATAATGTATAAATAGATGACTCATCATACCTACTTTTAAATTAAGTCAAATCACACATGCAAACATTTAATCAACCCTAAATAAGTTAAAAGACATAATTACCATCCTTGATGATGTAATCCTTTTGCTATGATGACTCGTCATTCCTACAAGTGGAACAAAACATGATTAGATAAGACAACTGGAATTCAAAAGAATTCCTTTATTTGAACTAGCCAAAAAGAGGTCAACCGCCATTTGGTTTTCAATTGACCTTTGAGAATTTTTTTTTTTTATTTTTTTTTTTTTATTTTTTTTTTTTTTTTTGGGGAAGAAAATGCCATTTGCTGGTTTTCATCTTCTTCCCTTTATTCTGGATCTATCATCTAGTTATTTGATCATTTTGGAAGAACTGGGTTCTTCCATATGATCAAATTCTTTGTCTGCTTCAATCTTCCTCAAGAATTCATCCTTAGTGGGAGGCTTCCTATAGAGTTTCAGCCTATGTCCATTGACCAAGAGTGTTTCTGTTGCTGCCATCAATGGGAAGTAATTGAATAGAACCATTGTCAAATATCTGCTCAATCTGATAGGGTCCCAACCATCTGGTTCTCAATTTTCCCTTGAATTGTTGGTACTTAGAATCAAACAACAATGCCTAGTCTCCTACTTTGAATTTTCCTTTTTCTTGATATGTGTGTCATGCCATTGCTTCCTTTGCTCTTGAATCATCTCTGTCTGCTGAAGTGCTTCCAACCTTAATTCATCCAACTCATTGAGTTGAAGGATTCTTTCTTTTGAGCTGCATTCAACTCAATTCCCACCTTCACTGTTGTCCTCAATGTCTGAAGTTCAAACTCTATAGGAAACAAGGGATTTTTCCCATAGACTAATTCATATGGTGAAAACCCTGTTGTAGTTTTCCAAGTTGTATTATAAGCCCGGATAGCTTCAGTAGTCTCTTTACCCAATCTTTTCTCCCAGCTTCAACTATTTTGGTAAGGATGTTCTCCAATTCTCTGTTTGTTACTTCAGCTTGTCCATTTGACTATGGGTGGTAAGGAGATGACTTCCTATGATTGATTTGGTAATACCTTGTGAAAGCTTGGATCATATTAGACATGAATTGTGGTCCCTGATCTGAAACTATGCTCCTTGGTGCTCCAAACTTTATC
This sequence comes from Taxus wallichiana var. yunnanensis, assembly GCA_018340775.1. NCBI lineage: Eukaryota > Viridiplantae > Streptophyta > Pinopsida > Cupressales > Taxaceae > Taxus > Taxus wallichiana. The sequence goes on from CM031239.1 coordinate 344,661,178, forward strand.
ATAATTTTGTTCCAAAGGAAATCAACAATTGCTTCCTCAAAGTGGCATTTGTCAATGCCTTGCACTTCTACCCATTTTGTCACATAGTCAATACATACAAGAATATATTCCTTCCCTTGTGAAGGAGGATTAAAGGGACCAACAAAATCCAATCCCCATCTCTCAAATGGTTCAACCACAACTTGAGGCTGAAGAGGCATTTCATTGGTGAAAGTTGGTTGTCCCATCCTTTGACAAGGATCACACCTCTTGATATATCTCTTCACATCCTTGTACAGAGATGGCCAATAATAACCAGTGCCAAGTATCTTATGAGTTGTTCTTTTCACTGAATAGTGTCCTCCACTTGGTTCATCATGACATGCTCTGAGGATGTCAAAGATTTCATCCTCTCTTACACACTGCGCAAGACAAAATCAGGACCACACTTAAATAGCATTCCATTTAACCATTTGAATTGTGCACTGGTTTTAATTAACTTCTTTATTTGTTTCTTAGTGAAAGAAGGAGGAAACTTCCTTATTGCAAGATAATTTTCCATATCAGCAAACCATGGTGTACTTGCTGAGATTGCAAATAGTTGTTCATCGGAAAGTTATCCTCTTGATTGATCTTGCTCCCCGTGGTGGTTAGTCTTGACAAAAAATCAGCTACCACATTAGATTTTACCTGGATTGTCCACAATGGAAATATCAAATTCTTGCAAAAGTAATAACCATCTAATTATTCTTCCTCCAACCACTAGTTTGTTCATTAAATACTTAATTGTTGAATGATCTGTGTGTACAAATATCTTGTACCATGTAATGTAATGTCTGAATTTATTGATTGCATAAATCACAACAAGAAATTCCTTTTTAGTGGTGGTGTAATTATTTTCAGTGGGAGTAAGATTCTTGCTAAGATAATAAATGGCATACATCTTTCCTTCCTCATCTTTTTGTCCCAATACTGCACCAATGGAATAATTTGAGGCATCTGTTTGGATATGAAATGGATTTTCCCAATTAGGTCCTCTCAATATTGGGGCATTGATTAATTTGTCTTTAATTTCTTCAAAAGCATGCTGACACTTTTCATCCCAAAGAAATTCACAGTCCTTGGTTAGCAAATTAAACATGGGGGGGGCAATAATTTTCTGAAATATTTTATAAAGCACCTATAGTACCCAACATGCCCTAGAAATGATTTGATATCTGTGGGGGTCTGAGGAATAGGTAAATCTGAAATGATCCTAATTTTTTTTGATCCACCTGAATTCTTTTTTTTGAAATATGGTGTCCTAATACAATCCCCTCATCCACCATCATCAAACATTTTTCATCACTAAGAGACAGGTTGTGTTGTTCACATCTTGTTAACACTCTGTCCAGATTTCTCAAAGCATCTTCAAATGTATCTCCATGTACAGTGAAGTCATCCATATATACTTCAACACAATCATTTGTTAGATCAACAAAGATTGCAAGTACAACTCTCTGGAAAGTTATAGGAGCATTGCATAAACCAAATGGTAACACCCTATAGGAAAAGGTTCCCCATGGACATGTAAATGTAGTTTTTCTTGATCTTCAACAACTCTGATCTGATTGTACCCACTAAAGCCATCCAAGAAAGAAAAGTATTGTTTACCTGAAAGGTTATCTAGGACTTGATCTATGAATGGTAAGGGAAAATAATCTCTCATTATGGCTTTGTTTAGTTCCCTATAGTCAACACATATTCTCCATTTTCCATTCTTTTGGGAACAATTACAAGAGGAGATACCCACTGGCTATCTGAGATAGGGTAGATGAAACCTACTTGTAATAGTTTTTCAATTTCTTGTTTGACTATATCCCTTAAAGTTGGGTTAATCCTTCTTTGAGGCTGCCTAACTGGTTTAATGTTTTCAGTATAGATGTGATGAGTGCAGATACTTGGATGAATCCCCTTCATGTCTTTGTAATCCCAAGAAAAAGCTTTAGTATGATTTTTTAGAACATCAAACAATTTAGCTTCTTCATCCTCCTTCAACCAATTGTTAATGTTTAAAGTTTTACCGGTTGAATTTCAACATGCTTGGTTCCAATATGTGATGAACTGATTTGTGGAAAGGGTTTCATTAAAGTATTTAATGGACATGCATGTGGTAACAACATATGGTATGTAGCAACATCTCCAAAAGTTCCTTGAGACAAATAATACTGGAAAAGGACAATAATGAGAATTATGATACTTATCTCTTTCAGCAGCCAAATTTCATCATCACTGCTACTTTCCAGAAATTCTTCACCACTTCCTGATGTACTTGAAACTGAAGCTACTGATTCATCCTCTCCCCATGAGAAATCTCATTCCTCCGGAGTGAAATCATTTTCAATCAAAGAGAACTATTGTTGTCGTGGTTCGAACTAAATGTGGTGGTTCCAGAACTAAGTTCGTAGGTTTCGGAACTAAGTTCGTGGGTTCCAGAACTAAGTTCATGGGTTAACTAAGTTTTGTGGGTGGGTTCCTAGAACTAATTTCATGGGTTTCAGAACTATTTTTGATTGCTTCGAGGACAATAGCAAGTTCTCATCCAATGGTGGATTAATCATCTCTTCTACTTCTCTTACATGATCCTGCAATGTGATCATAGCCAAAGAAGACAAATTTTTGCTTATTAGTTTCAGGAGAATCAACCCACAATTGTTCATGATTGTCAGTAAAAGGTTGTGTAAGTAGGATATAAGGAAATTTGTTTAGAGTTCTTACCATTCGAGATTGTCATATCACCGACCCTTGCAATCTATCAAAGCAACAACTAGTAGCTAACCATGGTCTACCCAAAATAATGGGATAACCCAATGTTTTACCTTTTGGCTATAGTATAAGGAAGTCAACTAGATATTCCCATGACTCCACCATAACCACCACGTCTTCAATAATTCCTTTTGGTTTTGCTATGATCGATCTCGCCATCTCGTAATATGGTATTTAGTAGGGTATACCCATTAATGGTAATGTTTTCAGAGTATCCACTGTCATTACATTGATAAAAGCTCCCAAATCTATCAAAACATTATGTACATCCTTATTTCCTATAGAGACAGAAATAACAGGACTTCCAGGATCTCCGTATTTGGGAAGTAAAAGTTTTCCTGCTAATAAATCAACAAGTTTCCCATCTACTTTGATAGTCTTGGGGTACTGTTTCTTCCTTCCAGGATTTTTCATACATAACATTTTGATTAATTTGTTCAATTTGGAATGTCTTTAATTGCTTGTAACAATGGTATTTCAATATTCAATTTCTTAGTTCCTGTACCAATTCAAACTCTTTGATTTCTATAGCTTCTTTGAATCTCTCTGGAAATGGAGTCTCAGTAGTGTTGCTATCTGCTCCTTTTCTTTTCTTTTCTATATCCTCTTTTGGAACAACAATACTAGGAATTTCATTTTCTTCTATCATTTAGTGATTATAAGGGGTGGACTGTTAATGATTTTCCTGATCTAGTTTGAATATCCTTACAATCCATAAAGCATGTAAATCAACTGATTTTTCTGGTTCTGTTCCATAAACAGGAGTTGTTTGTTTGTTTCTTGGATTTTACTATGGTTGTGTTGGCATTTGTGTTTGGACTACATTCTCATTTTGTGAATTTTGTGCAGGGGATCCCATGATGGCCTGTTGATTCTGATTTGGATATGTTCTTCCTTGAGAATAATTACTAGGGTTCCATCTAGGTTGTGACCAAGCATAAGGATTTCCTTGACCAACCCATGGTTTTGATGTCCCTGAGCATACCAAGCTTGATTTTCCCAATCTTGAGGGTTCCAAGTTGGTTGAGGTACCCAAGGTGGTTGTCCCCAATTTTTTGGTACTGACTGAGTAGCCCATGGCATCATCCATGGATTAGGAACTGATCTTGGCATAAATTCCCTTGGTTAGGTTGTCTCTAAACAAAATTCAATTCTTTTGTTGTAGATGAGGCACTGGTTTGTTTAAGCTGATTCTTAATAATGGGAAGTAAAGAACAAACATCAGTATCATGTTCTTTAGATTCACAGATAAGACACATTTCTATTTTATCCAAAGGATAGTCTCTTAATGCATGCTTCTTCCTGCATCTAGGACAATACATAGCCAATGGTTCAGTTTTGGAATTTTCTTTAGCTTGTAATCCATCCATAGTAGAGGTTAATTGCACTAAAATGTCTGTTTTAAAGTTTGCTAACTCATCCATTAGTTTGTTCATATCTGGATTTAGACTTTCACTGATTTTCCTTTTCTAGGTCCACCTCTCATTCTGGAATAGCTTCTACAAATCTCTTTAATTCCATTCATTCTTATCTGATCAATGTCTCCACCTCCTATCAAGTTAAGGGCTTCTCTAGATTCGTCATCCAAACCTTTAAGAAAAATGGTTTTACTTAACTCCTCTAAAGCACAAATCCACATCTTTTGCTAACAAAGAGGAATCTATCTAAATAGTCTTCTATGTTTTCATCATCCTCCTGCTTGATTTTGAAGAATTCTTCCTTCCTATTTCTCCCTCTACAATAATCCTGGTATTTATCTAGGAAGGTAGTCTCCATTTGTGCCCAAGTGCTAATAGAGTTGGATGGTAATCCCATGAACCACCTCATTGTTGCATCCTTCAAAGTGGATGGAAACAACTTGAGTTTTTGATTATCTATTTTATAATCATAGGTCTGATATAGTACCTTGAACTCAAATAAAAATTGGTCAGGATCTTCAGATGACATCCCTCTAAAGGTGGGTAAATGTGCAGGTGAGATATTTTTCATTGATGTATCATCATCTCCCAATTGGATTGGATAGGTAAAGGTCCTATCAGGTTCTCTCTCAACTTCTCGTGCCATTTTAAAAATATTTTTGAATTTTCCTCCCAATCAATGTGGTAAGTGGTATGCCTTGGGGAAGGTGAAAAATCAGGAGTAGGAGGTTGACTACTCAATTGAGAATCAAAACTCACCCTAAATGGATCTTGAGTAATAAGCCTTCTCCTAAAAGTTCCACTTCCTTCAGGTGACTGATCTAAGAATTCCAAAAATGGCAATTTTGTTTCTTGTCTGACAGGGGATGATGGTGCTTCCAATTCTTGATCAATTTCCTTACTTTGACTAGAGGATGTTATGAATTCTTGTGAAGATGTTTTTGGGAGGAATCTACCCTGTGAGTCTCTTGGTCTACTCATATATTTTGTGATATAGTAGGGAAGATCCTTCAACTACTAGATGTATGATTTTTGTTTCTCTTGCTAACACTTAATTAGAAAGTTCCAACTAGTGTCCCCGAAATGGTGCCAAAAATGATGGGTGTCATTCCCTTCATTTAATCAACTTCTTGTTGATGTCATATCAAACCAGGGGTGTGTCTAAAGCTATATGCAACAAGAGTAATTTTAACCGATCTAGTAGTTGATTGTAGTTATTTTTGTATTTTCTGGGGGATCTCTTTAATGTCTTAAGGACTTCTTGGTAAAACCTTATTTAAATCAAACTATGAAAACTTGCTAAAAGTAAACACACTGAAAGCTTTGCTGAAAGGAAACACACCGTGTAGAATGGAAACACACTTGCTGTTGGAAAATAAACACACTTGCTTCTGAAAGTAAACACACTTGCTTTTGGAAATAAACACACTCAATTTAGAATGCTTGAAAACAATTGCAAGAAATATAAGAATCTATCTAAACACCTGTAGGAACAAGTATACAATAGAGTTTAACTAAAAGAATTAAAACAATACAGAATTAATAGATCTAAGCTATTTGCTGAAGAAATATAAATACCAAATAAATGAATATCCTGGTCCTTGGGGGAGTGGGCCCTTGCTCCTCCTCGAATCAGGATTTAACAACTCATAATTCTCTCAAATAGAATGGCTATTTTATTGATAAAACATTCAGAATTACAAACGTACTGGATCTTGAGTACTTAGTCTATTTCTTCTCTCGTTTCTATTTATATCTATCTCTATCTATCTTCTATTTCTATATATATCTATCTATCTACTACAGTCTGCTTTTATATACATTTTACAATCACAATTGTCTCAATGATTCTGATGAAATCAAATCATGCCCAAAATAGATGTTGAGTCGGATTGGTTGATCGATAGTCAGTAAGGATAACTCTCCCTGGATCTACATTTTCAGAAATCTTCTCATCCTTCCTGATGAAAGGGTCGTAGATGCAAAATCTCCGGATGTGGTTTAAAATAGATAACTCCTATCGGTTCTAAAACTTTGGAGAATTCTAGAACCATAGGAAATTGTTAAGGATCAAAACCATGAGAGTTTCGAGCTATCCCCAGGAGTTCCAAAACTAAGTCAAAAATTTTGGAACTAAATACTGGAGTTCCGAACTAAGTCAAAAGTTCCAGAACTAAATGATGACTGTGTGATGGAGTTCGAACTAGCTTGGAAGTTCCAGAACTAAGCTGTGTGGGAACAGATGTTGCTGAAAACATACTGAATGCTTCCTGCTTCATTTCCTCGACTGGATTAGACCTGCTTTATTACAAAACTAAATTCAAACACACACTTGTCAGGAATTCTAGAGCTTTTAACATTAGAATCACAATCAATCAAAAGACAGACAATTACATCCTAACTCATATCAGATCAACTAAAAGTCACACAATGCAATCAAACTTAAACATCCCCCTATGTTCTTCCAACACCATATCACATCCATGAATCCACCACCCTCCAAAAATAAGATGTTTCCTCCTAAGCACTCTCATAAGCCAAGGTCAAAATCTGTTAATACAAATCCCCCTAAAGGGACTTACGTGGATATCCTTGATAGAATCATGCAGGTCTCTCTTATCACATTACCATCAATCAAAACACCCCATCCCAATACTCAGAATCCTACCTAGTATGATCAAGAAAAAACCTGTGTTTACCATAGATGCTCAGGGAATAACATAGAAGGTTCAAAGCACTTAAATCCATAATCCAACAGATCTTCCTTATCGACGATCTCCTCCTAGAAGAGGATCATCCTAAACCATCACCAACATCTCCACCCTCGTCAGTGTCCTCAAGGACATCTGTAAGTTGAGGGGGCATCCTCATTCTACCATTAGAAACATTTTTGAATATCTCTTCAACACCTTCCCTCGAAGGTACATCATCCTCATCAATGTCCTCACCAACATCTGTAGGACAATGAAAACATCCTTATTCTATCATCAACAAGCCTTCGTCAGATATCTTTTTAGTGCCTTCCTTTGAAGGTCTATCAATCTAAATCAAGCACCTTCTTTTGGAGGGCCATTATCCTTGTTATCAATCTCGTTAACTCCTTCCTTTGAAGTTCCAACACTATCCTCTATGATTTCCATTGAAGGACCATTATCCTCGTTCATACCTTCCTTTGAAGTTTCCTCAATCTCGTTAACACCTTCTAATGAAGGTACCTCAATCTCATCAACACCTTCTATTGAAGGTTTCTCAACCTCATAAATATACACACCTTCCTTCAAGATCTATTAACCTCATCAACATCTATTCAAAAGCAATTGATAATGTCTTCACCAAAATTTACGAACCAAGGGGTCATCCTCACCAAATCTTGACAAACCTTCCTCATGTGTTTTCCCATCACCTTCTAGTGAAGGTCCCTTATCTCAAACTAGTATAATTCACCCACCTATACAAACCCAAAATCAACATACATGAAGAAAAGGAAAACCAAAGCTTCATCATATGCCCCTCTTTATCAATTTTCTTCTCATACCCCATCCAAATTTCCCACAGCTCCTTTGTCAAGGGATCCCTTATTTACCATACACTCAATTAATCAAGACCAAAAGCTGTTAGCATCCTCATAACATCATTCCTTTATATCCACATTATTCTATTTGGAAGGATCCTATTTACTGAGACTTTGAAAGTCCTACTTTACATGGCTTTCCACATCATCACCAAACCTATCCTATCAATCTAATAAAAATTCATTACTTGAGTAAATGTGGAATGTTCTTCCTCAATAGGATTGGTCCATAGAGCATGGGGCAACGTTTGAATGTATTGAAATCTTGGAATTTCTACCATAAACACATCGAACTTCATGATAGTAGTCACATGAAAGATCTTATTCCATCATCAACCAGTTACTTTATCATCGTAATGATTTGAAAGCATGTGGTTTTCTGTCAAGCATCCTTAATACACCTTAAAGATGAGCACCATAGCTCTGTTCATCACATCTTTCACATGGACAAGTTCCTCTTTAGTAGGAACCCCATAATCATTACATCCATCCACCTAGTCTACCAACCAAAGACATGTCATGGGGCACACATGTGTAGTGCATGTACACATTTCTTCTCCCTCCTTGAAATGGCCTATTAGGGTCTTTCCCTCAACTCAAAATAAAGTCAAAAATATCTATGGATGATTCCTATCAAAGTCAAAAGAAATAGACTGATCCCTCAAAGGATAACTATTCAAATGTCATATTGTCAAAAAAAAAAGTAGACTAATCCCTCGAAGGACAACTACTAGTCAAAATCATAGATCGATCCCTCAAAGGATGAATATCTATCAAAATAAAAAAATGTAGACCATACCCTCGAAGGATGGCTACCCATGTAAAAGGCTTCCCACATCGATCAACCTTCAAAAATCCAAAAGTCAAAGCATCCTAGGAAATCTTCCTGCATCGATCAACTTTCCCATTATAGAAAACTTCCTGCATTGATCAATTTGCATCAAAATAAAAATGTGAAGTTAGGGCATTTCCCTATGAAATTGTTGAAAGGAGAACCCTATTTTCCCATGCAACCTACATATGTCATCCCTTCCCATTTCCTAATAAGGTACATATTTTCAATTTATCTCTATGTCCAAGAGCTTAAGTGTGACTACCCATTGTTATTCATTTGTTAACATTCTCTGTAAAAGCCAAAAGTGTAAGCACCTTCACATTGTTGTTTCCCATCCTATATGTATCAAATCTAATACAAGAATTCAATCCACGTTTCATTCTTGAAAATGGTTTTGAAAAATAATTATATCACTTTAACATTGATATCAAATTCACATCATACCTAAAACATAATTTTAATTGTCCACATCAATGATTATTAAAATACCTTATCAAAGACATCAACACAATCTTGAGCATATCTCAACATTATATTGTTGTTTCTAAAAACATCACATTTACTCATTAAAGTTGAAACTTGTCAATCAGATGTCTCCTCCAACATTATGCCCCTGATTACTGTAAGGACCCCTTATAGTCCTCATAAGCCCACCTTTGTGGAAACATCAAATTCTAGTCCTTTGACCTCATCAAATTGTCATATCATATTTTTCGCCATTAATTCATGTCTATAAGACACGAACCCTTTGGTTCCCCTATCACTTGACTTCTCGGTCTTGTAAACCCACCTTTGTGGCAACATAAATTCTTGGTCCTTTGACCTTGTCAAAACATCTTGTCTGTCATTAAAAGTTATATGTTTATAGGACATGAACCCTTTGGTTCCCCTATCACTTGATTTTATGATGAAACCCATCTTGTTTTTTCCTCATCCTGGGGCATCACTTTATCCTTACATCTTTCCATCTATCAAGCTCAAGATCAATTCCCTTTTCCATCAATCCCTAGTTTGAGGGGGAGCACCTCATCATATAATTCTACAACATTTATCTATCACATCTCGTTTTTGTCTCGTGGCTTGTCTTAAAACCACTCAACAAAAAGGGGCAAATGTAGACACCTAAAATTAAGCACCACCAATTCCAAAGTGTCGGCATCCACCAAGCCCCTTCACCATCACATTATACCCCTCATATTTATTGATTAATTTAACATTGACATCATCACCATACTTGCATAAGTATACATCCATCATTAATTAAATTGAACGCTCCATTTATTAATTAAACAATATAACCTAGATCACCCACTTATACCCTTTAATTAATTAATTTAATAATTATGTCACCACATCCCAATCCCTATAATTAATTAAATTAAATTAATTATCCCCTCACACCTCACCATGCTAACTAGGACACCTCACTAACTAACCACCTAAAAATATTAAATACCAACTAAGTTCAAAATAAAAATTTAACCTCTCACTTAAAGATATGATTCCCTAAATCCATAACCACCTAAATCATAACTAAACAACAATATTTTAAAATAAAAATTTAACCACCCCTAACTTATTCCTAACCACCTAAATCATAAGTAAAAAAAAATATATCCCACCCCCATCCTAACCACTTTTGAGATCCTCCAAAATCAATGTCAAAATAACAAGAAAATCACCCTTTTCAACCAAACTCAAACCGCATGCAATCACCAATGATTCTCTCCCATTTACACTATAAATACAATCTTTTCACATCCGTTTGGAATTGAATGGTGGGTGGATATGACTATGTAACTTCATTCTTATTTCATCGTATACCTCTCATAGAGCCAAAGATCTTCTAACAAAGCTTTGAAACGTCATTCATATGACTAACATCACACCGGCAATCTTCTTGCTTCGATTATATTTCTCTCTCATGTAATCTCATCTTTTGTTCTAATTTTCTCAAATTATGCAAGGTAAGCAGTTTCCTTGAATTTAGTACATTATTTTTCATCATTTCCAAGCTTAATCAACCTTTCTAACACTTCTTTCAAGTCCCATTTTTATCCATTTTTGCAGACTATAATTTTTCACAACAATCATTGACGATTCCCAAAATCATTGGAGATTGGAAAATAGCCAATGATTCACATAAAATCACCAGTGATTATTTGAACCAATAAAAATATATCGAAATCTGATTTCCATAACTTCTTTCAATTCGTGAAACAGAGCTACGATTCAAAAGTTATGATCAAAACATCAGAGGGTGGTTTTTATTAGATCCAGAGCTCCACCATCAACAAAATCATCATTCCAAGGCCTTCTCAAATCAGGTAATATCACATTTTCAGTCTTATCAATCAGTTGAAATCAAGTAAGTGCCTTTCCTTCACATCATTGTCTTAATCACTCATCATTTAATAGCTTGAATCATTTCTTTGTATTCATTTGTTTATCATTTATTCTATAATGCATTAATTTATTGAATGCGGATTGACATCCCTTGTAAGGAAGTCCATTGATTTCTGGGACTGGCCTTTTCCAGAAATCTTCCATATATTTTACTAACTCCATCTTGTGTGAGTGTTTTTGATTTGTAGGCTTTCTTTCAGGAAACAAAGAATCCTTGTTCACTTTATTCACGGAGCATAATATTACACAATCCACATCTATGGGTATCACAAAAACCCTGCCATATTGAGGTTTGGAAGGTTGTATGAGCTTGCTTGAAAACTCAGTTGAAGACTAGTAGGATTTCTCTTGAACAGGAACACCAAAAATGTATTTAAGAACATTATAATAAGTTTAGTAACAATCATTTATAAATCCATTCCTTAGATCACATAATTGAAAATACAAGCCAAAAATCTACAATAATCTATATTGCTTTTGTAACTCAAGTGTTGAGCTAAATATGAAGTACACATGTGTGTTAAAAATTATGAGGGTCAAATCAAGGGATTAATTATTCTACATATTATTCTATGTCACATATATCTCATCATAAAAATTATGATAACTACATACAAATTTAACACTTTTAAATTATTTATATGGAGTATGGTGCTCTTCACATTAAAAGTGGTGTGGTGATTTATCTATCCCATTTACACTAATCCATTTGGTTTTAATGGGAAAAAAATTAGGATTTGAAGAAAGAAGAGCCAATAAATGATTTGGGAATAGTCATTAAAAGATTCCAAATATAAAAAGAAAGTTTACAAGCATAAGAGAACATATATAGAAATACCAAGCCAATATAATATATTGGAGTACAAATATGTATCCCTATGGGATAGTTTCAAAATGTTATTGTGTAGCCAACCATGAACATTTTCACATCTTGATATTTTCCAAGAAACTTGAAAACACTTTTTCCATCTTTTAGAGAAAACACTAAACACTCTATCGTACATTTTTTTCCATGCATTGTAGTTCCTATCTAACGCTAATGACATATTATCAAATTATAATTCATGTAATAGCCAATACCCAAATTTTAGAATAAAATTAGATTGCTTAGGAATTCCCTTTATTAGTTATAGATTATTCTTATTGATATTAGAAAGATTAAGTATATAATTTAATTTCCTATTAAATTTTTATGATATTATTCCTTAATCAAATTATGCCACCGAGGGTGTTATTATTCACACTTAAGATTTCTGATTTAAGGTTTTCTTTTTCAATTATTATCAATTTTCAAATATTTAATGAGAGAGAGAGAGAGAGAGAGAGAGAGAGAGAGAGAGAGAGAGAGAGAGAGAGAGAGAGAGAGAGAGAGAGAGAGAGAGAGAGAGAGAGAGAGAGAGAGAGAGAGAGAGAGAGAGAGAGAGAGAGAGAGAGAGAGAGAGAGAGAGAGAGAGAGAGAGAGAGAGAGAGAGAGAGAGAGAGAGAGAGAGAGAGAGAGAGAGAGAGAGAGAGAGAGAGAGAGAGAGAGAGAGAGAGAGAGAGAGAGAGAGAGAGAGAGAGAGAGAGAGAGAGAGAGAGAGAGAGAGAGAGAGAGAGAGAGAGAGAGAGAGAGAGAGAGAGAGAGAGAGAGAGAGAGAGAGAGAGAGAGAGAGAGAGAGAGAGAGAGAGAGAGAGAGAGAGAGAGAGAGAGAGAGAGAGAGAGAGAGAGAGAGAGAGAGAGAGAGAGAGAGAGAGAGAGAGAGAGAGAGAGAGAGTATTATGCATGTTTCTTCATCCATGGAAATTTACAATAATATTGGGAAAATTGATATGGAGGACTTAGATGAACAAAGAAAACACACATAGAAACAATTTTTAGATGCGATATAAAAAATAACATCCTATTTTATCCAAATCCTGTTATTCAATTTTGCACCCTTGTAAATTGGCTAACTTCAAAAATCTAGACTTAGGCAATTTCTTTAGACCTTGATGAAGAAATGGTAAAAACATGTATTTTTATGCCTAGGGGGAATTTGAATTATTTTGATGCATTAATTTTTCTCCCTTTAGGCCTTATAAATCTAAACACTTAGAATTTTTTTTTTTGAAAGTTGAAGAATTTGGGCCATTCTTGTGTTTTTTTGGGGTTTGTGGGTTTGAGCAATATACAAGGAGAAAGTTCTTTCAAGCCTCGGGCTCCCGAATTACCAATTTGTTAAAAATATAAATGGATCATTATAATACGGGTGGGGAGAAGATTTTGGGAACACGGGGCACTAGGTATATCAACTTAGGTGTTCCATGTACTTGAATTTCATCTGTGGGTCAAAGGGGTGGAGAGTGATGTGGAAATGCCAATATTTGAGGGTCGAGTGGAATAGGCTCTATGGGGATGTGAATTCCCGAATTCCTAAAAAAACCATAGTGTGAAGGAGGTTTAAAAATCTTTGGGAGAAATGGAAAAATCCACAAGTATAGTGCAGGTGGGTTGGAGTTTAGTGGCCCACATGGAAGCACTCCTCTTGAACCCTAAGTTCCTCGCACAAGCCATTTCAATACAAGGAAAAGGAAGGAGATTCAAGGAGATTTCAATGTAGATATTGTGGGAGTTTAAGGAACATGCGACCATAGTTCCTAAGTTCCCTTTGTGACCCAAAAATATGATATATTTGCACCAAGGAAAAGGTAAAAATGAACATTTAAATGTGAACTGTGAGAGCCAGTGTGGCACCCGACCCCCGAACTTAAAATGGCCATAGCTTTTGACCTTGTTTTATGATTTTCACAAACCTTATATTTTTGGAAAGGTCTTGAGGATTTCTTATTTTTAGTGAGGGTAGATATATGTAAAAATGGAAAACGTCTCAAGTATTAAAACAAAAAGTTCCAGGTAATTCGACAACCACGATTTATTAGGTATGATGTTTATTCCTTCTCCCATATGCAAAGTACTAAGAGGGCATGGTCTTGGATGGTATACTATGCCTCTTATAGGAAATTTAATGCACTATGTTGGTGGGTGGAAGGAGGAATTCAAGTTTCCCCTCTATTATTCCCCTCTCTTTCTCTCTCCCATTTTCAATATATTGTAAAGTGATTCTCATTTGTAATGTTTGATACTTTGGGGATACAAGGGCATCATTATGAAGTGTTGTACTAGTGTTCTTGAGTTACGAAATTGGATTGTAATTACGTAATGAATTCACACCTTCTTCCTCCATTGCAATTATCTATGCATTATCATAAAGTAAAAAAATTACTTGTTTTGTGGTTATATTCGCCTCGGCATTTGGCGATTTATTTCATTTACTTACCTTTTCATTTACTTGTAGGTATCCTGTGTATGTCTCTTCATATTAAAGAGTTTATTTCTATTGTGCATTGTGTGAAAAATGGGATTTTAGCTATTGCTATGGATTGTGGATATCATTTCTACCCTCTCCATCATTATTTTATTCCATTTTCTCTCTTTTAAAAGTATATTTCACCTTGTTTTTGTTTCTCTCACCTCCTTTAGTGTAGGATTTCAATTTTATGCATATTCTTCTCATCCTGGTCCCTTGGAATTTTAGAATAGGATTAGATAGCTTCATTTTCCTTCATAGTAGTTGTTTTAGCAATAGGAATAAGTAGAGGAACTATCCTTCTTTAGAGGTATGTATCGGTGTAAGTACCACAACTGGAGATAGTCCCATGTTGCCTCAAAACCCTAAATTATTTTGATTTATGGCGAGGTGCAAATTTGAGCTCCAACTGTTTTGACATGTTTAGTGGGACAAGTTTGAAAGATTTATTTTTAGTATTTTTCTAAGATTTATGCGTAACTTAGTAATCTCCATCCTTTGGAGTCTTATTTCTACACATATGGAGAATTCAAATTTCAAATCAACTGGTTTCACCAGTCAAAGTGATTCAAGTTCATGAGAAGAATCCAACCAAGGTCTAGAACAACATAACAAGTTTTTGAGTACTTACATATATCACCTGGGAGGAGAAGAAGAGGAAAAACAATTCAAAGGTCACCTTCACCTCCAAATAGAAATATTTCTACACCACCACCTGGTAGACCTTTCTTGCAATCTACTAGAGTTCTTAGACCCATTTTAATGGCACGATAAGAAAATATAGGATTTGTTAATTTTATTGGTAGCAATCCTCTTGCTCTTAATGCTCAGAATCCCATTCCAAAGCATCTACACTTAAGAGTATCCATTTCTTCATTGGGGAAAACCATACCACTCCAGCTGACCACATACAATACATTGCCAATGTTTGTGTTATTCATGAAATTGTTGAATAAGATGTGGCTATTAAGATATTGGATTCTTCATTCAAGGGAAGAGCTTTGTAATGGTTTAGGAGTCTAGTAGTAGGATCAGTCACTAATTGGAATCATTTGGGACAAACCTTTGTAATCAATTTGGAGAGAAGGAAGATAATCTCTCCTTGCTAGAATAACTGAAAAATATAAAGAGGGATCCTAATGAGCTCGTGGAAGATTTCAATTTTAGATTTCAAAAGACACGGGAGAGGATTCCAACGCTTATAACACCAACTTCAAAATGTGATTTTCTTTACTATTTAAGAGCTTTAAATTATAATATTACTGTCATGATCAAATCTATGGGGGTGCAACATTTCATGGGGCCTATCAAATAGCCATTAGGGCTGAAAATTGTCTAATACAAGCCGGGAAACTAGTTGCTAGACCACCCATACCTTTATCATGAACTTCCTTAATTCGCTCAACCTTCCATTGCTCCTAGTCCTAAACAAAATTCCCAACCCACTGCCTCCACATCTTATTCTCCTACACAACAAAAGGAGGATGAAGACATGAAATCCTTAATTAGAAATTTGACCAAAAAATTCATATCCTTGGAAAAACAACAAGCCCAATCCTATATAAATTATTCTAACCAAGGGAAATCTTCAAATCAAGGATTTATATAAGGATATCAATAATATAGGAACCAACAATCTAATTAGAGATATGGACAAAATAAAAAAAGTTTAGGGGTAGGGTAAAAATTCACCTCTTCCATTAGCAACAATTGTTCCTCCATATTCACTTCTTGTTCTTATCTCAAGTCAAGCATTGGTTCCAGTGTAAAATAATGTAATATAAGAAATAGAGTGGTGTTTCCCATGCAATAAACTACATAATCAACTCATGTTTGAAAGGGAATTGCATGTTCAATCCTTCATGCTTCAAACTTATTCCAATAAAAAAGAGACATTTCTAGAAGCACCCGATTCTAATGTGGAGGGTTCAAGAGGCTAATATGAATACCAATCTCATGTTCTTTGGAGCTAATGACTGTTGTGTGGTAAATCAAGTGGTGGGAGGTTTTAATGACCTAAGATCAATGTTCCTGATTATACAAGGTCTAAGAAAATGATATTGGAGTCTTAACCTCCACCTTCTTTTAGTGAAAGAAATATTGTTAACAAGGAGAAGGAAGTAGATGCAGGGAAAAAAATTCCCGAGGTTTCTAGTACACTGTTTTAGACAAGGAAGCCGTTGTTCACCCAAAGGTGACTATCCCAACATTGCACAAAAAAAGAAAGGAGAATCATATGTCACAAATGTAGAAATCTATAGACCTCCCTTTCAAAATTGTCGGAAAATGAAGAAAACAAATGTTAATGTGATAATGTGGGATGCTTTGGCTATTCTATCACATTGAGACCTCCTTTGTGAAGCTCTAAAGTAGATTCCTAAAGCCGATCCAGATTACGAAAAATAATCATGTTGTTGTTAACTTATTGATAACACTTATGTCAAGATATTGAACAAGTAAGTAAAGTTGTCAAGAACCCCACTTTTAACATGTCATTAATTGTTGGAAATAACTTGGTGCATAATTACATGATTGATTTAGGGGCCAACACCTTTGTAAAGACTAAGAAAATTGTTGATATCCTGGGCATCAAATACAATCATGTTTCTAAGGGATTTTTGTAACTTGATAAATAAATTATTGGTATATTAGGAGTGATTAAAGATATGGAATTAACAATTCATGCTTGTCCTAGCCTAACTATAACCCATGACATATCAGTGATTGAATTTCCTCTATGTTTTCCATCTTCTTGTCAAGAGACTTCATAGCCAAAGTATGAGGCTATTTATCTTTAGATTAGACCCATATGCTTTTGAGAACTAGGTATGGTAAAATATTTACCATAAAGACTGAGCCCATATTTTCCTATCATATTGAGTTATATAAATCCACCCTCTACAAGAAAAATGCATAGTACAAGAAAATCAAGAACAATATTCGGTTCGGAAGAGTAGCCTATTCCTCCTCCCATGCCAAATCTACTACTAAAAGAATGGACCGAGAGACGCTATAAATTTTATCCTTATGCCAAAGATCTTGAAGCCTTTGAAATTGGTCGTGCTACTTATTACATTCTTGAAGATGGATATTTTTACCCACACCACTCAAGCAAGAAAAGGACAAGTGCTTTAATTTGAAATATGTTCTTTGATAGTTCTAGAAGTAGAAATAGAGTTGGACCAGTGTGTTGTGCTAATTTCTCTAATGCACAAGAAGTTATTCTTTACTCATCAATTGCATTTTACGTGCTCTAACAATGTAGTATAGTATGAGGCATTGGTTCTCAACGACACTAAAATTTTCCTCCAAAATTTCTTTCTATTTCATTAATGTATGTATTAGGAATAGGATGTTGTTAAGTGTAATTAGTAGTAGTGTCCGATAGAAGATAACGGCGCGTCACAAGACGGTGCCGCCAATAATGTGGAGTACGGTATGCATCAAAGTACAATAGGAATGTTGTAAAAAGTAAATATTTGTCGTAAGTGGTCCCAGTAATGTTAAAATGTCAAAGTTTGGGTAATTAGAGAAGTAGGGTCTACATGATTAGGAATTAGAAATATTATATTGGTAATAAGGACAAGGAGTGAGGTCATAAATATTTTGTGTATTTTATTTGTAAAAAGTCTAAAAATGTGGAACCCATGTAAAATGATAAGGTTTATCTTATCTTGAGATAAGCTTACATGTACGAGATAAGAGTTAAGGTATGGAATATGATTCGTTAGAGTGGATTTCTTATCCTATCTTAGAGGATGGATAAGCCCGAAGTTCTATAAAAGAGAGGCCACCCCCTCATTTAGCATAGAAAGAGGTAGTGAGAAATCTTGTAGGAAGTGTGCGAAGGAAGCCATCGATTAAAGGTGTGTTGAAGAAGCCATCAAGAGGTGTAATTGTAAAGTTTCTCCCATAGTCTTGTTGAAGTATCTCATGGGTGAGATTGTAACAGTTTCATGTTAATATTATAATTTATTTTGATATTTCAGATTTGTCGTCATTTTGTCTTATCATAGTCAATGGTATTCTTGTGTTCAGTTGTTGTTTTGCTTCTAGATTACATCCACCAAACTAAAGTCTGTGCATTAGTAAATAATCATAGCACGAGGAGTTCCCGGTGAAGAATTATCATAGTGCCGGATTGGTGATGACAGTTCAAAGTCTCCTAATCACTAAAAAGAGGAAAATAAAATAATTGAAAATCTTTGGAGATATTAAATTGGTCATTCACCATAATAGAGGGATATTTCCCACAACAAAAAGATTTTGAAGGCTTACAAACAAGAGAGTTTGTGATATTATAGAGAGTTTTGATGATCTTAATATTATAAGGTGCCTAGGAAATTGAACAAATAAGTAGACCAGATGGCATCCCTTGGTTCTCAGTTCTCACCTGCTGAATACTTTGTTAAAGGAAATATGTAACATATTAGGGTAGTAGTTTGACCATCCATTCTAGAAAATGAAACCAACTGGAAAATATTTGATAGCGATGAAAATATTGTGCAATTCATCTAGAATGAAGTTTTGTTTTCTTCAAGGATGCAATCTGATTTTTAGGGCATCTACAGTTACCATTTTTTCAGCTGAAAACAAACAAATTTCCTACAGGATTGGTGAATTTGGAGCATATATTAAGTCTTGATGATGAATTCATTAGAGAAGGATAGAACATATCAACAAGGAAATAATATTGTCAATTAGTCATAATTACACAAGGAAAGAAACTTCTATTTGGAAAGGTATCTGATGAGAATGAGAAGAAATATTTTATTTCCTTGCATCAAAAGTTCAATGATTTGTTTTCATGGGATTATGAAGATATGAAGGGGTTTAATCCAATTTTTTTCCACACATTCCATTGATCTTAATCCTAATGTAAATCCAATTAGGTGAAAAAAGTCAGTTAATTCTAAGATAGAAATCCTCATGAGGAAGGAGTTGTCAAAACCCATTCAGGACAAGATAATTTTTCCTATCAAATACTCTACGTGGGTGGAAAATATTGTCCCGATGAGGAAGAAGAATGGGGAAATCAGACTTTGCATTGATTTCAAGGACTTGAACAAAGCTTTCCTAAAGGATCATTATTCTCTACCTTCTATGGAGAAAATTATGTAAACTATGGATGAAGCCAAAATGTTTTCTATGCTAAATGGATACTTAGGTTTCAATTAGATCAAGATTAAGGAGGAAGATTAGTATAAGACTATATTTGAAACCAAATGGGAAACATATGCATATCAAAAAATTCCCTTTGGTTGATAGAATGCAGTGCTACTTTCCAAAGAGAAATGGACCTTTACTTCAAAGGGTATATTAATGAATTCATTCTTGTCTATCTTGATGACATTACCATTTTCTCAAAGTAGAGTAAAGATCATATCAACCATCTTGAGAAGGTATTCAAGAGATGTAGGGAATTTGGGATGTCTCTTAATCCCAAGAAATGTAACTTTTTAGTCCCAAGGGGTAAGTTTTGAGGCATATTGTTTCAAAGGAGGGAATTTCCATTGATTCGTAACAACCATCTTGTCTCTTTATGTACAAGATCACAAGAAGGCCTTGCATTCATTCCTTGGAAAAATCAACTTTGTTAAGATATTTATTCCTAACTTTGTAGGATTGGTCAGGCCTATCACTCTTATGCTAAAAAAGGATTCAGTTTTCAAATGGAGAGAAGAAGGGAAAGAGAGTTTTTCTAAGAAAAAAAGAGATTTCTCAAGCTCTTACACTTATTTACCCTGATATTCCAAGGATTTCATCCTATATGCATATGGAGATGAATCTAACATTGTTGTTATTTTGAATCAACAAAATGATCAAGGATTGGAGAATCTTGTGGCCTTCTTTAGTCAAATGATGAATGAATATGAATTAAAGTACAAACACATTGAAAAGAAGGAATTTTACATCATGAGAAATCTAAAGAAATTCAAGATTATGCTTTCTACTAGTCATATCAAAGTTTTAGTCTCAAATTTGAGTGTGAGAGATTTTATAATGGGAGCAGAAATCAACAAGAAAAGAGTCGGATGGGTGACCAAAATCATGGAATATAATGTGACTATTTGAAATAGGGTGCAAAAAATTGAAGCATGAGGATCACATGGGACGACGTCAACATCCACGGATGTGTAAAAGGAAACATGAAAAGATCTTTAGAGGAGCGAGAATCAACCAAATGTGCATACAAAGATTCAAAACATGAGAAGAAACTCATTACAATCCACAAACTATAACTCTATCTCATAAATAAGAAATAGTGTACATATAAGAGGTGTTGTGTAACCCCGAGTGTTGTGATAATGACAACTCAAGTGGAGAGGGGGAGTTACATTCCAAAAATAGAAAAGTAACTCCCAATGATGCATATGACACACCGAGCCATTGAAACATAAGAGTATCTTGTGATGACCTCTAAATGACACACATACCTTCGATCTCACTTAAGTAAGATGAATCACCTAATGATGTGGAAAATAACTCACACCAACACCCATTTCATCAAAAATTAGGATGAGGTAGAAATTCAGAAAAGAGAAATGGGTCTCAACACAAAATCTTGATGAGGTACCCATGCACAAAAAAGGGTCCAAAGCAAAGTGAAGGAAAACCCAGTGAGAAAAACATCTACCACAAGAGAAAAAAACTCTCTAATATAAGAAATATGCGAAAGATGTATCCCGACCATAGACAAGCCGGATAAGGTACCTATGCTCAAAAGGGAAATATCTTAGAAAGATGAAGAAGTGAGAAGAAGATTGAGAAGAGAGGAATGTAAAATATGCCATGGATGAATTTGAACTCTGCAACTTTAGTAAGTTTACCAGAAGAGTGTCGATGACGTGATCCTAAACCTTTAGACTGAAGAAGAGGCACCCACACTGAACTTTGTGCCTACCCTTACGAAGGACAAAAATGGACTTTTAAAATTCTTCCCATTCCGCGAATAAAACCAAAGGCACCAACACAAAGAAATTTGAGTCTGGTCCACGAAGTGTTACATAGCTATAACAAATGTGTACCAAGGAATTAAAGGTAATTCCATGTGTGTAGAACTGTCCAGATTGTAGAAGAGGAACACCCACAGAAAGGACATCTAAGTGATGTGAAGGAAATAGAACAACCTCCACAATGTGAAAAGGGATCAGTAAGAAAGGGTGGATTAATGAAGGTCTCCAAAAGTAGAAATGATAAGATTCCCAGAAGAGGCACTCCTAACAATAGAGATGATGAAATTATCCAAATCACCTATAGATGGAAGAGGAACCCGCAGTGCATCACAAGTGGAATATGTGAAGAGGTGACCACGGTTGAGAAGATTATCATCCCAATTAGGGGGCTCAAAAAGAGAAGAGTGATGTTGGATAGGTATAAGTCATCTCGATGAAGGAGGAGGAGTGAAAGGGGCCTCACACACTTAAGGTGGAAAGGAGGATGGTGCAATGATGGTATGGGGCTGAGATAGAGGCTGCTCAATGTATGATGATATGTAGGATGTGTCAAAGCACTCTCTAGAATAGGAAGAGAAGGAGGAGAGGAGTCCTCTATAGTACTCTCAACATCAAAATTGGGAGAATAATCCTTGTCATTAGAAGAAGAATCAATCGAGTCTATGTCAAAGCAAAACAACCATAACATGAAGAAGAAGAGGAGACAATTGGAGTAATAACAATGGTATGTGAAGGGTCTCTAAATAGGCACTAAAAGATGCTCTAGATGCGATGGGGAGGATCCGAGTGTGCACATAAAAGTGGAGAGATCTAGAGATGGAACCCATTAAGTTACCAAAAACATGGTCACAAGTGTCAAGAAATTTCTTGAGACAACTGGAATTAGTGGGTGTAGGAATTGGCCCAAGAAAAAGTGTGAAAGACCCATGTGGGTAAGTAGCATTTCATGGAAGAATAGCAATGAATATTTCTCTCTCCCAATAAGAAATGGAAAAGGCTATAACGCTATCTGTGATACTCAAGTATGGAAAGCACATCCTCCATGATATAGAAGTAAGAGTGTAATGTGCACAATAAGAAGGGTTCAAGAATGCAAGATGTTAGACCCAACCGATATGTGTCTCGCAAGAAAAAAACATCTAAGAAGAGAAATGATAACCCCATTTGTGGCACTTTTTAAATAGTGCATGATTACAATAAGGTGTGTTCATGTGACATCAGATAGTTGACAATGCACCTCATAGTAGGCAAAATGTCACACAAGAGTGGAGGCAATAATGAAGCCCTAGTCGGAATCAAATGAACACACGAAATTAGGCATAAAACACATAAAAACAAGGTACAAAACACCGCTAAACAAAAAATGATGGATAAACAAAAAAATGACCCATAAAGCATAATAAGCCTATATGCGGAGCCCAAAAAAATCCCCTTAAAAATGATTTTTTTGGATTTCATATTTTTTCTAATTTATAATGTTGGGGAAATGATAAAATGTGAAAAAATAAAAAAATAAAAATAGATTTAAGGGGGTTCCTTAGGCTATAAGGGTGTGAGGAGATAAAACAACTCAACGAGCTACTTGACAAGATGGAAGGAGAGTGGCTCGAAAAAGTAACTCAAATGAGTCGTCAAGGTGAGTGGGTGTAGGGGTGATCGGTGGGAGATCACAACTCGAGTAGTGAATATCTCATAAGGTGAGTCTATGGGGAGAGTGGAGCAAAGTGTTAATGAGCTGGTATGCAAAGTGGGAATTGGCAGTGGTCGAGGTTGGGAGGGGTCTCATGGAGTGCACAATGAATGGGATCTTTAAGGTGGAGTTTTGGGATGGGTGGCATGGTAGGAGTGCTAAGGAAGGAATGTGGACATCGAGAGAAGTGCTCAAGTCGGAAGACATTGAGCCCAAGGTTGGTGAGGTAGAGGATGTAGGTGTAGTGCACGGAGCGAGTTAAGCACTAAGCCAAGCAAGTAGTCATGCTAGGCGAGTGCGGGGACGATGAGCCGGATGATGCAATGCCAAAGGAAGTGTGCCAAAGATGTAAAACAACACCAAGTGGGGAGGATGATGGATCTCGAAGCCCAAGCTTTGTCACCGACACAAAAGGCATTACAATGGAGGAAAGAGCTCAGAAATGCGGTCACGACCCAAATGAGGCACTCGGTGCATAGGTCTAAGGAATGAGCACAAATGATTCAAATGAACAGGAAATACGTAGAAAAGTAATCAAAAGTAACCAAGTAAACTACAGAGGTACCAAAGCACGTACACAAAAAAATCAAGCCAACAAATGCCAAGGAAGAGAGTAAGACGATCAACACGAATCGGTGCAAGAAAAACTCAAATGATCAAAGGGAATATGAAGACTGAATAATTAAAACCATAACAAATGGAGAGCATAGAGGAAGAAATGGTGAGCTAATGAGGCCATCTCGGTTCCCAACATGGTGAGCTGGGACTGAGTTGAGCCTAAAGGAAACTCAAAAACACTTCAAAAAATGCACACCAACACCTTGAAACTTTGATCTAAACGCTCATATACCAACCAAAAACTACAAAACACTTCGAGACATGCATGTAAGGATGATAAATCCCGAGAAAGCACGAAACCAAGAACCAAAAGCACGAATAAGAAATGGGAACCCAAGAACAAGGTATAAAATCCTTAAATCAATGCACTAAACACACGAGACAAAATAGCCATTATGAAGAACACCGTGAGACCTATTTATCACACCAAAAACACATAAAAACACCGAAGAGTTGCATAGATCTACAACATGATATCTCGATAGAATGAAAGAGGGTGCAAAAACCCTAAATGTGAGGATCATGTGGTATGATGCAAACATCCATGGACATACAAATGACAATGTTAAGATATCTTAAGAGGAGTGAGCATACACCAAATGTGCATGTAAAGATTTCAAACATGGGGAAAACCTCGTTATAATACACAAACTCTAACTAGATATCATAGATTAAAAATGGTGTGCATATAGGAGGTGTTGAGTAACCCCAATGCTACCATTATGAAAACTCAAGTGGAGGGGGAATTACATTACCAAAATAGAAAAATAACTCCCAATGACACATATGACACATGCGATGAACTAATGCGTAAGAGAATCTCCTTATGACCCTTAAATGACATGTAGACCTACGATCTTACTTAAGTAAGATGAATCGCCGATGATGTGGAAAATGGCTCGCACTAACACTATTAAGGCCACAAAAATAGTAAGAGGTAGAGAAATTTGTGAAAAGTTGGCTTTAGATGCTCAAGATATCTCCTTCATGAACGAAGAACATCCACATAACATTGAATTCTAACATGATAAAGAAAATGCAATCGATCATCACAATTTGGATTAATGATATGACTAGATTCTTGTATACTAGTGCATACCATTATGGAATGAACAAGACAAAAATAAGGCATTTAAGACTACATTCCATCCCCTATGAATTAATTGGAGTTTTATTTAAAAGAAACATTGATGGGGTGTTGTTGATATGTATTTAAGGTGAAAAAATAGAGAAAATTTTAACCAAATTTTATGATGGTTTCTTTGGTGGACATTTTTAATCTAAGGATCTGCAGTGAAAATTTTAATAATAGGTTACTTTGGCCCATGTTGTTTATTGATGCTCACAAATGGGTTAGAAAATGCAGAGAGTGTGAATTTTCACCGATAAAAAGAGGTTGTTTTCCCTCCACTTCATCCAATTCAAGCATACCATCCCTTTTCCCAATGGGGTCTTGATTTAAAAGACATGATTAATGCTCCATCTAGTGCCAATCACAAATGGGTTTTAAAAGTAGTAGATTACTTTACTAGGTGGACAAAAGTTGTGTCATTAAAGGAAGCCACTGAATCAATTATACAGGACTTCTTTGAAGAAATTGTAACAAGGTTTGAAATTCCCAAACTATTATCTCTGATAATGCAAAATATTTCCTATGATCTAGGCTCTTGGATTTGGGATTTATCTGAAGACTTCTTCCAATTACTACCCCTAGGTAATGGATTGGTAGAGTCTACTAGAAATAGTATGATTATGATCATAAAGAGAATAATGGAATTCAACAAAAGACATTGGAATACAAAGGTCAAAAATGCTCTTTGGGTTGATAGGATCATAATGAAGAAGGAAATTGACACTTACCTTTACAAGCTTGTATACAAAAATAATTTAGGATTCCTTTGTCACTCAAATTTCCTTCACTTGAATTGGCTCAACACTTAGAATTTGAAGGGGTAGACCAAAGAGAGATCCAAATGGAATTTTTTTTGAGCTTTAGGAGTTAATAAATTATTTCATGATTAGTTGAGCAACATAAAAAAATCAACCAAAAAATGGCTTGACAAGAAGATTAGAGATTAGGCATTCAAGGTTGGAGATATAGTCTTAAAATGGGATGCAGAAAAAGATAAACTAGGGAGACACTCCAAGTTTGATGCAATCTGGGGTGGGCCATATATCATTACTATTTTCAAAGAAGCTAACTCTTTTGAGTTGTTAGACCTTGATGAAAATGTGTTACAAATCCTGTTAATGGGATTTATCTCAAACATCCCCATTAAGTTGTTTCATTGCATCTTGTACATAGTAGATTAGTTTTTAGTTCCTTTAAGTGCTTTCAGGACATTATTTTGTTGGTAGAATATGTTTCCTTTCCCTAAGTGATATGTGTAGTTTTATTGCTTGTGGATGATATTTTTCAAGGTGTTAATCATAGTTTTGGGGAAAGGTGTTCGACAAGAAGAGTTTCAAGGTGCTAGGGATCATTTACAATGCTTCATGAAATCAAATTTAGAGCAACTAAAATCAGATTTTGGGATAGTTTTTCAGAAATTATTAGAAAGAGTATGCGAGAATCGAATCGAAACGATGCACCACAATGAAGTTACACTTTGATGGAATCGAAGTAGCTTCGATGTAATCACAAGAAAGAATCAATCAATCAATGGAAGAGCTTGCATAACAGAACAAAGCTTGCACATATAGGAAAAGACAATGGAGTGTCTTGACATGCTCATAAATTTCAAATGAAGGGATACATATAGGGTGCTGAGTAACCCTAGTGCATGACACAAAATCCCTAACCCTAATGACATCACCCATATGAGATGACCCTCCATATGTGAGTGGAGGACACATAGATCACTCACACCAACACCCCCCTTCATCGAAGCTAGGGTAGTGGCAATGATGAGTCGAAAGAACAAGAAAACACTCCTAGACAACTAAGAAAGATGTGTTAATGGGGCACAAAAATAAAGGCCGATAAGGTACCCATGCACAAAAAGAAGTCCTAAGCAATGAAGGAAAACCCAGTGGGAAAAACATCCACCACAAGAGAAAAAAACACTCTCAAATCTAAGAAAGATGCCAAAGATGGGTCCTGGCCATAGACTAGCCTGTAAAGGTACCCATGTACAAAAGGGAAATCTCTCGAAAATATGAAGAAGAGAGAAGAAGAGGGAGATGAGATGGATGCAGAAGATGCCATGGACGGATCTAAACTGTACAAATCTAAGAAGTCTCCCAGATGAATGTCGATGATGAGATCCTTTGCCTCTGGACTAAAGAAGATCCATCCACACCGAACTATGTGTCTACCCTTAGGAATGACATAAATGATGTGCTGGAATTATGCCCACTCCACAAAGGAACCGAAGGTAGTAACATGGAGAACTCTGAGTCTGTTCCACAAAAGTGTGACATAGGTCTAGCAAGCGAGTGTGAAGGAACCGAAGGTAATTTCATGAGCACAGAACTGTCAGAGTATGAATTGTGAACACCTGTAGAAAACATGTCCAACTGATGTGAAGTCAACAAAACATCCCCAAAAAAAAATGGATCCGCAAACAAGGGTGGATCAATGAAAGTCTCCAAAAAGTGGAAGTGGCAAGAGTCCCAGAAGGGGCACTCCCAACAATGGAGATGATGAACTCCTCTGAAATACCTATAGATGGATGAGGAACCTGTAGTACGTCACAAGTGTACTATGGAAAAAGATGACTAAGGTCAAGCAGATACTCGTCCCAATGAGGGGGCTCAACAAATAGAAGAGCGATGTCAGATAGGTATGAGTCATCCAATGAAGGTGGAGGAGTGAAAGGGGCCTCAAACACTGAAGGTGGAAGAGAGGCTGGTGTGATGACTGTGTGATACTGTATAGGAGACTGCTCAATATCTTGATGAGATGTGGGATGTGTCAACACTCTCTGAAATAGTGAGAGGAGGAGAAGAGTCCTCTGAAGTACTCTCGATATCAGAACTAGGTGCACAATCCTCGTCATCAGAAGTAGAACCAAGCGAGTCTGTGTCAATGGAACTATCATCACATGAGGAAATAGATGAGCCAACATAATTAGAAGCAAAGGTAAAGAAAGAGTGGGGTCCAATGAAATCTGAGTGAGTACGTATCATATCCAAAGTATCTCTAACTAAATATCCAACACTTTGCAAAGTTTTCCTAGTCTAAAGAGGACTAGGAGAATCAAGCTCAGAGTCAGAAGATTCTTCACTTGAG
The DNA here is from genome assembly GCA_018340775.1 of Taxus wallichiana var. yunnanensis. NCBI lineage: Eukaryota > Viridiplantae > Streptophyta > Pinopsida > Cupressales > Taxaceae > Taxus > Taxus wallichiana. The sequence continues at coordinate 344,689,016 of CM031239.1, forward strand.
TGAGAAGGGACATAGTCCTCATCATCACTACTGTCAGAATCAGAAGACTCAAAATTTTGAGGGTCAAGAAGAGGAGCACGCTCAACAACATCATCATCTGAGGAGTCAGAATCTGAATTAGAGAGCTGAAGAACCTCAATAGGTGAAGAAGCCATGTGGTGCGAGGCACCAGAATCTATAATCCAAGTTGATGAAGGGAAAAATTGGGCTACAAGGGCCTTTCCTTTCTTCTTATCAGATTTAGACTCTCTTGCAGTAGAAGACTCGACCTTCGGAGCATTTTGTTTGATAGACTCAGGAACACCTATTTGATTTTTCTCAAGTAAATGAGTAAGGTGATCAATTTGTTTTCTCATACATAGATGCTCACTATGACCAGATTTCTTGCAATAGGAACACTTAAGCTTGTCTTTCTTTTCTCTAGGCTTAGAAGTCGAAGCGTTCATGTTAAATTCAGTTTTGGTCTTGGTTTCCTTCTTAGTTTGATCCTTTTTCTCTATCTTATTATCAGTCTTCTTTTCCTTACTAGTACTTGCTACAAGGGCATGTGACTTGAACTTGAGTGACCCCATTTGAATGAGTTTGTCCTATTCTCGAATGAGTTGGGATGAAAAATAGTCAAAGGAGGGAATTTTCCAAGCATTTCCCAAGGTAGCTTTTGTAGCGTAGAAAGTAGACACGAAGACAGAGTAATCAGGACCTAACTTAGAAAGAATCGACAAGATCAATTGGGAATCTTTCTTTTCTACTTGACATTCCTTTAACAACAATCTAGTGTGGACAAATTTAGAGAAGAATGCTTGTAGGTTTTCAAAATCACTAGGATTTAACCCTAGCAGTTCATTTTCTAACTCGTGTGCTCTCATGTCATCTTGTTGTCCAAACATTTCATCTAACATTTTCCATGCAAGGTTAGGTGTTTCAGATGACTTAATGTGGAAGAGCAAGTAAGGAGAAACGAACATGTAAAGAAGACCTAAAGATTCATCACTACGATTTAACCACTTAGATTTTTCAGGGTCTTCATCCGGTTGATCCTCGGTTCCCATGGTGATGCAGAATAACCCTTTACCCCTTAGTTTCATAATTATTTTCGATTTCCACTTTGGAAATGTTAAATGACGTAAGAAAAGGAATTGAATAAGCATCCATAGTGAGGTGAGAAGGAAGGAATGTAGAAAAGAAACACAACCACCTAGGATAATATAGTAACCCCTTGCTTTTGGCACTTTATAGTTTAGTGCGTTGGATACAATCGGGTCCGAAAGTGTATCTTGAAATAGTTGGTAACTTTCCTTGTAATCAGCGTAATAATGCACAAGAGAGGAGACCATAATCGTGTTATGTGGAGTGCAGAAAAGTGACACCGTATACAAGCATAACTTGTGAAAAAAACACGAAAAAGGGAAAAATCAAATCCTGGTGTGAAAAAAGCTTCTCATGTCACAATGGATACCCCTTTGCTATAGACTTTGGAGGATGCACTCACTAGTCGCAAGTAATAATAATGGTAAAATATAATGAGAAAATGGACACAAGAGGGGTCCGGATAATCGCCATAACACGAGAAAAGTGCTCGAAAGGCAAATAGGTGCTCGAATGACGTTGCACACTTGAGCACATGATTAGTAAAAAATTGACAATAACACCTAAAATTTATCGTTTAGAAACGTCCAGTTTAGTTAATTTTAGAGCTAATGGAACTAAAAAAATGACAATAGGTGTTAATTTAAAAGATGATTTTAATATACTATTAATCGTAAATAAGATCGAATGAAGATCAAAGTGAAATTAATAGAAAACTAGATTTAATTACAAATTAATCTAATTAAATCTAATTAATTGATAAAGGAAATACATCCAAATTATAATTAAGATCTAAATTAATTTTAAATCCTAATTTTGAAATATTCCCGTTTGAATGAATTGCCCCCAAGAATTTAAAATACCCCCTTTTTAAAAAAATGAAAATGATTTCCACTTTAAAAAAATAATTCCCACCAAGAAATTTCAAAAAACTTACCGTTTTAAAACTTAACTAAGTTTTTAAATGAACCCATTGTTTAAAATATAACCACCGTTGGAAAAGAAGGTCCCAACTCATCGGTTCGAGTTGAGGAGGGTGGGTCCGAGTTGGGGTGGGATGTGGAAGACATGCCGTTGGAGTGGGGGATAGGATGGGTCCGAGATGGATGGGAGTGGTGGAGAGCCCGAGGGTGGGAGCGAGCTCGTTAGGAGAAATCTCGGGAGAAGGGGCTCGGGACTCAGTGACCATGCGGGAGGAGCCCGAGTTGGGATCGGTCGGCGCATGGGAGACATGCCGATAGGGTGGGTGAAGCCTAAGGAGAGGGGACTCGGCGTGGGAGGGAGCAAGCTGTTGAAGGAGACCGAAGTGGGTTTGAGGGATGGCTTGGTGGGTTCTGGTGCATGCAATGGAAAACTCAGTCAGAGCATGCAAAGGAGAAGCTTGGGAGAGTGGTTAGAGACGGTGACATTGGGGAATGAGCAGACACGGAAAACCAGAGGCATGAGCGGGGAAAGGCTCCAAAGTGGGAATGAGAGTCGAGCGGGGTGGTGAGGGCCAAGCGGGGTCATGAGGGCCAAGGAGACTCCAACATAGGGGAGAGAAGGCTCGGGGAAAAGTTGACACACCAAGACACGAGGTAACTCAGCCAAGGATGACTTAGTCAGAGGAAAATGAAGCTTGACTAGAGCAAATAAACTAGGTCAAAAAAAAAACCAAGGGAACTCGGTTTAGGGAAAACGAGCAGCGAGAGGAACTTGACAGAGGAAGCTCGGAGGAGTTGGTGGCAAGCTCGTAGGGCTAAAAACTAACTCGGCCATGCAAGTTTGAACACGAGAAAATAACTCGGTTGAGAAGAAACATGCACCCAAAACACGAACTCGGCCTAAAAGAAGAATAACTCGCGGGTAGAGGAAATGGCTTGGTCGGGTATTTGAGCACGAGGTAAGCTAGAAAAGAGCTTGGTTCGGAGGACAGAGGAGCTCAGTGGAGAGAACACAACACAACAAAAAATTACAACTTGTAATTTTTAAATTTCACCTATCGCAAAACCAAGCAAACACAGGAGAGACCAAAAACTAGAGATAAAGAAATTTTGAGTTTAATAAAAAATTTAAAAACCAGAAAATAAACCTCTATTGTAACTGATCTCCAAATTTAGCTACAGCCACTAAATTTAGCTATAGCCACTAAATTTAGCTATAAAACCCCTGAAAGCTTCAAGAATACCTACACATGCATGAAAAACATAGAAACCGACACACTTTCCAAGAACAACTTGTTAATAACATTAGCAATAAAATCCACAATATAACGATCGAAAAAAAACTTGCATGAGGAGTAAAAGAACGACACCAAGAGTAATCACAACTAAAAATAACGAGTGCATGTTTACCCGATCTCATCTCTGATACCATGAAAGAGTTTGTAAGAATCGAATTGGAAATGATGCACCATGATGAAGTTGCACTTTGATGGAATCGAAGTAGCTCTGGCATAATCGCAAGGAAGAATCGATCAATCAATGAAAGAGCTTGCATAACAGAAAAAATCTTACACATACAGGAAAAGACATCAGAGTGTCTTGACATGCTCATAAATGTCAAATGAAGGGATACATAGAGGGTACTGAGTAACCTTAGTGCATGACACACAAGCCCTAACCCTAATGACATCACCCATGTGAGATGACCCGCCATATGTGAGTGGAGGAAACATGGATCACTCATACCAACATTATTCATTCAATCCCAATAGATCAATTACGAGAATTCACATCAAGTGGTATATATTTGAGATGGGAATGTTTCCCAATTTCATCATTACGTAAATAAATAGGGTGAAATTTCAAAGTTAAAACACTTTTCTAGTATCATAAAATATAATTCAGAATAATTTTGTGATGAGAATGGCCAATTCAAGTAATGGAAGATCAAATTGAATCCCAGTAGTGGTTCGATTGATTCGGGGTGAGTTTCAAAGTTTTGGAGTAGTTTTCATGATCATCGGGTTGAATCCATACCCAATGGATGCTTCAAGGCTAGTGGTATTTTCAAACTAGTAGGAAGATTACTCCATGAGTTTCAAACTATTATCCAATTTTATAACCCTTGCAAATTGGATAACTTCAAAAATTTAGACTTGGGAAATTTCTTGAGACCTTGATGAAGAAATGATAAAAACAAGTATTTTTATGTTTAGGGGGACCTTGAATTATTTTGATGTATTCCTTTTTCTCCCTTCGGTGTTATAAATCCAAAAATTTACAAAAAGTTGTGAAAGTTGAAGAATTTGCTTTAATTCTAATGTTTTGTGGGTTTTTTGTGTCCGAGAGGTACACAAGGAGAAAGTTCTTTCAAGCCTCGTGTTTCTGAATTGTCGATTTTCCTAAAATATAAAGGAGCATTATAATCCAGATAGGGTGGAGATTTTGGGAACAAGAGGCACTATTCCCATCGGCTTAGGTGTTCCCCGCACTTGAATTTATTTCAAGGGTTAAAGGGGTGGAGAGTGTTATGGAAATACATTTATTTGAGGGTCGGGTGGAATAGGTTTTGGGGACATTAATTCCCACATATGTGAAAAATGTACATTTTGAAGGAGGTAAACAAATCATTGAAGAGAAATGGGAAAATCCGTAGTATAGTGCATGCGGGTTAGAGTTTGGGGCCCTGGATGGAAGCGGTCATGTGAACCCCAAGTTCCCGCACAAGTCATTGGCCTCCAAGGAAAAGGAAGGAGGTTCGAGGAGAGTTCAAAGTGTGGATATTGAGAGTTTAAGGAACACACAACGTAAAGGAACACACAACCTGGTTTTCGATTTTCACAAAACTTATATTGTTGAAAAGGTATCTTATTTTTGGTGAGGGTAGATATGTGAAAAAATGGAAAACCTCTCCAAGAGTAAACTCTTAAGGAACATGTAACCTAGTTTTATGATTTTCACAAACCTTGTATTTTTGGAAAGGTTTCTTATTTTAGGTGAGGGTAGATATGTGAAAAAATGGAAAATGTCTCCAATATTAAAATGAATAGTTCCATGTAACTAAACAACCAAGATTTATTAGGTATGGTGCTCATTCCTTCTCCCATATGAAAAGTACTAAGAGGGGATGGTCTTGGATGGTTTCCCATGCCTCTTATAGAAAATTTAATGCACTTTTTTGGTGGGTGGAAGGAGGAATTCGAGTTTCCCTCTATTATTCCCCTCTCTTTCTCTCTCCCATTTTCTATATATTGTAAAGTGATGCTCATTTGTAATGTTGGATACTTTGGGAATATAAGGGCATCATTGTAAAGTGTTACACAAGTGTTCTTGAGTTACAAGCATTGGATTGTAATATTGTAATGAATTCACACCTTCTTCCTCCATTGTAATTATTTGTACATTATCCTAAAGCAATAAAATTATTTGTTTTGTTGATCTATTTTGCCTTATCTAGTGATTTATTGCATTTCCTTTCCTTTTCATTTACTTTTAGGTATGTTGTGTGTGTCTCTTCATATTACAGGGTTTATTTCTATTGTACATTGTGTGAAAATGGGATTTTAGATATTACTCTGGACTTTGGCTGCCATTTCGCCCTCTCCATCATTGTTTTGTTCCATTTTATCTCTTTTAAAAGTATCTTTCCCCTTGTTTTTGGTGTTATCACCTCCCTTAGTGTAGGATTTTAGTTTTATACATGTCCTTATCACTATGGTCCCTTGAAATTTTATAATAGGATTAGATAGTTTCATTTCCTTTCGTAGGATTAGTTTGAGCAGAAGGAATAAGTAGAGGAACCAACCTTCTCTCGGATGTCTATCTCGGTCTGCAAGTCCCACAACCGGAGATAGTCCCATGTTATCTAAAATCCCTAAATTATTATGATTTAGGATGGGTGAAAATTTGAGCTCTAACAAATCCCAACATCATAAATAATTTTTGTGTAGCCAAATCCATAACTCATGACATTTAAAACATCAACATACCCCTTTATCCTTATCATTCTACATGAAGCTTGATCTAATAGAGAAGAAATAATCCACAAGAATTTTATCTCAAAAGTAGTTGGGGTCAATGGAAACATTAGGTATTCATAAGAATCTATGTAAGATATACTTATCTCAGGGAATTTTATTCGATGATATATGCCATTATTTATTGTATAAGTAGAAGAGAGTTTTGAGCATATAATGTGCCTATCATCCATTTATAGACAACATCGATCTTGGAGATCACCCATCATGAGGCATCTATTTTGAAGTTATTAAACTGATCCATGTCCAATCCTATAGAATTTTTACAAAGTCTACAAGCTCAAGCTAGTTTATATGATCAAAATTCATAGATATTGTGACAATTCTATCATTAGAGAGAAATGACATTATTCCTTAGTTTTTAATCTTTTCCTAATATTAATAAGAATACTATTTTTTATTTCTTATTATTATTACCAAAATATATTTTTGATGGGATACTAGAAAAGATTTTCTCATTACATGATCTAAGACATATCTTTATTTGGAACGTTAAATGTGAATGTATAAAAATCATGTAGTTCAACATACATGTAAAATCAACATATGAAAAATTGTAACATGTATAGTTAATTAATTCATAGAATGACTACACCTAATTGGTCATGCATAATCATACCCCCAAGTTATAGTATTTATTTTTTCCAAAAATTCTTTATGATAAATAGGTTAATAAAAATGGAAATGATGTAATATCTCACTTGAGATCAATCAATAGTTACTAAATCCATTTTGCCACTCACTTAGTTATAGAGAGATAGATAAGTCTTTGAGTTCTTTGAAGAAAATAAATATAACTTAAGATATTACATGAGATATATTAGTCATGAGATAATAATAAATCTATAAAATGTCATAAATATTGTAAATGTGACATATGAATTTGAATCTAGAATCATAAATTTTAGTTAAGTAAATATTAAATATGTATTTTTTCATATAAAATAAGAAGATTAGGTGCAAAAATATGCATAAGAAAGGAATAAGAAGCCACTTCAAGTTAAAGTGTTGTTATGAGGTAACTGAGTATAATCCATGAAAAATAAAGAGATAGTGGCACATTTTTGTAATTAAAATATTTGATTTGAAAAATATGGATAAGGTCTTCAAGAGAATGTGTTCTTCAAGAAGATGCACACAAACCACCATGAGTGTAGATAGTGGATGTAGGATTTGAAGTGGACATAGGCATACCCATAGTGACATTGTGAGACGGGGCACTTGTTTTCCCAAAATGTATTGTCAAAATATATGTATATTTGTTGTATAGGTCCCCTCCTTCATATGTATTATGAGCATGGAACATATAAAAGGACAATACCTCATATTAAAGTGAGGGAGGTAACCCCTAGGATTAAGGTAAATATTATAAGAGAGATAATAATTCATAAAGATACACAAAAATAATTCATAAATATAAGAGAAGAATCATGCACAAAATAGAAGGATAAACACTAGGGAATATAGGGTTTGAGATATATATTTGAATAAGATTTGGGTTCACTAAATATTTACACACTAAAAATTTAAGTTTCAATTACAATTCGGTGAAAGAATGTAAGGAAAATTACAGATCGATTATTTTAAATTAATTATTAAACATTAACCAGTTATAATTACTTAAAAATAGACTTGATAATAAATTTTGGATCTTAGTTCTAGATTTTCTTTTACACCCTCTAAATTCTTGCATGGTTTGTCTTCACCATGCCGCTCAAGTTGGTCTCCCAATATGAAAGGGAATAACAAAAATAATATGTGGATGTAGAAATGGTTGTTGTAGTCCCATAGTAGATCGACACATGGAACATATGAGCCAAGATCAAATTGTGTATGTATTCTTAATTCAAGATGTATTTATAATGCACTTAAATTATGTTGTTTGTAATGTCGTTACCCTCAAGATAAGTTTAAGACATTGATATTTCAAGGATAACCATCTTATTTTAAATTCTATGAGGCAAAAGGGTAATTTCCCTTAGTTGGGGGCCAAAAAGTGGCCAAAACACGTAAAAAGGTGACAAAGGGAATTTGGGGAGGTAGGTTTTGGTTTGGTAATTACCAAACCATAACTCATACATGTTATAATGTGTACATGCTATAATGCATACGTGTTATGTATTTTTAAATTAAAAACAATAAACTCTATTCTTTTCATTCTCCATGTATTCCCTCTCTACCCCACCCCCGCATAACCATGCATTTTCCTCAAGACCATACATTCAAGGTTTATGTTTAAGATATTTTCTCCAAAATGTTTCTACGAGATCACATTCAAGGTTACATTGAGGTGAATTTTATGATGCCACGATAGATAAGATGTAGGGAAAGATAATTTCTCTCAATTGCAATCAATTTTGGTAATTTTTGATATTTTAAATGTATATTTTAATAAAATTAATGTTTTATTATGACTTTCACATCTCCTCCACAACTAGAACAGAACCCTACAGATGCTTCTAACACTCCTACAATTTATTTAGATCATCCTAGTACTCAAGAGGATTTAACTTCCCATATAGTGGAGAAAAACTATAAATTGAGGAATTGATTGAAGTAAGGAGGGATGGCATCCACAAACCCCAACATGCCTCCCTCACAAAAAAATTGGAATCATTATTGGCTCGAGTTGACTCAAAAACAAGTCAAATTGGTGGTGGAAAACTCATAGAGAGTTATATAGGGCTATCGGATGTAGAAGTTAAAATAAAACATATTAAAAACTACCTCATTTATGTACTAAATGTGGTCTTATGGGACTATGTAGGTAAGCTACCTAAGTTATGATATTAGACTTGTTCCTTAGTCTATTGCATTACTATGAAAGGAATATTCATACCTTGGATCAATTTCAGTGATCCAAGGCATGCCTTTGATCGATATATTATTACGATCATTGTTGTAAAGTAAATTTGACTTCATTACATTTCTAACATACCATCTTGTTCAGGCGTAAATGCATATAAGATTGTTGGGGGTGTTTTGTGACATCTTGTGAAAACATTCATATTGAAGATTAATCATATTTTGATTAAATGAATTTCAAATAATGACGCTCTTGTTTAATAGTTCTAAAGGCTTAATGAAACCTTTTCTAAGGTGACTAATACATATCTAAAAGGGACCTAGATATGTTATAAATATTTCTGATTAAGCAAACCCCTAACCTAAGTTATGGTTGTTATATTTAGTAGGGGTCTAAATCTATATGGGGACCTAAATTTGATACCCTAATTTGAACTAAACTTTAAATTATCCTAAGGAATTTAATATTGATCTAACCTAAACTATGGTGATTTAACCCTAAGCCTAACTTGGAACCTAAGAATCAACCCACGGTTAACTACGGTTGACATTGTTGGAATGGTGGGTTAAGGTGAGGGAGGTGGTGCCATTTCTTAGGAGTACTCGTTAAATTAAATTATGTAATTAATGGTAGGTACCACCATCCTTGGTAGTGAACCGTCTATTTTATCATTCACGCTAAATTTGATCACTAAAAGGTTTGCATTGTTTATTTGAACTATTAGTTATTGCTAAGTTCAAATGGAAGTTAGTGGGTTCATTAGAGGGACTAGAAAACAATCCTAGCATTAATTGATCTTGAACAATGAGAAAATACCGCCTTTGAAACGACGAGATGGTTTGGTGGAAAAGGAAAAGATTTGGTTTTCTCTTCATTTTGATTTTTCGAGCTCAATGGATTTGCATGTTGATTTCCTATTTTTTGAACTGGTAGTTCGATTCGTTGCATTTACAATCTTTTCATTGCATGGCGAAATTAGAGGAAGGAAATTTAATGCTTAAGATATAAAAATAAAGGAAAATAGGATGATGGGTTTTATGTGGATTCATTTGCAAAGTCTTTGTTGAATCTATTATGAAATTTTGGAAGAAAACTCTGGGATCTTGGAAAAGTTTTGTAGGAGATCTACTAGGCATGATAGGCTCTAACTCATTATGATAATGTTCTCTATTTAACATTTTCATGAAAAGAATTCTGCTCATATTTTGGAATTGCTTTATGAATTCTAGGTTTTTGGTTATGATATTATTTCTACCCTTGTTTTTCAATTTGTATATGTTGAATATCTGGTTAAGTCGACTTTAATGACTCTTTTGATTTTATGGACCTTGGAATATTCAATTTTTGTCGATGAAACGAATCTACTTGCATATCTAGATCTAGGTGTGAGATTTTTGTAAAGGTTTAGAAAATTCATGTATCTCTCTGGTTTGAGTATCACTATTTTCATGAAATCCTTGGTATTAAGTTTGAAGTTCTGGATACAGGGTCAAAACCCACATGGAAATAACATCTTGGGTTCATTGTTTACTTGTCAAGTTAGGTAATAAATAAAATATTATATGTTGTCCTTTTTGGTTGACTCAAAGTAGGTTTTTGATTCGATCTTAATGACCATTCTATTTTAAATATTGGTTCAACACCCCTTTTAAAACTTGAAAATCATTTAGACCCGATCTGGGTGTTAACAATTTGATCACTTCAAATCTCTCCAAAAAGGAGATAACAATTGGTTTACTAGTAAGGATTTCAGTCTCCTTTTATTATTTGAGTAACTGTTTTATTGTTTCAATACCACCCTTTCAGGGTTGGTGTAAATCTTGATTATTTTTGGTAAGGAATAAAATATTTGTATTTCTATGTTGCTCCTTTTACGTGACATTCACTCTTTCCATTTGGTAAATTTTCTTGGACTTGTGTTCTTGAATCGATTTACGGGTTTAATATTCTCCATGTTGATGTTGAGCCTTAAGCGTATCGAACTCTAAATCGGTATTACTTTTGGGATAATTCTTTTAAATTTGTTCACTCCCTCCGGGATTATGTGACCTTGTTTTAGAATGAAGTTGAGTTGGGTAATCATGGGTTTCCCTTTGTTTTGTTAAATGATTCTTAGCTATCCTGAATTTGAACCGTTATGGAAAATGGTTGTAGGTCAAACTTGTAGATTCAATCATGTCGATCCATAAACTCTAGAAATTAGCTTAAAATATGCACTTTCTTTTATGGGAAGAATTTAGTAACGATTGGGGAATGTGAGTTATCCAATTTTTCATTTCGTGACTATTTTAGTTTGACCATCTATATGAGTTGATTTTATAATTTGATCGAAAGCATCAACTGTAAATGATATCCTTTCTAGTTACGGTCCAGATTTAGAATCCTAAGTTTGACTTGACTAATAAATTATTTAAGAATAATTTAGATGGAACTCCCTATTTTGATCGATGCATAAATATTACTTTTGGCCTTGTATTGATTTCATCTTTGACAGTTATGTGGTTGGCAATATTTTTAATCCTTTCCATTGACACCCATTGTGTTGTATTCGGTTCATTTAGAACCAGAATGATTGGATAATAGTATAACTATAACAATAGTTTGAAGGGAATTTGGTTAGAAAACCTAGAAAGGAAAATAACTTGACTGTTTAATCAAGTTATATTTGAATGATGCATAGATATTGGTATATTTGTTAATCTTATTGTCTTTACTTGATTGCATTTATAAATGTTATCATAAGTTAACTGTTGAATTTTATATCTGCTATACAATGTCTTAATCTGATCAATTGACTTGCATGTCAATTGAGTATTGTGGTGTGTTGAAATAATTTACTTAGATAAGTAAGTAATAAAAGAAGGAAATAGTGTTAGATTTCAAACATATAATCTATAATATTATATGATTGAAATCCTAATACACTTGTATTTTTGTTTAACGTTTAAGCTTTAAAAGGTACTTAACTTAATTTGATTATTGAAACTTTGTTGATATATATTAAATTGATTCATAGTCATGTGACTGAAATTGACTTCTTTCCTTTATTGGACATTATGGCATTTTGGGCATGCTTTTAAGAGTTGTTCGTATTTTTGGTACTTAGACCAATTTCATTAATTAGCAGTGTTCCTTTCACGAAATTGTAAGATAGAAGCATATTGTTCTAATGTTTTAGTACTTATCATGTTCAATTCTCGTGAACTGACACATTCTAACAATTTTTATAGATGGATTTTGTAAAAAAGTGAAAGAATAAATACTTATAGGAAGTTGCATTTATTTTACTAATGAAGTTCATTTAATTCGGATACTTGAATGTATTAAAGTTCTTAAAATGATTCTATTGGAAGAACCATAAAGGCCTAGTGCCATAGAATTTGTAATTGTTGAAAATGATGTTATTGTTGATTGAAATATTTATTGAGGATGGAATAAAGGAAATTCAGTATTGATGTGAGTAACTAATTGTATAAGGGAACTGGAAAGATAGTTCATCTTTTATATATGATCAATGTTGTTATGTTTATTTAATACTAAATCTAAAGTATATATGAACTATTAGTTACCTTTGGATTATATGTTGATTGTATATGAACTATATATCTAATACTATTAATCTAAAAGATAATCAAAAACTAATTTGAGTTATAATTTCTGATATAGTAAACCTTACTAGGTTGTGACTATAATGTAATATAGGTATTACAGATTATATTGTGTTTCTTATCTAGATTGAACTAAATAATGATGGCTGAACTTATAGATAAAATAATAATTTTTGAAGGAAAAGAAAATGGGGAAAATTTCTTGTAATGTCAATAGGGACATAGTTTATGATCCTTCACCTATGTTGATAATGATATACGATGTAGTCTAGAATTCTTTGTAAATAACCCAAGGTGCGTGACACATCACTCAACCTAAACCGAGCACTCACCCGAAGTGCGCAAGGGTACCAGTCCCTCTTTAGAGATGTTTGTTCAAGATGTTATCATTATTACAAGTATAATTTAGGTCCATAACAGATAACTAATTAAAGCACAATGCATAGACCAGATCTAGATCTTAGTTACATGAATAAATAACTAAACAATGATTATAACCAGATTTACCGTGCAATATCCATATCCGATTACATCCAACTCAATTATCCAGCCAATAAGATCCATTATATTAAATATTGTGAAACATAGAAGCTTCATACATCATATTATGTCACCATGAGTCATGCGGGAATACAACCCCGAAACACAACTCCTACAAAACATCAAATTATTGTCTCTCTAAGCTGTGTAAATCAATACATATTTATAGGGATGGGTAATTTCCCTTCACCGCCATGCACCTTCCAAAAATAGGCTACATGCTAATAATAGCCATGCGCCTTTACAAGAGAATACAAAAGTATGTAAGTGCTAATAATAGATGTTCTAAAGTTAATTCTAAGTACAGATCCTATTATTAGTCCAAAAATATGCATGGTTCTTAAAGCTTTGCTATTCTCAAAAATAGCCTTGGCGTGGACTACAAGTCTTCATATCTTTGTGTGCTCAGCACTCTATGTCCCAAAAATAGCCTTATGCTAAAAATGGCTAAGTCTTGTCTCCACATGTTTCTAGGTGTGCTCATGCTCTGCTATACCTACCTACACTCATACGCATCCTACGTCGGCATGCCCAAAACTTATACACTTTCATCCTTGAGTTGTACTTCCTTAGCTCAATATTACCCCACACTAAAGTCATTTCTCTCCCGACAATGGGTACTCACTACGATATATCCATGAATAAAGAATAAAGATTAGGTGAATAACTGTACAAAAATAATGAAATACCACTCGATGTTATGTTATTCCACAAGCAGGATTAGCTTGATATATTCATTTTTAATATGTTCCTCTAACGCCTATCATTCACTCAGTACTTCCCCTGTCTTATCTAGGATGTCTGTCACTATGAATTCTAGCTCATCTTGAGTCATTTTCTCTTTCTCATTATGTAGAACCCTAACAATGTTAGCTAGGCCAGAAACCGTTCCCTCCATGAAATCCATCTTTTGTGTAATGAGCTTCCCAATTTCATTCATCATTTCCCTATGTGGATTCTGGGATTTTGTAAGTTCCTTACGCTTTTCCACTACTTGTGCAAGCCTATCCATGTGCCGAGCATCTCATTCTTCATTGCCTTTAGGACCTCATTATCTTCTTCAATAGTCCTTGTCCTAATAATAGCATCTGGCACCGCGCACATGTTCAAAGCTTGATTTTCCTTCTTAAGATCATCCTTCAAGGCCTGCAACAAAGATTCATAACTTACAATTTTCCTAGAAATTGAGGCCTTGACCCTTTTGCCTCCTATACGAGGATCCTTTGGTGTAGGTATGCATACTTTGGGCCTTCATCTATAACCAATTTTACAAGTATGCATACATAATGCATCTCAAAAGGAAACCTCTGTGGGACTTGTGATTCTACATGAGGCCTTGCCTTGAGGATGTCATCACCTATCTCCTCCAATATGCTAACCAAAGCTTGAGTTTTCAACTCAGCCTTTTCCTTTTCTTCTATTAGGCGTTGAATCTCCTTATCTTTATCCTTGTTATCCAACATCAATGCCCGATAATTTTCACTTTATCTACATTCATGCGCGTAACCTCTGTGGATATTTTAGTGAGTGCATTTATCACATGTTCATCGAGACATCACTAGGTTCTTAACACTAATGTGGCACAAATGTGGTGTCTTCTTAATCCTCCATGACACACATGATTCCTTGCACACATAAAATTCAAGCTCATCCATGTGAGTATGCATCATCCATGATAGTTTCTTCCTTGTGCGGGTGTTTTCCATTTTAGCATCCACGAGCTCTCACCCATACGAGATCCTTGGGTTCTAGTGTACTTTGGAACCACATGCATATATTTTTACTTGGGTCATCTACATATCCAAAACTTAGAGTCTCGTATGTAGCTTCTCCTTTATCTTTTCTTGAGAGCTTACCTTTTGGAACCTTAGCACCTAGACTCAAAATTGGTCTTTAATCTGCTTGCATCTTGTAGAGGGCATGCTAGAAGGTTTTCCCTTTCCTTCCCTTTCCTCTATGCCAATGAACCCACTACCTAAATGTTCATCCTTGGCGCCACTTCATCATCATTTACCTCCTCTTCCTATCTTATTCTACATCCTCGGTTTGAATTGGGGTATTTGGCGCACTTTGTCATTTGACTTCTCTTCCTCCTCCTTGGGGATGTACGTGCCTTATTTTGATTTCTAGTTCCACCTTCTAAGGAAAATTCCTAGGTGATATCTTAAGGGGTTGTGATGTGTCCACACCTTGATCCTTGGTTCTCCTTAGCACCCTCTTAAATAGATTCTCCTCATTAGTCTAATCTACATTAATTTTTATGGCACCGCTTTCTAATAATTATTCTTGTTGTAGTGGAGGGTTGTCACGCACTCAATTTCCTTATTATTCATTAGCCGCCTTCAAACCCTCTCGCTCTAAGCCACCACTTGCTCCCACCCTTCTTCATCTTCTTATTCAATCAAGGGTGAGGTTGGTCCCTCATCTTCCAAGGTGCCAACTATATGCTTCCCCTTGGGTGGGAAAGGAAGTTTGAAATCATTTTCTAAATACACCTCCTTCTCTAACTTAGGCTTTAACTAGATGTATATAAGGGTTGACCCCTTCTCTCCATTATCCAAATTAATTAATTTCATGCTAATATCATCAAAAATAAGTGTTCAATGTATGCGGACTTACGGGATAGACGCAAGTCTTTATAAGAGTGTGGTAGTCGCATTCTACCTTATCGAAGCATTGAAGACCAACCAATGCGCTTCTGAAAAACTATGTACAGAAGCCTAGAAATATCGTGTTTTGAAATCATAAGGAGATTTCACCATGGGCTCCACTTCCCATCCTTCATCCCAAAATGTACAATAGTGAAATCTCGATATATTGCAACCTGTACTTGCTTACCTAATACCTGCCGGAAGATCCTTTGGTATTCTCCATTCTTCTTCAAACGCAATGCGGAGTCACACATACCATAACTATGCCATTTGTTTAAATGGGCCAATCATGGTCCCATCACAAGTGTACTTCTCAAATCTCTCTACAAGATATTTCTTCACCTCATGGTATTGCTAAACTTTGTCTTTAGGCCCATCGAACACCCCAATTTCTACAAAAACAAGAGATAGCATAATTGCACCAAAACTTATCTTATCTCCACCATGCGCTTCTTCAAAAATGGTTTCAACAATAAACCGTACAATATTGTAGACTACACCTTTAGACATCTTATTTTCTATGTGCATCCACAATATGTTCACCTATGACCACTGATCGTGGTCATTAAGCTTAGTGAGGAGGTGCACTACTACCTTAACCACAGGATATTTTTGTAACTTCTCTATATCCATTTCATGCCCTCCTTACAGGTAGCTTAACTCCTTCCTTGTCTTCAAAATACCCTCCTTATCTGACAAGTCACTTCTCACTTCAACTCCCAAGCTCCTAAGTCCTATCAATATCCCAATCAGGGGCATGGTGAGCCTCATATTCCATCCAACAAAGTAGAAAAATTCCTCGTGGACTCTTCTCATCAGCCACTAGTATGATTTCTCTAGTTTACCAAAGTAAGGTAGTTCGTACAACTATAGAACCCCTATCTATGTCAACATTTTCTTGTCCGTGTCATCATACATACCATGTAAATCGGTTGTGCAATTGTTTGTCTTCCATACTAGAAATTTCTCAAGTTCTTCTTTGTTATCCTTCATTCGGTGATTGTAATCACTCACTTTGTTTTGGCAAATGTGCGAGTCCCAATCACGACCCATGTAAACCTCCTTTAGGTGTTGTATTTCTAAAAATATTCTCTATGGGGAATCCTCCACTTCAATTTATACTTCGCTTTGCTTCTTCCCCCCAGTAGTCACTCCGGATGCCTTCTTTGGTGTCATGATAACTATAAAGGTGAAATTTTTACCTTCTCCAAGCTCTAAAACTTAACTTTGTATGCCCTAGCTCAATTCCAAACCCTAACAGTCAATTTATTCTTCCCGTACACCTTTATGTAACTCAAACACCCTTTCTAATGGAGTGCCACACAATCCTGTACACAAACATGAAAAAGCCGAGTGGTTTGTAGCTCTCCGCACTTCACAACTCTTTGTTAGCTCATTTGTAACCAAATCACTCGAATGATCTCAAATGCAAAGGTAAAAATGGCTTCACCACACCACCTTATATATATTTTTTGACAAATTATGCATTTATTTCTCCTCCACCTACCACCGTACCCTATAATAACTCTTTTTTTCCTTAACTTTTCCATGCTTCTTTTTCACGCCACAGTCATAACCTTTTGGTGCACTCGCTACCCCTTGGCCATAAACCTCCTTCCATGTGCCCACATCCATTGAAGTACCTCACCACTACACCTTTCATCATGTATTTTACACTACTACATCCTACCTCACGTTACCTTGTGCATCCATCTATCCATACGTTGTCTTCATTCATGAGAAATTTTTCTCCAACTGCACCTTTAATTCAAGAACACGATAAAAATATCTTTATGCATACCCATCTTCAAAACACCTTTGAATCCAATTCGGGTATCCTACATACATTACTTCTACCCCACAAGTATGGGTATGTGTGGTCCTCTATGCATGAAAACACTTAGATAGTAATCGATTCTAGCACACAAGCACACTTATTACACAAAAACTGAATTTGAATTGACAAAGCATAAAGACAATGAAAAGAAGCACATATAAAGGGAATGCATTAAGGAAACCTAATCTAAGTGGTAATATTTTCTTATTAAAAACACCAAAATACTTATTTATAGTAGGGCTTGACTACTCCCGTTAAAGTAACTTTGGAAAACCATGTTCCATCTAGTGCTTCTAATTGGCAAACGCCTAAATCAAGTATGTAAGTTATAACATACGGTCCCAACCAATGCACTTCAAGATTTCTGGATGGCGCAAAAACTTTGAATCATACAAAAAACCATCTACCCAAATCCAAGCTTCTTATCCTTGATGTGCCAATCATGCCATGCCTTCTACTTGGATTTCTCTTTTCTGACTCCATCTTGTTATGGTGTGCCTCTCATCCAACTACATTAATTTTTCAATACCTTCCTCAAGTTCTTGGTCATCATCTAAACCTCTTGTGCACGCAATCCTCGGATAAGGTAACATGAATTCCACAGGTAAAACAACCTCCATGCCAAACACCAAATAAAAATGTGTCGTTATATTCAACCTCTTGTAGGTTGTCCTTTACACCCAAAGTACAATAGAGACTTTATCATTCGAGTCCTTTCTTCCAACATCACACACTTTTGTTAAGGTTTGGCTCAAAATCTTGTTGAAATCCTTATTAGTTCCATTCGCCACTTTGATGATGATAGGGAGTTATTTTATGGTGTGCCACCATAAATTCTGCCAAGAGTATCCGATGGTCTAATTGAGGAAATGAGTACCCCTATCACTTGTTAAAATCAAATGGCATCCATACCTACTAATAATATTTTCCCGAGAGAAACTCTTGCTACCGTTGTTGTGGTATAATCCTTTGAGGTTCTGCTTCCACCGACGTGTAAGATAGTATGTACAAGTAATAATATAGTGCAATCCAACCCTACACATGGGTGGGGAAATAGGTCCCACAAATTCAATTTCCCATTTTCAAACATTTCTACACTAGCAATAGATCTTAACAACATTTCATCTCTATGCCTAGGTTTCCCAAGGTGCTGAAAGTGATCACAAGCCTTACAATATACCTTATAGTCTTTATACAATGTTTCCCACCATAAACCAGTGAGTAAAATTTTGTGCGCAGTGGCATCCCCACATAATGTCCACTTGCAATACTTCCATGAGCCTCCTCGATAATTGCTTCACGCTCATGCTCAAGCACACACTAGAGAAAAAAATTATCCCGACATAGTTTACATAAGTCACCACCGATCAACATAAAGGGCACAACATGAATAACAATTTGTTTCCTCTACAATCTCTTTATTCCCTCGGACACCACACTAGTTCGCAAAAAGACAACAATATCTTCTAACTTTGAGGGAACACAATTTCATCTAAACAATTGTGCATCTGGCATGGTATCTTCAATACTCTGCATGTCCTCTCCTAAATTAATCCTTGACAAGTGGTTAGGTCTAGAGTTACTCTTTCCAGCTTGACCACCACCATGAATTCAAATTTTCCTGAAATAATAGAACCCGATGGTATATGCGCCCTATAGAATGGGCTTATTGACCAAGTATGTTAATGCCATGTGATCTTTGTAGAAAATAAATGGTGTCACCTCCAACTACTACCTAAACTTATGCAGCATGTAGATCATTGACAAAGCCTCATGCTTAGTGGTAGTATAATTTTGTTTTGCTTGTGTCAATTTCCTTCTTGCAAAAAAATAGAATGATCAACAATACCTTCTCTTGATTGGGCTAAAACCACACCAATGGCCATGCCAGAGGCATCAACATGTACATGAAAAGGTAGACTCCAAGATGGAAAATGTAGGATGGGAATTGTAGTAATCTTCTACTTCAACATTTCAAATGCACTATGTTGTGACTTTCCCCAAAGGAAATTTCCTTTACCCCACAATAACTATTCTAAGGGCATGGCAATCTTAGCTAACCCTTTGATAAAATTCCTGTAATATCTTGTATGTCCTAATGTTTTTTGCACCTTTCTCTGGGTAGTAGGCTCCTCTAAGCCCAAAATGACAGCTACCTTAGCAAGATCTACTAGCAAACCTTCTTTACAAATGATGTGTCCCAACAAAGTCCCAAAGGGTGTAGAAAAAATGCACTTCTTAATATTCAATGATATACTCAACTACCAACAACACTCAAACATGAGCCTTAAATTTTCACAATGATCCCTCACAAGCCCATAAATTATCCAATCATCCAAGTAAACCTGCAAGAACTTGTGAATAAAGTCATGGAATGCCTGAACAATGATGTGCTAAAATATTGCAAGTAAATTCTTTAAGCCAAATAGATTTACATTGTATTCAAAACTTTCCCATTCGGTGGTGATTCGGTGAAAGTTGTTTTTGGCTTATCTTATTTAGCAATTTGGACACGATCATATCCAAAGAACCCATTAGTAATGGAATAAATCTCGTTCCTGTTACGCCGTCCAAGATTTCTTTTGTAAATGGTTTGGGGAAAGGATCTATCACACATTTAGCATTCAAATCCTTATAATTCACACAAATTCTGATTTTTCTATCCTTCTTAATACTAACCACCATAGGGCTAACCCACTCGACTCTTCTATGGGATCAATGATTCTATATTTCAACATCTTATCAATCTCGTCTTTAACTTTAACATGTAAGTTAGGGTTCATCCTGTAAGGCCTCTTCCTAACTAGGCGCACACCTTCCTTTACCTTAATTCTCATTTTACCCAAAGACTCATGCACTCCTTTCAATTCATGATAGCCTCTAGGAAATAAATCTTGGTAGTCATGTAGAGGATCAATTATCTTTTCAACCTCAGAATCAGACCAATAATCTCCAATGATGGCCTCCTTAGGTTCAATATTTGTTCCAATATGTAATTTCTTAGTCTTCATAGGCTTATGGTAGGTGCAATCCTTTTCAACTACACTACCTAGGAATTTGTGTGTACCCTATGTATGCTCAAAATCCAAATTTTCCACTTCTTCATCATCAACTATGTAGACCATATTTATTTTTTTCCTTCTCTAGGAATGTGCACCCAAGTTGCTCTCCATAGGTATCTTCTTATTCAAAGTGCCTCTCCAAGTCTTAATCTCCTAATAATTCTGGATAAGTTCCCCAAATTTTGCACTATCTCCCAATGTTAAGCACTTCATCACTGTAAAGCCTCATTCACGGTGGTTTAGTGGAAAAATAGTTAAAGGTCTGAACCATACATGTTATCATTTCCTTCAAGTTGTTTGTTTCTCTATTCAATTCATCATAAACATACCATGTGCGCATGCAGCTTCACAAGTGTAGTAGAAATGATGCACCCATAATGAAGGTGGTAAGGCCTCTAGCCCATCTTCATAATATCTCACACTCTCGAACATGGTGTTGAGCATCCTTCTCATGGAATTCACATATCCTAGTAGGTGCATTACGTTGGATAAATCTTACCGAGAAGGAAATCCTCACTTCGACCATTCCAATAAATTATCCTGTGGACCATCCACCAACGTGATGTCCTCCTGTGTAGGGCATTAACTAGTACATTGCTTATTTCAACTTGATCTTTCCATTGAACTTCTATAGCATGTAGGAACACTTCAGATCCCCTTCATCAAGTATACCTTAATACCTAGTTTTTTCCCAAATGCCTAACACAACACAACATGTTCACGCGTGAGTTGCACTTCGACTTTGCACCCTATTATTTCATAAGTACTATATGCCCAATTATCACATGCAACAATGGTAGTATCGCTCATGAACTATGCATCATCCCATTGCAGAATCCTTCCTTTGATGGCTCAATTACTTCAATATCCCTAATTGTGTGCACATAAATTATATTTATATCTTCCTTAGTTAAGGGATCTACATAAGGTACAACTTTCCTATATGCTAAAGGAATGATGACACGCTCCTCATTTTTCTCAAAACTGATATAACCTTTGTTAAAGTTTAGATAAGCATTGCTTGCATAACACTAAGGGTGCCCAAGTAATGCTAGAAAATTTTCTACTTCTGTAAGCTCCAATACCTCAAAGTCCCCAAAAAACTTGGCCCCTTGTATAATAACACTAGCATCCTTCAACACTCCAATGGGAATGGCCTTAGTTCTATTTTCCATAAACAAAAAATTTGAAGATGGCTATAATGGTGGTTTCCCTATCTGAATCCATGCATCTAAATTAAGCACATTCACCTTTGCACCTGTATCAATTAATATATTACTTAAGAGCCATCCATCAATAATAACATTGAGTGATCTCCTTGTCATAATCCAGTGCCATGAGGAGGTAAGTTAACATGTAGAATTTGTCTTTCGCGCTCTACTCCGGTGCCAGAATCTTCTCCCTTAACCATTCTCTCTGGCAGAGGAATGATGTTCTCCTATCACAACATCTTGCAAACCTCCCTCACATCGTCAACATCCTTTCGATGAATCTTAGTTGCTTTATTCTATTCTAAGCTGTCGCGATTGTTCTTTTAAACATTGTATCTCACCATGAAAAATTCTAATCACCTCCATAGTTTCTGATATACTTCTTTTTGATGTTTTGGGTCCTGGATACTTAGCATGTAATAATTTATCTTTAGTAATAACAAGATTTTTATTTGGAATGTCTATGACATGCGCAACCTCAAAGCACACATTGTTACTAACATAGGTAACGACTCGGGACTAGATGCTAACTTTGGCATCCACCGATCTTCCACACCACGTTGTACTTTAACCATTCCCACGCCATTTTTCTTCTTGTGTTTCTTACTTAGATGTTCATACAAGTATGGGAATTCCTCATAATTATGATCCTTTCCAGAAAGAAAAAACTATGTTATAAGGGCATTCACATCTATAATGATTAGGGGATCTGCATGTATAGCGCATTCCTCATGGGAACTCACTCCTTCCACCATCATGACCTTGGCCTCTGAATCCTCTACGGTAGCTTTGTCCTCATCCATGACCTGCATTGGATTTCCCTTTATTATGAATTTTCTCATGATGCTCACCCCTCTCTTTGTAATTATTTGCAATCTGGGTCCGACATACACCAATATCAATGACATCATGAATCGATCAATCAATCGACAATTCTCCATGTCATAGGTGGAAGACCTGTAAATATTGCAGTAACAAGACACATTTTTCCTTATAGAATGTTGCAACAATGGACATCTACTTGAATTATGATCTAAGTGGCAGATCTCACAATCCTTCAAAATAGCGCGAATTGATCTACGAGGAAAACTATCCTTAGTATACCCTTATACTTCACAATCACTACATCAAATTACACTTTGTGTGTCTCATGTTCGATTTAGCTGATAAATTTTCAAATTACTTCACCTTGTAGTCACTATTTGAGCCTCCAAAAATGGGCTAACACTTTTATCTATACTCTTAACTCCTTCAGCATGAAGAGCTTCTTTAAGTGCCTCGTGCGGATCTGTATATGTCTTATGTGACAATGCTCTCAAAAAGTGGTGATTAAACCTCCAATGAACCATTGATCATGCTGAACCGGGTGTATATCATAAGATAAATTTGATAGAAGGGTCTTGAAACGTGCATCATATGCCCGAAAAATCTCGATTGTTCCTTGTTTGATGTCTTTTTCAAAGGCGCTAATGCTCTTTTTATCAAATTATGGTATATGAAACTCGTTAAGAAGGAATCACACAGTTTGGTGTAGTTAACACAAGTCTGGTTCGGATCATACTTATTGTACCAACTATGTGCACACCCCTATAATTTAGTGGAAAATTAACTTACCTTGCACTCGGGAGAGCTGTAATCCCTTTTGCGTGTCATAGTATCTCACACATGTGTACATGCTCGGACACATCTTCTATCCCTATATAATTTGGAAGACGAAGGGACATCTCCATATACATTTGTTGGGGCTGGTGCGGACCATACCAACCAGATCCGAACATGTATTACCTCTCTCGCTTTTTCCGCCTCCGAGATCCACTACATCCGAGGCACCGGATCCTCTTGATCCTCTCCCCTGCAATGCAAAATGGACCGAGAGGATGCAATAGCTTATGCTCCAACAGTTGTACTACTAAATTGAACCCCCACAATATGCAAAGTTTTACTACCTTCGGACGTGGTGACAATGTTCAGCACGCCCTCATTTTGTGTCGATGACATGCCTAACAAGATACCTTTGATCGGACCTCAAAATAACACAAAAGGAATTTATGCTACTAGAAATGAATATGTTACCGATTTAATCATGAACTTGATGATAAATTGACTTTACTCGCTTCTACCCTACTATCCAAACTAGCTTGTTGATCACTGATTATCATAGAAACTAGAAAACCAAGTGCAAGGGATAGGTTGCTAGGAGGGATCAAATGCGCTTTGAAGTCCATATTGCATCCACTAATGTGCTAGCATCCAAGGTGAACAGGTTTCTTTGACATGCTTTCCCAAATGGAGGAGCTCTAAATTCTCTAGCTCCACATCTTCGCGTGAGCTCCAAATCCTTCATGATCCATCCCTCTCCTCAACACCATTCATTTGGAAACTTTAGGTTGTTTCTATAAATCCCTCTCGCATGCCTCATTAAACTTAAGCTGCCTTTATTATCTCTACCTTTCGCTACTCGGTCCATCATCTTTCACCACACTGCTCCTGTCCCCACGCATGGTGGGGTTTAGCTAGTCATAGGGAACTACTTCAAATCTAGGGTTACAATCAAAATCTTAATCACCAAAGGAGTACCACATAAATACGACCCTCTAGGCTCATGTATAAACTGAAATTTCGCAACCTCTTGACATGAATAATTAGAAATTACATACTCTAAAATATAACTATTCGAACACTACGAAACCGGTGATCCACAACTTGCGCCCAAGTCGGATCTACATTATACAAAGCTTGAAATTCTTCCTGCATCAAACTAGCGCGTGATACTTCCAATTCCTCTTAGATGTGTAAGCAACCAGCTAATTTAATAACTCTATAGGAAAGATAACAAAGAAGGTCTCATATAGTGCATCATAAGTTCAGCTCAACCCACACACGTGCATCAAACTCAGTCCAATATAAAATCTATAGGAATATTATTTTTCCAGATCTACTAACCATTCTTCAATACCGACAAAGGTCAACTAGGACATCTTCATTATGCAACATCATAGAAAACAAATGAAAAAGAGGTCTCGGTAATGGAACCAATGATGAGTCTAGAATTCATGTAAATAACCCAAGGTGTGTTGGCACATCACTCACCCTAAATTGAAATCTCACCCGAAGTATGCAAGGGTACCATGTACCTCTTTAGATAAGATTGTTCAATATTTTATCATGATTATAAGAGAAAACTTGTAGATTTGGCTTGGATTTTGATGAAGAAAACTTATAAATTTTGACATGTTGTTCCCCATTTTGGGGAGGATTATCCTATTGTATTTTATTATGTTCTTGTAAGTATTTTGTAACCATTGTTAAGTATCTCCTATCTTGGGATGAATCTTGTATTTTGCACTTGAATATGTTGTATCTATTGGTAAGTGTCTCCTCCTTGAGAAGGAGCTTGAAACTTTGTATTTGAAAATTGAGTCTTTTTTTCTCTCTTGAGAAGGAACACACGGCCTATTGTAATCTTGACTCTCTCATGTTGCAATATACTTTTACCCTTGTTTTTGAGCTCGTTTGTAAATATTGTTTTAAGAAATATCTTTGGGCATGCTTGTATTCATTCAAATACATATTGTATGGCTTGGCTATGGGATGTAAAGGTTGCATTATCATTTGTGTTAAATTGAAGATTTTGAAGAAATGAATGATTGTTTATAACATGGAATGGGTTACCTTTGTTCTATAGGTGTTTCCTATTGGATTGAGAGAAAGGATTTCCTTACTATTAGTTCATTTTGTCTATCCCATGTTGAACTATTTGCATGAGTCATGGAAATAAAGAGAAAAAATTTTGTTGTGGCATTTTCTTAGTATATGTTAGTAAAGGGATGTCTTTTGCTTGTAAGAGAAAGTTATGTGAAAAGAAACATAATTACTTACTTGTGTTTTAAGAAATTATATTAGAATACATATGAAAAAAATGATTCTTTTTTT
Organism: Taxus wallichiana var. yunnanensis; assembly: GCA_018340775.1. Taxonomy (NCBI): domain Eukaryota; kingdom Viridiplantae; phylum Streptophyta; class Pinopsida; order Cupressales; family Taxaceae; genus Taxus; species Taxus wallichiana. Next base: position 344,714,710 of record CM031239.1, read on the forward strand.
TTTTTTTAAATTGAATGTTGGCTTTCAAAATTAAACTTGTTGGCTCCCTTTGGGAATCTTAAGATATATAGCTCTCATTGTTTAAATGTTAAAGGAAAGAAGTTCTTTGCTATTATCAAAAGGGTAGTGTTTGATCTTGGTGAAAATCTTTAAATCTATCTCTTGAAAGTTATTTCCCTTTTATTCTATTTCATGAAATTGTATCCCCATAAAAGAAAATAAGATTAAGGAGCCTATAATAAACTAGTTTTCAAGGCAAACTCCCCTTAGTATCTATGAATAAACATTCAAATAAGAAAATAAACATTGTCCTTATGTTTATATATATATATATATATATATATATATATAGAAAAATATACAAATATGTTTCATTTTAGTTATGTTGGTTTATTATCACAGTTGATAAATGTAAGAACTTGAAATGGTAGTCACTACTTTTATAAACCGATATCTATATGTATTTGTTAACATTATAATACACACACACACACACACACACACACACACACACACACACACACACACACACACACACACACACACACACACACACACATTAAATAAAAATAAATGATTGCATATTGAATGTTTCATTGTTAGTTTTATGCAAAAGTAAGGGAAGATGGTTTGGGGAAAAGCCACGGCCTACCACGCACCCTCCCCCTACGCAGCTTTTTTTGGTGGCGTGGCTACGTCCTGTCATCACCAATCCGGCACTATGATAATTCTTCATGGGAACTCCTCGTGCTATGATTATTTACTAATGCATAACTTTTAGTTTGGTGGATGTAATCTGGAAACAAAACAACAACCGAACATAAGAATACCATTGACTATGATAAGACGGAATGATGACAAATCTGAAATATCAAAGTAAATTATAATATTAACATGAAATCATTATAATCTCACCCATGAGATACTTCAACAAGACTATGGGAGAAACTTTACAATTACACCTCTTGATGGCTTCTTCAACACACCTTTAACTGATGGCTTCCTTCGCACACTTCCTACAATATTTCTCACTACTTCTTTTCTATGCTAAATGAGGGGGTGGCCTCTCTATTTATAGAACTTCAGCTTATCCATCCTATCTCTAAGATAGGATAAGAAATCCACTCGACGAATCATATTCCATACCTTAACTCTTATCTGTACATGTAAGCTTATCTGTTAAGATAAGATAAACCTTATCATTTTACATGGGTTCCACATTTTTAGACTTTTTACAAATAAAATACACAAAATATTTATGACCTCACTCCTTGTCCTTATTACCAATATAATATTTCTAATTCCTAATCATGTAGACCCTACTTCTCTAATTACCCAAACTTTGACATTTTAACATTACCGGACCATTTACGACAAATATTTACTTTTACAACATTCCTATTGTACTTTGATCACATGTACTCCACATTATTGGCGGCACCATCTACCGTGGCGCCGTTATCTTCTATCGGACGCTACTACTAATTACACTTAACAACATCCTATTCCTAATACATACATTAATGAAATAGAAATTTTGGAGGAAAATTTTAGTGTCGACATCTTCCCCTTCTAGCTTCTACTCCGTCCTCGGAGTAGACTATTCTGGTGCTTGGAAAATCTTCAACTTGTCGTGGTTGACCCATTTCGTAATGGGAGTGCCATCCAATTCCTCCAGTCGGTACGTACCATTTTCATGCACAATTGCTATTTTGTAGGGCCCCATCCATTTTGGAAGAAATTTTCTCTGTCTTCTTTTTTTGTATCTGGAATCATATACTAGGACCAAGTCATTCACATGAAATGGAGACCATCGGATCTTTTGATCAAAGTATTCCTTCTGCTTCATTTTCTTCTTATGGCTTGTATCCTTTGCTATTTCCCTCATTTCCTCTAGCAAATGAAGATGTACCAACCTTTCTTTTACTGAATCACTTTCATCCATCCTTTCATTTTTCATAACTCTCACAAAGGGGAATATGAAACTCAATAGAAGAATGGATCAATGCCATAGGCCAACTGAAATGGGGAGTATCCTGTTGCTGACTTTGATGTTGCCCTATATGCCCACAATGCTGCATGAATCCTTTTATCCCATTTATGTACCTGCAAGGCTGCATCTTTTGCTAGAATTTGACACAACACAAAATTTGTTCGTTCCACCTGTCCATTTGTGCTTGGCTTGTATGTTGTTTCCTTCCTGTGCTTGATAGAAAACTTATTGACTAGGGATTCTACCACCTCATTAATGAAGTGGCTTCCTTGATCTGTTACAATTTCTAATGGACAACCAAATCTGGTGACAATGCGTTCATATATGAACCTTGCCACTTCATCCATGGAAGTTGTTTTCAATGGCCTAGCTTCAACCCACTTGGTTAAATAATCTGTGGCAACTACAATATACTTATTTTGACGTGATGTAGTTGGAAGTGGACCTACAATGTCTATTCCCCATTTTTCAAAGGGACCAAGGGGAAGAATAGGACATAATGGAGCTGATGAAGTCTTACGGTTACCATGTGTTTGACAAATATCACATGTCTTACAATAATTATAACAATCTTTAAAAAGAGTGGGCCAGTGATAACCTGCATCCAAGATCCTTCTTGCTGTAAGTTGTCTAGAGAAGTGCCCTCCACATGTACCATTGTGGAATTCTTCTAGCAGCTCCTTTCCTTGATCACGTCCAACTGCCCTCTTGTACTGTCCATCAGGTCCTATTCGAAATAATGCTCCATGCAGAATAGAATATGGACGACTGGCTTGAGTAATCTTTCTCTTAGTCTTTGCATTGGCACCATCAGGAAACTTGAATTCATTCAGATAATTCCAAATATCTATGTATTCACTAGGGATTGTGTCAAGGGAGAACAATGCTGCATCGGAAAATCATCATCATCACAAGATGATCCTAAACCATCATAGGCTCGAGAGAGTGCATCTGCATTGACATGCTTCTTTCCTAGCCTATCTATAATATCAAATTCAAATTCTTGTAGCAAAATTATCCATCTTGCTATCCTCCCTGATGGGTTAGGCTTATTGACAATATATTTGAGCTCGATGATCCGTTACAACTATAAATTTATGCCCTAGCAAGTAATTTCTAAACTTCTTTACAGCAAAAATGATAGCCAGAGCCTCTTTTTCGCACATGTATAGTTTACCTCAAGTCACTGCTCATTTGTCTGCTCCCAAAGTAAATTGGATGTTCATTCCCATTTTCATCCTTTTGGCTCAAAGTACTACCTAGTGCTGCATCTGAGGCATCAGTGTACACAATGAATGGCTTGCTCCAATCTGGACTCTTCAAAACAGGTGAAGACACCAGGGCTTCCTTTAGTTGTCCAAAAGCTTCATGCGCCTTGTTTCCTGGTTCATAAGCAACATCCTTCTTCAAGAACTGGGTTAGTGGCTGTGCAATCTTTGAGAAATTCTTGATGAACCTTCTATAGTAACCCACATGGCCTAAAAATGATCTCAACTTACTTCTATTCATAGGAAATGGTAAATCTTTGATTTTGAAACTTTATCAGGATCAGTACCAATACCATCTCTGGATACAACATGCCCTAACAAAATGCCTTTAGAACATCCAAAGACACACTTTTTAGGGTTTAGTGAGGCTTGTGCTTCATCTAACCTTTGAAATTCTGTCTCCATCAGTGCAGTGGTCCAACTTGCTCCCATAGATGTAAAAATCATCCAGAAATACTCTGATGAAGGTCCCAATGTAGGGTTCGAACACCCTATTCATCAAACGCTGGAATGTTGCTGGAGCATTACACAACCCAAAAGGCATAACTCTATAAGCAAACGTTCCCAAGGAGTGGTGAACGTGGTCTTGGTGATCTTTCTCTGCTATACGAACTTGGTTGAAATGCTTATATCCATCAACAAAACTATAGCACTCTGGCCGCCTACTTCGTCCAAGATCTGATCTGAAAATGGAAGAGGGTAATGATCCTTCTTTGTTGCCTTATTGAGCTTCCTGTAATCAACACAAATGCGTAGCTTCCCATTATTTTTTATTGAGATCACAATGGGAGAAACCCATTCTGAATTCTCCACAACAAATATGAATCCTGCATCAAGCAACTTATCTATTTCTTCTTTTATAGTCTTGGAAAAATTAGGATTCATTCTATATGGCATTTGCTTTATAGGCTTAGCACCATCTACCAGCTCAATAGAATGTTCTACCCAACTTACTTGACAGAGTTCCTTGTAATCAAAAGTGAATAGGTGTATGTACCTTCAAAGAGCCGGAGGTAGGATTCCTTCTCACTCTCCATCACAAAGCATCACCAATCCTTATTTGTTGGAGACGATCATCAACTTCTTCTTCGAGATAATTTTATGGGGTCATGAGTTGGTGTGAGTCGGTAGGATATCCATGATGAAACATCCACCTCACTTTCTTCATCTTCAAAGTGTCCACTTCACCGGTACTAGAGTAATCGTGAGGATGTCCAATCATCGGTTTCATCACTTGAATCCATTGTGTTCTACTTTATGATGTCGAGGATCACGTTTATCTTCACCCTCTCTCTACCACGTCCAAGTGTCATGAAACCTTCATTCCAAAGTAGTTTCTTGCATGAACTCTCCTTAGCCATGGTCTTCCTAAAAAGATTGGGTACGCAACAAGCACCATTTTTCATCACCCGAAAGTCTACCACACATACAACACCCATAATGAGATATTGCCACATTTGAAATTACACCTTACGGTTTAGTTTTTTCCTTATTTAATGACCTTAACATAAGTGTTGAAGGGCGATCAATTTTTAAACCCAACATATTCATTACGACTGCATCGGTCATTATATTAATGCAGCACCTCCATCAACTAAGACATCATGAATTGAAATACCATTACATAATACCTCACTTGGAGCATAGGGATTTGCCCTCGCCTCCGTAACAGGGACCTCAACCTCCTTCCCGAGAACTAAATTCCTTTCCTTGAAGAAGATTAATAGTTAACTGACCCATCTTTTTGAGCAGATCTTCATACTCAGTAGATGTATTAGGAGAAATATTTGTGCTCACCGGGAGTGGTTGTGGATTCAGGACCAAAGGTGCTGGTGTAGGCTCTACTTTAGCAACAATTTCTTTGGGCTCCTCTTCCATGCTTTCTTCTTGCCTTCTTGCAATCTCCTTTGCTTGTTCAATGGTGGCTGGGCGGTCATACTTCACTCGTTGTCTGATCTCCGGCTTCATCCCAAGAATGAAGTGCTTACAGAGGAGATTATCCACGCCATTCATCAACCCATCCGCTAGTCCTTCCTTCCGGATCTGGGCATCGAGCTTCCTCCTTAGCTCTAGAACACGAGCATGATAATCCCTTATCTTCTCCTTCTCTCCTTGGGATAGCTTTGTGATCTCGATCATGAGATCTGGCATATTTCGTTGTTCACCAAATTCTTCAAGAAAACTTTCGGTTAATAAATCCCATGAATTTTTCACATTATCACCTAGTGTTTCAAACCACCTAAGTGCTGAACCATCCAAAAAGGTAGGAAAAAATTCAGTCCATTATTCCCTTCTTATAAGGCCATTACAAATACAAGATCGTTTAAACTCTTGAATGAAAGAAGAAGCATCTTCATTAGATTGAGCTGAAAAAATAGGAATCTTTCCCATTTTCAAAAGTAACCACCGTGAAATACCAACCCACAAGTACAATTAACAAGACTTATGTGCACAAATAATTGGAATCACTATACTAGAAAGTGACTTTACACCTTTCTACAGTAAAATAGAAATGACCATGGTAAACTATGGTAAAACTTGACTTACTACGGTAAAAACTGACTTTACTGTGGTAAACACTATTCACAGTAAAAAGTGAAGTTACTGCGGTAAATACTATTCACGGTAAAAAGTGACTTTACTGCGGTAATTACTATTCCCAAAGAAAAAGGACTTTACCTGTGGTAACTACTATTCATGGTAAAAATGACTTTAACATGGTAACTACTATTCATGGTAAAAATGACTTTACCATGGTAACTACTACGCACAAGAAAAACAAGGTTACCCTCCAATTAATTTTTGCCTAAGTGGGAATATCTCTCCGTAAAATCCACCAACGAGGAATGGTCCCAAAGAACGGAACCAAAATGTCATCACCAATCCGGCACTATGATAATTCTTCACCGGGAACTCCTCGTGCTATGATTATTTACTAATACACAGCCTTTAGTTTGGTGGATGTAATTTGGAAACAAAACAACAACCGAACACAAGAATACCATTGACTATGATAAGACGGAATGATGACAAATCTGAAATATCAAAGTAAATTATAATATTAACATGAAACTGTTACAATCTCACCCATGAGATACTTCAACAAGACTATGGGAGAAACTTTACAATTACACCTCTTGATGGCTTCTTCAACACACCTTTAACTGATGGCTTCCTTCACACACTTCCTACAATATTTCTCACTACTTCTTTCTATGCTAAATGAGGGGGTGGCCTCTCTATTTATAGAACTTCCAGCTTATCCATCCTATCTCTAAGATAGGATAAGAAATCCACTCGACGAATCATATTCCATACCTTAACTCTTATCTCGTACATGTAAGCTTATCTCGTTAAGATAAGATAAACCTTATCATTTTACATGGGTTCCACATTTTTAGACTTTTTACAAATAAAATACACAAAATATTTATGACCTCACTCCTTGTCCTTATTACCAATATAATATTTCTAATTCCTAATCATGTAGACCCTACTTCTCTAATTACCCAAACTTTGACATTTTAACATTCATGGACCATTTACGACAAATATTTACTTTTTACAACATTCCTATTGTACTTTGATGCTACCGTACTCCACATTATTGGCGGCACTGCATCGATGGCGCCGTTATCTTCTATCGGGACGCTACTACTAATTACACTTAACAACATCCTATTCCTAATACATACATTAATGAAATAGAAATTTTGGAGGAAAATTTTAGTGTCGACAGATCACACCACCACACCCCTATGTATCCCCATTATCGCAATCGTAACCTCCCACCTCTACCTTTCCCGTCACAAAACTCCCTGCGATTGTGCGCCACCCTCCTCCACACGGCCCGACCACCATTCGCCATGTGGTTCACCATGTTCTCCTACATGAAATTTGTGGCTATGATAAACAGATGTGTGTGTGTGTGTGTGTGTGTGTGTGTGTGTGTGTGTGTGTGTGTGTGTGTGTGTGTGTGTGTAAAATCGAGAGTTTGTGGTTATTTTAAAAAAATAAATAATAATGGCATTCCATATAGGGAAAATAAACCCCATAATCATCAATGAAAGATTGAATTCCTTCTTCCATGATAAGAAGCACACAATTTTTTTCTCTATAATCTTTCCTCCTCATCCATCCTTCTCTCAAACCCTACCTGTGCAAATGAAAGGGGAGAATAAACAAAAAGAAAATTTGTACAACTCCCATAAAGATATTTAGGGATTTTTAGAATGCCCTAGAATCAAAGGGCATATATTCATTTAATCCAAGGGTGGATATAAATCCCTCACACATTTTTAAGTTATGGGATTTAAAAGGACTTATTGAGGTGGGGTGGGATGAAATTAATTAATAGGGTGGGGGTGAACTAAATAAGTGAGTGGGATGAAACTTAAGCAAAAATAGATTAGTGGGGTACCTGGGGAGAAAATACTAAGGGTCGTGAAGGGGAGGGAAATACTTTTAAAATAAAGTGCCCTTTTTAGTATTGAGAAAATAAATATATATGTTATAGCATGAGTGGTGGGAATAAAATTTAAAAGGAAATTCAATATTCATTAGGAAATAATTTAAATAAATTAATTATGGACTAATGGTATACTTTATTTGAAACCCTTATAATTGAATTAATACATGTCAAAAAAATAGACCGGATTTTTGGTGTTAGAGGTTGATTTTTGAGTGCTAAAATATGGGGCACTACACTAATTTAGTGAGGCACCAACCCAAAAAGAGGGTACTATTCCCTCAAATGACCAATCACCAACTCAACCACCTAAACTATTTTATCATTTAATAAATGTTGCTGTAATAACTAATGGTGATCACAAATTTAGCTCCCCTCTCTCAAACCTCTCTCAAACTCACCTTCTTTTCTCAAATCTACCGCTTCTTCAAGTTGATTTCATACCTTCCTAGCTCACTGTCATCTTCTCTCTCTCCAAAGACAACATCACACAATTATTTCCATCTCAACAAGGTCACCAATAACCTTCATCGTATCCCTTAATATGCCTCCTAGGTTACTATTATCCAATTTTGCCCTCGGGAAAAATTGATCAAACAAAATCTTATGCGCAGAGAGATGGAGCGGTCGATTGGTCATACAAGATCACATTTGATTTAAAAAATCAGGTGTAAGTAGGATCGCCACCGAAATGCAAGGTCATTAAAAGGTGGCCAAGTGAATGATGAAGGAGGTTAGAGCTCGAGGAAGAAAAATGGAGAAAAGGCTCGAAGTTTTCAGGTTTTTTTGGAATTTTTGGCACTTCGAAGAAACAGGGGAAAAATGGGCAAGCAATGTTCGAACTGAAATCCCAAAAGTCTAAAATTTTAGACTTTTGGGTCTTAGGGTTTCAGAAACTCTCAGGCGTGAAGTTGGAAAAAATTCCCCCAAAGTTCGAAAACTCGAAGCCAAAAAGTCTGAAATTTCAAACTTTCGGTATTTTGGGGTTTCGATATTTGGGAAGCATGCCAAAAATGAAGTGGAAATGTCTGAAATCCTAAAAGTCTGAATCCCAAAAGGGTTCAAATTTTAGAAGTCAACTCTAGTTTCGGCGTCAACGTGGTGGCATCTTTCGGGTTTTGGAGTTTTGGAACTTCGGGTTTCAAGGTTTTGTAACTCTCGAGGTGATTTGGGTGATGAACAGTGCAAAAGGTCCAAAAAGGAAAAATGTCCGAAAGTCTAAAATTTTAGACTTTTGGGTTTCAGAATTTCAGAGGTTTGGGGTTCAAAGTTTTGGAACTTTGAGGCCCCAAAACACAAAATCTCAACTCAATGTCTGAAATCTTGAATTCTGAAAGTTTGAATTTTTAGACTTTGGACTTTCAGGTTTTGGAGTTTCAGAACTCTTAGTTTTCTATTTTTACATAATGGCACTTCGACTTCAGATGGCCATAACTTTTGACTGGGAGCTCAAATTTGAGCAAGAGAGGAATTTTTGAAATCTCTCTGTGTCAAGCTACATAACTATGAAGAAATATAGTCCACCATTTTTTAAGGTGTCAGGATTCTCACCTACCACCATAATGAAGGTATGGACTTCCTTTCTTTCCCAACAAGGAACAATGTATAGAGGCATGGGTTTTACAATAGAACCCATCATTGTTGTAGGTGAATTCAGAGGATTTTGGGGTAGTTGAAGAAAGAATTCAGATTTCTTCTATCCTTCTCTAATTCTTCCTATATATTTTAAGGAGGGGAATTTTCTAAAAGGTTGGACAATCTGACTTTGCACCCTCCCTTCTTCTCTGATCTATAAGTGAATTTGTGGAGTTCAAATGAAGGTGTCAAAATGAAGAAATACAGTCCACCATTTTTGAAGGTGTCAGGCTTCTCACCTACCACCATAATGAAGGTATGGGATTCCTTTCTCGCTCAACAAGGAACAGTGCATGGAGGCATGGGTTTTGCAGTAGAACCCATCATTGTTGCAGGAGAATTCAATGCATTTTGGGGTGGTTGAAGCAAGAATTCAGATTTCTTCTATCTCCTTCTCTAATTATTCCTATATATTATAAGGAGGGGAATTTTCTAAAAGTTTAGACAATCTAGCTTTGCACCTTCCCTTCTCTCTCGATATGCAAGTGAATTTGTGGAGTTTCAAACCTCCCATTTCAAACTATAATGTGAGTTTGTGCCTCCTAGCCATTGTAATGGACTGTATCAAATTCATGGAGTAATAATACATGTCTGTGGATGATTTTCAAACCTCTCTTGTGTTCATTTCCTTCATATGATCTCTCATTACAATATTGGTTATCTGTGCATGGTAGTTGTATTACATTTTAATGGTTTGTGTTTAATGGAAAAGCAGGTGTTTATCATTCCTTTGGTGCATCACCTCTGTTAGTTTAGGTTTAATTTCTTACATCTTCTCAACCCCATCTCCTTGGAAAGTTAGATTAGGTTTTAGAGTAGATCCTCTATGATTTGTATGTTTGCACTGAATAGAGGAATAGGAACTGGCCTTCATCCGGAGATATTTCCCAATCGCAAAGTCCCACACTTTGGTAAAAGCTCCATGTTATGGAATCACACTGAGAGTCTCAACCTATTGAGTTGCACACATTTAGGGGTGTTATGATTATGCATCAATAGTCACACTTTTCATCCACACAAACTAGCACAAATGAATCTTGTAATTTGATTTTATACATGTTTCTTTTCCATAAATCACTTGGGTCGGCCTTCATATAGTAAAATCACTTTCCACATCATAAGATCATGATAACAATGTTAGTGTAGGTTATTATTTATCCTTTTATTTATTTATTAGGATAATTCTTACACTTGTGTTAGCCCTACACTTGTTGGGTTAGCTTGCTTAGGTGTACTAGTTGTGTGGAGTTAGCTTCTTAGTTGTGTTGAGTTAGCTTCTCAGTTATGTGGAGTTAGCTTACTAGTCTTATAGAGTTAACTTAACTACCAGTCTCAGTTAGTGGGAGTTCTTCACCACTAATTTAGGTAGTAGTTGTAATTCCCTTCTCCTATATGTACATCTTTCTTATTGAATAATTCAAGTCATTGTATTGTAATGTATTGAGAATTATGGATTATGATGGATTTCCATATATGGTATTTTAGCTCTTCTGTTTTACAAATCTAATGTGGTGTGCTATTATCATATGAGATCTCAGCTTGGAATAATATTCTTTTTTTCCTTTCAAAAATATCATCCAGTGGACAAAATAGGTTTCCACTATCACCAAGACCCTCGAAAAGATCCATTGGGACACAACAAGTCTTGAAACCCCAAAACAAGTAACTTGTCATAGAAGGAATGAAAAAGACCAAAACTAATGCCACAAAAGGATGGAAAAAACTTATAAATGTTTTATAAGGGTTAAAAAAACTCTATAAAACATGAAACAGAATTAGACCAAGCATCGCATGATAAAACTCACTTGAGACCATGCTCAACCAAGCACCCTCAAAATTGACCTTCAAAGAACATGTCATAACTTGCTCATACCTTAGAAAAAACTCAAGTTTGATATATAATTGGAAATATATTGGAATTAGGATCATGAGAAAATTCAAATCAAATCATAAATCCACCGTAGCTCCTCAAAACCGTAAAGTTCCTAAACAACTCAAAACTTCCCAAAACTACCTAAAAATTAGTCTTCATAAATAGAGAACACTTTTCACTTTAAAGGCTCAACCATGATCTAAAACTATCATAGACATATCTTACAACTCCCATGCTTCAATAAAATGTCATTTTAATCAATATTTTCAATGAGAAACTTTTGCGAGAACCGAAACTTTCTAGAAACAAGCATATTTGAGTGGGGCCCACATATTATCACAAACTCTAAAATAAATCATTGGAAATGTGGATGATTCCTATTCCTCATCAAATAATCACATTATAAATAAAACAATTGTCTACCTATACAATTAATTTCTCCCAAGTCGTTGCTTAACTACGGTTTCAAACCACTTTACCTTCTTAACGATTGTTCATAAAACTCGAAAATCAAAAACCTCATTTAACTTGAAAAATATTCATAACTAACCTAATTAGATATTAAAAATAGCTTAGGCCCCCATAAAAATCATATAGCCCACAACAAACATCTAAAATTCAACTTTTGGCTCTAAAACACATCTTTGAAAACATGGTTTTGGAAAAAATCTTATATCTTGAGAAAATATCATCATACTTCACTGAAAATTTACCTAAAGCATCATGATTACCTCCTCTATACATTCCAACACTCATCCTTTTGAAAATACATCTACAACTCTATCCACCAAGACTTACTTGTGTCTACTAGCCTTGTCTTCAAGAACTTGCTTCAAAAGGACCTCATACATTCACTTACAAACCGAGATATGATCTAAAAATACTCATAAACATGTTATGCAACATCCCAATTCCCTAAACATGCTTCAACAAGGATTCCATACTCCATAATTCATGTTTACATGCCAAATCCCATGCAAGAGGTCTAGGAATAGGCCTAGAATGACTGCCATGACATCACATGAACCGACCTTATTGACCACTTGCAGACACTTAAAAACATCTGAAACATCATACCAACCTTGTTTGACCTCATGAAAACCTTTTACCATATTTTGAGTTCATACACTAGACCATACATGCTTGAACCATGCACCAAACACACTTGAATACCATGCTACTTCACCCAAGCAACACTCACCAATGCAATACATCATCATGACACCTCATGGAGACTCATATGAAACCTATAATCCCTTTTGCATTAATGACATTTGACGTAAATGGCAACCTAAGACACAATGGACAACATATCATAATGAGGATATCATTAGTTTCTCTGTTAGAGATACAATATACTTCATAATTTGAGACAAGACCACAAAACATGATCCCAATATTCTTCATTTCTCCTTTGCCTTCTAAATTTATGCTTCATTTTAATTATTGCAACCCCCAAATATGAATCATTTTAAGGCCACCCATGTCACCTACCTTAACTTCTCATGCCACATAATCATATTAGGAAGTGATGTACGATAAATATTGTCAATGCTTTGTTATATCTTATTATATGTTATCCACAATATCAATCATAACATGGTCATCTTAGAACAACCTCCAAAGTCACTCAATATTGGATATTCTAGTACCAATGTAAACCTTTCATGGAAAAGATAAGTAAGTGAAAAAGAGGTGATACACTAAGATTATTTGATCTACTCCTTTGTTTGAGTTTAATACAAGCTATCCTAGCTATGCAAGATATATAAACACAACTCAACAATTATATAAGCAATAAGGAAGAACTTGAATATGGAAATGAGGTCAAGAGAAAGAATAAAAATTATTGTTGAAAGGATACACAAATTTTGGGAGAGATATTTGAACATTTTTGCAGAAATATGATGACCGAGGCTCGTATAATGCTTAACAAAATATGAATTCAAGCGATATTGAGTGTAATTATGTGTTTCTCGTAGAGGCTATTCTACTTATGCTATCTAGAGGTTATTTGAATGTACCACAAGGAATAATTTCCTAAAATTAAATCTACAAACAAGAGTTAAGTCTATTAATTATCTATATAATCAATTCTTTTTCTTTCATCTTTATCTACAAATTTAGGGTTCCAAAGCTAAGAGAAACCTCATGGATAACCCCTAATAAAGTTGAAAATTTATTTTTTAGTTTATGAAATTTTGTTGTTGTTTTGATTAATCTCATAGATAATAATAACCTCTAAAATTAGTTCCCTAAAAACTCGATAGTTATCTAGGATAAACCTCTCTTGAATTCGGTTGTTGATTAAAACAAACCCGTAGATAGAAGACAATATTTTTATGTATAAATTAATTATTTTCATGCTTAATTATTATCCACAGATTTGTGGCTTAAAACCATTGAAAATCCTTGAGAATTAGTCCAAAAATGGGGGTCCAATCCTACACAAATAACCCATGTTAAAAAGCCAAAAATTTGCAAACGAAAATAATGAAAAAATATTAACCAAATCCACTCAAACGCTTATATCTTTTATCTTGAGCTTTCCAAAATCACAAGATTACTAAAAATGAAGTTGTAAATCAAAATATATGGTAAAAAATGTATTTTGCAGTTGCTTCACACAATAGGCCTCTAGGTGCCATACATGGCAGTAATATCATTGTTGTGACCTTTTCACTATATTGTGCCATATGACATAATCTCGTGGTATTTGCACCAATCAATTCTCTATCATAATGGGTAATTAATTTTTATCGTGTATCAAATGTAGGTATATAACCTTCACATTTCTTATTAATTTTTCTTTCAATGATTTTCTCGCCACTTGAAAATTAAAAGTTAACGATATAGTTTTAATTAAAACAAATTTTAATATTCAATTATAAAGTGCATTTATCCTTCATTTCATTTGTTAATTGAATCTTCCTTTTATTCTTGACAAGGATTGATGAAATAAAAATTTAGCTATTAGCACTATAATTTTAAACAAAAAAGTTTGATTGACATGGGTAACAATCTTATGATAGAAATTTCATTTATTAGAGCTAGTATGTACTACTTAAATGAAGATATAGTGAGACATTCAACATGTAGACATAGCTTGTGCACATGGGAAGAGTGGAGCTTTGAGTTGCAACCTACTTTTTTGATGTCATATGGGCCTTGATCCATGGTTCACACACATGACAGTCCCAACCCAACCCAACAAGCCACTATTCCCGATCACATTAGTCACCAAGATTGATTATGTGGTACAATATTATTGGTTACAAATTTTAAAATATAATGAAAATTATCAACGAGATGATGTGTATGGAACTAGATGTAGTACAAAAATTAAAGATATTCCATCTTGAGCCTACTTCGCGCTATGAAATGCAAAGAAAGCCATGTACGGATAGGATATGGAGGGCTTCAAGTGCACTAAAGTGTGATTTTTCCTCCATGTGTTGAGCCTAAAAATTAATATGGGAAAGGAGATGTTGTTAAATGTCAACACAATTCTCTTAAAACAACACAATCCCACACTTCGAACTTCCGATATATCCAAAATACGGAAAATCAAATAGAAGTCAAATAAAAATAAACACGTAAGCCCAATATTTATCCCAAATTTCTATTCCAAAATTGTGCAAATGTAAAAGTTCATGAACCATTTCTTTAATAATTAATTACTAAGATTAAGGTGGTGTTGAACTTTGCCCTTGTGACATTTATTTTTGTTTACCCTTTGCGCATTTCGTGGTGCCTTCATAGTTTTTGGTAGGATCGTGAGTTGTTTAGTCACCCTTAATCTTGTAACTCTATTGTATTTTTATTAATATAATGTGCAATACTAATAATAAACAAGGCTATGGACAACATATCTGCTGAAGCAAGCATTGAACTACATGATAAAGATGATCTAAGTGGAATTTTTGTTTGGATGACGAGTTAAACTAAAAAAATCTATTTTGAAATAAATAATAAGAAAAATCACAACTAAAGAAGATTACAATTTTTTTATGTTGAGTTTAAATGTTTTACTCGGGATATTCTTACTAGTATAGAAAGAGTCATTGAAGATGGAGGAATGTATCCATTGCAATCAAATTAGTCAAAAATGCAAATTGTTGTCGGATTTAGGAAGAAGGATTTTAACTAATAGAACCAATCAAATTAGTCAAAAATGTAAATTGTTGTATGATTTATGAAGAGGTATTTTAATTGATATACCATCGAGTTTTCCATATAATTTTCAAGTCTCGAAAGAGATTATGTGTTTTTTCTTAATTTAAGATCTGATATACCCACTTTGTGTTGAAGCAACTGATTTCTTATCAATCCTAGCCATGCATTTCGTCAAGAAAAGAATCAACATCCATGTGTAAATAGAAAAATTTTAAACTTCAAGCATGTTGGATTTGTACATGGTTCGAGTGAGAGATCATAAAGAGAAAAACAATGATATCTAGTTCACAAGGAAATGATGGCCAAAAATGAACATGTTTTGTTTTCCATGCCAAAAACATAAAGGTAGAGGAACTAGGGATTGAACTTCTGATCATAGGAACCTTAAAATTTTGTGAAATGTTATGTTATGTTAGTTGAATGGCATATCCTACCAAAAAGTTCTCAAATCGTAGAACAATATTGAACTTAGTAGTCGTAGCTAAAATGTTAGTTATTGTACAATATATGTAGACATTACATGATGTTTTAAAGTAACATGCAACAAAGATAGATTCATTTTAATTGAAAAAACAAGCCAATTACTTGTTAATAAAGAGTGTAATTCAAGATATTAAGTGTTATCTAGTCGAGAAGCTTCGAGAAAAGATAAATTCAATGACAAATAAAGAGTGTAATGCAAGATAGTTAAGTGTTATAGAGTCATAGAAGCTTCAAGAAAAGATAAATTTAATGGCAATATTTATACAAAAAAATATTTATAAAAGTCACTACATAAATTAAAGGAAGACAATAATGTTCAATGTAGCCAACAACAAAATGACATGGTGTTATTCAAAATTCTAGATTGTGTTTAGAGTAATTACTAGGTAGTTCAACAAAATTCACACAAGTTGCCATGGTTACACTCTTTTGTGTAAGTTGTGGTGGAACTACAGATATAAGATACAAAAACTTGTATAAAACTTTATATTGAAATTTGTTTTTGTACAAATATTGCTTCAGTAAAAACAATTGTGTACAATATTTACAAAGGTGGTTGTGTGTTATATTATTGATACAAAAACATGCATATTATTTAGAGATGGTAAAGCATGATATTGTAATAGAAGATGTGTGAGATGGTGTTGTTGATGTTCGTGTAACAATTCTATATAAATAAGGAAAAAATCATTAGTAGTCACGTATGAACATTAAATTCAAAGAATGGAGTTTGCTTCTATACAAGAATAGCATTCTCAAATGCACTTTATAATATTTTTAATGATATCATATTTATTTGTTTGAAAAAGGTTAATATTTTTCTTTATTTTAACGACATAGCTTGAGTATGATGTCTTAAGCAAAAAGATATCCAATTTCTAATTAATATTATATGAGAATGAGCTAATAATAATCTTGCAAGGCTTAAAACATACCTTTGGCTAATGCACAATATTTTTATGTTGACCTAATGATGTGACTAGAAATGTGAGGGGCTATATCAATTTGAGCAATTACAACAAGGTTTACATTTGTAATTATTTTTACTAAATAATATTGTTATTAGAAATTGAATTTTTAGTATTGGAAATTGAGCTTCTTGTTTGACAAAGAGTAAGATATGGGACCCAAAAATGTAAATGATTGATTCTAATACCGAAGTCCAACATTGATAGAGGTATTCGCCGCATGTTTATGGTAAAAGCATCTAAAGTATTGGGTGCATCTCTGGTTCTTGTTGATGTGTTTATTACATCGATGGGATTTACATTCCACCATTCTTATATTTATTGACAAACGCAAAAATTATAGTAAATAATTGAACACTTACTTCTTCATAAACTGTTATAAATATTTTGCCCCCGGAAAAATTGGATCAGCCACGACCCCGCATAGAAGAAATAAGAGAAATCACGTTCAAATACTGCAAACATGTTACAGAGGGATTCTACAATGGAGTGGTGGGGCCTGCGAAAGATCAAATGACCCTGTGTAAGAAGAAATTCAAGAAACAGATCTGTCGAGTGAATTTGTGCTTCAAATCCAGCAAACAGATTACAGGTAGGCTTAAAATGGAATAGTAGGGTTGGGGAAGGAGAAGACAGTGTCAAATAAGCCATAGGCTCAAAGGAGAAGGAACAATGAAATTTTGAAGTCTTTGGGCTCTGAAACAATTTAGAACGAGCCCAAAAACAACTAAGTATGGAGGAGATAGTGGACACTACCAAGTGTCCAAACGGTGCACCTCTAAATATTGAATCCAAAAGAGGAGACTCAAATAAGTGCTAAGCCCCCATGTGTCCCTGAGCCCAAAGAAGGGCAGAGTTAACAACTACATGCCAAAAAGCAGATGGGGCGGGCCTAAAAAGACTAAGTATAAAGGTGCTAGTGGAAGCTACCACACGTTAGCTTGGTGCATCTCCAAAGGTAAATCCAAAAGCGAGAGACCCAAATGAGCATGGGCTCGCCACGTAGTCCAAGTTGAAAAATGGGATAGAACGGGCCCAAAATTGACTAAGTATGGAGAACGAGTGCCATATTGCCATGTGTTCAGGGTTTGAAAATGTAAGAGAGGCCATTGAAAGTCCAAGATCCTACGGAGGATTCTAAGTGTCAACCCGATGCTCCTTCGAAGGTAAAATCCTGAGCGGGTTTCTAAATGAGCACGAAGCCTCCACCCATCCGGTTTCATAAAGGGACAGGTTCGGGGTTGAATAGTCAAAGCATTGAGACAAGCTAGCAGAGGGTGTCAAGTGTCAGCATGGTGCTAATTTAAGAGAAAAATTAGGGAAGGTTTCCAAACAAGCGACAGGCCGCCGCGTCTCGCCGGTTAGATATATGACCCTGTCGAGCAAAAGACTTAGCCAAAACATGAAGAAACTGAGCCAGCTGCGGAAGAAGCCAAGTGTTAGCCTGATACAACTTCAAAAAAAAAATACAAAGGCCACCCTCAGACATGCGTCAACCCTCCACATGTCTGGTTTTAAAAAATGGGCCCATTTTAGATGTTGGTTCCTGCCATTTTGTATGGACCCAATTCAAATTTCAAATGGGCATATCTTTTGACTCAGTGCTCGAAATCGACAAATCTAGCACCGTTGGAAAGACCTTGGCCTTGTATATGCTATGAAGATCTGAAACTTTAAGTTTGGAGAGGTTAGGTGGGGAAAAATTAAGAAACATCTTCTAGCCATTAATACAGGATCTATTTGCCCCCAAAACCAGATCGTATTTGATCTGATCCATTGTTCCTCCTCCTTCAAGGAACCAAACAAGTAATTAATGCAGTGAAAACGACAAATTTGGGGTGGATTTTGTAGGAGTAATTAATGACATTGGTTAAGATTTGAACCGGTTTTCCGCTTCTCTCTCCTTCTTCCTCTCGTGTTGAATCTATGAAAGGTGGTCGAGGCTCATTGTAAAAGATTGGACATTTCCGTTTTGCGCCCTCCTTCTTATTTTTTTCATGAAGGATTTTGGAGCTTTCCCAACCTCTCCTTGAGTTATAATGCAAGTTTTTCCTCTTGACTACTATAGTATACTCTATCGACTCTTGAGAAATAAGATATATGTATGTGGATATTTCTCAACCCTCTCATGTATTCGTTATTGTCTCTTTGATCTCTTATTGTGATTTTTTCATCTCGCACAAAATGTTTGTATTACATTTCGTGGTCTGTGTTAAACTGTAAAACGAGCGTCTAACATTCCTTTGGTGTATCACCTCATTAGCTTAGTTTTATTTTCTTGCATCTCTCTAATTGTGTCTCCTTGGTAGATAGAATATACTTAGAATAGATCCTCAGTAATTTTTTTTTTACACTTGAACAGAGGAATAGGAACCAACCTCAATCCGGAGAGCTCTCTCAACTCGTAAGGTCCCACACCTTGAGAGATGCTCCATGTTGTGTAATCACACTGAGAGTCTCAACCCATCTGGTTGTAGACATTCAAGGGTGTTGTGATTCTGCACTAACAGTTTTGGCACGCCCAGTGGGACAAGAGGTCTTCACTTTATTTCATCAAGTTGATGTGTTCTTGGTGAGATTCAGCCTTTAGAGGCATGTTCAAAGCACATCTGGTGACTCCATCTGGTCAATAACCCATCCTCTGAGTTGTAGACCTTTTCCATCCATTTCCACTCATTTTCATCCATTTTATTCTTCCATCTCTTTCATTTTCTCCCATTCCATGAAGTTGTGCAATCATGACTTCATTCCCTTCATGGAACTCACACTTACAGACAACAATGTAGTTCACCTCCAATGCATTTCCCAACTCCTCCAAATCAGCATTATAATCAGATCTAGGACCATTATGCTTACCCATATGAGCAGAGTCAAAGTCAGTTTGGCCATAGAGCTTATCAAGAACAAGGGGGCACATACAATGGTGACAACTATGTGGAGAATGTTGGTTTGCTAGAGAAGATTAAAAAAATGGAGGCTGACATATTTTAGTCAAGGGCCATTGCACAAATGAAGGCATTCAATATTGGTTATAGGGCACCTTGTCCATGGGAAGGCCCTTTTCCAAGACATTACAACCCTCAAGAGAAGCTTGACTTCATGGTTGAAATGCTTCCTTAGCTTACATAGTGGATTGAAGATATTAAGGCTTATGATTTGGACAAAAGACAACCTTATCAATGGGTAAGTCAATCACCAGCTCCTTGTCCTTCATTTTCTCTTTCTCAATCTTTATCATTTCAGTATGATCAAGAGTCAAGCCCCTCACTTTCTACCTCAAGTGTTGATTTCATTTCTCCATCTCCTAGTCTTCCATCCCATCTCAATTCTTCTCCCCTTTTCCTTCCCAAGTAGTCATTCCCTCCAAAGAAACAAGAAGTTCCACCTCCCTCTCCACCACAAACAATAGCAAAACCGGTTGAACCCCAACCTACCACTCCTCTTGCTTCCCCAAATCCATGTTGGGGAGATGAAAATCAAACAACTAGCCAAGGGCAGCAAGAAGAGGAACCCAATAGAGAAGAAATGACAGACAATCCAAAGAGTTGGGCTACCAAATTTGAGTTTACAAATATCCCCTTGATGGTTAAGCCAATAGAGAAGGTCAAGGTTGAAGAGCTAGTGGTGGTTGAGGCTGAGTTTGTAGCAGAGAAGGAAAAAAAACAGAAGGAAGAAGATCAACAACCTATTTTCTTTGAATACAATGTCCCTAATGGCACTTTGTCTGAAGAGGATGCTGATCTGATCCAAGTTGCACAACCAGTTGAGGAGGAAGAACAATCAGCTCCAAGTCCCATTGAAGAGGAGAAGATGGGAGAAATCAAATCAAGTGTTGAAGCCACTCAATGAAGAAAGCATCATTGAAGATCCTTTGCTTTCATTTCAAGGGCCTGATTTGATTGATAATTCCATGATGGAGGAGGACCATACAGTTTTAGAGGCTCCAAGCATAGGGAAGGCTACAGAAGAACCTTCAGTTCTTCCTCCCACTTCATCCCCTTCAAGCTCTAATGTTGAAGAAGAGTTTTAACTTTCAAAATTCATGTTTGAGGAAGAGGGGAACCATGGTGAGCAAGTTTCAGATCAGGAGGACACCATGGAGGAAGTAGAGAACCTCTCAGCAGGACAACAAGGAGGTAGATTGTCTGTCAGACTTGGAAGATTGCTTTGGTTAAGAGGAGCCTGAGGAGATCACATCATTTGCTCATCTTCCATCCACCTTCCAAGCATATAATCCTACTAACATGAAGGAGGAAATTCAAGGACAACATCCTGCACTTCATAACAGCTCTCTGAGACCAAGGTTGGAAGATATGAGTCTTCCATGTTCTTCACAAGAGAAGGAAGAAGAACAGCCAGCTCCAAGTCCAGTTAAAGAGGAGCATATAGAGGTGACCAAGACAGATTCAGAGGCATTAAATCATGAGCTAGTTGCACAAGAAATTACAAACCCCTCTCCCTTTCAACCTCTCCAAAATTCTATTTTTGGAAGAGCCTAAACTCACTAGCTTCATGTTTGAAGATGAGGCTTCATATGGTGAAAATAATGAAGATTTTAAGATCACCATGCAAAAGGGAGGGACCTTGTTACAAAGCATGACAATAAAGAGTCTGATTCCTATCAGACTCAAAAGAATGTTTTGATAAGAAGGAGCCAATTGAAATTACAATCTTTTCTTCCCCATCATTCATTCTTCAATCACAAGAACCTGCTGCCATGGAAGAGAACGTGCAAGCACAACATGTAGTTTGCAATATGCCTCCTGAATCAAAGTTGGAAGATTTTGATCTTCCAAAATTCACACCTGCTATAGAGGAAGAGAAAGAATATGAGGCTGTCATTCCTCAGACACCATCCATCCATGAGGGTCAGCAAGAAGGTTCCATTCTTGGAGTTAAAGTTCAGAACCATGGGCAAATTTAATGGACCATATGTTGCCCAATAAAATACTTGGCTTCATTAGAGCCAAGTGAGAAGCCAAAACCAGTCATTCCTACTTCAGGGCAAGAGGATGAGTATCAAAGCACCAAGGGTCACCATCAACACCTCTAGGAGTCCAATGTAAATAAGCTTGAGGAGGTATTTTCCATTAATGTTGATACCTTGCTGATATGAGTGGAGGATCAGCTTAAAGTCAATTTTTAACTCATACAGGTAGCTATATTTAGTGTCAAATAATTTGCATGGATACCCCTCTTGAGCAAGGTAAGCTACTTCTTCCTACATGTAACATGAATTTTTAAAGCTTTTCTTTCTATATGGTTAGTGTAGGCATAGGAGTAGATTTTGTTTTTAGTAGAAGAAGTTCTTGTGCACACTCTGCATGTCTCATTTGAGGCATGCATGATTTTTCTTTGTACATAAGTTTTGTTCATATTTCTCCAGAGCTACTGAGGCCAGGACCTTCACTATTCATGGCAGGAAACTCATAGTTACCTGTAATAGTTGTTATCTTCAAAATAAAACAAATGCAGAACAACTAAAAATCCGTCTTCAAAATAGTCCATTCAGAGATAGATGAAAGCCTCGGGTCAAAACAATTTTCTACTCTCAGAAACCTTGTTTCAAGATTTCTTATGAAAATTGAGAGTGCAAATGGTCAGGTTTATGTATCAGAGGTAGGATTAGTATCAGGCCATCATTCTTGACTTTGTGCCTAATAGATATAACAAGGCAACTAGTCTTTTCATCTAGCAGGTAGATGCCCTTGCGAGTCACCAAATTGCTATCCATATTTTCCCCCATGGAAAAATTGGATCAGCCATGACCCCGCACAGAATAAATCAGAGAAATCACATTTAAATCCTGTAAGCATTACAGAGGAACTCTAGAATGGAGTGGCGGGGCCTAGAAAGTTCAAACGACCCCGTGAAAGAAGAAATTCAAGAAACGAATCTGTTGAGTGAATCGTGCTTCAAATCTAGCAAACAGATTATAGGCGGGCTCGAGAAATGGAATAGTAGGGTCGGGGAAGGAGAAGATAGTGTCAAAGAAGCCATAGGCTCAAAGGAGAAGGAACAACGAAATTTTAAAGTCTTCGAGCTCTGAAACAGTTCAGAATGAGCCCAAAAACAACTAAGTATGGAGGAGATAGCGGACACTACCAAGTGTCCAAATAGCGCACCTCCAAAGATTGAATCCAAAAGGGGAGACTCAAATAAGCACCAAGCCCCCACATGTCCTAGGCCCAAAGAAGGGTAGATTCAACAACTAAAAGCCAAAAAAGTGGACGGGGTAGGCCTAAAAAAGACTAAGTATAAAGGTGCTAGTGGAAGCTGCCATGTGTCAACTTGGCACATCTCCAAAGGTAAATCCAAAAGCGGAGACCCAAATGAGCATAGGCTCGCCACGTAGTCTAAGTTGAAAAATGGGATAGAACGGGCCCAAAATCGACTAAGTATGGAGAACGAACCCAAAATCGACTAAGTATGGAGAACGAGTGCCATATCTAAGTAAAGAGAAGAAATGACGAAAGTTTGAATTCTTTAGGATTTGAAATAGTTGAGAATGATCCCAAAAATAACTAAGTATAGAGGAGATAGTGGACATTGCCAAGTGTCTAAATGGTACACCTTTAAAGATTGAATCCAAAAGGGGAGACTCGAACAAGCGCCAGGCCCCACGTGTCCAAGGCCCAAAGAAGGGAAGAGTCAACAACTAAAAGACAAAAAAGTGGACAGACGGGCCTTAAAAAAGAATAAGTATAAAGGTGTTAGCGGAAGCTACCACACATCAGTTTGGCACATCTCCAAAGGTAAATCCAAAAGCGGAGACCCAAATGAGTGCGGGCTTACCACGTAGTCCAAGTTGAAAAATGGGACAAAGCGGGCCCAAAATTGACTAAGTATGGAGAATAAGTGCCAGCTCTCCACATTTCTAGGGTCCGAAAAGGTAAGAGAGGTCGTTGAAAAGTCCAAGAGCTTGCGGAGGCTTCCACGTGTCAACTTGATACTCCTTCGAAGGCAAAATCCTGAGCAGGTTTCTAAATGAGCGCGGAGCCTCCACGTGTCCAGTTTTATAAAACGAAAGGGTTGAGGTTGAATAGTCAAAGCATTGATACAGGCCAACAGAGGGTGCCAAGTGTCAACACAGACTAATTCAAGAGAAAAATTGGAGGAAGGTTTCCAAACAAGCGCTAGGCTGCCACGTGTCCCCAGTCAGATATATGACCCCGCCGAGCAAAAGACTTAGCCAAAACATGAAGAAAATGAGCGAGCCACGAAAGAAGCCAAGTGTCAGCCTAGCGCAACTTCAAAAGAAAAATATGAAAGCCACTGTTAGACATGTGCCAGCCCTCCATGTGTCTCGTTTTAAAAAAAGGGGCCCATTTTGGTAGTTGGTTCCCGCCATTTTGTATGGACTCGATTCAAATTTCAAATGGGCATATATTTTGACTCAATGCTCAAAATCTAACAAATATGGCACTGTTGGAAAGATCTCAGCCTCGTCTACGCCATGGAGATCTAAAACTTTAATTTTGGAGAGGTTAGGTGGGGAAAAATGAAGAAACATCTTTGGGCCATTAATATAGGATCTATTTTCCCCAATAACCAGATTGGATTTGATCTCGATTTGTTGTTCCTCCTCCTTCGAGGTGCCGAACAAGTAATTGATGTAGGCATGACAAATTTGGGGCGTATTTTGTAGGAGGCATTGATGACAGTGGTTGAGCTTCAAACTAGTTTTCTCGCTTCTCTCTCCTTCTTCCCTTTGTGTTAAATCTATAAAAGCAGGGTTGAGGCTCATTGTAAAAGGTTGGACATTTCTATTTTGCACCCTCCCTTCTTCTTTTGTTCATAGAAGGATTTGTGGAGCTTTTCTAACCTCTCCTTCGGGTTGTAATGCAAGTTTTTCCTCTTGGATATTGCAGTATACTGTATCGAATCTTGAGCAATAATATATATGTTTGTGGATGTTTCTCGACCCTCTCATGTATTCATTATTGTCTCTTTGATCTCTTATTGCGATTTGGTCATCTGTGCATATTGTTTGTATTACATTTTGTGGTACGTGTTAGAATAAAAATGAGCATCTAACATTCCTTTGGTGTATCACCTCGTTAGCTTAGGTTTATTTTATTACATCTCTCTAACCTTGTTTCCTTGGTAGATAAAATAGACTTAGAATAGATCCTCTACAATTTGTGTGTGTACACCTGAACAGAGGGATAGGAACCGGTGTTAATATGGAGAGCTCTCTCAACTCGCAAGGTCCCACACCTTAACAGATGCTCCATGTTGTGAAATCACACTGAGAGTCTCAACCCATCTGGTTGCAGACATTCAAGGGTGTTGTGATTCTCGCACTAACATAAACACTTGAGAACATATAGAGAATATAATTGGTGTACCAAATACATACCTAAGAAGATGTGAATTTCTTGAGTGGGCTTGGGAAAAGGGTAAACAATTCCCTCTTTGGGAGAGATGATTAAGGATCCATAAATAGTAGCTTTGAGCCACAAAATGTGTGCATGCCACCATGAAGTGCCCTATTTCCCAGTTGATGGTGAATTTATGTGTTTCTTTTCCCGAGGCCAAATGGGGCATTGGGTTATATACTCGGAGCATGTCACCTACCCTATACGCATCTATCACACCGTGTGCCCGCACATCCAATAACAAATTCATATTCTATAGTTAAATAATAAAAATGATTAATCTTACAATGGTTGTGTTAAAGATCATTTATGTGAGTAGGTGGAAATCAGTGTGACAAATTTTGAAAGATATGAAGACAACCCACATATATCAAAATAACAATCGTACCTAAAATGTATGATGGAAATGTCGAAGGGGATCTATTGAGGAAGTCAAATTGGAGGGAGAGAAACAATGGGAGAGGAAGAGAGACAAAGATGAAGGGTTCAGGAGAAGACCAAGGGAGAGGAAAGTGGCTTTGTGGATAAATGGGAAAGTGTACCCTCAAATAGTGACATGACAATAATGACTATAGTTCAAAAAGGAGAAAATTCATGTTATGTAATATGATGAGGCAATTGTTTCCCAAGATATATCATAATGTAAGGAGTGGTGTAAAAGTACTCTTGAAGCAAAAATTGTTTATAAATATAGCTTCTCGTAGAAATTTTTAGGGACCCTTTTAAATTTTAAGTTGGAGCAATTACAAAGAGGAAGGCAATGCAAGAACACTCATCGAAAATTGAGCACACCCAAAAGATGGACAGAAGAGAGTAATTATCTACCAAACATACTTTGTATTTTTTGAATTTATTATTTTACACCTTCAAGGTTGTCAACTGAATGATGTTTAATTTGGTTATGAAAAGGGAGTGTTTCAAATCAAAGAATATAATTTGGTTGATTGTTTTGAAGATTATAATTCATTTGATTAGTTTGAAGATTATAATCTATCGATAAGCCAACAAATCTCAATAATTGGAATGTATTGAATGCATGGATATTGGTCAAGGATTGTATTGAGGTTGAGTAATTGTATAAAATCATGTGATGTAGGGAAAACTAGTGAACATTGGTCCCCTCTAGTGGATGGACATATGAGCAAAAGGAAGATTTTATCCAACATTTACACTTTTGTATGTACATCAATGACCAACTAAGCCAGAGCCCTCTGATGTCTATAGTGTGTCAAAATATTTTTGCTCAATTTTTCTTCATGAATTATGAGCCTCTATGATCCATAGGGATCCAAAATGACTCTACTTCATCAAATCAGTTAGCATGAAGAAAGAAATTGAAGAAACAAAGGTTATGTCTTATTATTAATGTAGCGCTGATCTCGTGCAGAGCAAGCGTGGCTACTGAGTAACCACTACCTAACACAGGCAAAGTAGTCATGTAACCACCGCCCAATAAGGGATGCGGTCATGTGACTACCGGTTTGCATTAGGTAGTGATCATGGATCTTTCAAATAGAAAATAAAAATCGAAATGAACAATCCTAGAATTTGAAATGTTGTCTATGTCTCTTCTCCTCCATGACCTTTCCCATCCTCCAGTGCATGGAAGGACATGAAAAGGGCTATAAATACATGTAGGAAGAAGAGTATTGGATCATGGAAGCATGAAAGCAAGTGAGCAAGAAATTATTAGTGTTGGAATTGTGTTTGTAGAAGAAAGGAGTGTTGAGGAAGAGCAAACAAGTAATTGGGAGGAAGTGTGAGATATTATCTACTTCTCTTTCATACTTATTGTAAATTTTTTACTTATTGTTTGAATTGGCCAGTAAAAGTGAGAAGAAAGAGAATTTTCCTTCCGAATGGTTTTCCTCCTTTGGAGGTTTCCAGGATAAAAATTGTTGGTGTTTATGAGTTATATTCTTCCTTTTCCTGCAAATTATTGATTCTAAACATAAGAAAAATAATTCACTAGTTATCTCTGTCATTTTCTAAATTAAAGTAGAACATCAACATTTTAATTTTGATTCTATGAATAATTACAAAGTAGAGAGTTTATATATCATTTTGGTATCAGAGCTAACAAGTATCCAGGACTGTGGTATTCATTCTTGGATTTGTATGACAGTGAAAAGATCTAAAGGAAAAGAGGATTTACCTTGTGATCCAGGACATTTCTAAATGGAAGTAGAAACAGAGAATTCGAAGAAAATGGAGGTAGAGAACTTGGTTCGTAGAATCAAGATGCTAGAGACCATGATGGATAGGATGTTTAGAAGGAAAGAACAACTTTCAGATTTGCAGAAGACAACTTCGTTAAACAAGAATCCATGGACTTAGTGGTTCAAGGCTTAGCCGAGAAGTTTGGCATAGGAAGGAGCCACCATGAGGAATATTATGGGGAAGAGCATGAAGAAGAGACTTCAAATACAAGAGAAAAGGTAAAATATGATCATACTCATTTTAAAGTTGAGATGAAAGTTGAAATTAAAATCTTTGAAGGACAAGTAGATGTAGATTTGCTTGATAAATGGTTAAAACAACTATAATTCTACTTTAGTGTCCATAATGTCACTGAGGCATAGAGGATCACCTTTGCATGTCTCAAAATGGAGGGACACACTCGGTTTGGTGGGAAACTCGCCTAGCTACTTGTGAAAATAAGAAACGTCCTATTGTGAAATCTTGGCAAGAATTCAAAGAATTACTTAGAGCTAACTTCTATCCTATTGGCCACAAGACTGACCAAATGATTAAATGACAACATTTTAGACAAGGAAGTGGTCAAAGTGTGTAGGACTATACTACAGAGTTTTAGAGGTAGGCCATGTTGCTTGAACATGGACTTGGAGGATGAGGATATTTTGACTAAGTACTTGGGAGGACTTCACACTCACCTTTAAAGAAAATTCATCTCCATGAAGCCCAATGCTATCAACGAGGCATGTGTGCAAGCATACTACATAGATGATGAAAAGAAGAAAGGAGAAGTAGAGCCGAGGGAAAAGCAGTCGAAAAATCAGCTAGAAGAAAGAACATGGGCAAACAAGTAACAAGGGTAAGTGGAAAGGGAAAGGTAAACAAGATGCCACTACTTTAAATACTTGTAAAGATCCCAGAACTTTTTCAAGAACTGTGATATCAATGGACATATGACGCTACATGTTAGAAGTTGCATCCGAGTTACACCCAAAGAACAGAACCAAGGACTCAAAGAAGTCCATGAAAGTTGTAAATACATAAGGAGAGGTGGAAATATAAGATGAATCTAATGTAGACAAAAGAACATGGACATCCGGGAAGAGGAGATGAGTAGACTATTCCGCATCAAAATCCAAATCACGAGAACTTAGGTAAATGCTTTGGTTGATACCGGTTCTCAGTCTAATTTGATTTCTAAAGCATTTTTAAAGAATCTTGGTCTTGAGGCTTACAAGCATCCATACCCTTATCCTTTGGGTTGGGTGAAGAAGTGTGTTGAAATTCAAGTAACAAAAAGATGTAAGGTCAAGTTTGTGATAAATTCCCAGTATATTGATGTATTGGAAACTGATGTTATTCCCCTTGATGCTTTTGATGTTGTTTTCAGGAGTCCTTACTTGTTTATCAGGGATTCCATATTTATGAGAAGGGAAAAATAATACACATGGGTCAAGGATGGGATCAACTACAACATCCAGGAACACCAGCGTAAGACATGAGTTACTATGGTGAGTGCTAACCAAGAAAAATGTCTTATTCAGAAAAATCATAATCATTTTTGTTTAATTTTATTAAAGGATAAAAAGATGAGGTAGAAGTTTCAGAGATTTCTAACTAGGGAAAACATGATATATATATAGTATTATTCAGTCTTTTCAGGAAGTTTTTAGGCTCCCAATGGGTTACCACCAAAATGGGAAGTAGAGAATGAGATTTAGTTATTTCGAGTCCCCTCTACCAAACATCGGGTTGTATAGGCAATCCTTGTTGGAGAGTACTGAAGTAAAGAAACAAATCTAGGAACTACTAGACCAAGGGGTGATACGTTCGAGCACCTCACCATGTGGTTCACCTATCGTGATGGTGCCAAAGAAGGATGGTTCTTGGAGAATGTGCATCAACTACCACACTTTGAAAAATATCACCATAAAGAACAGATATCCACTTCCCCGCATAGATGATCTCTTAGACCAGCTTCAACATGACAAATTCTTCATGAAGTTGGATCTCAAGTCAGGTTATCACCAAGTTAGAATGAAGGAGGAGGATATATGGAAGACTGCCTTCAAGAAAAAACAGAGTTTGTATGAATGGTTGGTGCTTCCTTTTGGTTTATGCAATGCACTCGCTACATTTATGAGATTGATGAATGATGTATTGCAGATTTCATATATTCACATGTCATTGTATATGTAGATGATATCGTGATTTTTAGTGCCACATGGGAAGAACATCTAACTCATTTACAACAAGTCTTGTAAGTTCTTAACTACTTTGTAATATGAAGAAATGTGAATTTTCCAAATAGTCACTTGTTTATCTTGGGCACGTGGTTGGAGGAGGAGAGCTACGAGTGGATCTAAAGAAGTTGGAAGCCATCACCAATTGGCCAACACCAATAGGAGCCACAAAGACTAGGAGTTTTGTGGGAGCAGTATAGTACATGCGGAATTTCATTCTGGGCTTCTTCGTGATTGCAGCACCTCTACACACAGTGACCACAAAGAGTAATGGTTTTGACTAGGGTAAGGAACAAGAAAAATCCTTTGAGTTATTAAAATACAAGATTAGTCATGCTCCAATACTTGCTCTTCCTAATTTGCAACAGCCCTTTGAAGTAGAGACAGATGTCAATGATTACGCTATGGGCATAGTGTTGCTTCAGGGAGGTAAACCCATATGCTATCATTCAAACTTTCACTTCAGTAGTTAAAGGATATTCAGTATATGATAAGGAAATGTATGCACTAGTTCAGGAAATTAAAAATAGAAGCATTATTTGTTGGGTAAAGAAACTATTGTGCAAATTGACCAAAAACCTATCCAATATTTGTAAGCACAGTCTAAATTGCAGCAGAAAGGCACTACAAATGGATGGGGTTCCTTCAGCAGATTCCATTTGGTGATCAAATACAAGAAGGGTAGTACAAAATTGGTGGCATACATGTTGTCTAGGCTGCCCACATAGGATAAGTTCTCCTACTTGGCCACTATCTCTCAGATTGAGCCCTTCACAAAGGAAGCTTACGGGAGGCATATTCCTAGGACAAGGAATTTGGGGTGAAATTTCAGCAGTTATAGTCCCAAGGGGCTGAAAGGATGGGGATTGAAGATTGTTATCTCAAATACAGGTTGCTCTACCGATGGGGGAAGCTTTGTGTGCCTAAAGAGGAAAGAATTCTATTGATGAGGGAAGCACATACCTCGAAAGTAACAGGACATTTTGGTATTGGTAAGACCATAGCCCACTAGAAAAGGTACGTGTATTGGCCCAATATGCAAGAATAAGTATTAAAATTTATACATGGTTGTAAACTTTGTTGTAGCAACAAACCTAATACTAGGAAAGAAGGTTTGTATATGCCTTTTCCAATACCTACTCGTCGGTGGGAGGACATTTCTATGGATTTTGTAGGAGGATTATTGATTTCTAAACATGGTCATGACTATCTCTATGTTGTTGTTGATAGATTTAGTAAAATGTCTAAGCTTATGGCATGTAAAAAGACAAGTAAAATCACATGAGGCAGCAGATCTTTTCTTTGCTAATGTATGGGTGTATTTTGGTTTGCCAAAATCTATTTTTTTACAGGATTCTAGGTTCTTGGGAAATTTTGGACTACTTTGTGGGACAAGATGGATACCAGGTTACAAAGGAGCACAACTTTCAATCCACAGATAGATGGACAGATAGAGGTGGTGAATCATACTTTGGTACAGTTGATTAGAGGGTATAATAAAAATACCCAAGGACTTGGGATGAGTCCTTAGCCTACATTCAACATTCCTATAACCGAGTAGTACACACATCCACTATGAAGTCATCGTTTGAAGCATGTTTGGGATATCTACCTTCAAATCCGTTGGATATAGCAGTTGGGTAGCAAGATGAGGAGGATATATGAGACACAAAGATGACTAGAGAAAACAAATTCATTGAGAGGATCCAAAAATCCTTCTCAAAGTCAAAGAACATTTAGAGAAATCTCAAGCCAAGTACAAAGCTAAGCACGAACAACATAGGAGAGAACATAAGATTCATATTCGAGATAGAGTTTGTATTTACTTAAGAAAGGAGATACTATAAGGTCAATCACGGAAGCTCAAGCCACTATGATATGGACCCTTCACCATATTGGATCAGGTTGGAGAAAATGCCTTCTAACTTGATTTTCCGTCATTTATGAGGATGTACTCCATAAGAAACCGTGAGAACTTGCACCAATATGAGCCGTCCATGCTAGATGAATATGAAGGACTTCAGTTGCTACCTTCCATTCAGGATTGCATCTTGGACTCACCAGTCAATTGGAGGAGGATGTAGTGCTGCAAAAGAAGGTTAGAGAGACTAGGAGAGGTCCTCGGGAGTCTTGGAGGGTTGGGAATCGAAAGGGAAGACACCAAGGCAAGCCTAGTGGTACTCGAAGGAGCAAGTGAGGAAATTATTTCCTCATTTACTCCCCCATTAAGCTTTTTGTGGGACTAAAACCCTACTAAGCAGGGGAGGTGTGATCCATAGGGATCCAAAATGACTCTACTTCATCAGATCAGTCAGCACAAAGAAATAAATTGAAGAAACAAAGGTTTTGTCTTATTATTAACATAACCACCAATTTGTGCAGAGTGATGGTTATAGAACTACCGCCCAACCCAGTGGCGGTCCCAGAATCACTGTCCAACTAGGGCGGAGGTCCCGTGATTGCTAGTCTACATTGGCCAGCGGTCTTGGCTCTTTTGGACAAAAATAAAACTCAAAATGAACAGTCCCATAATTTGAAAGTTTGTTTATGTCTCTTCTCCTCCATGACCTTTCCCATCCTCCAGTGCATGGGAGGACATGAGAAGGGCTATAAATACATGTAGGAAGAAGAGTATTGGATCATCGAAGCATGAAAGCAAGTGAGCAAGAAATTCTTAGTGTTGGAATTGTGTTTGTAGAAGAAAGGAGTGTTGAGGCAGAGAAAGCAAGTAATTGGGAGGAAGTGTGAGATATTATCTACTTCTCTTTCATACTTATTGTAAATTTTGTACTTCTTGTTGAATTGGCCAATAAAAGTGGGAAGAAAGAGCATTTTCCCTTCCCGACTAGTTTTCCTCCTCTGGAGGTTTCCAAGATAAATATTGTTGGTGTTTATGAGTTATATTCTTCCCTTTCTTGCAAATTATTGATTCTAAGCATAAGAAAAATTCATTCACTATCTATCTTTGTCATTTTCTAATCGAAAGTAGAACAACAACGTTTTAATTGTGATTTTGTGAATAATTCTAAAGTAGAGAGTTTACAGAAAAATCTATGTCCCAACAATAGCTATTTAGTTTTAGATGGATTGTTGTTGATTGAATTAGAATGACACATAACATGGTCTATACTTGGCAAGTCATCAGGACTATAAGTATCCTTTTATTTTTCTCAAATCACAACATAAAAACCTAACACAATGAAAAATGCTCCCACCACACTGCAAATGCAACAAAGAAATAGAAACTATTAAATTAAGCTCAAGATAGGCATTTCCCTAACATCTTTCCTTATATTGTACTCTCTCTCTCTCTCGATTGTAAAAATGTAAAGGTTAGATGAATATGAAGAATGCTATTAGTTATACATTTTAATGTGAAGTTTTTCACCAAGGAACATGACCGGTGTTAGAGCTGCGATCACCATCCCAATGGGATTAAATATTTCCATAAATAAAGGTCCTTTCTCGTTGTTGCACCAAGTTTGCAAGGTATAAGTAACCCTTGTACCAATAATTGCCTACAAGTTAAATTACTAATTCTTATTAAATATGAAATGCTTATGACATTGATTTCCCATTTTAAAATCCAAAAAAATGAATCGCACTCAATAATATATTTGAAATGGATGATCGCATAGTTAAAGTGTGGTCATGAAATAAATAATTGATAATTCAAATTTGGATATCTCTTCAAAGTTGCACAGGCGAGTACACAATTTTTCTTACAAACCTATTAATATAAAAAAATGTTAAAGAACAAATATTCATACATAGCCCAACTTCAAATTGATTACTTGCATTATGTTCCAAGTTGACCAAGATATTGAAGCCCCTATAAGAAAAAAATCCTACGATCCAACCTCTAAATGATGATGTTTTCACTGCAATATAGTCACTTTCTTTTGAGCCATGGTTTAGATACAAAGAAAATATTATGACCAGACCCTTGTACAAAATGACCTGTCATTTCTCCTTTGATATAATTGAGGGAACCCATAACTTTTTCGTAGCTAATGAGCTTCTTATATCTACTTTCTCTAGCCTGAATTCAGGTCATGACATAAATTATTGTAGGCATAATGTTGGATATATATAAAGACCCTGTAAGGAGTTCTAGTATGGGATACTTTTGTATTCAATGGAGCTTCACTCTGATAACAAATTAAGATAATTGTTGGGATTTTTTTGGGATAGAAAGACTTATAAGATTTTTTTATGTTTCCATAGTCCATGAAAATTAGAAGATGATTTCTAGAATCAACTATGTATCATTTTTTCCCTACACGTTTCAAATCACCTGTCTGTAATTCATCATCAGAAAAAATTCAAATTGAGTAATATATAGACCCAACACAAGATTCATCATCAAAAAAAAAGATAAATATATAAACCCGATGCGGTGATTCGCATCGAACAAAAAACAATACATAATTGATTCCAGAAATCATCTTCTAATAAAAGGATTGATTCATCTATATGTAATTTGCAGAGATGTAGTCTATATACCATCAGACAAGAAAATTTGTACTGGTAAATTGAAATGTGAAAAAGGTTTACAAGCATGTTGTACAAAAACATATGGCATTTAAAAGCCATAGATACCCAAAATCTCCTCCACTAAATCCACTCTAGGGTAAGGACTGCAAGTATATATATGAAGAATACACAGTTATGTTCAATGTAAATTGTTGACTGAACTTGGTACCTGCAAATAACATATAATATAAAGGTAAATGTAGGGATCAAGTTCCCCATTGTTGGGGTAGTATAATTTACACCTGTGAAGGTGCAATTCTACATGACAGTAATCCTGCAAATCCACATACACTTACTAAAATGAGAACTTGAAATTAATACATACATAAGCTTCCACAAACTATAATTGCTTGATTAGGTAAATAAATAGTGTTGGCAAAAGGCCTTCATTTTCATAGGAGTGGTTATTGCGCATATAGAAAAGGTAAAGTGATTTTCGCCCCATCATTTAGAAGAGACCATTTTTGTGGGTTGTTGTCGATGTTAACCTTGACCTAAATGGTAATTATAAGCCATGATCACTCTTCTATGAAAATCTAGTGCTCATA
Organism: Taxus wallichiana var. yunnanensis; assembly: GCA_018340775.1. Taxonomy (NCBI): domain Eukaryota; kingdom Viridiplantae; phylum Streptophyta; class Pinopsida; order Cupressales; family Taxaceae; genus Taxus; species Taxus wallichiana. The sequence goes on from CM031239.1 coordinate 344,749,478, forward strand.
GGTAGCTTCTCATTTTGATTAATTATTACATTTGATTTTGGGGCTTCTCTCAGTTGAAATCTTGGGTGTCAATTTCTTCTTTGAGAATGATTTCTTACAACTGGCAACAAATTCTATTTTGAGATTTGAAGAATTCACCATTTGCCACAATTTTTGTAGCCTAGAACATAGATTTTCTTCTGTCAAGATGAATTAGAAACTAAGATGATTGATAATTTCATGCCATGGTTTATCAACACATTTACTATTTTACATAACTTACAAGAAAAGTCTAAATTCATTTTGATGGACGGATGGAGGATTTCAGATGTATAGACTTACCCACATAAAGCAAGCAAAAAAAATCTACCCAACATAGACCATGTGAGAGGTGGTCGTTTTCCCCTGCAATCCAACCCACCATCTCGAAATCGACACGTGTCGTTTCTTGCAGATTACAACTTGAGAAAATATAGCAAAATAATTTGTGGGTATTACGGAAACTGTCCTATTTCTCGAATACAAAGGAAACTAAGTTGCCAGATGTGTATAGACCGCCAGACACATCATAATGAAAACTGAGTTTTCTAGCTTCTCTGTGAAAGAACTTTCTTTCTATTGTATAAATGGAGCAAAGAAACTCTCACCTAGAGAAGAAGAAGACATTGCAAACATAGACATATCAAATAGTACAGAGAACCCAAATAACTGAACTTGAACAAAACATAATGATTTTAATTTATTCATGGGCTAATATCTAGGGATTTCATTGAACCAGACCTCTCAATGACAAAAATTACATGGTGAGGGACATTCTTAGATCTCTACAGTGTATGATTTTCTCGTGGTAACCGCCGTGAAGGTAAGCGAGCCCCTTCTAAAAGCAATAATAGATCAATACATGAAATTTGATTAATTATTCTCCGTATATTATCTCTCTCGTATATCGCATACATTACATTGGGATATTAAATAGCCGAGAAGGTAGGTAACAAAACATCCTATAAAATAGGATGTATTACAAACAATAAACCCATTAATAGTGATACGGGTATAACCACATAATATATTGTTATTATAACAATATATTTCGCTAACAAATATCTTACTAAAAACTAGTAAGTACTAATTTACCAAATGGTAAATCACCCACAATATTCGTGTGAGCATTAATATTAATTTCCTAACATTCCCCCTTAATGTTTACATGGAACTTTCACACTTCCTCTACAGCTTTCGCCCGTGCTTGCTCATGATCTTGGTACAACACTCGAATTGAAGGTAGAAGAAGGAACACATCAACTTCTTATCAACCATGCACTCTCGGGAACACATCTGACCAATGAGGATGGGAACATGCTCAGAATCATCTGCTTATCAACCGGACACTCTAGGGAACACATTTGACCTAGAAGTGTGGGAACTCAAGTAGGAACACATCTAAACATCCTTCAATGGTTTTCTAGAGGCTAACCACAAACCTAGGTATGAATAGGAACACATTTGACTATTCAACCTCATCAAGACTCATGATGATGTATTTCATTCTGCTATTTGTTCTTCACTAGGTTATTGCATCAGGGAATTATGTAGGAATGTACACATATTCCAGTGAACGGAAATGAACATCTGCTCTTATTTTTCACACCATGTTGAAATGTTGAAATCCACACTATACTGCAAAACATGTACGATGAAATTGAAGCACACAACAAAAAGCAATCTCACACCACAAAATTCCACCACTACATCATGCGGCCCCATCGTTGGTGATTGACAAGAGGTCATTGTCGACCTCCACCTCCATTACCTCTCGTCCTCTAGTATGAAGTTGCTAACTCAGCGCGATGTGATCATTGGGCTCAATAATTTCCACATCGGGGTTATTTGTATAACTTCCACCCCTCAATGTGAAATCATTTATTTTTCGAACGTTGGGTAACACTGAAAATGCGTCCGTGAGATAATTTTTTAATTTTATTTTCAGACTTTGTACAATTTTAACAATATGACTTTCACTGACAATAAGACTTAACATAAAGATTTGACTAACCATGAGAGAAAATGACAACTATATTTGATGACTATACAACTTGACTCAAAATACGATGAAGGTTATAATTAAAGCTAGACTCTTATCTATATCCCCCTTTTATACCAAAGACACTACAAGACCGGACTTATAACAAAATGACATTTTATTTGGACACAAATATTGACACTAATAAATAAAACAAAATGACAAAGCTATGATAATTATAGCTGACACGACTAGACACTATTGATAAAGGATATTTTAGACTCAAAATTTTATCACATTGACTATGTGAAAGTTTTTACAAAACGTAAAGACTATATAAAACTATGAAACATACATGCAATGTGGCAAGGTTGAATATTACAAATCCAATGCAAAACGTGCGAACCACTTACTATTTATATTGTTGTGTAGATTTCGAGTAAGATGGGAATGCAATTCGAGGCCGTTTGAGAATAATCAAAAGGCATAGTTAGCTTCAAAATCGAGATCTCAGAAGGATATGCACAAATCACTATCCACAATAAGACATATATGGATGATTGCAGAATTTGAACACAATCAATAGATCATGAAAACACCAAATGCTTTGTCGCCGTTGGAATGCATAGCTTTTCCGAAATTATTCAGAACCCTATTGTGTTTTCTATTTTTCTCAAAAAATGTAAACTGGGTTGTTATGAAAAATTGAAGAGTATTGTTATAGCAGATATAGCTTCAAAGCCAATAAATCTTACAAAAACCCAGATCATACAAATATAATTACGACCTATTTTGTAGATGGGTTTAACTAATTTGTCAAATATGTTTTGCTCCCACAAAATTAGCCTCGAGCTTGACACAAACTTTAATCACAACCATGTTGGATCTTCTTCACTCCAACATAGTGAATTGCATGCACTGGTCATATCCAGCCAAGACTCCAACACCAACAACAACTCATAGAATATTTGCTCTGAATTTAAACAAACTACAGATTGACATCAATTTTTACACCTCAGACTTTCCAATCCACATGTAATGGAGACTTGATGACAGCTAAAAGAATTGTGGTATGACTGATGTCTTCTTCGAACTGTATGTAAAAATGCCTTCAAAATTGGATGATCAATACCACGTTCACGTCAAAAGCACATGTAAATCAAAGCATGCAAGGCCCAAATCGAACTACATGGCATAGTGGTAGCTCAAGACTCGGGAAAGCATAAGAATATTAGATCTAGAAATGTGAAGGAGCTGTGAATAAAATGTATTAGAAAAATATCTTTCTTGATTGAATCAAATACACACTCAAATTTAAAAACTATCAATGCTTTACACAATCCAATCTCCCACCTAATAACACTCTTCCACAGGTCTGTTTTGATCACGTCCTCTTCTCAAATGCTTATCTTTATATATTTTGTACTTAGCATACACTCTTGCCTTCCTTCCATAGAAATAAAATCTTTTACAATAGACCAACAAAAATATAAATATATTTTACCTCAGACAGATAGAGGATGCCACATGAATCGTAATTGACTAAGTTCCAATTTCGATATGAAGTCTGCAAATAATGCACGATTTAAATTTTTGAATCTATCATTAATCAGGGCAATCAAGAGACAATAATGTTGCCCCTTTATATTTTATCAAAAACACATTTCTCCCAACAAAATCAAAGGTGCTCGATACCAAATCTAAAAGCAAGAATGCAGATCAATACATGAAATTTGATTAATTCTTCTTCGTATATTATCTCTCTGTATATCTCATACATTACATTGGGCTATTAAATAGCCAAGAAGGTAGGTAACAAAACATCCTATAAAATAGGATGTATTACAAACAATAAACCCGTTAATAGTGATATGGGTATAACCACAAAATATATTGTTATTATAACAATATATTCTACTAAAAAATATCTTACTAACAAACTAGTAAGTACTAATTTACCAAACGGTAAATCACCCACAATATTCATGTGAACATTAATATTAATTTCCTAACACCCCTTAGCAATGTTGATCACAATATCGCAACGCTCCTTCCATTCCAGAACAGGGTGGCCGAAAAATGACCAGTCTAAAGAGCCCCGACACATATATGTGTAGACCAATAGGCGATTCAAACCCTTGACACAAAATCCATGAAGCTTTACGAGATTCACATGGTGTATGCTACCAATTATGGTGATTTCTAAGTAGAATTCATTTTTCCTTGGCTAAGAAGGTTGTCGAACTTCTTCACCACAAATTTTTTTGGTCAGGGAGGGTTCCTTTGTAGACTACGCCAAAACCCCCAGAGCCGATCTTTTGTGAGAAATTTCCGGTGGTTTTCCAGAGGTCGGCGTAGCTGTAACGGGTGAGGAGCCTCAGAATCAAAAGTAGGCCCTCGTCATCTTCCTCATTAGGTTTAGGAGCCATGATTTTTGACAAAGGACGAGTGATTTTTTTCCTATACCAGAAGAGAATTAATCTGAGACCTGCGACGGCGATGAAGACAACGGCTCTGATTGAGCCAACCATGATCGGATATAGTTGACTCGCACTCTCTTTCTGTCCAGTTGAGTGGATCACTTTCAGGTAGGCCTATTCGGGGCTTGTGCGATTGCTTATCATCGTTCCCACGAATCCGTGAAGGAAAGAGGAAGCAAAAGTGTTGACATAGAAAAATGTTGTGCAGGATTAGTTTTTGAAGCACATTTGCTCGTAGTCTTCCATGGCGAAGGTTTTGATTGGGGAGTGAAACGCATGAGCGAAGTAGACGATTCCATCCCTCTACTTCAATCCTATCTCTCATGTAATCAACAATGGTTTTCGGATTATCAACACATTCCCTCTGTAAACGTCCTTCGTTTAATTTCTGGCATATGTCAGAATTAGCCGACCTCGATCCAACTAAGGAACGCCTTTCGGTGTAATAATGGAGGATATATATTAAATGTTGACAGGCCAAGTGTAATCAATATAGGAATATTTATTTTTAGACTATAGTAGTGAGTAATAAATAAAAATAGATTTTTGAATTAATTATAAAATCTAAATATGACTGTAAAAAAATTTCAACCAGGAGAATAAAAATAAACCATTTAAAAATTATTAATTGAAAAACTTTAATTTATATATAATAAATATTGTATTGCTCAAAAAGTTAAGATTATTTGGAAACCTTCCTTCCGCAAAGTATAATAAACATAAGCTAAAAAATCTAGAAATTGGACTAGAAATATAAAATCACCAGCGCTAGACATATCTTGTTCCATCGGTGCCAAAGCTCTCTCTTGGAATGTGAATTTTAGTCATTGGCACAACAATTTTTTTCAGCTTTGTTTGGCGATTTCACCGATTCACAGGGGTAGCGATTCAAGTCACTCTTCTCCTTGCACTAGAGCAATTCTAAGGTATGCTCATAACAAAATTAAATATATTTATGTGTGAACAATAACCATGTGATTCTCGTACACAAAACAAAATAATATTTTTAGGAATCTACATGATATCACGATTTCAAAGTGAATGTAGTTGATTAATATATGTTAACCAGTAAAAGATAAATCAAACTTACAAAAAATGAGAAGTTTGCACAGTTCCTTTATTCTCTAAAACATAAAGACCATTTTAATTGTTAATACCTCAACATGTGTCTAATGTTTATTCTATTATGAGAATTACTTACCTATAAATTAATCATAGTTATGTGGTTAATGTTTCCTCCAAACATGAAAAAATACTTTCAGTCACACATTCATTAATGTTCTTTGTCATAGAATGGTACAACTTCCATGTAATAAACATTTGCACCCACTTCAACACGGTTCCATTGGCATTAAATCCTACTTGCTATAATGTCTTCACACATCTATACTTTAAAATACATGAGCTACTAATATAAAAACATGTAATTTAGAACTCTAAGTACACACAACAATTTTCTAAATATTGTTTGTTTCAATTGCAATTGATTAATGCATTATCTTTCATTCATTTCTTACATTTTATTCTATCACACAAAAAAATAATCTTTTGACATGATTTTCCATACCATGGCCTTGTTCCATTTGCTTTATATTTTATCGTTTCCACCCCGCACACCTAGTATTGTGGCACATGACCTTCGTGCTAATAAAATCTATGTGGCATACTTGGGACCCACACAATATCACATATCTTATCCATCCACATGTCTCTCATGGCCTTGTGATCATGTGGTATCATGGTCCTGGTTGAAGAAAGTGGCCTCAAAAACTACATTGATACGTGATTTTGATGCATCGATGGTTGATGAGTTCGAAGGATATAGGAAAATTTCAGTTTGGAATGAAAGGATTGGAAGTGGAAAAGGGCATGGAGGGATAACAATGTTGATCAAAGAAACATGGTGTGGAATTATAGAATTAGAGAAAGAGGATCCAAACAAATAGTATATATGGCTGAAAATAATAGAAAATGGGCTAACATTATGGCTTGTTGCATGCTATTTTACACAAAGAGGAAAAAAATGTACACGAAAAAACAAATAGATTGTGGTGACCCTTATGCTTCACTCAAAAATGACATTTCATCATATAATATGGTCGGGGAAGTCCTAATAATGGGAGACATCAATGCGAGAGCAACAAATAATTAGGCCCTTACCCTGAGAAATGAGGGAGGAATGAAAAACAATCTGTTATGGCTATAGGAAGATGAAGACCAGATTTGGGAGAGGACTTCAGATGATGAAAATGGGGGTGTTTCATATAACAGGGTAGAATTGTTGGGGACATGTAGCCTCTATAACATGGTTATATGCAATGGCATGAGAGCATGGCCGAATTTAGGAAAAATCACTTGCAAAACATATAATGGATAAAGTGTGGTAGATTATGCTATTTGTTCACAAGGTTGTATTTTGAGATTGATGGAATTAGAAATAGGGGAATTCCTATAGAGATGAAATCAAACATAACCCAATATATGTGAAGATCAACATGCATATTAATAATCAACCAAGGGATCAACATACCCACCACAACCAAAGAAAAACACTTTTTGGGTAAAAATTCTTATGAATAATGAGAATAAAGAACTATTTAAGGAATTTGTTGAAAAACATCTTCAAGAAGCATAAGAAAAAATTCCAACAACAAAAAAACTTCCCTATTCAAAGCATTATGTCAATTCCTACCATCTTTGAAGCACTAAGTATCTCCAAAAGATCTAGACCCCACAAAAGAAACATAATTTTTTTTTTTGACAAATCCTTGGTATGATGAAAAGTGTAAGGTATCTTTGTTAGCATATGGATTGGCACGCATGCAAATGACATGCAATAGTGTGGGAACGAAGTCCCTCTTTAATGAAGGCGAGATGCGCTTTATTGAAAACCAAAGCGTATTTACACTGTACATTCAAAATTATATGTGGGGGGTGTTTTGGAACATCAATGGAAAGAAAGTGAATGAGGGAGATGGAATGGAATGAAAGAAATAAATGGAAAGGAATGAATAGAAGGAACATGCAAGAGTTAGGTAAAAACAAAGCCTAATATTGCACGAAGAAGAACGATGAATAACTAACACAAATAAAATGGAGTTTGAGTTAGCTAAACAAGAATGAGTAAAGGGAACACACATGAGCAAGTAAATAACAGAGATTGATCACTATGAACAAGAACAACAGATTAATAGCGTTGACAATAAGATCCAAGACAATATTCACATGCAAGATTTAAAACACTAACATCTAATGAACATAAGAACATCAAATGCTAAAAGAGATAATGAATGGGACACAAAGTTCATACTTCATTAACTCCAAAATGTCTTCTCAAAAGAACACAAATTTTCTTTCTTTGAAGTAAAGATTGCATAAAAAGTATTTTCGTCTCCTCTCTCAAAGTCACCCTTTACAAATGAGCCCCGACTTCCTTTTATAACCCAAAAGTTTTTACAAGGTAGTTAGGGTTTACATGAACATTAAATAAGGAACTTAAATGACTTTGACTTTTTCAACCAACTTTATTACAAGTAACTAAAAATAGAAATCTCCTAAGTCTTCTCAAAAGTGAATTTAAAAATAGCATCATTTAAAATACCAATTTCAAAACATTTGACGAAAACTAGTGCTTTATCCATTGGAGTAGGGTCCACCTATCTCAATCGTATGAGAAATGGACTCTCCCACCCATGAGAAAATATAGGAAATCACCCTACCATGTTGTTGGCAAAACAAGGATCCTGATTCTTTGCCAATTCAAAATATTTGAGCTTTTGCACGATGTCAGTGTACCTTCTCTTCTTCCAGAAAACATATCCAGAGAATACCGGCCTCACAAAGTACCTACATTTCAAGAATCTTACGGTATGGTATGCAGGTTTGTAACTTTAGATTGGATCCTTTCACAAAGAGGTTTGATTCTGAAACACCGATCCATAGAAGAAGTGGAAAAAACATCAACGAGAGTATACATTTCATGTAGCAATTTTAGAAACTACTCCACCAGATGTTGTACTGAATGCCTTTGGCTTTGTTCACTGACGAAGGTACAATGAATCCCTTCGATGAAGACTTGAATGGAAGAGAGAGTGGTATAGGATTCATTGCACAAACTGTCAAACTGAATTACCAAGTCTTCTTGAATCATTTTCCTGGACTTGACATGATTTAACCAAAGAATTTGTGTCATGCGATGATCAAACTCAAGTATCCCCTCTAAGGCTAAGAATGTAGATTCCATGTGAGCAAGATCTCAAAGACTTGGAAAAATCTAATCCAGTGTTATTAATTTTGTAATGAGACATTCCTTGAATGGAAACATTAGATCAAGGTAGGCATAAATATTCTCAATATTTTTATCACCTCAACAATTGTTTTCAACCCACCACTTTCTATCTGAGAAACCCATGACCTTAGAGTGTGACCTAGAGTGATCACATCCTTCGACCTGATTAAGAATTTCTTGATCCGGATAGCCACCATCTCTAAAACAGAAAAAGAAGACGCAATTGGGCTGATCAAATGATGAACATATGAAATCAATCTGATTCTTTTCTTCCTTGAGTTGGGAAATTTGAGATTTGTATCTCTCCAACCTTTTAAGCACAATATTCATTGAATCCTTTTCCATGGCAACATCACTTTCAAAAGTGGCCTTTCCAAGGTTTATCTTGGATACTTCATATCATGTTGTCACATCTCCATAATCTTTTTAGTAGTAGGAACTACAATTTTTGCAAACTTATCTCCATTATCATCAATCACTACTTTGGAGAATACCTTAGGATTTTTGGGCACAACTTTGTTAGAAAGGGAAAAAAGAGATTCCGAATCAATGTTGGCCACTTTAACCAATCTATTTCTATTTTTATTTCAGAGTCGACCCAAGTCGGTGTTTCATTCATTAATTCGACACAAAAAAGTCTAGAATTGGAAGAAAAATCATCTTTTCCTTTCTCATGACTAAAACCAGTAGGCAATTGTTTTGTGGCCTCAATCCTTGGTGAAGTAGCATCTGCAACACATTCTTGATTATCCTCATGTTCTTGTGGAATACCCTTATCACCTAGATGTTCGGAAGAATTAGATATATGTACCATTAGGATTTGTTTGGACTCTGTTGTATGACATTGATGATTTGGATCTTTGGTAGGTGTATTGGAACTCTCAGTGATGTGAATAGATGAGTTTGGGGTAGAAATACCCAAAACATGTTATTTTTCTTCCGAAGATGCACACTTTTACCGATCCTTAAGAAATTGCTTATTTATTAGAGACAGGTTTAGGTAACCATCGACTTTGCCTCTAAGATGCGTGTGATGATGTCGATGGGGACTGTTGTGAAGAAGTTTGCACCACCTTTTCTATGTAAATCCTCCTCTCATTGGAAATTTCTATATTTTCGCATGTGTGCTTGAAATGGGAGAGGATTGGCTATATGATTCTCATACCACATCATAGTCCTTTTTAACACAGGTTGATTCATGACATCTAGAGAAGTTTCATCTCCTCTACTCCAATCAATACCAGGGAGTGGAGTGAAAACTATCTGATCATAGGCAAGATCCATAAGATCAATCCCATTATCAGCAAGGGTCAAGGAGGATCCCTCAATCCATAATTTTCTATCTTGAGCCAGTGTGAGACAAGAAAATTGTCATTGTCTTACCTCCCTGTCATCCACACATTCTGCCCAATAGTCTTCTATGTTTTCCTTGTGCCTATATCTTGCTCCTAGGGATTTTTCCATGGATCCTTTAATATCAAATTGAGCCCCGCTTGTAAAATAATGTATGGCTATGAGAGAAAATTATTTTTACGTAAGTTTCGCACCTTTGTGGGAATTTGGACATTTATATTTCCCAATCTAAATTGGGAAATGAATGCCTCCTTTGTGTTTATCCACCAAGTAGGTAATGGATTTTAAAATTTGATGTGAGAGTTCCATCAATTCTATTTTATCAAAGTGACATATTTACGAAGTTTGTAAAGAGCTCCCACAAATCCATCAACTCATATATAGGAATAAGACGAAAACCTGGATAAACCAAGTTCCCCATTGTTTTATCACGAATTTGGTGTCTTTCAAAATATTTCCTTTGGGTTTCTCCTAAGTGGCTAGATTATATAGAAAAGGAAAGCATCATTTACCCTTTGGAAATGGTGAGAACCGTTCTTGAACTCTAAATTTGTGGGTAAAAGTGGAAAACACTTTCTTGTCAGGGATCCATTGTACTTCTAGTTGTTAGCCCTAAAAATATCATCCTTCTTGCTACAACATAAATCAAATATGAGGTCATGTAAAAATGACATGTCATCCTTACCTCAATCAATTGCTTATGGAGAGTATTGCTAATGATACTCACCCAATCAATGAACATCTTTGCATCAAGAATGATACAAATGAACTTATACATCCAAGGATGAAAATTTCTAGTGGAAGGAAGACCAAAAACCATGCTAAGGAGAGTAATCATATCTCCTATTTCTTCATGAAACTCTACCCGAAACAACTCTTTGGGAATTCTTGAAGTGTGAGTTTTGGTTTGACCAACCAATTTTTATCAACCATCTTCAACCATCTCAAAGGATTTTCATCCTGAATTGTTGTGTTGATTCTTGCGAGATGTCAACATTTTCTTCATGAAGTGGCACTCTTAACAAATCCTCCATATGATCTAGAGAATTGAGAAAGAAAGGTTCATCTCTGTCATTAAAAATTCCTTGATGCTCAGGATCATAATGTTCAACATAAGCTAGGACAAACTTGGGGCATCAGATGGAAACCGGAAACTCGCCGCTTGAGGTAAGCCACAATGATAAATCCTTTTTGAAAAAATAGTCCTCACTTACCGTCTTACCCTATCATAGAATTGAACCATATCCACATGACCCATATCGGTATCTGAAATATTATCATACGTTGAATTTAAAGACGATGTTGGAACTAATCCTTGATATGCATATTTTAGTGTCCACTTATTAGAACGTTCACCCATTATGATTTTTTAAAAAATGGGAAGCGAAAAGATGACATACACTTTGGAAAGGTTGCCGGGTTTAAGTCTCAGAGACCACTATTGAGCCCCTAGAATATTGACCAAGTATGAAGGCATGTAGGCACGCAGGATCCTAGTTATAGAATGGCATGCAAGGAAAAAGTACGCAAGAGAAAGAGTGAAGGAAGCACATAGTTTGTGCAATGCACAAAAGAAGCTTTGAGACTTGGCTAATTTGAGCACCAGTGCAGAACACATGAAAAGCATGATCGGTTACGCGTGGATAAGATTCCAGCCTAGTGATAGGCTGGCCTAGGAAAGAGCATTCCTCGAGATGGAATCTTCTAGAAGATCATCATGAGATAAAGTGGAAAGCTCAGGCCTGGAGGAGCATGCTCGCATGAAGGACCACAATCAACACTTGGCATCCAATCTGAGGGTGCTGGAAGGTGATTTGGTAGCCCAGGAAAGTTATAAATACAAGTTCCTGCCGTGGAAAAGAGGACACACACACACACACACATAGAGTTATATAGAGGATATTCATCGGGAGAACCCGAGAGAGAAGGAGCTTGTTATACAACACAAGCTTGAGAGATAGCATGGGTGAAGCTCGAAGAATTACTGCAAGTGGATATTTGCATTAAGGAGAGAATGTACTAGGCATAGAGTTGTAATTTCTTTTTCTTTTGGCTTAGTTATACAAGTCCAGTGATATGCATGACTGCGGTCTACACTCTGTGACACTCTGTAATGAATCAATGAATATAATGAGGTTACCTGTTATAAATAGACATGGATATCAATGGATTTAGTGCATACTTCTCCCATATGAGTTCTCTTTCCTTTCATGCTATGTATGAATGCTTGTATAATTCTTTCTGTTATAATATATGTTCTGGATTATGTTAAAGCATTCGGTCTGAGTGACTGCAAGGATCTGGAGGCCGTTCTGAGCCCTATGGTTCTTGTTTGTCTTAACTTCCTAAATACTCTTACAGTAATCATAGATGATGCTTCCCACTAAACTCACATAAAAGAGAGACTTGGTACCCACGCGTGCCTCGGGTGAGCGCTTAGCTTCTATTGGGTGATAGGCCAGTGTGCATGGGGTTTCTTCCTTTTATGATAGGAGTAAAAATGACTACATCTTGGTTTCTTCCAGAGAAGAGAGTGGAGAGGAGAAACATGAATTCATTTTCACGTGGTGAAAGAGTACACAGGGTGAGGAAGGCACCCAAGACATGGGAAAGACTAAGGATAGCATGGAAAAGCAGGAACCCATAAGCTTCACAAAGGAGTAGATCACCGAGGTGGGCAGAGGCAGCCCCAACTAAAGATTGCATGGCAAAGAAACATCGGCAAGGTTCTTATGGGAGAAAATTATCATGAGGTATGGATGCCCGTTGAGTTTGACTAAAGTGATAGGGGTACACATTTTCCGAATGAGACCATGAGGATCCCGTCATCGAGTTCATGGTGGCTCATCACAAGATTACACCCTATCACCCACAAGAAAATGGCATTGCGAAAGCTTTCAACAAGATCTCGAGCCATACCTTGACCAAGATTTGTGATGTTGGAAGACTTGATTGGGATGACAAAGTATTGTGAGTATTATGGGTTTACAGGACTACGTTTAAAAGACTAAGCAAAGCCACACATTTTCAATTGGTGTTTGGCATGGAAGCTGTTTTACCGGATGAATTTATGTTACCTTCTTTGCGAATAGCATGCAGGAGGATTAATTGATGAACAAGTGTTGGAAGAAAGGATTGATGAGCTAATGAAACTAGATGAGAGACGATCACTTTCCCGATGGAGCTAGACAGTGGAAAAGGCAAAGCAAAAGGCTTGGTATGATCACCACATTAGAAACAAGAAGTTTGAGGTTGGGAAGATGGTGTTACTATATGATTCCAAGTTTCTGCACCATCTTGGAAAGTTGAAATTCCATTGGTTGGGTCCTTACATAATCTCATACATCCTTGATTCGGGCACATGCGATTCAAGCGCTGGATGGGGCGAAGCTACCTGACACTTTAATGGGAGGAGGTCAAGCCCTACTTTAAATAAGTATTCTTGGTGTTTGTAAATAAGGCAGTTTTTCCATTTAGTTTAGAAGTTTCCTTTATGCATTTTCCCTTTTTTGTGTTTCCCTTTTGCATTGTTGTTTTGTTTTGCGCCTTGGGCACCAGTAACCTTATTGCTATTTTTGGAGAATTTGTGAGTGCGCAGAGGACTGCGCATCACTTTAAGTGTGGGGTGGAGAAAATTGAAGAAGCGCGTGATTTAAGTACCAAGGAAGTTGTGTTGAAAAGCCTTGTTGAGTAGCCGGGTTGAAAGAGGTATATGAAGAGAAAAGATAAAATGGTTGGTGCCAGGGTAAAGCTACTTGTAGATCCCACATACCGAGAAGGAGAAAGTGCATTTGAAAACAACATGAGGTAGGTGAGAGCAAGGATCAAGATAGAAGAAGTTCCTTCAGTGTAGGTTATGCGCGCACAAGAGTCTCTTGTCAGGTTGGATTGGTTGCGCGCCAGAACGTCGGAAGAGTTTTCGTGCAAGGATGGGCGCGTAAGTGAAGGCGCTGAAGACGGGATTTGCTTGAAAAAGTTGCATTACATGAGAAAGGTATGGTAGTAGGTGAAGTATCATTTAATGATCAAAAAAGGAAAAAAAACTATCAATAAAGGGTCGAGGCACTCTCATTTCTTACTTTATGTAAAACGAAGATTTGGAGATATAAGCGAGTTCTATAAGCTAGGGTTTTTAGATTCGATCGAGTGAAAGAAGATATGAGGAGATTGAGGTACTAAGGGGCTCAATCAAAATATGACTGAAGGACCTATACCCTCAGATCACCAGAAGGATGGACACACTTGAAGACATGGGAAAGGAGATGGAAAAGATTGTTGACACTTTGGGCGCCTGGGGATTGGCCTAACTTTTGATGAGGTAAACATCCTAGTCGGTGACCTCTGTCAGAAGGCGCAAAATGAGGTCGATGCATGGAGCAAATTGGAGGTTGACTTGTAGAGGGATTTCCCTAGCTTGCTAAGCTAATGCCCCCCCATTCTTTCTTCTCTCCCATTCTTTCATTCCCTTATTCTTTTACAAAATGTAAGGCTAATACTAAAATTCTTTAAGGTAGCATGCATCTTGGTTAAGTAGAGTGTTTCCGAGGATGGAGAATAGGCATAGTGTGGGGTGATGTTGGGCCCCTAGAATATTGACCAAGTATGAAGGCACATAGCGCGCGGGATCCCAGTTATAGAATGGCGCGCAAGGAAAAAGCACACAAGAGAAAGAGTGAAGGAAGCACATAGTTCGCGCGACATGTGAAAGAAGGTTCAGGACTTAGCCAATTTGAGTGCCCAGGGTAGAACACGTGAAAAGTGTGATCGGTTGCGCATGGATAAGATGCCAGCTTGACGATAGGTTGGCCCAGGAAAGAGCATGCCCCAGATGGAATCTTCTAGAAGATCATCATGAGATAAAGTGGAAAGCTCAGGCCTGGAGGAGCATGCTCGCATGAAGGACCACAATCGACACTTGGCATCCGATCTGAGGGTCGTTGGAAGGTGAGTTGGCAGCCCAGAAAGTTATAAATACAAGTTCCTACCATGGAAAAGAGGACACACACACACAAAGTTATATAGAGGATATTCATCAGGAGAACCCGAGAGAGAAGGAGCTTGTTATGCAATGCAAGCTTGAGAGATAGCATGGGCGAAGCTCTGTAGAATTACTGCGAGTGGATATTTGCATTAAGGAGAGAATGTACTAGGCATAGAGTTGTAATTTATTTTTCTTTTGGCTTAGTTATACAAGTCCAGTTGATATGCATGATTGCGGTCTGCACTCTGTGACACTTTGTAATGAATCAATGAATATAATGAGGTTACTTGTTATAAATAGACATGGATATCAATGGATTTAGTGCATACTTCTCTCATATGAGTTCTCTTTCCTTTCATGCTATGTATGAATGCTTGTATAATTCTTTCTGTTATAATATATGTTATGGATTATGTTAAAGCATTCGGTCTGAGTGACTATAAGGATCTAGAGGCCGTTTTGAGCCCTATGGTTCTTGTTTGTCTTAACTTCCTAAATACTCTTACAGTAATCATAGATGATGCTTCCCACTAAACTCACATAAAAGAGAGACTTGGTACCTGCGCGTGCCTCGGGTGAGCACTCAACTTCTGTTGGGTGATAGGCCGGTGTGCACTGGGGTTTCTTCCTTTTGTGATAGGATTAAAAATGACTACAACCATCATTGCCGCAAGAATAATACAACTACTTTTATTATTATTTTTAAAAATAAAAATAAATTTAGCAAATCTTGAATTCAAAATGATCATACAAACAAAATATTGATACTAAGCTCAAATCACCATCCAAAGTTTAAAATGCTACAAGTTTTTAGACCATTTTTATTATTTCGGCATGTGTGGGCTGCACAAGCCTGATATTTATCTTCTTTAGCAATGTGAGATATATTTTTTCATTTCCTGTGCATTGATCTTTTGCCTTCAATAGGCTTACGTGGAATTCTATATATTTTATTTCTTTTTAAAAATAATAATAAAAAAGAAATGAGTATGATATGGAGAAGGCATTGAAATCCATTTCCTTCTCCTTACAATCTACCAAAAGCAAACCCTAAAATCAAGAAAATGAAGCAAGTAACCCCAATCCCATCCACAAGAGGGGATGATATAGAAAAAAAGCAACTCAAAGAACCAAATGGGAGGGTGACAAGTGTCACCCTCCACCTATGCTTCAACCAACCCAAAAAGCCCCAATATTTGCACCCCAAAAACCATAACTAAAAGATAAAAAGGAAAATATCCATGCAATCATGGAGGATCTCCACATCCCAACACCATTCACATACTCAAGAAAATTTCATAAAAGAGGAGGGAGAAAAAGGGGGTAAAATGGGAAAATGGGCTCAATTTTCCTTGGAAAGAGCCCACCCACCCATAGGTATAGGGCCTAGGGGCTCTTTCCAAGGAAAATTTAGCCCATAACTTGCCTTATACACCTCCTAAATGTCACCTTTTCCCAAATCCGAGTTTGGGGAAAATATAACATTTAGGAGGGGTAGTTGGGCTCACCTAATCCATGATTAGGTTTCCCAAATTCCCCATTAAAAATAAAAAAGCAAGACATAAACCCAATTTTCATAATGCTAAGGGGTTAGAGTTAAACATAAGATCAAAGCTAATAGAAAGGAGGATTATAATTATTAATAGCAATGCCATAGTAAGAGGGGGTTATCCAAAATTAAATAAGAAACTAGTAATACAACATCATAAGGGATGAGGTAATAATCCACAACAAAAACCAAGGTCAAGTAAGGTGACCTATTGCAAAAATAAACTAGGAAGAAAAAATTGGCCCTTAGGGCCCATTGTGTTGGTTCGAGACATCCCCACTTGAGTCCCACATTTCTCACATGGCTAATCATGTCATTTGCACACTCAAGTCAAACATTATACTTTCCCAATAATAGTTATAAAATATGACAACAATATAAAAATATATCAATGATAATCCACACATGATCAACAACTAGCTAGTGAATAATCAAACTACGATAAAACATAAGTCTAACCAAAGGGAAACATGATAATGCATCTATGAAAAATATATATACCATCATGCGAGATCTCATAATTTTAGCACCCACCCATGTGGGATCTAAACATAAGGCCAAAATACTAGGGTAATTTTTTTAGGACTTTCATTTATTGAAAAAACTAAGTGACATCACATAGGATCACAAGAGGTTGCTCCACATCACATAAGATGACCACCCCACATGAAGAACATGCAAACTAAATGATGACACCCGATACACAACAAAGCCACACTAGCATAGTTGTTGAAAGCACAAGGGAATGAGAGGAAGGGGGTGAATCAGTCCTACAATCTGTATTTCACTTAACAAACCATACATTCATCCATTATATTGATTATACAAAATCCATAATCATGAGTATTTATTAAGATATGCAACATCAACCACAAGAGCAAGAAAGTAAAATAATCAACACAAAAACACCATATGTAAGTGGGAAACCCTCATGGGGAAGAAAACCAACTGAAACTCTACTTATATTAATAAAAGAAAAGTAATTTATCGTAGCAAAACTACACAAGGAGAAAAAAACCCCGATTTAGTGAGGCACTAACCCCATAAGGAGCACCAACCCTACAAGGAGCACAAACCCCTAATTTAGTGAATCACCTACTCCATAAGGACGTTATAACCCCCTAAAGATGACCAAGAACCAACTCATCCACCTGAAGATGATTGATCTCTATAATTATTTTGCCACAACTGATGGAGATCACTTATTCAGCTCACACAACTTTGCTCAAACCCTAGATCTTCAATCTTGCTCTTTCTTTGTCTTCTTGGACTTGTCTTGCCTCTAAACACTTGCACACATGTCTTAAAAAATTATTCAATCTGTAAAAAATATTATCAGATCTCAAACTCTTCCCCATACTTGTAATTCACTCACCTATGGGTCACACTCTTCACCCATGCAAGACTAGCTCACAAAATGAGCTCAAACTTGACTTTTATAGTCATTTCTTCTTCTTTACCAAAAGGATGTCGGTCCATCATGATGCATTATACCTATACATCATTAAAAATATCCCATAAATTTTTCACAATAGCTAAAAGTGACCCAAGTAGGCCGGCCTAGCAAAAACCCTTCATTTCATGATCCAAAAATCACTAAAACACATGCATTGGGATGCCAAAATTCTCCTCATTCCAAAAAAATGATTATTCATGACCCCATATTCATAAAAAATTATTAATACATGATTTAAAAATTTAACATGGTAGCAATTTTCGTTAACCAAATAGATTATTTCATTTAATGGGCCCAATTCCTTTTGCAAATCTTAAAACAGTTGTTTCTTGCACCCTTCAACACCCTAGAAACTTCATCTGATCACCAAATGGCTTATAAAAAAAAAAAAAAATTCCATGTGACACTCAAAATAAATGGAATAACCTTTATAAAACTTATAATAATTTTATAAGTCATGAAAAATCTTTAACTTCAAACCATGACAAGATTTTCCTTTACCAAATCAACCTACCAAAAACATTGTTTCCAAAGGTTAGCTCAAAAAATAAAATATAAATGAATTAAATACTTAAAAATTAATTCATTGGATGAAAAATTCATCCTTCTTAACTCTCCATGTGATAGGAAGCATGACCCAATCCATCTCATACTTCAAACAAACTCAAAATTGCACCAAAACAGATCTTGTCCTTAGCTTCAATAAACCTTTTTTGCTGAAGGAATGCCCATAGAAACCCTATCATGTGACATCATCATTAGACAAGAAATATATAAATGGAAATATATCTGAATAATATTTCCAAAAAAACTTGAATCATCTTAGGAATCCACCTATAGCTCAAGTTATGGCCAAAACACTGGACCCTATTATTTGAGACCCCAAAATTGCCCTTTGACCAGTCATCCTGTTTGGACCTCAAAATATCATGAAGATGCATGAACATATCCTAAAAAATCCATGGAAATCAATAAAAACTCTCATACATCATGCAACATAAATTTTTCATACTACTCCTTTGGACCATCTTGTCCTAAAACCTTCTTCTTCGAAACTACTATTTTTGGGTGAGGCCCACATATGGATACAAGCTTAGAAATACCTTTCTGGAAATATATAATATTTCTCTACAACATCCAATCATCAATTTTTAGAAACTAATCAAAACTTGGTGATATACTCACTTTTCTGCAAGCTACTCCTAGCTAGGGTTTTAGACCAACTTAGCTTCTTAACGATCGTTCATAAAAATGTGACGATAAAACCACCTCATTACTTTAATGAAAGATTCATAAATTAGCTAATAATATATTCCTAATATATTAGGTCCCCATGCAAATCATATAATTCACAACGAGCATTATAAGGTCAACTTTTATCACAAAAAAACATTAAAACTTACCCGGTTTCACCAAAACTTACATATCTTCAAAATTATTTAGTATAATGACATGAAATTTGGAATGAAGCACCATGAAAACATCCTCTACCTATCCATAATCTCCACATATCTCAGATAATCCTGAAATTCTCTAGCCGTAGTGACTTACCCATGTTAAAATGCTTGTTCTCAATTGTTTACTTCCTAATGACTACATAGTAAGCGTTGTATCACTAGATACTGACTGAAACACACCTTAAACCTGAGGTAAACTACCAAAATTATGCAACCATGCCCCAATAAGACTTATTTGGTCCAAAATTGACATCTCTACCTCATCCAACTTGCACTAGGGCTAGAAACATGCCTCAAATGAACTAACTCAACCATGATTTGACCATGCTAACTCAATTCAGACAAATGTATGCTCATGAAATATCATATGGACCATGTATGAACTCATGACATTCTCCAAATATCTTGGGAAGACTCAAAAAATGACTAGGTATACTCAACCATGCACAGGACCTTATAGAACACTCTAAATCTTGACAACCAACACAACATGTTTGACACCTAAATAACCTCATATGGGGACTTACGTGATACCGTGACACCCTTTTCCATCAATGGGGGTTGACATCAATGACAACACAACCACACAATGCCCAACAATCTCCCCCTTTTTCATTGATGGCAACCATCATTCAGAAACATTGATGGCAACCAACATGACCAACACACATATGCCCTTAAACCATGTTTTGATCTTCTCTCCCCATTTCCACCTATGAAAAAGGCTACAATGACTCCACCACATGAAAAATTAAAAACACAAGACTAGAAACATGGACAACAATGCAAAAATTGACTTACTTGACTCACAAGCTCCCCCTAGGACTGTATTGGCTTCTTTTTGACTCCTTGAGCAACAAATGAACCACTAGACTCGATGATAGCAAGTAAAATTAGCTCCCCCGAACATGTACTCATCATCTCATCTCTATCTTGGCACAATATTTCTTTCTAGGTTAAGAGCAAGATCAAAACAACAAATTTTCCTCCAAAAACAACATTTGTACATTTTAGGCTATAATCCCTAAACACCATCTTCAATACAATTTTGACACACTTCTCAAGACCATGAAATTCCATAAATAACATGAAACCATTTCTTACATGACTCCATATGAGCTTATACCAACCTCCTTTAATGGAAATTATAAAATTGTTGGCTACTCACCTTAGTTTTGAACTGAAAAGACAAATGTACTTGTTTACCACAGTCCTCAAATCATAAGACAATAATCTTTGAATTTTTAGCTCAAGAGAGAGCCCCCCCTTCTTCAATATCCTTACTTATGCCTCGTAGGTCTTCTTCATTTGGTTCAATACATTCTACTAGCTTAAGAGACCCTTCTTGATGTTTAAGGTCATTGAAACAAGACAAAACCATCTCTCTTTTCCTCAATGGACAATCTCAAACCTCGTAGGAGAAGAATTTACCCTTCATAGACCTAATAGTAGACCTTTTGACTCACAAAGCAAGCTCAAATTATGGACTTGGCCCTCATTTTTAGTTAGATCACAACTTCAAACTTATTTGACACTTCATACCTCGACCCATAACTCCACAGACTTGTGGACAACACTTTCACATCACTTATTGTCGAGTGACAAGTCACATAACATCATATCTTGTCACAACTCCTTAACTCATCATTTTACCACAATTTGCAATGTTCAAGCATAAATCTCAGTTAATACAAAACTATAGGTATTTGCACAATCCATTGTACCTTATAGCACTACATTTACCCTTTCAAACAAAAAAAAAGGTATGACAGTGATCCAACTCATCCTTAGGTTTGACTTGAAATGAAAACTCTTATTTCTAACCTGTAGAATACTCTGTCATCATGCTTTCTCTCAGGGGCTTCAAACTTGATTATCATCTAGCTTGGTGACACACACATAACCACAAATCAACCATGTTATACTTCTTAGATTCATCTATAACATGTCTAAGATGCCCATACCTGCACCCAAAATCTTGATTATACTTTTGTCTCAATCCTTTTCAAACTGAATTTCATGTATTTCATAGTCATAAAGAATTCTTATCATCATTCATCTTTATCACAATCTCTAGAAGATATTAACTAACATGTACATTCAATGTTACACTTCATTGAACTTGTGCCATTATTTCACTCCTACAGAGCAAGATATCTTTCTAAACTTATCTCAGTCATGATCCATAAGAGATATTCAACCTTTGAACACATGATAATACTCAATGTACTTATGAGAACTTTCAACATATAGGACTATGACTCTCCTCTTTTGACTGATGCACAACTTAAGGACACTGTAGACCTCATTTGAGAGATGGATGCAAAACACAAGCTTCAACATAGACCATTTTACACTTTTGGAGACTTCACTAGGCACAAATCTTACTTGTGACAACATTTCACTTGATGCAAACATTTCAAGAGACTCAAATACTAGGTCATCATCACAAGATACTCAACTAGATTAGATCCCTTAGTAAATCTGTAACACTCTTAACATGTCCCGAGAACTTCACCGACAATGTGGCCCATTTTCAAAAAAACTCGAGTTTCGAGTTTAGAATACCATTTCATTAGTTTCCATTATTGGGAAAAAACGATTCTGAGATCACAATATCATTCTCAGACAACGATACCTATAACACACCATTTTGAACATGAAAATAAATTGTACCTACTCCTTGTTTCACTATACTTAAATTAGCTTCACTCTATTTTTCAACATCCCGAGAATACTCGAGAACATCATGAGAATAAGTCTCTCCCGCAACCCTTACAAAACACTAACTTACCACTAATCATGACTTGTTGACCTTCATAATGCATGGTTGTACCTGTAGAATGTTATTTTGGACTTCTACCAAATTTGCTTCTTGAACTTGCATGAATTATAGTCTTTGAATCATCCATATAAACCAAAGCACCATCAATTATGCACATATGTGGAGGATCAACTTGTGTACCTTGTTATTGTAATACCTTTTCTTCCATTAACTGATGTTTCTATAAAGGATAAATTATGGCACATTAAGATTAATTTGATCTTTCAAAGGTTTGAAATAATGTAGGCCACCTTTGCATAAATTTTTCATCACTCCTTAGTCCTCTTATTCACTTCACGAGACTTGATAATAGTGTTCACAAAAACTTAGGGGCTCAATTAGGTCTATCACAGTTCTACATACTATTGTGAAGTCTTTTCTTACACCACTCAGTGTAGACTTAATGTGAGACATTGGAATCATTTGGTGATAGAGGACATCTTGACCTAAGTATTCATGAACACCAACACTTAGCACCAATTCTTAGAGACCACACTTCACCTAGACTCATTACTTTCATTCAAATTTGGGGAATGCAATTTGGACCTTCCTTAATGACCGAGGGAGATCATATCTTCATAACAAGAAACAACAACTATTGTATGGACCTTTAAGACACATGACTCGAATTATGTATCAAGGTTCCTCAAATGCATAAAATACATGAACACAATTTAGATTCAGTGGTCTCCATACTTCCATAATATATACTTGATACATTTGAAATTTATGACATTAACATTCCTTGTGAAAACCTTGACAAGTGGAGGAATGCTTTAACAGACCTTATTTTTCACAAGAGCACCTATGTGGGAGCATATTACACCATTACATGTCTTTAACCAACCCTGCATTGCGTTTTCTTATCCAAACAACAATCATGAGTGCAAATCTACACAATCATCAAGACACCTTCTAGTAACATTCCATGATGCATGAGATGACATCATGCTTTGTCAAAGCCATATATACCTTCTATATGCATTAGCATCTTCTTTACGACCTTAAATGCTCTTAGCTACTATTGTAGACCTCAAGATACCTGTCCTAACTGTGCACATCTCGAACCTTGTCGCTCAAACAAATCTTCTTCATACTTGAAGTTAGAGAAGAGAGATATACATACCTCTTAGAAATCATGATCTGAGACTTTTCACATTGAGCTTAGCTTCTTTCATATGAGAAACATAGACTTCATAATCCATTCAACATTGAAAGGTCTGGTAAGCATCATTCTCAGAACTATGTATCACTCGCTTTCTCTTCATCTTTGTTTAGGTACCTACGATCTTAGTATAACTACAAAATTAACTTTCACACCTTTGTATCATGACTGATATAGACTCTAAGAAACTTAGGAACTTCATACCTGGATGATAGGATTAAGAAAATATTGGCATAACTCATAACTTTGATCATACACTTCTTTTTAAGTCAAGGCACACAATCATGAACACACAACACATACATTTTATACAATGAATGAAAATGAGACCCTAAACCAGAATCATCAAGACATATCTTATGAATTGAGATACCTCACACACGCATTAGATTTAACATTTGATTAGACCATATTAAGCGAGATAAACTAACACTTTAAGACACATATTCATTGATCAATAATGATCAAGCACCCTAAAGTTATTTGTTAGTGCCATAGATCTTAATGACTTACTACATAGACTTCTTGACACATAGATGAGGAGACTGAACCTATGACATACATTTACAAACTGTATCACTCTTTTTGAATCAACTCGCACCCAACAAAGGCAAAAGACACACATATAGTTAGGATTTTAGATTTTGAATGAGATATTATGAGTACGGACAAGACATTCTTTGACAATCACACATACTCAAGATATGGGCAAGACACATGATGAGATAGTAAAGACTTGTACTCACACAACAAGAATCAATGACATAGATTACATAACTCAATCTTAGATCTTGAAAATCATGTTCCTTCCACTTGTCAACAGACCTATGTCCATATTGTCTAAATAGGAATAAAACACCATACCTTGCATGATGGAGTAATGAATTTTTTCCTTTAGGATCTCTTGGAAATGCCTTTTCCTCATTAGATTTCTCAAACACATTGATTTGCTTCTCATGACTTGTCACATGATCTTCATAGGATTCTTTGATCTCTTCATGGATTAGCTTAAGGTCTAGGGCTTCTTTTTCTTCCTCTCTAAAGATGATATCTTCTTCATTTTCAATTTTAGGTAATCTTGTCTTGTAACCAACATATGAACCTATTTTTCCAACTTCACAAGTTTGACCATCGTTTAACTTTGTAGGAGAAGAATTACATACCTCATATATGGATTGCCATATGTCAAACCCTAGGGGTTTCAAGAAAACCCTCATTCTGATCAATGGATTCACTTGACCATATTCCACTTTGGGGCCATATTCTTCATGATCATCATCATCTTCTTCATATGAATTTCTCCTCAATTATTCATACCTTTTTAGATCTACATCTACTTCATCTAGCTGGATTAGAAACCTCTTGACTTTTTCTCTTGAGCTCTTCAACTTCTGACTTTCTTCTATATCCATCTTGTGCTTCAAGGATCTCCTTCAAGTGGTGAAACTTGCTTCTCAAGGACCTGCTCTGATACCAATTTTTGGAAGCAAAAGGGACTGAGAGGGGCGGGGTGAATCAGTCCTATAATTTTTATTTCACTTATAAAACCATACATACATCCATTATATTTTTATACAACATCCATGATCATGAGTGCTTATTAAGATATGCAAAATCAACCACAAGAGCAAGAAAGTAAAATACTCAACACAAGAACACCATATGTAAGTGAGAAACCCTCATGGGGAAGAAAAATCACTAAAAATATGCTTATATTACTTAAAGAAAATTAATTTAGTGTAGAAAAAACTACACAAGGATAAATAATCCCTAATTTAGTGAGGCACCAACCCCACAAGGAGCACCAACCCCTAGTTTAGTAGAGCACCAATCCTACAAGGAGCACCAACCCATAATTTAGTGAAGAACACACTCCATAAGGAGGATACAACCCCTAAAGATGACCAAGAACCAACTCAGCCACCTGAAGATGATTGATATCTTAAATTTTTGCTACCACAAGTGATGAAGATCACTTATTCAACTCACAAAACTTTTCTCAAACCCTAGATCTTCAAAGTATTCCTCGGCTTTTGTCTTATTGGACTTGTCTTACCTCTAACCTCTTGCACACATGCCTTAAAATATTATTAAAATTGTAAAAAATCTGATAATATCTCAAAATTTACCCCCATACCTATAATTCACTCACTTATGGGTCGTACTCTTCACCCATGCAAGACTAGCTCACAAGATGGGCTCAAACTTGATTTTTATAGTTATTTCTTCTTCTTTACCCAAATGAGGTCAGTCCTTCATGATAAATTATACCCATTCATAATTAAAAACATCCCATAACTTTTCCAAAAACCTAAATGTGAGCCAAGTAGGCCAGCCTAGCAAAAACCCTTCATTTCATGATCCAAAAATCACTAAAACACATGTGTTGGGATGCCAATATTCTCCTCATTCCAAAACCATGCTTAGTCATGACCCAATATTCATAAAAAATGAGTAATACATAATTTAAACATTGAAAATGGTAACAAATTTGGTTAGTTAGTCAGATTATTTCATTTAATAGGGCCAATTCCTTTTGTAAATCTCAAAAAAGTTGTTTCCTGCACCCTTCAGCACCTTGGAAACTTCATATGATCAAAAAATGGATTATACCAAACCAAAACATGACATTTGACCACTAAAAGGAAATGGAATAACCTGTATAGAACTTCTAAGCATTTTTAAAGTCATTATACATCTTTTACTTCAAACCACAACAATATTTGCCTTCACCAAATCAACCTGCCAAAAACATTGTTTCCAAATGTTAGCTCATAAAATAAAATATACATACATTCAAGACTTAAAATGGATTCATTATATTCCTAATTCATCCCTCTTAACTCTCCAGGTGATAGGAAGCATAACCCAATCCATCTCATGCTTCAAGTAACCTCAAAATTGCACTTGAATATATCTTGTCCTAAACTCGCCAAAATATTCTTTCTGAAAGAATGCCATGGAACCCATATCATATGAAATCATCATAAGGAAATCCATATATCACTTAATATATATATGAATCATATTTCCAACAAAACTTGAATCATCTTAGGAATCCACCTGTAGCTCAAGTTATGGCCAAACACTAGACCTTGCTATTTGAGACCCCAAAACTACCCTTTGACTAATCAACCTGTTTGGGCCGAAAACGTCATGAACCTACATGAAATATTCTTAAACCTCTTTGGACATCAATAAAAACTCCCATACATCATGCAACATCAATTTTTCATGCTACTCCTTTGGACCATCTTGTCATAAAACCTTCTTCTCCATAAACTACTATTTTTGGTCAAAGCAACATATGGTCACATGCTCAAACATACCTTTATGGAAATATGGAAGATTCCTCTACAAAATCCAATCATAAATTTTTATAAACCAATCAAAACTAGGTTGATATACTCACTTTTCTGCAAGCTACTCCTAGCTAGGGTTTAGCTAGGGTTTTAGACCAACTTAGCTTCTTAACGATCGTTCATAAAAATGTGACAATAAAACCACCTCATTATTTTTGAAAGATTCATAACTGAACTAATAATCTATTCATAATATCTCAGGTCCCCATGCAAAGCATACAATTCAAAATGAGCATCAAAAGGTCAACTTTTATCACAAAGAACACTGAAACTTACGCGGTTTCACCAAAAATTGCATATCTTCAAAATTATTCAGAATAATGACCTAAAATTTGGCATGAAGCACCATGAAAATGAAATATCCCTTGTGGGATACCACTTAAAAATGCACCAAAATATTGAAAATTTGCAGCCACATAAAATACTGATTTTTCCAGATTTTTACAGTTAGGGCAACGAACTAAAGAACCTTAATATTTCCCAAAATGTCCACCTGAATTACTTGAAAATTTAAAGAGAGCTTGATATTATTATAAATGACATTAGAAGATTGTTTTTGGGATTTTACAGAAATTAAAATGCTGCCAGAAAATTGCAGTGTGCCCTAGACAGCTGGAAAACTTCTAAAATTCGTAACTCACCCAATACAAGAGCAAAAATTATGAGTCTTTAGAAATAACATTAGAAAATATAGGAAAAGGACATTTCAACCTTTAGATATAAAAGAGGTCAACTAGAAACCCTCCAAATAAAGGATGTAAGTTGCCTAGCTTGGAAAAGGGTTGGAAATTGATGAAGATGCCTCCAAAGTGATGTTGCGACCTGCCCAAACTATCGCCATAAATATGATCGAAAGCCCTCTGGTTATCTTCCCCAAAAGCCCCCAAAACCCTCAAAACCCTTCCTCTAAAACCTCTGATAATATCTCTATCACACAGCCCAGAAAGTGGCTCCAAAATGACAAGCTAGGGTAGATCTCTCACTACCAAAGAATGCCCTGCTAGCTAGGGATGGGTCTCTCACCACTGAAGCTAGGGTCCTTGTGGGATTTTACTCCACAAGATGTAGATGTGTAAACAACAGTTGCACATGAAGGAGAATAAAATGTATGCAAAATTCCCTTTCCTTTCTCTCCCAACTCCTTATATACTTCTCCATGGCAAAAGAGCCCCAATAACCCTAGATGCATTTCATTCCATGGAGGGGCCAATAAAATAAAAGTAACTAAAGTTACATTTTCCTTTTAAGTCATCATGGTCCAAAAGTGACCCCCAAATGCAAAACTTGAATATTGGAACCACGTGGCCCCTTCCCAATAGCTCCCAGCATCCATAGCCCCTTGGGTATGACCATGACTTGGACTCAATCTAGCCCTTAGGCCTTTGGCGTAGAAAAGGGGACATGACAATCCTCCCTTCTCAAGAAATGCTTGACCCTAAGCATTATCATGTCCTACTACAGAAGTTGAATACCACGCCATAAGTTTCTCCACCTTACCCTGTCATCAACCAAGGATCAATGTAATCCAAAGTAACCAGGAAACCCCATGTAGTCATCATGACCTCCATATTGTATCGAGAGCAATGTTGTCCGTGAAGTAGAATGATACCCAAACCGACTCTCCATTGGTACCCACATCAGATTCGCTAACTGGTCCAATCCCTGCCACTCTGATGCCATCATCCTGGGACTCATCACTATCTCTCCGATCAACTCCTGGGTACGAAAGTCCACTCTGAATCCTATAGGATTCCTTGGATCAACTTGTGAAATAACCTATATACGCACAAAGTGTGCCAACTCTCCCACATGACCCACATTAGTGTGAGAGTACAACTCCTCATAATGTATCTCAATGTGTCCCGTGGGGGAAAAATCCCAAGATTCCAATACATGGTCAATCGACAATGTCAACTTTACATAGTTCACCTCCTGTGATGAGTGATAACCTATTGAATAACTAGGTAACTAAGTCAACTCCATCCCTCCACTGACTAGCACATGGGTGAAATGCCCACCGTGCCTAGAAGTAGTAAAATACATAGGAGTGCTATCCCATGTTGACTTAGAACATGATGAACCTATAAGATCTAATTTGTTATAATGAAAAACCATACATCCCTGTATGAAGTTGGGGATATCCTCCCTCAACCCATGCCATTTGAACCTCTGTGATATGAGCCTGTAGGTCTCATAGAAGCTCAGGTGTCCGGTCACGAAATAACAATGCACATGTTGCAATATCTCTGTCCTCAACCTTGAGTTTGACACAAGGTATAATCTGTCATGATAGAATATCATCTCATCCTCCAATATGTAGGTGTCATCCTATATGTGACCATCTAGAATCTCACAAGTGTGTCGGTTCTTAGAGTACTCAATAAGCAAATGAGATCTCTAGTCTGCCGATTCCTTAGATAACCAACATAATGATAAACTTAGATGATATGAACTTGTAACCCCAATCTCTGTAACTATCTCATGTGTAACATTTCCGGTCACATCCACATGCATCATACTCCACATCGATCCGTAGTAATAAAAATCCTCACTATGCCGTAACGTCCTCTCCATCCCCTCAAGTGTAACCACCCTAGGTGCTCTTGTAGATAATCCCCTCAAAATCACATTCCTTCCTCAAATTTAAACTTCAGCTCCATCATCTGAAAGTTAGTCCGAAACTCACCAAGAGAGTGAAGCCACTACACTCCCAAGACTATGTTGGTCACTCCCGTACCAATGATGTGGAAATCATCAGAACAGTATAGTCACCCATCATGATGCTCACTTAGGGAACCCGCCGTGTGCACCTCATAGACTCTCCATCGGCTACAACCCCATTGAGGCCCTCAAAATCCTCTGTCTGTAATCCTCACTTCTTAAACAATGAGGCATTAATACAGTTGTGGGTTGCCCCACTATCAATGAGTACCCCAACTCGTTGACCTTGCATAACTCCTCTAATCCTAAATGCCTCAGACATCATAAGATTGCAGACAATGTGGCTATAATCTCCCGAGGAAAAGTCTCCTCCTCCTGCCCCACATCAGCACTATCCAACGCAACCCCATCTCCATATCCATCTCGCGAGTCTCTAACTCCTCACCTCTGTTACCCTCACTCTCCTCGAAGACCTCGGTGAATTGGGTCTTCCTCTACTCTGTGCAATCATATCTTGGAACCCAAGGTGTGTGGCAATCGAAACATAGTTTCTTTCGCCTCAACTCATCTCTGTCCTCTCAGGAAATGATTGGCTTCTTAGCCACCTCATGCCTCGGTGGAGGCTCCCTTTGTTGAAGTTCTTCTGATCTAGATGGAGGTTACCTTTGCTGAACACGAGGTGGAACCCTCGACTTTGGAGTGGATAACTCCAAGTCTCAAGCTCTCCTAACAACCTCATGCAAGGAAGAAGGTTCACATGCCTTCACAAACCCAGCGAGAGCATCTTTCAAACTTGCTATGAACTGTGAAATCAACCTCATCTCCGTTCCATGACTAATAATCTCTGAAAATCTGCGATATACTGATCCAGGGGACCGGTTTGTCTCAAATGAATCAACTCCCTGAAATACCTGTCAGGGTCCCTCCTATCAAATCTGCTCAGTAGCCTCTGCGTGAGCTCTACATAAGTAGTAATGTGTATGTTTCCCTGTGTAATCAACCCATGATGCCACCAATCATGAGTGTCTCCCTCAAGATGTAAGATTGCAAACTTAATTGCATCTTCCTCACGCATAGGATTCAAGTCGGAGTATGTCTTCAACTTCTGAACCCAAGACTATGCAATACACTTCTTAGAACCATCGAAGTGTGGAATGAAAATCTGTCCCAATCTCCTCTGTAACTCTGGTACCTTTATTTGATGATCTCTCTGGGTCTATCCAATCTTCATTTTGTAATATTCTTGAATGGCGTGTTTTTACGAAAGCCCTCACTCAAGGTCCTGGTACCTCTCCCAACAAGACTTCTCATCCAAAATATCTACGCTCATCAGACTATGAAACTTTTGGATCCTTCAAGAAAGAAAGTTCGTGAAGCCCCAAAGGCCTGGCAGAAGAATGGGGAGGCCATTGCCCGAATGTCCACTCTCACCTCTTTGTCCCTATCGTCCCATATTGTTATTTTCTCCTCTCATTATGACTGCTATTATACACAACCTAACATGCTAAAGGTGATTAAAAATATTCTCTTACCCTTATTAGCAATCAAAAACTAACGCTAGTACATACATATCTTCCTATAAGTGATTAAATAAAGAGAATTTGGGGGCGGTGAATTGGTTCACTCCCGTCCAAGCATATCAACGAAACATCAAGTGCAATTGCAACACTCGTTGTAGGTATGCGAGGCTAAAATTCTCCCAGGAATATGGAAAAAAATCTATACGCTTTATCCTAGGCCTCCTCATTGTCATACATGCCAAAAGATCTTTTGTTTGCAAGATTCCAAAGGATCTCCAACAAACCCATACCGATATGTCCCATAATTATTTTATGCAAGAATCCACAAAAATATACCAGACATTTTATCAAACAATTCATATGCCTTGCATTGGCTATGCCCATTTGCGTTTGTTTTGAAGCTTCCAAAACCCTTTTAAACAGATCCTTGATGACACACATTGTAGAAAACACGGCCATGTGGCCACTTTTTTTTGGCATTTTAACACACATGTTGCAGTCCCGTGACAACCAAAGATAATAATTTTCTCCCACATTTGCAAACACATAACCAAGGTGTTTGTAGCCAAAAAATATGACAAAATCCCTCCGTTAAAACACCTGGCACACCTCCATATCAAATTCCAAAGCTCTTGTCATGGCACATGCAGGGTGCACATAGGCCAAGGTTGAAAAAATTTGGCTCTACACTTGTCAATCTCCAAAAGAATAGAAGTTTCCAATGCCTTTTACATAGTTGCTTTCTCTGGATTCTCTCTGCTCCGTCCCTTCATGCTCTATACTTTTATCATGTCCTCTACCGACTCATTCATTCAATGTTCTTGTTTCAACAACTTCATTTCCCCTCCCCGCACAAGCCATTAAATTGTTGAACATTTACTTTCTTATCAATTTTCCCCTCTATTACTACCGTAATTTTCTTCTCAACTCCATCTTTCCTACATTTTTTCTACTTGAATTCAAATTCCTTATCGACCTCTGGAAATTTACAAGTTCCCAACACTGAAATTGTTATTCCCTAAAATCTCTCACGTATGCCCAAAATTTGCAATTACCTTCCTCGACCGTAAATCATCCCCAAAATCCTCTCCCAAAGACACACGCATGCCAAGAATTGAATTAAAGAAAAGACATTATCACTTAAGGATAACTAACAATATTTGGTACTTTAATTATTGTAGTTTTTTTTCTTTGTTTACATTTTAAATTTCGAAAGGTAGATATTATTTACTATTTTAAATTTGCTCAAACCATAATAATCACAACATCTCCCCAAAAGACGCTTCTTTTAACATGTAATTATGTTGGTTCCCTTAATTATTATTTGTGATATAATTTTGATAAATCAACGTTAATGTTTTAACAAAATATTTTTGTATATATATTACACCTCAAGCATCAAACATAATCCCGAGTTGGATGAATCGTAAGAACACAACGTCGACACACAAATCAAAGACATGGCGACACTCCAAAGGTTCAAAAGGATTAGTTTGTGTAAGGGCAACTTCGAACTTGCCCTCATTATTTAATTAACACACTAGATTAAATTATTTCTTTGCCAGCTTTTATTTATGATCCCTACGTCGGTGTCAAAATGACAACCCGACACGAGCCCAATCATTCGATGACCACCCCGCAGTCATTGGGCAAGGGTTCTAAACACATTTGATTGACAACCGGGATAGAGTTATTTCGCTCCCCACCGCACAAGGTGACTCGACGACAACACAAGCACGGAGGGGGCACTACAAGTAAAGTATAGATGTTTCAAATGGCTTAGAATGTGTTTGTACTTATACGAGATCATTCCTTAACTTTTCCATTGAACAAACCCTAAAATCCCTTTAAAGTTGACTAAGAAAAGTTATCCATTTGAAGAATATGAGAGTCAGACGCGAATGAAATTTTTTTGGTAGGTGAAGTTTTGAGGTCAAGTTATTTGAGGGTCATGCACTGTTCATGGTCACGAAACTTAGAATTAAAGTATCTGTTAAAATGTACATAAAATTCATATGTAGACCATACGTGATTATGATAGAACTTAACTAAAAAATAATGACAACCTCATAAATTATAAGATATCTGAAAGAGGAAAATTTACATGAAAAATGTCAAATTTATATAATGGATCAATTATCGAGTAAAATACCTAAAACTTAATTTAAAGCACGACATTAATATCTCGAGACATGGTTAGAGTGAAACACCATTATACATGTTAATGTGGGAAAAGAAAAGAAAAAGTCAAACAAGTGTAGGGGATGATAAACCCTCCCAATAAATCCCTAAATCCCACTAAGATGGTGGTTATGTGGAGGGTGCTATTATAATTTTTTGAAGAGTGTTGCAACTAAAAATATAAAGTTGTATAGAGCCAAATAGTCTTATGATTTTTTTTTTTAAATTAATTCCTAAATTTTGTATAAATTTAACAACCAACTTGTTTTTATACAAATTCCTAGAGGCTGAAGAGGGGAGTAATTATCGAACTCACCAAAGGAAATCATGCAAAAAAATCTTTAGCACAACCTATCTATACCATAGACTATTCTCCTAAAAATCAAGGCGCTACAAATTTTTAGTGTTGACTATTTTTATTAGTGTACTCCGCGCATTAAAATATAAACTGCAGTCCTAATAATTGAGAGATAATAATGCAACGTGCCCTGCGAAAATTAAATTGTTCGTATGCCGTTGGATTTTGGCGTTGTTCATGGAAGTCTGAATCATTGGCATTGGAAATCACACGGAAACAATCCATAAAAAAACAAAAGGCCTTTTCATACCTCGTCATGGTCTATGATTATATTTAAAAAAAGAATTCTATGTTGAATAAGTGTGGACTGACGCGGAAGAGATTTGCAGGAAGAACAGAATTGACATGGATCTAAATCATTTAGGGAATTGGTGGGTGTGGCTCTGGGTGTCTGTAATCTGTTTAGTGGCGGCTACATTTGTGGTAAGAGTATGGTGGATTCCTGTTCGTAAACAGAAGTTTCTTCGGAGTCAAGGGATTCATGGCCCTAAATACAAGCTGCTATTTGGAAACACAGAAGAATTACAGCAAATTAAGATTCGCGCCAAATCGGCTTCCGCTTCCATGGATCTCATGCAGATGCCCCATGATATTGCCGCTCGAGTCGTTCCGCATGTTCATGTTTGGGCGAAACATTACGGTGCAAAATTTGATTTTTTTATTTTTTATTTCCCCATTTTTTACCCCCATTGATTTCATTCTGAGCAGGCCTGGGTGTTATCATTATTAGGGAAAATATTCGTGTATTGGTTGGGTACGACGGCGAGGATCGTGGTTCATGATCCGGAGATGGTGAAGCAGATTCTGTCCAACAAGTTTGGGCACTACCAGAAGCCCGAGCCCACCCTGCAATTGAAACGCTTAGGTGGTGTTTATGGGCTCGCATCCACCAACGGCGAGATGTGGGCGCGTCACAGAAGGCTTCTCAATCCTGCTTTCCATTTGGAAAGTTTGAAGGTCTGTAAATTGCAGCACAAAATATGAAAAAAATCCTGTTTTTCTCCCCAGATATGAAAAAAATCCTGTTTTTCTTGAAAAAACCTGTTTTTATCCTTAAATATGAAAAAAATCTTGTTTTTCCTAAAATATTAAAAAAATCCTATTTTTGTTCCCTAAAATATGAAAAAAATCCCGTTTTTTCCTGAAATATGAAAAAAATCCTGTTTTTCGCCTAAAATATTAAAGAAAATCCTATTTTTTACTAAAATATGAAAAAAACCTGTTTTTCTCCTAAAATATTAAAAAAATCCTATCTTTACCCTAAAAATATGAAAAAAATCCTGTTTTAATCCTTAAATATGAAAAAAATCTTGTTTTTTTCCCCTAAAATACGAAAAAAATCCTGTTTTTGTCTTAAATTTTTGCATTCCAAGTGTTCTCACTGAGCTGGCGTTTTCCGATCAGTTAATGGTTCCAGTGGTGGCGGCGAGCTCGGCAGTCATGCTGGAGAAATGGGAAAATGCAGTCGGTAATGGTGATGGTGTCAAAGAAATTGAAGTTTCACAGGAATTTCGATACGTTGCTTCAGATATTATTGCCCGAACAGCTTTTGGCACTAATTTTGAGAAAGGAAAACATGTGTTTCAGATGCTCGCTGAACTCGCTGTCCTCGCCGGCAAAAGTTTCGGCACCATTGACTTTCCAGGCTCCAGGTAGAATAATTGTTAAATCAATAATAGTTATATTTTTGTTTTTATTTAAAATTTTTTTAGTAAAACTATTGTATTATGTGGGGGAGATATTAATCTTTTGAGTCTTTATTAATAATTTTATTATCTTTTTCTATTAGGTGTCAATATAGATATGTCAATGTGTGAGGCTTGAAAAAATGTATTTAGTAAAACAAAGGTTGTAAATTATATTCAAGAAAATTGAAACACTTGTAAATGATAATCTAATCGATACCAAATTTAAGGTTGAAATAAAAAAAATGAACACACTCACCTATATTATAGCACATCACTCTCCATTGCCTCGCTCTCAGTTTGATCGCCATTGTAGAATGCTTCGTGGCCGAGAGACATTCTACAATGACAATTGAAAGGATGGTGGTGGTGGTAAATTGTAATATCGATTAATTTTATTATCTTTTTCTATTATTTCTCATTGATTGGTAATAAAAGGAGTCAATCTAGATATATTAATGTGTGAGGCTTGAAAAAATGTATTTAGCAAAAAAAGGGGGCTTTAAATTCGTGCTCAAGAAAATTGAAACAGTTCTAAATTATGATCCAATCGATGCCGAATTTAAAATCAGAAAAGAAAAAAAAACACTCATCATCGCTTGCTTGCCCCCACCTTGGGTTGCCATTGTAGAATGCCTCATGCGGATAGACATTCTATGGTGACAATCGAAGGGATGGCAAAGTGGCCTTGAATTGTAATATCTATTAATATGTTCATTGCTAAATTTGATGTTCATATGACCATCATTAAGAAATTTTTCCGCTTTTTTTCTTAGACAAGTCAATTGAAAAATTATTATATTTTATCGAAAGGATTGT
The DNA here is from genome assembly GCA_018340775.1 of Taxus wallichiana var. yunnanensis. Taxonomy (NCBI): domain Eukaryota; kingdom Viridiplantae; phylum Streptophyta; class Pinopsida; order Cupressales; family Taxaceae; genus Taxus; species Taxus wallichiana. The sequence continues at coordinate 344,785,616 of CM031239.1, forward strand.
AGGTAAATGGTGAGGAAGAGTACAAATCTAGATACTTGGAGTTGTTTAGTCAATATCACTTGTTTATCGGCTGAGTTTGGAGAAGCCTTTTTTTCTTTATCATAGACATTACATTAGTATTGTTAAATTTACACAATTTAATCACACATTCATGAAGACGGTAATAAAATTACTAATACTTATGGTATACCATAAATCTAAGACAAAAATTTCAATTTAAAGATTTCTGTCCTACTGAATATGAACAATCAATTTTTGTATGAACAAGAGAGAGAATCAACATAAACAATGGGTTTTTTTGTATGAACTTGGAGACAAAATCAGCATGACTTTTGACTTCTTAAAATAAAAATCATCTTATCCATTTTAAAATTCTGTTTTCCATGCAAATTGTTTTTGTTACCGCTGTTTTTGTCATGTTTTGAAAGGTTCCTGCCCACTCCAAGTAATTTAAGATCGAGAAAGTTGGACAAGGATATTCAAAATCATTAGAAGAGATGATCCTAAAGCGCAAGAGGAGTGCAGAGATGGGAAAATCTGATAGCTATGGCACCGATCTGTTAGGAATAATGATGGATGGTTATAAGGATGAATTGAAGGGGAACAAGAATACCAATTTTGTGAGCTCATCTCTTGAACACATGGTGGATGAGAGCAGGACTTTCTTTACTGCAGGTAACGAGACGACTGCGACTTTGCTCACATGGACACTCATTCTGCTCGGAATGCACACCGACTGGCAGGATCGAGCACGTCAGGAAGTGCTCCATCTCTTCAACAAACAAATTCCCAATGCAGATGCTCTCCCTCATCTCAAAATAGTAAGAAATCTTAATTCTCTCATTCCTTGCACAATGTCCATGGGTATAATGGATTATAATAGTAACAATTCAACTTGCTAACATATGTGATGTTTAAGTAGAGTGTATAATAATCTATGTGAATCAGGTGAATATGATTTTGTACGAGGTGTTGAGATTGTATCCGCAGTACCGGCTCTGTCAAGAAAGACTTACAAAGAGATGCAGCTGGAAAATATTACCATCCCGGCAGGCGTGGAGCTCATGCTTCCAATCATTGCATTGCACCACGATGTAGAACTGTGGGGAAAAGACGTCCACGAGTTCAATCCCAACAGATTTAGCCAAGGGATTTCAAAGGCATCTACTCATCCTGCTGCATTTACAGGTTTTGGGTTTGGACCCAGAACATGTATAGGCCAGAATTTCGCCTTGATTGAAGCCAAAGTGATGCTCACCATGATCCTGCAGCGTTTCTCTTTCGTTGTTTCGCCCGCATATGTCCATGCCCCTGCATTGATTTTTACTCTTCTCCCTCTTCATGGAGCACAAATCATTTTTCAACACCTACAATAATAGATTTCGATCAATTGCGTATGCACACTACCGTTATGCTGCAAGTATTTTAAAAGATATTAGGATAATCTTTATTTTATAATCAACTATTAAACATATGTGATGTTTAGGCATACTGCACATATTTAAGTTCTTTTGTTACCCAAAGTGGCTACTCCTTTGCCATTATGTTGTTTTTGTATTGTAAATAAGTTTGAAACCATGAATAATAATGTTATAATAGTCATAATACCTGAATGTAGCTTCCATGTCAAAATGAGCCATTTATATATCAATGGTTGTCTTTGGGGTTTTCTTTCAGTAAAACCTAAATGCAAAGCCTACTGAAACAAGTGAAATGAAATCTATGGACAAACATTCTTATCTATGAACTTCAAAAGCAACGGCTTTGAATTTGGAAATTCTGATACTAACACCAAAAAAATCCTCATTTGAAAATAAATTCTCATTTAACAATTACATGTTAGAGATGATTTTTTTTCGAAGGTAAATCGGTTATTTTGGAAGGTAATCTCAGACATCGCAAATTTTATAAAATGGTATAAAGATTTGATTAATTTACTTAAGCTTTAGTAGCCTTCGTTTAGAAATCCTGGGGTATTATTGGATCATCTCTCCGAAGCAACCAAAAAGAGATCTGCCAAAAACTGAAATGCTTGGAAAAATTAAAAATTTGGGTTTTTCTAGCATTTAATACATAGTTCATCAAAAGTTTAGAGACAATCCTCGGCAAGTGGTACTGGTAGTGAAAAATATGTCTAGACAATGAAGGAAACTGACCCCAAAAAATTGACTAAGCAATTTATCCAAAATCTTAGCACTCATAAGTGGCACAACTAGAATTGTAACAATATAGTCCTAACAACTATCACAAAATGATTTTTTTTTAATGACTATGATCCTCTACTTGCGGGTTGTAAAAACCTTACATGCTTTTTAAAAATTTGTTGCAAGTCACTAGGAAATAGTTCTCCTTCCTTCAAACCCAATATGATATCAATGACTTGCAAAATAGTAATAAATAAGAGGAGTAGATTTAGGAGTCTGATTGATTGGAAACACAAGTCTTGAAATCAACACATGATTGTGTTCAACAAGAAACTACTGGAATACAAGTGATCCAACCTTTAATCAAGTTTAATGAATACACGTAGTAAATACTAGATGCTCTTTAATGCTTGAAATCTACTTTTGGCACAAGGATGGTCTTGAAACAATAAAATATCCATAATTGAAAGCTTTTCCGTGTACGAATTAGCTTCTTAAATCCACTAATGCACACATGTATTTATAGTCTTTGCATATTAAAATAAATACTCCAAAGAGACATCAAACCATCATAGTTCCATGGTAGTTATATGTGTGTAAAATATATATTGCAATATGTTTCAAATGAATTCCCTAATTAGGACCTTTGACGCTTGGCAATAATCTTTGGTATGTGAGATGTAGCTTTTCAAATTTGATTAGGGTAGCTACATGTGATGTATGAAGACTTAGAGTTGGTTGAATATGCTCGAGGGCTTGATATATCCATTGGGTGCTTCATTGTGATTTCTTAGGTAGCCAAAAGTGTTAGGTGTGAGGCCCTTCAAATAGATTAGGTGAATGTGCTTATATAGGGGATCACAGAAAAATCTTTCATGCTCAATAAACAAATGGCGACCTAGGAGCTAACTTATACATTTGATAATTTGATCGTTAAGGATTTTAGGATGAATTCAAAGGCTTAGGAAAGATTTGGCCAAGTGAGTTTTTCTATCATGGATGACTTCATTCGGGCACAATGCACAATGCAAGTCGTAAGTTGGATGTGGTGGCTAGATGTCCAAATATGTTTTGCATATTCTAAGAATGAGCTTTTGAATAGTTAAAGATGGATAATGAGTGTGACTTAGTATATATTCTTAAATTTAGAAATTAATAACTTGATAATGTCAATATTGACATAATCCCTAAATCATGACTCGTGCACCTATTTCAAGATTAATTGTTATATTCCTATTCCTATTGCAATACTTTCTCTCTCCATTACACTACTCAATCACTCATATAACAAATTGCATTAGCCTAAAGCATTCTATTAGACATAATTATCATGCACATAACTTTCTAGCACTACGCACCCTTCCTAGATTCGAAACCAACAAATAAGGGCCAAACAACCAAATGGTTTGGTCTAAAACTAACGATTTCACTCAAGCTTCTCCAATGATCATTTTCTTAATTTGATTTTTTAAGGGTTGTTGTTTTCCTAATGGGTTGTCCATAATGCAAAATTACACCTACAAAACCCTATATAAGTAAGTCAAACACGATCATTTACTCACCTGGAATTTTTAAGCACTTCTCAAGTTTAAATCACTCAAAAGAAATTCAAAGCTCTCGATGCAAGATCATCATAAGCACTTTGTGCAAAACTTGTAAATATGTCTTCAAGTGATGTTTAAGAGGTAGTAGAGATTCAAGTTTGTCATAAGAGTCAAATTTCATTTTCCTCCAATGTGTGGTTTGGAAATTCAAATCGTTAAGCACAAGTCATAAGGAAATAAGCATTGTACAAGATTTAAACTATGGTGTTATGGTTTTAAGATATTATGTATCTTAACCTCCACATAAATACAAACTCACCTCATAAAATATTCGTAAGTTCTCTCCAATGTAAAAGGAGATGAAGATAAGCCTATCTTATGATTTATGGCAAGAATCTTGAGATTTACTAAGTTAAGGAGGCCATTTTAAGGTTGTTAGGATCGAATCATCTTTAGTGGAGTCCAAATAAATTACAAATATACAAGGATGATGAGTAATCAGATACATAGAAGAATAGATGAAGTTAGATTAGGTGTGGAGTGGTTGTAATCAAGGGAGAAGAGAGCCATGAAGGTTTAGTAGGATCTATGTATATCCTTGAAAATTTGTAAGACAAATCATTTATCAATAAAGTTAAGAGAATTTTGAATATGTGTATGAAGGTATGATTTGTTAATACTCCTTTTGACATGCATGTCGTGATAGTAATAAGCTTGTATTATCGTGATGGTAATATGCATAATATGATATGGTTTATCCTAGGCTAGGTGATGAATGATTCATATTCTCACATGCATAAGAAACTATATGTTTTGGAGCTATATCATGATTGTGCAGTTCATTAAGAAATCATATGGCATCAATAAAAAGGACATGATATGAGTCTACAAAGGCATGTGCAAGCTAAGTTAGTATGGTCTTGAAGGGCTATGTATATGAAGATTTCTAACACATGCCTTGGTTATTGTGAAGTGTGATTAAGAGTTCAAAGAAATGAATTTGTAATAAGAATCCAAAATATCTTGTAATCACAAAGTGAAGGCTCCCCGTATCCTTGTCATTCTCAATGTATGTTTTAAGAAAGGTTATTGTGTAGACTCATACAAACACTCTCAGGCATAGATCATTGAAAGGTAAAGTTGTATAATGGGTTCTTATAGATTATGAAAGTGGTTTGAGGCCTTGAAAAGGTTAAACAAGAAAAATAAACCAAAATATCTCCTACTGTGTTTCTATAAAACCTGAACTAGGCTTTAGAACAAAATTCTTTATACCTCAGCCATTTAATAGAGTTAGAGGTTGAAATTTGGAAAAAAATCATCTAGGGGTAGTATACTTTAATTTGAATTTTTTTCATAGTGTTTCATGTCTATAGGGGAAAGATATTTATGATAGTTTTGAAAAGAGCAAGGTAAATCTTCCTAAGGCATAATTGGACTTATACAAATGTGAACTAGGAAAATTATATTAAGAATTGAGGTATGAAACTTTGTTTATTTCTTGAAAATGATAAAGGGTATTAGAAAATATTAGCATAATTTGTAGAAACTAAGTTCATGGTAAACTAGACCTAAGTTTGGTTTGAGACATGCCTAATAAGTAGAGCTAAAGGCTGATATAGATTAAGTGTAACAATTGCATGTTGATCAATATGATGGAAGGGAATTTGACAAATGATATTAAAGAAATCACATATGTTACTAAATATTCACAAGAAAGATACCTATAGAGATTCATTATGACAATATTCCTTTACCAACTCAAGAGAACAAAGTATAACATATATGAGGTTTTGAAATGAAATGCACTAAAGAGAATTAAGAGACCCAAGAAGATATAAATATTTGGACACCATAGAGGAAAGAGTGATGATATTGTAACACAAACAAGGAATGATATTCTTATGATTAAAATAATACACGATTGTTGTATGTTTAGAACTCATATTTAATCTCTTATGATCTTTAATGGAACTATGCAGGAAGAGGATGACAAGAATATGTAAGATTAGGGTGATGAGTGACATCTAGATCAAATAGTGAATGGTGATAGATAAGACCAAGGAAAGAAAATCTTGAACAATAATATAAGAAAATAAAAATAACATCTAAACATCTGTACGCATACAAGTGGATAAAAATAAATTTGATTTCTTACTCTTTGATATTGTTTTGCATTGCTAAAAAAGGTGTTAGGAAGGAAACATTAAATAGGGAAGGAGTAAAAAGAAATAGTATATTTGGCCCAAAATCAGACCTATGAATCATCCGAAGATGCCACATATTTAGTCCGGAGCTAAACTTATGAATGGTTTGGAGCTTCTTATGCATTTAATCTAGAAGTAGACTTATGAATGGTCCGGATCCTCCCATACATTTGGTACGGAGCTAGAAATAATATTGGTCCAAAGTTGTAAGAGTTTTTAGTCCAGATAGTGCTATTGTCATCATTTTGGTATCGAGAGATGAGAAAATCTCTTAGGTAACTTGGATTAAGAAGGAAATAATTTTAGTATTTTGTTTTTAGATTGGTAAGATGCATTTCCTTATGTTGAGTATGGTGATTTCTTTTCAAAGTTGATATTAAACTAAATTGAATACAATTATCTCCCCTTAGAACACTCCAAACATATGAGTTAAGAGGCGTGAAGACTATCTACAATAGAGAAGTTTCCCTTAAGGAAAGCTCATTGAATCTTGTATGAAGGAGAGTTTATTAGAAATCTAGAAGAAGTCATGATCAACATTTAGAGAGTACTAAAAGACTAGGGTGAAAAATACCTAGGTGATGTATTAAGAAGAAGATATAATAAGAGAGTTAAAGAGCCAAAAATGAAGAGTGAAGATTTTTAAATTGAGAAAAGAATGGAGTTAAAAGAAAGGTTAGAGATATTGGTATTAAATGGGAAAATACATGTGGTATGGATGGAAGCTAAAGAGAAGAGTAAAGTGGCCAATTGAGTTACTTGTCAAAAGAAGAAGAAAAAAAAATTGATTGCTTTGATAAAGAGAGAGAAAAAGACCTATGAGGTCACGAGGAATAAAGAAATGGCAAGTGAATAAGAGGTGGTGAAAGAAGTTCTCTTAATATAGGACAAGGATGAAGATGAAGAGGTCATAAAATCATTTCTAGCCTCTCTTAGATAAGAAGTGGATTCATCAAAAGAAACACCAAGAGGGAAAATTTTGCCTCAAAATTTTTAATCTAACATTACTTGTAAGCATGTGAATGAAGGATTAGAAGATGAATTGAAAAAATAAGGAGAAGTGAGTGATTTGTTCACTTATTCGGATGCAAAACAATTAGATGTTGAGATGATAGCCTCGTAAAACTTGATTTTCAATGAAGGTGCAATCAAGAAAAGAAAACGAAAGATGATTGTGAAAGAGTGAAGACCAAAGAAAATTAAGAAGATGTTCAAGGACGAGAGAAGTTGTAGGAAGAACTTGATGAGACTCAAAAGTCTCAATGTTTTATGTTTGATGGTTCATTTGACTATGTGTGTACAAGTTTGCTATTTGTGGAAGTGAAGAACATAGAGAAAATAACTCTTTAGAGAGTTCAAATGAAGAAGCTACATGAAGATATCCTCATCTTGGAGGATGGAGCTGAAAATAAATAAATAAGAAAATAAGGAGGAGAATAAAAATGAAATAAGAAGAATTGTACCAATTTAGTACAATTGGAAAAAAAGGAAGAATACATTATATGTTGTATTTGAGCAGAGCACAAATTTCAACTCATATGGGAAGTATGATGCAGAACATCATAAGCACTTTGTGAAAAACTTATAAACATGTCTTCAAGTGATGTTTAGGAGCTTGTGGAGATTCAAATTTGTCATACGAATCAAATTTCATTTTCCTTGCAATGTGTGGTTTAGAAATTAAAATTATTAAGAATGAGTAAAATATGTAAACTATGTTGTTATGGTCTTAAGATATTATTATGTATCTTTACTTCCATGTAAATAAAAAATCACCTCATAAAATATTCTTCAGCTATCTCCAACGTAAAAGGAGAGGAATATAAGCCTATCCCATGATTTATGGCAAGATTCTTGAGATTTACTAAGTTAAGGAAGTCGGTTTAAGGTTGTTAGGATCGAATCATCCTTAGTGGAGTCCAGATAAAATAAAAATTTACAAGGAGGATGAGTAACCATATACATAGAATATGAGATGAATTAAGATTAGGCGTGGAATGGTTGTAATCAAGTGAGAAGATAGACATGAAGGCTGAATAGGATTTGTGTATAACCTTGAAAATCTGTAATACAAATCATTTATCAATACAACTAAGAGAATTTTGAATATGTGTCTAAAGGTATGATTTGTTATTACTCCTTTTGAAATGCATGTTGTGATAGTAATAAGCTTGTAATACCGTGATGGTAATCTACATAATGTGACAGGATTGATCCTAGGCTAGGTGATAAATGATTCATATTCTCATATGAATAAGAAAATCTATGCCTTGGAAGTATATCATGACTGCAAGTTCATTAAGAAATCATATGACATCAATAAAGAAGGACATGACATGAGTCTACAAATGTTCAAGATAATTTAGTATGTTCTTGAAGGGATACATGTATGAAGATTTCTAAAAATTCCTTGGTTATTGTGAAGTGTGATCAAGAGTTCAAAGGAACTAATTTGTAATAAGAATACAAAATATCTTGTAATCACAATGAAGGTTGTATGTATCTTTTTCATTCTCAAGTGTATTTCTTGAGAAAACTTATTTTGTAGACTCATACAAACACTCTCAGGCCTATATCATTGAAGGGTAAAGTTGTAGAAGGGGGTATTATAGCTTATCAAACTAGTTTGAGGCCTTGAAAGGTAAAAACATGAAAAATAAACCAAAATCTCTCCTATTGGGTTTCTACAAACCCTAAAGTAGGGTTTAGAACAAAATTATTTATATCTCAGACATTCAAGAGAGTTAGAGGTTGAAATTTGGAAACAACCATCTAAGGGAAGTATAATTTAAGATGAATTTTTTTTCATAGTGTTTCATGTTTGTAGGGGAAAGATATTTATGACAGCTTTGAAAAGAGCAAGGTAAATCCGCCTAAGGCCTAATTAGACCTATACAAATGTGAACTGAGAGAATTCTATTAAGAATTGAGGTCTGAAACTTTGTGAATATCTTGAACATGATAAATGGTGTTAGAAAATATTAGTATAGTTTGGAGAAACCAAGTTCATGGTAAACTAGACCTAAGTTTATCCCGAGATGGGACTAATAGGTAGAGCTAAACGTTGAGTATATATTAAGTGTAACAATTACATGTTGATCAATATGATGGAAGGGAATTTAACATAAGATATTAAATAAATAAAATACATATGCTACTAAAGATTCACAAGAAAGATAGCTGTAGAGATTCATTATGAAAATATTCCTTTACTAGCTCAAGAGACTAGAGTATAACATATATGGGGTTTTGTAACGAAATGCACTAAAGATAATTATGAGACCTAAGAATATATAAGGATTTAGACACCACAAAGGAAATATTAATAATATTGTAACAAAATAAGGAATTATATTATTATGATTAAAACATGACAGAGTTGTCATAAGTTTACAACTCATATTTAAGTTCTTATAGTATTCAATGGAACTTTGTAGGGAAGAGGACAACAAGAAGATGTAAGATTGTGGTGTTGAGTGAAATCAAGATCAAATAGTGAATGGTGATAGCTAAGAAAAAGGAAATAAAACTTCAAACAACAATATAAGAAAAGAAAGAGGAACATCTAAACATCTTTTAGGTGTAAGTGGATAAGAAGAAATTGGATTTACGTACTCTTTGATATTGTTTTCCATTGTTAAAGAAGGTGTTAGGAAGGAAACAATAAACAGGGAAGGACTCAAAAGACATAGTACATTTGGTTGAGAGATCAACTTATGAATCATCCATATATGCCCATATATTTAGTCTACAAATTTAGGCTTATGAATGGTTGAACTTCCCATATATTTAGTTTGTAGCTAGACTTATGAATGGTTCGGAGCTTCCCATACATTTGGTTTGGAACTAAATATAGTATTGCTCTGAAGTTGTAAGATATTTTAGTATAGAACAATTCTATTGTCATCACTCTCCTAAATTTCCCTAAATAAGCATCACACAAGAAGAGCAAACCCTACATAGGTATAAAACACTGTAAAGTAGGTTCTAGATTAAAGCTTCCCAATCAAAAACCATCAAATCCAAGTTATTCACTAAGAAATTAATCCATTGCAAAAATTATCAAGTGATCAAATTATCAAATATAGTTGCATTCGTACGTATATCTCATCTCTAGGTGGATAACTATGTATGGCTTGAGGCATATTCTAAGTAGTGCTAATATAGGTAGTGTAGATATTTTACTTCAACATAAAAAATAACATTTTGTAATGGTTTTCACCGATGGTTATGGTTTGGGGTCTTTTAAGTTAATTTTAGAGGTTTTTTCACAATTGTGAGACCTAATACCTTATAGTGAGTCATATTACACTCAAATAAAATGGTATAGAAACTTAAAGAACACTAACATATCCATAGAAGGAACTATCGTTAAGGACATAAGTGAACAACTATTTTTGATGGTTCAATTTAAGTGACAGATTTGGTCCTAGTAAGGTTTGCAGTCCCAAAAATAGAAACAAAGTATCTAAAAGAAATTTCCATCCTATTCATTGTTTTTAAACACATTATCTTTTAGATCATATAAATAGATAAGTTCACTCTCTCTCTTTACTATATTTTTCACATATTATTTTGATCTACCTTACAAATTGAGATATATGTATATTATATCGTATACTTAATTGATAAACCGAATACACCTCCCGTCTCTAACTCTAATCTAGAATTTAAATAATAAATCACCTCTTGATTATTTTTGGATAAATAATTTAGTGAACCCACTTATTTATCAAACCCTTAACCTATTTAACCTAGGTCAACCTATTCCAAATCAAGATTTTTGCTACAAATCTCTAACATTTCCATTTTGCATATTTTTTATGCTCATCTTAGGTTTATTTCCTTTGTGCTTTCATGGCCTACGCTACCAATGCCAAATTATTCCTACTTAAGCTACTTCAAATAAAACTTACATATAAAGATATTCTATATGAGAAGTTGCATAGAAATAACTCTCCTACCGAATGAAAGCATAATATGTGGCCTCTATTATCAATACTTTGTGCCTAATAATTTAGTTGATATAGAGGCACCCATAGCTATAACTATGAGGAAATACCAAAATATCTATGCTCATCTATTACCATTGCTTCTTATTCATTCAAGAGAGCTAACTCTTCTTATGACCAAAAAAATTGTATGCGCAGTCTTGAGAATACAAGCGATGCATGCTCTAATGATATTCACAAGCGATTAAATTGATGATTCTAGTGAAAATGCCAATGATAATAGAAATGATAAATTAAATGATACTTCTCATCCTCTTGTACATGACAATGTGACAAATGTTTACAATGAGTCTTTTTCTCTTATTGAAATGGAAAATGTTACAAATGCATACTCTCATCTTGCTCATATTACACATACTAAACATGATTATCCTATTGATGATATAAATTCATTGCATAAAAATACCAATGATGCTTCTCCAGATAATATATGTGATATTAGGCCTTTATTTCATGATGCCACACCATTTCCTACCTTTATTATTCTATTGAAGATCCATCCTCCCCACTTACTCTTCCCTAGGTATTTATCATTTACCTTCACCCATTATGTTATGGCCACTTCTTCTTCCAAAGGAGAACATTCCCATGATGATTCTAATCTTCCTCCTGATCACTTTGAAAATATTAATAAGCAAATATTCTCTAATTTAATTTCAAGTGATGATCCCTAACACATTGATGTACTACTATATATATCTAGAGATGAACATAAGTGTTTGGATACATATGAAAACCCTATATCCAATATACCCAAATCTACCATGGTTTCATATCCTATCAATACATCTACTATTGCCATATCTACCATGCCTATGTCTTTGGGTAGCTCACCCCCTTAAAATGTTACAATGTCTATTCCAATATCTATTTTTCATTCCGAATCTCTTATGCATACACATGGGGCTTCACACTTTTCATCATCTACACATTCCCATGAGAATCTTATACATGATATACAAATCAAGTTATTACAACTTGAGAAAGATATATCTTTTAGTTTTAATGTCATGAAATCTAATCAATCACTTCATAATCCACTTACACCTGAAGTTGTCTCTTGTCCTTTACCCCTATGGTCTACAACTCCTAAGCTTCCTAGGGTAAAGGGGATCCTAAGTAAAATTTTCTCTCTTTTTATACTACTTTCTTATATTATGCTTACAATGAAAATATTATTACTAATATTTTCCCTATAAGTCTTAAGGAGTATGACTTATAATAATTTAATGATCCACTTGTTCAATCTATGAGAGATTTAAATCCATTTTCTAATCAAGTTATTCCACACTTATCCATTAATATTGGTGATGATGTCTCTTATGATCAAATGGATAAAAAGAAAAAGGATCTAATGAACCCATTAGTGTTATGTCTTGTGCTACAAAACCACATGTACTAAAATGAATAACATACTTGTAGAAAATGAGCTTGAAAATTCATTTACTCAAAGTCTCCTATCTCCTTTTCAATAATTTTTTATGTTTGATAAATTACGATCCTTTGATGAGCTATGTCATTCTTTGAAAGAAAGAGAGGTCAATATCTTAGCATCAATAATAAGCTTAAGTATGTGTCTACTCAACCTAATGCATCTACATCTAAATTTCAAGGAAATTCTACTTACAAAGATAAATCCAATTAAATTAAAATCAAAGATAAATACACTATTAATTTCATATATCAACCTACAAATATTCAACTAAAATTTTTTCCTTGAAGGAAATTCACATGGTTTCCTTTACTCCATATGCGATCTTACAAATTTTTCTTAAATGTAACCTGTATCTCTCTCTCCCCATATTTTGAATCTAACACATATTTTGAATATCATTAATATACTGGATTTGACATGTTATATGAGATCTAATTGATACCATTTCGATTATGAGAATGTGGGTCAAGATTATGAATTGATAAAATATGAATGCACAAAAAGAGTAAACTTGCAAGAGAGAGAGAAAAAAACACGAGCCAAAATATAACCTACATATTAAATACATTAAGAAAATAAATTTATAAGAGATGTATAAATAGGATGTGGAAAGTATAACCACCACCTAAAAATGTGGAGAATAATATCTCCCATATATCTTGCCGATGTCTAAGAATGATGAATACATATATATGAAAAACCATGCAATTGAATAAAAACCTACACTAACACCCCATAAGGTGAGTGAAAGAAATAGGTCATAACAACAAGGCCTGATGAGGTACTCAAGAACATATAAAATCCTTTATAAAGTGGAGAAAAGGAGAAAAACCATAGGAAAAAATCCTTCTAAAAAAGAGAAAACAAAAATGCAAAGAAAAATTATCTCAATCTATAAGCCTCAACAAAAGAATAAAGAAATGCCCCAGAAGAATAAAGATCAAGAAAAGAATACTAGATATCCTAGAGAGGATGAATCCTCATAAACTCACAATATATCTCGTAGATGAAGAATCCTTATTCCAAAGAAAGGAATCAACAAAGGCTGCATCCCAATAAGGAATTCTCAATGGTGCACTAAAATACTGTAGATCGATGATAGAGATAATGAATAATATCTCCAAATGTTGCTTTGACAATCTGTTGATGAATCAAATTAATTACCAAATAAGAATTAGTAGGGTTCCCAACATGGATATGAGAACTAAACCAAGAACCAAGTACTCTTCGCATAAGGGTTCAACATGAATGGTGAAAAATTGAATAATAGGATTCAAAAAGCATAATGGTGTCACTATGTAAGAACATAGTGGGAGAGAAAATACATCTAGAAAATTGGAAGAAACAACTCTACCAGAGTTTTCATAAAAGAGAGGACAAATATGCTCAATAATGTCATCAAAATTAGAAAGGTGAGACTCCAAAAACATATATAAAATGTTTGGTAAGTATAGCTCCCAATGAAGTGGATCCTGAAGACATGAAGAACCCTATTGTAGAGAATCATTGGAAGCCATCAAGGAAGAAACTTTGAAATTTTATGAAACAACAGGTGATGGAAGAATGTCCTATTATAGAGGACCATTGGAAGCCCTCAAGGAAGAAACTCTAAACTCTAATGAAATAACAGTGATGGAGGAATTTCCTAAAAGAAGAGGAAAATGTTCTCAATGGTGTCATATAAATATGAAATGTGGGATTTTGTAAACAAAGAAGCAATATTTGGTAGGTATGTGTCCCAATGAGGTGTATCTAGAAGACACATATGATCATGTTAAAAGGAATCACTGGAAGATCTCGAAGAAGTGAATATCAACTTTGAAATAGAAATATGTACAAGGTGAATGGAATTATTCTATTGTAAAGAATCAATGTAATCTCTTAACGAAGAAACTCTTGACTTTAAAGTAGAAACAAGAGGAAATTCATGATCTCGATGTAAATAACTCATATAATTCATAGTTCATTCTCTATTAGGGATCTATACTCTCTATATTTCATTCTCTACTAGGGCTATATACTCTCTATATTTTGAACCACCTCAAGTCTTATTAAATATTTGTCATCATATTTTTATCCTCAAGTTGATTCTTTTTAGTCTTTTCTAATGGCCATATCACACTTCATCTCCACTTCCCTAGAATCGATCCCTATATCATCGAGTCGACTACTCCATGTCAAAGATAATTAATACCATTTCCTATTCCACTATCAAAATTTTTACCATATAGGGATTTCTTCAATAAATTTTCCCTATATTACCATAAACTAGTTCTTGTGCAATATCAACAATGCATCCTTGAGTAATGAATTCAAACATGTATCCATCCATTGTAGTTTTCATCTAATAATATACATATTTAGTAAAATCAATGTCTAGGATGTGTAATATCTATATTTTATTCAAAATATCTAATTTACTTGGGTCTAAAATAATATGTTTTTACCACAAAAATAAAGTAGCTAAAAATTCAAGAAAATCATATTGAAAAAATTCATAGGAATCTCCATATAGATGGTCCTCCTATATGTTTTGTAATAATTCCTATGTTATTTGTTTTCTCATTTGAAATCCGGTCTATCTTCCCTTTATCCATTTATGTGTCCCTTTGTCCTTATAGCCATTTTAAAATCATTAGATCTCAACAACATATCCCTTTTTAGTGGTGGTCCCGATATTTCCTTATCAATACATATTAACATTGTAGTCAAATAATTTTATCTTGTTTTTTCTTTTTTTTCTTTTAAGAATCCTTCATTCAACAGAGAATAAAAGGAGCATGCTTCTAGTATGTCACTATACATATTATTTTTTCATGTGTATTAAGTTTATGGAATTATATATATGTATGTATGTATACATACATACACACACACACACATACATACATACATACATACATACATACATACATACATACATACATACATACATACATACATACATACATATTTTCACCTACTACATCAATGATGATTCAAATACATACAAAATTTTACCGCAATACATATTGGCTAGGAAATATATATTTCCATTACTATTATAAATAAACTATATGATGAAAAATATCAATAATGTGAACAAACCTTTTGTGCATTTCCTTTTACATACTTGATAAAGTCCTTTATGTCTATTTAATATCATGGCTAATCACTTCACCTTCCTTTCTTGTTCTAAGTGCATGACATTCTATTTTATCTTCTAATTTTATACAAACTATTTCATGGATTAATAAGGATACTCTCATCCCACTTCGATGTTTATAAATTAAATTGTATGGAATTGGACATGTTTTTTTGCATTAAAATAATGATTGGTGTGCTAGAAGTACCTCGACCATCTCTAGAATATCTTATGGAAAATCTCTTATATGTTTCTTTATTTATCACTCATGAATTCAATTTCTTCATTTGTTAGCTTTGTAATTAGTCTTTTGTGGAAACTACCTAACCATGTGAACTATGTTTATCCTTTTGATTCAATGAAGGAATATAATTCAAATAATATATGATAAAGTTTTGATAATTGATATATGAACATGAAGAATTTACAAACAATCTGCTAAGACTAAGTCCAAAGTAGAATAAGTGGAGTGAATGTGAATATAATGATTTTTTAATAACATTTCAAATAGTTTGTTCCCTTTATCATACTATGTATGCTCAATTGGGAATGATAAATCCATTATATATTAGAAAAACTATGTATAAGGGTGTGTTCCATTTATAAAGGGTGTATGCATTTTGTAAATGGTGTGCATCCTTTGTAAGGGTGTGTGCCCTTTCATGTTTTCTATATTTTTAAAGGTTTTGGCTACTCTAAATCTCGAAACAATCCTCGTTATATACTCTAAATCTCTGAAACAATCCCATTATATACCCCATTTTGAATGAGGTATGTAGTATATGAATTACTCATCTCAAAATAAAGAGTTATGCACACCTTCTCAGTAAATTTTATATAAAGATAAAGTAATATCTAACCCTATAAAGTTAGTACACAAACATGGTAGGATATTTCACTTTATAAATATTGGATCATTGATAAAGACATACAAAAAATATCAATGATGATATGGGTGTTGTGAATTTTTTTATTAATGATTCAATGTTTATTTCCTATCATATCTCATATAATATTATCATATGGTTTGAAATATAAAAGGTGTTGGGAATGATGCCAATTTTAGCAATTTAAATTATGTTAATGTAGATAATTTTTTATATTTAGAACTAATATAAAAATATTATTTTAGGATGTTTTAGGAATTATTTATTTCATTCATGTGTTTTTTTAGTCAAGTAGGACCAAATAAGTGATTTTCTAAAAAATAGTTGAAAAGGCTAAAATAGGTTATCAACTATAAGTTTTCGATAAGTATAAATTCTTGTGTAGTCGTCCCCAAAGAGGTGGGAAAAATTTCTAAGTTAAGATAACTACAAATATACTGATTTTTTGATAATCCCTATATTTTATGGACCTTGGGGCACATTCTCTAGAAAAGATCCATAATTAGGCTTTGAATACATGCCTAGCTTGCATAATTCTATTCCAAGAAAAACTTCTTGCATGTTGACTTTTTCCATGGATTACATGAGTCTATTTTTGAGTTAATTGGAATTCCAAAATTAGTTTAGGATTATTTTAATATTATTATTGGTTCTATTTTGAGTTTAAATTGCTTTGCAAGTTGAGTTGTAAGTGGCAAATTTATCCTTTTGTGTTAATAAAAGCATGAATGAAAGAATTGCACCATAGTCAAAATATTTATGCGTTGCATGGTGCACTAAACGATTTGGTGGTCATCCGCCCGCTCCGTGGTGATGGAATTTCCCTTTGGGGTTGATCATTGGCAACTCTAATCATCCTATTTTGTCTAAGGTTGGTTCCCTGTTGCTGCCGCTCTTCTTTGCAGTCTTTTTCAAATCCCTGCTATGGGGTTTGGTGATGGGGTCTAGAGTTGGGCATGGGGAAATAGCCGGGTCCTTTTCGAGCTCCCATGGTGACCTCAAAACTTCCCCTGCCAAGATTGTTTCATTGAATCATTCATATGATGTTGCAACCAAGCATTGTCAGCGTGCTAAACCCTGTAACTAATTAAAAAATATCCGTCGGTCACCTTCGAGATGTAAGTGATAGAAGTAGAACAACTTTTCATCAATCATGGACTAATTTTCTATTTCAACAGATGTGGTTGGGTCTTCCATAACCGCATTCTTGGATCTTTTTGAAATGTCAACCCTTGATGCAAGGTAGAGTGGATATTTACCCTTGTGCTTGAGGGTTTTTTATTATGATTTTAAGTGTCTGATAGATAGAGATACTATTTTTTCTAAGCTTTGGGATCTTGAGGGTCACCTCTTTCTTATGAAACCATGGTATCCTTCCTTCAATCCTACCATCAAACATTTAATGTCAAGCCTATTTGGGTTCACTTGCCTCACCTGCTGTTGTAATTTTGGGGGAGGAAAGTCTTATTTCCATTGGAAATGCCTTGGGAAAATGCCTTGACATTGATACCAAAACTGAATTGTACACTCACATGACCTATGCCCGTATCTTGGTAGATATTGATACCATGGTGGACCTACCAGCCTCCATAGAGCTTAGGGTTTTGGATAGAATCTAGACCCAATAGCTGGATTATGAAGGATTACCTTTCGATTCAAGCATAAATTCTTTTCTTTGGGCCTCTTAGCCTCATCCGTACCAGGTGAAACATAGAGAGAATGATAAGGTATCTTGGTGGAAATATTCCCAACCCAATATGTCTGGTTGTGGGAGATGATCCAGATGATTCATTAGAGGTTTCAGTGGTCAAAAGAAGATGAGGTACAACATACGGATGAGACCCTCATTTCTCCTTCTGTGTTGGGGGTTAAGGGTTTAAATCCTCTACATCTTTCTCGTGGTTTGTTGCATCCTTCGGGTCCGATATCCGGCACTAAAAATAACTACTTGAAGAAGGTTCTCGTTGGCAATAAAGAGTCTCTTGAAATTGTGTTACCAATCCACAATGATGAAAATGAGGATCCTAATAGGGTGGTGGATTGGATGGTGGTGAAAGGTAAAAGAATAGAAAATCTATTTTAGATCCACTTAAGATGAACTTAAGATCCCATAGTAAGGGTTTAAATGGGTAATCTACCCTTTCTTTCTGGCTAGGTGGGTTCTTAGAATCTTTCTTGTGGTTGGTCAAGTTTGTTTGACCAGTCCACTAGAGTTGTTATTTGCCTCCTAGCTTGTTGTTTTGGGTTGGGTTGTCATTTGGATCCTTTATGGTCTTGGTTCTTGTTTTTTGGGGCCTTTCTCCTTGGTTGTTTATCTTTCGTTCCTTGTTGCTTTATGGCATTTGTTATTTTCCACCTGAAATAGGTTGTTCCTTTGGTCTTCACTACTATATCTTTTTCTCCTCAGATATACGATGTTTTTGGTCCCCTCAAAACCAAAGTCATATTTAACCTATTTTTAAAAAAGTTTGCAAGTATTTTTACTATTTTTTATCATAGGTATTCAATTTTAATAACCAAAATCTTTAAAATCTTGTTTTTAATTTTAGTGGTGTATACAAGTGCATAGTTTGATCATAAAGTATATAAGAAATTACATTAGCTTAATCCCTAGTTTTCTAGGGCCTTGTTTGGATGATATAGAGATTCTTTATGGTTATATCAAAGGTTAAACAACACTTCAAGTTTCTTATTTTTTAAATTTCACATTCATTCCAATTTCATTTGGTATCGATCAAGGTTCGTCAGAATATCGACTCGTGAATTCTACTTCAATGAATATCCTTATTTTTAAAGGAGACAACTTTGAGTATTGGAGACATCGGTTGAAGAGAATTCTAGTTTGGAATGGATTTTTGGACAATATTTTCAGTTAGTATAAACCACCCGCTTATTGGAATGTTCTCACTCAAGATCGAAGATATTAAAAGGGATGAATAAAAGAGAGATGCTCAAGCCTTATTTTATCTTCTGAGTGTTATAGATCCTAGCATCTACTCAATAATTTTTGGTTGTAAAAATACTCATGAAGTATGGGCTACATTGGATACTTGATATCAAGAAACTATTAAAGTAAAGAGAAAAAAATACAAATCCTTATAATGAATTTTATAATTTTAAGAATGTTAGAAAGTGAAGGTGTGGGAGATTTTGAATAAGGGTAAATAATATAGTTCATAGAATGAGAGTTTATGGAGAAACTGTTGAAGATAAAATGATTGTTAGAAACATTTTAAGATATTTGACATAAATGATTTCATATTATGATAAATCTTGAAGAGTGTAAGGACATGAACACTACAAGTGTTAATGAATTAGTAGGTTCTCTTTTGTCCCATGAGGATAAGATGAATATATATGCAAGAAATCTAGAGCATGTAATTGAAACCAAGGCTAGAATTTCAAATCCAAGGGGAAAATACAAAAAAATAGCGATAAAAAAATTAAACAAATTTAAATTAAAGGAAGAGACCAAACAAATTTCACAAGGAAGAGTAAGAAATCATTTATTTGTCATTATTGTAAAAAACCTAGACACTTTATAAAAGATTGCAAGAAATTAGCAGTAAAGAATCAAGCTAATCAAGAGGGTGAGAAGAAGGAATTCCAAGATGAACAAAGTGAGATGAAAGAGGAATCAAATTATTGTCTCACATGCAATGTGGGAAAAGAGGATTCCAAGAATATGTGGTTTCTTGATTTAGGTTGCTCAAATCACATGACACGTTAGAAAAAGGGTTTTAGCAAGATAATTGACACCTTCAAAAGTTAAGTGCAATTAGGGGATATAAAAATATATTCAAATTTAAGGAAAGGGCACCATGAAAATCTCCTCAAGTAAAGGTAAGGTTGAAATTAATGATGTGTTTTTATCCAAGCATGAACCATAATTTGATTGGCATAGGAAAAATAGTTGAAAAGGGTTTTAAAATCTTTTTGAAGATGAAGTTTATTAAAAAATTTATAAGAAAATTGAAAATAGATTGATTAGAAAATCCTACATGGAAAATAATAGGATGTTTCTACTAAGGATCAATTTGATTAATGGGGGTACTTTTCTCTTTACCATTGAGGATGTTAACACGTTGTGACATTCAAGATATGGTCATATTAGTTTCAAAAGTTTGCATATTCTTGACACAAAGGGTATGGTAAGAGGTATTTCCAAGATAGATTCAAAGAAGGATGATGAAAGCAAATAATGTATTATTGGAAAAAATCATAGGATTCCTTCCTTATCATAAAATGGGGAGTAAGAAAACATTTGGAGTTAACCCATTCAGAATTTTTGGACCAATGTATTTGAGAAGTATTGGTAAGAATTTGTATTTCATTTCTTTCATTGATGATGCTACAAGGTTTGTGTGGATAGTTATATCAAAATAGAATAATGGAGATTTTTAAATTTTTATAAATTTCAAATCTTTGGCTAACAAATAAAGTGGGAATTCCATCACAACCCTAAGAACAAAAAGAGATGGACATTTCACTCTAATGAATTTTATGAGTTTTATTTTTCGTAAGGCATTATGAAGTAGTTAAAACTCCTTACACACCACAAAAAAATAGTGTGGCTGAAAGAAACAATAGATCATTATAGAATTATCAAGGATTGTGTGTGAAAATAAGCACATGGAAATATGTTTTTGGTTCAAGCAGTAAATACTTCCGTTTATATCATAAACAAGATTCTTATAATGAAAATCAAAGACAAGAAACCTTATGAAGCTTGGAATGTTTTTAAAATGGATGTATATCATTTAAAATTATTATTATTATTATTTTATTCATATTCCTCCTCAAAAATGGAAAAATCATATCCTAAGAGTGTAACTCATATTTTCATTGGTTATAGTGATGAAAGCAAAGGATACGAGTTGTATAATCCTACTAGTAAAACTTTAGATGTTCCAAGAGATTGTAAATTTATTGAGAACGAGATGTATGCTGATATTTATAATGTAGCTAAGAGGGTAATAAGTGAAGGGAGGAAATCCTTGAGGAATATCTTTATGACTTAAAAATTCCTACACAGGTTCCTAATGTTACAGAAAATGATAATATCTCTTTAAGGAGACTAGTCATCCATATGCAACAACTCCAAGTAAGCAAAATCATTTATTAAATCCACGTACAAAAAATCAAATGTTGGATAAGAAATATGAGAGAAGGATTACAATTTTGCGAGCTCAATAAGGTAATTTATTTTATGATGCATATGATGAAAATACTATGTTTGCATTGTTTTCTATAGCTAGTGAACCTAGAAGTTTTGAAGAAGCTAGTCAAAGGAAAGAGTGGGTTGATGCTATGAAACTTGAGATGGATTTCATTAAGAGGAATGATATTCGGAAAATTATTCAAAGCATGCTACTTGATAAGGATGTAATTGGTACCAAATGGATATACAAGACAAAAGCCAACAATGATGGTACATAAATGATAAGCTAAAATCTAAACTTGTTAAAAAATGCTTTACAAAATATTTTGGTGTTGATCATGTGGAGATGTATGTTACTTTTTCAAGACAAGATACTATAAGACTAATGATTTCAGTTTTCGCTCATAAAGGTTATAAAATACATTAAATGGATATAAAGATAACATTCATAAATGGAGTGATTAAAGAAGTGTATGTGGAGCAGCCAAAATATTTTTAGGTAAAGGGTATAGAATTTTGGGTATACACGTTGAAGAAGTATCTTTATGGGTCAAACAAGCTCCAAGAGTTTGGTACTCAACAATTGATACTTAATTTTTGGTGCAAGGCTTATTAATAAGTCAAGGTGATCCAAATATTTACAAAAACTTATTTAGTTCTAATGTTTTGTAGGTTTGATTCTATGTACATGATTTGATGCTCATAGGTATCTCTATGGAGATCTTGCATATAACTTCAAGGAAGATATGAAATTAGAATTTGAAATTAATGGTATTGAAATTATGAAGCATTTTCTTAGTATAGATGTCCATAAAAATAAAGAGGAAGTATTTATTTTTCAAGAAAAGTATGTCTAATGTTGTTGAAGTTCAATCTTCAAGGTTTTAAGGATATAGATACTCCAATTACAAGTGAAAAAAAAACCAATGAGAGCCCCGATCAAAACCATTTAGCTGATGAGAATATTTTTATTAAAGCATGGTGGGAGGTTTGATGTCTCACTATTACTAGACCCAATATCACTTATGGGGTTTCACTAGTTTCTAGATTCATGGGCAAGCCTTCACTCAAACACATGCAACTACGAAAATAATTTTTAGATATGTGAAATGGAATTATGATCATGGTATTAAATTTAGACCAAAATTTCATTATATCTTTTAGATACTCGAGATCCATGTTGGGAGGTTCTCTTAATAACATGAAGTCTAATTTAATTTATTTCTTCACATTGGGAAGCGGTTCAATTTCTTGGACTTCAAATAAAAATATATTGTTGAATCATCCTCTATTGAAGTTGTTTTCATGTAAAAATTTTAACATGAAAAATTCAAAAAAATTGTCATGACAACATATCCAACATTCGAAAATACCTCTCCGGATCAATGTAAACCTATCCTCCAACCAACTTAGTTACTATTTTACCCTTATAATTTCCAAGAGGAATACACTAATTTGATTTGTTTCATATACAAGGAGGTTATTCATGGATTCATTTAAGACCATTCATAAGGAATTTCTCTCGGAGGCCCAAAAAGGCCTATTTTTAGGATTTTTCACACTGGTGGACACCCATCAGAAGATTATTATTGATGCACAACCAACCTGTTGGTTTGTGTGATCTTCCTCATCATCACTCGGGGTCTTGTCCACCTCACATGGTGAGTCATCTCGCTTAGGTGAGATCATAGGTCATAGGAGTTATATGACACACAATGAATTTCGTCATAGAATTCATGATTTTCATATGCATCAGTTGCATCATAAAAGTTACATTCCATTTTGGAATCATAACTCCTCTTTCCCTTATGTAGGGAATGAATTTTTAGGCATGGAGTTACACAACACTCCCATATGTACCCTTCTTTTGATATATGAGAATGAGTAGACCTATTTATTCTATGCATGATTTTCCTTTATTTGTTTGATTACTTGTTGATTACTTGGAGCGTTCACATCACCCTTAGAGTACAACATATTCGATGTGCATAGAGTTATGTATTGATCCTTGCAAAACAATATCACATGGTATCAAAGTGGTTGTTTGGTAAACTAGCACTCACTTTATTTTGGTTGCTCATTACTTCTAGTTTTGTTATTCATGCTTCTTGTGCAAGTTTTTCAATTATTTTTGGAATCTTTATAACTAGTTTTATCATTATCATTTTTGGAGTTTTTTCCTTTTTCGGGTTTGTGCATGTGGAGGTTTTAGTAATTTCTCCTCCAGATTTAGCTATATATAGCTAACTTTGGAGGGAACACTATTTGGAGGTAGTTTCATTTTTTTGTTTTATCAGTTTATTTTTCATTAAAAGTGTAATTTGTTTTTGAAAAAATCTCTTTGAAGCCTCCCCTACCTATTCATCTACTATGTTTTTATTTTTCCCTTTTCTTTCTTATCTTCTTTTCGGATTGGTCGAGATCCCGCATAGCTCAGTGAGCTCCCGTTGATTTTCTTTTACTTTCTTATGAGTTGTGTTTGTAGCTCGATGAGTTAAGTGTTTTGTAAGTTGGGTTGGGTTGTTTTTTTTTTGCCTTAGTGTTGTGTGAAGTTGGTCATTTGTTCGAGTTAATTGGTGAGTCACTCTTATTTTTTTTTGTTTCCCCAACCATATTTGGTTACTTAGCTCACATGTGTCATGCACTCTACTCACCCATGTCCTATTTTTCTTGCCTTGTTTGAGCTCTCGACCTGCATGTTCGTGGTTGGACACTTACCCTCAAATCCTCACAACATCATAGCTTAACATCTCATTCGCCCTAGTTTTATTGTTTTGGAACAACCCATTTCGTGGTGACCCGTGCTTGCCCTATATTTGTTGTTATCCCTTCCTTACTACTTGTCCTAGGTCATTTTACTACCCATCTCGGCCATTACTTGGCTCCCTACCTTGAGATTATCTTCGCAACCTCCCATATGACTCTCTTGTCTTATCATCGAGCATCGCCCCCTCGGGCTCTCCCTGCCTCCCTAGTACTCTCACTCCACGTGGAGCGGTCCACTGGCTCCCACTCGCCAATCAAGCCCAAGCCTTGACTAAGCACACTCTACTATGCCCCCGCCTCGTGCCTCCCGATTTAATTAATCCTTCCCTTTCTTTAAAATCCAAGTTTCTATTAAAATTTGAAACCTACGTTTTTAAAGTAAAATTTTAAGGGAAGGTCAATATTAAGTAAGATAAGATGTAAATTTAAATTAATTTAGGAGGGTAATTAAGTTAATTAATATATTTAGGTCCCTTTTAAATTAGGGTCTAGTAATTTAATTTAAAAGTGGACATATATTCAATTTAATTGCTTTAATTTATAATTAGTGGTTAATTAAAGTTTAATTAACATTTTTGTGTTTTTATTTCCCTTCATTTTTAAAATTAATTTCTTGGAAAATAAATTTGTAAAAATAGTGTTATTGGACTTTTGTTTTTTCTATTTTTTTATTAGAGTGTGTAACACCTTTTGAAGCTCTTTTCTACCTTATGGGAGCATTTCCTACACCTTGGAAGTCCTTTGGACTCATTTCAAGTCATTTTTTTCATTGATATCACCCTTTTTATTATTTGCAAACTAGTGAGTGTGTCCACCACAGTCTTGTGGAAAGGGGGTTTCGCTTTGATGTGAGACACTATTTCTCACACATGACTTATTTTCTCTCCCCTTCTCTTGTTTTTAGCTCATTTTCATGCTTGTTTATGATGAAAACTGTCACGATCACCAAAATTTGATCATGGTATCCAAACTTGTGCATTAGTAAGATGATTGTAAGGTGAGTGATTGGATCAAATGATTCTCACACACATTCACACCTAATTGTAATCAACACACTAAACTATAAAGTGTCAAAATCAGGAGATGATAATATTATTCTAGGGTGGATGTGTTTCTTTTTCCTTATGCATTCCTTCTTTGTCTCTCTTTGTGATGGATGCTCTTTCAGTACCTTAGCTCATGTTGTTCAAATTTTTTGAATGGAGGTCAAAAATGGTAATGAAGCTAAGGGGTAAAGGGTTATTTTGTATCACCATGGGGGTAGAGATTAAACTGATGATGAGCCCAAAAATATAAGTGACTGAATCGATGTGAAGCCTTAGGTATGATGTGTATGTCATTTATCGTGACTTTCTCTTCCGTATTGAGTCTTTGAAACACCCGATGAAGCATGTAAAACTTTAGATGGTATGTTTAGATGGTAAGATGACATGAGAGTGCATGAGTTGGAAAATGAAGTACTAGGATTAAATCCTAGTGAATTTAAAAACCTATAGCCCTTCTTCTCAAAGTTCATCCACACTAGATTTATTTTAAAGGAATGTAAAGTGGAGAAGAAATATTCCCTAGTTGATCTTGTCAATTATTTATAAGTTAGGTCCTGAATACTTCATCTTAAATTTGAATTTCCACACCATAAAAGATGCTCGAAAGGAAGTACTTGGAAAATGCCCTCATTTGACAATTTTTCATCCTAACTCATTTAAGAACATGAAAAAATCATTCAAATGGGGACTCTCAAATCCAAGTCACATGCCCTTATAACAAGTAATGGTAAGGAAATAAAAATGAAAAGAAGAAAGAGAAAAAGGACCAACCGAAGAAGGAAACCAAGACCAACCAAGCCCAAACCAAACCTAACACGAATGCTTCTACTTTTGAGCCCAAAGTGAAGAAGGAAAAGTGTAAGTGTTCTTATTGCAAGAAGACTGGCCATGAGGAGCATCAATGTATGAGAAAACAAATCGATCACTTAAATCATTTACTTGAGAAGAATAAAATAAGTGTTCTGAGTCTAGAAAATAAAATTATCCGAAGGTTGAGTCTTCCAAAGCAAAGGAGTCTAAATCCAAGAAAAATAAAGGAAAGGATTTAGATCTAGAGAAACTCCTTCGCCAATGTGAATTATTGATTCGGTGACTCGCACCACACGGGATCTTCGCATGTTGAGTTCTCAAACATCGATCCATGTGGAATGTCCCAAATCACATTGGGTGATGACAATATGGTGTCATTTTCCGATAGTGGATTGGGTATAGATGGAAGGTGGATCATTTAACCAAGTGTTGAGTGCTTTTGATCTCTCTACAAATCTCCTATGGTTTACCAAGTCACTCACCTTTGTGAAGGAATGTGAGTGGAATTTGGTCATAATGTGGTGATTATACATGAAATTCATTTTGACTCCACCGTGGCCGAGGGAAAGGTGGATCACTTGTTTACGGTTTTATACCTTCTCCCACTTTACTTTTGATTTGATGGCCACTTCCTTTCTCACTCTTATAGACGAGGTTAATAAGCTATGACATGAGTGTTTTGGCCATCTTAACACTCGATACCTTAAAAAATGAAAAAAATGAAATGTTCAATGGGTTACCCCTCGTCAACTTTTCTAATGGTCTTTGTGATGGTTGTGCTCTCGAGAAACACCCGAAGAAATTTTTGGAAAAGGACAATTCTGGAGTTCTTCTCGTCTTTTGGATCTTATTCATAGTGACATTTTTGGCACTTTCCCATCTCCTTCATTTATTATATCTCTTTATATAATTATCTTCATTGATAACTTTTTGTGTTACACTTGGGTGTATTTTCTTAAGCAAAAGTATGAAGTTTTTGATCACTTTTGAGATTTTAAGACTCTTTCCAAGAAACAAGGAAAGGTCTATCAAGGTTCTTCAAACTGAAAATGGAAGTGAGTATGTGAGTAATAGGTTTGAATATTTCTATACCTCTGAAGGGATTTATTTGCAGCGGATATTTGCTTAAAAACCTTCACAAAATGGAGTTGCAGAAAGAAAGAACCGAATACTTAAGAAGATGGCCACTTGTATGGTTCACTCGAAATAAATTCCTCCATAGTATTGGGCCAAAGAAGTGAATTATGCTTGCTACATTCAAAATAGTATTCCACATGAGGTTGTAAGAGGAATGACACCCTTTGAATCTTGGTTTGGATGAAAACTTGATGTCGAGCATTTTCGTGTCTTTAGATCCAATGTTATGGCCCAGATTCCAAAAAGAAACGCAAGGCCTTAGAACCAATTTCCAAACCTTGTAATTTTTTAGGGTATCCTAATGGCATGAAGGGGTATATATTATTGAAACCTAATACTCATCAAATTTCTATTGAGAGAAGTGTGAAATTTGATGAGTCATCTTCAACTTTCACTTCTCCACCCTTTGAGGTCCTTTTGCACTTTGATTCTAACTCGGATCTTCGATGATGTTGTTGTTGAGATTTCTCCTCCTCCTCCAAAAAATCTTCATGATACTCCTTCTCTTGCCAACCCTCATGCTTTAAAATATTTTGATTCTAACAATAGTGATGATGAGGAATTTTTCCTATCTCACTCGAGTGAAGAATTTATAGATTCTAATCGACTTACCTCCTAGTCCTCGTAGGGCTAGGGAGAATTTGCAGAGTCTTTGGAGAGTGGATTAGGTTCCTTCTGGATGAGATATGGAATCGCTCGATTTCACTAGATGCCACTCCTTTTCCTTTTCTTCCGGCCCTCGTATTTTTGGGAGGTGTCCGGGATTCCTAAGTGGGATTATATCATGGATGAGGAGTATTATTCACTCATGAATAATGATAATTGGGATCTCACCCCTCTTCTAAAAGCAATAAAAATCATTTGATGTAAGTGGTGTAATTTGAACAAAGTATGGTGCTGATGGAGAATTCGTGAAGTCTAAAGTGCGACTTGTAGCCAATGGTTTCTCACAAGTATCTACGGTTGATTATGTAATGCCCACATTTTTCCTACACAAAACCCAAGATAAAACATGACAATTAGCTAGGAAAAATTATAGAATATATATATTTTAAATGGGTTACAACGAGATAACCTCAAACTAGATTTAAATATTACTTGTTCAATAAATTCCACTTATCTCAAGATATTGTTATTAAAATAATAATTAATTTCTATTATTTTATTCCATTCATTTCAGGTTTAAATCCCTTCTATGGTTCATGCCGATCTCCATTAATTTCCTCTTATAAATACAAATTTAAGTTAGCCCGCTACAAAATTATTTAATTCATCCATGTAGTTCTAATATCATTTATTTACTTAATACCTTAAAGGTAAGGTCTAATCTTACCCTAGCCATATAATTAAGCTCAAATAATTTTAAACCCTATTAAACCATTATCTAATTGTCTATGTACAAAATTAATTTAATTAATTCTTTAAGTGAAGTCCTTCATAAAAGTCACTTAACTAAGGTAATAAAGGTCACACTTTAATCTTAACATTATAACCTTTAGTGGCCCCATTCATAAATTACACATGCATTTAATTTAAAATATATTCCCACCAAAAATATCCCCACATAACAATTGTAGGATTGATTCCCAACCATTAGATTGATCCATTTAGAGCCCTTGGATATTAGGTATTCAATCTAACCCTAAACATCCTTATGAGGTGCTCTTATTCATTTATTTTACCCTATTTTCTCATTTTCATTTTGTAGGTTTGGGAGAAAGAGGAGGATGGAGGCCATGAAAGGTTTCTCAAGCTCATGGATGCATATACACATTTTTTTGTTTCTTATTTCATTTTACAAGACTTACTCATTCAAATATAAGATTACATCCAATACACTCTTGGTAAAATATACAAGTTGAAGGAGGTATGATGAAAACAAGTTACAACTTCACATGCCTCCTTTACAATATGAACACTTCTTGAATAGCCAATACAATTTAATTTTATAACATACATTTGCAAAAAAAATGAAGTTTAAAATACAATATATAAAAGCTCTCCACATAAGTGGAGACAACATGGAAAATATTTTATAAACTTAGGATCTCTCCTTGCATTCTTGAAATTGAAACTATGTCCAAAAATTCACATGAGATCCACCATCTTCTTCAATACCCAACACAACAACAAAATAGGGGAGTAGGCAACGCTCTCCACCCAACCTATAATCCAATGAAAAGGATAATCCTTCTTCCTCATTGTCCCTCGAGCCCCAACAATGAAGGAATAAGGGGTATATGACAACCAATGAAAATTTACATGGCTTCCATAATAAAAATTCAAACAACTTTCAACACAATAAGAAAAATACCAAAATGTAAACAAACATGCAATTTTCCCAAGCACAAAGGCTGAATACTCAACCCCTTTGGGAGGCATAAGTGAATCCCCATGTTTCTTCTAACCCTCAATATTTTTAGGAGGTGTCCGGGATTCTGAGTGGGATTATATCATGGATGAGGAGTATTATTCACTCATAAAGAATGATACTTTGGATATCACCCCTCTTCTGAAAGGAATAAAAATCATTTGATGTAAGTGGGTGTACTTGAAAAAAGCATGGCAGTGATGGAGAAGTCATGAAGTACAAAGTGTGACTTATAGCCAATGGTTTCTCACAAGTAGCTATAATTGATTACTTGAAAACCTTTGCTTTGTTATGAAGACAAATTCCATTCGATCGAACCTCCCCTTTACCGGGTGTGAATAGATGTGAAGTTAACTAGATGGATTTTAAGCATGCCTTCCTTCATGGGGAGCAAGAGGAAGAGATCTATATGGAACAACCTTTAGGTTATGTATATGGTCCCTCCCATGTTTGTAAGTTAAATAAGTTTCTCTATGACCTTAAAAAATCCCCTCAGACTTACTATGCCAAGATGAAATCCTTTATACTTACATCAAGGCTCTTTCGATGTCACTTTGACCCTAATGTTTAAATTATGTGGTAGGATGAATCCATGCTCATCCTCATTTTGTATGTTGATGACTTGTTCACCATGGAAAAATCTTCATGTATCTTTGATTATGTGAAGATTACCTTGGCTAACAAGTTCTCCATTTTGACTTGAGATTGAGATTTATTCATTTGTTTCTTGGGATTCATATTTCCCGATCTGATTCGGGAATTTTGATTTCATAGCATAAGTACTCCATTAATTTTCTACCTCAATTTTACATGTATGATTGTAAGCCTTCTCCTCTCCTTTACTTTTAAGGTTTAAGTTTGTTTCTGGTTTCTCTACTCCTATGGTTGATGGTACCCTTTATCGACAGTTGCTGGGGAGCTTGATTTATCTCACTCACACTCATCCATATATTTCATATGTTGTTGAGATCATGTCAAAAATTATGTAGGAGCCTCATGAGTTACATTAGAAAACAATGAAGTAGATCCTTCACTGTGTTTTTGGAACTCACACTAATGGAATTCATTATTTAGGAGGGATAAAGATTGAATTGGTTAGATTTATAGAATTTTATTGGGGTGATGATCTGTTCATCAAAAATATACTTCAGGATATAATATCTCTCTTGGTTCAGGTCATGTCGATGGTTTAGCAAGAAGAAAATGTGATTGCGATATCATCTACATATACAGAGTAAAGAGGAGAAGTTAATGTTTCCATAGAGGCTATTTTGGTATAGGAAATCTTGATAGAGTTTAGTATTCACTTTTAGTGACTTACTATCATCTATTGTGGCAAGATGAGCACCATCTCGATTTGCATAAATCTGGTTCAATGTCAATTGATGAAGCACATTGATATCCACATAAATTTCATTCAGGAACTAATACATGAAGACATCATCTATTTGCAGTATTGTCAAAATTTTGATCAGGTTGCAGAAATTTTCAACAAGCCCTTCACCGAGGTGAATTTTATTCAATTTTGTTCACTTATTAGGGTGGGGTATTCTCGCAGCCACCCATATTATTTGGAATTTCTATTCGTTCTCCTCTTCTTATTTTTAGGAAGATGTTGTTTATACATGGGTACCTTATTAGGCCTTTAGTTGTTGGGCCCCATTGACATATATTTCTTATTTTTCTAGGGATTTTCTTCTGCTTTTGAATTTTCATGACCTATACCTCAACTTTGATGAAGGTCTATGAAGTGGGGTTTTGGTGTGCATGACTTGCCTCTTCATCACTAAGGGTATTTTCCAACTCACATGGTGAGTCATATTGCTTAGGAAAGATCACGAGGTCATAGGAGTTATATCACACATGAAAACTTCCATCATAGAATTTTTCTTTTCATATGCGTCGGTGGCATCATAAGAGTTACATTGCATTTTGGAATCGTAAGTCCTCTTTCCCTCACGGAGGGAACGATTGTCTAGAAATGAAAGTTACACAACACTACCATATGTAACCTTCTTTTGATCTATGATAATGAGTAGATATGTTTATTTAATGCACAATTTTCCTTTCTTGTTCAATTAATTTTGTTAATTACTTAGAGCGTTTATGCCATGGTAGGAGTGTAACCTCTTTATTATGCATGGGTTCCATATTTATCCATATTAGGGAGGTTATCTTGATGACATGAAGTATACTTTAGGTTATTACTTCACACCTGGGAAGTGGCTTAGTTTCTTGGACTTCGAACAAACAAGATATTGTTACATTATCCTCTATTGAATGTTGTAATGCAAAATATTTAGCATGAAAAATTCAAAAATATTCATGACAACCTAGCCCACATTTGAAAATCCCTCTCCCAATAAATGTAAACCTTTCCTTTGACCAACTTAGTTACTGTTTTACCCTCATAATGGCCAAGAGGAATGTGCTAATGTGATTTGTTTCATGTGCATGGATGTTATTCATGAATTTATTCAAGACCATTCAAAAGGAATTCTCTCGGAGGCCTAAAAAGGCATATTTTTAGGTATTTTCACACTGGTGGAAACCCCTCTAAAGATGATTATTGAGGAAAAACCAACCTAGGAGTTGTGTATAGGAGCTACATGATGTACCAAAGTTATTTAGGAAATTTTTGGTGAATAATCAGGTTTAGGAACAAGTTATGTAATATTGGGCTATTCTTAGCATGCTATAAGGAAATGAAAGTGGTGAAATAGATACTTGTCTTGTTCTAGATGTGTCAGGATCCTTGAGATGACTTGGAGCATAATAAAATAATCATTGGAAATCTAAGGATTCCTAATTAATTTTTCAATTTTTAAAAAGGATTCTAAAGATAATATTTGTAGATATGGGCCCGAATATACAAATAATAACATTTGATCTTGGTGAAGATTCAATTGAATATTATGGGAGATAAAAGGGGAATCAGAAGCTGATTAAAAGTTAAAAATTGATCAAATGGGACCCTCTACATGTTCCATAGTTTGATTTGGACAAAAGGATGATTTTTCTTCAAATGGCAGTTTCACCTTCCAGGAACTTCATGTGACTAGAATTGAAAAAGGGGTTAAATTTCAAATCATAGAAAGGATTTTCTCCTAGAAATGGTAGGAATGTATAAGCCCATTTTTAGTCAAATTTATATAAGGTTTGCCTAGTAAATACCAATGGAAGCTCTCGGGGAAAGAAGGCACTTCGGTAGGCTATTTTTAACAGTGTAATGGTGACACCTGAATTATAAAAGTGGAAAGTGCACACTTAGAGACCCATCATGTCCCTTTTTCCCTTTGAATAAAGTCAAAGGGGACATGAGGGACACTATAATGTGCCACTACATGGAGAGGATATTTTTCATCACTTAAAATGTAACTTTGGGTGTTAGAACATGTTTTCCACTCACTTTATGTTTTGGCCCCTTCCTCATGATGAGAAGACCCTATGCACACTTATGAGGGGGTGATGTACATGAGGTACACTAGAATGTGTCACCACATGGAGAGGATGAATTGTGTCACTTAAGTGATAACCTAGGTGGTTAGGAGATGTTTTCAACCTCACTCTCAAGTTTTCCCCTTCCCGATGATGGGATGACCATATGTACACTTGGGAGGATTTAATGCCCCTTTTCTAAGGGGAAATGGGGGAAAAAAATTGTGCCACCACATGATTAGCTCCTCATTTGTCACTTAAGACTCATAACTTGTGCACTAGGTGGGTGTTTTCAACCTCATAACTCAAATCCCCACGCCTCCTTATCATGTTGAGAAGACCTATGGTGCATTTTGAAGAGATGATGTCACTTTTTCCTTTACTAAATTTGATAAGGGACATGAAGGGGTATGAGACCCATTTAGAAAGTTTTGACCCCACCCTTGAGTCTCAGCTAACCTGGGTTAAGCAAGGTGAGTCAACTTGGCAAATGGGAGGGAAAATTCATTTGAAAATGGCTCAAGGCATTTAAATATCAACATGGATAAAAAATTACCCATTTTTCCATGTTTCTATATGTTTTATCATCACCCTTCATTTATATTATGGCTATCAAGAAAACTAGGCATCCACCATGGCCAAAACACATTTTTGCTCATTGTTTGCAAACCCCACCTCCGATGGCCTAGAAAATCGATGATGTAGCTTCCCTATGAGAACACCTTTAGAATGAATGTTTACATGCCATCATTAATTATCTCATCCAATTGTTATAGTCTCTAAATTTTTCATCCATGGAAAATGTATCCTTATATCTAGGGATTTGCAATGATCTAAATTGCCTCAAAATCAGAGACGATGATCTACAAAAAGTATCTTTCCAATGAGAAATTGTTTACCCCATGAAAATGAGTATGATTTTTAAAAAAAAATTCCATATATAAATAACAAAAATAGAAATACAAGTTTACTTTTTGTTTTCACAAAGATCCGGATGAGGGAAACCCCCGAAAATTAGAGCAAAACATCCCAGTGTGAGATATTATTTTTGAAAACCATTTTCACTCCAATCCGAAACTCCATGGAAAATGTATATTTTTAGTAAGTTCATATTCAAGAAACTTAATAAGAATAGTAATTCTGAATTATTAATGGATTCAAGTCATTCAGTTCATTCCCCAAGAGGAAAATTTCTCAAAAGTGACAATTTGACAAAATTGCCAAAACTAGTCACCCGAAAGAACTGACTAAAAATAGTAAGTGTTTGAAAAAGTCTCAAAATGGTCATGTTTGTTAATCATACACATTCGTCACTAAATAAAATACTCATGTTATAAAAATTCATGCGTACAAAGTGTAGCATGCATGCATTGTGTCTCAAGCATAAGAAGAGCCCTCTCGGTCCCCAATTTTGGTCACATGTCTCGTGTATGCTTCTCACTTCATCGATGTGTTGATAAAAGGATAGAAGTGTATTAAATAAAATATCCCACCTTCATTTCTCTCATGGTAAAAATATTCTTTGCCTCATCTCATTAGTTACCCCATTTCTTAAGGGCCAAGATCATCATGTTGAATTGTGCAAGAAATGGTGTCAAGTTGCATCAGGAACTTGGTAGTTCAAGGCCTACCAATTTTTAAAGGTTAAAAGGTTTTTTAAAGTGAGGGTAAGTATCCTCCATTTTATTCAATGTTTAAATGTTCATCAAATATATTTTCAATGAGTGTAAATTTTCTATAGAGGAGCTTCATTTTAAGGAGGTCTTGAAGGGGAATTTTTTTCAAAGGACCAATCTTCATTAGCGGAGCACCATAGTGGAGGGTCATCTCATTTCAAGGTTTCATCCTCATCATCATCGAAGTTGATATTCATTAAGGGAAGAGGCACCTTCCTCCATACTTTAAAGCACCTTTTCTCCCCTCTCTTCATTTTTTCTCCTCTTCTCTCCCCCTTTATAATTACTCATTGTATGTAATCATGATATTTTGTCCTATTTACTTAAGTGAAAATAAAATATTTGTAAAATGTAGAAGTACTCTCTCAAATTATAAGGGACGTACTAAATTTTTCTTTCCTAAGGAAATTGAAAAGTCACAATTGATGGGACATGAAGAGTCATGTGGGGGTAGATGAAGAGATGCATTGTAAAACTATAAATTGGGAGAGCCTCCTCATTTTAAAGGATGGTTATTCTTGTTTACTAGCTCCCATATTATTTCTAGGAACAAGTTATCAAATTCCTCTAACTCCTTTTTCTATGTTTCCTCTCCATATCAACTACACTCCATGAGCATGTACTTGTTGAATGTATGCACTTAGACTTTGTGTTATTTGCATCATGTTCCTTGTTCTATGTTAATGGTGTCTTCTCATTGAATTCATGGATATATTATGGTTTTAAGAAATAAACTCTATTATGTTATTTATTTTGTAAAACCCTCTCACTATTCTCTTCACACCTCTCTCTCAAGTTATTTCCTCCCTTGTAGTATCTACAAGCATTTTTCCCACAGTGTAGGGAAGTACTCTGTGTGATCCTTGATCGAAAGACCACCCTTAGTTATTATAATAGTGTATATAATTTCACTATTTTCAATAAATGGAGCTGATCCATTCAAGTAGAGGTCTCAGTCCCCACATTGTTGGTGAGAGACCGCTAATTTTTCCATGTGATAAATTATTTTTAAAAAAATTTTGGCGATTCCACTGGGAGAGATATGCCCTCGTGTACACATAAATATCTATGAAAACACAACAAATCATATATTTGAAAATTCATAAAAAATTAAAAAATTACATTTTATGTTTAAAAAGCCTTGTTGTAATCTTTTAGAAAAATTTGCATTTTTCAAGTTTCATCCCTATCTAATGCTCTAAAAAGATAGAAGAAAGAAGGTATACTTGAGCTAATCATACATGTGACATTGTTGATGCAACATTTGAAGAACAATTGCAAGTGGACTTCTGAATTTGCATTCTACGGGTAAGAAGACGAGTTCCTAAAAACCCTCTTGAAGGTCATACTGAAGAACCGGTTGTAGAACCATTAGTCCTCATTCCACTATAAGAAGAAAGAGAAGAGGAAGAAATGACATCAAAAGCCCTTGTGTCATGGGGATAGAACATTGGTCATTGGCTTTGACTTTACCTCTTCATGAACTTCCAAAAGGGTCAAAAATAACTTTCCAAAATTCTATGGAGATGGAAAGTAATGACCAAATGATCATATCACAACTTTCATCACATCTGTGGAATTATTGGGGTACAACATAAGATGTCAGTAAAGGTGGCTATTCATGGAAACATTACAAGATGTTGTTGCAGATTGGTTTTACTATTTTCCATCATGCTCAATTGTTGATTGGGGTAATATGAAAAGCAAGTTTGAAGCAAGATTCAAGACTATATAATATGTTCATGCCCTCCTTTCTCAACTGATTCAAATGAAGAAAGAACCAAAAAATTCCACGAGAGAATTTGTGGAAAAAATCAATAATTTGATCAACAAGATTCCCATTCATTGCCCATCCTAATATAGATAATTCAAAAAGACTCTTTGTGAATGAGAAGTTTATTGAAGTTATTTTCATTCTACGGAGAGTTCAACCAAGAGATTTAGACAATGCTCAAGAAATTTCCATTGAAGTGGAAGATGACCTTATCTTATTAAGAAATATCAAGAACCATTCAATGAAGGATAAGGTCTAGAGTTATGGAGATGAGAGAGTTGATTCATTATTGTAAAGGTGGATAATGACTTGACAATGTTGAAAAAGGAAGTTTCTCAATGAGTATCCCACCCAAATTGGGAAAAGAATCCAATTGCAGGAGAATCCTGAAGGATTTCCTTGGAAGCCCCATTAGTCTATGCAATATGAAGAACTAAAGAAGAGGAAGAATATATTATAGAGCCCGAACAAGAAAGTGAGGACAATAATTTCCTAGAGATTGAAGAAGTGGAGGATGATGAAAAAATTAAATTTTCTGAATATTCAGAAGGTGAAGAAGAAGAAGATGATGATACACCTAGCTTCTCATGTGTAGTGTTCACCCACTCTCAATATTAGAAAGGAATTTCCTACAATATTTCTCCAAAAAAGAATAAAGTTAATGATCTAACTACGATGAATCTACAAAGTAAAATAATAATTCAAAGATCTCCACTTCCACCTTCCATAGAGTTTGCAAAGTAAAATCCTGATCTCGTGGCAAGTAAAAGACTATCTACTATTCCAAGTAATTCTCCGAATGCTCCTTATAGTTCTAATTTTGTGTCTGTAAAAGTTGTCCTTTAAAAGCTTCTAGTGTACCTATAAAACCAGCCACTTCTCCCCAAAAATTTGCATCCACCTCTTTTGATATCATAGAACATGTAAATAAAGTCTAAAGTTCAAATTTATGAATCAATTCTTGCAAACTCATCTAAAGTAATTTGATACGCTTTTATGTTATATCAAATGTAGTATCTCAAAGCCTAATATTGTGGTTCCTAGTTCCAAAGGACTACTACCAACTCCACCTACTCCTCCATCTCAAAATATGCTTGCTTTGAGTGCATCCAAGACCAATAAAGTTGAGCCATTCTATCTCTCCCTTCTTATTAAAGGTCATTATTTGGACAACTGCATAATAGATTCATAAACTTCTGATAATGCAATGCCCATAAAATTTTCCAATGCTCTTAGACTTACCTTGACATGGAACAATGGATATTGATACTCCATAGAGTCTAATAAAGTTGCACTTGTGGGGTGGATCAATGATGCATATGTGGCTCTCACCAAATTTCTGGATAGGAAAATATCGTTAACTATTTTGGTAGCAGATATTCAAGCATCATTCGAATGTTGTTAAGTAGAAGTTTTTTCGGGACTTGGGAGGTAAAATCCAAATGAATTGGTATCTTATAACCATTCTGGTTAAGGGACAAATGGAAAATTTTCTTCCGGTAAGAAAGATGAAATACACAGTACAAAATTTAGAAGATCCAAGAGCTAATATCTTGTACCAAGATAGTGGGAATGGAAATCATTTCATAACATCGAAGATGAGGCTAAAATTCCTATCTTGATAGGACCAAACATTCCTTTCCAATTGGATATTGGTAATGATGAAGAGTGGAAAGATATTGAATTACAAGAGAATAACCCAAAATTTCCAAATGATGCAGGCCACGAGGAAGATGAAGTGATTCTTGATGAGTTCTAAACTAAAAAATCAGCCAATGTATTTGTTTGTGAAGAAGAGGTGTTATTATTTCCATTCGAATAAGAAGATTCTCTTGGTGATCAATGTATTGATAAAACATATTTTAAGACTCATATTAAATATTTCTTCCATGAATAAGGGAGGATAATTTGTGATGAGCCTTCGAATATTCAAAAGAGGAATTTGTGCATGAAATGCTAAGAATTGCAAAAAAAAAAAAAGATTCCCAACTCATCCTTGAACTCCTAATGTAAGCCATGAAATTGAAAGATAGGTATGAATCCGATTTAATTTCTCGAGTTGATTCAAAAAAATTCATGATAAAATAGATCAAGATGAAAAATATAATATCTCTCTTGAGATAATGGTTGATGGATGTGATGATGAAAGTGAATTTTTCTCTTTTCCATTTGAAGAGGAAAATTCTCTCAATGATGAAAATGTTGAAACAAAGGATTTAGTCCTTTGAAGATGAGGCCTCCCATAATGAAGAAGTAGTGAAATTCAATGAGCTTTGGGATGATGAATCAATTTCTCCAAATTGTTTCCTCAAATTTCAAAATGAAGATTCTCCAAATGAATGTGAAGGTGAGATTTTGGTAGTTTTGAAGGAGTCTGTGCAAGAAATCTTAAAAGTTGTGGAAGGGACGAGAAGATCCCGAGTTCGGTATTAATACCTTAGCTCATGTCATGGCTATGCAAGATAGGTATGAAGCTAAGTTTTATTCTTCATTTGGTGCTCAAATGTTTCATGATGACATAGGAAAAATGAACTCAATGCTTCTCATGAAAAAAATGTTAATAAGCATGAATGTGGGAAAAAAATACTTGGAGCATTTAAACAACCCAATAAAAACTAAGCCTTGGAACAATTGTCAAATTCAAAATGGGGGATCAACAATGCGGATGAACATTGAAGAGAATTTATAATCTGAGATTGATAGTAAGAACAATGGACTTTTTGGGTGAAGCTCTGAGCATCAAAGTAATTATGTAGGCTCACTCCTCCCAAGTATACAAAAATTCATGAAAGAACCTGGATTTCATAAGTAGTTTAGGAAAGGAGGCTATTTCCTTGAACTAGTCAATGGTTTTATAGAGCATCATTACCTAATGCTACTCGCTCAGGCGTAACATCCAAAGAGAAAAGAGATACAGTGAAAGCAGGTTATCCCTCACATGTACAATAGGAGATATAGGTCATTTCCCCCTTTCTGTGTGGTTTTTTTTCCCTTTCTTGTTGTGTTGGTTTCTTGTCCCATGTTTATACCCCTTTTCTTGTTTTGTGTGTGTGTATTCAATAAAGTAAGCTTTATTGCATATCTTTGGTGTGACTCTATATAGTCCAATGGATAAGGCACTAGTCCACATAGTGTCTTGAGATTTTGGAGTTCCTTATTGTGTAGTCCTCACTATATTTGATCTAGAACAAGTCCCCAAGATAGATCCAATTGTTTTCATGCAAAATTTATAACATGAAAAATACAAAAATTCATGACAACCTAGCCCACATTCAAAAATCCCTCTCCCAGTCAATGTAAACATGTCCTCCGACCAACTCAATTACTATGTTACCCTCATAATGGATAGGAGGAATGTGATAATGTGATTTTAAAGTGTGTTTCATGTGCAGGGAGGTGATTCATGGATTCATTCAAGACCATTTAGAAGGAATTTCTCCCAAAGGCCCAAAAAGGCCTATTTTCAAGCTTTTTCACATTGGTGGACACCCCTCGGAAGATGAATGTTGAGACATAACAAACCTAGTAGTTTTGAAAAGGATATAAAAGATGAAATTAAGTGATTTAGGAAAGTTCTAGAAGAAAAATCAGGTTTATGAACAAGTTATGTAATACTAGGTTATTCTTAGCATGGTATAAGGAAATGAAAGTGGTGAACAAGATAATTGGTTTGTTCTAAATGTATCAGGAGCCTCGGGATGATTTGGAGAACAATCAGATACTATTTGGAAATCAAAGGATTCCTAATTCATTTTTCAAAAGGTTTCAAATGATTATGAGGAGCATATTTGCATATATGGGCTCGACAATGCAGATAAAGACCTTTGATCCTAATGAAGATTCAATTGAATATTTTTGGAGTTATAAGGAGAGTTAGAAGATGATTCAAAGATTAAAAATGTATAATATTGGACCCTCTACATGATCCATATGTTTACTTGGATAAAAGGCATATTTTTCTTTGGTGGCGTTTCACCCTTCAGAACCGCCCGTGACAAGAATTGAAAAAGGGATTAAATTTAAAATTTCATGTAGAATTGGATCCTATGAATTATGGTAATGTTCTCA
Source organism: Taxus wallichiana var. yunnanensis (assembly GCA_018340775.1). Classification (NCBI taxonomy): domain Eukaryota; kingdom Viridiplantae; phylum Streptophyta; class Pinopsida; order Cupressales; family Taxaceae; genus Taxus; species Taxus wallichiana. The sequence goes on from CM031239.1 coordinate 344,826,216, forward strand.
CCAGCCATTTTTGAGTCAAATTTATATAAGGTTTTCCTAGAAAACACAATGGAATCTCTCGGGGCAAGAAGGCACTCCAGAGGATATTTTTAATAGTGTAATAATGACACCTAACTTCCGTAAGTGGCAAGTATGTACTTGGAGACACCTGATGTCCCTTTTTCCATGTGAAAAAATTCAAATGGGACATGGATGACACTATATTATGCCACCACATGGAGAGGATAGGTTATGTCACTTAAAATGCAACTTTGGGTGTTAGAACATGTTTTCCACTGATTTTATGTTTTGGCTTCTTCCTCATAATAAACATACCCTATGCACACTTGTGGATCAAGGAATTTAAATATCAACATGGCTCAAAAAATATACATTTATATATGTTTTCTCATCACCCTCCATTGTTTTTATGGCTGCCAAGAAAAACCAAAAATCCATCATGGCCAAAACACATTTTTGCTCATTACTTGCAAACCCTGCCTCCGATGGTCCTGAAACTTAGTTTGTAGCTTCCCCATGATAAATCCTTTGAAATTATTGTTTATATGCCCTCATTAATGTTATCATATTTTTTTACACAATTATGAAGCTTTGAAATGGAAAATGACTCCTTAGATCTATAGAGTTGAAACAATCCAAATTGCATCAAAATCGAAGACATTGATATGCAAAAATTAGCTTTCTGTTATTAGCTAATTTTGATTTGGAAAAATTATTAAATTTTTGAATTTTTTAATAATTTTTTAATCATATTTCATTTTTCAAGAGTTTCCTTGTTTTTTCCGTCTTGACATCCTAAGGAAATCCCTTTTCATTTCGTCCATTTCGATGAACGGTTCATTTTTATGCTCAGTTCAAGTTCAAGATTAATTAATTAATATTTTAATTAATTTCCTCCTATTTTCAAAAAACAAATGAATTAATTTAATTTGGGGAAAATTAATTAATTATTTATTTAAAATATTAGTTGATATTTAAAAAAACCAAAAAGGAAAAGCTTCCTAGATTTTGTCGTGAATGCCAAATTGGCTCTCTGCTTCCTTTTTCTCCCTTTTTTGGAAAAGCTTTCATTTTCCCCCACTTGTGGGAAATTACCTTGTTATTTTCCAACACAACCAGATATCATACAACAAAATATCTCCCATTTTCCCATGTGGAGAAATGGAGGGGAATTTTCACCTACTTTGCCATTGTCATGGGAAAATGGTTAAATTCTTCCCCTATTCCCCTGGTAATTAATGCCCACTACCCGAAGAAATTAGAGATTGGTTATTAACAAGAAGAAAGTTACAAATCAAGAAAGCTTCTGGGATATTCATAACCTCTCTCTAAGAAAATCTATGGAAAAAGACGTGCAAGAGGAGTATTGACAAAAAAGAAGATTTGAAGTCGTTATTTCCAATTATTTATTATTTCCCTATGAAGAAGAATTTTTGGGAAGGATTATTTCAAGATCCTAAGGTTTATATGTTTTTAGGGAGATGATAAAAATTAGGAAACACACAAGTGATAACCTTGACGACATTTTTACAAGCCAAATATACACAAGACAGGGGAGAAGGCAACATTGGCACGTAGTTAGAGAACACCCATGCATGCACAAAAAGAATCTTGACATCACGTCGACAGTCCATGCATTGGCCAAGGATCTATTACACATGCCAAAAGGATGAAATATCACACAAGAGGAAGGTAGGCTATGCATTGTTATCCATGCATTCATCATAGGCCCACACACTAGAGGAAAGAACTGTCCACACCAGTCAAAATAGAGTCCATGCTACGGGAAAAGAGAGCCAAACATAACAGTTTTCAAGGCCAAGATAACAGCCCACACAAGAGTGAAAGGAAATCAACAAGGTCCAGGCATTACTAGTCAACGCAATAGAAGGAAAACCATTCACAACCCAAACCCAACAAGCCATGCGAAAAAAAAAAAAGAAAAAAGGCCACACATTCATTAACATAGACCACACATTCACCTTGTAAAATACACCACGCACTGCCAAATATAATAGCCCACACATTTACCAACTTAGGACATTGTAAACATAAAGGGAAAAGGAAAGATAAATCATGCACAACCAAGATTGGTCCATGCATGTTACCCACGTAACTCCGTAGAGCAAAGCTTACACAAGTCAAAAGAAGATAGGCAACACAAAGGGAGATTCATCATTTTCCAAAAACGTAGGCCAAACACACACTCACCAACATGGGCGACCAATAATATATTTTTCCGAGCCTACACTAATAAGATCGAATTTTCAACGTAAAAATTAAGCCCAACCAATTCGGTGTTATCGAGCTCATATTGCCATTTTGTAAAAAATGTAACCCTGAATCACTCTCTTTATTTTAAAATAATAAATATAAATAAAGAGACATATTTTTCCTTGCAGATTACATATGGAGACTAAGGCCCACCATCATTTTACATGCTTCCTTTTGTTTTTCCTTCAAAATTCATAATGGTGAAAACTCCGACAAATCTACGTGAAAGTCAAAGAATCCCGTAGAAAGGTGAAACAAGTCTACAATCAAATATGAATTCTAACAGATCATTCCTCCGACTTCCATCAAATTTGAATATGACAATATCACTGACACCAATCTTGGCCACATCAACATAACACAATTTTTGCGATCGATTGAAAGCCGAGGGGAAAACCATCTTCTCGGATAGACTCTATCATAGTGGTCTACCTCAAGCAACAATTTTTCCTATTTTAGTGAAATGCCCCGAGCTATTCATCACTGCGTAGAGCATTATGATCCCAAAAGGTGAGGAATATTCAAGGATAATCATGAGCCTTTCCTTTTGATCACACCAGAGCACATCGAAGAATTTCTCAACATCCCGATTTCCCGAGAAGGTTGACATCACTAAATAGCTAGCACAAGAGTTTTGGGATGAAAAAACCCTGTGTGGACCAAGATGGACAACAAAAATTGGCTAGAGACCAAGAGGACTTGTGTTAATTGGTTCCCCAAGGAATTGTACCAAATTGAATTTGTGGAGGAAATCAAAGTGATAAGATCACTCTTTTGAGATGAGTATTCGGTCTCCCCTCCACGAGGATTTTCCACCAATGGATGTATAAATTCATATGCATCATCCTTACAAAGAGAGAATTTGTAGATTAGGATACCATCATTAATGACACTCTACACAAACAATTGATTGAGATGAAGATGATTGGGCATTTCTACATGATATCGTACCTAACCTATGCGATGTCCAGAAGGAAGTTTCTTTCAAGGTTAGAGACGAAAGGCATCATGGGTCCTTCAAATAGTGTTTTCCACTATTATCCACAATTGAGTGTCAAGAATAGATCTCATCACTTCATGAGATTTAATTATTCTTTCATTTTCCACGTGATTAGAAACTTGAATGAGAATCTAGAATAAAGATTCTCTAAGGATGCCATGGTTGTCATTTCTCGGCATGGAACATGGTTCATTCAGTTCCCATCATTTTCCTATATTCATGTGAGTGGATTTGTAGGAACTCCATGGAAGCTTCCTAAGTACGTTAGTAATAAGTGGGCATTAATGGAGCTTGCATGAAACCTTTTCCAAGTTCATTGTATTCTCAACAACAAACACCGGTCATGAATCCACTTCCCAATCAAAATTAGGGAATACCAATGCTCAAATATATTTAGTGCATAACTCATGGATAAGGAGTTTTACCTCATTACCATACATCCATTTATGAACACTTCTTGTCTTCCTACTCAGATGAACACAAAGTAAGAAGGTGATAATTCTCCCACCCGATGCTTAATTAAATCAAGGCTTTTGGCATCAAATATCCTCTAGATTCATTAGTAGATGATGGTGATAATTTGATTGATCCCTCATATGATTTTGTTGCCTTTAATCCATTACCCCGAGTTGATTAGACCAAGAGAGATGAATTCTCTCTTGATGGAAAGAATCAACTAATTTTAGAAAGGAGCATAGCTTGTTATGAACGAGAACTTGTAAAGTTACCATCCATCCAAGTTTATACCCTAGGATCATAGAAATTGCCAACATGAGGAGGTCTCAGTTGACTAAAACCTCTTCTCAGTCAACCTCCATGTCATCAACCCATACACATCAATAAAGGAGAGAATGGTTGCCCAAATTAACTTCTCCAAAGAAGATGTCACGAGGAGAAACATCCAAGGGTCCTAGTCCTATTAAAGGAAGAGACCATGTCTCAGGGATTTCCATTTTGAGTAGAGACTCATCTACCTATATTACTAATAGTTCAAGGAATTCCATCATAAAAACTACTCGGTCATGTCATGAACAAGAGTCTACTCAAGTACAAGTGGTCCAAATATCAAAAGCTCCTAAACCCCTAGTTCATGAAGAGGTTTCTTTGAGGTTTAAAGGATTGATGTCAAAGTTATTTCCCAAGGATTGAAGTGTTGGAAGTAACTCTTGTAGAATCCTATGATGTCAAGAATGGTGTGAATGTTTCTTCGACTCCAAGCTTCTATGTGCGAATTGGTCAAGGAGACCCCTTCTTGTGTTGAATGCAAAGTCAAGAAAATAAATAGGGTTTTTCAAGGTGATCAATATTGAATTTGATTCCCTTTCCAAGCTTTCAAATCATGTCATCCCCGAGAATCCTAAAGTGATATCGAGAATAATGGTGGATGGAGATGGAAAACAATTTGCAGATCTTACCATTCCCAAGTAGAAAAGGAATGTAATGCGATGATGTCTACTAACTATGAAGTATCCAGGCTTGGACATGGGAAGTATACATTGGAAAGAAACATGAAAAATTCTTGAGATTCTAAGGATATTGTGTTAAGAAGGATTGAGAAATATAAATCTCAAAAATTTTAGCTCAAGGCCAAAAATAATCAGTTGGTGAATTATGTTCAACATCTGATAAATCCAATATCTTCCACTTTCCCAAGACTGATGTAGTGGCTTCCCCGATGAAGAAGCACTCGATCTATCAAAGGAGGTAAACACTTTAGGCCATGTCGGTAAATCCGGCTTTTGGAAATTCTAATTTTTGGGAGAAAAACAATTAAAGCGACCGTAAATATCCATGAAGACATTAGTGCATACCTAAATCCAATCCTTTCTTTTAAGGAATATTTTTCTTCTAGCATATCAAATCTAAATGAGATATGGCCTAGTCTACAAGAGATGACAAGCATGGAATATACAATTATAGCCATTGAAGGGATCCTTGAATTCAAATGCTAAGGAAAATGCTTTCTATGGTGTTTACATCTTAAGTCACAAAAGACACTTCTCGAAGATTCCATGACATTATGAAAGCAAATGCAGTGAAGATTTTAATTCACTTGCATCAATTCATGAGTTCATAGCTGAAATACCTTGTGATTTTGTGGATGAGCATAATCAAAGGCATTCATCAGAACATGTTGAGGAACAATTCTCATAATTTTTAAGGACATGTACATTCCTGCCATCAACTTCTCCTCTACTTCAATGGAATGTTGTATCAAATTGAGGAACCTATTTGAGGATGCTCAATTGAAAATGGTCAACCTACATAATATGTTAGGTAGGATTTTGGAATTATAGGTGTTCTGCGAGGTTGTGCTTCAACCAAGTGAACCTCCTGAAGAAGAGAAGATGTTCGAGACATTGGAAAGGTTCAAATCTTTTCAATTGGCAAAGGCAGCAGATCCTAATTTCACCAATGGGTGAGGAGATAGCATTCTGGTATCTAACAAAGTGGGAGAGTCCATTTCTCATATAATTGAGATAGGCAGACCCCACTTTAATGGATAAGGCACTGGGTCTTGTTTTATGTTTTAAAATGATATTTTAAAGTGATGTTATTATTAAACTCATTTTTAGTAGACTTTTGATCACTTAAGTGATTTCTAATTTCAAGTTACTTTTTAAAAGTTAGTTGAAAAAGTCAAAGTCACTTAAGGTGCCCTAATTTAATGTTCATATAAACCCTAACTACCTTTTAACTAAAGTTTGGGTTATAAAGGGAAGTTAGGAGCTCATTTGTAAGGGTGGATTTGATAGAGGATAAATATATTTTTGCAAGTTTTGTTTGAAGAAAGAAAATTTTTGTTCTTTTTTGAAGACATTTTTAGAGTTAATGAAATATAAACTTTGTGTCCCATTCATTATCTCTTGTAACATTTTATGTTCTTATGTTCATTAGATGTTAGTGTTTAAATCTTGTATCTGAATAATATCTTCAATCTTATTGTCAACATTATTAATCTATCATTCTTGTTCACAGTGATCAAGCTCTAATATCTACTTACTCATGTGTGTTCCCTTTCATTTATTCTTGTTTAGCTGATTCAAAATCTGTTTCATTGGAGTTAGTTATTCACCTGTTCTTATTCTTCTCTATGCAATATTAGGATCTATTTTTACCTAACTATTGTATGCTCCTTCCATCCATTACTTTTCTTCATTCCATTCCATTTCCCTCATTCATAGTTATTTCAATTTGATGTCCCAAAACACCCCCCATATACAATTTTGAATGTATATATGTAAATATAGTTTTGGTTTTCAATAAAGGAAACCTCACCTTCATTGAGGAGGGAATTTGTCCCTGACTGTTGCATGTCATTTGCATGCATGAAAATCCATTTGCTAAATTTTTTTAGTGACTCCACTGGGATTCAAGAATCACTAACAAAGTGCTTGGTTAAATATTTATGACTATCTCTTCGCACAAGATCCATTTATTCATCCGAAACTTATACCCAATGAATATTTTAAAGGAGACATTCTTTGCCAACCTTCGGATAGTAGCTTGGGAAAACCGTGAAAGTTTCCAGAAATTTGTGGTTTTTGATAGAGCCATTGATAGATAAATCTACACTAAATACCTTAGAAGAAGAGAACCCACACTTGTGGCCAAAATACCTCCTGGACATGTGTTGATTATTTTTCATTGACGTGGCCCTCTTCCACCAAGGTAATAATCTGTATGACTATTATAGGTAACTCACCTATCTTGTAACCAAATATTCTTTTTACAGATACTCAAGAAGACATATCATTAGATTTGAGGAAAGCTATTTGGGAAAGAGAGAAAAGAGAAAATGATAGAGCTGATTGGAACATACCAATGATCCTTTCACATTAAATATTTCAAACTGGCAGGAAGGAGGTTTACACGAGGAGAAAAATAAAAAGGTCAATTTGATCCAATTTTTTATTTTTAAGGAGAGTTTGGTTTAAATTTATCTCTTGCAAGGAGGAACACTCTTTGTAAATCACTAAGCCTTGCATAAATTCCTATAAAAATAAGGGAGGAATCACTACAAGTCAAGCACTTGTTCTTTCTCACATTTTTTTACCCTCGCATATAACCTTTCCCAAAATGGTTGCTAATGTACCATGGGGAAATTCCATAGGCCCATTGGCCTTACCAACTCAACATGACCTTCCACAAGGATCGATGACGATTCTTCCCAAGTTCAATGGAGATGGGAAGACTTCACCTGAAGACCACATTTATGCCTTCTTTGCTGCATGTGCATTTTTTTGGTGGAATATGAAGATATTGTTGTTCGCCTCTTCATTGAAAAATTACAAGAAATTGCCGCAAATTGGTTTCTTCATCTCCTGAATGGATGCATTACAAAATCGAATGATATGAAAATTAAGTTTAAAGACATGCTCAAAATGATAGAAGATGAACATGCCCTTCTAGTCCAACTATCTCAGGCAAAGAAAGAGCCAAAAAAACCCATGAGGAATTTCATGGCTAAGTTCAACAAAATGGTGAACAAAGTTCTTGCCAAAATTCACCGAACCACTGTCGGAAAAAATGTTTCTTTATTAATGCAAAACAACTAGAATCTGTGCTATCAAATGAGAAGGGATATAGTGGCGACTTTGGAACTTGCTCAATCAATGACAATATAAATTAAGGATGATATAATCATGGCAAGAAAATTCAAGAAAAATTCCCTCAAGGGAAAGAGTCAAGAAACCACCAATGCTTCTGAGACCATACTCAATAAGTTGGCTAATGATATGATTGCTTTGAAAAAGTAATTTTCTCAAAGTAGTAAACCTACTACTTACAAAGACATCCCAAGAAAAGGATATGTTCCCAACAAATACAAAATTACAGGCACTCCAACGAGGCTTGCTATTGAAGCATCTCCCACAAATAACTCAAAGTGTGATGTCATTGAGGAGAGTGATGACGAAGTTGAGGTCATTGAGGTTGATGAAGAAGAGATAAACTCTAGGAAATGTGAACTTGAAGTCAAAGATCCTCAAGAGGAAAGTAATAGTCATTTATTTGAGTACTGTTAAGAAGAAGAAGAAGAAGAATATGAAGAAATTATAGAAGATATGAATAATCAATCCTTTGCGGTCTTCACACACTCTTAGAAAAAGGAGCAGTTACCACTAAGGTGGAAGATAAAAGAGCTCCAAGGAAGTTCCTAAAGAATATAAAACTAAGGAAACTTCCAAAGAATCTAAAATGAATGAGATTCCTAAAGAGTCCAAGATGACTGAAGTTTCCAAGGTCAAATCTATCTCAAAGAAAGGATAACCTTTTCAATTTAATCGGTTGAAAAATCAGCTACAAAGAAAGTTTTTTCTTCTACATCACTATCAAATAATCCCAAAGAAAATGTCAAAAGTGAGCCATCACCAAGTTCGAAAGAACATGTATTTGAGACATCAAGTACAACCATTTTCCCCAAATTTGATATTATTGATCATATAAATAAAACAAAAATTCCCATGTCACAAGCTGAGTTTTTAAGTCCAATAAGGATCAACTCGAGAAATTGGTCCAGTTTATCAAAGGTGACTCTATTGTTCATTTATCAAAAGGAATTATAAAAATCCTAAAGACAGGAAGACTCAAAATATTGTGGTGGCCACTACACCTTCAAATGAAAAGGTTAAACCTTTCTTTGTGTCCTTTCGATCAATAAATGCAAATTAAGTAATTACATTATAGATTCGGAGATTTGGATAATGTGATTCCTACAAAAGTAACAAATGCTCTTGGTTTGAATTGTATGAAAAAACTTCGATCTTATTACTCCACGGAGACAAAATAAGTTCCCGTGATTTGGGAGGTTAAAAAAATCAAATGGCTTTAGCTAAATTTACTCAAAAGCAAGTTAAGGTAACCATTTTGATTTCTAACATTCCCGATTTATATGGTATGTTATTAAGAAGGAAATTTTGTAGAGATCTATGTGGTGAGAGTCAAATGGACTAGTCTCATATTATGATCCCTATCAAGGAGAAATGAAGAAGCTAATAATGAAGACTTAGGAAAAGTTCATGGTAACAAAACGAGAAGATCCTCATGCACAAGTCCTATTTCAAAACTCCAAAGTATGGGTAATTATATGATGACTACGAGTTTCATGCGGTGAGGTCACTTGTCAAGATCCCAATTGGATCTAGAATCTTGAGTTTGATGGGAACTATTTCTCAATAGGTTCCGAAACACATGAGTGGTGCTTATATCTCCAAATGGTAAAACATTTCCTTTTTCTTACAAAATCCAATTTTCAAATACTAATAACATTGTAGAATATGAGGTGTTAATCCTTGGCCTCCAGGTTGTAGAAGAAAAATGGATAAAAAATTTGGAAGCCTTGGAGATGCAGAGTTGATTGTGAAGAAAGTAAAAAATCAGTTTCAAGTAAAAACTGATTGCTTGAGACACCACAGAAATAAAGTGTGGGATGTGATTGAAGCCTTCAACGATTTTTTCCATAAAATTCATCCCTTGTGAAAATTATGACAAAAATATTCTCTAGAAGTCTCATCTTCATTGATGATCCCTCATTTAAAGCTTGATCAAGAAAAATATACCATTGAAATGATTTTCGAGGCCATGTGTTCTCGACAATGCGAGAAAATTGGAAAGTCTTTAATGATGACCAAAAATTATTTCCTTATTAGAAAAAAGGGATAATTTTGAAAAATTGTACTTTGAAGGATGTGATTCTACATTTCACAGATCCACAACCTCACCAATTCAAGAAAGAGTTGAGAGTAAGGATCTTCACGATGGCATCATTCAAATCAAAGGAAATAAAATTCCAAAAGGATTAGTTTCACTTGAAGAAATTTTTGATATACACGACAGATTTATCAAAGAGAAAGAGTAGATAAGACCTATGAATTCTCGTTGACTATGAGAAAATTGACATTGGTACTAACGAAAAATCTCTCCCGGTCAACATTGGTAAGTGTTGCTCAACTGAGGAGTGCAAGAAATTCGTAAGCCTCCTTACCAAATATTCTGATGTCTTGGCTTACTCATATGAATAATTGAAGTCTTTTCAACCTAGGGAAATGGAGTATGCCATACCTTGAAACCTGGTTTAGCTCCATTCAGGAAGAAGCAAAGATAGTATAACCCCAAGATAGTAGGAACGATACTCCATGAGGTTAAAAAGATGTTAGACGCAAAAATATTGTTTCCTATTCGACATTCAACTTGGATAGATAATATTGTCCTAGTTCACAAGAAAAATGTAGAAATTAGGATTTGTGTGGATTTCCGCAATATTAATCAAGATTACTTGAAGGATAACTATCTACTTCTGGTTATGGACCATATTTTGCAAGAGGTAACTAGATTAGAAATTCTATCCTTGTTAGATGGTTTCTCTAGTTATAATCAGATTGAAGTATCTAGGGAAGATCAACATAAAACTGAGTTCACCACCCCTTGGGTTATGTTCACGTGTAGAATAATTCCTTTTGGTTTGATCAATGTCGGTGAAAATTTTCAAAGGGCTATGGACATGGCATTCGTAGATTATAAAAATAAGATCATCGTAATATGTAAAGATGACTTAACAGGTTTTCTCAAATAAGTGAGAAGATCATCTAAGATATTTGGAGAAAATATTGCAAAGGTGCAAAATTCATAGAATATCCTTGAATCTAAAGAAGTCCGTGTTTGAAGTTCTGAAGGAAACTCCTTGGTAATATTGTTTCTAAAGAAGGAACCAAGATCAATCATGAATGCATTCAAGCTATAAAGAATCTTTTGTTACTTACAAATAAGACTAGAGTCCACTTATTCTTTGGGAAGGGTAAATTTTTGAGAAGGTTTATGCTGGATTTTTCCGAGCTAACCAAAGAAATTACTAACATGATGAAGGGAAAATAATCCTTCAAATGGTCGAAGGAAGGTAGGGGAGCATTTAAACAAATCAAGGATGCTATTACAAAATCTCCTACATTGGTGTGTCCCGATTTTAAAAAGGATTTCATAGTCTATTGCTATGCTTCCCCGCACATGATCTCTATCATCCTAACTCAACATAATCAAGAGGGAATTGAATATATTATTGCATTCATGAGTTCTAGATTTAAGAAAAATGAACTAAATTACACTCCCCTTGAGAGGCATGTGTATGCATTGGTTAGATCCTTGAAACATTTCAGATATTATGTATTGAATTCTCACACCAAAGTCCTAGTTTCAGACACCGCAATTAAATCAATGTTGACACAACATGAACCAGGATATAAAAGAGGTAATTGGGTCTCCAAGATCTAGGAATATGACTTGGACATCAAGCCTACCAATTTGGTTTGAGGAAGAGGACTCTTCCAACTCATCGCAGAGAATGAGCCACAAAATGACATTGAGGAAGAACCAGTTGAAGAAATTTTACCAATGGTAGTTTTCATCGATACAAAGATGAGTGGTATTTTGATATAGCTTACTTTCTCACATATGAACAATTTTATGAGAATATGACAACTAAAGAAAAAAAGAGCTATCATATAAAGAGTTTTCAGAGTCGTCATTTGGGACAACACCTTATTCAAGAAAGGTATTGATGGAGCGTTACTTAAATGTGCTTTGATAAGAAACAAAAACCTAGGTTATTGGATGCCTTTCACAATCATGCTTGCTTTGTGGTCATTTCTATGGATCGGTGAAAACTCATAAGATATTGCGGATTGCATTATTACTAGCCCACCATGTTTTTCGATGGTTAAAAATGGGTAGCCAAATGTGAATCTTGTTAAAAAAATTTGGAAGACATAAATTGGTAGCTTTTCCTTTTAAGCGATTGTGATTGAAGAATCCTTTCTGTAGTGCCCACATTTTTATAGCTCAGTTACTTGTTGCTCATTACTCATAGACATGTTTTGATAGAGATTTGTTATATTTTGGACATTACATTAGGAGATTTGATCTGATTAGGCATGTATGGACATTTAGGCGTATAACGTCGATTTAGCTTGATTACTATGTTGTTTGCATTATCTTATGATGTCATGGATACTAATTGGTATGATGTTGTTTTGGAACGTAATTATATTGATGGATACTTAGTTGTTGCATGTTGGGATTCTATGGATACATGTCATTTTATCATTATGACTAACTTATGGTGAATTATGTATAGTTGTGCACGTTGTCGCGCTTTCGATTCCAGAAAGATGATATGTTAGTCTAGAATTCATTGTTATCTTGTTTAGTAGTTGATTTATATTTTATTAGACATGTGTGTTTAATGTGTGCAATGAGTGTGCAGGTGACAGGTCACAGGAGAACGTGAGACTCAGGTCAGCTACGTAACTTTGCACAAGCAGCCCATGGGCTAAGTCCTAGCCATGTTTATTGCTTGAGGCCTTAGCATTAGAATTATTGTTTTGGGCACCATGGGTGACCCTCATTTGTAATGTAATATGTCTTGTAATTATTAATTTTGCTTAGGGTGTCTAGTTGTGTTGTAAACTTGTTTTGGGGAATTAATGACCCCACTTGCATTAAGTCTAGAATTATTTTAATGATGTACTTAATCTAGAGGGTTTAGGGTCACATGTAAACCCTTGGTGGGCCCCACACCCTCTAACCTTGTGCAAAATTTGCCAAACCCGAAATTGGGTTATTTTAGGCATTTTTGGGGACCCTTTTTTAGTTTAGGAGTTCCCTTAACATAAAAATGAGCCCTTGGACCCTACCTAATAGGTAGGGGGGCTTATTTCCAAGGCTAGAGGGAGATTTCCCTCCCTTTTTGCCTATTATTTGGTCACATCCATGTAAGGGGTATGGATTAGTGTGCTTGTTAAAAGTTGCACAAGAATTGTTTTGTTATCATTTAGAGTAATTTGGGAGAAGAGGGCTAAAATTCATTTTATCCTTTCTCTCATTTATCTTTGGCATCTTTGACCTTGGAGGAGGAGAGGGGTGACACATGTCACCCCCTCATTTGTGAGGATTTTTCTTGCTCCTCTTCAAATTCTCCTTCATGGGAAAAGAAGAGGAATTTTTTGGAGCTTTTGCTTGGATGCTTGTGGATTTGGAGCTAGAGTTTGCTTGAGTCAAGAAGTGGAAAAGATTGAAGTTGGAAAGCTTTTTGGAGAGATTTTATTTGAGGTAGGATTCTTGAGCTTCTTTGTATTTGTTATACATGCTAGATATTAGTTGTTTCTTAGAAATGTTTGTTGTTGTATGAAGATTTTGTTTGTTGTTTATTTGATTTTGCTCCCTCCATCATATGACATGATGGAGTTTTGGAGCTTGTGGGGGAAGAGAGGGAATTTTTCCTCTCAATCCTTATAGGCTTGATGGGAAAGCCTTGTAGGATTTAGTACTCCCCTCAAATGGTTGAGGTGGAGAAGGTGGGTCATTTGGCATGAACCCCCTTCCCCATTCTTGGTAAGGAAACCCCTTTGGGGTTTGAAAATCCTTCCAAGAAGGATTGGTGAAAGGGTGGAGGAATAAGGAGGGCTTGAATGAAAATGGAGAAATAAGGAGGATATGGAGATCTTTCTTTTGTGCATTTAATGTTGGTTATAACTTTTGGAGAACTTCTCTTTTCTCTTCCCCATTTTAGAGGTAGAACTTGGGTTCTCCTCCTTTTCACTTTTACAAATTTGGAGTCTTGTTTTGATCTTTGCCTTGTTTTTGTGTGGATGTAATGTTGTTTGTTCACCCTCTCTCTTGTGCATAGTTGTGATTAGTTTTCCTCTTTCCCATGGGCTTGGGGGAGGCTAGCATGCATCCCAACCTTGGGAAAGGCATGTAATGATGCCTATGGTTGGGTGGTAAAACAAGTTTCTTCTCCTTGTTTGGATTCCTTGAAGGCATGTGCATTTGGATCTCAAAGTTGGATGTTGGTTGGAGCTCTTGGTCATCTTCATTTTATTTGTGGATATTACCTCATTGTAACCCTTTTGGGAAATGACTTGTGGAAACTTTCTCTTTATTGTAATTCCTCTTCCTTTTGGTATTTGATAATCACTTGTAAGATTTATATTCCATTTGTATTTGAAAGCCTCCTTTCAACCTTGGGAAGGAGTTGTTAGTTTGTTTTCTTATGTATTTTAGCATGTTCTTTTGAAATATGATGTATTGAGAGATTGGGCAAGAGAAGCCTTGTATAATATTGTATTTCTTTAAAATACTTTTAGTAGGAACATATGTACATTCCTTCAACATGCCTTGTTTTTGGAATATTATTTGGACAAAAAAAAAAGAGATTATTTATTGGAAATGAAATCTGTTTTGTTATATGAAGTTGCTATTTAATATTGAAAGGAACTATTTCATTTTGGAAAGTACATTTCTTTGTAAAATTTTCATGGATTTAGAAACTAAGTGGAACTAGATTAAGAAGAAAATATATTAATTGCTGGAGATTTTTACTTGTATGTAAATATGAAGAAATCATTAGTATTACCTTGGAAAGAAAGTAACTACTCTTATTCCTTTTGAAACATTATTAAATGGAATATGAATAGCTTAGAATATGGATATGTTTTTTTAATATTGGCAAATAGTTTTTTGAAAGGGACTATACCCTTGAATACAAAAGAAGGCCTGAAAGCCGGAATAAGAGTGAGAAACAGAGCTGATGGAACAAAGTCCAAGTATTACAATGAAGTTCTACGTAGCCCAGAAACAGCTACACAAACGAGACATAACAGCAAAAAAACAACAAAAAAACAGTAAGCCGACTGCCAAGAAACAAGCAAAAATAACAACTAAAAGCAGCAGAAGCATCCAGGACTACTTCTTGGCAGCTTTATCGATACTGATCTTGACTCTTTTCCAGGCATGAAACATACCCAATGCAGTCATGTGGGCAGCATCCGTCTTATCGAGCTCCTCGATGGTTCTTTTGCTCTCTTTTTCATTGCCCCAAAGTGCAGCCGGGACACCGCTGAGGTTGGAAACACTTTTGGCATGACCCTCGATGAACTCCTCGATGGCCCTAAAGGCGGCAATGTTGTAATCATGTCTAGTCTTAGCCTTCCCTAGGCGGGAGTCTAAGGAGGTCAGCTTCTTGTATATGTCTTCAATCTGACTGTTATCAATGCTCCCTTCCCCCTCCATGCTTTTCTTACCTTTTTGCTTAGCTAGGTTTTTGACCTCATCCTTCAGCAAATTTATCTCAGCCTCTAAGGCCTCCAGCCTCTTAGAAGAGCTATCCATCTGTACTTCCCGGGGACTGGCACTACTAATGTTCAGCAGGTCACGTGCAATGTCAAGTTCAATAGGCTCCTTCCCCACAGCAAGAGTCTCAAGGTTGAGTCTCCTGGAAGCCCTGGTGATTGGTCTTTTAGAGGTAGAGGCGAGGTGGGTGACAGGAGCAGCAACAGGAGGAATTGAAGGAGAAGCATGCGGCGGCATGGGGTAGTAGCGATGCGGTGGCGGGGGGCAGCAGCAAGGGCAGCAGGGGAAACAGGACTGGCAGCAGCAGAGCCCATCAAAGGGGGAGCCGGGCTAGGAGAGGAAGGAAGACCAGGGTACTTAAGAAGGCAGCATTTGTGAATTAACAATATAAGCCCTTGATGCAAGGGAACCGCCGGGTGTGCTTCTGGAACTCCAAAATGGAGCGCTCAAGGGAGTTTAACAGATAATGAGGGAAGCAAACCAATCTATTCCTACGGAAGTGGTTTAAAAAGATGAGATGCTTAGCAGGGACAGTGACAAACCTACCTTCCAAGGAGATGAATCGAATCATCATGCGAGTGACTTCATCATAGGGTGATGGAATTGAGCTGACAAGCAGACCCGCTGTGCTAAATATGAGCTTCTCATCTTCCTCCACAAATCTTCTTTCTTCAGCTTCTTTGATAACCCTTTTGTTGAAGAAGCGGTACCCTTCCAAGCTGAGGCCGGTCGCTTCAGCAATGAGATCTTCATTGACAAGTATCTTCTGTCCCCCATAGTCGACAGTCCTCTCTTTCCACTCCTTAGCAAAGCATACAGAAATGCTTTGATCATGTCCCTGCACCCTATCAACGAAGTTGGTGAAGCCGCCTATGCTGAGAATGTTCCAAAGCTCAGTGTTTTCCTTCCAGTCGGGGTCCGCGCACGGCTCAATTTGACAGGGAGGTCCTCCCATCTTCTCTGTGGTATACTGGTTACAACAATTTCTCGAATGCCTCTGAGCGTGAAGAACAGTCCGTTTCTTGCTGTTGAAGGTCGCATAAGACTGGGAACTATAGCCATTGGTCTTCTCACGAACGGCTGCGTAACTGCTGAACTGAGCCTGCGGGAAGTCGCGTGTGATAACCCTTTCCCTGTCAACAATCACATTGCATTTATCATCGGTTTTCGTGGAGCTTAGCATCCGGATATCAACAGCTGTTGTACCTCCCGCGTGCGCGATTTTCAAATCTAGATAACTCCACTTGAAGTTCCCTAAATAATTCTTGCTATCATTTGAAATTGATATTATTTGCCTCGCCATATTCATTAAAGCAGCACGTGTGAAAGTATTAATGATTCTGATCTTCCTCCAAAGATTAAGGCTCATCTCTAGGGATTGCTTGCTTATGAAGGTCCGCATGGATGCTGTTGTGAAGCTGATTAGGGATACTATCATTATCCCAGACGGTGAAATTTATATTAATGCCATAATTGGCCAGTGCATCCGCCAATTTATTGCCCTCCCTGTAAGTATGTATGATTCTGATGCTATTGAAGGTGTGACTAATGCTTATGGATTCAGAGATAAAATCTTTAATACTCCAACTGGGAGATGAGGACTGATTAAGAAGTTTAATGATATTAAGGGAGTCCCCTTCAACAACAAGGTTCTGAATATTTTGAGCCCGTGCAACTCTCAAGCCCCAGAGAGCAGATAATGCTTCGGCAAAATGATTGGTTTGAATTCCCATTTTTCCAGCATATGCAGCAATCAAATTACCTTTGTGGTCCCGTATTGCTCCTCCTCCTGCTGTTGTCCTAGGGTTTCCCTTAGAGGTGCCATCAAAGTTCAGCTTGTACCAATTAGAGTCAGGAGGATGCCATTTAATCGAAGATCTATCTACACTATTCCCAGGGTTGCTCCAATTTCCAATCTGCCAATTAGATAAGATGTGTTCTTCATTCTCAGGATAACACTTGTTCTTGGGAGGTTTAAATCTGGCCATGTCCTCTTTGAGACCTTGAGAAATTTTGCCAATACTGAGTTTATAATTTTGCTTCTTATTTCTGAAAATGATATTATTTCTATCCTTCCAAATCCTCCAGATTAAATGTGGGATGGCTAATTTCCAGATTCTTTTGATAACACAATGTCTGAATGGTGGGTTCCATTGATTCCATAGCTGATTAAGATCCTTCGGCAACACCCAAAGAGCTTCGAATTTAGAAAGGACAAAGTTCCAAATTCTATTGGCATAATCACAATGTATGAACAGATGACTAATGTCTTCATAGTCATTCCTACAAAGGTGGCACCAATTAGGAATTATAAATCCTCTTCTCATCAAATTGTCAGTGGTGAGAATTCTACCTCTGATGGCCAGCCAAAGAAAGAAATTTATTTTGGGGGTTAACTCAGGCATCCAGATCTTGTTCCAGTTAAAATCAGATTGATTACTGTGAAAAAGATTGATATAACCAGATTTGACTGAGTATTTCCCATCATGTGAATTGTTCCAAACCAGCTCATCCTTGGAATCCAGCTGACTTAAAGGAAAGAGATCTAAAAGATCCTGAAGGGAGGAAGTAATTTGTTTCAGCTCAATTCGCTCCACAGTAAGTTTTTTCCAAATCTTGTTGGTGCCATTTCCTTCAATGTAGTCCTTGATTTTAGTTCCATACTTGCTTATAAGGCTGTCCTTAGCTATCCCAAATCTATCCAAGAGATTATCACTGAACCAGTTATCCTCCCAGAAGTTTATCTCACTGCCATCCCCCACTTTCCATTTGCTGCCCTGCTTGATGAAGTTTCTACTCTTGACCAGATTATTCCAAAAAATGGAGCCATTGGGGAGGTGTTCATCATGCAGATAGGAGTAAACAGCTTGTTGATTCAAGTATTTTGCTTTAATAACATCAATCCAGGGTTGTTTCTCAGATAGCAATCTCCAGCCCATCTTAGCAATGAGTGCCTCATTCATTTTCTCAATATTTTTTATGCCCAGCCCTCCCATAGATTTCGGGGTGCAGACCTTATCCCAGGCCACTAGGTGAAATTTGAACTTCTCTTCCATGCCTTGCCATAAATTTTTTTTTGAATCCTTTCTATTTTCTCTCTGAAGGAAGAAGGAATTTTGAAAAGTGACATGATATAGATGGGCAGACTTTGGAGTGTACTTTTAATGAGTAGGCACTTACCAGCACTAGAGAGAGTGGCACCTTTCCAACCAGCCATTTTTTTCTGAAATCTCACCAATAATTCATCCCACACCATGTGAGAGACTTTCTTAGTGCCAAGAGGGAGGCCTAAGTACGTTGCTGGAAGAGCACCTATTTGACAGCCCAGAATTTTAGCAATCTTGAGTTGTCTTTCCCCAGGGGTGTTGAAGAAGAAAATGGTGCTTTTGTCATAATTAATCTCTTGCCCAGAAGCAGATTCATAGAGTTGTAATAGAGCCTTAATAGCCTTAGCTTCCACAACTGAAGCCAGAAGAAGAAGGATAGTGTCGTCCGCAAACTGTTGATGAGAGACAGCTTGGCTGAATGAAGTGGGTTTAGAATATGGATATGTTGTAATACATTTCATTTGGTTAAAAAGTTACAATACTACTATACAATATTTCTTACAAATATTAATCTAATCATATTCTCTTTATTTATAATATTTCAAAAAAATAAAACATTATATGTATCATCACATTATATATACATATAAATAATATATGTATATGGCAAAATAGTGAATGCAGATTTAAATTAGATATCAATTAATATATATATATATATTGTTAATAAAATTAAATATAAATAAGTACAAAACGTATTAAAGTTTTTATTTGAAAACCAAACAAAAATAAAATAAAAATAAACATTTTTTTTTTTTTGCAATGTTGGGGAGGGCCGAACCCCTCCCCACCCGCAGCACCCCCTTCCCTACGGACTATCTCCCCTCCGCTTGCGCAAAGCATCCCACACCACCCGCCATCGTTTGTCACTCCACCCGTCCCTGAAACGGCCCCATAACATGGTCCATTGTAGCCACACCGCCCCGACCTCCCCTACGTGCTATCCCTACCCCCACGCACTTCCACCGCCACCATTGTCATTATATATAAATAAACATATATATTTCTGTAAACAAAAAAAAAACAATAAACCAGCCGCATATATATATATATATATATATCGATTTATTTGTATATATAAATAAACCAAAACCAAGAATAAAACACAAGGGAAACTTGAGATTTCTTCTTGAACATTCATGGCTTCTCCCAAAACCTGCACATTTCAAAATGAAGGAATGGAAGAGAAAAGAGATGGAAAGAAAACATAGAGAAAGTTAGGGCAGCATTAGGGCAAAATTTCAAATCAAGGGCCAGGATTAGATTAGATCCAAGGGCCTATGTTTGCTCCTCCACATTTTAAGTCATGAGCATTTTATGGGAGTGAGAAAACAAATTTAAAAGGGTATGTGGGTAATTAATAAAAAGGGGAGACTAATCGAATTAAAGAGGTTGTATAGACTTAGTAAACTTTGTGTTTTTAAATTAATACTTAGTAAATAAAATAATCAAGTTCACATTGGGCTAGCGTTTAGGAAACCTCGAAATTAATAATTAATATGAATTAAATATTAATGAAAAGGGGTTAAGAAGATCATTAGTTCACTATCAAAAAAAAAATTTTCCGACTTAGTGGCCTGGTTTCCGATGTCCCGAGGCGGGGCATTACACTTTCAACAATGGGGGTTAGATTTCATTGGGGTCTTGAACCCAAATTCCAGTGTTGGTCATACTCATGTTCTCATGGAACTGACTATTTTATAAAGTGGGTAGAAGTTATTCTGGTGAAACAAACATCTACTTCGGTAATTTGTGACTTCATCAAAGAGAACATTTTGGTTTGTTCTGAGAATTCCACAAAAGATCGTGACGGATAATGCCACCAATTTTTCTTGTAGAGATGGTAGGTTTTGTTATGGGTATGGGATATCTTTATCTCATTCATCAGATTATTATCCTCAGGGAAACGGTGAAGTAGAATCCAATAACAAAAACGTCATTACTATCGTGTGCAAGTCTCGTTGAAGAAAATCAAAGAACTTGACACAAAAATTTATATGATACATTGTGGGATGACCGCATAAATCCTAAAATAGAAATTGGGATGTCTCCATTCCAACTATAGTATGGAATCAATGCTCAAATTACCATTTCATTGGCGTTACGAATTCTACGATTGGCTCAAGTAGTTGACGATGAATGCTTCACCAATGTATTGGATAAAAGGATCATGTTCCTAAGAAAACTTGAAGAACAAAGAATTCAAATAGCGAACAGGATCAAGGAACACCAATCCAAGGTAAAAATTGTTCAATAGAAAAACTAAGGAGAGACAATTTCAAATCAATGACCTTGTTATTCTATGGGACAAGAGGCGTGAACCAAAAAGAAAACATGAGAAGTTCAATTTGTTGTGGCAAGGCTCTTTCAAAATTAGGTATTAATGTGGGGATAACCCTATTACTTGGCATGTCATGATGGAATTCATTTTCCTCTACCCTATAATGGGCAATATCTCAAGCACTACCAAAGTTAAAAACGAGTTGTCCCTGTATGTACATAGTTAATTAGGGTTTTGTTTGTTCATGTTTCTTATTTTTTAGTTTCCTCTCTTTTGCCATCTCATTTTTGTGCATCATCATTTTTTGGATCATGTTCATTAAATTTTTGGGTCTGGGTCCGTTGCTGTGTCCATGAAGTCCTTGTCCCCAATAAGAGCCAACTATTATCAACTAATTTTGATTTGGAAAAATTATTTAAAATTTTGATTTTTTGAAAATTTTGAATCATCTTTCATCTGTCAAGAGTTTCCTCATTTTTTCCATCTTGACATCCTAAGGAAATCCCTTTTCATTTCGTCCCATTCAATGAAAGTTGTTCATTTTTATGCTCAGTTCAAGTTCAGGATTAATTAATAAATATTTTAATTAATTTCCTCCTATTTTCCAAAAACAAATGAATTAATTTAATTTGGGGAAAATTAATTATTTATTTATTTAAAATATTAATTAATATTTTTTAAAAACCAAAAAGGGAAAAGCTTCCCGGATTTTTTCGTGAATGCCAAATTGGCTCTTCGCTTCCATTTTTCCCTTTTCTGGAAAAGCTTTCATTTTCCCAGCTTGTGGGAAATTCTCTTGTTATTTTCAGACAAACGGATATCATATCTTGCTAAATATCTCCCATTTTCCCATGTGGAGAAATGGAGGGGAATTGCCAACCCACTTTGCCATTGTCATGGGCAAATGGTTAAATTCTTCCCTATTCCCCTGACAATTAATGCCCACTACCCAAAGAAATTGGAGATTGGTTATTAACGAGAAGAAGGAATAAGTGGTTACAAATTAAGAAATCTTCTGGGATATTCATAACCTCTCTCTCGAGAAACTCTATGGAAAAATACGTGCAAGAGAAATATTGACAGAGAAGAAGATTTGAAGCTTTTATTTCCAATTATTTATTATTTCCTTTGAAGAAACGTTTTTTGAGAAGGATTTTTCCCAGGATCCTAAGGTTTATATGTTTTCAGGGAGATGATACACAAATTAGGAAACACACAAGTGAGAACCTTGGCATCATTTTGACAAGCCAAAGTTATGCAAGACAGGGGAGAAGCCAACATTGGCATGCAATTAGAGAGCACCCATGCACACACAACAAGAATCCTAGAATCATGTTGATAATCCACGCATTGGCCAAGGATCCATCACACGGGAAAAAAGGAAGAAATATCACGTAGGAGGAAGGCAGGCCATGCACCAATTTTCATGCATTCATCATCGGCCCACACACTAGAGGAAATAACTATCCACACCAGTCAAAATATAGTCCACGATAGGGGTAAACAGAGCCAAACATAGCAATTTTCAAGGCCAATGTAGCATCCCACACAAGAGTGAAAGGAAAGAAGTAAGTTCCACACATTACTAATCAATCCATTAGAAGGCAAACCATTCATAGCCCAAGCCCAACGGGCCATGAACAATTTTTTCTACACGAAAGGCCACATAGACAAAAAGGAGAAAAGGCCACACATTCACCTTGAAAAATACACCATGCACTGCCAAATTAAAAATCACACGCATTCACCAACTCAGGCCATTGTCAATGCAAGGGGGAAAGGAAAGATAAATCATGCACATCCAAGATTGTCCCATGCATGTTGTCCACACAACACAAAGATTAAATTTCACGTAGGTTAAAATAAAGAGGGAAACAAAGAGGGAGATTCATCATTTTTCATACATGTAAGACAAACATGCACTCACTAGAACGAAACAACCAATAACATATTTTTCGAGCCTACACCAACAAGATCAATTTTTTACGTATAAATTAAGCCCGACCCAATTCGGTGCTATCGAGATCATATTGCAATTTTGTAAAAAATTGTAACTTAATTGATCTCTTTATTTTAAAATAATAATAATAATAAATAAAGAGACGTATTTTCCTTGTGGTTACGGTGGTTTGGAGACTAAGACCTGACACCATTTTGCGTGTTTCCTTTTTTTTTTTTTTTTTCCTTCAAAATTCATAATGGCTAAAAAACCTAACAAATATATGGGAAAGTCAAAGAAACCCATAGAAAGGTCAAACAAGTCTGCACTCAAATATGAATTCCAAGGGATCATTCCTCCCACTTCCATCAAATCTACATATGACAATATCATTGACACCAATCTTGGCCACATCAACGTAACACAATTTTGTGATCGAGTGAAAGCCAAGGGGAAAACCATCTTCTTAGATAGACTCTATCATAATGGTCTACCTCAAGCAGTAAATTTTCCTATTTCATTGCAATTCCCTGAGTTAGTCATCACCTTCATAGAGAATTATGATCCCAAAAGGTGAGGAATCTTGAAGGATAATTGTGAGCATTTCCTTTTGATCAGACCAGATCACATCGAAGAATTGCTCAACATCCCCAATTTCCCTAAGAATTTTGACATCACTCAATAGTAAGCACAAGAGTTTTGGGATTAATAACCCCTAATGTGGACTAAGATGGTCAACAAAAATTGGCTAGTGACTAAGAGGACTTGTGTTGACTAGTTTCCCAAGGAATTGTACCGCATTAAATTTGTGGAGGAAATTGGTGATATGATCACTCTTCTGAGCCGAGTATTTAGTTTCCCCTCTGCCAGGATTTTTCACCCATGTATGTATCAATTCATCTAGATCATCCTTACAAAGAGATAATTTGTAGATTGGGCCACCATCATTAGTGACACTCTCCACGTGCATTTGATCAAGGTGAAGATTATTGGGCATTTCTACATGATATCGTACTTAACCTATGCGGTGGCCAGAAGGAAGTTGTTTTCTGGATTAGAGACAAAAGGCATCATGGGTCCTTCAGATATTGTTTTCCACTATTATCCACAATTGAGTTTCAAGAATAGCTCTCATCACTTCAGGAGATTTAATGATGGATTGATCTTAGTGTGATCAAAAAATTGAATAGGAATTCAAAAGAAAGATTCTCCAAGGATGTTATGGTGGTCATTTCTTAGTGGGGAACATGGTTCATTTAGTTCCCATCTGTTTCCTACATTCACGTGAGTGGATTTATAGGCACTCCATGGAAGCTTCCTAAGTACGTCAGTGATAAGTGTGAATTAATGGAGCTTGAAGCGACAACTTTTCCAAGTTCATTTTCTTCTCGGTGACAAACATCGTTTAGTAATCCACATGCCAATCCAAATTGGAGAATACCAATGCCCAAATCTCTTCAGTGAAAAAATCATGGAGAAGGAGTTTTCTCTCATTACCACACATCCATTTGTGAAGAGATCCCAATTTGACATCAATGGATTCAAGAAAAATTCTCTCGGAGTGAATTACCAACACCATCCCACCATGGAAGAATACTAGTCTCACGCCTATTGAGATGAACACGAAGTAAGAAGGTGAGAATTCTCCCACCCGACCCTTTCTCAAATCAAGGCCTTCCACATTAGAGATCCTCCATATTCATTAGTATATGATGGTGATAATTTGATTGATCCCTCATATGATGTTGTTTCCTTCACTCCATTTCCCGAGTTGATTGGACCAAGAGAGATGAATTCTCTCTTGATGGTAAGAATCAACTGATTCTAGATTGGAGCATAGGCTAGTATGAACAAGAACTTGTAAAGTTACCATCCATCCAAGTTCATAACCTAGGATCAAATAAATTTCCAACATGAGGAGGTATCCAATTGATTAAAACCTCTTCTCAGTCAACCAGCATGCCATCAACCCATACACATCAAGAAAGGAGAGAATGGTTTCCCAAATCCACTTCTCCAAAGAAGATTTCATGAGAAGAAACATCCTATGGTCATAACCCTATTGGAATAAGAGAACGTGTCTCGGGGTTTTACACTTCAAGTAGAGACTCATCTACTCACATTGCTTTGATAGCTTAAGGAAGATCATCATAAACATTACTTAGTCATGTCATGCAAAAGAGTATACTCAAGTGCAAGTGATCCAAATATCAAACGCTCCTAAGCCCCTAGTTCACAAAGAGGTTTCTCAAGGTTTCCCGAGGTTTAGGAGGTTTATGTCAAATTTATTTACCCAAATATTGAAGTTGTGGAAAAAAATCTTGTATAATCTAATGATGTCGAGAACATTTGTGAATTTTGATTCGGACTCCAGGATTATGTTTGCAAAATATGTCAAGGATACCCTTTATTAGGTTAACTGTGAAGTCAAGAAAAGAAAGAGAGTTGTAAAGGTGATCAATATTGACTTTGATGCCCTTTCCAAGCTTTTAATTGATGTCATCCCTAAGAATCCTAAAGTGTTCTTGAGAATAATGATGGATGGAGATGGAAAAAAAAATTGTAAGTCTTTCCATTCCCCAAGTCAAAAAGAAACGTAATGCCATGATGTCTTCGACTATGAAGTATTTAGGATTGGAATTAGGAAGTCTACATTAGAAAGTGACATGGAAATGGCTTGAGATTCCATGGATATTGTGTTAAGAAGGCTCTAGAAATATAAATCTCAGAATTCTCATCTCTAGACCGAAAAGAATCAGTTGGTGAATTATGTTCATCATTTGATAAATCCAATATCCTCCACTTTCCCATTACACGATGGAGTGGCTACCCCCAATGAAGAAACACTCAATCTATTGAAGGAGGAAAAAATTTAGGCCATGTCACCAAATATTGCCTTTGGAAAATTCTATGAAGACATTAGTGTATACCTAGATCCAATCCTTTCTTTTAAGGAATATTTTTCTTCTAGAATATCAAATCTGGATGAGATATTGCCTAGTCTAGAAGAGGCAGCGAGAATGGAATCTACAATACTAGCCATTGAAGGGATCCTTGAATTCAAATTCCTAGGGACACACTTTCTATGGTGTTTACGTCTCAAGTCACAGAAGATGCTTCTCGAAGATTCCATGATTTATTACGAAAGCATATGCAACACATATTTCACTTCACTCGCCTCAATTCATGAGTTCATAGCTAAAATCCCTTGTGATTTTGTGGATGAGCATAATCAAAGGCATTCATTAGAACATGTTGAGGAAAAATTCTCACATTTTTTTAAGGACATGTACATTCTTTCCATCAAATTCTCCTCTACTTCAATGGAACATTGTATCAAATTGAGGAACCTGTTTGAGGATGCTCAATCGAAAATGGTCAACCTGCATAATATGTCAGGTAGGATTTTGGAATTGTAGGTGTTCTAGAGGCTGTGCTTCAACCAAGTGAACTTCCTAAAGAAGAGAAGATGTTCAAGACATTGAAAAGGTTCAAATCTTTTCAATTGTCAAAGGAAACAAATCCTAATTTCACCAATGGGTGAGGAGATAACATTCTGGTATCTAACAAAATGGGAGAGTGCATTTCTCTTATGATTGAGATCGATAGACCCCACTTTAATGGATAAGGCACTAGGTCTTGTTTTTTATTTTAAAATGTTATTTTAAAGTGATGTTATCGTTAAAATCATTTTTGGTAGAATTTGATCACTTAAGTGATTTCTAATTTCAAGTTACTTTTTAAAAGTCGGTTGAAAAATTCAAATTCACTTAACGTGCCCTAATTTAATGTTCATGTAAACCCTAACTACCTTATAACCAAATTTTGGGTTATAAAGGGAAGTTAGGGATTCATTTGTAAGGGTGGATTTGATAGTGTCGTG
The DNA here is from genome assembly GCA_018340775.1 of Taxus wallichiana var. yunnanensis. Taxonomy (NCBI): domain Eukaryota; kingdom Viridiplantae; phylum Streptophyta; class Pinopsida; order Cupressales; family Taxaceae; genus Taxus; species Taxus wallichiana. The sequence goes on from CM031239.1 coordinate 344,852,823, forward strand.
CCTCTCCGGGCACCTTAGGAAAATTAGACCAAGGTAAAGCAAAAAAAAAAATTAGGGTAAATTTTTTTTTTTGAAACATAATTACTAATGCGGGACCTTTTCGCTTTCAATAGTAAATTAGTTTGTATAAACCATATTTACACAAATTAAATTTCCAACCTAAATTTCTATTACCTAATTTGATTACTCTACTAATCATTTAGTAGGATCACACTTGATATTCTACATAACCCTTGTTATTTAATTAGATTTTTCCCCTCCTTTTATTTTATCTACCCACATACAAGCCCCCTAAACTTTACTTGCCCATTCACATTTAAAATATACTAGGCTCCAAAGGAATGTAGGGTTAATTATGAGCCATAGGATAGAAACCACCTCAACCCTTGATCTAGTTTTCCCTAAAGATGCCCTAAAATTTCCTTATGTTTATTTTTCTTTTCTCTTTTCCTCATTTCATTTTGTTTGTGACATATGCAGGTTGTTTGGGAGAGGAGTTAAGGTTGTTCACATGGTGTTTTGTGTTTTTTTTTTTTTTTTTACTTACGGGCTTGAGAGATGGATCAAAAGGGAAACCATAAGGAATTCTTGTTTATTTTCTTTTGTATGATATATATATATATATATATATATATATATATATACATACATATATATATATATATATATGTATATATGTATGTATGTATGTATGTATGTATGTATGTATGTATGTATGTATGTATGTATGTATGTATGTATGTATGTATGTATTTATTTATTTCTTGGATTTTGTTTTTGTAAGAGGGGGTTGGCACGAGGAAGGTGACGTGTGAGGTTGAAGGGAACAACGGCCGAGAGGGAGGTCGAGGGCGGGGTGCGGTGAAAGGAGGAGTTGGTCGGTTGGGGGAGAGCAGGGGAAGGGGGAGGGCGGCGGGGAGGCCACGGGTGCTTGGGAAGGGCAACTGCACAGGGAGGCGAAAGGGGGGGGGGGCGGCGCCCACCGGTAGTTGGGCGCGGGAGTGGTCTTCTGGGGGGGTTCACCCCTCCCCATTATTTATTTATTTATTTATTTTTTGTTTATTTAAACTTTGTTTAAAGTTTTAGATTAATACGTATTATATATATATATATATATAATATATGTAATGATGGATAATTATATAAATAGGTTAAACATTTTCTTGATAACTTGAATACATGTATATACATGTTTAATGAGTTTAATAACACTTAGTTAAATAAATATATGTATATATATACCCGTATATATAACTAACTAATAGGCATAATAATTTTTTTGTGTACTTAATACAAAAAAGCTAGCTTCTAAATCTTCTTCATAACACAAATTAAACTTTCATTTCCTTTATTTATCTTACCACAATTACAAGAAGAGAAAAAAAAAGAAAAGAAAGGCATGAAGGAAAGTATTTTCATTTAATATCATTCGTGAGATCTAATGCTAAAATTTATATTTTGTTTCCAAAAACTTACTTCAAATTTTTAAACAATTGAGATTCTTAACAAGAATAAGTAAACCTTCCTTTCAACACAAAAAAATCAGATTTCTAACACCATAATAATCTACAAGGAAATGTACGATTCAAAACTAATAATAGTTTCTACCAATGTTAAAACAAAAAAAGCTTCATATAACCAAGTAGATTTCATTTCAAATGTAATGCAAAAGATTATTTCAGATTTACACACATGTAGAATTCTTCAACAAGTAATATGTCCTCTTTGTAAATAAAAATATAAGAGATACATCAAGTTACAAATAAATAAAACATTTGATACAATACTTCTCTTCCACAAGCTTAGGCTACAAGGGTGATGTATAATTATTCCCAAATGTGCAAACAACCAAGAATTTCCATTACAAGTTTCTTGAAAGTTGGAAGAGAGATTTCTCATTGCAACACCATGTCTCAAGTTACAAGTAATTGCAAAATATACAAAATGGGGATTTTACAAGGAGAGGGGAAAACTCCCACATAACTACACACATAAGGTATACAATGCCAGAAAGTTTCATATGGAAAGAAATAACAATGAGAGTCCAAGATGCCACTAACTCCAACTTGAGAGCCAACTTCCATGTCTTCACAAAATCCATGCAAGGAGAAAAGAGCTTGTTTACCACCCAACCATAGGCATCATAACATGCCTTTCCCAAGGTTGGGATGCATGCTAGCCTCCCCCAAGCCCATGGGAAAGAGGGAAACTATCCACAACTTACACAAGAAAGAGGGTGAAGCAACCAAGAACACATTCACATGGAAACAAAACAAGTATAAATCAAGACTCCAAGTTTTACAAGGAGGAGAACCCATGTTCTACCTCAAAGGTGGGGAAGAGAGGAGAAAGTTCTCCAAAAGTTATATTCCAAATTACTTGCACAAAGCAAAAATCTCCATACCCTCCTTATTGCTCCTAAATTCAATCAAAACCCTCCTTATTCCTCCACCCTTTCTCCAAGTCCTTCTTGGAAGGATTTTCAAACCCCAAAGGGGTTTCCTTACCAAGAATGGGGAAGGAGATTCAAGCCAAATGAATCAACTTCCCCACCTCAACCATTTGAGGGAAAACACTAAGACCCTACAAGGCTTGTCCATCAAGCCTTGAGGATTGAGAGGAAAAATCCCTCTCTCTTCCCCCACAACTCCAAAACTCCATCATGCCATATGATGGAGGGAGTAAAACAAGCAAACAACAACCAAAATCCACATGCAACAATAACAATTTCAAGCAGCCAATCTAACATCTAAAAGGAAAACAACACAAACAATAAGACATAAGAGCCTACCTCAAAGAAAGCTCTCCAAAAAGCTTTCCAACTTCAAATTTCTCCACTCTTGACTCAAGCAAATCACTAGCTCCAAATCACCCAAGCATCCAAGCAAGAAGTTCCAAAAAGAAAAGTCCCTCTCTTTTCCCATGAATGGGAATTTGAAGAGGAGAAAGCAAGAATCCTCACAAATGAGGGGGTGACATGTGTCACCCCTCTCCTTCTTCAAGGTCAAAGATGCCAAAACAAAAGAGAGAAAGGGTAAAATTGTCTTTTTGCCCTCTTCTCCCAAATTTCCCCAAATGTTAACAAGACAAAATTAGTGAAACTTTTAACAAGCACTCCAATCCAGACCCGTTACATGGATGTGACCAAACAAGAGGCAAAAAGAGAGGGAAAACTCCCTATAGCCTTGAAAATAAGCCCCCCTACCCACTAGGTAGGGTCAAGGGCTCATTTTTATGATAGGGGAACTCCTAAGCTAAAAAGAGGTCCCCAAAAATGCCCAAAATAACCCAATTTCGGGTTTTGCATTTTTGGCACAAGGGTAGAGGGTGTGGGGACCACCCAAGGGTTTCACATGTGACCCTAAACCCTTGTGATTAAGTGACTCATTAAACAAAATCAAAATTTTAATGAAAGTGGGATTATTAACTCCCAAAACAAGTTTACAACATAACTAATTACCCTAAACAAAATTAATAATTCAAGGCACAATACATTACAAAAATTGGGGTCACTCATGGTGCCCAAAATAATAATCTCCTACACTAAGGCTTCACACAATGAACATGGCTAGGCTCGGCCCGTGGGCTGCTTGTGTAAAATTGTGTAGCTGGCCTGAATCCCACGTTCTCCTGTAAACCTGTCACTGCACACTCATTACACACATTAACCACACCTATCTGATACAATATAAATCAACGACTCAGCAAGATATCAATGAGTTCTAAACTAGCCTAACATCCTACTGAAATCAAAATGCGACAATGTGCACAATTATACTCAATTCTCCAAAGTTAGACAAGATGATAAAGTGACATATAACCATAGAATCCCAACATGCAACAACTAAGTATCCATCAATATAATTATGTTCCAAAAACAACATCATATCCATTAGTATCCATGACATCATAAGAAAATGCAACAACATAGAAATTAAGCTAAATTGGTGCTATACGCCTGAATGTCCACACATGTCTAATAAGATCCAATCTCTAATATAATGTCCACGATATAACAAAACTCTGTCAAAACATGTCTATGAGCAAAGAAACAACAAGCTACTGAGCTATAAAAAGTGTGGGCACTACAGAGAGAGGATAAATACTTTTTGTAAGTTTTGTTTCAAGAAAGAAACTTTTGATCTTTTGTGAAGACCTTTTTATAGAGTTAATGAAATATGAACTTTATGTCCCATTCTTTATCTCTTGTATAATTTGACATTCTCGCTGTTCATTATATGTTAGTGTTTAAATATTTCATGTGAATACTATCTTTGATCTTATTGTCAACATTATTAATTTGTTGTTCTTGTTCACAATGATCAAGCTATGATATCTACTTACTCATGCGTGTTCCCTTTTATTTATTCTTGTTTAGCTGATTAAAACTACATTTTATTTGAGTTAGTTATTCATTTTTCTTCTTCTTCTCTATGTAATATTAGGCTCTATTTTTATCTAACTATTTTATGTTCCTTCCATCCATTCCTTTGCTTCATTCCATTCCATTTCCCTCATCCACACGTCTTTGCATTTGATGTCCCAAAGCACTCCCACATAAAATTTTGAATGTATAGATGTAAATGCAGTTTTGGTTTTCAATAAAGGCAACCTCACCTTCATTGAGGAGGGACTTTGTGCCCTGACTATTGCATGTCATTTGCATGTGTGAAAATCCATTTGCTAACACTTTCTAATGAGCAGTTGCTTGCCCCATGAAAATGACTATGCTAAAAGATAAGGATTATTGTTTTTTAACATTGTTCCCTATTTGAAGAAGAAAACAAAGACCTGCAAGTTTACTTTTTGTTTTTTTCACGAAGATCCAGATGAGAAAAACCCTAAAAATTGGAGCAAAACATCCTGGTGTGAGATAGAATTTTTGGAAACCATTTTCACTCCGATCTGACACTCCGTGGAAAATGTATATTTTTAGTAAGTTACTATTCAAGAAACTTAATAATAATATTAATTCTTAAGTATCAATGGATTCAAGTCACTCGTTCATTCCCTAAGAGGAAAAGTTCTCAAAAGTGACAATTCAACGAAATTGCCAAAAATAGTCATCCATGAAGAACTTACGTAAGTGTCCAAAAAAGGATCAAAATGGTAATGGTTTTCATTCTCAAAATTCCTCACTACTTAAAATATTCATGGAAGAAAAATTCATTTTTAAAAAGGTTAGATAGAAGCATTATGTTTCAAGCAGAAGAACCCTCTCGGTCCCCAAGTTTGGTCACGATAGTCCATTTTGGTCTCGGTAAGATTCTCACTTCATCGGATGAGTTGATAAAAGGCTAGAAGTGTATTTAACCCAATCTCCAACCTTCATTCATCTCATTGTTGTAATATTCTTTGCCTATTCTCATTAGTCACCCCATTTCCCAAGGGCCAGGATCATCATGTTAAATTGTGTAGGCAATGGTCTCAAGTTGCATCAAGAACTTGGTAGTTTGGAGGCATGCCAGTGTTTCAAAGGTTGGAAGGTTTGTTCAAGTGAGGGAAAAAATCCTTCATTATCTTTAGTGTTCAAATTTTCATCAAATATATTTTCAATGAGTGCAAATGTGTTATAGAGGATCTTCATTCTAGGAGGTCTTGAAGGGGAAAAGTTTCCAAAGGATCAATCTTCATCGAGAGCACCATAATGGAGGGTCATCACATTTCAAGGTTTCATCTTCATCATCATCATCAAAGCTTATTTGCATCAAGGCGAGATGCACCTTGATCATGCTTGAGCATGTTTTCTCTCGTCTCTTCATTCTTTCTCCTCTTCTCTCCCCTTTCTAATTCTTCATTGTATGTAATCATGAAATTTTGTCCTATTTACTTAAGTGACGATAAAATATTTGTAAAATATAAAATTAATCTCTCAAATTATAAGAGAGGTACTTAATTTGTCTTTCCTAAGGGAAATTAAAAAGTCACAAGTGATGGGACATGAAGAGTCATGTGGGGGTAGATGAAGAGTTGCATTGTAAAGATATAAATTGGGAGAGCCTCCTCATTTCAAAGGATGGTTATTCTTTTTTACTATCTCCCATATTCTTTTATAAGAACAAGTTATCAAAATTTTTAACTCCTTTGTCAATGTTTCCTCTCCATATCAACTACACTCCACGAGCATGTACTTGTTGAATCTATGCACCTAGCATTTATGTTATTTGCACTATGTTCTTTGTTCTATGTTAATTGTGTCTTCTCATTGAAATCATGGATATATTTTGGTTTTAATAAATAAACTCTAATATGTTATTAATAGTGTAAAACCCTCTCACTATTCTCTTCGTACATCTCTCTCAAGTTATTTCCTCCTTTGTAGTATCTCGTAAGCATTTTTTCATAGGTGTAGGGAAGTACCTTAGTGTGATCCCTAGTCAAAAGACCACCATTGGTTATTAGAATAGTGTATATAGTTTCACTATTTTGAATAAATGGAGCTTATAGATTCAAGTAGAGGAACTTAGTCCCTGCTTGTTGGTGAGAGACTTCTAATTTTCCCCTGTGACAAATTATTTTGCCAACAAAAGATAATTATGCAGCCCTTACACCAACTTTCACATAAGGAATATGGATGAGTGGAATATTATTTTATTTCAAATATTCTCAACTTGAACCTACACATTTTTTTTTGTGATAACATTGGGCAATAATATTGTCCAAGAACCCGATTTTCCATGCAAAAACCAAACACATTGAGTTCAAACATCACATTATCGAGAGACTTGGTTAATAATAAATATTTTTGATTGAATATGTTATAATAGAGGTTCAAAGTGTTGATATACTCATGAAGGGATTTTGAAGCATACACATGGAAGAATCAAGTAGATGATTGGAATTTTTCCCTTTGCATCAAAGGGGGAATTTTGTCAATTTGGAACTTGAAATTATGCTAAATTTCAATAATTTATATTTTTGTAGATACTTTAAAAATATTTTTTTAGGATTTTAGGACTTATTTATGTGTTTATTTAGTCAAGGAGGACTAAATTAGTGATTTCCTAAGAAAATAGTTGAAAAGCTAAAAATAAAGTGATAATTGTCATTTTTGGGATACGTATAAATTCTTGTGTAGTCATCCCCAAAGAGGTGGGAAACACTTTCTAAGTTAAGATAACTATAAATATGCTAATTTTATGACAATACCTATATTTTAGGGACCTTGGGGTGCATTCTCTAGAAGAGAGACATAATTAGGCTTTGAATGCATGCCTAGCTTGCATAATTCTATTCCATGAAAAACTTTTTATATGCTTTGACTTTATCTATGGATTACATGAGTCTATTTTTGAGTTAACTGGAATTCCATAATTAGTTTAGGATATTTTAATATTATTATTGGTTTTATTTTGAGTTTAAATTTCTTTGCAAGTTGAGTAATATGTGGAAAATTTAGTCTTGTGTTAATAAAAGTGTGATCGAAAGAATGACACCATAATACTCCATTATTACAATTTTTGCAAGTGTTTTCCACTATTTTTATTGAAAGTATTGAAATTTATTAACTAGAAATCTTACCAAGAATATTTTCAAGTTCAATGGTGTATGTAATGCACGGTTTGATCATCAAGTACATAAGAAATTACACAAGCTTAATACTAGTTTTCCTGGGCCTTATTTGGATGATATAGAATTTCTTTTTGGGTTATATCAGAGATTGATCAACAAGTCTTGAAGTTTCTATTTTTATCCTTCCACTTTCAATAGGGTTGTATGTGATAGTGATGTTTCTTATATTAATACCCTCGCAATTGATGATGTTGAACTAGCTCATCTTAGTGGTACATCATTTGTGGTTCATTATATAGCGAGTCACTTTGAGATAAATGTCATAACAACCTAGAGGGATATAGAACACAAGGATTCCATATATCCCTTTTCTTCTCAGAATGAGTTAATAATTATTATATTGTATATTCTTAAGAATGCCCATTCTAAAGTCTATACTTTAGAGCTACATAAGTGTCTAATATTTTTAATGAAATATATTTTAATTGATTTCATGATTCTAATATACCACATGATAACAAACCACATACTTCATTACTATTTTTAAAACTTTCTAATATAATGATGATCTCATATCCTTTGAGACAGAGGATTTAATACATAAGGATGTTGTGGACCAACATTTTTCCTAAAAATGAATGTATTACTATTTTTCAAGGGCTCAAACATACCCTTGTAGATTGTGGTTTATGATTTAATACCTATAGTGTCACAATATTTAATGTAATCAACCTTTGGAACAAGTTATCTTGCATATTCAGATATGACTATAAAAGGATTTGACAATGTAGCAATAAAATCTTTAGAAAATGTTACATTGATAATAATTTTTTTACCATAAATGTTAGCCATATAATATCATGTGATATATAATGATGAAAACTATAAAATTTTACTTTATAGGCCATATATTCATACTATGAAATGTGTCCCCCTTTGTTAGTGTATATAAATAACTATATACTATTATATATGATTAAGATACACTTATACTGTTAATTATAATTTATTGTGTGAATAATTCACACATTGGAGCACAATTATCCATATATATTAATTAATAAGACTATAAATAAAGTTATTGACTCGATTTAATTCCACTATCAATAGATTAAATTTATTTTTTTGCAAAAAACTAAACTTCAACCCTAATAATAGGCTCAATTTGTTTTTATAAAAACATGGAAAGATAGTGTTAGTTGTATATATATTATGGAAGAGGATCATTATAATATTTTGTGAAGGAAATTGGCCCTCCTTCACATATGCTCTTAAGATTAAGATAATAATTATACCTTTATTTGAAAGCACATTTGAAGAGGTATATTGAGATGACTGATTTGGGTCTTCTACATTTCTTCTAGGAATTTCAAAGTTCGGATTATGAAAAAGGTATTTTCTTCACTAGTTTGAATACACTCAAGACATTCTCTTTCAATTTAACATGGAAAACTGCAAGTCTGTACAAAATCCTTTTCAAGTGGGGGTCAAGATTTTTGACAAATGTTTTACTCCTTCAATTGATGGGACACATTATAGCTAGTTGGCTGGAAATTTAATCTACTTAACTCATATGCATCCTAGTATTTATTTTAATTACTATGAATCTTATATCATGTTATTGTCAAGATACCCATGAAAGCCATTAGAAAGTTACAAAATGCATGTTATGGTGTTTTCATGGTAATACTACTTATGGGATTGAATACAAGTTAGGAAACAAAAATTCAATTTAGATAGTTACACTTTAAGGGGGAAGTAGAAAATACTCATTCTCCTTTTGAATGAAAATTTGTAAGCTATTCAGATAGTGATTGGGAAATGATTCTAGACTATCAATATTTAATTGTGGGATATATCTATCATCTTGGGGAAGGTCTTGTGAATTAGTATTGTAAAAATCACACCATCATTGCTTTGTGTACTAGAAAGGTGAAGTAAAATGCTACTACTATTGTAGGATGTGAGTTAGTTTTGATGTGATGCATGCTTTCTAAATTTAGGTTTCCACAGTCTCAACCAACAACTATTTAGTGTGATAATGAGATTTTCATATGTAATAATTTTTGAGACTCAAGATACTCCTCAACCTAGACTCACACTAGCAATGAATGAATTGATAATGTGTTATAGAAAATACATAGGAATACAAAAATGGAAATGTATATTATACTCTCAAATTAGTTACACTATACAAATAGATGTGGTCAATATATAGGAACAGAAAGAGTTTGGTTCCAACTTTGCTTTTGAATATGTAAATCAAGAGTTGAGAACCAACTCTACTTTTGAATACCTAATTGACACATGTTTGAAGTGATAGGAACATAATGAACATGTGAGAATGGTGGAAAGTCATTAGTGATGCCATTTATTCTATTTTAATCCTACGAGGTATGAATAAATAAAACCAAATATAGTTGAGTTAAAATCAACTTAATATTAGTGTAAGTAGAATATTACTCTAATAAGTGGAAATTAAGGATTTTTGAAGAATTTTTGCTTCTTATCTCTTCCTGCATACTTCTCTAGTCATCATCCACTTTTATTGGCACAATAAGCATTGTGGGATTTTAGAAAAAACATCGGGTTTATTATTTTTCCAAAACTAATTTTTATGTGTTTTTCACATTTATGGAAAAATAACTATTTACTATTTTTTTAATGTATTATTATTGAAAAGTACAAAAGTCAAAAACAAATTCACAAATTACTTATGTGATATTTGCGGGAAAATCAAGAAACAACAGAGAAGAAAGTATTTTTCATTTTTTTCATAACACGTGCTTTAAGATCTATATCATTGGATTTATCTCTTCAAAATATTTCCAAAAGGTATTGGTTTGTAAAAATCAAGTAACAAGGAACTGGAAAGAGTTTGAAGGTGGATGAAAATTTGTAGGGTTTCATTCCATGCATATGTCTTTGTTTGGAAGAGTTCCATCCAAATCCATGCTCCTAGTGTCACCTCTATAGTTGCACCAACATTATTACTACTAGTTCAAAACACCACATGTAGTTTGATAATTATAATATTAATCCATTCAATACTTGATAACTTATATGGCACGTTGGTTGGCTTAATTTTGTGAAGGTATTCATTCCCGAGAGGTTAGGGGTTTGCTTCCTCTAACCTCTTTATTTTATTCAAATTTATAATGTTTCTTCAAAACCTATGTAACCACTAGCTAATGTCAATAGCCCCATGTGCAAAAAAATTATCCTTAATTCCACCATTTATCACCCAATTTTGAATTTTAAATTTCTAGGAGCCATATATTTTGATATAGGAGGTATGAGGGTGATTTTATTTTCACCCTTCATATTTTTTGAGATCTACATAGTGGTGTTATTTTTTTTTGACATTTTGTGTTTCACATTTCCATAAATTGTACATTTTTCTAGAAGTTTCCCTTTGTCCTTATTTTTGAACCTTTGGATGGCCATATATTTGTATCCCTCCAATGGATTTCAACACTGTGTTTGGGAAAGTGTTTTTTTACACTCTCCATAATGAAAATATTTTTTTGTATCAAAATTATATTTATTCTAAAATTTGTTATATTTTATCTATAAATACATTATAAAAAACCATATTTTATAAAGCATCGCTCACTTTTAGTTGGAGGAACCATATTTAGTGTTTATAATAGTTTCTAAGTGGGATATTTGTATCTTGTCGTGGTTCCAAATCTTATATTGGAGAAAATTTTGTACAAGTTGCATCATTATAAGTTGTTTATGAGGGGTTTATTGATTGTGATAATTTTTAAAGTTTATCTTGAAAGTCTATTACCTTGATTTTGTAAGGATTTATGTCATGAAATCCATAGTCTCACACGATAAAATAATAACATGCTTTTAGAAGACTCCATGCTATTTTCATAAGTATGTTCACTTAAAGAAGACATGGTTAGGTTTTCTGAAGAGAACATGAAGCTAAAAATCAAATATATTTATTACTCTCACTAATTTATGAAAAACACACCCTCCTTAAGTTATTACAGGATGAATATGCATACTTGCAATGTCAGATTGACATCATGGATAAACCTCTCATTGAGCATAGTCTACGGTTTGTTAACAATTCAGATCCGATTAACGTATAATCATCCTCTACTCTTCCTAATAATTAGTTTCCCATTTAATATGATGCATACATGGTTGCACCTATTGCAACCCACACTTAGAATTCAATGAACATTGTGTTTGGTACACATGAGAAACACATAGCTAGTTTTACATCCTATACTCTTTGTTTCATGGATCATTTTGGAAAAGGGATATGTAAACATTTGTGGGGCATCATCTCCCTTATCCAACCTATTACTTGGATTGATTTCCATGACATTGGATATAGAGAAAATTATTCTTCATTTGTTCCAATTAATGCACACTCTTTTTATGATATTTGAGTCCTTGTTCGGACCTTCTTAAGAATGAAACTTATACATATGTGAGATTACTTCATTTATACATGAGATTCATGAAACTTATGCATATGATTCCTCACATGTATCATTTTTATGAATGGCACTAGATCACATGAATGCATATTAATCTACCATTGAATATTTGTATTCACCTAGGATGACTTTTAAATTATTCATCTTTGGCATCATCAATATTCTTTATGTTAGATCTATAGGTGTGGATTCTCTACCATTCAACTACATCATCTACACACTACTATGTTTTCCTACCAACGCTCACTTTACTATGGAGAAACTCTATTTTGAATTTCTCCATTGTTTTAGAAAAAAATATCACATTGATATGGCCTTTGTAAGATAGATAGATAGTCTCTTTGTTTGGAGATATTGTGGTGTATGAAGTGTCTTACATTATCTCGCATTTAGTGTTTTTTCAGGATATATTGTACTCACACTAAAATATAAAGTGTCATTAGAGGTTTTGATTTTCACAACCTATTCTACCTTCATACATGTGTACCTTATTTTACACACCTTTTTTTCTATTATGTTGTTATTCTCTCTTATCAAAACCAAAGTGTCATACTTCTTTAAGATAACATTTTTATCTTTAACATTTTTTTGACATGTTGAAAATTTTCTTCATATTTATGCAAAGCTATTCTAATGTGTATAATGTCATAGTTACACACACACACACACACACACACACACACACACACACACACACACACACACACACACACACACACACACACACACACACACACACACACACACACACACACACACACACACACACACACACACACACACACACACACACACACACACACACACACACACACACACACACGCACACACACACACGCACGCACGCACACACACGCACGCACGCACACACACGCACGCACGCACACACACACGCACGCACACACACGCACACACACACACACACACGCGCACACACACGCGCACACACACGCGCACACACACACGCGCACACACGCACGCACACGCACACACACACACACGCGCGCACACACACACACACAATAATTCTACCCTTTCAAAGTATAGTCATAGTGCTTCTTCAAGTGTTGCGTCCCTTATTTATCCTTGAAACATTGAAACATATAATTTAGTAAATTAAAAATAATATTGGTGTGCCCTTTTATACGTTTTCACCTTATCGATATATTAACAATCTCCTTAGAGCTATTTTTGTTCATAGAGTGTCATTATGTCTTATTTAGTGATCAAGTAGTGGATTTTTATATCACTCGTGTAAATTTTATTTCTTCACTAGTATTTTCAATTGAAACTTTTGCAAATATTTTTTTAGCGATGGATTTCATCACATCTAGTACATTTTTAGTGATGGACTCTATCCCATTTAGTGCGAGTCTTCACAAGACTTATTCTATATTTTTGAGATGCTTTTTAAATCTAAATTTTTCTAGGTTGTACTTATTATACAAGGGTGCCTCATTGAACATAGTTGGTAGGACCCATTTTGGAGGATTATTATCATTATCAATTTTTATAAGCCTCAACAAGTTGCACTCAAGGGGGTGTTGGTGTAATATTCTACTTGCACTAAAATTAAGTTAACTTAGGTTATATTAATTGTACTAGGTTTTCTTGTGCATAACTTGTAGGATTAGAATAAAATAATTACCAATTATTGATGGGACACGCTATAGGTAGTTGGATGCAAGTTTAATCTACTTAAATAATATTTGTACTTATATTTATTTTAGTACGAAATTTGTTTCATGCTATTGTCGGGCCCCCATGAAATCCATTTGAAAGCTACAAAATGCATTCTATAGTCTCTTCACAGCACTATAAAGTATGTAATTGAGTACAATTCAGGTAGCACATCCTCAATTTTTGGTTACACTTTAACGAGGGAAGTAGAAAAGACTCATTCTCTTTTAAACCAATATTTGTAAGTTATTCAAATAATTATCGGGAAGGGATTGAGACATATGCAATTCAACCATAAGATATATGTATCATCTTAGGGAAGGTCTTATGAATTAGTATTGTAAATATTAAACCACCATTTCTTTATCAACTATAAGTTCAAAGTAAAATGGTCCTATTTTTTTAGGGCATAAGTCAATTTGGATATGATGCATGATTTATGAAGTTAAGTTTCCATAGTCCCAACTAACAAGTCTTTGGTGTGATAATCATATTTCCATCCACATTTCTTGTAACCTATTGGATCACTAATTCACAAAGCACACACACATGCACACATGCTCTCTCTCTCTCTCTCTCTCTCTCTCTCTCTCTCTCTCTCTCTCTCTCTCTCTCTCTCTCTCTCTCTCTCTCTCTCTCTCTCTCTCTCTCTCTCTCTCTCTCACACACACACACACACACACACACACACACACACACACACACATTAAGTTGTTAATACATGACAAGGTTTTTAACCTTAGTTTTTTCTGAAAAAAAATTTAGGTAGTAGACATCTTCATAAATCCCTTTCTTGAGGTTTGGTTTTTTCATCTCAAGAAATTTTTGGAACTAAAGGAAGGTGTTTTTATCCCTCCCTTCATTGAATTACATATTAATGGGGTATTTTAGTTTATTTAATCATTCATCTACTATTGTATGTGATTAAGATGCATTTTGAATATTAATCGTAATTTTATATGTAGAGAATTCATTGGTATTGTTGAACATGTATCCATGTCTATTAATAGAGAAGAATATAATCCAAGTTATTGAATTAATTTTCTTCCAATATTAAAATATTAAATTAGACTCGATTTTCAAGAAAATATTCTCTTACCCTAAAACAACTTCTACTTGTTTTTATAAAAGCATGGAAAGACAACGTTAGCGGATCATATATTATAGTAAGAGAGTTATTGTTACTTTGTATAATTCAAGCCAAAGATTCTTAATAATATTTTGGCTATCATGTTATTCTTGGTAAGTGTAGTGACTCCCCGAAGGGTGATGGGAAAAATACACTGGATTTTTTTTTTGTATATGGAAATTTTTAATCACCCTTAACTAGGAATGGAAATTAATGCCTTTTGATTTCCTATTCCTACTTATACATTAAAACACATATAAAATCATATCAATAGTAATAGCATACAATATACAAGGTTCATTTTATCTCAATACTATTTAATGTGTACATCATTAACTTGCATAGTTTGCTTCTAAATTTAATAGATGAATTATCTACGTAAAATCATTAAGTGTTAAACTAAATGAGTTCACATATTAGTAGTTTGTTTAGTACTAAGAAAGGTATTGTAGTTAACTCGAAAGATTGTGTATCCATAATTCCATTTCATTACATCCATACATAAGATCAATAATATTCTAAATGGCGAGTTCCTTGAATTAAGTTAATCCATTTTATCCTTACATAACCATCCATTTATATATATCAAATATCTATTAATCCTTCATAGTAATTCAAGCACATGTTTTTCTACCAGTTTACTAGTGTACTACTATTTATAGTTCATCACTTTGTTACCATCCCATTCTTTCATTTATATAACAAACATAGGGTCTTTAGATACTTTCATACATCATAGATATCAAATTCCATTTCTACAAGGTTTACAATTTCCATCTTATAATAATTGACATATTTATCACTATAACAATACAAAGTAACATTCGATATATTCTCGTTAGATGTAATATATACATCCTATTGTAAAACTATTGTGAGAGAAGACTATCATCGAGATGGATTTACCTCCAACCATGAGCCTTACGGATCCGCACACACCTCTCAGAACCTAAGAGTGGTAATACCCTTCATGATAAGGAATATACAAAAAATCAAAGGTAATAGAGAGTCCCATGTGTAAAATAGTCACCCAATCAATTGGTAGACTTAAGACATGGTAGGAATATAATACATCCTAAAAATCATAAAGTAATGATAATGTTTTTGGCAAAAAGACTTAGGATAACAATAGGTACCCACCTAATCCCTGAAATCCGACAATATGCTAGAGCATGAAATAATCACAAAATATTAATCAAGAGGCTAGTCATTGGTTCTATCTCGTAGTCTACCCCATGTCCCCTTTTAGAATTTTTCATGTGCAAACCATTGTATCAAGTTGTCTATCTCTATTCATATAGGTCACTCCCTAGTTTTATAACACATCTCTCAAGACACAATCATTTTCCCATTTAGCAAAACCCAACAAGACATCTCTATCTCCATGATAACAATCTTGAGAAAATTAGGACTAGAACTCATAGAGATCTAACATTCCCGAATTTCCCATACCACCCGTTCACATTAATATTATAAATATTTTAATCCTATTTTTAAATTCCCCAAACAATACAAAAAAACCTTGATTAGTACACAAGAAATTATAACATCCTTAGGTGTCCCATGCCACGTAAAGAAGTCATTATTGCGAGCATCCTAACCCTAGTTTTATACTACATATAATGGACTATAAATATCTTTATTAATTTCATATACATGGTTTCTAGTTGTACATGTTTAAGTTTCAATAATAATTATTATACAGTTGTGAGTGATATAAACATTATAAACTCAAAATATCATACTTTTTTACTCAAATGTGCGAAGGCACACTATCTTGTATTCTACATAAATGGTTTTAGTGCTTCTTGTCATGTTTAGTATCATAATAGAGTCGTAATACATGATGAGATTTTATAAGATTCATTTGTCACTCTAGGTTTGTAAGTCATAAATGTCATCTTGACTTAGTCTCATAAGTTGACTATGCAATCATAATTCTCATCATGGCATGATTGAATTTCATTTATGATGTCCAAATCATATCATTTGTCATTGTAGTCGATATCTAAAAAGGTTAAATATTCTAACATGATCTACTATATAATTTATCTCTTAGTTTCAACAAATAATTTCGCATGATTGAATTTCATTTATAAATTCATCTCACTGGTTCTTCCACCCAAGAAAATATTCACACACAAAGTGCTACCCGTGTTTCTTGGGTAGAAACAACAAACATTTTCGGGAAGCAGTCAACGTATAGTAGATCAAAAAAACCACAGTCGATATGTTTTTATATATTGCTCACATGTGGAGGTGGGGAAACTGCATTAAAAACAGAGAGGTCCCAAGATTGAGTCCCAGCTGGGAACTTGAGAAAAAAATTAGTCTTTGACTTTCGACTTCAGGCATTGAACCACGCAGTTTGAGAGTTGGATATGTTGAGCTTGTGGATCTCAGTGATCTCATCTCGACACTTCTCAAAAAAATTCCTACATTGATGGTGGGACGTAAAATTATCAATTATAAATTTAAACACGTTGTATTAATTTGTATCCACCTTCAGTGCTTTTTGTTGGGATTGGTGATTTTTTTAATTGAATGATCTCGGTAGTAACATATCATATATTGGCTTAATATAAGTTCATTTCATAGTTGTTTATATGGCTCAACTCAATGCAAACTCAACAAGGTAATGCAATGAACCTCATCTAATGTAATTTTGGTTTGAGCTAAGATTTTTAGTGTTATAAAGCAATGCAAGGTGGAATGAGTTCAGGTTTCTAGCTCAGTTGTATTACCATCTTGGTATTCTATGATATGACTTCGACTATAATTAAGTAATGTAGCTTGGTCAAGTAAAACCATGCAATGCTTCCCAATGGGTTAGTTAAAAGGGCTTATCATAGGGATTAAATCTCAACCTTTTTTATATGCTAAATAAATCCCCCTTGTTTTCACTTAACGATGCACTTATTACATTTAGGTTGTTTAGCTTATAATACTATACAAATAATAATAATATGTAATTGTAAGTGTATTATTATCACATAATAAAAATAGAATACTTTTCTAAATCGTGTAAGTGATATTGTGCTTCTCAAAATGAGAGCACAAATCATCATCAAATTGTCACAATGATTTAAAATAACCTTGTCACGTAAAGTGACACATTCAAAAGAAAGTGAATCACGAGAAAGGGTTATATTGACCAAAACTTATGGTTTGATTTTTTTCTCAAGTATTGCCATATACATAAAAATCTCTCTTTCAAAAGTATTCATTATTGCATCTTTTCTTATCTCCCAATGATACCTTTTCTCGTATTCTCGAGAACACCTACACATGCACCAATAACAATATCGATTATATTATATATCCAATATAATTAAATCAATCTTTAAATGAATCATACACAATATATTAATATTAACAGTAAAACAATAATTGTAATATTCATCTAGTGTCTACTTAAATACTAATAACGAATGTTTTAATCTAAAACATATCATAATGTTAATCAAGAAAATCTAATCAATTGTATCAATGGTGGCCACCACCACCTAGTTCTCATAATCTCTCTAAATAATAAATGCATAGTTTTAAGATGTAATAGTAAGTATATGTTATACCTTTAATTTGAGCTCAAATGCGAGGGAGGGTCAAAGGCCCTCCTCACACCCTTTACATTATATAGAAGCTTCTAGAATTTATTATAAAAATGTACCCACACACACATACATAATTAACTCATGGATGATTTTCCTTTGAAGTTTCAAAATATGATAGAACCTTCAAAAACACATCATCCTACATTATTAGCTTAATAGTATATGATATGAGCTTGACTATAACTAAGAAATGCAACTTGATTAAGTAAAACAATGCAATGTTGCCTAATGGGTTAGTTAAAAAGGCCTATCATAGGGATTAAATCTCAACCCTCTTTCTATATGCTAAATGATTCCCCCTTGTTTTCACTTAACAATACACTCATTAAATCAGGTTGTCAAACTTATAACACTATAAAAACAATAATATTGCGATTGCATAAGTGTAATATTATCACATAATGAAAATATATTAATTTTATAAATCATGTAAGTAATGTTGTGCTTCTCAAAATGAGAGCACACATCATCATCAAAATTTCAAAGTGCATTCAAATAACCTTTTCACGTAAAGTAACTCATTCAAAAGAAATACTTGAATCACGAGAAAGGGTTATATTATTCATAACTTATGGTTTGACTTGTTTCTCAAGCAATTGTCATATACATAAAAATCTCTCTTTTAGTACTCATTACTACATATTTTCTTATCTCCCCAACAATACCTTTTCTTGCATTCTAAGAACACCTACACACGCACCGACAACAATATCCATTACATTATCTATCTAATATAATTAAATGAATCATACACAATATAATAATATCAACAATAATCAATAATTGTAATATTTATCTAGTGTCTACTTAAATAATGATAATGAATGTTTTAATCTAAAACATATCATAATGTTAATCAATAAAATCTAATCAATAATAATATGTTACATATTAATGGTGGTCATACCAACTAGTTTTCATAATATCTCTAAATAATAAATGCATAGGTTTAAGATGTAATAATAAGTATATAACTTGAACTCAAATGTGAGGGAGTTGGCCCTCCTCACACCTTTTACATTATTTATAAGCTTAGAAATCATTATCGAAATGTACCACACGCATACATAATTAACTCACGAGATGATGTTCCTTTCAAGTTTTAAAAGATGGTAGAACCCTTTAAAACACAACATCCTACATTTTAATATACCATGCAACCATCTATTAGGAAAATTTATCATTTTATTCCAACACATATTTCAAATTCATAAATGTAGTGATACTCACAAATATAACTAGGAGAATTATTTTATACCTAATATAATTGATGAATAATTATGCATTCTAAGATTTATACCAATCAATCATTGGGAATATCAAGATGACAAGCATATCTAGGATGTGTCAAACAACTTTATCTCTCCCCTAAAGTTTATGGTAGACATATTAAATCATGTGTGTTTATTGATACACTATCTTGTGACAATAAAGGTAAAATGCCCATGGTAGATAATTATTGCAATATGTATAAACCATAAAATTCTCCTATTATTACTCACTATTTTCATTAAAACAATATAGAATTAGATTCAAAGGCGTATAACAAATTGGATACAAAGATTAAGGTTTAGGAAAATATGAGTACTTGTATCGAAGAGTCAATCATCCCAATTGATCATCAATCTAAAAATGGTTTTGTATATAGGGATGATCCACGAGTAGAATATGTACCCTTTTAAATAAATCATGGTTATTCCAACGTATATTATCAATAATGTGCTATAAAATATTCTTATGTAAACAATAATTTTGTTAGATCCAAAATAATCATGCATAAGAGGCAATGAATATAGAACACTTTTGTATTCAAAATGATTCAAATCTCAATAATATTTCCTTCAAATCAATGGTATTAAAAAATTGGCTAAAAATTTAGAATCACAAATGAATCATTTTAAGTTACGATAGAAGTATAAGTAATTTTCTCATTGTATTCAATTTCGTGCTCAATTTTGAATAATCAATGAATATAACATGATTCATTTTCTAGCTATTAAGACACATTGTATTTATTTTAAGTATCATATAATAAAATTTTATTCAACAAATATATGCTTCATTGACATAGTAGGACATGATGAATTGTATTCACATTGAAATCAAAGTGCACTATATATAATTCATAGTCACGATTTTTGATCTATCAATACTAATAGGATGTCAAAATATAATTTTCACAACAAAGTCAAATATGTACCTAAGCATAAATGGAATATTTAGTTAGACATGAATCCTATAATATATACATATTGGCATGGTTTCATGGTTTTCTCATTGTGGTGTAACTTTATGTGGATTTTAATCGTATTTCTCTTGATGAATAATTTTTTGATTTATGGAGTTTTGTAATTTTCACTTGCCAGTTGGACTTATTTTTATATTTTATTCTTCCCCATGAGAAATATTATTTTATTGATAATTATTCATGTAAATAATTTTCTTTACGTATGCATGCATGAGTTTGATTTTAATTTCTTGGTTTCATTGCCACATGTCCTCAGATACCTTATTCAACATGATCCATATCATACAAATGTTATATGTTCTTGACTACATTTCCATTATGATCTATATCATGTGGATGTTATAAGTCCTTAAATACATTGCCATCATGATCTATATAATGTATTTGTTTGAGGAAGATCTTGTGTGAGTTCCCCTATCTTGATCTTATTCCACCCATTAATGGTCATGTCTCATGCTACATTAGTGCTTCACTTATCATATATTGCCCATCAAGTATGGTTCTCACATGCACTCATGTGACATAGACTACATTTTTCCCAACATAGGGAGCATTTTTGTATTTATCAAGCCTAATTTGATTATAACCTTCCCAACTTGGGGTACTATTATACTTCTAAGTGTACATTTCTATATTTGACCCATTTTATTTGCATTATCCTATATTCAATCTTACGTGTCGATTACATATTTCTATCCATAGGGTCATTATCCTTTATTGTACTACATTTTTAGATTTTCTCACTTTAGGGAATGATTTTACTACAATCCTTACATTGACATACATTTTCCCATTTTAGGGCATGAAGTTTCTATCGTCCTTATATTGAAACATTTTTCCATTCTAGGTGTATTATTGTTCATCTTACATTTTTACACCTCACCCAAGTATGGGGCCTATTCATACTTTTAACTTTTCACCATAAATAATTTCACATGTGTTTCTTGGGGAATTATCTTATGAGAGCTCCCATGATTTACATGTTCCCACTTGGGTACGTGAATTTACTACATGATCCCTACATTTTACATTATCCCACCTAGAGGCATAATGATTCCATAATCAAGTGTACATTATGATATATTATTTACTTAGAGGTATATTATTACATTTTGCAGAGTTCTTTTATTGTTTACTACAAAAGTACATGAAACCTAGTCTCAGTAATTGGTAATATGAAATTTGGAACTCATCTTGACATTAATCTCATTTATGTACAAATTACCAATTAGGGAACACTTTTACTCTCTCTTGTGTACAAATTCCACTAGAACACAACTATTCTCTAATTCATCTACTTAATAATAACTACATCTACTACAAAACACGTCTATATAATCATACTTGTATCATAATGAATTCATTTAACATCTTGGACAAGTTTATAGATCTAGGATTGGTTTAGCCTTGAAATTTTCCCACCTACTATGAACTTCTACCTTACACTTCAAATGACCAAATTTTTGAATTCAAAATTTGGTTAAGTCAATTTAGGTTGTAATTTTAGGTCAATTGAGTAGGAAATAATTTGAATGTCACATATATAAACACATCTACCATAAACTATTAGGGGTATCTAGCGATTCTATATTTCACCAAATCTAAGAAGGTAAAGAGAAAGAACTAAATAAGTTTATTCCTTAGAGTTTCATCACAACAATAAAATACTAAAATTATGAATACATTTATATTATTGCACTAGATCATCCATGAGCCAAAACTAAAGTATCAAGTTTGTGTTGCTAAGTGTGAGGTTCAAATCAAAGCATTCATATTCTATTTTTATATTATATATTACATGCATATCATCATAGGTTTGTTATATTTACACGTCTGTTGATCCCTCTTAAAATTATTGGTAAGCAACATATCACTCGTCATAGAAATGAGGGTATGTGAGAATGTCCAAACTAGTCACTTTGATAACCCCTTTTGGGGGTTACAAGAGAGGAAGGATATATCTCATTGTAGGAAAATAGTAAAATGGAAATAAGTATAGAAATTATACCTCAAAAATTAAACAAACCAAATCCAATAATTAATATCACATGCATAAGCATAGAGCATAGGTTCATAGCCACAAAGTGGATAATTTTTAAAATGAAGGTTTCTATGCACCCACAAACCCATACTATGTAATTTCAATTCTTGATATTTTATAAATATCTTAGTAAAACCCTAATCTATTCCTATGTACATCTTGTCACACCATATAAGTTTGTATAATTATTTTTCTCTAAATCCTAAATTCTAATTGTGCTTACTTTGATTTTTTTTGGAAAATCTATTGGCACATGAAAGAGTATCATAATTTAGGTTTGTTTGGATCATTTATTTAAGTTTTGAATTATCATTATTGTAAAGTATATTTAATAAGTAATAAAACCTTAATTTTGTGTTATATTTTGTGCACCCCATTATCTATCATACTATTCCAATATAATGTTTCATTATTCACCCTTAGAGTTTAATATTTTCAGCACGTCCTTTCTAATTGTTTATCTCTTAGTAGTTTTTTTAATCAAAACCCTCTATTTATTGTTAAT
Organism: Taxus wallichiana var. yunnanensis; assembly: GCA_018340775.1. NCBI lineage: Eukaryota > Viridiplantae > Streptophyta > Pinopsida > Cupressales > Taxaceae > Taxus > Taxus wallichiana. The sequence continues at coordinate 344,876,018 of CM031239.1, forward strand.
TAATTTTATCACCCAATGAATATCTAGAAGATAATTGATGTGGTACTTGAGTCATTTTGGTGTATGTATGGAGCATAAAATAATTCTTTTGTTTACTCAAATAATGTGAACCATTAGAGATCCATTTATCCCACTCCTGTTCATTTATATAATTCTTTGGCTATAAATTATGTTGTCCCTAGGCTAGTGCTTACTCCGACACATAATGATGAAGTGGTCGTAGTAACAATCTGATGTGTTATACCTCTAATCAGCCCCAATACAATTGGTGGCATCTCCCACAAATAAGCCTTCGTCACCACCACTTCATTGAGCCCTTGCATAGGAAACAAGGGTTACAATTTTTTTGACCAACTTAAAAATATATAAACAAAAATATCGATCATGGTTTTTCTCAAAGTGATATAATATTAATACTTATGTTATTTATCACTATTTCAATTATGTTTCCCTACCTATTGATACCAAGACGACATACTTTTCTTTCATTATTAATAATCTCAAAATAATTATGCAATATGTAGCATTTGATGAAGTGCATTTCCCACATCAACATATTTTTGACCTCCACTTACCTTTACACATTTAGGTATGGGATTTTTACAAATATATCGAGGGTTTCCATTCTTATGATACGTTACGTTAAAAATACGTAGCTTTATATTTTAAAAAATGATGGGTATTGTACAAACCACATGGATACCGTTGATACATTGATAAAATTGTTCAATAACATCACACACCGAACATTATGTACTATCACCTTTCTCATAATGATGGGAATATAAATTATTTAAACTAATTTCATGTCATGTTTACAAAGTTGAACTTTAATCTCTTTCTTAGGAGTCCTTAGATTCACAATATGGAATCAATAATCTCTACGTTACATGGATGTATGAAGTACATATATGAGGGATGTGATTACATGTTTCCATCAAATACTTATCCTTATAATATTATTAAACAAATATTCAACAAATAATTATATCTATAAAAATAATATTTTGTATCCACCCTTAAACTACCAATGATAAGTTTCCCACGACAAAAATTGGAGCATTACAACTAAACAAATGAGCTCACGAGAAATGTAATATCTACACTATTAAATAAGATCCAGTCATACAATAAAATTACACCTACACAAAAGATGGAACAAGAGATCTCTATGATAGTGACAAGGATGACTATAATGACAAGGAATACATATAAGGTGAGACTAAAAAGCTACTACATAAACTCAATCTTGCACAAGTAGGATCGGTGAGTATAGAGATGATTCAAATTCTTCCGGAATTCAAAAATTATTTAACATCTCTTCAAAGAAATAGATAATTATGAAACCCTCTCTAAGAAACCACACGGAGATAAAAATACTAATAAATGACACAAATCCAATATCCACTAGTCGATAAAAGCATTAATATAGTTGACACAAGTTTAGTCAAAATTCAATAATAGTTCCATTCAATTATCATGACCATAATTATAAAAATCAATTTAAATGTTATGATGTGTGTAATGTTAAATTTGATTAACCACACACGTATAAATATTTCACACTTTATACCATAGGTCAACATTAAGGGTTCTAATGTGACATCAAGTATAATCCCGATAAGGAGAAACCTTTACAACCCATTATACCTCGACATTGAAAAATGCAATCATATTCCTAGATATATCCACAACACCCATTGATACATGTTCATCCAAATTGAGATTTAAAAGTATCCCCTCCTATATTTCTTCATGTAATACCTAGCCATGTGTAATACATAGTAGTTATATAGAAGCCTTGCAAACATGACACTTATGGGGCACAAATGAAATCTCTTGATATATATAGGGGGCCATAGGTTATTGTACTCACCCAAAATTACGTGTGCTACATTGTTAGAAAATAGTTACAAAAGTCCCCAATGATGATTCACGTCCTTTCATAAGATGTTTGAGTTCCTAAACCCATATGCAGTGTATATTTGTAGCATAGACATCCTTACTTAGCTTTTCCATGCTTTTTCCAGTTCCCACTTCATTCTATGCATGTTTTGTCCTTTAGTGTAGGACCGCCACCCTACCAGGTGGCGGTTCAAACCTCTCGCTAAGGTAGGCGGCGGTCCTAAGTGATTTTTCCAGATTCCGTCATGCGTGTTTTTAACATGCGACGATTCACTTAACTTCACTTTTAGGATGCGTTTGTGAATTGATTGGTCTAAAAATAGTTTTGATTTCTTGGTTCTCCTTCCCTCTTCTATTTTTTCATGTGCTTTAGTTAGTTGGAACTGCCTCTTCTTGCCTTGTGCATGAAGGCACATCCCAACCCCAATTCTTATATATTCCATGCTTGTGTTCAAGCAAAAGGCCTAAGAATTTTTGTGTATCTTGCATAGTATTGCTGCCACAATCCTATTAGGAATTGCATAGCCAAACTCAGATCTCTTGTGCTATCTCTCTTCTACTTGCATTGCAACCAAACTTCCTTCAAGCTACCATTGCTCAAATGTCTTCTTCTATTGTTGTTATTGCATTCCCAATTCCTTGGACTCATATGAACACATAAAGAAAGAAAGGAACAAATTGAGGGGACAAACACATATACAACCGAATTTTCCAAAGCTCTTGCTTATCCAAGTTAGAATTACTTGTTTGTTTGCTTCATTTACCAAATTTTCAATTTTAAATCATTAGTTTCAATTGCATATCAAATAAAGTAGTAAAACTATTCATTTCAATTGATTAGGCAATTACAAGCAGATCAAATCATTAGAAAGCTTTCTCTTTGACATTACCAAGGAAGTTGTGGGGAACAATAGCCCTTATATGGTTATGATTTATTCTTCATCTCTGAGGTAGGGTTTTAAGGGTTTTGATTAAATTGGGTTACTTGTTTTAGATTTAGATTCACATATTTGCATAAGTAACCAACTACATCTGGATGATTACTTGTATTTAGTTTGTTTATTAGATTAGAACACATTTCTTAAAAACTAGAAAAGATCAAAAACATTTACTTTTGTTAGATTATTTTGATTTCATTGTTTTACTCTGATATATTGTGAAAACACCAAAAACATAGATTAGATTTCCTTTGATAATTAGTTTTTACCAAGATCATTTCAATTCATTATGTAAGACCATCAATGGACCATAACAATAAAATACGTACGGTTGTGATCCTTTGGTCCCACAACCCAACGGGCTAGAGTTGATAATCAGACATTGATACAAGTTTACGTTTGACAGTCTTACGCACACCTACTACATTCTCTGAGAAAATAGAACAACTAAACATGTTAAACATCATAATTAATCAAGCCTATAATTATTGGACTACTCCTGGCAATAGGGTTTGATTACACGCATGACCATAATAGGGCCACAACCTCCACAAGTTTTCGGTTGTGATTCTTAGGTCCCACAACCCAACAAGCCTGCTAACCAATTAGATATCAACACTGGTTTACATGCATCAGTATTTAGATCATCACCACTTCCACCTGATATCATTGCACAACTTTCATTATTGAATATAGCATCCGATCAAGCTAAGAATTTCTAGACTAGACCAGAAAATTGTCCATAGTCCCTGTGGCTTCATTATGCCTCTCGTTCTTACTTCCATGACCTTGTTTGGAAATCTATACGAGCCACCCGTAGGTCACATTCCACATGTTCAAAAACTAGTGAATAGATTCTTGTTAGAGCTCGATATTGATTGGAGTCTCCGAGAAGCTATCATATCAAATCGATCCATCATGCCACTTTAGGTTAGGAGAGCATTCTTTTCCTTAGATTCGTAGATCCCATTATTGTGTGTCAAATATATAAGGTTGCCTCATTAGATTATCCATCATCACCACACATACACATCCATTTCTATTCTACACCGAATGTCTCTACATGACTTCAGGAAGTCAGGTGCGAAGAAGGTCACATGTTGATTTTCTTTCATACAAATTAGTGAACCCAACATTAAGAGATAGTATCTAAGCGTTTCCACTTTCTTTGTCCATCATTTATTCTAAGGTATTCTTATACCCCCCGAATATGTTGGGATATGACAAGTATGGTTGGCCCATCCTAGGGTTTGACATGTACAATTATCAAACAGGTATACCACAACAATCACCTTCACTCTCAACATGGGCAGATAACCGCTCAATTGCTCAAAATCCTCTTCTTCAAGGAACCAATGTTGGTTCCTCTATGTGTATTGAGGAACTTGACCAGATCACATAGAAATATCCTCATGAACAATCAAGTTCAAACAACATGAATTTCACTGGGGAAGCAAGTTCATCTCCTCGAGGTATTGTTTCGACAACCCATTAGCATGCAATCGGACTAGCTCCCACATCTAGATGAGGAGTACTTATCACGATACGCTAGGAGTGAACAACATTTCCAGAATATGAACCGAGCTTTTGATAGGTTGTAAGGACAAGGTGATGTTCTACTCCAAAACAATAACACTACCCCTCCAACAACCGAAAACATTGCCAATGAGGGGTGGTAGCATAGTGAACAATTCATAGCAGGATACCACACTCCTCAACAACCTCCAAAAGTTCAACAACAAGAACCTAAACAAAACACCATCCCATCAATGGGTGACATCATCTCGGCATTAGTTGAAAAAGTCAAAGAGTAAGAAGTGTGTTCTCAAGCGCCATACCGATCTGGAAATGCAACATTCCCTGGCTTTGTGCCTTCATATCCATATCAAAGCATGGTCAACCCCCTATGTACACATGTATTCTAAATCACCACAAGGGGATATGTACACTTACCCGGGTCCATATGGGCATCCACAAGGATTCCATATGCCCCAACCAATGTTTACGCTATGCCATTTCAAAAACTCGATGCAACCTCCACCTCCCAAACAGGGATCTTCAATGGTTAAAAGGTATGCAATGCGAGACCTATTCTGAATATCTTAAGGATCCTCTAGACTTCTCCATCTAAATAGTCATGCTCCCAAGACCCTTTCCCAATATTCTGAAATTCAAAGGGAGGGTGATCCTAATGCTCACATAAAATCTTATGCAATGGCCATTCGAGAGCTGCTCCCATGGGATGCAGTTGTGAATATTTTCCCTAAAATGCTAGAAGGTATTGCTCTCGATTGGTACTATAGGATACCAGAGGCTTCAATACACTCTTTCAAGAAAATTGTGTCAGAATTTATTAAGGATTTTGATATGAAAAAACTTTTGAGAACAAGAATCAGAGAATTCCTTCATATCAAACAAGAGCAAAACGTGTTCATAGCCCACTTCATTCAAAGGTGGTAACAGATTCTCTACTCCTATGTAAGCGCTCCAAATATGGATCAGATGGAGCTTTGTGATTTGTTCCTCCATTCCCTTAATAGGGAGACAAAGGATGACATTTAAAATTTCTTGCTAAGGAGATGTGAATAGGTCTTTAGAAGGTGCTCTTCGAGTTGGCCAAGCAACCGTTGACAGTGGTCATAAGACTTATGGAGCAAATGGAAGATTAGTCACTCCTAATTAAAAAAACCTTGATTACTCCAATAGCACAAGAAATAATGAAGGACCGAAGGTCCTTAATAATAACCATGGGGTCATGACGGATGGTGTTATTGACCTACCCAAGAAGCCTAATGTTGTTAGTCCTCACAATACAAATACTACCAATAACAAAAACAATGGCAATAATCAAAGAAATAATAACGTCTCGCCCTTAGTCAACGCTGAAGATTTTAATTGTCCTCATAAACAATAACAAAACCTCGAATCGAGACAGATGCAAACCCAAGGCCCTAATCAATACTCAGGCGGGTATCTGAACCAATTCCAAAACCAAGGGCAATGGTTCCCAAATTTTAATTATAACAATCAGCAATGAACAATAATCATAATTTTTGACCACAACAAGGTGCAAACCAAAGGCCTCAAGATTATGATCTGATTTATATCATGCGGTTTTCATAGGATTTGTAGGAATGACTCAAGAACATGTCGTGATTGCAACAAGTTTCTACAACGTTTTCTAGAGGATCAAAGATAGTTATTTGTTGACATGTTTTGGAAAATCCAAAAATGCCAACTTAGAACACCTACATGGGACCTGATATCCCCACGTAACACAACACTTGGAATATTTAATGATCCTCTCCCCACGCACCCAAAGGATGGTATAATATATCCAAATGGTTCAAAAAGGTATTGTAATAGGGCCCATGACCATGAAGCCTTAAATTAGTCAAACCCACAAGTGACACCTCGTTTGGATGGCCGTTAGCAAATGAAAATTATGGGATTGGTAGATTTGGACACTGAACCTCATATTAATGCTACCACTAGAACCAAATATTATTCTTTACATCCAATCTGGATCTACCTGACTATATATGGTGACAATCGTGATATGCTAGGCAAGCCAGTAGGAGCTTATGGTTTGATCAGTGATCTAACCAAGACCTTCTCTCACATTTCCTTCTTGTATATGTTAAATAATTCCCCTGCTCACAAAGTCACTTTATTAGAAGCACTAGGTATTGGCCATTTGATTAACATTACCCCTCCTCCATAGGTGCAAATATACCACATGGACTTTGATGTCTATCCTTTGAGGCAGCCTGAAAGAGATGTTGGATTCGTATTTGACATCAACAAGATGCCCACGAATGATGAAATAACTCGTAGAGGTGATCCGACATTTTTTTTACAAGTTTGGATTCACAGCAACTACTTAAAGCGTGTGATTATTGATGATGGGGCAGCAGTTAACATTGTTCTTTTCTCTTTCCTTCAAAAGTTAGGTTATGGAGAGACCAATTTCTCTTCAACGTGAAATATGTTGAGAGGATATGACATCCTCAAGGTAACGTCGATTGGAACTATAGTGTTTTCAGTCACCCTCTGGCCTAAGATGGTTCTAATCAATTTTTATATTATAGATCAGAAACCAACTATAATATGATCCTTGGTCATCCTTGGATTCATCACATGAAGGTGATTCCCTCCACTTTGTTTTAGGAAGTTAGGTTCCTACATTTAGGGATGATCTTTGTTGAATAGGTTGATCGAAAACCCTTAAACATATATATAACTAACTTCAAAAAGATGTCGGGGTTCCACTATGAGTTTTAACTTCCTACAAATCAATTAAATAAACCTATAAGCTCAAGTCTTTAGAAGAAAAGATGGTTTCTATAAAGAATTAGAATTCACTAGCTTGCTCAAAGGCATTTTGGTAGTCAAAGATGAAACTGTCATCATAGAGACAGTGTCATTAGGAACCACAATGAATATTGTTGAGCTATTGGAGAAGGATTTACCTATTCTCCTTCCATTTGATTCTATGGGTATGGGACATACCCTAGGACTTGGTTCTCTTCCAGCAGAGATGAATTTTGTATGGTTGAAGTAACTGAGGCAAAAGAAGAGGATGCAAAGGATGATCCAACGTTTATTTTTCAAAGTAACTATTGGGATCTCCATTTTGATGGATCCAAGTGTCGTTTTGGCGTAGAGGAAGGTGTAATTCTTACCTCTCCGAGGGAAGGATTCTACCTTTTTCCTTCAAGTTAAACTTTGAATGTACAAATAATGAGGCTAAATACAAAGCCCTTCTTCTTGGTCTCATTGTCGCCAAAAGAATGGGTGATCTTAATATTAGGGTGTTGGGTGATTCAAAACTTTTCGTAAATCAGATTTCGACATATATGGGACTAGATCGAGCATCTACAACTCTACAAAACATAAGTGCTAAATCTAACAAATGGGTTTGAACCTCCTTGTAGACTCAATAGAAACTTACGCTTCTCGCTTCACTCCAAGAAGTGAGTTGGAAGATACAAACTTCACAGTCTCGGTTCATGTTGAACCTTTGGTTTGTAAAACACCAATAACTCCAATGTTGACATACATAGAAATTGAGAGTGAGTCTATCATTTCAGATCACATTGACATTGATAAAGAAACTCTGGGATATCTAAACGATTTTGCAAAATTACATCTTACTCATCATGAGGTTGATCTTTCCCTAATCCCACACTCTTCTTCCTATTTTGGAAATCCCATGATAGAATCTTCCCTGGGAAGGAACTCAAAATTTATGAGGTAGGAGAAGAGGGGGATTTAGAGTTACCTCCAACCCCGACCTGAGTTTGAGGAAGGAAATGCCTCCTTAATTGAGGGAACGATCAATATAAACATCGGGATAGAGGAGGAACCAAAAATATTGAAGCTGGGATCCTCTCTAACTCCTAAGGAAGTTAAAATACATACCCGTATCCTTAAGGAGCATAAAAAATCTTTCACATTTAGCTACAAGGAAATGACGGGAATTGCACCACACATTGCAGTTCACAACCTCGTCACCAAGCCAGATGCTAAGCCAATTAAGAAAAATTCAAGGCCCATGAAGCCAAAGGTTTCCCTCATGGTGAAGGAAGAAGTGATGAAAATCCTGCAAGTAGGGTTCATCAAGCTAGTTAACTACTCACAGTCGCTGTCTAATATCATCCTTGATCTCAAGAATCATATAAAGATCCGCATTTGCATAGACTTTTGGGATATCAACAAGGATTGTCCCAAAGATGATTTCCCATTACCATCCATCGATTTTATTGTTGACACAAAAACTGGTTTTGAGTTGTTGTCTCTCATGGATGGGTTTTTGGGTACAATCAAATCATAGTCTCTAAGGAGGATCAGGCCAAAACTACTTTCATAACTCCTTGGGAACCTCTTGTTGTTATGTTGTCATGTTGTTAAGGATAAAGAACACCGATTCCACATACCAACGGGTGATGATTTATATATTTCACAATCTTATACATAATATTGTGGAATCCTATGTAGATGACCTTCTGGCTAAGGCCAGAAAATGCTGCGATCACCCAAAAGTGCTTCATATCATACTTTCTCGCTTAATCGAATACGATGTCACGTTGAATCCAAAAAAATGTGTGTTCGGTGTAACGAGAGGCAATATTTTGGGATACATCATATCTTCATGAGGGATTGATGTAGACCCAACCAAAATCCAAGTTGTATTGGAAATGACTCCACTATCAGATGAGTCTGGCATCAAATATTTTGTTGGAAAACTCGGTGCAATCCGAAGGTTGATCTTTGATCTAATATTTTTATTCACCCAATCAATAACTTGTTGAAAAATTATTTCTACATTGATTAGACGGAAGAATGCAATGAGGAATTTGAGTCGATTAAACGGTTCTTATTGTCTCCTCCCACACTCATGCCACCTAGGTCAGATCGCCCCTTGATCCTATATTCATGAGCTATGGATGTCTCATTAGCTTGCATGTTGGCTCAAGAAGATGATGATAAATGAGAATGTGCAGTCTATTTCATTAGTCGGACATTTCTTGATTATGAGACATGTTATACACAAGCAAAGAAGGAATGCCTTACTATAGTCTTCGCGACAAAATGCTTAAGACATTACATGCTAAACTAAGAAACAAGGGTTATTGTTAAATTAGATCACTGTGGAAATTTCTCATGCAAGGATCCTTATCTAAGAAATTTGTACACTTCATTACTCTGATGGGTGAGTTTGAGTTAACATCACAATCAAAAATCCATCGAAGGAAAAATCTTGCAGATTTGGTTGGTTGACTTTGTTGGATGGAGGTGATCTAGTAAATTTAGACTTTCCTGACGAGTGTGTGTATTTTGTTAAAACTAAGCCTCCCATTTTTACATGTCCATGGTACACTAACATCATTAATTTCATAGTGGACCATACATATCTAGAAGGGGCAACCCTCAAAGAAAGAAGATAGTTATGTATTATAACTGCCAAGTATGTCATCTTGGAATAAGTGCTCTATCGTAGAGCCTTTGATGGAATGTTGCTAAGATGTGTTGATGAAGAAGAATCTGAAAATATTATTTATGAATCACATAGTGGAGTATGTGGAGGTCACTTCTCGGAAGATACATCAAATGGGATATTTCTTGCCCACGCTAGAACATGCCATGGTAGAGTTTGTGCACAAATTCCATAAATGTCAAGAGTTCTCCCATGAGATCCACATACCGACATAGGCTCTACAACCAATTACAATACCATGGCCCTTTTCCACATGGGGCATAGATTTGATAGGGAAATTATCTCCCTCATCAATAGAATGTCCTAACTTCATAATCACAGCCATAGAGTACTTTACTAAGTGGGTAGAAGCCATGCCCCTTACCACCATGCTTGGATCGATAATTGCAAAGTTCATTCTGAACCAAATTATTTGTAGGTACGGGGTCCCACAAGTCATTATCTCGGATAATGGCACATCCTTAAAAATGATGAGGTATGTGAACTATGTGAAAAATTCAAAATAAGTCACCACACGGCTTCTCTCTATTACCCTTAGGCCAATGGATAGGCTAAGGCTATGAACAAGACATTGAAATCTATTCTCCTTAAGACCGTCAAGGAGAAAAAATGAGATTGGCATTTAAATCTTTTTTCGGCCTTGTGGGCCTATTGGACATCGTAAGAATGCTGACATGGGAAACCCCTTTTCTTTGGTATTTGGTGCAGAAGCGGTTTTACCGCTTGAGGTCGAGATACCTAGTCTCCGTATATCGTTAAGGAATTCTTGGAGAAGAAGGCTATCGAGAAGCGTGAATCTCTCAACTAGAAAGTCTTGATGAGGCTAGACTCAATGCTAAACAACGACATAGTGTTTACACTGACTGTATGGCTTGACAATACAACAAGAAAGTATATGAGCATGAAATATATGAGGGAGATTTGGTTCTAAGACTTGACAACCGAATAGACAAAAAGACCGACGAAGGAAGGAAATTCCAGTGGTTGGGTCCATATCGAGTAATAAAAGACTACAAAAATGGGGCATTTTTCCTGTGTACACTAGAGGGTGAGGATTTTAATGAATCTGTAAACTCTCTTCACCTAAAGAGGTATTATGCATGATCCATTAGCATTTTCATATGTACATTACTGCATCTGCATTGCATTTTCATCTGCCAGTTCATTTTGTAAAATTTGTGATCAAGGGACTTATTCTTATAACAATTCCTAAAAAAATTTAAAAACATTGGCAAAACATTTAAATCATACCTCTACAAATCTCCATAGTGTCATCAATTGTGTCCAAATCATTGCATCAATTCAAACAAGATAAGAAAAATCTTTGACAGTAACCATACCAAGGCCTGCATACTTGGTTCTGCTTATAATTTCTTCTAGGTTAGGTGTCCTTGAGTTTGTTCTAGAAGCTTCATGGTGTTGCATCTATCCCATAAAAATATCTTTGGAAATAAGAACATTCTATCTATTTTGCCAAGATAAATAAGTCAAATGTAAATCCACAGAAAATTTTATTTTACACATTTATCTTCCCTACCAACCTTCGATGTTGAGCATGCGTCTCTCATTAGTGATGTAGGGTTAGGAAAGGAGAGAAATGACCTTACTCTCCTATGATTTGTCCATGGTGATAAGCCCATACTTTCTAAAGGTAGCATGGGGCAAGGTGTAGAGGGTCTCTTTGACAAACTTGAAAGTTAGAAATAGTTCATTCAAATATTATGAAATCATAAATCAAAACAAAGTGAGTTAGATGTCCAAAATTCTAAGAGAGCTTAAAACCTCAAAACCATATTTTTCATACAAGTGTCCATTTACGGATCTAATTCTAGATAAACTGGAAATAAATTCACATTCTAAACTATGAAGCGAACTTGAATAGAGTGAGGTTGTAGTGTCTCAATTTGGTTTTTTCTAAACCTTGTCTTTCTTTCATCATTACCATTCAACAATTTTCATAACTTGTGACCTTTCTGGCTCTTGGTGTTGAGCCCTCGCATCTTACTAGTTGTGTGGGGTTAGGAGTGGGGAAAGTTCATTCACTTATCATATCACTGTATAACCAAGTTTTGCCAAAACAATACGAAGTACCAAAGATTGTTTAAAGAAACTAAAGTTCAACATTACAATGTGTTTGCATTATCATATATCAACATTATAAAATACAAAAAAGAAATCATTTTGTTATCATTCACATCCACTGCATACATTCTGAAAAGCATAGAAAAGTGGAAATTCTAAACATCTAGAGTACACATGTGAGATGAGCCAAAAGGAAGTCAACTCAGATACAATGGATTACCAAACCAAAAAGAAGAGTCTGTATATATCATGGTGAGTCAAGTTTGTATACAATGCCATCATGTACTAGGCATGGTCAAAATACTCTCAATGAGCCCGAAATATAAAAAAATCATATAATGCTCGACAAAATCGCAACAAAGCAATAAAAGGCCCGGTGGTTTTTCAATCCCTCTGGGATCCCTCGGATGGTACACGGCTGCATTCGAGACTCCTGCTACAACTTTGACAATGATGGGAATGAACCAAATGGTGTGAGTGCTTATGGTGGTAGCCACTAGTCATGGTCTTCTGCGAGAACGACTCTACCTCATCAATATTTAAGCTATCTCATACCCAACCACCTGAGTATGAAGGGAGGTCATCACCTCCACTACTCTCTAGACAAGTGAAAACAGATCGTATGTTTTCTGCTGCTTTGTGGCTAGCACGAATCCTTAGTCACCTCGGCTCAAGTTTTCCCTGAGGGGATTAATAGGGTGTCCACGCACACCCATTGAATAATCTCTCGCCATTCCTATGTAGTCGCTCAAGAAAGAAAAGAAGAAGAAATATTGAGTTAGAAAATTACCAAAACAAAACAAAAATAAATACCAACTAACATTTCAAAATAACAAGGTCAAAGAAAGAGTATCAACGTACTTGGATCTTTAGACATCTAAGAAGGGTCAGTGGCTACTGTTTCTAGTGGTGGTGGTTACGAGGCCTCCCCAAATCTAGAGGTGAGATGTTGTCCCATCATAGACTCATCATCTCCCTCTCCATCTCGAGGAAGTGGTCCCTCCGAGACCAAGGTCTCTTTCTCCACACTCACCTCCTCTCGTGCCACCTCAAAGCATATCTGAGTGTCATGCCACTTTGGAACGCTCTTCTCCTCCATGTGGGTTTCCCGGTTTCCTTACTACCTAACCCCTCATCCTCTGTCTCCTCTCCAACTGAAACCTCCTCGGTCCCATATCTTGTGTACTCCTCAGAGTTGGAGTCTACATCAATAGGCTCATCCTCCTCTCCGTTGTGAGTGGGAGCAGCCAAAATCCGAGTAAAGGTTCTCGAGGAGCACCAGCTGCCCATCGGGCACGAACCACATGCCTAACTGCAATAGGAAAACCTTGGGTGACCACTATCCATCTAGGATCTCTTCTAGGGCCCTTCCGAGCCTCCTGAATAATCTTGTATCGGTACCACCGGGAGGAAGTATGTCAACATAATGGAGGCCAAACTACTGAGGAACCCAATCGAATGGATGAATCTCGACTCTCCTTTCCCTGTCAACTAATTGTCATGTGGTAGAGAAAGCTACCACTGTGGTCACCTCCTACCCCCATAACCCTGTCATGTCCTAGTAGCATGTGATGACCATGTCTATTATAGTCAAAGAGGCCACTGGTTGATGTGGCATCCGCAAAACCAACATCGATGTCCACCTCGCTACCGAACAGCCCCAAATCTAACACTTTGGTATTCCCCTTCCATAAGGGGTGATGCACTCATAGACCCAACTCATAATCAGTGTGGGATGGCTCGGTGATCGCCCCTGTAACATGATTACCCCCATGTACAGGTCATGATGGGTAGTCCCCTAGGTGTATATGCGGTCATGCCCCTTGATCTGTGTAATAATAGGAGCCCAACAGTAAAGGAGCGTGTCACCTCCCTTATCCCTGATCAATCGAGAGGACAAGATGCCCATGATGGCTCTGCGAATGATAGGAATAAGAGAAGTGGTAATAGATCAAAATCTATTCCCTTCTTTGACCCAAATGAAACAACTACATCTCCCATGTATGTGGCCCACTGAGTGATCTCATATTTGGACCCTGTTGTCTTCAAGGTCAATCTCCTCCCAAGTATTGGGAGTCCAAGAATGTGGTATACATCCTCTAGGGTGATGGTCCACTCACCCCTAGTACCTGGAAATCAAGAAAGTGTTCCGGTCTATGTCCCAGTAAAAAAAAATTCACATAGTATGTGACTAGCATGAGTGACATGGGGCACCCATGCAATCCTCCAAATACCTTCCCTCTGTAGAGTGTCCATCTCATCCTAAGTCAACTGATCCAAAATCCGGGAGCCAATCACACTCCCTCTCGCAACTCCAATGGATGTACTCCTCCTTTTTACATTCACCAAAACATAGAAAAATCAAGTTAGTAACGTATATCAAAGGATAAGCTCACCAAAAACATGACAAAACATCAAAAATCCAAAAAAATCAAGTTAGCACGCATTTTGGTCATTCTGTTTAGAACCGCTACCTAGTGGAAGGTGGTGGTTTTAGGATCACCGCCCAGCAAGGTGGCGATCCGATGACCGCCACCCTACTTAGGGCGGCAGTCCTGGACCGATTTCCCAAATACATCTTTAACCCTAGAAAATTCTCAAAAACACAAAAAAAACCATTTTGAACAAAATAAAAGATTGCCCTATGGGCACCCCCTCTAGAGACTCATTTAAGACAATAAATTTTGAAAATGATCCCCCCTAGGTAAAATTTTTAACATTTTAACATTTTAGGTTTGAAAATGTAAAAGTGAAAAAAACCAACCTTAGAACACACTGGTCGATCTCTTGCTCATGGAGGCATGATCACAATCTTGTAATGGTCGTTTCGGCTGTACTCTCATTGAAAATGGTCACTGTGGGTCTAGAGCTCCAAAATTCACCAAATTGAATAAGTGCAAATGAATTAAAAAATGAGTTTGTTTTGATATATATATATATATATGTTGTTTTGACCTCGTTTTGAGTGTATGTGTTCATAGGGATGGAGTGTTGGCGCAGGTATATCTCTATATCCCCGCACAAATGGTAAGTCCTCTTGTCATTTTGATTTAGTATTTATTTTTTGATATTTTATCTATATGCACTTGAGTCTTATTTCCCTCTTGCAAGTATCGAGAGCTTGGACGATGACGTTTCAACACACATGTGTGTTAGGTATAGCTTCTAACTCCCCATTTCAATAACACAATACGCAAACTCTACTTTTTGCACCTTTTCATGGCTACGACATTTCTCCGAGGGGGAAATATGTACACATCCAAAATTACATGTGCTACATTGTTAGAAAACGATTACAAAATCCCCAATGATGATTCACGTCCTTTCAAAAGATGTTCGAGCTCCTAAACCCATATGCAGTGTATATTTATATCCTAGACATCCTTACTTAGCTTTTCCACACTTTTTCCAGCTTCCCGCTTCATTCTATGCATTTTTTGGCCTTTAGTGCCGGGATTGTCGCCCGCCCGGGTGACGGTCCTAAGTGATTTTTCCACATTCCGTCATGCGTGTTTTTAACATGCAATGATTCACTTAACTTCACTTTTAGAATGTGTTTGTGAACCGATTTGTCTAAAAATAGTTTTGATTGCTTGGTTCTCCTTCCCTCTTCTAATTTTGCATATGCTTTAGTTATTTGGAATTGTCTCTTCTTGACTTGTGCATGAAGGAAAATACCATCCCCAATTCTTATATATTCCATGCTTGTGTTCAAGAAAAAGGCCTAATAATTTTTTTGTATCTTGCATAGTATTGCTGCCACAATCCTATTAGGAATTGCATAGCCAAGCTCAAATTTTTGTGATATCTCTCTTCTACTTGCATTGTAACTAGACTGCCTTCAAGCTACCATTGCTCAAGTGTCTTCTTCTATTGTTGTTCTTGCATTCCCAATTCCTTGGACTCATATGAACACACAAAGAAAGAAAGGAAAAAACTGAGGGGACAGACACATATACAACCGGATTTTCCAAAGCTCTTGCTTATCCAGGTTGGAATTACTTGTTTGTTTTCTTCATTTGCCAAATTGTCAATTTTGAATCATTAGTTTCAATTGCATATCAAATAGAGTAGTAAAATTGTTCATTTCAATTGATTAGGCAATTACAAGTAGATCAAATCATTAGAAAGCTTTCTCTTTGACATTACCAAGGAAGTTGTGGGGAACAATATCTCTTCTAGGGTTATGATTTGTTCTTCACCTCTGAGGTAGGGTTTGAAGGGTTTTGATTAAATTAGGTTATTTGTTTTAGATTTAGATTCACATATTCGCACAAGTAATTAGCTACATCCAAATGATTACTTGTATTTATTTTTTTTATTAAATTAGAATGCATTTCTTAAAAACTAGAAAAGATTAAAAAAATAGCTTTTGTTATATTAGTTTGCTTTCATTGTTTTACTCTTATATATCATGAAAACGCCAAAAACATAGATGAGATTTCCTTTGATAATTATTTTGTTTTACCAAGACCATTTCAATTCATTATGCATGACCATGAATGGCCCACAACAAGAAACGATGTATGGTTTTGGTCTTTGGGTCCCACAACCCAATGGGTTAGAGTTGATAATGAGACATTGATACAAGTTTACATTTGATGTCTTACACACACCGCTTTATTCTCTCGAGAAAATAGAACAAATAAACATGCTAAACATCATAGCTAATCAATCCTACAATTATTGGAGTTCTCTTGACAACAGGGTTTGATTACGTGCATGACCATAACAAGGCCACAACCTCCATGAGTTTTTGGTTGTGATCCTCAGGTCCCACAACCCAATGGGCCTACTAACCAATTAGATATCAACACTGGTTTGCATGCATCAATATTTAGATCATCACCACTTCCACCTAATATCATTGCACAACTTTCATTATTGAACATAGCATCCGATCAAGGCTAAGACTTTCTGGACTAGACTAGAAAATCGTCCATAGTCCCTATAGCTTCATTACGCCTCTCATTATTACTTCCATAACATTGTCTGGAAATCTATATGAGGCACTGTAGGTCACTTTCCATGTGTTCAAAAACTAGTGAATAGAATCTTGACAGAGCTCGATATTGATTGGAGTCTCCGAGCATCTATCATATCAAATCGATCCATCATGCCACTTCAGGTTAGGAGAGCATTATTTTCCTTAGATTCACAGATCCCATTATTGCATGTCGAAGATATAAGGTTTCCTCATTAGATTATCTGTCATCACCACACATACATACCCATTTCTATTCTACACGGATGTCTCAAGACAACCTCGAGAAGTCAGGTGTGAAGAAGGTCACATGTTGATTTTATTTCGTATAGTTACTATGAGTACTATATGCTTCCAAATTACATTTTCACACTCTCATACCATAAAATACTCTATTTATTACACCACAAGTGATTAATTATAAAATTAGGTAGTGATTCCATTACTTATCCTCTTATATACCCATGAAATATTGTATTCACATGTATTAATCTAGGATAACAACTTGATGGAATACACATATAGAACTTACCTTTTCTCATGTGTATAGTTATGTTCATATTTTCTTCATCACATACATATGTATATTGATCTTTACTTGCTGTAACATTATTCTTTTGATACCTACTCTAGAATTACAACTTACCCATTACCTAAAAATGCAACACATTTTATGGGTTCAATTTGATCATTCGGGGTATCATACTTACATAGGACCCCATTTCCATTATTCTATTTCTATGGGCTCAAGGCCCTTAGCATGTGTCATTATTATTACCTTCAAATATTCAAGCAAATATAAATACTTTCAATATTCTAGAAACATAAAAGTGTGACTTAATTTGTTATTATATAGACTCACACATTGATTTGATCATAATTAATCAATTTTGATATGGGTAGTTAGGGTACCTAGGAGAGGATAACTAGTCTATACTTTTCATTTTACCCTCACATGTATTACCACTTGTAAAAAGTGTACAATTTTAGTTACACTTGGTGATTGAAGTCCTAAATTGTAGGAGGTTTCAGTCATCCCTTTGTTGAAATTTTCAATGTTAGAATAAAAATAAAATAATACAATCTAGAGAGTAATAAATATCCTATAATTCTTCCATGATCCCTCATCCTAGCTTATGTATGCCACCACTAATTGTAATTACATTTGTCTACTTTTTACAAGTAATAATAAATTTAAGGGTAACATGTCGTCTATATACTAAAGAGCCTATCCTAAGTACCCTCACTATCTATATGAACTTTACTTATACATTCCTCCATCACTATAATTTGATACAAGCACATATGTTTTGTGACTCCTTAAACCCTATAGTCAAGGGTAACTTCAACATTGGGGGCATGCCTACTGTAGACACCTAAATTCCACTTTTGCAATCTTATTGCCAAACACATGCAAATCACTCTCATTCTCACCATTTCCGTTATAATTAGCAATTTATGCTAATTAACTAACGCTTCTTACCATTTTTTCAATTAACAATGCATTTTTCATTACCTAACCCCTTTCGCATTCGGGATGTCACTTTACGATGAATTGTAAGTCAATATTCTCTCTACAGACAAACAATTAGTTATTATAAGCTAATTTTAGGCCTCTTTTACCCTTGTTTTGGTCAATATACCCTATTATTGGCTTAAACCCCTCTTCTAACCACTCAAAATCACCCCACTTTTCTCCACAACATCTCAAAGAAGCTTTAAAAGCTTATCCTAGCCTTTTAATTAACCCTAAGTGGTTGATTGAGGTTCATCTCATCCTAATCACTTTTTAATTCACTAATCATGATTATCTCTACTATATTTTAAGTGAATTTTCTTACTTCACCTCAAATAAGGGGCAAATGTAGACACCTAAATTCTCGCTTTCACAATTTTATTGCCAAACGCATGCAAGTCACTCTCATTCTTACCATTTATGTTATAATTAATGATTTCCATTAATTAACTAATGTTTCTTACCATTTTGGTCAATTAACAATGATTTTTTGATTACCTAACCCCTTTCACATTTAGGATGCCACTTTACGATGAATCGTAAGTCAAAATCCTCTTCCAACATGCATAATTAGTGATTATTAGGTAATTAGGCCTATTTTACCCTTGTTTTGGTCAATATGCCCTATTATTGTCTTAATCCTCTTAAAACCACTAAAATCACCCCACTTTCCTCCACAACCATTCAACAAGCTTCAAAAGCTTATCCTAGCCTTGTAATTGACTCTAAGTAGTTGATTAAGGCTCATCTCATCCTAATCACTTGTTCATTCACTAATTTTGATTACAAAATATTAATCATGATTAGAAAATCTTAATATTCTTTGTAATTTTATTCCCATATGCACCAAAATACTAGTTTTTCTCAAAGGAAAAACTATAAATAAGACTAAATACTATTTTCCAACTTTACACCATGCTTTGATTTACATCTCAAATAAGAAATATGATTTATAGTCAAGCTCAATCCTTTCCTAAAGTTTTCAATGGGGTTAGTAGATGCATATCCAAAATTACCATGTAATCATTTGGAGATGCCATTTCACCTTGTTTTGAGTAGCAACCATACAAATTTGTTTGCCCTCTTAGATCTATTTAGGTCTTTGTTAGTTTAAAAATTCAATGCATAATAAGGATGCTTTCTAGATTAGTGTTTCATTTCATTTAGTTTACATTCATAGAACACTTTTAAGCTTTGATCATTAGTGTTACATTCATAGACTTGGAGCTTGACTATAGGTGGCAATGGTGTTAGCCTTCCCTAGTTAGTCATACTATTTTCTTTGTAAAGTTTAGGGTGTTATCATTTGGCACGCGGTGGGAGAATACCCCATTACATTCAATTTTTAAATATTTTAAACTTAGTTTCAAAGTTTTTCATTTCAAGTTTTCTAGATTAGTTTCAAGTTTCCTAGATTAGTTTCAAGTTTTATAGTTTAATTTCAAGCTTTCTAGAGTACTTTCAAGCTTTTTAGATTAAGTTTTCCAAGATTTTTAGATTAATTTTCAATCTTTTTGTAGATCAATTTTCAAGCTAGGCAGTTGTTTCTACTAGATTAGTAGTAAAATTTGTGTTTTCATGTTCTTTACAGGATATAAGGAAGTGAAGCCCTGTCAAAATTTCCTCAAAATGCCAAAGATTTGATCTTTTTCAAAATTCCTTGTCAAAACTTGTGTTTTGACCACCTACAGGAAGGTATGCACCTATGCACTATTATGTGTTTTCGTGCATCAAAGGGGATATGATTTTGCATCAAAAGGGGTACGCTTATGTATCAAAGTGTGCATCACTGGATTTTGGTCTCTAAGTGTAACTTGCACCTGTGCATCAAATTGTGCCTATGCATCCTTTGGGTTTTGGTCTCAAAGTGTAACTTGTTCCCGTGCATCAAAGTGTACGCTTGTACATCAAATTGTGCACCTGTGCATCACTAGATTTTGGTTTCTGAGTGTAACTTATGCTTGTGCCTCAAAGTGTGCATGCACGCCTCTCTAGTCGTGCCTATGCAAAATGGACTATGTAAATTTGACATAGGTTTTCTTGTGCATCAAAGTGTGCACCTATGCATCAAAGTGTGTGCATGTGCATCAAGGTGTGCACTTGTGCATCAAAGTGTGCACATGTGCTACACTGAGTGCATAAATTATCTTCCGGAGGCCATAAATTTTTCTCCCAACCTTGAAACAACTATATTTTTTGCATTGGAAATGTATTGAAGAGGAATATGCAAAGGTAAGATAAATTTTATTTTTAGAGTTATAAAAATTTAGGGTTTTTACTTTTTATTTAAAACTAGTCATTTTCTAGCACATTTGTTTAGGTTTTGATGAATGATTTCATTTTCACGATTTGTATGAGTTTGGGATAAGGTTTTGTATGTTCTTATCTTGCACTTTGTGTGATCTTGATAATCAAAATCACCTCTAAATTACTTTTGAATTATTTTGAGTAAGTAGGAACAATCATCATTCATTTTGTGCTTAAGGGAATAAACTTTCATTTTTGACATGTACTTGATCTTTTAGTTTAAGAGATTTTTCACTTGATAAATAATCAAGGCTAAAATTTGTGTATGCTCTTCCCTTGCACCTAGTGTGATCTTGGGAACCAAAATAAATTTTAGTATTTCATTAAGAAGCACTTGGATTAATTGGGAATAAACCTTGTTTTTACAAAGTTTTATGGTAGTTAGTTGATTTACAAGCTTTTTCATTGCTATCTTTCTATGATATTGTGAATCTTTTTGAACTACTAACCATTTTTGTGAAGGACCTAAACGATTGCCAAAGAAATAAGGGATCTCTTCAAACCAAATTCTAACATTCATGTGTGTTGTAGGTTTCAACGGAAATATAAACCAAATTGCTTAATCCAAAAGATAAAAAACACACCAACACACAAATTCAAAACATCTGTATTGCAGGTTTCAGTTAAGAGCTATGGCTCGTCCACTTAACTAGGACATAACCCCTTTGGCATAAGCCTTAAGATAAAACAATGGGGGTAGTCCTAGGAACCCTAAAGTAGTTCACATAAGAGGGAACCTTGTGACCGAAACAGGAGAGTCCAAACTACCCACTTGATTAGTACGCCTTGGTGAGATTAGATTAAAATGTATTTCCATTGCCACCCCGGTGATAATACAATTGAACACACTAGTTGCTCATTGTATTAGAAGGGGGTAAAGTAAATCTGGGATACTCCTTGGGAAACCTTGGAAAACTGAGCTCGCAGAAGTAAACTTGTGACACATAGAGAGAGAACCACCTAGGAAGATTTTTGTCTTGGAGCCATTTGTTTTTGACATCGTATTTTATAGAGCTCTCACGAAGTGACAACTTTCTTAGATTCAAACTATTGTTTTTCGAATAAGGGGGAAATATCTTAAAGTTTAAAATACATGATAATTCATCACGAAATCTATTTAGTGTTACTTTGACCTAGTTTTTCAGTTGTCCTAAGACAAGGTAAAACTTTTCCAAAGTTAAACTAAGTATTCTTCACCACCACTTGGTTTACACCTTTTTTTTCTTATTGCCAATTTTGGGACAAAAGGAAACAACATATGCAGATACCACTTGATCATATTATGTGTCCACCACTTTTGGATTCTACTCATGCAATTAGGTTGAAATGTTGGAGCGCAAGTATTGAAAGTGTGCATGGTACGTACTCACGATCTAGTAGGCCCTCATTGTCTCAAAAACCCATATTTGAGACTTACTATCATTTGTAGTTAGGTGATATCATCATTTTCTTATTTAGAGTTGTTACACTTCCCATATTATAGCCATACAATTGTGATATTTACATCTTTTTTCCATTGTGAAACTTGGCCTAAATCTCTATATTGTATCGTTATGTTGCTCGCACACTTAATAATTCTCTTGATATACTTAGACATAGTTTTTACATCCTAGCTTTGTCTTGATTTTTGTGAGTGTTAAGGTTACTTTGTTAGCATCGTTATAAATCCATTTTGATATGAAAATATTGTTTTTTCAAAAATTTTGATTACGTGTCCAAATAACATTGTTATGCTGCTCACATTTATATCGTCCATTTTACAAGACTTAGAATTTGTTAGTGTTTAGAAACTGGTTTTGAGTATACCTTGTTAGAGGATTGTGTCAACATTATCTTAGCATTTAGGTCTTGTTTGTTTCAAACTTGACCTAACTGGTGATATTGTGTTGTCACTATTTTTTTCAAACCTATCTCAAAGAATCATAGGGAGTAAACTTTTTGGTGTGACTAAATTTGAGTATTAGACATCATTGTAGTGTCTTAGATAACTTGTGTTGTATATTACCTTACTGGGGTAGGTTATTATTTATTCTTTATCTTCCTTAGGTTCATATTGACCTATTAGATTCATGGCTATTTTATAGTCACCTTTTTGTGATGACTTAGCATCGTTATGCTGTTTGGTTTTTCCTAGGGCTCATGTTTGCCAAATTTCTAGCTAGTTTCTGTTGTGCTGCTCAAATCGACATGAAACTTAGTTCCAATTGGAGTTCAATTGTACTGTCTTGGTCTAGACATTTATATCCAAAAAATTCCAAGAATGACCAACTATCGTGAGGTTCCTTATATGTACGACACTAAGGAATCAAATTTTTAACATTCCCATCAAAGGATGCCCATCATGGCTAAGCCTTGTTTGGTTCTTCACATTAGATAACCCACTTGGGTACCCTATTCCCCACATTCATATCATAGTTGGTGGTATGGTTTGGATGCTTTTGATCCAAATTGTTCTTGTGATTCTTCGGATTCACCTCGATCTCCTGAAAATTCTCATCAAAATTATTCACCTCATTCGACTCTTAAGTTACAGTCCTCCCTTTCTTCACAGGAATCCCCTTATTAGTCACCTAAACATCATCTTCCTCCTTTGAATATCCATGTGGCCCCAAGTATCACTAATCAAAAATATAATTTGGTTCTTGAGTCGCATCCTCCTTGTTATCCAGACCTCCCTTATTAACCACATCAACAACATCTTCCTCATTTGAATATCGGGTAAATCCAAATCCTTCTAATTTGAATCTCATGTCACAATCATCTTCTAAGTCAAATCCCATTTCACATTCATCTAAGTCGACACCCATGTCACAATCATCTAAGTTGACTCCCACATCACATTCATCTAAGTCGACTCCCATGTCGCAATAATCTAAGTCAACACATGCATCACAAACATCTCAAACGACTCCTATATCGCAATCATGTGTTGAGTTTCTATGCGATCATTGTTTTTTTCAGAAATATATCATCTTATAGGAAAGCCAATGCCAATCAGTTCTAAATCTACATCTTCTTCTACTTGCGAGACATCTAGATCAAAATCTACTTCATCTCTTGAGTCATCATCTTCTCAAACTTCCACACCATTTGGACCCATTTCTTCTAATCAACCTCCTATGGTTGAAGAATGAATACCCCTACCAATCAATTCATATTGAGATGAGAAAATGATCACATAATTCTTTGGGTCACATGATGGCATTCCCTAGAGGATTTCAATCAAGGATTTAATGTTGACTTCGATACACTTACGTATTGGGAAGAAGAAATTAATTCCTTTTGTCTGAATACTAAGGAGGATCCTAAGACCATTGAGGAAGATCCTATATTTTCTTCACATCCTTCTTTTCATAACATGATTCCTCAATCACAATCTCACCTTATGTCACCACCCAGTAGCCCATTAACTACTTCTATAAGTAGGCCAGCTCCAAGTTGTCCTTCATTATCTATTTGTGGCTCACCTTTTGGTAGCCCATGTTCTTTCTCACCTTGGGTCACCACCTGGTAGCCCATCATTTGCTTCTATATGTGGGGCACCTCCAAGTAGCCCTTCATCATCTATGTGTGGCTCACCTCCTAGGAGCCAATTTTCTTCTATATGTCCTATAAGTCCCTCATCTTCGATTCTTGGGCCACATCCTAGTAGCCCATCATCTTCTATATATGGGACACCTCTAGGAAGTCCCTCATCTTCAATCCTAGGGCCACATCCTATTATTCCTTTATCTTCGCCTACAGAAACCTCCCGGTAGCCCATCCTCTTCAATTCTTGGACTGTATCCTTCGTGTCCATCACATTGTTCTTCTATCAATGATTGTGGCAAACCCACCGTCACTTCTCACATCAATTCTATTTTTCCACTTTCTTCTCTTACTTCTCAAGATCAGACAAGTCGAGTAATAGCTTACAAGAAACCTAAACGGTTTCCTCATCAAGCTCGAGATAAAAAATTATAAGAGCTCCAAAGATCCCAACAATTTAAACCATCATAAATTTTAGAATCAAACAGAATTCAAGAATTCACACCAATGTAACCATCAAGTATGGTGCAAATTGCATACAAATTTGGATAGGGAACTCAACCTTCCACATATGAAATCCATATTTCAAGATAAATTGTAGTCATTTGTTGAATGTGAGCTCACCACGATCATTGAGATCGGGGATAATATGAATCTTGATAAGAAAACATGCCTAGTCTTCCTTATCAAGTAAATCGCTAACATTTTTGTTGGATTTTATCACATCAAGTGACCTTGTTGGTCCCACGTTTCAAAAAAATACAAAATACAAAAAAAGTAGTTTAAAATATCAAAGGTAAATGAACACATATTGCAATCAGGTATTGCATACACATGGATGTTCTTTCTTCCCTTTCTTTCTCTTCTTCTGCAAATCTTCCTACCATTTTCATCCCTTCAAATATATTTTGGTTAGGCAATTCACGCGTATTTTGCGACATTCATCTCTATGGTATCCATTTGGCCTTGGTATTTCATCACCTTAGTAAATTAAAGAATGACTGACCTCTTAGAGATATTATCACAATCAACATCTAATAAACTTGTTGCGAAGATTTTTGGGCGTATTTGTTAACACTAGCCAATTTCGTCATCACAATCGATTCCGCATCCTTCTATCAAGCCATAATCTGGTTCTTAACCCTTGTCAAACAGATAGCTTAAATAAGTTTTTAGAAAGAAAAAAAAATCAATCAAATCAAAAATCTAAAGCTAAACGAAAAATCAAATTGATATATAACTCTTTCTCGTGGTATTTCCAATAATCTCTATAAGGGCTATGGATTCTGATCGACAATAGAGTAATGTTGCGATTAGAATCAAATAAATCTCTATCAGGGCTATGGACACCTGGCTAGTAGCGGAGCAATTTATAGCTCTCCTTCCACAATCCATTCACAAAAAATAAAATCAACTTTGAAAAATAAATCATTCCTACACATTAGCTAGGGTGTCTTCATTTGTTGTCTATCAAATCTTCCCTCTAAGAGGTGATAAATCACTACTTGCACACAAAGGATCTCTATGAGCAAACAAGATTAGTATGTTACCAAGTGTATTTTTTTACCTTGTTCAGAATCTTACTCTAGTCTATATCTTGTCTCACGATTCGTGCCTTTGGTTAATTGCTTCTTCATTCATGAGGCTTCTAAAATACATTCATGTTGTTCTTCTAATTCATTTAGAACATCCATGTACATATAATATTTCCTTTTTGCCATATTTTTAGGCACCTTTTTGCCTTTCTCAAAACAATCTTCTACTTATTTCTATCATGTGCTTCTTAGCCGATTATTGTTAGGAAATAAGGGATAAAATATGCGGAATAATCCCTCATAGAATCGCAATAAAGAGAAACTAATATGCGAGAAAATATTACAGATCTCAAATAAAAGTGCAAAATAAAATAACACAACACAAAGAGACAAGTATTTAACGTGGTTCACCCGGGTTGGGCTACATCCACCAAGAATCACTTGCTCGATTTTATTACAAGCCACCACTCTCTCAATACAATACCGAGATATGTTTGAAGCTATGCACAACAAACTCTACATAATTCACAACCGAATTCAAAACACATCTCGCAATGTTTACATATATCTACCATATGCACAAAACCATATAAATAGACAATTGCTTGAGCAGTTTTACAAAACCATGGGTCAAAATCTGTCCCATAAACCTATGGGTCAAAAACCCACCCATATGAGAAAATCACGTTTCTCGATGTATTAGGCACATTTTAAGGCCCAAAAAAATTCAAGGGCTGCACCCCCAAACCCCTCGCTACCCACTGGGGCTCACTCGGCCCCAAACCCTGGTAAGACAACTATGGAAAGTGTACAATACTCTCAAGTGTACATTCTTCAACACTTTCTCGCATGAAAATAGGCTCCACAACCTAACAATCTCCCACTTGAGACTAGTTTTCCTCTCGAGCAAGCTTCTCAACCCTTCACTAGTTTCGTGAAGACCAACCAAAGATGAACACAACTCCAATTTTTCCCTTGTGACCAACTTATTCATCATGTCTACGAGATTCGATCGCATGGATCTTCTCCGCCTTCAACTTTAGTTCCTCCAAAGCTGTCCTAATGAAATGGTACCTTAATCAGTATATGATTTTTCCTAGAGTGGAAAGCAGAGTTCTTAACTAGGTGTATAGCACTTTGGCTATCACTATGCAGCTTTCTTTCCTCCTTCTTATGCCCCAACTCCTCAAGCAATTTTTGTAACCAAATCATTTCTTTTCTTGCCTCTGTGGCAGCAACATCCTCATCCTCTGTGGTTGAGAAAGCCACTAGCTTCTGTAGTCATGAAATCCAGCTCACTATTGTCCCACCTACAGTGTAAACATAACATGTCGTGCTCCTCCTGTTGTTTACATCTCCAACCATATTTGAATCTACATAGCCACACAAAGTGGTGTCTCGATCCATCAGTAGCACAAAACTGTTTCACGGTCCCTCTCAAATACTAAAGGATCCACTTTACTTCCTACCAAAGTGATCTCTACCTGGATCACTCATAAATCTACTCACCGCTCCCACTGCATGGGAAATATCAGGCCTAGTGCACACCATGGCATACATCAAATTACCAACCACTGATGAGTAAGGTACCTTGGACATCTAGTTTCTCTCTGCTCTGTCTTGGGACATTGCTCCTTTGATAAATTGAAATGGCTTGCCAAAGGAGTCCCAACCAGTTTAGCATCCTACATATTAAACCTCTCCAAGACCTTCTTAATGTACTCTTCCTGAGATAAATTCAACTTCCATTCCTTCCTATCCCGATATATTCTCATACCAAGGATTTGTTTGGCTACCCCCAAATCCTTCATAGCAAAGGATTTACTTAGCTGCTTCTTGAGTACTTTTATTTCCTACATGTTTTTACCTGCAACCAACATGTCATCCACATGCGCATAAAGGATAATATAACCGCCATCCTCAAATTTCTTTGTATACATGCAATAGTTAGAATGACATCTAATATAACCTTGCTCCATCATGAAGCTATCAAATTTCTTATACTATTTACGTAGAGCTTATTTCAAGCCATACAAGCTCTTCTTCGCCTTTGCACACCATATCCTCTTTACCTTTGACCTCATAGCCCTCTCGGTTGTTGCATTTATAGTTCCTCCTCCAAATCACATGGATGGAGAAATGCAAGATTTACATCAAGTTGTTCTAAGTGCAAGTCTTCTCGCTGCAACTATTCCTAGAACAGTTCTAATCGAAGACATTTTTACTACAAGAGAAAAAATCTCATCAAAATCTAGATACCTTTTTTCTGTACAAAACTCTTTACCACTAACTCGGGCCTTGTATCTTTTCTTACCTCCTTCTTCCTCTTTGACTTTGAACACCCACTATTTTTGTAATGCTTTTTCCTTCGGGTAGCTTCACCAAATTCCATGTCGGTTCTCCTCCATGAGAGCCTCGATGCACCTCATCCACGGTTTGCTCCCACTTCTTCCCGGCATCTACCCGCATTGCTTCATCAAAGCTCTCTCGGCTCTCCACTATCGTGAGTAATAAATAATAAAGAGAAGGAGAAAACGTCCGTGTTCTCTTCTTACCCTAGAAGACCTCCTCAATATAGGAGTTTGGGGTTCCTGTTGAGGAGGTTCCTGAACTGATTCATGTGTCACTTTTCCATCCGGAAGATCCTCTACCCCTGCATATTCTTTCTTGCATTCTTCCCTATTTTCCGCAATCGCTTCTTATAATTGACTTTCTCATTAAATACCACATCCCTAGATCGAATGATTTTCTTGTCCTTAATACTCCAACATTTATATCCAAAGTCATCACCACCATAACCAATAAAAGTACATTTTTTTGATTTAGCCTCTAGCTTGGTCCTATCATCCATGTCTATATAAACAAACACCTCACATCCAAAGAATCTAAGAAATGAATAATACACTTTCTTACCATACCAAGCCTCCTCAGGTATGCCTCCATCCAAGGAACTTGAGGGTCCTCTGTTTATCAAGTACACAGTTATGCTCACCGCTTCTACCCAAAAAGAAAGAGGTAGTCCTGCATGTAACCTCATGCTCCTAGCACATTCCATTATTGTTTTGTTCATCCTTTCTAACACCCCATTCTGCTGTGGAGTTCTGGAACCATCTTTTACCTATGGATTCCATTCTTAGAATAGTAATCATCAAATTCATTGCTGCAATACTCCCCTCCATTATCTGACTTGAGACATTTTAGCTTAAGACCTGTTTCATTCTCTACCAAGGCTTTCCATTTAACAAAAGTGTCAAATACATCAGATTTATTTCTAATACAATAAACCCAAACTTTCCTTGTTGCATCATCAATAAAAGTAACATAATAACTTGAACCCCAAGAGATGATACCTGAGCTGGCCCCCACACATTAGAGTGCACCAACTCTAACTTACTATCTTTCTTGTAGTAGGTCTAACCTTGAGAAACCTTACTCGCTTATGTTTCCCATATATGCAATCCTCACGTAACTCCAAACATGTTTCGTATATCCAGGAAAATCCTTCTTTATGAGCTCCAAGCCCTTATGGCTCATAAGACCGATCCTATAGTGCCACAATGTTGTATCTACTTCTGAAGCCACAAGATTACAAAAATTAGTGCTATAAGTGGTTAAATACAAGGTTCCAACCTTCTTACCTCTTTCCACCACAAGAGCACCCTTTGTAACCTTCCAAGAGTCCATTGTAAATATCACAGTATAACCATCACTTCCCAACTACCCCGCTAATATCAAATTTCATCTTAATGTAGGCACATGTCGACATCCTTCAATAGTGAGTATTCCCATTTTGCATCTTAACCGAATGTAACCTTTTCCAACTATGCTACAAGGCTCATCATCACCAATAAAAACATGCCCAAAATCTCCTTGAACATAATCAACAAAATAATGCCTATGTGGAGTAGTATGGAAAGATGCCCCGAATCTAAAACCCAAGATTCAATAATATTGTGCAAAGAAAGAATCAAAGCATCCTGACATACATTACCCGTTGCCACATTTGCCTCCTTGTTTTCTTCCTGTTGTTTCTTCTTGTCCCGAAGCTCCCAACAATCCTTCGCATGCCCAGACTTTCCACAATGCCAACATACTATCTTGCTTTTGGATTTTGACCTTGCCCGATCCTTTGATTTTCCACGGCTTCCTCTATTCTTCTATCTCCCTCTAGTTTCCACTGTCAAAGCATTCCTGAAGTAGAAGATTCACCAGAGCTTTTTCTTCACATTTCCTCACTTAGAATCACCCCTACAACATCCTCAAACTTCAACTTTGAATTAGCTAGAACCGAGTTGCTTACCACAATTACAGACTATTCCAACACCGGGTAAAGAGCATAGAACTAATAAATCCCTAACTTCTTTATCAAATTCTATCAGAACCAAAGCTAGCATATTTACAACCATATTAAAATCATTTAAATGATCTATAATTGAACCATTTTCAGACATCTTTATATTAAACGACTTTTTCATTAAAAATATCTTATTAGAGGCAAAGAGTTTTTCATATAACTTCCCTAATGCATCCATCAGTTCTTTTTAGTCTTTTCCTTTGAAACATTAAATAATACCGAAGATGCAAGACACAACCGGATTGTCCCAAGTGCCTTCCTATCTAGCAAATCCCATCCCGCATCTCTGTCATGCTCGAGTGTTTTTTCACCTTCTCAGACAACGGAATATAAATATCCTTCTGATAAAGGTAATCTTCCATTTGTATCTTCCAAAGACTAAAATTAGGCCCATTGAATTTATCAACCCTAGATCTTTCATCATCTTCCATAGCTCCCACTCAAGATAAAACTTTCCCTATGATTTAACACTTTAAAACCAAACCAGGCTCTGATACTAATTGTTAGGAAATAAGGGATAAAATATGCAAAATAATCCCTCAGAATCGCAACAGTAGAAACTAATATGTAGAAAATATTATAGATCTCAAATAAAAGTGTAGAATAAAATAACACAACACAAAGAGACAATATTTAACGTGGTTCACCCAATTTGGGCTACGTCCACCAAGAATCACTTGCTCAAATTTTATTACAAGCCACCGCTCTCTCAATACAATACCCAAATTTGTTTGGAGCTATGCTCAACAAACTCTATAGAATTCACACTTGAATTCAAAACACATCTGCAATGTTTACATATATCTACCATATGCACAAAACCATATAAATAGACAATTGCTTAAGCAGTTTTACAAAACCGTGGGTATCAAAACCATGGGCCAAAACCGTCCATAAACCTATGGGTCAAAAACCTGCCCATATGAGAAAATCACGTTTCCTGATGTATCCGGCACATTTTAAGGCCCAAAAAAAATTCGGGGGTTGGGCCCCCGAACCCCTACTACCGGGACTACGGCCCCAAAGACACAAATGTGGAAAGTGTACAATACTCTTAGTGTACAGTCTTCAACACTTTCTCACATGAAAAATTCTCCATAACCTAACAAGTATTTGGGGCATCCTTGCTCCTTCCTAACACGTGATTGGGTTACGGTCATCATCATGATTGAGCCTATCCATATTGGCCCCGATCCGAATTTTGTATGTGAAGAGTTTTCCTTTAATATTCCCATCTAATACTGAGGGCAATTTCACATCTTCACTTTCTTGCACATATGCGTGGCATTCTTCCTCAGTACATCCCATTTATCGCCGAGGGCATCCAAGTTTCTTCATTTCTAGTTTTAGAAAAATTTATAAAATCAAAACATTCAAATATGTTTCAAAAATCCTATAACATTCAAATATGTTAGTTAGGAAAATTTAAAAAAGTATAATATGTTTCGAAAAACCCAAAAAATTTGGTAAAATCATTAAAAATAAAAAAAATGGCAAAAAATTAAATTGTTTTTCAAAAATTGGTAAATTACATGCACGCATTCAACTCGTATTAAATGCATTATCCTTTAACATTGAAATTTTCCTACAAAATCATCTTTGTGATGTTCTTTCTTGTTCTTGTCTCAAACAACTTGTGGATCATCGTGATCTACCTCCATCAATAAAGTTGGCTTTCTTAATATGTCGATACTCTCGTGTAACGGTGAGTTTCCGGATATTGTGTCATATTGCATGAATTCTTTCCATGGAATTTCTTGTGTCCTCCGTTATTCCTCTCGCATTGATCCTTTCTTTGGGCACCATTTTTAACCCTTTTCGTTACAACACGAACATTCAGAACTAAAGCTTGATAACAAAAACATTGGTGTAACTATCTTGAACATTGTTTGTTTGAGTATGTGTGATTGTACTGGTTTCTTTGTTAGGTTGGTTAGTTTACGTTCTTGTATTGCATTGCATTCGTATGTTGTGTGGAGTTAAGCATGATTTTACTTTCTCATATTGCATTGCATAATGTATGTTGCATAGAGTTACGCATATTTAGAAGTAAAAATTATTCGTAATATATATTTTCATGTTATTTACACTTTTGTTTATTTTAATAAAGGCTGATGATGTAGATCTAGGGGCAAAATGATACAACATAGTTTCTTATTGAAAGATTGGATACAAATATTGGGCTTGTCCTATATTCTCCATTATCATTTCTATATTCTCAATTATCATTTCTACATTCTCCACTATCATTTATTATCACTACTAATTTTTCTTCCAAATCACCTAGGGCAATAAATAACCATGTTTATCCCTATCCATACTTCTTCTATCTGTTTCAATCATGTTTTCGATCGTCGATTGACTTCTTCTATCACCCCAACCATTTGAGGGGGCATCCTTTATTCTAATAATTTTTCTTCAAAAAAATTTTGTTTATACTTGTCTACTATATTAGAAGTTAATTCACTTACTTCACCTCAAACAGAGGCAAATGTAGAAACCTAAATTCTGCTTTTGCAATCTTATTGACAAATGCATGCAAAGCACTCCCATTCTCACCATTTCTATTATAATTAGTTATTTCTACTAATTAACTAATGTTTCTTACCATTTTAGTCAATTAACAATGCTTTTTTGATTACCTAACCCCTGTCGCATTCAGGATGTCACTTTACGACGAATCGTAAGTCAAAATTCTCTTCCAAATAGACAATTAGTGATTATTAGCTAATTAGGCCTATTTTACCCTTGTTTTGGTCAATATACCCTATTATTGGCTTAAACCCCTCTTCCAACCACTCAAAATCACCCCACTTTCCTCCACAACATCTCAACAAGCTTCAAAATCTTATCCTAGCCTTGTAATTGACTCTAAGTGGTTGATTAAGGCTCGTCTCATCCTAATCACTTGTTAATTCACTAATTGAGATTATAAAATCTAAATATTCTCTATAACTTTAGTCCCACATGCATTAAAAATAATAGTTTTTCTCAAAGGAAAACTATAAATAAGACTAAGTACTATCTTCCAACTTTACACTGGCTTTGATTTGCATCTCATATAAGAAATATGATTTATAGTCAAGCTCAATCCTTGCCTAAATTTTTCAATGGGGTTAGTAGATGAATATCCAAAATGACCATGTAGTCATTTGGAGATACCATTTCACCTTGTTTGGAGTAGCAACCATACCAATTTGATTGCCCTCTTAGATCTATTTAGGTCTTTGTTAGTTTAGCAATTCAATACATAGTAAGGATGCTTTATAGATTAGTGTTTAATTTCATTTAGTTTACTTTCATAGCATGCTTTTAAGCTTTGATCATTAGTGTTACATTCCTAGACTTGGAGATTGACTATAGGCGGCAATGGTGTTAGCCTTCCCTAGTTAGTCATATTATTTGCTTTGTAAAGTTTAGGGTGTTATCACCTACACTGGGGGAATCGTACCAAAAAAGTTAATATTTTTTTGTGTACCTTTTTCATGAGTAATATAAATCCTTTAACTAGATATATTACATTGACTTATACTTTATGACACATGTTTCATTAAATATATTGTATAGGACTATACTAGATGAACCCATTGTTTTATCTATATA
The DNA here is from genome assembly GCA_018340775.1 of Taxus wallichiana var. yunnanensis. Lineage (NCBI taxonomy): Eukaryota > Viridiplantae > Streptophyta > Pinopsida > Cupressales > Taxaceae > Taxus > Taxus wallichiana. Next base: position 344,909,770 of record CM031239.1, read on the forward strand.
TTGATATTACATTTGTATTCTTAGTTATTAATTTATTTTATTGCATATACTCTCAAATATACTCATATGATTACTATAGACCATGTGCTTCTATATATACTTCATGGTCACTTTATGACTTGATCATTCTATGGTGTGATTGTTTGCATTGTGTAACTTTTTGCAATGACTAATTATAAGTAAACTTGAAACACATGTCAAATTACAACACAATAACTTACAAGAGCTTTGTTTATATGAATTTTGTAAGCACTAAGCAATATGCTATTATTGATACTTTTTCTATTTGGATCAATGCCAAAGTCACAAATTTGCAATTTTGTGTGTGTATACTTACATGGTGAAGTTAATTAAATTTGAAAATTTCCCTCTCTAATGTCAGCAATTGTGATCCAAGCACCCATATAATTTGTGGCGGTCTGCAAACATTTTTACAATGTTGGACCGTTGATGTGAAGGCAATCAACAAAAAAATAATTGAGACTAAAAATCCTTTGGTGATGCGAAAGCGGAAATAGTAGCAATTGTGAAAGATAATGGCAAAGTAGGGGGTAGGTATACGATGACCAAATAGCCAAATGGGATTTAGGAAATCTTTACTATTCACCTAATTATGAATATTCGCTACTAAAAGTTTCCCCGCATCGCATACATTTTTTTGTAAAGCGTTGTTTAGGGCTTCCATTATTCACTTTTAGGATTCCATTATTTTCTTTCAATCAACAAAAACATTAATTAATTTATTAGTTGTTTCGTTTGTCATGTCTTTTGGTTGAGCCCCTTTTCATAGTCGAGTTGCTCATCAATAATTTAAATTCAATAAATCTATATAAACAAAATACTTTTAAGGAATTTCTATAACAAATAATCAAAAGAACAATTCTTCTCTAAATAATTATATATTCTATTTTTTTATCCTAAGGATTTATTTATGTTGTGTGCGTGTACCAAACATTAAATGAGAGACATTTATAACTTGAAATATACATGTAAACATATATACTTGAAATATCAAGAAAAATTAAAGCACATAGCCAAATGCATACATGTTGTTTTTTTGAATTAAACATGTTTTTCAGTTTTTATGTTGACTATGGTGTGAAGAAAGAAACAACGATTCCAGCAAATTGGCAATAAGTCTTCGGAAATTAAGAGCAAGTTTTTTTATCATCCCAAGTAGTTAAACAGAACCTAAAAACATCTGAAAATTAATATATTTTTAATCATCTTGAGAGTGCAGGGGTAAGTCAAAATTCATGTATTACTTACAAAAAAAAACCCCTTTGTCAAGTTTAGGAATTTAATTTAGTTTTGGGCACATTTTAGATTTTAATTCGTCGTATGTATTACATTTTAGTTATAGCAAGACTTGCCTATCATTTTATGTTGATTTTTTTATTACATAATCTTAAATGCATGGAGCCGTTTAGCACAAATTAAGAGACTGGAATTTTCTTGAATTTAAATTGTTGGAACTCACACAAGGGTGGCCTCACGTTTTCAACAAAATTATGTGTATTATTTCTATATATATTCAACATATTATTATTATGGATATTTATTCATGTATTAATGTTTGAACAAGACTTACACAAATATTAGAGAATGTTTGAGGAGCTTAATGTGTGAATATATATATATATATATATATATATATATATATAAACAAATATTAAAGTGAAGGTGGGAAAAATTAAGACACATAACAATGGTCCCTTAGCATTTATTAGTCATTAAATTATTTATTTTTAGAGTGTTTATGTATTCATTGATTTTGAGCTTGATTATGGTTTTATTGGAATATTTTCTTGACTTTTAGTAGTCCTTACATCATTCTTCCTCAAATTCTAGTTGTCACCTTATCTCTCCTTCATTTCACATTGTGTTGGCCTTTCATGTCGAAATTTTTGACTCCACATTCATGTCATGCCAATAGGGTATTTATTGTGGTGGCACTTGAGGTTTTTATTTCTTCACCTCATCCCATCTTTTTTATGTTTTTGATCATTGGAGGTTGTCTTGCATACCAATAGGGTATTTATTTTAATTTCAAATGTGTATAAATACACAAGAACCTTATCTCATGATGATCTCATATAGGAACTTATTACACATCTATCTACTAGATATCTAATGTAACCTTTTAAATTGTTATTAAGGTTTTTTCAAGTGATATTTAGAGAAATAAATCATTCGGTACATCTACATGTGTTCTATATTATTTATTTAAGTTTTGAATTATCATTATTGTAAATTATATTTAATAAGTAAACAAACCTTAATTTTGTATTATATTTTGTGTACCTTCTTACCGGCATACTATTCCAATATAAGGTTTCACTCTTCACCTTTAATGTTTAATATTTTCATTAGGTCATCTCTAACTTTTTATCTCTTAGTGGGTTTTCTTTTTAATCAAAACCCTCTATTTATTGTTAATTCCTTATGTCACCTAATGATGGATATGTATGTTTCATAGTTTATGGATAATTCATGTGGTACTTGGGTCATTTATGGTATACATATGGCATATAAAATTATTCTTATGTTTATTTTAATAATTTGAACCATTATAGATCCATTTATCAGCTTCCCGACTCATTTACATAATTCTTTGGCTACTAGCTATGCTATCCCTAGTCTAGTGCTTACCCGATACCTAATCATGATGGATATGCATCTTTCATATTTTATGGATAATTCATGCGGTACTTGGGTTGTTTGTGGTTTACATATGGCATATAAATTTATTCTTGTGTTTACTTAAATAATGTGAATCATTAGAGATCCATTAATCCCCTTCCCAACTCATTTATCTAATTCTTTGACTATTAACTATGTTATCCATAGGCTAGTGCTTACCGACACCTAATCATGAAGTGGTCATAAGTAATAATATGATGTGGTAGACCTCCAATCAACCCCAATACCATTGATGGTATCCCCATAAATAATCCTCCATTACCACCACTTCCTTGAGCCCTTGCATAGGTAATCAAGGGTTATAATTTATTTGAACAACGTAGAAATATGTAAGAAAAATTATTGATCATAGTTTTTATAAAGTGATTTAATATTGATAAGTATATTCTTTATAACAGTCTCGATTATGTGTCCCTACCTACCAATACAAAGACATCATACTTTTCTTCCATTATTAATAATCTCAAAATAAGTATGCAATATGTGTTTAATGAAGAGGATTTCCCGCATCAACATATTTTTGACCTCCACTTACCTTTACACATTAAGGTATGATTTTTTAATAAATATATCAAGGTTTACTTTCTTATGATAGACTAATTTAAAAATATGTCGCATCATATTTCTAAAAATGATAGGTATTGATACCAATTAGGATACCATTGATACAATGATAAAATTATTCGATAACATCACACACCCAATATTAGGTACTATCACATTTTCCATAACAATGGGATTATAAAATATTTAAACTAATTTCATGTCATATTTACCACTTGTTGAAATATAATCTCCTTCTTGGGAGACCTTGGATTCACAATATGGAAGAAATAATCTCTATGTTATATGGATGTTTAAAGTACATAGATGAGGGATGTGAATAAATGTTTCTATCAGACAAGTATCCATATAAATATTATAAATTTGATGAGTTAACAAATAATTATATCTATAAAACTAATATCTTGCATTCACCCATTATACTACCAACGAAAATTTTCCCCCTTTGTAGAAATTGGAGCATTACATATAAACAAAAGAGCTTATTAGAAATGTAATACTCACATTATTCAATAAGATCCAATCATACAAGATAATTACACCTGCACATAAGATGACACAAGATATCTTGATTATATTGACAAGGATGAATACAATGATGAGGAATACATATAAGGTGAGACTAAAAAGTTACTAAATAAACTCAATCTTACACTAGTAGGATCTAGTGAGTATAGAGATGATTCAATTTCCATTGGAATTCAAAATTATTCAACATCTCTTTAAATAAATATATAATTTTGAAACCCTCTCGAAGAAACCACACAAATAAAAAAATGGTAATCAATGACACAAATACAATATCAACTAGTTGACAAAAGCATTAATACTGATTGATACAAGTTCATGTCAAAATTCAATAATCATGCCATCCAATTCTCATGAGCATAATTCTAAAAATCAATTTTTATGTTATGATGTGTGCAAATTTAAATTTGAATAACCACATCGGTATTAATATTTCAAACTTTACACCACAAATCAACATTAAGGGTTCTAGTATGTGATAGAGTATAATCCCAATAACGAGAAACCTTACAACCCATTCTACCTCAACCTTGAAAAATACAATCCTATTTCTAGATGGGTCCACAACATCCATTGATATAGGTTCATCCAAATTCAAAGATTTAAAAGTAATCCCTTCTATACTTCTTCATGTATTACTTAGTTATGTGCAATGCATAATAGTTATATGTAAGTATTTTAAACATGACCCTTATAGGGAACTATTGAAATATCTTGATATTTACAGGGGGCATAGGTTACTATGAGTAATCAAGGCTTGTGAATTACATTTTCACACTCTCTTACCACCGAAGACTCTAGTTACTACACCACATGAGATTGCTTCTAAAATTGAGATAATGATTCCATTGCTTCTCCTCGTATGGACCCACATAATATTGTATTCAAATTTATTAATATAGGACAACCCACTTGATGGCATACCCATATATGACTTCTTTTTCTCACATGTAGACTATTATACATAGTTTCCTCATCACATACATATTTTTTATCCTACCAAAGGCAAGGATATTGGCTCCACTATAACAATTACTATTTTTACTCTTTCCAATTACATTCTACCATGTATATTTAAATGACATTATACTGAAGTTTCATATTGTAAATTTTTTATTTTGGCTTCTCTTCATTGGTTGACCCCTTTATTTGTCATTGTGTAGAGAATGAAAACTTTTTGGGGAGATTTGATTGTTGTGTGGCTTGAGGGTCCTATTTGTCTCCTTCCTCTGAGCTGAACTATCATTTTCAAGCTCTCAAATTACACACTTTAGCCTATAGTAATTTTGAAGAAGCTGTATTCAGGTTCAGGAAATATTCTTGCTCGGATTCTATCAGAGAGCAATTTTTAAGCTTTCGATGAAAATGAGATAAATATTGCATTGAGGCGGGCGGCAAGTAATCAAATCAGAGTGAAGTTATGGGAAGTGGATCTCAAACCCGGGACCATGGAAAACGTCTGGTCTGGGCCATATGGTCAGATATTCAGGCCCGATAACTTCGTCTTCGGAGCTGGAAACAATTGGGCCAAAGGACATTACATGGAGGGTGCCGAGCTCATTAATTCTGTTTTGAATGTCGTGCGCAAGGAGGCCGAGAATTGTGATTATCTTCAAGGAATTTTTGTTAGGAAAGGATTACTTGGCTTTCTCGTGGGTTGTATTCGGTGTAGCTACTGACTTCTCGTCGCTTGATGTTTTCATGGAAATTAGGATTTTCAATGCTTTTAACAACTTGTTTATATGGAGTATAACTTTTTGTTAATGGATTTTCGAGCTCCATTGTTTTCCACAAACTACTTAAATGTGGGTGCATTTAACTTCTCATATTTCGAGGATGGAAAGAGAAATTTAAGGGTTTAATATTAATGTAATATTTTTAAGGTGCATTTAGGATTATTAAGGTGTTACCAGTCGGTGGTGCCATAGATTGTTTAATCTCATGGACGTGGTTGAAATATATCATGATAGCTTCCCCGTTCCCATTCTATATTTGGTTTGTTTGCATTGATTTTTTATTTTTATTTTAGACATTTGCATAAAACGCATAGAAGGATTCCTAATTGAGTCTTTTTTTCAAACCTATATTTATATTGTTTTAGTCTATTTTATTTTCTTGCAAAATTCATGTGTTTAAATGTAAGTTGTAGCCTTTCGTCTCCTTAACAATTACATGGTGATAAGGTTTGAACTTAATATTCAATCATAATATTTTGATTGGTTTGTTCCTAGGTTTAAAGTTGATTGATGCAAATTCAAGCCTTGTTCTTAGTTCCCTGGAGCTGGGCTTGATCCATGCAACTTATATGAAAATAATGCATTAAGTCGGTGTTGTTCTCTTTCTTTTTAATATTCAAAGTTACAGAGTTGTGTCAATTTGGAGGTTAATGCCACAAAGAAATATATTTTCTCCTGAGGATTACTGTCACTGAATTTAGTTCATAGGTTTTTTTTTTCCTCTGCAATTTTATAGGAGCAGTAGAGTAAACACTTTTGATGACAGGAACTATGAACCGGATTGGACACAAAACAATTATTTAATCCTTGGGCAACATTTTTTTACCTTGCATCAATTACCATTGAACCACACCCTCGGGTGGTTTTTACCGTAAGATCTCTTCGTTATTTACTTATTTACTTATTGCTTGCTTTCCAGAAAGGGTAGCCCATGAATGGGATAACTAATTGATTTTTCTTGTATTGTGTTTTGGTTTCAGCAATATGTTTTAGGCTCCACATTTTAATGAGTAGTGGATTTTTTTCGTTGCTTTATTTCTTACGGTATTTAATTTTAATGTCACACATTCAAGATCCATTATGTCTACAAGGAGATATGGTTAGTAAGGGTCAACACAAATGCTATGGAATGTTGTGATTTCTTTGCATTTTTCTCTCTTTTAACGATGTGCTTCTTTTCTTCTTTTCTCTAATGTGTGTCAGATGTCTTCATGTCTTCAAAATTATATGAGAAAAAATAGACTACATACACTACCGAAGCACCATAGGCGGAGTAATTACAGAGCATTAACAATGCTACACATTAATAGTGGAACTTATCATGTGGAATGTAGGTATAGTGCCTTCAACTCATCCATTAATTTGTTCCTTCTTTTCAATAAATTTTTGCCATATGGAATATTTCATTGTTAGATTATAATTTCTGTAAAAATAATATTTAATTGTTAGAAATTAGATATTCGTGCTATGGATTGCATACTTGTCTAAGTTATTTACAAGAATACATCATTTATGTCGGATATTGGTGAAGAAATAAGAAGTCAATGTCGATACATTGAATGTATCTTGAGAATCCGAGGCACAAATAGATCCAGTTCTCATAATTGCAAAGGATTCGGAAAAAATTCATCCTCTTATTTCTAACGCAGCCTATGTGGAATTCATTGCATTAAAAATTATGTTCATGAGCTTGTGCATGTGCTCCCAATCTTCCAGTTGAAGCCTTCATTGAATTTACTTATATTTTCCTTCACCCGAGTGCTTTCCAGAATTTAAAATTGCTCATATGCAATTAAAAATAAAAGGTGGTGAGTTTTGTCTGAATTGTTTATGGAAATCATTTTATTAGTGCATGTATTGGAGAAGAATTGCAAAAGATTCAAGGATAAAAGGGAAGATAGGTCAGAGGTAACACCTACAAGAAAAATCACATTCAGTTGCTTCCAAATCTAGTTTGGTGAGAATCAAAGGAAATGATTCAACAACATATGGGAGAAAAAGTCATCTCAGATTCAAGGCAGAGATATCATTCAGATCATTCATTGCTAAAGTGAATGAAGCAGAAGTGCAATACAAGTTGGATCAACATACAAAGTATGGAAGAAGAACAAGACTGGGAGTGTTGCAGAGCTTTCTTCTAATTTCTTCTCCTCTTTCTTCTTCTTTCTCTTATTTTCTCCAACAAAGTAATTGAGTAATCAATTAAATTGTAAAACTTAAGTGATTGGTTTAAAATTTGTTACTTCAAGTTATTGGAAGAAGTCAATTACTTGGAAATAGGTGGCAGACATGCAAAATAGAAGGTTCTATTTTCAGTTATAAATCATGCAAAGAGTAATTCTAAGAGGAAGATTTCAGTGCTTCCCTTTTCATAGCTTCCACATGTGGTAATTCATTGAAAGCTTCCTATTTGTAATTGCCCTCTATACACTATAAATAGAGGAAGAGCCTACGGGTTAAAGGATCAAAAATTGTAATTAGTATTCTTGAGTTCCAAACTTTGTGCTGAAACCCTTGATATCTTTTATGAAAATTTGGAGAATTGAACAAAGGAATATTTCCAGATAATTTTGTGTCAACGGTGCATTGGCTTCTTACTTTTGTGTAGATCTTTAGATAAAATTTACATTATCTAAGATTTAGAGTAGAATTTTCCTTTCCTTTGATTCTGTATTGTGAGATCTATTTGTTTTATATGTGTATGAGACCAACTCTGTAAACTATTGGTTGAATTACACATCTTCCATCTCCTTCTTTCCATATTCAACTATTCCCCCATCTGCAAGTATTTCTTTAGAGTTGCTTGCTTGTTGCAGAATTTCTTAGCTATGGTTCATGAGCTTCGCAATTAAAGTAAAACCCACAAATAGTTATTAGAATACATAATTGATAAAAAAATATTACACGAGAGCCTCACCAGTAAATGAGGGAGATTTATCTCATGACTGCCTAGGTTTTTAGTGTCGTGCAAAAATCTAGCCAACAATCCCTAACTTATAATGGGGGTAGATAATTAGTTCATTTTGTTTTCATAACCATTAAGGTACCGAGAGACCATATTTGGATTATTTGTTTTATTAGGAAGCACATTATTATCTCTTATGCATAGAGTTACGTATGAACCCATGAGACATAAAACCATGAGACCAAATTGTTTACTTATATGGTTAAGAAGTAGATGTCATGGATCTAATGACATAGATAATTATCCATTCCATAGGGTCAAGTAGGACACATGGCATCATCCTTTCTCAAATTGATATTGACATCATTCAATACACAATATGGTTTACATACTACTAGGTGTATTTGTTCCTTTTTCATATTTTAATTTTTCAAATGTATTAGAGTTACATTATTCATGAATCACTAGACATTATTTTTTTGCATAGATTCACCTTTATATTTAGGTATATATGCGAAAATGACATTGTAGCATTCACGATGGCATACCTTCTTCGATAACCCTCTCAAGTATGTTCATTTGGAAAATGACCTTGGAGCATTACCATCCACTTGCCCTGCCACAACCATAAAATCCATTCCTATTTCAACAATATGCAGCTACTTCTTGGGCCATTGAACCCATCTTCGTGAAGGCACCCTTACCTAGCCAAGCGTCCCGAACCTTATTCCTATGTCACCATCATTAGGATGTAGGGGGTGAGTATCACATAGGTTTTATTAAAGTGTGGTTAAGGGCTTCGTTATTCACTTTTCGGATTCCCTTATTTACTTTTGATTAGCAAGAGCATTAATTAATTTTATTATTTTTTTGGTTTTTCATGTCTTTTTGGTTGGGTTTTACCCCTTTTCATATTTGAATTCCTCACTAATAATTTAAATTCGATAAGTCTATATAAACAAAATAATAAATAAGGAATTCTTTATAACAAATATATAAGAAATCATCAAAGGAACATTTTTTCTTTAAATAATTGTATATTCCAATTTTTTTCCTCTTAAGGATTTATTTATGCCATGTGCATCTACCTAGGAGAAATTCATGTAGTTGCTTGAATTTTATTAGGGATAGAGAGGGGTTTGAAGCCTCTCTTAACTTGAGAGAAATATTTATTCTACATAGATCAACTACATGATCCATGAGTCATAGAATTATAGAAGTATCAAACAACCAAATTAATAATTTGAAATATACATATATGAACATAGATGCTTTAAAAATCAAGAAAATTTAACATTGATAAAAAAATGAAATGAAAATAACAATAAATCTACACTTAATTGTAAAAAACCTATTAATTTTTTTGATAAAAGAAAATAGAGGAATCACATAAGTAAATATCTTTTTAATTATGTTTTTTCTCTTTGATTATGGTGTGAAAAAAACAACAATATTTAATTATGTTTTTTTTTCTCTTTGATTATGGTGTGAAGAAAGAAACAACAATTTCAACAAATAGATAATAAGTTTTAAAAATTAAGAGCAAGTTTTTAATCATCTTAAACGTTAGAGTGCATGGGTAAGTCAAAATTCATGTATTACTCTAAAAGTAACCCCTTTGTCAAGTTTCAAGGATTTTAATCCAGTGTTGGGCACATTTTGTACTACATTACGGTATGATTTGTCTCTCATTTTATTTTTCTTGTGCACCTTGATCAATTTTTATTAAGCACTCTTAAATGCATAAAGGGTTTAGCTCAAGTTAAAAAGACACTAGAATTTTCTTGAATTTAAATATTTGAACTCATACAAAGGTGGCCTCATGTTTTCATATATATATATACACACAACATATTATATTTATTATAAAAATGTGTTCATGTTTAAATGTTTCCAAATTTATTATATATATATATATATATATATATATATATATATATATATATATATATATATATATATATATATATATGAAGGAACAAACATTAAAGTGGAAAAAAATTAAAACACATAAAAATAGCCCTTTAACATTTATTAGTCATTAAATTTCATGTTTCTAGACTATTTATGTAATCATTGATTTGAGTTCAATTATAGTTTTATTGGAATATTTTTGACTTTTAATGGTCCTTGCCTCATTCCTCCTCGCACTCTAGTTGTCACCTTATCTCTCCTCCATTTCACAAAGTGTGTTGGCCTTTCATGTCGAAAATTTTGACTCCACATTCATGTCATGCCAATAACATGAAGTACATGGTCGTGTCATGGTGGAACTTGGGGCTTTTGTTTCTTCACCTCATCTCACCCTCATCCCATCTTTTTCATTTTTTTGATCGACATTAGAGGTGGTCTTCAACACCAATATGGTCTTGCATTAAATTTCAAATGTGTATAAATACATAAGCAACTTATCTCATATAAGAATTTATTACACATCTATCAACTAAATATATCTATTGTAATATTTTAAATTGTTATAAGGGTTTTTTCAAGTGATATTTAGAGAGAAATCATTCAAGTATCTACATGCATTCTAGAAATCGAGCATGCGATAGAGAATTCATTGAAGCATTGAGTATCATAGTGGAGGCACATTGCATTGCGTTAGTTTTCCTAGATACTCGCATGTTGTCTAAATTTATATTATATCAAAAAAATTGATGAGTTGTGGATCACATATCTCTAAAACTAATTCTACTTTTTTAAGGTCTAGATGTTGGTAGCTCAATTAGGGTTAAGAAGAAGAACAATGATTTCTCGTTAATATTCAAGTGAACTTTCAGAATACAAAGTAAAGATTTTAAATGGCGGAAGAAGCGAATCTAATCGTAAAAGAAAACTCGAATTATGAGAAAGTTGTTTAGAACATGGAGTGCATGGTTTAGACAATTATACACTTTTTAAATTAAGTTTGATAGGTTATGTCTGCTTTCTAGAATTATTACATATTCAAAACTTGAGTTTTATCTTCTGCTGAGTTATGAAGACAAGATAAGCCTAAACACATTCATTTCTCAATTGCTTTAAGCTTGCTCAAATAATTAGTTAGTTTTGATTTATTGTTTTAAATATATAATAAATGGATTCATGCATGCATGATGATGGTAAAATGTGTTGTTTGGCCATCAGCTTACAAAAACTCACAAATTGAAAAATGATTGAGATTGAAATCGAGACTTAAATGAAGTTTAGGGAAGATGATCATTTGATAGATGTTCAAGTACGTAATCATTTGGAAATTTTACTTGCTTGGAGACTCGTGCAAACATGGGAGTTGGGTGGCCAAATTAACCTATTCAGATTAAGCTTAAGTGCACATAAAATCGAAGAAAGGTGTGAGTAAGCGACCAAACATTCCCAACGATTTGAGCGTGTAATATGTCAAACCAACCAAACTCCAATATTTAATACACCTGCATTAAATTACAATAATTTTAGCAATAGTCAATCATTGTTGGTGTTTTTGCTTGATTAGTAGCAGCTCAAATCTGGTTGTGGTTTACGTGTATTCGAAGGCACTCAATCCGTTCAACTTCCTATCCTCTAAACACAAATCTGAGCACTATAAAAATCTATGGAGAGGCGTATAAAGAAACAAACACTAGCAATCCACTGCAATGGAAATGACAATGGCGATTTCATCGAAGCTCGTTTGCACTGCATTTGTTATGATATGCGCGCTCATGTTAACCAGCCCGCGTTTCTGTGACGGACGAGATGCTGCGCTCGTACACGGAACTGTCTTCTGCGATACCTGCTCAAACAACAGAATTTCTGAAACTGGTTATTTCATATCCGGTATTCAATTTCTTCCAGAAGATTTTCTCCTTTTTTGTTTTGCTAGTTATTTCATATCCGGTATTCAATTTCATCCAGAAAATCTCTTTTTATTTGCTTTATTAGTTATTTCATATCCAATATTCAATTTTTTCAAGATAGTTATTTCATATATGATATTCAATTTCATCTAGAAAAATATTTTCTTCTTTTTTAGTTTTACTAGTTATTTCATATCCTGTATTTAATTTCTTAGAGAAAATCTTTCCAGGTATTCAATTTCTTTTACAAAAATCTCTTAATTTTTTGTTGTTTTATTAGTTATTTCATTTCGGTATTCAATTTCTTTGAGAAAATCTCTTTTTTTGTTTTACTAGTTATTTCAAATTTGATTTTCAATTTTTCGAGAAAAACTCTTTTTTTTTTGTTTCACTAGTTATTTCATATTGAGGAAAATATCTTTTTTTTTTTTTTTTACTAATTATTTCATATCCAGCATTCAATTTCTTAGAGAAAAATCTCTCCATGTATTCAATTTCTTTTAGAAAACTCTTTTTGTTTTTTACTAGTTATTTCATATCGGGTATTCAATTTCTTGGAGAGAAATCTATTTTTTATCTGTTTTCCCGGATATTTTATATCCGATATTCAATTTCTTTGAGAAAAATTTTTTTCTTTTTTGTTTTACCAGTTATTTCATATCCCGTATTCAATTTATTCCAGAAAAATTCATATGGGATATTCAATTTCTTTGAAAAAATCTCTTTTTTTGTTTTACTAATTATTTCAAATTTGATTTTCAATTTTTTCAAGGAAAAACTCTTTTTTATTTGTTTTACTAGTTATTTCAAATCCGTTTTTCAATTTCTTCGTAAAAAAGTGGTGCAAACTAGAAAACGGAGCTGAAATGTTGAACCCACATTTGTGTATCGCAGGTGCATCTGTAGCCGTGCAGTGCGACGTGAACAGAAAAACCGCGACCTCGATCCGCGTGGTGGGAGAAACGGACGAGATGGGCGAGTTCACAATAGAGGTTCCAGTCTGGAACGTCGCCAGAAAATGCAGAGTGGACCTCGTGAGAACGGCGGCGGGATCATGGTGCAACGTTCCTTCCATCTCCACCTCTCCCCACCTCACCTTGACGTCACCTTCCGAAGGCGGCGCCGCCGCCATTCGCACTTACTCCGCCGGGTATTTGAGCTATCGACCAGAAAATATCCCTACTCCATGTTTGATGAATGACAGGCTCCCCCGCCGAGAAGCTCTGGAATCAACTGCAGATGAAACTTCAAAGGCGACTGTGCCTCCGCCATTCATACCCACAATTCCAGCTCTGCCCACATTCCCACCATTCCCCGCAGTTCCAACTCTTCCTACTTCCCCACCATTTCCCACAGTTCCAACGCTCCCCACATCGCCGCCATTTCTTCCAAATGCGCCGCCTCTTCCAGTTCCCAACTTTGGAGTTCCTCCGCTTCCTGCAATAAATATTCCTAACTTCAGTTTTCCACCTCTACCCAGTTTGCCTTTCAACTTTCCTCCCATTCCCTTCTTCACCCCGCCTCCACCATCCAAATAGACTCTGTTTCCTGTTCGTCTTCTTTCTGTTTCTATTAGGTATTTGTATTTAGGGCTTCGTATGTATGTTGGAGTCGATGTCATAATTATTTCTCTGCGCATGCATTGGGAGGTGTGATCCCATTTGCTATATATGTTTCTTTGGATTCAAGTATTTATGTTTCTTTCGATACTGTACCGTTTCTATTTATCATAAATAGATATGATTTCTCATTGTATTTTTTCATTATAAATATGAGCAATTTCGAAGATGCCAAAATCCAAGTTTTAAAATTTCAAGCCCTTCTAATAGGTTACAGATCTTGAATACATCTAATTCATCTGAAAAATACCCATAGACATTAATTCCGAAGGTTTTTTTTTGGTTTTTAGGCCTAGCATATTGTTTAATAATTTAATTATTTTATTTACTATTTTTTAATTGATTAGGCATAAATGGCATCTATTCAGATATATTATTTCTATTATTATGTTAAATTCAAACAAATAGTTTCGAGAAATTACGAATCTGACTCTATAACCAAACGTAAACAAATTTGAATGTAATTAATCTCCTATGTTATGTATAATTTCTTAATCTAATATGTAAAACATAAATATAACATTAACCGGATAACTTTTAACAATTATATATCCAATAACAAAATATTTCAAATCGATTGGATACATTATAATTGTAATTTTCAAAAATGTATTCGAAATAAATTGGATTTGTTTTAAATTATTCTAAATCGTTTCAAATAAGTTCAATCCATCCATTTATTTATGTCATTTTAAATGATTTAATCTTAATTACTTATTCTATAGACATTTAAAAATGATCACTAGGTATTCACCAATCCTTAATTTGTATATTTCTAAAGAACTTATGTATTTTTAAATTTCTATCCAAATTATAATAGCTTTACTAGTGTAATTCCTTGATTTCTAGTGGTTCCCTCTCATCTCCCTACACACTCCAACTATCCCCTCACCTCATCCATCCATCATTCAGCTTTACTAGCCCTCAATTTCTAAAATGTGGACTCCCTAATCATGGCATGCCAAAAACATGAACCATACGATTTGACATAGTAATAGTGAACCCTTCACTCATTTTCCACGTTTTATCCTTGTCCCCTCCATTTCATTTTTTTTTACTATTAGAGGTTGACTTGTGCACCAAAAGGATCTTACTTTTAAATTCAGCTATTTATAAAAACACAAGAACCTTACCTTGTTTAGGAATCTGACATCTATCTAGCAAACAAATTCATTATTATCAAGGCATTCAAGAAGTTTATAAGTGACTGTTAGATGAGTGAATCATGTAGCATTTACAAAATCTTGGGTTTAGGGAAGTCAAGCATTCATTAAAACATTATGAGCATTTACAAAAATTTCATTGAGGGAATCAACTTATGGAATTGGTTGGGTAAAAATCTCCCAAAAACCTATTAAATTATTAGTGGTGATTTTAATATGGTAGAACAACCAATTAATTGATCATGGGGAGTGTATGCACCATATTTTTGACACTTGCAAACCATTTATTTTTGTGCAAGGGTTGTTAATGCATTCTCCTCCTAAAGGGGCCTTCAAATATTGGGGTGTGATCGAACTTGGTCATGTGGGCTAACCATATTATTTGAGAGATGTCACTAATACACCATAGTTACCTTATCCTTTCCTCATTTCTTTTTTTTGTTCACACAATACACCTATTATGTATGTTTGTCCGTTATGTCTACTTGTTACACATTATTATCCCTCCTTTTGGTTACTATGGACCTTCATAATTCACCTCCATTTACCTTTTGTCCTTCCTCATGTTTTACACCTTTTGACCTTATGGTTTCCCTCAGATTCAACACCATCTCCCATCGATGACG
Source organism: Taxus wallichiana var. yunnanensis (assembly GCA_018340775.1). NCBI lineage: Eukaryota > Viridiplantae > Streptophyta > Pinopsida > Cupressales > Taxaceae > Taxus > Taxus wallichiana. The sequence goes on from CM031239.1 coordinate 344,925,432, forward strand.
GTGGACCTAATTTTTCTTTTCCATACCCCACCCATAGGCATGCGCATCGGGTATATATACTTAACCTTTCTTTTGTAAACCCAACACCAAAAAATTACTGTTTCATACATTAAGGTACTTCTTTCTCATGTATTTTCACATTGGTTCACACTTATTTGTTGACTTGGAGTCTTGGAATTTCCGTTTTGCATTTTGGGTCACCATAGTGAGCTAGGACTGAAGATCTTCTTGTTGAGATTTCTCCTTCTCCATGTATAGTGATTATCTCTCCATGTTTTTGTCTGCGGGAGGATTATACATTAGTGGTCACACACACACTATAGTTAAGTATTTTTAACCCTCCTTAGTTTATAATCTTGTATATGCAGAAAGTGAGGTAAATATTAGGAGTGCCCTAGGAAATAATTGAAGTGGACGCCCTTCTTATAATTTTAGTTAATAATTTTTCTCATCAAATAAATAAATAAATGCTACGTACATTATCATATTTTAATTTTTCCATAAGAATAATAGTAAATCACTAATTTAGAGAAATTTTAATACAAAATGAATGAAAATATCCTATGAGATTATCAAATAAGGACAAATAATAATCCATGGATAGAGAGAATTAATCATAGGAGGTGTTCAGAATGTAATAAATATAATTTTTTATACAAGGTTGGTTACTCATCTTATTTACCAATATCAAGAGGTGATGGGACTTAAAAACTGAACAAAGCACCATTTTTTGTAAATAAATTAAAATTCTTAGCTAGCTCCCATGGTTTTATGAAGAGTGGTATCTAGACCAACCCTACTAATTCCTCCATAAAAGAGACATTTCCCTCAAAACATTAGGAATAGAGAATTAAATATTTTTTTCTTTCAAATATACTTACCTCTACTAGCTACACTAATGATATTATAAAAATGCATGAACATTTTCTAAGAAATATTACACACCTGAACATTGTATGGGATTTAAAATATGAATATTTATGTTTACTTGCAAAAATATTATAGTACCTTTTATGTGTATGCGTGAATTTTATGTTACTTTATAATAATATAAATAAAAGAGTTAATTACCCTTGTGCTAAGGGCATTTTTATTATTGCTTTCGAATCCATTGCTGATAAGAATATCATTGCTAAGCAACTCTGGACCTGTCAGCAAAAATACCTTATTTTAAAACCCTGGTTCCCATCATTTAACCCACTCACTGAATCCTTCTCCGTAAACCGATCTGGATTCGATTACCCCACCTTCCTCTACATTCGGGATCAAAAGTGTCTGATATCCATAGGTAATGCCTTGGGCAGTATCATTAACATTGACTCCCAAACCTCTGATTTTACCCATACAACCTATGCAAGAATTCTTGTTGAGATTGATACTTCAAAGGATCTTCCAGCTCATATTGAGCTAAAAGTACAAGATAGATCCTGGACTCAGCCTCTGGACTATGAAGGCCTGCCTTTTAGATGCAGGAGATGTTTCTCTTTAGGACATTCGGCCACTAATTGCGAGATAGTAAAACAGAAAAATGATAAGGCCAACTGGTGGAAAAATGCCCTCCGAAACATATGGTGTTCGAACCTAATGACATTCCCGATGCGGATGAGGAGGTGGCTATTGTCCCTGATACTAATATTGATACTGGCATGGATGACAGGTTGGAAATGACCCCTTTGCATGAAAAAACCCCGGGATGAAACTAAAAGGACCAGAAACATTGAACCAAATGTGTCTTTAGCGACTGAGGTCCCCCTGGTTCAAGCAATACTTATCAACCGATAACTGACCTTGAAGTTCTTATCCCTATGCAGGAAATTTCTGATGCTTGGATCACTGTTAGGAAAAAGAAAAATTCCTTTTCCAGGAAAACTACCTTTCCTTCGAGATAGTTATGTTGTTTGGCTATCTCTGAGCTGGACAACAGTTGTTTGTTTGTTGTTCATCTACTATTTTTTTGTTGTTGTTCTGTTGGTTTTTGGAACTTCTCTTGGTAGATTGGTTTCTTTTCTGCCATGTGGGCCTTAAATGTTTTAATCTGGTTTGCAGAGCCTTTGTACAAGGGTATAGTCCCTTTCAAAAAACTATTTGCCAATAATAAAAATAAATAAAAGAGTTAATTACTATTGAATTTAGGTTAAAAAATTAATGATAAGTTATAATAAAAACCAAAAAAATAAAAAACTTTATATTTAGCCTCCCCTTAACGATTGGTGCCCTAGGCAGTTGCCTAATCGTCCTAGGGCTTAATCCCCCCTAGTGTACATGTATGTTATATGTTGATCATTCATTGCTATAGACTAGAGTAGATGTATGCTTTCTTTAATCTATTACATTATGCCCCTTAGTTTTATCCGCAAGTTGGATATTCTTATTATGAATCTTTATAGGATACTTATATTTATCTTAGTTGTAGGCCTTGGAAACCTATATCTATCCTAGGGTTAGGGTCATTATCCTCTAGAATTATTACACTAACACTCATCAAGAACATTTGTATCTATATTGTGTGTTTATAATTAGATTGGATCTCTACATTTGAGAACCAACTAGGAACCTATCTTTTCCCCATCATCTGATACATTCACGGGGGGTTCATTAGCTAGGCAAAATCTTAACACATGAGTTCATATTGAGGTAATTAAAATTAATAAAAGTAAATTCAATATACTTGTAGACATGAGGGGTGAAAGGGTTTAATTTATTAATATTTTGAATTAGGTATTTGGGGTAGGTTAGAGAGGTGGGCCAAAGGAAATGGAGGTTTAATTTTAATATAAAACTAAAACATTTGTACCCTAGTTTTTAAAACTAAATACCTTAAAATTGTAATTTAAGGAGTGTGGTCATAAAGTTAAATTATAATCTCTTTTTGAATAAATAAATATCAATTAAAAGATTCTTAACCAAGAAATAATAAGATGGTAGAAAACTAGGATTGAGTATGCTTTTCAACACAAGTGATATTATTTCACCATCTTAATTATTTGAAGAACTATTGATAAATGATTAAATCTTAACATTTATAAGATAATTATTAATAGGTCTTGAATGGCTTCAAACTATCTTTCGAGAGAAAATGCATATTAAAATAATTGAGTGAGAAATATGATATTTTTTTGTTTAATATATTAGGGTAGAAATAAAAAGGGGTAAATAAAATTGTCATGGAAAATGGGTAAGTAAGGTATCTTGTTGTAATGAGGATCGTGCACCGTTGAATTATTGAAAGATCATGTGCAACGTTGGAACATCCCCAAGGTGTGGGTCTTTGCCTTGGGATGAACCTCCGAAGAAGGCCGACTTCCATTGGAACTTGGGGCACCCAACTTAAGATCGGTGTGTAAGGCTAAAACACTTGAAAATTATCCTAACCTACTCGATTCACGAAGTTCAAGGTTAGAAGTAATGAATAAAGACAATACGGTGATGCACCACGAGTATAACTAGATAATTACGTGATCTTCACGCTGGAAGGGTTAGTTTAGAAAGGATAAACAATCATCACAATCTAATTCGCTTAATGCTATTTAGACAGGGTATATAATAACCATAGACAAAATAACATATATTCCTTTATAAGACCCCAAATATTCCTTTAGATAGATCAAATCGATTAAAAACACAATCAATAACCATGACAATATAAAACATGCACATGTCAAACATCTCACTCACTTATGACAACTAATGATAAAGCAACTTTATAACAGAAGGAAAATAACCTTTTCACAACTGATATTTGAGACAACCATATCACATTCCCATAGAATGAAATAATATATTCTGAGATAAAGGTAATTTAACCACTTATACTAAGGAATTGAACATCCACAAAGCATACATTAATCAACCGTTAACACAATAAATCAGATTCTTCACGGCAATATATTATCCGAATGTAATTGAAAGGCTTCACAATACTCAAAGCACTCTTCCAAGCTTGAAGAGTAACTTCCAAAATGATTTATCTATATCTATAAACTTCATGCACTTAACTATTTATAAGTTCCTTAGGCTGAGCCATTACAACTAGGCCTTCAACTAACAAATTACTAAAAATAGAATATCATTAAGTTCTAGGGAACAAGCTCCCATAAAAATAGCAAAGTTTGTTGCATGGGTTTGACTCAGTCAACCCTACAACTTGGATTGATCTAGAGCTTGGAACTGTCCAACCATGGCCGCTTAGCTTTGGCTTGGCCCCACAACACCTTCTCCTTGTTCAAGTTTCTCTGACTCCTCCCAAACAACTATCTGATGTTTATAATTAAGGAAACGCTTGATAATTTCTTGCACTTCTCCTTCCTCAGGTCCACACGCATAGTGATTCACTACATTTGTTGTCTCGATCTCTCTTACTACCTTGGCTGGAATTATTTTGAGTTTACTTACTACCTTCTTCAGTCAACCAATGAAATTTTGGCACAAAACCAACCTGTCAATGGAGTCACTGTTAAAATTTCTAGTCACCTCATCATCTCTCTTTACCAAATCCTTGAAATTTAACTTGATTTGATCCTCTGGAAGAGCATCAATGTTCTCATTGAAGAACTTGCAATTAATGTTATCAAACTCTTCTGAAATATCATTTAGAGCATCCATTATTTCTACTCATTTGTCGTCCAACTTATTTATTAAATCCTATAATACTTGGGACCTAAACTCCATAGCCTTTTGAAACTTGAACAACTTAGAAACGTCATCGATCACTTCCTCTTGTAGAATAAAATCTGGATCCTCTTCTCTGATCTCACTCCACGTAGTCAAATTCAAGTTCAAATTATTATTATCTTCAGAGAAGGCTTCATCCATTCTACAAATAGAGGCTCTTTCAGTCTCAAATCATTATATATTTCAATAACCTCTTTTATCAAAGGGTTGGCTTCTTGAAGTATGTGCTCTATCCATCCATTTATTGATCTTCCCTTTTGACCTATCTTCTCAATCTCATGATAGGAAATATCATCCAGTGGAAGAAATCATCAAAGCAGTGGTAGTTGAAAGATCAGTGGATGGAGTAGGTTGTGTTACCTTCCTCAACAATGTAGTGAGCTGCTCAACCTTTAATTTTAGCTCATCCTTAGAATCCTTGTCCTTGTCCTTGTCATACTTTTCTAACAAATTTCCAAGAGTAGTCTGCACATCTTGTTTAGCTCCTTCATGTGTTGCTTTTCCTAGTGAAAATCTAGAAATTCGGTAGTCAGTTGTTGTAATGGTTTCCTTGGTTTTTCCCTGGGAGTAGCAACTTCTATGACCCTCTCTCTGGATTGATTCACTGATAAGTTAGAGACAATCTTTAGATGTTTGGCCTATCTCCTCGAGTGGGTTCCAACACACTCAGATCTATAACATCTACCAGGGCACCTTCTTTTTCTTCTTTGGAGTCTGGTGAAACAGCCATTCTGGGATAGCAGATGCCAATGGGAGTGGAATATCTGATTTAGTACCTAGGGCACTGATAACACAACAATTGTGACATTAGTAGGAAATGAAATGGATGTGGAAATAATGGATGGGGTGGATGTGAGGACAGCCATAGGAGTGGATACATTGATGTTGGAAGTTGGAATGAAAGGAAATGAAAGTGTTAGAGGGAGTGAAGTAGAAATAGGTGACCCAATCGTCTCCCCTACTGAGAGAACTGGAAGAGATGAGAACACTTGGGCCATAGAAGGAGATGGGAAAGAAGAAATGATTGTAGAAGTGGAAGGAAATGATGGAGGAAGTGACAATGGAAGAGGGAAAGGAGATGACAGATCTTGTGACACACTTAGAGAATCAATAACTTCAACTATTTATGACACTGGTATTGCTGGAGACACAACCTTGGAAGGAGGAGCCTTGGAGAGAGAGGAGCTGCCAACAACAAATGAAATCTTCTTAGGGACTATATGGGCCCTTTGGATGGGCCTTTTCCCTTTTGTAGGTGTTGGAAGACTCATGGTTGGTTGGGCTTCTGTACTTGTAGGTTGATCTAACCCTTTGGGTAAAATTCCCAAGGTAGCCAACCAATTATAAGTTCTTTGCAGAATGGGCCATGTCTCTCCTTGGTATTGCAAAATTCTTCTACATACCAATCAATCCATGGAAATGGTTGATTGACAACATTATTATTTTTGTGCATCCAAAACTTCCTCCTCATCTTCCATTTACAAATGATGGTCTGAGGATGAAAGGTTTGTAAGGTTACTATTGAAATATTTGCATCTACGTTCTTCACCTTATAAATATTTTCACAAGTGTATCTACCAATTGAAATGGGAAATTGGAATCCCATGTTTTGTCGTTTATTCTGAATCTTATGATAGTCCAAAATTTTCGAACCAATTCTAGCAAAACCCACTTATTGGTGGGGCATCTTGGCAACTTACTAGGAGCACCTACAAAACTAGGAATCTGAATGTATGTAAATGTAGGAAACTATAGGTAAATAGCTCCCCACTCGCATACTTATTTGAAGGATTCATCAAAAATCCTTCGATTGTATAAATCTTTATCAAAATGATAAAGAATGACAGCAAAGAAGGCATCATTAATTCTACAGAAGTGTCTTCTTCCTTGTGAATCAGTATTATAGGAACAATAATTTTATTTTCTAGAAAAGGGATAGGTGCAGAGACTCAACGGAAGATATTCTAACGACTTAATATCATTTGAATTTGAACCAAGAATTTAAGTAGATACTCATCTCAGATGGAGAAAAGAGATTATGGGAGTGTGTGACTTGAACTATTGCTTAGGCCATGCAAATACATTTTTCAAAGCCGAGAAAACACAATATGTGCTCCGGCCACACCTTCATAGCTCCAAATACCTGGATTAGATACAGTTTCTCCAGTTATACTCCATCCACCCCACGAATCCTTTATTCCTAGACGAGTCATAAAAGGTATAACGAACATACCTTGTCTCCACATTGGATCAAGAACAGGATCGGATGGGTCGAAAACTGCTAATTCGTAAAGAGCCATTGAACCAGTGAACAAAATAGATTTCAGGCCCTCCCTGAACTCTATATAGGGGATATAGATGCGTCAGACCCCTATCTAGACTCCCCTGTCTCCCCATCTATAGAATCCCTATAATTATCGGTAAGGCATTGACATGCATCCGTCGGCTTAGACCTTCATCGCATCCGTCCTTATATAGAGAATTGTGCCAACAAGAAATTTTCGGAGCCCAATTAATAATTTTTTGAAAGGTATATGATGATATGCACCTAGGGAAAGGATGTTATGATGTATATGTATTGATGGAGATGCCGACATGTGGCACACATCTCCTTATCTTATTATATCATTCATTTATGATTTATTATGCTTAGGAGGTCAGCCTCAGTATTGGCCATAGGTTATAATGGTATATATAGGGGTTAGAAGGTTGTAGTTAATCATCATATTGAGTATTGGAGTGTTATTGTATGGTTTGGAGGTTACCCCCTCGAAGTGGTATTGGAGGTTGCCCCTCGAAGTGGCAAGGCTATTATATGAGCATATTGTCATCATTTATCTATATTTTGGTGTTCTCTCATGTTATTCTGCTATATATGTTCTGATTTATACAAGTAATATCCTTACAAGTGGCATCAGAGCTACGATCTGGGCCAAAATTAGGGAAAATCCTTAATTTTTGTTTCCACCATATATTTTTAACCAGAGCGAATTGGCAGGAGATATTTTTACTAGAGTTGTAAAATGTTTCAAGTAAGATTCCCTAAAAATTTAGGACTTTTTTTATTTATTTTGCACAAGTTATTACAAATTTAGTTTTTTTCATAAAATTGCTCCCTAGGGTGTAAATTGTGGAATCTTTTCAAATTCGTACATTTTCGGGAAGCTCTAAAAAAATAGTATTATTATCCTCTCTGTGTTTTTTTCCTTTTCGGCTGAATTTTTATCGAAACCCTAAACCCTAAGGTTTGACATCATGGCGAGGCCTTCCACAAGAGCAAAAAAGAATCTGGTTACTCCTGGGTAAAACCCTAGATAACGATGGGGTAGTGATTGAAGAGTTGGAGTCAGAAGGGGTAAATACAGATTCCTCAACACTAGGGTTTACTTTAGTTGATCATAAGGTGAGCCAACTTGAGTATGAGCTACGAAATGTACAATCTAAGATGGCCTCTAAAGGAGACATAGACCAAATCAATCAGCGGTTGGATGATATCATGCAACATATAAAGGGTAAACAATATGTCCCAAATCAGCCCCATATCAACCAAGGAGGATATTCAGTTCAAAATAATGGACAAAATAACCATGTTGGATCACTTTTCCAGCCCAATCAGAATCCAACTTATTCGCAACCACAAAACATGAGGCCGAAAGTGGATATGCGCAAATTTAATGGGAAGGATCCACTGAATTGGATAAATCAAATGGAGAAATTATTTGAGTTACATCAAACACCATCAGGACAAAAGGTGACCTTGGCATCCATGTATCTTGAACCAGACCAATTCATTTGGTATCGATGGTTATGTGCTCAAAGGCAGAAGAATGGTCTCAGTGTCACTTGGACATTTTTACCGAGGAGTTGCAATTGCATTATAGTTCCAGTGTTTCAGAGAACTACTTTAGTCAATTGGAAAAGTTATGACAAATAGGATCAGTCAAATATTATGTGCATCAATTCCAAATTTTCCTTAAGGGTGGAGAATATTCCAGAAGGGAATCTGAATGACCTATTTCTTGGGGGTCTTAAGGACCACATCAAGCATGAGGTACGTATGTTTAATCCACTCAAGATTTCGATTCTATTATCATGGCATGTCGAGCAGAGGAAAATTTTCTTTGCAGTAGGAGGAAGCCTTTCATTATCACCAGAGACTGTAGTATCTCTTCCCCTTCATTTGCTCGGCCAATTAGACTGACTCCTCAACAAATGGAAGAAAAGAGAGCAAAAGGATTATGTTTTAATTGTGACACCAAATATGGACCGGGACACAAATGTGCTGAGAAGAAGTTGTTCGATATTGAAGGAGGAAATGAGGATGACGAGGAAGTTGAAATGATAGGAGAGGATGAGGAACTAGTAGAAGATCACCAACCTACAATTTCTTGCCATGCGTTGTCAGGTATTAGTAATCCTCAAACACTCAAGGTTATTGGACAGAAATTTGAAGCCCAGACAGAGTTACCAGAACTTGATGAGGAAGGAAGAATCATTTTGGAGCCAGAGAAGATTCTACAAACACGTACTAAGAGGCTGAGAACTAGAGACATTAAGGAATATTTGATCAAGTGGAAGAATATGAGCATAGAAGATGCAACCTGGGAGGATGAAGGTTTTCTGCAGCAACATCCAGGATTATTCAACGTTGAGGACAATGTTGGTTTGAAGGGGAAGGGCATGCTATGCCCTTAACCTATTGCTTGTATTAGGATATGAGTAGCCGACTTGTGGCTTACCATATCATCATTTATACTTTCTTATGCTTAGTAGGTCGGCCTTGGTGATGGCCATAACATATGAATAGTATATATAGGGGATTATAGGTAGTAGTTCATCATCATTGGAGCATTTGAGTCTTATTATATGGTTTGGAGGTTGCCCCCTCAAAGTGGCGAAGCTATTACAATTGCATATTGAGATCATTATTCTGAAATATTGTGTTATTTGGTGTTATATTTCTGCTCATAATCTAAATTATACTAGTAATTTCATTACAAGTGGTATCGTAGCAGCGATTTTCGCCAAAATTAGGGCAAAAACCCTAATTTTTTGTTTTGAGTATATCTTGAGGAGGGTATAAAATTTTTGCCCAATTTTTGCATCATAATTTGGAAACACTCTAAATCAGAATATCTAAAAAATTCAACTCCATTGAATCTTTTTTGTGGATGTTATTTTTGTTTTAGGTTTTTTCATAAATTTTCTTTTTAAGAAGCAAATTGTGGTATTTTTTAGCAAAATTTATATTTTTAGACAGCTCTTGAAATTTTAGTTAGGGTTTGTTCTTTATGTTTTTATGCATCTACCGAAATATTTTCAGAATTCCTAAACCCTAATCATGATCACGGGGATAACAATTTTTTATGGAAATGGTGAGATGGATGCTAAAGAATGGTGGATGAAATTTAATAATATATATTTCTCATATTTCATGACATGGAATAGTTTTTCACATTATCTTGGTGGTCCTGCATGGATTTGGTTTTCTCGAGTTAAAAATGACAGGAAGGATTGGTCTTGGGAGGAAATGGAACAACTTTTTATAGATAGATGGGACCACAAAGAGGAAGAAGAGTCCAAGGAAGATGGTGGGGAAGAATATATTGAACAATCAAGAGAGAAATAAGATTAAGAGGAAGGTGAAGAATATTCAAGGGAAGATGATGGTGCAACATATATTGAAGAATCAAACGCAGAAGAAGTTGAAGAAGAGGAAGAAAAACAAGATATTGATGCAGAAGAAGATATTATAGCTCCCAAGAAGGAAGATACCTTATTTCAGTTTCATGGATGCATTCAAAGGAATAATATAATTGTTTCCATAAACCCTAACAGTAAGTATAACTTCATCAACAAGGATATGGCTCAACATCTACATATTCAAGAAAGTAATATCAAAGAAGCTCAAGTGAATGGTAAGAAAATTCAAATTTTTGAAGATTTAAAACTTACTATGGAAAAATATACTTTACATTCAGATTTGTTTGCCTTATATATGGATGGTTTGGATATTTTCTTGGGTATCCTTGGTTAGAGACATTGGGGACAATTAATATTAATATGAAAAATAAGTTTATGAAGATTTGGTACAAAAAGAAGAAGGTCACTTTACAGGATATCAGGCTTAATGGAAATCAAAGAAAAGTCAATATAGACCATGAGGATGATTTAGAATATGGAGAAGAAGGGAATAAGGATGATTCAAAAGAGGAACATGAAGAAAAAGAAGGAAATGATGATTCATCTACTCAAGAGAAAAATAAAATATCAAATGCAAAGGTGGAAGAAGAAAAGAAAGTTCAGAAATAGGTTGATAAGGTTGAGGATACTACAATTGCAGCATATGGAAATCCACATCAACATGAGAGAAAAAAATCATGGAGATATCCCAGGGCACATCATATTTCCAACCAATATAGATATACAGGTAATTGGAGGAATAATCACTTTATTTATACAGAGGGATCAATGGAGCAACAATTATGAAGCATGGAATCCTTATTATGGTTATGCATTGAATCCTTATGTTGGTTATGCATGGAATCCAAGGATGATAAACTATGGTCACGAATGGAATCGAGAGTAATAAGAACGAAATATGGATATTAGTTCGATATGTATCATCTACCAAGATCACACTTGGATGGATGATCGATCATGGTGCAAAGTGTGTAAAAATTTACAACACACTCATTACACGGTTTCTTCTTATGTTTCGGGGACGAAACATGTCAAGGAGGGAAGGAATGTTATGCACCTAGGGAAAGGATGCTATGATGTATATGTATTGATGGAGATGCCGTCATGTGGCACACATCCCCTTATCTTATTATATCATTCATTTATGATTTATTATGCTTAGGAGGTTAGCCTCAGTATTGGCCATAGGTTAGAATGGTATATATAGGGATTAGAAGGTTGTAGTTAATCATCATATTGAGTATTGGAGTGTTATTGTATGGTTTGAAGGTTACTCCTCGAAGTGGTATTGGAGGTTGCCCCCTCGAAGTGGCAAGGCTATTATATGAGCATATTGTCATCATTTATCTATCTTTTGGTGTTCTCTCATGTTATTTTGTTGTATATGTTCTGATTTATACAAGTAATATCCTTACATATGATGTATGAAAAATTATCCATAGATAGACAAACCAGCGTATACCTTTTGATTTTATCAGATAGGGTGTTCGGAAAAGGTCGGAATAGACGTTGGCTTACCTGTCAGTCGCGTTGGGTCCGCCGCTCAGTTGAAAGCTATGAAACAAGTACGCGGTAGTTCAAAACCCGAATCGGCGCAATACCGTGAAGTGGCCGCCTCTGCTCAATCTGGGTCAGACCCTAATGTTCGACTACTCTCCCTATGATGGGGGTTCGGAACTGACTAAGACGAATTAAAAAGGATTGAGCCTGGGAGGTAGGTATTTTGATCTGTTGGCAACCAGAATAGAATTGCTGCTTGAGACCTCAAAAGACCTCTTTACTTCAATGAAGTTCTAGTCATATAACCAATAGCTAATGATAATCAAGCAACATTGATGAGATCCTCTTTTTCTTGTTCTATTTGAGAGTACCCATTTACCTTAATTTCATGCGCTTTCATTTCTACTTCTTGTAAGTGATCTCAAAGCTTTCCCATGGAATACGTATCATCCAAACATGACTCTTATTTACTTTCATTTGGATGGGATAATGGACAACCTTCCTAGCAGGTCGATAGAGGTTATATTCGTGTGTGTGGTCACCCAACTGACCTTTCCTTTATTTTGGCTGGGCATGGCCGGCACGATAACCATGTGATTACCATCCCGGTTGTTAGCGGGGCTTCTTCCTCGAGTCCTATCATGATCATGCACTTAATGAAATATCTTTACAAGCGAAATTTCTGTTGGATGGTTAAGCGGACAGCTTCTATTCATAAAAGTGACAGAAGTATTCTGTTCACGTGTGGAACATGATTCACCCATGAATTTGGGTGACGGCTACAAGGCGAGGAAGAGAAAGGGAACTGTACCCGACCAGGGATGGACGTAAACTCGGTTGCTATCGGAAAGGGGGGATAATCGTCCTGGTCCTCGAAAAAAGCCGCCGCCCGGATCGTCGCCGGCTCCCTCTCGGCGAGGAGAGGGAAGGAGTTGCTGAAACGAAATGGACTAGTATAGTATGATTACGAAGATGGACTGGCCGCAAAAAGAAAGAGCAAAGAGTGGCCGTGTAATAAAGAGAGAGAAGAGAAGATAAGATCAATATTGGGTGGGTGGGTGGGGCCCCTATATCCATAATTTCTCCGAGAGAGTTTTGTAGCCATATATCAACAACATATCTATCTATATAGGGTGACACAACCCCCACGCAGATCCCGTTGGGATCCAAGATCTATATAGAGGGGGGGGGCCGGTCCATCCCATATAGAGCCGCCATCGGGTTCCATATCCATAGCCCATCTAGACCCGCCATCGGGTCGCTCACCCGCATTGGTTGCTCTTTAGTCCCCCTATATGGATATTATGGCCCTCTATAGATATCTGGGGCCCCCCCCCTCTATCTATATGGGTGAGTACCCACCCGGATGCAGAGGAGCTAAGCTATGGATAGTCGTCCGGGTCCCAGTTCTATATATAGGGCTGGATCTAGTGTAAGCTAAGGATAAAAATCATAGATTTGTGAAGCACTTTGAATACCCTTAGTGTTCAACCTAGTGAAATCTCCCATAGCGGTTGCAACATAGACCAAAAAAGAGGTCATGTAGAAACTCTTCGAGGACAAAACCTTGCTTAACTGAAAGCAAATGGAGCTACTAATATGCTCTCCCCATCTTATGAATTCCTTATTTTTCTTGATAGTAGCAATATACAAGAACATCCATTCCTGAAATTCCTTTGCAGAGGAAAGGCCCAAAACTCTACTTAGTAACACAATAATGTCATTGACTTCCTAGATAAAGTTTGATCGATACATGGTCTTGGGAAATTTGGTAACACTCTTGGCCGATAGCTCTTCAACATGACTTTTTGCATAACTCAGTTTCTTTGTCCCAATGCTCCACTGCCAATTCTGGTGAAATTGTTGTGTAGTCTTTGACGTCTGGGAGTTTGAATAAATCCTCAAATAAATATGGGTCCAAATGAATTACAACCTTGCCATCAGCATCTTTTACTGACTTGGACTCTTCATCAAAGTGAGTTATCAGTAACTAAGATGAATTCAGGGAAATGCATGGATGCGGGAAAGCCAACAACAAGAACAAGTCCATTGTTGTCTATGGCTTTCATCCAGGATTTCTTGTTGGGGACTTTCACCCTTTCCCAAAAGTCTGGAAAATCAACTTGCTTGAGATTAGTGTCTCCTATATTCCCTAAGTCTAAGGATAGACAAGAGTGAGGAGAAACTCCGAGGAATGTATACTTCATTTTTTTTTCCTTTGGCTGTAAAAGTTGACATTAAGTTTTGGATTTTGGAATCCGAAAGGATTTCAAAAATCTACAACAAATAGTGGAATAGTCCCGAAATACCGAAATCTGAAAGTTTGAAAATACATTAGTATGCAAAGTCCAAAACCTAAAAACATGAAATAGTAGATGTCCGAAACTCGAAAACCTTCAAACTCCAAAAATCCAAAATGGAAACCTCCAAAGTCTAAAATGGGAACCTCGAATGTCTAAAACTTCTAAATCCTGAAAAGCCGAGACTCGAACCCCGAAAGGGTAGAGTTCTGAAACCCAAAATGATAAATGTCTGAACTCCAAAAACACCAACCTCCAAAAAGATGAACTTCGAGGGACACGAAAAACAAGTCAAATACTTGTGGAGATTTTGAAAAGCTATAATGTGATCTGCGATGCCTACACATGTTGGATTTCACAACTGTGGAGATCAAGAAACACTTCCAAAGAAAACATGGTGGGCAATGAGGGTTTCAACTCCAAAACAAAAAAGGAAGAACAAAAATAAAATGAACAAGGAAAAACAACCCAAAAAGATCTTAAACCAAAAATAAAATAACCTAAAAATACCTTGAAAACGACAACGTGAAATTAAAAAGTTGCATAGTTAAAAATCAGATCTTGAACAAAATCTCAAGTGAAAATGACAGGTAAAATCGTGAGTTTATATAGAAAAACCCGAAATTAATGCTTAGAATTTGACATGTATGGAATTTGGTGAGAATTAAATGCACAAAGAACCCCGAAGTCTAAAACCTTGAAAGTCCGAAGTTCTAAAATTTTGGAACTTCAGAGTTTCAGACTTCAGACTTTAAGAGATGAAAATCATGAAAAGGTAATGGAAAAATCCAAAACCCGAAAGTCTGCAGTTTCAAAATTTCAGAACTTCGGAAGTTCGAAATTGAAATATCGAAAAATGGATGGGAGGCTTTGAAACACAAATTCCAAAGTTCCAAAATTTCATAACTTTAGAATTTCATACTTCGGAACTTTGAAGAAGATTTCTCCAAAAAGGTAACATTGGATTTTGAAACCCGAAATTGAAGTTCCAAAATTTTGGAACTTTGGAGTTTTAGACTTCGGAACTCTAAGTTATAAAATCACAAACTACCAAAGGAGATCTCTGAATTCAAAGTCTGAAACTCCAAAATTTCAGACTTTCGGGCTTTTGGAGTTCGGAACTCTAAGATAAAAATTTCAATTCTTTCCATTTAATCTCTAAAAAGGAAAATCCTCAAATCCGAAGCCCGAAATTTCAGATATTTTTAATTCGAGAGATTTAACAAATTTTTAAACACTTCCAGGTGAAATATTTCATCAAGAATTTTTTTATCAACTTTAACATCTACTTTTCAAGGTATATTTAAAAGTTAACAGGTACATGGAAAAAATAGGGGGTATTTTCATTCTAATAATATAACGGGAGGGGGTATTATCAATTGAATGATTAGAGGTAAAAACTAGAATTAAGGGTATTCTTTAATACCCTTCGAATGAATGTGTTATACCATACTTTTACTAAGTGGACCCCCCATGAATACATTCTTCTCTAAATACTAACATGGACCATCGGGCCTTGTTCTGAGAACTCATCTAGATCACATTATTGACTTTCTATCATGTGACTATTTACTCTTTTACTAATTGTTATAGATGTAGAAACTAAAAGACTTAAACAATGAACAACAAAACAAAGTTAAAATAAAATGTAAATTAAAACAGAGTATTCACTCTAAATGGCACTGTTGTGAATAAATTTTATCAATCCTTCTCTTTCCATTTGAGCTTCAGCTCTTTGCATTTTGATCTGTGTTCTACATTCATGCCCAAAAATTATAATTGCTTCACAATGTATAAAAATTCTTCTAAAAATAACTACAAATAGCTCTAAAATAGAGCATCTTAAAATTAGAATTGTTGTATCTAAAATCAGTGCATATTGTGCATACATACAAGCTTGTATTTATTTGTTTTATTTAACTTGTTTTTCCTAAAAATAATACATAATTGGACTACATATAAAAATCTATGGATTGTATGGAAATAGGTAAACTATCGTTTGCATCTAATATTAGACTCGCATGTGTGTGGATAAATTAAACAATATTCCAACACTCCTTAATTTTGACCTTGAAGTTTTCATTAAATTCTAGAGTTGAGTCTACATTTCCAAATCGACATATTCCCGATCACAAACTCCCAAACAACTTCTCATATACTCAAAAAAAAAATCCCAAGGAAATCGTAAATATATTAGTAAAATGATCTTCATATCTATAAAATTTAAGGAAAATTTCTTTATTGTTAACCATCTCCCTGATGAAATGATACCTCATGCCTATATACTTGCTACTCTCATGAAAAATGTGATTTTTGGACAATACTATTGTTGAATTGTTGTCAAAAAAATTGTGTAGCATCCTCCCGATTCTACCTCAAATATTTAAACATTCTTCTCACTCAAACAACTTGGCATGTTGCTACATACTCGCCTCTTCCGAGGATTGTGTGAATATGATCTCGCTTCTTTGATGCCCACAAAACTATACCTTTTCTAAAGTGAAAAACATATCCAGATTTTTTTCCTGTCATTTATACTCTTTGGTCCACTATCACTATCTCGTATAACCTATGAGTTTGAACTCATCTAATGTTGAAAACACTATTTTATGATTCTTAGTTCCACATACATACATCAAAATCATTTTTCTATCTTTCCAATGTGAATCTTTAGGAGATTCCATGAACCATGAGATGAGGCTCACACGATACATAATAACAATCCTCATGGTCATCAAATACATGAGACTTCCAACTAACCTTTTGAAAAATTTGGATCCATAAATGATCTATTGTTCTCTTTACTTAACTTCAAACCTACTGTAATTGGTGTTTGAACTAGCTTGCAATTTACATGTTAAATATCTTCAAAACATCATTAGCCTACTTTTCTTGTGAAATAACAACTTTAGCTTTTGATTGTTGAACTTTAATGCCCCAAAAATAGTGCATGAGACCTAGATCTATTATCTCAAATTATTTCTTCATGGATGATTTGAATGAATCTGTAAATAGATTTCCAAAGTAATGATTAAACCATCCACATATAAACAAACAATTAGAATCTTACCTTGTTCATTTATCTTGATGTATTAATTATCTTAATTATTTCTCCCATCGAAACCGTTTTGAATCAAATAAGAATCAATTATGTTATACCATGCTCTAGGTGTATGCTTGAGATTATAGACTACTTTTCTTATCATGTATACCTTTCCTTCATGTCCTTCAATCTCATAACCTTTTGAATGATTCACATAAAAAAATTTCTTTAATAAATCCATTCAAGAATGTTGATTTTACAACCATCGATAAATAGGCCATTATTTTGAGCTGAAATTGCTAAAATTGTTCTTACCATGTTCAAACATGCTACATGTACAAACATTTCATTGTAATCTACTCCATATTGCTATGAAAAACCTCTTACAACTATCCTTACTTTATGTTTCTATACTTTCCATCAACACTATACTTGGTTTTGTAGACTTACTTCACTCTTATCACGTCCTTTCCTTTTGGAAGATCTACTAACTCCCATGTCTAATTTTTCTCCATGGCATCAATCGCATCACCCATGGCTTAAGCCCAAACTTCAATGTTTATATCCTCTTTAAAGTATATTGGATTTGCAGCTTGAGAAAAAAATGTAAAAACTAAAAAAGAGTTATTTTTATCAACATTATAAATCTCACTAAGACTCCTTGTTTTCTACTACAAAGGGCTATCGATGATGGATTATTTTGTAGTGAAGGATTTTCTTCTGGTGTTCTTTGTGGTGTCTCTTACATGGTTGAAGATGATTGAAATCTTGGAGACCTCCTAGCTGTAGATGGAGGTGTATCTTTTGTTACAACTTGAGATGCATGTCCAAGATTCAAAAAAGGTACAATACCTTGTTATTTTATAGTTTCATCCACCATATTGTAGTGCCCACTTTCCTTTGACACCTTTTATTACTAATCATGTAGACAAGATTATGGACCTTATTAAAGTATGATGATAGATGTCGGATCATGGGTTATTGTTGACTTGATTAAGTTATAATGATGATTATTAGAGACACTTTGGATATTGATGATGGTATCTTTTGTTTGACATGGTTATACTATGGATGTTTTGTAGACTTGTGATATTTGGATATTGTGAGTAGACCTAGAAATGGAAAGTATTGGATGATGATATAAGTGTTGAGTAAAATTGTAAATTACATTGCTAGATTGCTTTGATGTTGTTAGGATTCATATATCTAGATGATTTTAGTAATTATATTTATATTAGTTTGGATGTTCTGATATGGCCACGAGGCTGAAGGAGGTATTTGTGTTTTACAGGTTTAAAATATCACAACAAACATCGGGGATTGGAGACCAACCACATTGGAATTCTAGATGAATTCAACAAGGTCACCATGGCAACTAGTATTTGTTTGTGTGTGTTTGTGTGTGTTAGGGATTCCCATGGGGGGGATCACCTTTAATTGTGACCAAGGGGTTTTATGTATTTTCTTTTATTTTGGTCCCTTTGTTTATGTTTGCATGTGTTTATTTTGTGATGCTTTTACCCCTTTCATTAATTATTAAATGGTGTGTAAATTTTGTGAGTAATCATATTGTTAAAATAAATAAATCAAATATGTCATAAGAAGGTAATTAATGAGATTTGTTGGCCATGATTTAAAGTGATATAAGTATGTGTAAGAGATATGTAAGTGATGTGTGAATTGAATTTTGAGTGTGAAACACTCCACCTTCTTGGAAATTCAAAATTGTCCTTGGAGGCTGATTTTGGAGGCTTGTGGGACAAGTTAAACTTGTCCCATACCTCTTAAATTTAATTACCAACCATACCTACGGTTGGGGAGTTGAGATTAGACTTTTATAATGCTTTTTGAGAAGGCAAATTGTAGGTTTTAATTGCACTTTTCTTACATGATTTAATCTCAGTCCTTTGGGGTGTGGGTTGGATTTGAGTGTGTAAGTAAACTATCATATTATTCACCCACCTATTTATTATGCATTGGAGAATGAAGTTGACTTTTGGGTTGGGGTTGAAGATGTGTGATATGGCATCCTACGTGGATCTGCCTCATCCTCTTCCCTTCCCTCTTCTATAAAATTTGAATGCTTTCCTTTTTGGGGGTGGTTCATTTTGGAGACTTTATTCTTGGGTGAATTCCTTGCTATTTTGGGAGCTCTTGCTTTGAAGAAGTTTTTGGGAATATTGTTGCATGCTTGTGCTTGGCTGTTTTGGATTACTTGCATTGGGATAAATCTTTTGTTTTGGAACTTGGAACAATTCCATCATGGAGAGGTAGGAGCTTGACTCTTGAAATGCTCTTATTTTATGAATGTAAGTGTTAATGTATGAATTTTTTGGCATGTTTGTGGGTTTTTGGGTAGATGGCCTATGAATGGTGTAGGAGAAGACTATGGGGTTATATTTTGTGGGAGGCACAAGTTTGTTTTAGGGAGGTACAAGGGTGGAGGGAGTTAGGATTTGGGTTCCACCTTACAAAGAAATAGCTTACATTTATTTACTCGTTATGGGGTGCCATAAGAGGTTGGGGGCACAAGGAAATGTTAGAAATAAGGGGTACTTGGGGAGGCATAAGGGCATGTCAGGGATTTAAAATGATGTGTGTGTGTGTGTGTGTGTGTGTGTGTGTGTGTGTGTGTGTGTGTGTGTGTGTGTGTGTGTGTGTGTTGGTGGTTTGTTCTCAGGTGGTGATACCCATTTCCCCTTTGGGAGGCATAAGTAGCATCCCCCATAGTTTCTTGCTCCTTTGGCTTGCTTGATGAAGCCTCAGTAATGTTTGTCATGTTTTAATATAGTTGAAAACTACATTTTGTTTTAGACTGTGTTTTATTGTGATTATGTTGCTTGAGTGTTTGTGGAAGCCTGTTGTTGCCATGAGTTGGATCACATATTTTATTGCTTTTTTCTTGGGGCTCAGTGGCCAATGAAGAAGGATGGCTTCTCCTCTTCATTGGATGTCTTGGTTGGGTGGAGAGCATTTCCTTTCCCCTAATTTTGTTGTGATCAAATTGGAAGAATGAGAAATCTGCATGTTGTTGTTCTGGAGTTGAGATAAAGACAGTTTGACAATCCCTTGTGAAATGAAATCTTATTGTAGCCCCTTTCCCACTTGAAGTGGATGATCTGTGTATTCATTATAATGGAAAGATACTTTGTATTGGCAATGAAAGTGGAAATTTGAAATGTAAAAGAGTTATACTCTGTATTCTATTTTGGAAAGAATGTGAAAGAATGACACGTGTTTTGTATGTTGTATTTTGAAATCAAATGGAAAGGAGGTTGTAATATTTTCATTTGAATTAATGGAATTGTTTTCCTTGTTCATATGATATTATTCCATTGGAAATCTATATTTAACATGTTCTATGAAATCCCTATTTGGAAAAGAGGAAAAGTGAAACACGTGAGAAGAAAATGTAATATTCTTACTGTTTTTATATATATATGATTTTGGAAGGAATAAAAGAAGGATGTTACAAAGTTGTCTTTTGGAATCAATAAATGATGTATCACCTTTCTCAAATTACACAGTGGCATTGAATCTGATCTTTTAAATGTAATTGAAATCTCTGTTTGAAAGAAAGAAATGCGTATAAAGGAAATGTAATACTCTGTCCTTTGAAATATGTAAAAATTAGAAATCAGAGATGTATTATAGTTTTTGAATAAGTTGAATTAAATCAACTAAATGCATTATATTAGGTTTGGAACACATTATAATACTTGGAAGAAGAAAATGGCAAATAGACCTTTTAAAATTTGAACTTTGTCTTGTTTTTTTCCAATTGACAATTATTTAATCCCAAATGCTCAGACTGAATCTACAACAAAGGAATAAAAAATGAAACATTAATTTGGGCATAATAAGATCTAACTGAATTCATCTAGACATTAACACTTAAGGAAATTCTTATAAAACTTAGCAAAATCGGGCTCAAACCGTTTTGCAGTCGTGCTTATTGTCTAGAAATGTAAATGTTCAAATTACAAATCAATCAGACAAATTGAATCTTGAAATCTCTCTTAAATACACCTAAGAACAATTTTCCATGTCTATTTGACATGTTTTTACTAGTTTACACCGTAAAAGCCTACGGGTATTTTTCTTGAAATTTAACCCTTAAATGTTATCAAACTTTGAAATTAATTATCCCTCAAGAAAGAGGACGTCAAGAGATTTCTAGAAAGTCTTTGTTTTCCCAAAACTGAGATCTCTATCAAAATTTATGGCCTTTTGAATTTTTTTTTCCTTGGTGTCAAAAAAAAATGGGAAAATTTTCCTTGGCAGACCCGTGGGCCCGAATTTTTCCATTAGCTCTTAGGAAAAATTTTCTAATTTTCTTAAATTTAGCACATGGCACCACGAGGCGTCGGCGGAGGGGCGGATCTCTTTTTAAATTTAGCACTCCTGAAAAATTTTGGGAAAAATTTCCAAATTTTCTCGCCTGCCAAAAGACCCATGCCAACCAGGAGCCGCCATGTGGCATTGCAAGGTACCGCAGAGGTGCAAGTGAATTCTACCCTCTTATCCCTTTAGGGCATTAAACTAATTTTCTCCCCGCCACCCCGCCTTCCCCACGTTGGCTTAGGAGACGCCACGTGTCCCTTGCGGACTTGCGGGAGCATGGGCGCAAAGTTGGCTTCGCCCCGCGCGGGATGATTTTTCATAATGTCTCCTGCCGCCCCCCTCTCCCCGTGCTGACTTGAGAGGTGCCATGTATCCCTAGTGGACTTGCCGACCCATGGGTGCACAGGCACAAAGTTGTTTTTTCTACGCCCGCATGGAAAAATTTCTGAAGGTCTCCCCGCAGCCCACCGACCCGCCCTTGGGGAAATTTTTCGCCCTTGGGGAAAGTTTTCGCCCCTGGGCTGGCAAGTCCACTCTTAGTGAAAATTTTCACCCCAAGGCCCGCCGGCCCATAACTCAAAACATATGAGTTAGGAGGACTTCTTTATATTAATGGAAAGGTGAGGAAATTTCCTATCCAATGGGAATAATTTAGGAAAAATTTAATGCATTAAGTTTGAGAAAAATCAAGTTAAACCTTTAAGCTGTTAGAGAGTGGGTATGGTGAGGAATTACCCTCTGAACCTTATTGTACCTTCTAACCCTAAATTCTAGACCTTATGACCTCTAATAATTGTTAATAAAGGAAAATTATGTTCTAGTGAATTAGAATTGTTCTAGAACTTGTTAGTGACAATTGTTGCCTTGTAACCTGGTTGTAGACTCTTTTAAACAAAAAAATTATTCCATAATTTTTCCTAACTAATCCTAGGTTGTTCTTGGGTCTCAAGTGGGTTGTTTTTAGTGGGCGTTATACATATCATCATGAGGAATAGTTGTTATGTAGGTTGTTCTCTTTATACTTCTATACCATGCCTCGTTTTCAATAAAATGAACATCTTTGTTGATCACTACTTATTTAGTGTTTGGATTAAACAACTTTTATACTTTCATATTCTTTGAATAACCAAAAAATATACACTTTTCTCCTTTTTTCTCTAACTTCTTCCTTAGCTACTCGGGCACATGTGTATATGCCACGCAACCGAAAAATTCTAAAATGAGAAACACTATGTTTCCTATGATTTCAAGCCTATTGAGGAACCATGATTTGAACAATTTTTTGGAAGCCTATTTAAAATGTAAATATAATTTATTACGCTTCGACCAATACTCATTTAGAAGGTGTTTGTCCTTCATCATACTTTTGACCATCTCGTATTCTTTCTCTCTCGCCACACCATTCCATTGTGGTGTATACTTGTGATAAATTACTTTGAATTCCATGATATTTGCACAAATTTAGAAATACACTAGAAACATACTCACCTCCTCCGTCTATCCTCATAAATTTAATGTAGTATCCAATTTACATATCCACCAAGGCCTTGAGTGATGAAATATATCAAACGCATCTTATTTGTGTCGAAAAAATACACCCATATCTTCCTTGTATAATCATCAATGAACATCATTAAATATGAGAAACCTCGATAGAATTTGTTTGCATAGGTCCACATAAATATGAGTGAAAATTTTCAAGTGGTGCACTTGCTCTATCTATTTTTCCAATCGGGAAATATTGTTTGTGTTGGTTCCCAAAATACACCCTTCACAAAATCTTTCCGTTTTTTTTTTTTAAATTAAAGGCAAATCATTTACCATATTTTTCTTATGAAGAAAAATCAAACCTCCAAAAATTAAATGACCGAACCTGAGATGCCAAATCGATGGTTTATCTTTCATAACTGATTGAAAAGTAAAATTGGTTTCTTAAACTATGGATTGAGTTGTATTAGCACATGACCCAAAGAAGGACTCGACCATATTAGACAAGACTCATTTTCTTTAGCTCGGGACTCTTTTGCATTAGCACGGGACTAAACTATGTTAGCACCATACTCACTTTTATTTTCATAGGACTCGAATGTCTTAGCGTAGGATTGGCTCCAATTTAGGCTAAAAACCGAGCTACGAATTTGGCTGCAAACTAATCCAATTTTCTCTTTTTCCCTGGTTGTTGTCTCAAGGGAAACATTTTATTGTTGTTCATTTTCACTCTTGCAATCAAGTGATTGCTAGGGTTTTTGTCCATTATTAAGCATTCATTGTGTTCAATATAAACTATATATCCCTTTTGTAGCAATTGTCCTATACTCATAAGAATTTGTTTCAAACCTACAATATAATAAACATCATGCATAATATTTTTCTCCCTCTTTTTAGTTAGAATGTTGATTTTTCCCTTTCCTTTTACAGACACTATATTATTATTCCCAACAGTAACATCACTCTTCACTGACTCATCTAAATTGGAAAATAAATCTAAATTACCTGACATGTGATTAATGCAACCAGAATCTAAATACCAAATATCATAGGGACTCTCTTGTGATATATTACATTCAATAGGCGATAAAGAAGGTATTGCTTCAACAATCCTATGCATGCAATAAACATGGAGCTTAGAGTAGAGCTTCCAACCTGATTTTGATTCTTCATGTTATGATCATACTACTTTTTCCTCAGTAATCAAAATCACAGTGCCCATATCTCTTGCAATAATGACACTGCACATGAGACTTATCTTGTCTTTGACCAAAAACTGATTATGATTGTGTTCTTAACTATGTCCTCTTCCATTTGAGTATAATGGGCCATTTTTGCATGCATCCTCTAGATGAATTTCTTCCTCTTCCTCTAGGGTTGAACCTTCCTAGATTCCTCATTCACAAATTTCTGATGTCTTAGATGAAAAATCTTGAACTATAATTGCATGTGATATATTCAACCTCTTTTCATGATTTATTTGTGATGCATGTAACTCATCAATTGAAAAATGACTTAAATCCTTATTTTCTTCAATAGCAACAACCAAAGGATCAAATTTTGCAGGAAAATTGCTATGCAAATTTTCAATAATCCTTCGCCTTCAATAATTTCACCATGAGATTTAATCGATTGACTAGGATGACTAGATAAGTAAAGAATAACTCTATGGAATCTAAATCTTTCGGTGGCATATTTTCAAAATATCTTTGGAGTAATTGTAGTTTGGTTGTTTTTTACTTTCTCCTTACCTTGATACGTAACTTGGACAATGTCTCATGTTGTTTTTGCTAGTTGGTTGATGTCACTCTAGGAAATATGCCTTCGTGGATGGCTTGATGAATATAGAAAAGAGTTTTTATGTCTTTCTTTCTTAATTCCTTAAAAATATCCTTCTTTGTTTGTGAGAGTGCATTATACATTGTTGGATTTACAGGCTTTATGTACCCATTCCCAACAAGTTCACATGCATTCTAAGATCCGAATAATGCCTCCATGGTTAATTACCGATGCACTCGTAATTATTTCTATAAATTTGATGTCTACATATTTGATAAAGATGCACCAAATGTAGAAGTCATAGTTGATTGTCAATTTTAAACCCTATTGAAAAAACAACGCTCCGATACCAATTTGTTGAAATTAGAAAACTTAAACAGTTGAACAAAAAAACAAAGTTAAAATATAACATAAATAAAAATAGAGTATTCGCTCCGAACAACACTTATGTGCAACAAATTTATTAATCATTTTCTTTCAATCGAGCTTCAGCTATTTACTTTTCGATATGTGGTCTACATTCATGCCCAACAATTATAATTGCTTCATAATATATAAAAATACTTCTTCTAAAAGTAACTACAAACAAAGCATCTTAAAAGTAGAACTATTATATCTAAAATCAGCGCATGGTGTGTATGCATACAAGGTTTAATTTCTTATTTTTATTTATAAAAAAATTCCTAAAAATAAAACACAATTGACTGTATATAAAAAGCTACGGATTGCATGGAAATAGGAAAATTGTTTTTGCTAATATTAAACTGCATGTGTGCGGGAGAAATTCAACAATATTCCAAAAAGAGATAAAAATAGTGGGATGCCATACAAGAATATGATTTTTTGAAAAAAAAAAGTAAAGTGGGTTGTGAAGATCCTATGATTGTTATCAAATTCGGGTTGTAAAACTTAAATCCATTGTTTAGACATTTTTGTTATGGAGGGAAATTTTCAACATTAACATTCCTTATGATTTTTATAGCCTCAAAATATTTTGACTATGTCTATGAGGCATTTGGATTAGGTAACTCGCCATGGATATTTCTCTCCACCGACCTTGTTTTATCTATTTAAGAGTTTACTCTTATTAGAGCATGGTCCCATGGAGGGGCTACAACTCCTATTTTCTTGCAGTGGAAGGTCCCATGATTATTTTTAAAGCCAACTACAGGAAATAATAGAATCTAGGCCTAAAAATAGGAGCTCCACTTTTTTTTCCCCTAAACTTAAGAGGTGGCTAGAGAGGGGGCTAGGAGTTTCCCCTACAATTTAGGCTGATTTTTGTCCATGTGGAATATAATATGCATTCCCGCCATTATTTTTGGTGATTTTAGAGGGAAATATGATTTTATTTACCTACAAATAACCATAAAAATCCAATGGGATCCTATAATATCTCAATGGGTATTGTTGAGGAAACTAATAAAAAAACATGGGACCTTAAAACTGCTAAAATGCTCCTAAATTTTCTCAAGTGCCCACTGAGATATTTATAGAGCCCCCTCCATGGGACCATGTTCTTAGTCCAGTGATAAGACAAAATATGACCATGTGATTGAAAATCACAAGGACCATATTCACACATAAAATTTAATACCTTCCTTGGCTTATTACACAAGTCATTGACTTAGGAGAATTAAATAACAACACCTCTTGTCCAGAGACATGCATGTTCCATTCTGAAGTAAGAGATCCACATTTCAAGAAGATTACAGAGCGAGTGGGATGTTCCAATTACCAAGTATATAAGCAATGTAATGTCTTGAGTGGAAATAAAATGGTAGTAGTGCATCTCACCTATTAATGGATGTAACTTAAAATGAATCAAGTATTTAGTCGTTTTAATATATGTATTTATATTTTTTATATTTTCATTGATGTTTAAGTTTTGTAATATATAGGGGAAATGAGCTAGTTATCGTGAATCATAAAGTCATAGGTTGTTAGAGCCACTTAACAATCATAAAAAACAAAATTTTAAAATACCATTTAATAGATCATGATTTTTTTTGATATGCATATTTTCTTTCACAAATTTAAATTATGTGGAGAATATATTTTTAAGTGATTTAAATAAGTACTTTTGTATACAAAGGAATTTAAGGCAACCCATTACTTGAGAATAAAATCACCTTTTATGGGTTGTGTATGTGTCACCATTTCATTGGTTAATTTATTGATGTGACTTGATGTGACTTACTTTATTGGCTAGTTTTTATTTAACTTTTAACTTTAATTCAAACAATTAATGGTACTTTATTTCACATATCCACTCACATTCATTAGCCTATGCATGGTCATTGGCTCCTTTCCCCTACATTAAATTTCACGCACTAATGAATACATGTATTATTTTCAACTATATTTTAGCATATCTAGTGCAATTTTTTGGCATGTTTATTTATGAATTGGTGTGTTGTGCCCATAATCTTTTGATTATTTAATTTTAGATTTATAATTTTTAAGTTACTTTACTAATATAATACATGATTGATTATTGCATTTATATGAATTTCTTGAGGTAAATTATAGGGGAAAAATTACAATTAAATTACAATTGTATAAAATGATCTTGTAACTCTAAAATCAACCTATTAACCAAAATACTTTTAATTTAATAATTTTGAATTTATAATGGTTTTTTTGTTATGTTTATTATCTTGATAGGAATTCTACAATGGCAGTAAGGAGTGAGATCTAATGGTGTCATAGTGTCCAATTTTATTGTCCAAATTAAATATGATGTCCATTCCACCATCACTTTTTAAAAAGTAAAGTTTGAAAAGTCAATTAAAATAAGTAATATCTCAATCATGTGTAATAGAGTTTGGGGTTGTTTTCTCACAAAATATTTTTTATTCTCACAAAGAAGTGAGAAATATGAAGAGAAGGCAATAAAAATATTAGTCAATGTGTATGTATAAAGTACATGATAAAAGCCACGATAATTGATATCTATTGACATTTTTCAAATAAATGTATTTAAGATATTTGTATTAGTACAACAAGGCCATAGAATGGCATATCCTACCAAAGAGAGTTTTTTGAATAGCACTTATGTCAAATTTGAGGAAATTCGTTGCAGTTTAGCATTGAAATATTTGAAAACCCATGGGACGTTCATTTTCCTGTCAATTTTAATCGCCCAGCATAGAAGGAGGATGAACGACAACCGAAAGAGACACATGTTGTCATTTTGGAACTCTTTAGCAAGATGGGATGCCACATAATTGAAACCCCTAGAATCAACCTAGGTTGATCGAATGTGTCGAGTTCGGGTAGAGGTCAACGCAGACAAGGTCAAAGGAGCACACGCGGGTGTCAAAGAGATGAAATAGATGGTGTGGATCAAGTAGGCAATGGGAGGAAAGGTGTCGCTCGTTCCATTGAATCCAAATCAATGGCCCCTACGTATACATAAGTCTCTAGGATAAACAAAAGGACATAAGAATTTTGGGTTCACCTACGACTCCCTGACAACCAAACAAAGAGGGTAAATTTATTTCCCTACAGAGTAACGTTATGGGAACTTTGTTAAACGGATTTGTCTCTAATAGCTGCCCTAAAATCAACACCATTATGGGTGAATCATGCTTACATATGGAGATAAATTTTTAACCCTAATATTTACTCATTTTACTATATACAAATGTATTGATCTATACATGTATCTCGTATCGAAGAGGGTTCAATTATCTCCGAGAGGAGACAAGTGCCTATCATTGTTTTGTTTATTGTGTACAAAATAAGAAGAAGATTGAGGATTAGGAGGTGCTTCATTTGAGCGTAATGTCTCGCATTAGGATGCGCTTCATTTTTCCGTTATCGTACTTATGCCTCTCGCAAGATTTTTTTATTTCTCTCTTCCTCTGCATGAAAGGGAACTTAGCATAAGAGTATTTTGGACTGGGAATGGTTGAAAAGAAATGGATTTTGAAGCCGCCACATGGCAAGGATCAAATAATAAAGGGATGCCACATGGCACCATTCGAGGCGTAACAATGAGACATGGCCTCTGTAGTGAGAAAATCGGGAACTTTAGACATTATTTATCCTAGTTTCATACTACTATTTAGAAGGTTCTTATGTGAAGAAAGTACTAATTAACCCCCACCTTTTGGCCATCTTGTTTTATTTTATTTTTTCATTATCGACCTTTTACATCCACATACCTAGTTAGTTTTTGTCATCTCACCTTATTTTAGCCTCGACTAGGGTGCTCAGATTAGTCTTGGGGCACCCGTGGGCACCCCTGGTCCCACCATGGGTGCCTCAGTCTCGTTGCACTTTCCCGCCACTTTTTAGGCTCTTTCTAGCCATTTTAGATCTTTATCTTTCTTGTGGTTGTATTTTTCGGGGTTAATTACGAAATTAGATCAAGAGAAACCTATAAATTTAAAGTTATAAAACCATAATAACGTACCTAGCATCATTCACTACTATCACTTGCCTAGATTTGCATCCATCTATTACATTGGAAATCACTTGCATACACATAACTCCATCACAAAGCACAAGGCTAGGACATCTACATCACACACTTCATAGGGGGAGGATTCTATTCTATTCCATGCACACATGCTATTACATTTTCTACATTTAGCTATTGTTTGCTACTTCACAAAGTGTGACTGGCACAAGAGCACCTAGGGAACATTATGTACACACTCACTAGAACTACATTTGGGTCTGAAATGTAGTGCAACACTCAGTTAGTAAGCCCACTATTGTGGAATTTAAGTTCAATCTAACCCATTCATTTGCATATTTATTTTTAAGGGTTTTGATACTTCTTCTTGGTCTCTTGCAGGTTTTCTCATCATATTGGAATATCAAAGACATCCGATACATGGTAGCGAATCTGATGCGACACAATGAGGGTTTCAAACCACCTTTCATCCCTGTAAAGATCAGTTTTAGCGCTTTTACACACACCAAGGCACCCATTTTACATATTAGAATGCCCACAGGCGCCCAGTCCCTCTCCAGGAATTCTAGTCCAACTAGATACTCCATATCCATCCTTTTCGGGGCTTCTGTACAGTAGTTCCTACTTCTAGATTTTCCAATCACCTTTAGGACATCATCATATGAGCATCTTTTATTCATCTGAGTTCTTTCCTCTTCTCTCTTGTACACTAGGGTTAGCATTTCCTTTTCCATATTTTCTTAGATCATTTGCATACTTCTTTATTGCATTTATTTACTTTATTTACAAATGTTCATAGCTTAGATTAACTATCCCCACATACTACATATTATTCAATTTTAGTTAATCATTTTGGTGAACCTAACTTGATCATTCACACTTATAGATTCTTCATTCATTGGCATCCTAGGTTTAAGTCATCATGAGTATCTCAATCAATGATTATTTACTTTCAAATCCTGATTTACTATATAGAGTCCAACATTTTCTTGTTACTACTCGTATTCATGCTGACATGCATCCCAACTCATTTTATCAAGCCTTTTCCAATGCATTCTCTTCACACCTAGTTTTCAAGTCTAATCTTCGCTGATGTTCACACTTTTGATAATGATCCACCATTGCATATCATATCTCACATTCATAATTTAGCTATCAAGTTTACTTTGATTGATAACAGATATGAACTTAACTTGTGTCCTATGTCATTCCTCAAGGTTTTAGGTCTTACCACTCATGATGTTAGTCCATCTAGTATTTCACTGTGTGTTTATGATGGTTATGTCCATCCTTTTCTTGGTCACATTGCATTGCCTATCACTGTTGGTCCAAAGATTGTCCACACTTTGTTTTTTTCGTTGTTGATTTCTCCGTCTCCTACAACTATCTTTTGGGAATGCCATGGCTTCATGTCATGCAATTTGTCACCTCTACTATACATAATTGTGTCAAATTCTTACATGAAATTATGGAGTATATTGTTTTATGTGACCGCGATCCATTCCGAGTACGATCGAGATCTTAATACTAGTCTTCATATTCCATGCACAGATATCACAGACAAGCCCCAACCTAGGGAAGAACCACCTCACTTACCACCACTTGACGATACCATTTGTGTGATAGATGCAATTTCTTATGCACCACCTTTTACTACTATTGTTATGATTCTTTATCAGGGGCATGTCCATTCTATGGATGTCACTCTATCACATCCACCTTCACATGCACCACTTACCTTAACACGCCCACCATTCACTTGCACACTCTTCATGAATAACTCATATTGGGAACATATTCCCTTTGATCCTACTTCACTAGAAACCATATGTACACACATGGGATTAACTCGATTAGGATTCTCTCTTGATGACATCCATCCTCCACCATATGATTCTCATTTATATCATGGGTTGGTTCATGTTATGGCCACCTATGGCCTTCACGTATTTCATCTTGATGTCTTTCTTGCACACACTCCTACTACTTCTCCACTCACATTAGGACAATCATGGCTTGATTATATTGGGGGCACTCTAGATCCTGATCATACAAATATATCTTTCCCTATGCCTTTTGGACGCATCTTCATCTGCAATAGCTCTTTCCTAGGTCATACACATAATCTTACTTGTTGGTATGCACACGGTTTTCCTCTTCCTCCATTCACCGATGAGGAATATGCCATGGGTATGTATAATTTACGCCTAAATGGCTCCTTACATGATTAATCAAACACTATCGCTTATCAAGTCACCAATTCTTATCCATGTGACTTTGACCTAGAGGAGGACGATCTTCTCGACAACTTTACATGATCGTCTTGCACACATACTTGGGGGCATAGTACTTAACACACCTTCCCCAATTCATTCTAGTATACTTACATCACACTCTTAGCATTCACACATCGCATCATCTCATCTTGCATAGTCATACATATGTTCTAGCATCATCATTACCCGATGACACACTCTTGTGCTTCAGTTCACACTTAATTGTTGAGGGATTACTACACATGAACCCCACACACTACACCATAGGCATTACACATTGCATTTCATCACACATTACGCATCATACACCATATATTCTACATTTAGTCTACAACACTTTGATATTTGCATATCATACTAGTCTAACATTGCATCCTACTTCTACTACATACTATACCATACACATTTCACTTGTGACACATCTTCCACATCATGCTAGTTCACATCATGCATCTAGCATTATACGCTACTCATCTTACATGTCACTCTATACATTATACTTTACACATCCTACACATCTAGCGTTGCATTCTACATACTATATGCTCTTAGGCACACTACACATATTACACTCTACACTATACATTGCATTGTTATACATACTACACTTACTTTACATCACACATATTACACTTGTCAGTTTACATCATACATTACACATTTCACTCATCACATGGTCATCTTTCATCATTACATATACTACATTATTTTCTATGCACTGCACTCACTACCCTATGACGCACTTTAGTTCCTCGGTCCATACTCGATTCGAGGGTTTACAAATCAAATGGACCTTACATTCATCATGCATTTATCATTCACCCTTTCATCATGCAACATTTCTAGGATAGTGACACACACTATAGGCTAAATTGTCACTTACTCTATTCATCTTGTAGTGGTATATGCTTTAGGCTACATCACCACTTCCTACTATTCATCTTGTAGTGATACACGCTTTAGGGATAAATCATCACTCATATGCTCATTTTTTCATGATGTATGCTTGGACTATAAGGTTCAAGCACATATCTTCTATATGTCACATATCATCATCACTACGCATACATACTCGTCACATTGCACTAGACACAAAACACATTATTCGACCATTTCCCGATAGTGCACTCTCATTTACGGTTCATTCTTAACTATTGAGGGGTTAAACCAAATGAACCACATTGCATACATTTCTACTCACTCAAGGGGCACACAACTCCTCTCATTCCACCTTGCATTCCATTCCATCCATCCATAACAAACAATATATTATGGTCACTTTTACTCTTTCTTACTTTTGTTTGTTCATGGTCACTTTCTTACACATGATAGTTCGATTACTTGTATGTACTTTATCTATATCATCCACACGTGCGTGCTCACGTCTTTCTCTATTTTTTATCACAAATATAGGTCTCTTACATGCAAAATGGACGCTTTCCTTCTACCCTTCTTACACCGCTTGTTGGGGGCATCCACATTCATCTCTTCTGAAGTGCTATTGTTTCATTTTGTACTTAGCACTTTACATTACTTGCTTATACACACTTTTTACATATGCATTATCTTTCTAACATGCTAACGAGTGCTTCATGTTTAGCATTTTTAGGTAGGGATATTGATTTCCATACTTGTTTGTTATATTGTTTCTTTTTTTTTTTTTCTCTTATATGTGGGCCTTTCCTTTGTTTGGTGTGCACACTTGTTTGTTTGCAGCCATGATGGCCTTGTGTGTCTTGCGACATCGTGAGTGATGTCCCATGTTTGCAACTTGCTTTGTGTGGCTTACTTTTCTTCTTGCATGTTTAAATTACTTTTCTTGGTATCTTTTACTTTCGTTTACCTAACTTACACATATTTTTCTTTAGTTTCTTCGTACTTATCTTTGGTTATCCTTCTTGTTTGTGCGTTCCTTAATTTCTACCAAGCAATTTCTAGGGTACAGTTCATGTGGTTGGTCCTCTTTTGGGGCTGCATTCTCCTATCAGTGATGTCACATGTGCCCCCAAAGAGGGGGGCATCATTTGGAGGTTTTACATACTAACACAAGGTGTTTACATCGGTTCAATTCAGTGCACTTTTCTACCCTTGGAATTGTGGGTTAAATACAACAAGTGGGTTCAGACTAGTCTACGAACCACGTACATAGCATATTTTATAGGACATGTTGTCCTTAGCATTTTGGGAAGTAGTTAGAGCTTGGAGGATACAATGAAATTCCTCCCTACACTTCTTCGGCCTATGGCATGAGATCGCCCAAAAAAACTCGTAGTACATGATATCTTTCTACACTCTTTCTCTCGATATGGATCTGGTACACATGTTTCATTTACAATTTTTATTTGTATACATTTACATACATAAGCATGCATCTTTTACATTGCGTTTTTACACATACATACTTACATATTTGACTACTTGATCATTTTCTCCTTGCAGGTTCGACGTATGAGAAACAAGGTCAAATGCGGGAAAAAACAACAACGTCAACAACA
Source organism: Taxus wallichiana var. yunnanensis (assembly GCA_018340775.1). Lineage (NCBI taxonomy): Eukaryota > Viridiplantae > Streptophyta > Pinopsida > Cupressales > Taxaceae > Taxus > Taxus wallichiana. The sequence continues at coordinate 344,959,460 of CM031239.1, forward strand.
ACACTTCGCGATAGCACACACTATACTAACCATGTAGGTACATCACACAATGCAAAGCATCTACACACACATTTTTCCCTAGGTTCACTCTCATCACTTTTCTTTGTGCATTTTTCATCTTTAGTTTCCACGTTCCTCCATCTTTTTTTGTCATTCCACGCTTTGTCTAGTATTTTGGTGCATTATCTACATCACTCTACATTGGCATCAGTACGCATCTCTATCTACTTTATGTTACTCGAGCTTTTCGCTCACCAACATAAAGTGGGGGAAAATGTAAACACAAAATCATGCACTTTAGACATTATTTATCCTAGTTTCATACTATTATTTAGAAGGTTCTTGAGTGAAGAAAGTACTAATTAACCCACATCTTTTGGCCATCTTGTTTTATTTTATTTTTTCATTACGACCTTTTACATCCAAATGCTCCGGTCCCTTTTGTGTTTTCCGCCACTTTTTAGGATCTTTCTAGCCATTTTAGATCTTTATCTTTCTTGTGGTCGGCCTTTTCGAGGTTAATTAAGAAATTATATCAAGAGAACCCTATAAATATAAAGTTATGAAACCATAATGAGGGACCTAGCATCATTCACTACTATCACTCACCTAGAATTGCATCAATCTATGCATACACATAGCTCCATCACAAATCACAAGGCTAGGACATCAGCATCACACACTTCATGGGGAGGATTTTATTATATTCCATGCACACGTGCTATTAAATTTTCTACATTTAGTTATTTCTCACTACTTCACAAAGTGCGACTGGCACAAGAGAACCTAGGGCACATTATGCACACACTCACTAGAACTACATTTGGGTCCAAAATGTAGTGCAACACTCAATTAGTAATCCCACAATTGTTTCAACTAAGGTCAACATGATCCATTCATTTGCATCTTTCTTTTTTAGGGTTTTGATACTTCTTCTTAGTATTTTGTAGGTCTTCTCATCATCTTGGAATACGGTGACATTCAATACATGGTAGTGAATCTAATGTGATAGACAACGAGCATATCATACCACCTCTCATCCCTACGAAGATCGGTTTCAAAGCTTTGACATAGACCATGGCACTCGGTTTTGCAAACCAGAGTGCCCACAAGTACCCCAGTCCCTCTCCGGGTGCTCCATTCCAAGTAGATACTCTAGATCCATCCTTTTTGAGGATTTTATACAGTCGTTCCGGCTTCCAAATTTTCCAGTCACCTCTGTGACATTATCCTATGAGCATTTTTTATCCAATTGAGTTATCTCCTCTTCTCTCTTGCACATCAAGGTTAGCATTTCATTTTTCATAGTTTCTCAGCTCATTTACATACTTCTTTATTACATTCATTTACTTTATTTACAGTTTTTCATAGCTTAGTTTAAATATCCCCACATACTACATAATAGTCAATTTTAGTTAATCAACCTCTAGCAGACTCCAAGCCTCGAATAAGTCGGGATAAATAAATTTTCGGGTCTAGATGGAAGCATAAGGTAGTGGAAGGAAATACACGTGGGCTAAAAAAGGTAACCAAAAGTGGAATCATGTGTCGAAGAATACGTAGGAAAATCCTGACTCCAAAATGAATAAGGAGGAACCACACAAAGGTGGGTCAAGACAAATAAAAGGTTGCCACGTGGAAATCCAATGCCAATGAAACTCTGTTACACAATGTTACGGAACTGTACTCTCATAATTAAATAAAATAACGTTACGGGAACTATGCTAAACAAAGTTCTTTGAGTAGTGACGGTCATCATAAAATTAGTACCTTTATGGGTTAAATCAGGCCTGCACACGGAGATAAATATGTAACCCTAATTTAACCCATTTAACCATATATCAATAAATCACTGCAATAAATTTGTGATCAATTAATTATTGATTGATCTGGATCTGTATCTGTATCTAAAGCGGGTTCAATTACTGCAACATTCACTGTTGATTTAATGTTGTACTTGTATCATTTACTACAATGTGTCACATTTTATAATTATAATGTTCAAACTATAGATAGGAAAAATTGAAAAATTCCTTTTTTATTAATCAAAAAATTCGTGTACTCTTGCATCATCAAAACTATAGTCTGAAGTAAAATAATGGAATATTCTCCAATAACATGAGAGGAATATTTTGAAAATTTTCCTTGCACAACATTAGAAAACATTAAAGAAAGAAATTTGATTTTCCACGTGGCAAAGTGTGATTTGTTGGAAGAAGTAAACATAATAGCAAACTAAAGCCTATATGTACCTGCCTTGAGGATAATAAACTTTGCTTTCATATTGATTCATTTTCACAATAATCATTTTCATCATTATCGCCAACATCATCATATAACGATGATGATGATTGTGTCAATGATAGTGACTACCGATAATCACGAGTGATGAAAAATATGACAATGATAGTAATAAACATGCGAAGTTTTTATGGGAAGCATTCACGACAAAGTGGTTACACTCGATAAGGTTATATATATATATATATATATATATATATATATATATATATATATATATATATATATATATATATATATATATATAATCATTGGGTTTATTAGATCGTCGTCATCATCATGATGACAATGACAAAATAAAGTTAATATTACATAATTAATATATTTAAGATTCATTATTATATTATACCGAGAGACATAATATAATACTATAACCATGATATTACTAATAATATTAATGAAATTATAATAATATTATTTTTAATAATAATAAATACACTAACATTAATAAGAATAATAATAATAATAAATCCACTAACACTAACATTAAAGACAATATAGAAAGATTTAAACCACCCAAGAACAAGAAATTTCCTAAAGATGAAGAGATTATACTTTCAAATTGGAAGATTGACATTGAAAATGTTCAAAAACGGAGAACTCCAACCATTGACAAGTCTTCAATACATTGGATCCCTCCTCCTAATTCTTGGTATAAACTTAATTTTGATGGAGCCTCTAAGGGAAACCCAGGGGTAGCTGCTGGTGGAGGAATAATTTAGGATCACAAAGGTTGTTTAATTGTTGCTTATGTTGGCAGAATGGGAAATCAAACCAATCACTAGATGTTGAAGCTTTATCAGCTTTATGGGGACTAAGACTTGCTAAAGATTGCAACATTTAGAACATTATTGTTGAAGGAGATTCCTTGAATGTTATAAATCATCTTAATTAGATACATCCTCCAACTTGGACAATTAAAGATTTCATTCAGGAATCTATTAATATATGTCATACCTTCAATAATATTAAAATTGGCCATACATATAGAGAGGGAAACAGGGTGGCGGACACCTTAGCTAATTATGGTACAGTAATAACTTCATCACTTGGAATAATGAGAATAACACCCCTATTGAAGTATAAAATTCTATTACCAAGGATAAATATGAGCATTTACATCTTATGTAGAATCACTAATGAGATTTCATGGGATTTATTGGAAATGAAAGTTAGCACATGTGAGAGGAGTACCTATATTTATAATCATCAAAATTTACATGCTCCACGGACTTGCAATTGGATGGTTAAAAACCGGTTTAGGAAAGATAAAAACAACTTATTTACGGGTGGTTTCAAGCAGGAAAATCACAGAGGTAGGAAAATGGGGGGAGCTCCATGTCAGTTAGAACCCAACTGTGATCCCGCATGGAAAGATAATGTTGAGATGTGGAATTATCTTTAGATGGGGGGAGTCACCAATTTTATTGAGAAAATCCAAGGCCATGACCAGAACATATCGGTGCATTTTGCTACAGATTGGAAAGAGCAAAAGGTAAAGTATGGAGGGAAAAAGTGTTGGTGAATGAGGAGCTTATTCAGCGAGGTTATGGGTCTAGCATTGGATGGAACCAGGTTTTTTAGCAAAAGGGTGGACAAAAATGCTAAAGCGAAGAAGTTTGCTGAAACAAGGAGGAGATCCTCTTTGTTATGGCTGGCATTAAGGTAAGTTCCATACCAGAACCCTTTGATGAAATTACCAAAATGATGGTTCAATTTATTTCTCTTGAAGGTCGGTACATCACTATCCCCACAAAACACTTGATTTTTCTAAATCATTTTAGGATAAATCTTTCGTATGCTTCCCGCACTATCTCCTGAATTCAATGGAGTGTTCCATTCTTGACTTTCAAAAGCATACTAGGACCATTCCCCTCCATCAGGGGCTTATCTTCCTCCTTCATAGACACTGCCTCGTCAAATATCCTGCCATTCCCACTACCCCCGTCACCTTGCCCATTCCCATTCACAATATTCCCACTATTAACCCGACCACCATTCCTAGTCATAGAAATGTCAAGATTAAAACCCTTCATTCTCTAAAGTGATCCCCTCTTCCTCTGGTTGTGTCCTTAGGAGCAGCAAGGATATTGAAATAGCCCACAATTTGTTACACATCAGTAATGCAAGGAAAGACAATGTTACTCAACAAGAGAAGGAGAATATTCTCCACATAATGGAAATATTGGAAAATGAGGTGGAAAGTATCAAAAAGATCTGCATCAGCTAAATAAGCAAAAGGGGAAAAGAAATTTGAATGAGGATGTTGGTATTGGGACAGATCAGACAAATGAAATTTACAAGAAATTGAATTCCCTAGATAATAGACTTGGGAAATCTAAGGATAGACACGATCACAATATGGCCATCTTCAAAGCTATATGTGATTTTCTTGAACAACAGGTTAGAAGCATTACTATGCTGAGTGGAGTCCCTGAGGACATTTGGGGCACATAAAATGAAAGAAACCAGATCATCTCACAACTAGATGTAAATGACCCCACGCATGTCACCACTCTGGCACTATTTACCTCTTTGCAGATGATCAAATCAAGAATAGATGGCGCTTAGAAGAAATAATTTCTTGAGCATCTTTGGATGCAAACAAGTTTATGTTTTGTTATTGTTAATATGCTATTTTTATGTTATTTCTTTACAGTTTTATCCTTGTCTTGCTTTTCCTTAGTATTTTCTCTTTTGACTATTGTCTAGCTTATTGTAATATCTCGATTCAAATCCTATTTTGCTACTTTATCATGTTCATCTGGATGTTGAGCCTCTTTTGTATCAGGGTATAGTCCCTTCAAAACTATTTTCCATTAATAAAAAATAATAATAATAGTAATAATAATATAAATAAATTTTTTAATATAAATAAATTTTAATAATAATATCAATATTAGTAGTAAGATTAGTATTGGTGATGATGACAACAATCACAAACACAAAGATCACTATGATGATGAAGACAATGGCAACGGTGACGATGAAAACCAATGAACTACATGGGCGGGGATCCTTATTATTAATAATATGATTTTTAAGTCACCAACTTGATAGGTTCTCATCGAGGTCATTCATGCATGAACTAAATGCCCTCCTTCTTTTCCTAACTTTATTTTGGTATCATTTTATGTCATCATCATCATCGTTGTCATTGTCATCATAATCATTTTCATTATTATCATTAACATCGTCATCATCATGACGATGACAATGACGATGATGATGATCGTGTTAATGATGGTGAGTAGGGATGATCATGATGATGAAAAAGACAATGATGATGATGATGACAACGATGATAAAGACGATCATGATGATGAAAATGAACACCAATGAACTACGTGTAATAATAATAATAATAATAATAATTAATATCAATATTAGTAGTGAGATTAGTATTGGTGATGATGACGATTTGACAATGAGGATGATGGTTTTTGTGATGGTGGTAATAATGATGAAGAGGATGACGATGAACACCAATGAACTACGTGTGATGATGATGATCGTGATGAGGATGAATATCGTGATGATGATGATGAAAATAATGACAATGATTATGATGATGATGAAAATGACAACAAAGAAAGACAATGACAATTGTAACGATTAAGATGATGACAACCACAATATTATTAATACATTTTTAATAGAATTATAATAATAATAATTTTAATAATAATAAATCCATTAATAATAATAATAATAATTTTTATTTCTTACAAAAAATAATACCAAAATGTTCGCCTTCTTTTCATGACTTCATTTTTGGTATCATTTTATGTATGATGCAACTAATGTAGTCTACTACTAGCATACCTATATTATATAAATATATGTAAAATATGTCGAGAGGTATATAAGCGCTTATACCTCTCGCATATTTTACCATTTATATAAACATGCCGAGAGGTATAAGCACCTATACCTTTCGGCATATTTAACATATATTTATATAATATAGGTATGCTAGTGATAGTTGTTTTTTATATTTTAATTGTCATTTTCAATTTATTAATTTTACATGTTTATAAATGTCATAAATATTTGAGAATTTATATTAGTGGTTTTACTTTTGTAAGAATTGTTGTCCCGGAACAAAAATAGTATGTGTACTATAAGATAAGTTGAAGGTTACATTTTTGTGACACCAAAATCTGAGGGATGTCCACACCACCAAAATTTACTGCGGACATGATCCATCCCATCCCATTTTAGATGTTGGTATATAAGCCCCCAATAATATTGATTAATTTTATTAATAAATATTATATATTTAATAATTGAGGATTGTGGTTATAGGACGGATTGGCATGTAAGAAAAAACATACTGATATAATGTTGAGTTGATTAGCGGAGATAACTAGTTCTTTCGACTTTTATTGAGCAATATAGTTGATGACCGCTCCAAACCATTGAGCCCTGAGAAACGTATAAACTTGGAGAGGTGGAGGGAGGGAGGCGTAGACGTTCACCTAACCTCCGACATTTTTAAAGAGACTGGAATTATTTTTAATCGTGACGCTTCACGAGTCCAAACAGAGTGTCAAACGGCAAAAACAATGTTTCATCCATGCTGTCCAATTCTCAGCTTTCGCTTCTCGGCAAAGAAAACGGCATCACTTGTTTATTTCTGTAAAATATAGCTGCAATTGAATAGTTGGTCATCTTTTCCCGTACAAATCCAGCCACCCAAGTAACAACATCACGCCGCCGTAGCAAGAATAAAAGAGGATCGGCAATACAGAAAACATGATCCCCACAATGGCGTCAAAAACATTTTTCTTTCTTGTCGAATTGCTGGTAGTACAGTGCTCGATGAGGGCCTCGGGCATGGCAGAATCAGTAGAGTTTGCAGGGTACGGAGAAGAGAGAGTGTCTAATGTTGTCGTGGAGGGAAACGTAGCGTGCGAAGCTTGTAATTCTATTAACAGGGGTGCCGTGGTTGGGTTAGAATGCAGAATAAATATTGATGATGAGTTGCAGTTGGTTCAAGTTGCAGAGAGCGATGAATATGGGGATTTCAGGATGGAAGTGCCGTCTGGTTTTCATACGGAAGAGAGGGTGAATACGTGCAGTGTGAGGGTGCTTAGCAGATCATGCATGGCTTACACTCATAATTCCTCCAAACTCGTGTTAATGGCGACTGACAGAGATGGAGTCCGCATATATACCTCTGCTGTCTCTTTAAATTGTCGTTATGGCAGCTACATGTAAATCTTGAATCAAACATCAAATACAGTTATAAATGTTTATATTGCCTCGTTTTGCTTATCTAGCACTCACAAATTTGAGGTGTAAGTTTTTATGGCCTGCTTTTATGTCCTCAACCTTCTGTTATTTATATTATCTGGTCCCATGTTTTCATGGCGTGACTTTTTTTTGAAAACAAAATTGAATGGTTGTACTATTTTATTTTTTGAATAGTGTAACTATTATTTCATTAAACAAAATATAAATACAATCATTTTAATTTATTCAAATTTTTTAGATAAGGTAAAAAAGGTTTGGTTTTGAAGGGACCAAAAAAACCCTTTACAAAAAGAAGTCAGGCAAGAGAAAGCCCACCAAAAGACAAAAAGGGTGTCAAGTCAAACAAGGTTGACAAAAATGCAACCCCAGTAACGAAGCATGACCAGAGAAAGAAATACATATTTATATGATAATTTTTTTATAGTAATACAAAAACATAAGCCATGGCTAAGATAGTAGAATAAACCAAAGACAATACACCGCCAAAAGGGTACCCAAGGGTTTGCCTTCATTTTACTTTGTTGTGAGGCGCTCCGCTCCGGGTCCTAGTGCTTGGGACACTTTCCTTAGTTCATGCAACTTTAATAATGACCCTTTTTGGAGTCTTCTTTGTGTTGTCTTTGGCTTCAGTGTCCATGGACTCTTCGTCCTCCAAGCTACTCATCACAAGCTTCATTTTCTCCTTACCACCCTTTGCTTCGGCCTTAGCAATTTGGTTTTGCATAATGGAATTCCTTTTTCCTTGCATGAAACTTTCCACGCTCAGCCCTCCATTCCTTTTATTCTGCACCTCAATTTTATGATGGCACTCCCTGACTTCCTGGACAAGGTTTTTGTTGACAAGGAGGATGGTATCCATCGTGGATTCAACCCTCAACAATCTAGCCTCCCAGTCAACTAAATTTTGATCTCTATCTTTACTGGCAGAGCATTCCCCTCGTTCCTTGTCACCATGTTTCATATTGTAGAGAACATCAACAACGTCGTCCATATTTCCCTACACCCCGCTTTTTTAAACATTTCATGGCCACAACAAGGGTTTCGTTGTCAGAGTCCTCCTCACTAGGAGCGGGGGTTGAGTGGGAATTAAGGGTTTACCCCAAATTTTTAAGGGATTTGACAACACATAGAGAGTCTCTTTCTATGACAAGAGATTTGATATTCATTGTTATACATTGTTCAATACCCCATAACATAGCCATTGCCTCGGTGTAATTGTTTGAGTGATTTCCCAAAGGCCCCGCATAGGCCCTTATACATTCCCCTAAATGATCTCAAATTAGGTCTCCTCCCTCAGCAAGACCCTCCACTAATTTAGCAGATCCATCAAAGTTTAATTTGAAGTCTGCCAGAGGACATCCCCACATAGTACAATTTTTATTAATACTCTTATTTTTAATCCTACTTGTGGGATTGAGATTCAATCCATTCAAAATGGATCTTTCCAAGGCTGGACATGACTTTGAGGGATTGTTTTTAATGATCTGTAAATTTTCCTTTAGAGTTTGGCCAATTCTCCCAACAAATTTTTTAATATTAGACGATTGATTACGAAAAATTCGGTTGTTTCTCTCCAACCAAATGCCTCAAAGAATATGAGCTAGAGTATATTTCCATACCTCTTTTGTGAAGTCATGATGAAAATTGAAAAACCATTGTTCTAGAAGTTGAGGTAGAGTATATTTCCATACCTCTTTTGTGAAGTCATCATTAACCAGTTTTAAAATGTTCAGCCACAGTATGAGATCATCTTGCCACATAACCTTCTCTAACATGTTATTCCCATAATTGGCCAAACCATCTCGTAGGTTTATTGCCCGACCTATAAATGTGATGAATCTCCACTTTCTCAAATGATGTTAACAAAATCTTATCCTCCATAATGATGTTATTTAATCTCCAGCCAATGGGCCCGAATTTTTAAGGGCTTTGACAACGCATAGAGAATCACCTTCTATGACAAGAGATTTGATATTCATTGTTATACATTGTTCAATACCCCATAACATAGTCATTGCCTCGACGTAATTGTTTGAATGATTTCCCAAATTCCCCGCATAGGACCTTATACATTCCCCTAAATGATCTCGAATTAGACCTCCTCCCCCAGCAAGACCCTCCATTAGTTTAGCAGATCAATCAAAGTTTGATTTGAAGCTACCTTTAAGCGAGACATCCTCACATAGTACAATTTTTATTAATACTTATATTTTTTTATCCTACTTGTGGGACTGAGATTTAATCCATTCAAACTACATCTTTCCAAGGTTGGACATAACTTGGAGGGATTGTTTCTAATGATTTGCAAATTTACCTTTAGAGTTTGGCCAATTCTCCTAAAAAAAATTAATGTTGGACGATTGATTACAAAAATCAGTTGTTTCTCTCCAACCAAATGCCTCAAAGAATATGAGGTAGAGCACATTTCCATACCTCTTTTGTGAAGTCATGATGAAAATTGAAAACCATTGTTTAGAAGGCCGAGAGACATCCCCGGGAAGGACTAATTGAATCCTGAAAAAGTAAAGGACAACAGAGAAGACTTGAAAATCAAAAGTACATTCCATGAAGAGATGATTGAAAATTTCATCAAGTTATTTACAAAAGTTACATCTATTTATAATAATCATACCTTTCTTTATGAGTTTATCCACTGTTAATATATTTTTTGAACCACTTCCCAAAAGAAGAAGTTGATTTTAGGGATAAGGTTTTTGTTCCAGATCTTCTTCCAATAGCTATTAGATTCTATATGCTCAAAATTCAAAAGGTAACCAGATTTTACCTCATAATTTCCCAAGTCCATGTCCCACCATATCAATTCATCATGAGATATTCTATGAGGTATATGACATTCCTTAAGATCCTAATTTAGAACTTTAAAAGGATGTTGAGGCCTGTATAGTTTGGGGGTGGTAAAATCTGAACCCAACTTCTCTCCTCATTCTAGTAGTTACACACCATCTCACCATATTCAAGGATGTAGAAATGGCTTAAGTAGCTCCATGGCTCATCCATTTTGAGGGCTTTATCCCTGATCCAAGGATCATCCCAAAATTTAATCTTTGTGTCATCCCCAAGATTCCATTTAGACCCCTTAACCAACAGCTTCCTAGCTTAACTGAGGTTGTTCCAAAAATCGAGCCTTTTGGGAGCTCCTGATCAGAGAAAAACCCAAAGTGCCGCCAACATTTCACAAATATTTTGCCTTCAATATATCTGTCCAAGTACCTTCTTCTTTATGCATTCTCCATCCAACTTTTGTAATTAAGGCCTGATTCATGAGCTGTAGATTCTTCAAACCAAGACCCCTTTGTCCTTAGGTCTAGTGACCTTATCCCAAGAAATCAATGGTATTATTGTCTTTCCTCTCGAACCTGACCATAAGAATATATTTTGAATACTCTCAATGGATTTCCTGAATTTTATAGGAATGATGAAAATAGACATTATGTAGACAAAGCAACTCCTGCAGAGAGCTTTGAAGGAGTTGTGATCGTCTAGCTTGTAATAGCAAAATCCTTTCTAAGATGTTAGTTTTTGTGGAATCTCTCAATAATTATATTCCACCCCCTTCTTCCATTTTTCTCACACAAAGAGGCATACCCAGGTAGTTTTCTAGAATATATTTAATATTACACCCCATTATATTGGCCAACATGATTTGTTGATCACCCTTAACATTAATGAATAAACAGAAACTCTTGTGTAAATTCACTTGTTTTCCTTAGACTTCTTCATACTATCTAGTGATGTTCTTGAAATAATGAACCTCTTGAACCGTTGCCTACCTAAGAAGCACCATATCATCCACAAATTGTTAAATACCTTTGTTAGCCACACCATTAACAACATTTGCTCCTTCAACTCTTCCTTCATTTTGATATTTTGAACACAACCTACTCAAGGACTCTGCCAAAATGATGTATAGGAAAGGGGAAAGAGGGTCCCCTTGCCTTAGACTCTTTTCTGAATTGAAGAAACCTTCAGGCTTACCATTAATAATGACCAAAAATCTAGGAGAAGAGGTGCAAGCTTGGATCATTTTGATAAAGTGTGGATGAAAACCCAATTTATGCAAGAGGAGGATCATAAAATTCCATGATATATGGTCATAGGCTTTTTGCATATCTAGTTTAACAATCATAGCCTCTTTGTTAGATTGCTCCACCGAATGGATTGTTTCATGGATGGTGATAACACCCCAAAATTTTAACACAAATTAACTAGTTTAAAGAAAGATCAACACCATAATGATCTAAAGTTAAATGCAAAGCTAAGGAATGAAACATCAATGATAAAATATTAATAGCATAACAATGGAGATTAAATGAAACTAACATCTAACATCTAAGCATGCCTACTAGTATGTTTGATTAACTAACATAGACCTAAATAGATCTAGGAGCAATCAAATTGGGAATGGTTGTTACTCCACAAATGGTGAGGAGATCTCTCTAACACAAGACTACAATGTCATGTTAGATACCCTCCTACTAACCATAATGAAGGCTTTAGGAAAAGATGAGCATGTGAATCCTTAAAGGAGTTTAGGCTCTTTAACATATATCTTATATGAGGCTACTAATAAAAGCATGGTGTAAAATATTAAGGTAAGAGGTGCACTCTTTTTATAGTTTTCCTTTTGGGAGAAACTTGTATTTTGGTGCATGTGGGACTAAAAATCCCCAAATTAGATTATAATTTCTAATCATGATTAGGCCTTGCTAATCAAAATTAGTGAATTACCAAGTGATTAAGATGTGGGAGCCCTAATCAGCCACTTAGGGTTAACAAGGAGGCTAGGATAAGATTTCGAAGCTTGTTGAGATGTTGTGGAGGAAAGTGGGGTGATTTTGAGTGGTTGGATGAGGGGTTTGAGCCAATACTATGGCATATTGACCAAAACAAGGGTAAAATAGGCTTAATTAGCTAATAAAGTCCAATTGTCTTTTTTGAAGAGGATTTTGACTTACGATTCATCGTAAAGTGGCATCCTGAATGCAAAAGAGGTTTAGTGATCAATGAAGTGCTTGTTAATTGAAAAAAGTGGTAAGAAATGTTAGTTAATTGGTGGAAATCGCTAATTATAACAAAATTTTCAAGAATGAGAGTGATTTGAGTGTGTTTTGGCAATAAGATTGCAAAAGTGGAATTTAGGTGTCTACAGATGGAAATGATGTTGTTAAGAATTTGTCTTCCTAGAACAAAGGCACCTTGATTTGGGGAGATAAAATTTCTTAGAACCTCCCTCATCTTGAAAGCCATTATTTTTGAAATAATTTTTACATAGTATTACAAAGACTTATTGGTATGAAATCTCCCAAATATTTTTCATCCTGGTTTCATCGGAATGATGGCTATAAAAGTAGGGTTGACTTTCTTTAGCGGATCGCTAGATCAGAATAGGTTTTGAACAACTACAACCACCTCTTTCTTCACAATATCCCAATAAAGCTGGAAGAAAAAAAGAAAGGAATCCATCCGGTCTAGGGGTTTTATCCCCTTCCATTTCAGAGATAATGGCTTTGATGTCTTCCTCTTAAGGGATGATAATCAGCTCTTTGTTCTCCTCATAGCTGATGACAGGATCAAAAATATTTAGATTTTCAAAGTGATTAAGTTCCCTGTGGGAGTTGACCTTTAGCAAATAAATTTTGAAGAAGGAAATTGTAGTATTTGAGATATTTGTAACCTCTATCATCATGTCACCATCTTGTTTTCTTATTTCTTGTATATTTCCTTTATTTGCTTTGATAGTAGCTGAAATTTACTCATAAAATAATCTTCAATTTAACTTTGAGTTATTTATGTTAAACAAAACACACATGGCATACACACACACACACACACACATGCATTATTAATATTCCAATATATGTAGAGTGCACTAAAATATAATGTCACCTCATCCATCATTATACAATGAATCTACCTTATCAAGCTCTAGCACCCAAGTTATTATGCAACTATTTAAAAGCACCACATACTATGAATTAGAAAAAAAACAAACAAACCACTACCACCAATTTTACACACCGCATTCACATGGTTCTTGACAGAATCATGTTTCAATATTAAATTTGGGCACACTTTTGGTTCACATGTTTGATTATTTCACACAAACAATTAAAATAATTTAAATATTTCCTTAATTTAAATATTAAATAAATATAGTAAGTTATGTTTATATACTAAGCCTAAATTAAGGTTTAATTCATAATTTTGAGAAAGAAATTAGAGAGAGAATTCTATAAAGTAAACAATGGAAAAATATAAAAGGAATGATGTGCAATGAGTGTAAGGGCCTCAAATCAACTCAAGACTATGTCATCAAGATACTAGATGAAAATTATATGAAAAGAGTGGACATTGAACTATCAAAGACATACACCGCATGATCAAAACTAGGAACCTCCATCAAATAGTAGTATTTTAATCTATTAGCTATTTATGGAAGGGTGTTATAGCTCTATAATTCAATGGGACTATTCCCTTCATTAAAAATTGTTTATTCCCTTCATGATTACAATCTCTCCTTTGTCCAAACCCTAACAATGCATTTGAAAAATAATGCATAGTAAAATTATCCTAAATCTATTAGGTCGATCGACCATAACTATTCCCTCTTCGAATTGTTGAACATTACATTATGTACCATAGATCAAGCCTCATATATTTCTTACACATATGTCAATGAAGCTATGAAAATCATGTGGAATATTGATGTAATCCTTTCTTTAAACCGTGTCACTTTACACCATGCAACTTTGACCTCTTTGTGTTTCTAATTTAGCTTAATAGATCGCTTTAGGTTTTTCCTTGAAGATTTTGATATGTTTTTAATGCTTTTAGTGTACTTATATCCTAAATGTGTGATGTTTTCTTAGGTGATAATAGGGGTTTCAAAACAAAGGAGAGGTGGTAAATAACCTTTACGGGTCATTTGTATATGAAGGTGACACTCAAATAATAGCCTACTAAATCCAACCCATGAAATGGGTCTAAGCTAACATAATGAAATTTTCCACATTTTAAAAATAGTTGTGTTGTATATATTTCCCCCCCCTTTTTGCGACACCGGGAGGAAGAACAGGACGGCGCGAGAGGAAGCGGGAGGACCGGGAGGAAGAACACGGCGCGAGAGACAGCAGGAAGCCAGGCATGGCGGAAGGGTTGAGAAGCCCGACACCAGGGCAAAATCGCGGAAACCATGCGGAAGGAGGAGTCGGATAAACAAGGAACGAATACATGTCGAAGGTTTTTTAAAACCCGACAGCAAAGGATTCGGGTTTCCGGGTCGGGCAAGCATTTCGGGTTTCCATGGCGCGAATGCATGTCGGGGGGTCTAAAAAAACCCGACGAAGAAAACAGGGCACGGGAAAAGAAACATGTCGGAGGGGCAGAGAATCCCGACAACAAAAAATATGTATGCGGGCTTTCAAAATCCGACGCCCAGGAAATATGTCGCGAAGGCCGAAAAACCCGACGCGAATGCAAACGCAGTTAACAAAGTCGGGCGAACAAGAAAGGGAAACATGTCGGGGTTTCTTCCAAACCCGACAAAGGAAAAATGTGTCGGGGGGTCTCCAAAACCCGACGCACCTAGGAAATCGGGTTTTCGGGTAAACACGCCGGAAGAGCATGAAAAGGAAGCATGTCGGGAGCCCACCAAAACCCGACACCAAAGGACATGTCGCAAGGGTTAAAAAACCCGACGCACAAAGAAAATCGGGTTTCATAGTCGGGTTTGCACGTCGGAAACGCATGGTCAAAAAGCATGTCGAGCCAGTTTCCAAGCCCGATGTAAATGCACAAGGGAGTTCCGAACCCGACGGGCGTTGGAGATCTCACCTACCACCATGGTTGTTGAAGAGTTAAGTGCAGTCTTGGAGGTGGTTGGGGCAGTTCGAATTCCTCTCTTCTCCCTCTCTTTTCCTCCATATAAAATGTAAGGAGGGGTTGTTTTTAAAAGGTTGGAACATTTTTGTTTTGTGCCTCCTCCCTTCTTCTCTTTGGCAGGTGGAGTTGTGGAGCTCAAACCTCCCATTTGAAACTGTAATGCACCTTTGCCTCTGGGCATTTTTTGCAGTGTATTGTATCAACCTTCGGAGCAAATAAATACATGACTGTGGATGTTTCTCAACCCTCTATGTGTTTCATTTTGCATCCTCCTGATCTTTCATTGTGAATATGTTTATCTGTGCATGATATTGCATTGCATTTCGTGGGTCTCGTGTTTAATTGGGAAAACATATGTTTCTTCATTCCTCGGTGCATCACCTCCGTAGCTTAGGTTTATTTTTATGCATTTCTCTTTCCCTGTCTCCTTGGTAGTTAGATTAGATTTTTTGGGGTAAACCTCTACGTTTTATTGGTGCATCTGAACAGAGGAATAGGAGCCGGCCTTCATCCGGAGAGCTTTTCCGATTTCGCAAGGTCCCACACTTGGGAAAAGCTCCATGTTGTGCAATCGCACTGGGAGTCTCAAACGATCGCGTTGCGGAGTCCCAGGGGTGCTGTGATTCGACACCAACAGTTTTGGCACGCCCGGTGGGACCAAGAGGTCATTCCATAAAAAATTTGAAGGAGTTTTCATGAGATTTGCACTAAAAATTGCAGTTTTTTACAAATTTCGGATTTTGCATCTCCCAGCCTGAACCCCGAAATCAATTTTCAAGGGCTTAACTTGCTCAAAACGAGTCAAAATTTCACCAGTTGGTAGATCTGACTGTAATCTTCAAAAGGGTATCTTTAGATTTTTGAGATTTCGATTTTCAAAATTTCGGGTTTTTAGTGATTTCGGGTTTTCGGGACCCGAGAACATCAAAACAACAATTTCGGGTTTTGGGAGATGCATTGCATGGTCCTAATCCCGACAGCAAAGAAAATCAGGATTTGAGGGATGTCGGACATGTTCCAAGTTCCGACACATAGCAATTCGGGTTTTGTGAGTTGCATCGCATGACCTGAGTTCCGACTGTGCTTTTCGGGAATCCGCAGCTGCACAACATGACATGAGTTCCAAACTGAAGATTGCATTCCTCCGGGTCTTTCAAATTTTAAATCTTGATTTCGATATTGTCAAGTTTGGTGTGTAACTTGGCAACATCCAGCCTTTTAGAGGCATTTTCAAAAAACACATCTGGCGACTCCACCTGATCAGCAACCCATTTCTCTGAGTTACAGACCCGTTCCCATCCATTTCCACCCATCTTTCTTTCCATCTCTTTCATTCTTTTCCATTCCATGAAGTTGTGCAACCATGACTTCATTTCCATCATGGAATTCACATCAACAACAACAATATATTCCACCTCCAACATGTTTTACAAATCCTCCAAATCAGCATTTTGGTCAAGTTCAGGATCAACATGCATACCCATATGAGCAGCAATGCCAAAATCAGTTTGGCTATGGAGCTTTCCAAGAGCAAGGGTACGCATGCAATGAAGACAATGAAGAAGAAAATGCAGATCTGCTGGAGAAAATCCAAAAGATGGAGGTGAACATGGTGCAATCTAGGGCTCAGGCACAAATGAAAGCATTTGGAATTGGTTGCAGAGCACCTTGTCCATGGGTGGGACCTTTTCCAAGGCATTACAGCTCTCAAGAGAAGTTAGACTTCATGATTGCAACACTGCCATTACTTACAAGGTGGATTGAAGGAATAGAGGTGTATGAGAGAAGTATTCTGCAACCTTGTCAATGGGTAAGCACACCACCTCATACTCTTTCTTTTCCTCCTTCTCAATCTATATCATTTCAGCAGTGTCAAGTTTTAAACTCACCATCTGCTGCCCTAAATGTTGAATCCATCCCTCCACCCCCTAGTCTTCCATCCCATCTCGATTCTTCTTTCCTTTTCCCTTCCAAACAGTCATCCCCTCCACGAGAGCTAACAGAAACACCCCCTCCTCCAAAGAAACAAGAAGTTTCACCTCCTCCACCACCGCAAAATATTGTAAAATCAGTTGAATTTCAACCTATCCCTCCTATTGCATTCCCTAATCCATGTTGGGAGGATGAAAATCAGAATGCCAGCCAAGGAAAACCACAGCAAAAAGAGAGTGCCAACAAAGAGGAAGAAATTCAAAGTCTGAAGAGTTGGGCTCTTAGATTTGGGATGACGAAGATCCCCTTGATGGTTAAGCCTACAGAAGAGGCTGAGGTTGGAGAACAAATGGTGGTCAGGACTAATTCTGTTACAGCAGAAGAAGATGTTGATCTAATAGAATTTACACAATCAGCCATGAAAGAGGAAAGCCCGAAGGAGATCTTGCAGTCCCAACTTGTCCTCTAGAGCAGCAGATCGAAGAGTTTGACTTGACAAACTTCATGCTGGAGGAGGAGCTCATTCAAGAGCAAGATTGTCTTCGAAAATTGGAGGAAGAAGAAGCTGCTCCAAAGGCAAAAGAAGAGGAGCACATCCTAGTTGTGGAGGAGAAAATTGCGGATCCAAGGGCTTTGAGCGCAAATCAGGCTATGGGAGAACCTTCAGTTCTTCTTTCTATTTCATCTCTCTCGAGTTCTAGTGCTGAAGAAGAGTTTTATCTCTCGAACTCAATGTCGGAGAGTGAAGGAAACCATGGTGGTCAGGTTACAGAACAAGAAGACACCATGGAGGAAGTTGAGCATTCGCAGCAGGACAGCCATGAGGCAGTTTATCTGTCAGATTTGGAAGATTGTTTTGATGGGGAGGAGCCGGTTGAGTTTCCACCACTCTCTTTTTCATCATCCCCATTCCAAACACTCGAGTCTGCTGTCATGAAGGAGAGCATTCATTTACAGCAGCCTGCATCTTATAGCAGCTCTTTGGAACCAAGATTGGAAGATTTTAATCTTTCACAATCAGCCATGGAGGAAGAGAAAGGGAAGAGGAATTTCACCATTTCTTCCACGCCATCCATTCAAAGAGGTCTACAAGAGAACTCCATTCCTGGAGTTGAAAATCAGAGCAATGGGCATACTCAAAGGATCATGCCGTGCCCAATCAGATACTTGGCTTCATTGGAGCCAAGGGAGAAGCCAAAACCAGTCATGCTCGCTTCTGAGCATGAGGATGAGCTACAAAGTACCAAGGATCAGCTGCCATACCTCTCCAATCCAAATGCAGAGCAACTAAAAGAGGTATTGAATTTTTCAGTTGATACCTTGATGATTTGGATAGAAGACCAGCTTCTTGTTGATTTTCCATCCATCCAAACAGCCATGATCAGTGCCAAATCAATTGCATGGCTGCCAATTTTGAAGAAAGGAAGTTATTTCTCACAACCAGTTGCAGGGTTTGTTTAGCTTGCCTTTGCTTCCAGCTAGAGTAGAGTAGGTAGATTTGCTTTCAGTAGAAGAAGTGCTTGTGCACACTCTGCATGTCCCATTTTGGGGCATGTATGATTTCCAGTTTTGTACATAGTTTTTGTGGTGTTGGTTTTGCTCTGGCATGGTTCATTGCAGCGGTTTTGGTGAGAACAACTCTTAAGTTCAGTGTGCTCTCAGAGAAGGAGTTGCGGTATCAGGTTCAGGATCGGATATCGGGTTGGTTCAGGATATCGCTTATGACTCCATGCCCAATGGATTGCTAAAAGGCCACTGATCTTCTACCTAGCAGGCAGGTAACCCCGTGAGTCGCCAAATTGTTGTATATATTTCCCCCTTTTTGCGACACCGGGAGGAAGAACAGGACGGCGCGAGAGGAAGTGGGAGGACCGGGAGGAAGAACACGGCGCGAGAGACAGAGGAAGCCGTGCATGGCGGAAGGGTTGAGAAGCCCAACACCAGGGCAAAATCACGGAAACCATGCGGAAGGAGGAGTCGGATAAACAAGGAATGAATACATGTCGAAGGTTTTTTAAAACCCGACAGCAAAGGATTCGGGTTTCCGGGTCGGGCAAGCATTTCGGGTTTCCATGGCGCGAATGCATGTCGGGGGTCTAAAAAAACCCGACGAAGAAAACAGGGCACGGGAAAAGAAACATGTCGGAGGGGCAGAGAATCCCGACAACAAAAAATATGTATGCGGGCTTTCAAAATCCGACGCCCAGGAAATATGTCGCGAAGGCCGAAAAACCCGACGCGAATGCAAACGCGGGTTAACAGGTCGGGCGAACAGCAAAGGGAAACATGTCGGGGTTTCTTCCAAACCCGACAAAGGAAAAATGTGTCGGGGGGTCTCCAAAACCCGACGCACCTAGGAAATCGGGTTTTCGGGTAAACACGCCGGAAGAGCATGAAAAGGAAGCATGTCGGGAGCCCACCAAAACCCGACACCAAAGGACATGTCGCAAGGGTTAAAAAAACCGACGCACAAAGAAAATCGGGTTTCATAGTCGGGTTTGCACGTCGGAAACGCATGGTCAAAAAGCATGTCGAGCCAGTTTCCAAGCCCGATGTAAATGCACAAGGGAGTTCCGAACCCGACGGGCGTTGGAGATCTCACCTACCACCATGGTTGTTGAAGAGTTAAGTGCAGTCTTGGAGGTGGTTGGGGCAGTTCGAATTCCTCTCTTCTCCCTCTCTTTTCCTCCATATAAAATGTAAGGAGGGGGCTGTTTTTAAAGGGTTGGAACATTTTTGTTTTGTGCCTCCTCCCTTCTTCTCTTTGGCAGGTGGAGTTGTGGAGCTCAAACCTCCCATTTGAAACTGTAATGCACCTTTGCCTCTGGGCATTTTTTGCAGTGTATTGTATCAACCTTCGGAGCAAATAAATACATGACTGTGGATGTTTCTCAACCCTCTATGTGTTTCATTTTGCATCCTCCTGATCTTTCACTGTGAATATGTTTATCTGTGCATGATATTGCATTGCATTTCTGTGGTCTGTGTTTAATTGGCAAAACATATGTTTCTTCATTCCTCGGTGCATCACCTCCGTAGCTTAGGTTTATTTTTATGCATTTCTCTTTCCCTGTCTCCTTGGTAGTTAGATTAGGTTTTTGGGGTAAACCTCTGCGTTTTATTGGTGCATCTGAACAGAGGAATAGGAGCCGGCCTTCATCCGGAGAGCTTTTCCGATTTCGCAAGGTCCCACACTTGGGAAAAGCTCCATGTTGTGCAATCGCACTGGGAGTCTCAAACGATCGCGTTGTGGAGTCCAGTCTTTGTGATTCGACACCAACAAGTTGTTGGCTAGTATTATACACTATTAGTAAAATATTCTCTAATTTGAGTTGGAGAATGTCTATTTAGGATTTTGGAGGTGTTCTTATATAGACCGAGTTGAACTCAATTATGTATGACATATAGAAGCGACTAACACAATATATGGGTAAATGGATAAGAGGAAAGTATTCTTAAGTTTTAGACATATGTCAATTATCTAAGTGTAAGCGTTGCGTTCCAAAATTGATGTACCCAAGACCGAAAGACCAAAAATTTGTATCTATGGTTTCCTCCTTTTAATCTAGTATTGAAAATGTTATATAATAAGGATAAAATAAATTATGTACTCAAGAGAACCACAATGGACCTATTGAAAGGTATATTAAGAATGCACCATTTTTCTTATGTTAAAATATGTAAGACAACATGTGCGATTAATGTCTCATAATGATAAGAAAACTAAAATATATGAACCGTCAAAAAATATTGAAATTGAAAAATGAAAGATCAAATACACTTGATGGTATGGAAACCAAGATCCATCACTTATTTACTTTTAATGGAGATTGTCTTGGCGTGAGTATACCCCGGGAGATATATATGTTGAGTGAGAGAGTTGAGGAATGTAAGTACCCTAACTAAAATTGTAAAAGGTCGAGATAAAAGTCAAGAGTCACAAAATTCTCAACTAAAACTGTTGTGTGTGTCTAAATAGAACATTATTTTGGATAAAATTTATCCTACCTTAATATTTTATTGTCTAAATAATTTCAAGCAAGAGTTTACAATGATAACAACCTCTACTTGCGGGATCCCAAACCAAATCCATATGATAAGATGGATCATCTATTATAGATAGAAATAGACTCAATGTGTTCTTACATAGTACCAATGCTCACCATCAATCTTAAATAAGAAATAAAACATGTTTATACAGACAAAATCCATGCCTAGTGCAAAGAATAAATCCTTCAATTTGAATATAGTACCCCAAGATGGATTAAATTCATGCCTCATGTGATCTAATTTCCCTTAATATTACTTATAATATCTAAATATGTGATCAATTGTCCCTAAAAATTATAGATAAATTCAAAATATGTGAGAAAATGTCTATTGGATCATGTGAAATGTATCAATAGGATTAATCTTATCCATTTGAACCCCAAAAATTGTCTTTGAATATTCCAAATAGTGAATTTATCCATTTGACATGTCATAATCATTTAACAAGCGCCATTGTATGCCCCTCTTATAAATGAGGGATGAAGCATGTGAATCACTAATCGAGAAGAGAAAGTTATATGCATTGCATGTGATATAAAAAAGCATAAACATGTAAAGTACTTGTATAAACACAATATTATATATGTCATCATATAAATATTTTATCATTGTAAGTGCATATAAAACATGTAATCTAAGGCATGAGTATTTTTTTGTTAGTGGTAATTAAAATTATATAATTGTGAAAAATCAACTAGATATAAGAGTTAGTGTTAGAAAGATATAGCAATGAAGCACACAATATTAAGTGTCCACACAAACACACACACACACACACACACACACACACACACACACACACACACACACACACACACACACACACACACACACACACACACACACACACACACACACACAATACATGTAATAAAACATAACAAATTGAAGTACAGTTGGGTAGTTTCAAACTCATATAGACACAACTAATCATGCAACATCATAGTGAACAATCCATAGGAAAAAAATCATATCAAGAAGCACACAAGTAAAACATGACTTGATAATTGACAAGTCATGAGTGACAAATAGCATAATTTGAAACCATGAGTTACAATAGGATCATCTAACACCATGAGTGACAATAATATCAAATGATCTTCGACACCTTAATACTCAAAGTGTTTCTCCATTTCTGCAATCTAGTAAATGATCTCATCTAGATATAATATTCTAGGGAAACTTGGATCATCTAACAAAAGGGACCAAACCCATCTGAAATACAAGTTGAAATACTTGAGAACAATACTAATAAATAAAGAGGCATAAAGAGAGTAATGATAAAATTACATGTATTTAAATGAAATAACATCGTGGACACAACCCAAAAGAACATAAAAATTGGAGAGAATTGTATGGAATGAAGTAAAGGTTCTAGATCATTTTAGAAAATTTAAAAAGTATTGGAAAGAAAAGAAAGTTCAAGGATAAAAATTCCCTAGTTTTTCCATTTCCTGCTACTCTTTGACTTTTCCTTCGTGATCTTCTATGTATTTTACACTTTGTGTGCTCGTTAACAAACCTCATTGCTAATCCAAATGTGTCATACTCAATATTTTGAATATCAATATAGAAGGGTGATGGCTATTCTCCAGATATAGTGTATTGGGCCCCATCATTCCCCCATAAAAGACCCCATAAACACATGCATGTGCATGCATGGGTGAGTCCGTGGTAACTTTTCAAATCATGCACAATTTTTTTTAATGTATCGATTTGAAATCACATAGTTGCATGTATGAATCTACAAAGAATTTGTAGGAACGTGCACTATTATATGGCATATCTCCAATTAGAATCCCACAAGATACTTCTTGAGTTTTTACAACGGGAAATTTGCAAAATAACTAAATATTGGCGTGCCTAACACTTGGCATTGTATGGGCATCGTATGGGTGCATGGGTGTTTTATGGGCCCAAGTGCTTTCTATCAAGAGAATAGCCATCTCCATAGAAAATTCCATAGGGTCTCAATAGTATTCATCCACATATAATTAAGATATGAGGATCCCCCGCTTACAATGAGAAGAGGTCCAAACAATAATAGGAAAGTACCTTAGAGTTAAGATTAAATGTATTAGTTTCGGGGAATATTTTTAAAATATGTAAGAGGTGGGATATTTTAATTTGAAAATTGTAGTGGACGTTGCTTTTTCAATTTGAGAAAGTGATGAATATGGGAATCTCGGGATGGAAGTGTCGTCTGGTTTTCATATCTAGAAGAGAGAGTGAATAAGTGCAAGTGTGAGGATGCTTAACTTTCGGAAAGATTTAATTTAATGCTTGAATATATCTTTATGTAATAATAAACATATAATTATTTAAAATAGCTTTAATTTTTTAATATTTTTAAAAAATTAATATTATCAAATTTTAATTGAAAAATATTATAATCAATAAAAATAAAATATAAATCATTAATCTTCCAATATAAATAAAGCATGCATTAAAATATAATGTCACCTCATCCATCATTGTAAATTGAATTGACCTTATCAAATTCTAGTACCCAAGTTCTTATGCAACTATTTAAAAGCACCTAAAATTATGATTTAAATAAATAACTAGTGCTACCAATATTACCAATTCTACACATTCCATTCACATAATTCTTGATAGGAATCATGCTCCAATATTAATTTTGGCCACACTTTTGGTTCACATGTATTGATTATTTCACACACAACTATGCAAAATGAATTAAATGGTGTCTTAATTCAAATTAAAAATTACACATGAATGATGCAATGGATACACTAAAAGGGATAGGGTGAAGAAGTTAAGCATGAAGGAAGGAAGCATTGAAAAAGGAAGGGGGATAAGTGATATGAAATCCTTTTTTTTTGGTATGTGAAGCACAAAAAATTCCAAAGGTGGAAGTTTTTCATGCCATTTGAAATGGTGAAGAATAGAATGGAAACAAAAATGGTGATTGGGAAAAGGAGTTGTAGTTGGAGAGGTAGTTGAACAAGAGATCATTTTTTCATATGAAGAATGAAAACTTATTCAAAGGGGAGACATATCTATACATAATAATTAAAAACCATTTTCATGATCTGCAAAGAAAATCAGTAAGAATATATGGATTTGTAGTTAGAAATGAAATCGAATAAGAGCTACCAGCTATTTAGTTGAAGAACGTGATTTTATTCACATGGGATACATATCTATACATAATAATTAAAAACAATTCTTTAAGTCCCGTAAGGAAAATTAATAAGAATATATGGAATGCAAAATCATAGAAACTTTACAGAAAGTATAAATTTATTTTTGAACAAGCTCTTTCAAAAACATGCAATTTTGCACCTTCCTCATGGCTCTACTTTTGATCTACGAACTAAAACCACCATTGAGAGGTAGAAGGAAAATATGTATTAGAAGAAAGGTTCACATTATTCTTAGAAATAATAAAACTATAGGAAACACAAAAAAGCATAATGGTGTGTTGTAGTGTAGGGAGAAACAAGAAGCAATATGTTTTACAACATAGAGAATTGGAGAAGAGAATTAAGACGGGCCTCTTCAACTTTTATGATACTTAGAAGAGGGCCTTGATACATTTTAAAGTGATGGTAGAAAGATAAAGGAGGTTAAATGACAAGGTTCTTAAATGAGGGGAATCTAAAGGTACCAGTGAATGTCAGCCCCTATCTTTTAGCGCTTTTAATGTCAATAGTGGCCTTTTGTAAAGTAAAACCTTGTGACTTATGGATATATTCAATGTCCAGTCCATTTTTAGAGGGACTTGTCTTTGGTTGCCTATACAAATTGACAATAAAGGAACATTCAATAGGTTTTTAGCATCCCAACATGGCCCAATGTATGTGTCAAGTTTGACCACAAAAAAGATCAAGAGATCTGGAGGTGATACAAAAATGTTATAGACGATGTCGATGATTGTCCCAAATGCACCATTTATAAGTCTAGTTTCAACACACAAATTAGTTGTGAGCATAAATTTTTTATGCTTGCAAAGAAGAAATGTTTGTATTAGTAGATCATCATCATGATCCCTTAAAATTCTCTTCCTATTAACCTACGTAATAAAATGGGCCGTTAAAGGTTCAATGATTTTGACATATTCGAGGTTGGCAGTGGCAATTCACAATCTCTTTTCCACAAACAAATGGGGTAAGAGAGGAAATCATTAATTTCTAATTTAGAAAGGCATGCATGAGTGCAATACATAGTTTTTCCCAATCCTCAATGCAATGAACTACATCCCAAATGTTGAGAAAGAGATGGAAAAAAGAAACCTATGTTTGGTTGGAACCTTGTTGCCAAAATACTATCTATAATGCGACAGATGTGGAAAAACATCTCCAAAGGTTGGCCAAATATGATTGACCTGTATATAATGGAATTTCCTTGAAAAGAGGTGATTTTCCAATTCGTTAATGAGAATTATATATCTAGTATTGAATAAGGATGTCCCAAAATGTGGAAAAGCTTCATGGAGTTGGTAGTTAACTGAGTACACAATTTGGGGCCAACAAAGCTCATCTCTTCAATGGGAATATATTCAACATGAATTAAGGATTCATTAAAAAAATATAATTTTTGGTCGTCAATGATTTATTTCTTTGATGAGTATGAGCAGAAAAGCATAAATAGTGGACATAGAAAATTTTAAGGCCAATAAACTAGTAGGTGCAAATAATAAGATAGCTAACTTATTTTCAATGTTTTGGATGAGAGTGTTGACTTGATATTATTTATGAGATGATATTCCCATGCCAAAAGTACCTTGAATTATCAACTTCAATGGATTTAATTGGTATTTGTGAATAAAGTGACAAAAAATATTATAAAAAGTAATATTTTTATTTGGAAAAAAAAGGATAAGAAGTCAGTGTGGAGGAGGATTAATTCATAGTGATATTTTGTATGGCCATTCTCACCTTTATGAATGATGTACCGATATCCTATAAAGAAGGTGGAAATTCATTTTTTTCCAATTGTGGTGGATGTCAAATTCTCGATGATCCAACATATCTAGGCTATCAAGGACTATGTGGTTTCTTTCATGGAGTCTAGAGTTCCCACTCATCCAATTAGGTGGGTGGACATGTGATTCATTGTTCTCTTGTAAATTCTTCACTAGAATGTTACTCAATGATGGAGGGTTTCGGGTGACATGTCAAGGGTGGTAATTTTTCTTCATTATGTCCCAATTAGAAATAATTTGTTTGGTTGAGATGCCCATATTAGAAGAAATGTTACAAATTGGTTTGTATATGAGGAGTTCACTCTAAAAAAATCAAAATAAGTTGAATCTTGAGTGAGAACTGAAAGAATCTAGGAGAGAACCAAACAATTACAAACACGTAACAAAGCATCCATTTACCCCAATATGAATTTTTTGTAAGACCAAGCTCTAATGGTTTTAATAAGTGAAATAGATTCCATTGTTGATTGTAACTCTCTACAAGAATCAAGGAAGGAGATGATTCATGAATTTGAGACTCCTATTTGGGAAATCTTGGACCCCTAAAATAACTAAGTACCTAAGGCGCGAAGCCTTGTGGCGCGTGAAAGTAGGGGTGCAAAGGCATGTGAAGAAGTAGTTCTTGGAGAGGTGCAAAGGCTCGTGCCTAGGAAGGATGGATTCAAGACTTAGTGAGTTTTGGACATCGGGGAAAGATGTGCATAGAAAGTGAATGAAAAAGTGACCAGATACAGATGTGGATAAGCTATGGAGACTTACTGCAACTCAAGGAAAGGATATTTTAGGGCATCAATACGGTTATCATGAAAGGATAAGGAGTCGAGGTTGTTAAGGATTAGCTGACACATGCATGTTAAAGGCACTCAATTGAGGGAAATGCATGACAACATCTAGCATATTCCTAGGTAGTGGTAGAGAAATCATGAGAGGATTCCTTCAGGATTTCGCAGGTAATGATGAGTGGTTAAGAGGATATTCCTTCTTATTCTTCATATGGATGGTTTTCTAGTAGGGTGAAGGAGGGATATGAGTTAGTATGTGTGTAGATGTAGGCAAGGAGAAGAGCAAGAAAAATATAAAGGTATTGTGTAATGTGTAATGGCGAGCTCTGTAATGTATAAAGGCTCTACTACTATGAACATTCCCAGAGATGGAACCCTTTTGATATAATCTTGGCTACTGTATTTGATTAATGAATATAATGAATATTTTCTGAAGCACTCATGTGACGGATCTTGATATTTACATTTCCCTTATGTTCATGTGCATGTTATTGGTTTTCTTGATATTATTCATGGTTTGATTCTACTTTCATTTAGTTGATCATGTTATACCATGCTCTGATGCATTAGACTAGGACTAGTTCTTTATCTCAATTCCCAGAATGGGTATGTTCATTCCCTGTTTATGCAAGAACTCCCTTACCAAGGGTGATCATTCTCACAAAGCTCACATAAAGGAGGGCTTAGCGTCTGCATGTGCCATGGGTGAGCTTCTAGGAAAATCTGGATGAAATGTCGGCACGTTTGGGGTTGTTTGTTAAAGAAAACGATAAATAGAGACTACATCTTGGTTCCATTGTTAGGACCTATTTTTGAATTTGTTGTGAGAATGGTGTGTGATGATGGATCGCTTGACCTTGGACAAAGTGTCGAAGCATGGCTTAAAATCACGGAGGATGAGTTTTCTCGAGATATTTATACTGGACCTAAGTTTGATGCACGTAAATGGGTAGAAAAACATTTGTATCATGAGTTGTATGAGACCTTCTTTTGTTGTTTTCCAGTGGATTTGTATGAATGGATTTTGGCATATGCATCTATATTAAGATAGTATTATAGACCTCACGTATAGATCCAAGATGAGTATCAGAGGATGCATGATGTTTATCTGACTTGGACACATGTTGTTGATCACTGGTGGAGTAGAGTGTTGACAAGTTACACCTTGGAGTACGTAATTTCTATGTATTCTTGTCTAGAGGTTGTTGAGTTTAAGTTCTTGAGGGAGCCAAGAGGATTATTCTTGTGTTCTATCCCTTTAGCTATAAATATCTTGATCATTACACTGAGTTTGGAAGCATTTCTTATGGCTGAATAAGCTTCTTCAGAGTGTTGGGCGAGGAAGCTAGAGTGGAGGAAGATGACAGACCTTGCAGTGAAAAGGAGAGGGAAGAGAAACAACTCAATCACAATGAATCTCATGAAAGGGAGTTATACGAGACAATGCAAAGTTTCGGGAGCGATGGAACTATGGAAGAAGATGTTGTGGGAAGTTATTGAGGTTCACACAGAGGATGTGGAACCTAGGAAGTCTGTGATACCCCATCTTGGCAAGCATGGGAGAGAAACCTCCTCAACTTCTAATGAGAGCTCGTCACTTAGAGAGAGGAGAGCCATTAGAATGCATCTGAATCCACCTAGTTACCAACCCTTGGCACTCATTTTTCCAAATCTAGAGATAATTATTACCAACCTAGTTGGTATTGGTGGAAGTAACCAATCAGCACCTAGGAGGTATAACTTTTCATTTGGTACATCCATGGCTGCACAATCATTTCCTGTATTCGGAGGTATATTGTCTAGTACAATGCTTAAACAAATTACGGGTACAAAAATCTTGGTAATCGCTTCTGGAAGTGGTGTGAGACACACATCTAGTAGTGGTGCAATATCATAGACTATTAGAGCATAGTTTAGCGTGATGCATGGGCACAAGATGTGACCACTTCAAGACTTTTTCCAGCTATGGGAGGTGGATCTGGTGGCTTATGTGGAGTAGGAACTAGCGGACCTAGTGGACCTGGTGGATCTAGTGGATTAGGTGGTGGAGGTAACACCGGGAGGAATTCAAGTTCTAGATCAGGTGGACAAGGGCCTCAACCACCTCAGCAATTTTTCTTTGAAATGTATTTACATCTTCCAAATTACAAAGGTGTTGAGGATGTTGCAAACTATGTACATAAATGTGAGTTATTATGGTACACAAAGGGGATCACTACCCCGGAATGGAAGGCAAGTCGATTTCACGACATTATAAGGGCACGCGCATAGTTGGTACCAAAATTATGACCCTCACCAGAGATAGTAGTATATATTATACCGCATTGTGTAATGCCTTCTTAGTTGAATTCCATATTCCTAAGTTTAAATAGAAGAGAATTAGTGCACTGAAGGAGATTCAACAAGGTATGGCTAGAGAGTGTGTAGGAGTATGATGCACACTTTAAGACTCTCTTGTCAAAACTGTCTTATGATATTCATCCTTCTCAACATGCTCAATGGTTTTTAGAGGATTAATAACACCCTTCAGAGAACTGTCACATAAGACTTTCACAAACCCGCGTGAGGCCTTGGAGGCTGCCCTACACGCTAAGGTTATGGGAAGCATGGATACCGATGTTAGTCCTTTTCTTGAAGCTCAAATTTATGTCATGGAAAATTAGATGGAGAAGCTATCTCGTGAACTCAAGGGGCATATGAAGAAAAATTGTCCTCAGAGAATTGTACACACCATGACGGTAGACTGTGAGATTTTCCACATAGATCATGATGCAAGTAGGTGTCTGCTACTGTAGTATGCTATCCGTAAGAATGTATCTTTCTATTGCAATATTTGCACCTCTACTACTCATGACACCAAGGATTGTAGATTGATTGACTAGATACATGATGCCATTAATATTGGTGTGCATTAGACCAACATTGCAAACAATTACAAGGATGATGGTCATCACTATGAAGGGCACATGGATGGAGGAGCTCGTGGAAGAGGATTTTTTGCGGAGGATTTAGAGGTTGTGGAAATCATGGAGGCGGAAGAAGTGAATTCCCTCATGGAACTTGTTATAATTGTGGGTCCACAAAGCATTACAAGCATGAATGTCTTGACCTGCTACAGTGCTCTTGGTGTGGGAAGAAGCACAAGTATGAGGAGTGCCTAGAATTATTTGAACACATGAGCCAAAAACAACGAAAAGACAAGGGCTCCAAGATGATAAGTGTGAAGAAATCAGACTTGCAATGGATGCCAAGGGTGGTGCGTGAGTCATAATTAGAACATGTATTGGTGACAACATAAGTTGAGGTTGTACACGCCACGGAAATACCAAATCGAGACCACTAGTCACAAGAGAAGAGGTGGTGCATGGGAAGTATCCGGACCCCACTCATCAAAAGGAAGTTTATCAAGAGACCATGGATTTTATTCCCGAGCTCGCAAGGAGAGATCCGATACTGAAGGAGCGGTCACGGCATCTAGAGAAAAATAAGAGCATTGAGGCTCCACAAAAGGATCTGGATGATGTCAAGGAGGTATGTAAGATGTTGAGGCAAGAGAATATCATTACTCTGTTAGGAGAATGGTTGAGAGATAAAGTACCAAGCACTAGAGGAGGGTGCGAGAGGCAGGTTTTGCATGATAACCTTCCTCCCCACAACCTTGACTATGATAAGGTAGGGACCAAAATGAACAATGCAACAACAATAAATGCAAGGATATTTACTTCCATGATTTATTTCCCCTTCATTTTACAATAACTCGAGAACCTTAAATGTATTTATTGATGGATGGATCCTAAGTAATATTCTCGATTAACACAAGTGTGGAAGTTAACGTTCTCACCTTGGATGCATGGAATCTAATAGGAAGGCCCCATTACACCCATCTTTGAATTTTTGTATATGGAAAATGAGATGAAGGCAATGCCCATTAGATTTTTGAAGGATGTTGTTATCACTATCCAAGAGGAGAAATTCATTAGAGACTTTGAAGTCTTGGTGCTTGCTGAGGTGGACAACTTTCAAGCGTTACTTGGGCACCCCTAGTGCTATAAGAACAATGTTGACTTAATTTCCAATAAGGGGTATATAAGTTTTTAGAACAAGGAGGAATGCTTTATCATCTCGTTGACAGATGGAAATTCAATGCCCTATATTGAACTCTTGGGAGAAGGAGATATAGATAGAATATATGTGCGCACCATCGAGAGACCATGAAGTTCTACATCGATAGAATGCATTATTGAGTGGGAAAACACTCAATCTATAAGAGATACAACTAGTGTGGCATGTGACAATTAGGCACATGAGACATATGAGTTATTGAGAGAAGGTAGTTAATAGGATGCGTGACGAGAGTAACAAAGGTGCACTCGGTCGGAGTGCCTAGGAGGAAAGAAGTTTCCAAGTTATATTGGGGAGCCAACCACGATGTTTTCCTACGAGAAATGGAGAACCGGTGGAGATGTGAGATCGAAAGGAGAAGGATGCTTAGCTATACCTTACTCGGGAATGCAATACGTTGGTGGGTGAACCATCACAATAACCTTATAGATGGTCGGAGGTGAGAATCATGTTCTCTATTAGGTTTTCTACATCGATAGAATGCATTATTGAGTGGGAAAACACTCAATCTATAAGTGATACAACTAGTGTGGCATGTGACAATTAGGCACATGAGACATATGAGTTAGTCGGAAGGTAGTTAAGAGGCTCTGTGACGAGAGTAACAAAGGTGCACTTAGTTAGGTGCCTAGGAGGAAAGAAGTTTCCAAGTTATATTGGGGAGCCAACCCTGATGTTTTCCTACGAGAAATGGAGAACCAGTGGAGATGTGAGATTGAAAGGAGAAGGATGCTTAGCTATACCTTACTCGGGAATGCAATACGTTGGTGGGCGAACCATCACAATAACCTTATAGGACTGGTGGGAGGTGAGAATCATGTTCTCTATTAGGTTTTCTACATCCGATAGAATGCATTATTGAGTGGGAAAACACTCAATCTATAAGAGATACAACTAGTGTGGCATGTGACAATTAGGCACATGAGACATATGAGTTATTCGAGAAGGTAGTTAATAGGATCTGTGGCGAGAGTAACAAAGGTGCACTCGGTTAGGTGCCTAGGAGGAAAGAAGTTTCCAAGTTATATTGGGGAGCGACCACGATGTTTTCCTACGAGAAATGGAGAACCAGTGGAGATGTGAGATTGAAAGGAGAAGGATGCTTAGCTATACCTTACTCGGGAATGCAATACGTTGGTGGGCGAACCATCACAATAACCTTATAGACTGGTGGGAGGTGAGAATCATGTTCTCTATTAGGTTTTTCCAAAGCAATGTACCTACTATTATACAATATTATCATGGGAAGGAACCTACCTCGTTTCATGTCTAAGCATGTGAGAAGGCCTAGATGGAAGGCGTGGAAGCCTTTTCACCTTCTTTATGGGTGCATAAGCTTTACTCCACCTTACAAGGTTGTGCGCATGTATGGTACATTCACTTAGAGATGTGTCATCAGACAGGAAATTTGTAGGAGATAACGATTGATCACCTTCAATATTTTGAATACCATAGTACTAATCCATTGGTGGATGAGGCACTACATGTTGTTAAGCACCTAAATATGGGAGATAGTGCCATGGCGGAGGATAGAATACTGGAATTTTTGGGTGAACCTAGCTTATAATCACATTTTGATGAGGAAGAGTCAGAGGAAATACAACTTGAGCGTGCCTGTATGGAAAAAGAAAAAGGAAAATTGGTCTATGTGATTGATGGTGAAGAGGTGGAAAACTTGGATGTTAACCATATTGTGCGTACATGCGAGATTATGGATAGTTCGATAATAAATTGTGTGTCTACCATGAACAACTAAAACCAAGAAGGTTAACATTGGTTTGAAGGAGGAACCTAAGGAGGCTACTATTGGAAGTCTTGGACAAAAAGGAGGTTTCGAAGATCATTGATTTGTTGCATAAATTTCAGGATTTGTTTCCACGTGGGTACCATGAGCTTAAATGAGTTCACCACTCCTTGAGGGAAATGAAGATCAAGTTAAAGGAAGGTGTGCACCCAATTCGGAAGAGACCTTATCAAATGAATCTAAATTTGCGCATCAAAGTCAAGGAGGAGATTTACAAGATGATTACATCAAGCATCTTTGAAGTTGTTGAAGAGTCGAATGGATAAGTCTGATGGTCATCAGCATTAAGAAGGATAAAAGGATAAGGATTTGTGTTGATTACTGAGATTTGAATGTGGTATGTTTCATTGACCCTTTTCCAACCCCCTTCACTGAGGATATCCTAGAAGGAGTAGCCGGGCGCGAGATCTATTCTTTCACAAACAGATTCTTAGGATATAATCAGGTTAGAATTGCAATTGAGGACCAAGAAAAGACAAATTTTACCACTAAATGGGGAAGTTTTTCTTACATGGTCATGCCTTTTAGAATGAAGAATGTGCATGTTGTGTTTTTGTGCATTTTGATGCAAGCATTTAAAGACTTCATCCATAAGTTTCTTCAAGTCTACCTTGATGATTGGATGGTATATGGATTAGTGAGGGACCATTGTGACAATATAGAGGCTGATATTTGAAAGATGTTGGTAGTTGAGGATATCCCTTAACATTAAGAAATGTGTTTTTTCTACTCCATTTGAACCCTGTTGGGGCATATCATATGTAAGGAAGGCTTCATTGGTGGATCCTACCAAACTTACCGTTATTATGGGATTGGGGGAACCTACCAGCCAGAGTGCAATGTGTGGATTCCTTGGGCATACGAGGTACTACCAAAAATTTATCAAGGGGTATGCCAAGATCACCACGTCATTGGATAATTTGCTAAAACAAAAATTACATTTCACTAGGGAGAGGCACAATAGATGGCATTTTATACATTAAAGAATAGACTTATTATTGTACCCATATTATGCTTTCCTTCTTGGGAAAAACCATTTCATGTGCATGTTGATGCTTCAGGGATGGAAATTGGAGTAGTGTTGGCACAACCAAGTGAGGGAACTGTTGACCACCCTCTTTGTTTCACAAGCAGGAAGCTAACCCCAGTAGAACATAACTATACTACTACTGAGTGTGAGGCATTTTCAATTATCTATATGCTACACAAATTCAATCAGTATATTTTGGAAATACCTTTTATATTCTACACGGACCACATGGCATTGAATTAATTGGTAAACAAGCCCGTTTTACAAGGGCGCATATACAGGTGGGTCTTGTTGTTTCAAGAGTTTGAGTTTACAGTTGTTGTGAAATTGGGTAAGAGTAATTTGAGGCCTGACCATTTATCAAATGATTGACTCGGGGAGGACACGAGAGAGCATTAAGGAGGATACAATGCGTGCACAACTTTTTAAAGTGCGGTGCACGCCCTCGACTTAGAATATATTACGGTGTTTCTCAAAATGGGTTTAGCGCCAGAGTGAATGAAGACTTTGGAAAGGAAATAATTAGCTATGCATGTCATGCCCTACATGCTAATTAGTGGAGACTTTTACAAACTAGGCCACGATGAGGTTTTGTGTCGGTGCATGTTAGAGCATGAGCGTAGTGCAATCATGGAGGAAGCACGTGGTGGAATTGCAGGGGGACACTATGTAGGGAATCTAACTGTGCACAAGATCCTTCTAGCAAGATTTTGGTGGGAAATGGTTTACAAATATTTTATCGAGTATTGCAAGGCATGTGACCACTTGCCATCACCTTGGTAAACCAAGAAAAAGAGATGAAATGCCATTAAGGCTGATAGCTAGCACTGAGCCATTTGAGAAGTGGGTGATTGACTTTGTAGGCCCTATTTCACCTTGCCACGCGGAGGACTAGTTCATGCTATATAATTACCTGTACTAATTACTTAACACGGTGGGTGGAGGCAATGCCTATAATGTATTGCAATGTGGCCACAACAGTAAGATTTTTGTGGGAAATTATAATCAACAGGTATGGATGCCCTTTGAGTTTGACTAGTGATAGAGGTACACATTTCTTAAACGAGACAGTTAGGATCTTGTTGATATAATTCATGGTGGCTCATCACAAGACTACCCCTTATCACCCTTAAGCTAATGGAATAGCCGAGGCATTCAACAAGATACTAAGTCACATGTTGACTAAGATTTGTGATGTTGGGAGACAAGATTGGGATGACAAAGTCTCAGTCATGCTATGGGTGTATAGAACAACCTACAAGAGATTGAACAAATTCACGCCTTGGCAAGTGATCACCTTTCATCCAATTACAAGAGTGCATGGATAAGTTAATGTATTTGGATGAAAGGTGATCACTGTTAGATGGAATCAGAAAAATGAGAAAGTGAGACAAAAAGCATGGCATGATCATCACATTAAGAATAGATAATTTGAGGTTGGGTAGATGGTTCTACTATATGATTCTAAGTTTCGAGCCATCCTGGGAAGCTCAAAGTCCATTGGTTAGGGTCATACATTGTGTCTTACATCCTTGATTCATGCGCATGCCAGTTGCAAGCATTGGATGGGACAAGGTTTCCAAGATATTTCAATGGGAGTAGGTGAAGCCCTACTATAAATAAGGCTTCTATGTGTCTATAAAATAAGGCAATATTTGCCAATTAGATTAGGTTTCCCTTAATGCTTTCCCCTTTCGGTTGTTTCCTTTGTCGTCATTTTTGGTTTTGTGTTGCGCGTTGGTGCGCTAGTAGCTAATTGCATTAGAAGTGGTTCTATGTGTAGAGGACCACGCATACATTTTTGTGTGGGGTGGATTGGCATATATGTTTAAAAAAATCCTTCGACAAGGACTATTGGGAAACTCATTCTGAAGATAGAAGAATGGGTGGTGCGGTGGATTAAGGTGTTTGGATTCGGGTGGTTATAAAGGTGTGTTGAGAGAATTTTGAAGACCACAAAGAGGATAAATATCACGCAGTATAACATAAGGTAGGCAGCACCATGGGAAACTACTTGGTAGTTAGCACAGAGGTTATGTACTTTAGCACAATGATGCGCGTGAAGGAGGTCTGTGGTAGTGAAGTAGTGTTGGAGCACCAAAAGGTTATAGTTGTGACGCATGAAGGGAAGTCACAAAATTTAAGTTGAGTAAAATAAAGTACTCTATTAAAAAGAGACGTTGAGACACGTGGTTGGAAGAACTTTAAGGTGTTGGAAAAGTATAAATAGAAGGGTAAGGGTAGTCATTTCAACTACTTTTCCTTAGATAATTTATTTGTGTTGATGAGCTCAAAGTGTGATGAGGGTTTTACGAAGGAGAGTGAGGAAATTTTCACGAACTAGTGTGATTGTGTGAAGTTGTGGAGTAATCTTGTGGTGTAAACAAGAGGGGAAAGGAGACAATAGGGAAGGAAGGGGTTGCATGAGAGAGAAGTGTGGAATTCGTCAAGTTTGGGCATATGCGTAGAGACATTAAGAGCACCTAGGGCATGAAGGAAAGGAGGAGGAAGATGGCACCGAAGAAGGCCCGTACAAAGAGACTAGTGGTGGAAAAGGAGGATCCCGTGGAAATTTACTCAGAAATGTAGTACCCTCCTAGAGTTATCAAGGCAGAAAAGTGGAGCTCGAAGCTATACAAATGCAAAATTAGCGAATATAACCACAAGAAAAGTGACAACGAGAAGATGATGAGGGAAGAATTGGTTTAGGAAACTCCAACAGTAGATGACCTCAAAAATCCTAGGCTTGAAGACTCATTACGGCGAGTATTATAGAAGACCGGAGTCTTATAGTTGTGGGAGCTTCCTTTCTTTTGAAACCCACCGTTATTCGGTGGTTAATGTCACAGTGCACAAGGACTTATTTTAGTTTGTGTGGCAAAGGATGAGGATAATAGGCCACTTGATTAGGACAGTTACAGGCCTAAAAAACACCAGGGAGGACATGACGCTTGATTTATGTACCACTGCCAAGATTGAGGAGATGGCAAAGAAATTGAACTACGAGAAGGGAGGTGGGGCACAGGTAATTACAGATCTCCTGACCCATCATTGAGAGTCACCTCCTAGATCATTAGCTACAAATTGGGTGTGTCAGAGAGATGGATAGACATTAACAAGAGGTTCTTATACGTGGCCTATAGAGTGTCCAAGTGGGCACATTATAACTTTGCATAGTTCATTGCGAAGGGAATTGTTGAGGAAGCGTGAGTGTAGAACGAGGCGGAGAAAAGATCACATGGGGCTCCATCCTATTGTTGATCATGTTATGGGAGATTGGTGTCCTAGACGGACTAGTTAGGAACATTTGGGTTCACCCACCCGCACATGCATCCCCTGCAAGTCCAATTCATAAAGTTCACCTGTGATGGGACCATCTCAAGCACTTACAAGGCTTGGATGAACATGTGGTTCGAGTGATTGTACGAAGATTTTGAGAATGAGTGGCACATCCCCATGAGTTACCACAAGTTGTTGGGGACCAGGTAAATTTTTCGTTACACAACATTTTTGTCTAGCAAAATTTATAATGGCCAAGGGAGAGATGGGGCCATGGTGCAAACTCCCCTTTGCATTTACTACCAAATATTTGAAATGTGTCATCAAATGGATAAAGGACACGCAAAAGTTAGTTTTCAATGTAGAAAAAGTGGATGCTAATGTCCACACATTGCACACAACATACAAATTTGGCACTTGACCTACTTACATCAAAGTTTTGGAGCCATATTTTCTGGACTTACACCCTCAAGTCAGCGTTACCATCAAGGGGTATGTCCATCGGTGTTCGTGCGGTGCGTACCGCAGGAAGAAGAAGAGGAACAGGATGAGGGAAATTTAGATACTTCTAGGAAGAGGAAGTACTACACGCACCGGAATGGGAGCAAGGGTGTTAACACTTCACAAGGTAGTGCCGAGGCCTCATTATCAGGGTGTGAGGAAGGGAAGGAAGAGGAGGAGCTTGAAGAAAAGAAATGGAAAACACAAGATGCACCGAGCTCCACTATAGGCTCAGAGGAAGGATAAGAGGAGGACAATGCCATATTCAAGGGGAATTACAGGAAGAACTTGAGGAGCAGGAAGCCAAAGTGGAGCCAGGGTTGAGGGCGAGGCACATGAGAAAGGGAAGGATAACTCTATAGAACTAGATAAAATTACAGCACATGAGGCCTCCCCAACATGACCGTCATCCCAGGAGAAGGATATAAAGGGGACTCCTTCACTATAAAGGAGGATAAAGGATTTACCCAGGATCAAAGAAGCAGAGGACCAAGCGCAAGGCAACGAGGAAGAAGTGGACCCCTGTGTCCCCACATATGGACTTCATGGATGACCCCATGAAGGTGTTGTACATGAGGTTCCAGGCCACCCTCCCACCAGAAAATTTGCATGGTTGGGATTTTATGGACCAAGATAGGGGTGTGCCCAGGACCAGGAAGATGCTCAGTTGGAACATGCACTTTGCCACTCCAAGGAACCTAAGTTCAAGGTCAATGATCACATGATCGGGACCATTCATTTGAAGAAGAAAGGAGGATATACATATAAGGTGGTGGATCCTAACCACCTAACATATGAGTAGGAATGCAATGCATTACAGAAGATGTCTACGGAGGTGATTCGGTGTAGTTTGGACGTAGGAGCCACTATTCGGACCTTGGTCACAGTAAAGAAAGAGAAGGAAAAGGAAGTAGACACATTGCACCAAGGACTGAAGGGTGAACAAGTGCGAACCAAGGAGGCATATGACCGAGCTGGTGCCCTAGTAAAGAGCCAACTTGGAAAATGTTCGACATTGGTAAGTTAGGTCAGGACCAATTACGGGATGAAATGGAGTACCTCGAGGACCTCGTGGGGATGTTACTCATTAACATCAAGGATGGTGTGGGCCCCATAGCTACTAATCTCACAAATGAAAAAGAAGAGAACAATTTCATCATTTAAACTGGATCACTGAGTTGGAAGACTTGCTCTCCCAACTCAAGGAAGTAAATATACTAGCAGATAGGGGCTTCAATTGTAGAAAATGTGAGCCAATTATCAATACGTGGGTGATGGAGGAGGAGGTATCCCTCAAGGTTTTGTAGGAGACCATCCCAACCAATAATACAGAGTGCACACAATTGGTCGTTAACACCATGGCCTAGAAGGAGAAAATCAAGACAAAGCATGAGAAGTTGGACTTTAGAATCAGTGAACTCCAAGACTCCATCACTGAATGGATGGATGAGTTCAAAGGTGTTTGTGCGGAGTTGGGGTGGCTATCAACACACTGAAGGGGAAGGTGGAAGATATCATCCTAGACCAGGTGCCCAGCGTCGTAGGAGAAGCCAGGAAAGGCCCTATCAAAATTGAGGGCCTGGGAAAATTTGAAGGATGAGATAGATGCGGAGTTCCCGAACTCCTCCAATTGGTTGCATAACATATTCCTCCATCCTTCAATTCTTTATTTAAATTCTTTCCCAACCACTATTCTTTATTATTTGGAGCAGCATTCTTGCCTTAGCAGATTTGGGTCGACAAGTTTTTGTTCAAGGAGCACAAAGGATTGTTGGGTCGGAAACTAGTTTAGTGTTGGGATGATGTTGAAGGCATGCAAAGAAGTAGTTCTTGGAGAGTGCAAAGGCTCGTGCCCAGGTAGGATGGATTCGGGACTTAGTGAGTTTTGGACAACAGGAAAATACACGCATAGGGAGTGAATGGAAAAGTGACTAGATACAAATGTGGATAAGCTATGGATACGTGTGGCTCAAGGAAAGGATATTCTACAAAGCATCAATATAGTTATCATGAAAGGATAAGGAGTCAAGGTTGTTAAGGATTAGTTGGCACATGCATACTAAAGGCACTCGATTGAGGGAAACACATGACAACATCTGGCATATTCCTAGGTAGTGGTAGAGCAATCATGAGAGGATTCCTTCAAGCTCTTGTAGGTAATGATGAGCGGTTAAGAGGATATTCCTTCTTGTTCTTCATATGGATGGTTTTCTAGTAGGGTGAAGGAGAGAGATAAGTTAGTATGTGTGTAGATGTAGGTGAGGAGAAGAGCGAAAAATATAGAGGTATTGTGTAATGTGTAATGGCAAGCTCTATAATGTATAAAGGCTCTACTACTATGAACGTTCCCAGAGATGGAACCCTTTTGATGTAATCTTGGCTATTGTATTTGATTAATGAATATAATGAAGAGTTTCTAGAAGCACTCATGTGATGGATCTTGATCTATACATTTCCCTTATGTTCATGTGCGTGTTATTGGTTTTCTTGATATTATTCATGGTTTGATTCTACTTTCATTTAGTTGATCATGTTATACCATGCTCTGATGCATTAGACTAGGACTAGTTCTTTATCTCAATTCCCAAAATGGGTATGTTCATTCCATGTTTATGTAAGCACTCCCTTACCAAGGGTGATCATTCTCACAAAGCTCACATAAAGGAGGGCTCGGCGCCTACGCGCTCCTCGGAGTGAGCTTCCGGATGAATGTGGATGATATGTCGACACATTTGGTGTTGTTTTTAAATCAAGCAAGTAAATAGAGACTACGAAACTCACAACAATACCTTCTTATAGACATTCAATGAAATTAAAGAAGAGTAGTATAGAACAAGAGATAGTTTCTCCAACATGTGTAAAGTTTCCTTTGTACTAATTTCATGCTCAATAACATTTTCACTAAGCATTTTACAAAAGGAAATACACATGGGCTAGTTAGGCATGACACCTCCTAAAATCCTCAAGAGCATATGATGGTAGGTTTTAGAACGTCGCTTTTCCTTATAAGCATATTTTGAAATGTATTTCAGAATCGCATAAAGCAAGAGATCATGAGAAAATAGTCAATGTTGGTTCTCTATGTGGATAACATGGCTGGTTGTGGATTTTCAAATTATCATCATTTATGGAAGGTGTATGCATGCTAAATGTAACTAAGCTAATTGAATGGACCTAACACCAAGTAGGTCCTTAACTAAGTTCATTTAAACAAATACATCATGATTGAGCATAAAAGGAAAGCTAACTAAATTGCACAAAACATGAATCTAACATTAAATACAAACCTCCCTTTTGATGTTTGGATGTGCTCGATATGTAAATGCTCCCTTTATGTGAACCAAACACAAGTTACATGTAATCAAAGGGTTTTTACTAAAGTGGAAGAGATCTCATCAATATGGCTTAAGTGCCATTTTTACTCTTCTCCTACTAACTTTAGCAAAGAGGTTTCTCAATTTATGCAAGCTTTCTTGTGAGGGAAATGCTCTCTTGAGATATGAAATGTCTTACAAGGACAAGGTGTAAGGTGTGACAAGGTGTACTAGGTTTCTTATATAACTTTCCAATTTGGGAGAAGCTTGCAACCTAGTGAATGTGGGATAAAGTGAATGTAGAATTAGAAAAGGATAAGCATGATTAGAAGAGATTAATTAGATATTAGTAACTCATGGGATTTTAGGAAGGCTTAATTCATCAGTTGGGATTAATTAATAGGCCAAGTTTAGCTTATAGGAAGCCATTTGAAGATGATATTGAGGGAAATTAGTAGAATTTGAAGGATTTTGAGAGAGGGGGCCTAACTAATAAGAATAGTTATAAATTAAATACAAGATTATGGAAGGGTAATTAATTAATAATGGTTAATTAATTAATTAAAATAGGATTTTAACTAATGAAGTGACATTAATTGGCATCTAAGATGAGGGAAAAAGCTAGTTAATTAACAAAATGTCGTTAATTGACTAAGAAGATGGGGAATATTAGCTAATTAGTAGAAAATCACTAATTATAATGAAATGACGGGAAAGAAGACAATTAGTGCAATTTTAGTATTAAAATTGTGTAGTTGAATTAGGTGTCTACATTTCCCTCTTTGATGTGGTGTAGCACGAGCGATGTCATTTCAAAGATTTAGTAGACAATTTTATTTTATATGGGTAGAAGAAAAATTAGTAAGATGGATGATGCCCTCTCAAGCATTAATGGGGTGATAAAAGAGGTTGATTGACACTTGAAAAAAAGAGAAAAATGATCACAATGGAAGAAAATCTTATCGCGCGGTTGGGATTCGAACTTGGCTTGGTTGGCCATTGTTTGATTTGATATATTTTGGTGTCATCACATGACGAGAGATATACGAGGGAGGGAGGGAGAAGAAACAAGTCATTGTTACAACTATGTCTCAATAGGTTATAATAATAAAAAGGTTAGTTAGAGACAATGTTAGTTAGAATGGGAAGAAAGATATATGATGGTGGATGATATGATGGGGGATGGAAAGATTACAACATAACTTGTGTATCGTTATGGTTTGGAAGAACCTTTTATTTGATGTAAGCATACAACAAAAAGGTAAAATGACATGAAAATACATAATACCAATTTTTGTGCAATGTTAAAGAACTGACTCAAATAAAAATACATAGCAATACAATACAAAAAAGTAAATAAACAAGCACAATAAAATACACTCAAATAAGTAATGTTTAAGAAAATTGTACCAATGTTTTTATTATCCAACTTCAATACCCAAATGTTTGAGTTATATGAAAAGGGTTAAAATGGTGCCCCAAACAAGGATACATGCAAGGGATT
The DNA here is from genome assembly GCA_018340775.1 of Taxus wallichiana var. yunnanensis. NCBI lineage: Eukaryota > Viridiplantae > Streptophyta > Pinopsida > Cupressales > Taxaceae > Taxus > Taxus wallichiana. The sequence goes on from CM031239.1 coordinate 345,002,191, forward strand.
GGATGGAGGACATAAATCCCAAAAAAATAAAGCATGCACTATGAAACTACCCTGAGCAACAATATATGTCAAGAAGATAGACATAGCAAGAAAACAAGCTTTGTTGATGAAAGAAGATCATAATATGATCCGCATGTCATGTGTTAGAACTAGCAAGCGCTAAAGTAGGATGTTTTGTGGTATATTTTCCAATGTTTAGTGTTTTTGAGTTTTTCACTATTTTTGGGTTTTGAGATTTTGTGAATGTTTTTGGGAGTTTTAGATTTTCGATGTTTTTCAACATTTTAAGATTTTGAATGTTTAGGATTTTTCTAGGATTTTCGAATGTTTTGGATTTTATAGGTTTTCGAAAACTATGTACAAGAGAACAAAATGCCAAGATGCCCCAACGAGAGATGAGAATATACAAGGGAAAATTCTCGTGCATATATACAAGAATAGGACAAGCCAGATCAAGGCCAAGAGGGATATGTTCAACAAGATTAAGGATGCAAGCCAATAAAAATCAAGGAAGAAGTGATCATGCCCCCAAGTGCAAGGTGCTTGTGAATAATAGAATCCTCCTATGGTGCCGAAGCTGGTTTTCACCAAAGTAACTCTAAGATTAGGTATAGAAATGCGTAAGATGCATGATTTTCATAGGATCCTCGGCTCTAAACCATCATGATAGGAAAGTTTATAGGCTCTTGAACCAAATTTTGTGACCATAATTTCTAGCCCCAACCGAGTTAGGCAAAAAATTCCATTCTTTTCACATTCCTTAGTGGTATTGAATTGGTTTTCTTTAAGAACAATATCTCCAACCTAAAATTCATGATAAATAATTTTATTTTTATAATCGGCATGGATTCGATTATTATACACTTTGAGGTGATCCAATATATGGATGCATTTTTTATCAAGTAGCTCGAGCTATGCTAGTCTAGCCACTTTTTAATCCGCTTCATTATCCAGATAGTCTTTCAAAGATATTAACAAAGAGGAAGCTCAATCTCTAAGGTAATAATGGCTTCAATTCTAAATACAAGGAATATGGGATTGCACCTATAGGTGTGCGAGATGGAATTATGATAAGCCCATAAGGAAGGATGGATTTGGAGATGCCAATTATGACCTATTTTACTAACCATCTTTTCCATAATGTGAACAAGGGTTTTATTAGTGGCCTCAACTTTCCCATTACCTTGAGGGTAATAAGGGGTAGACCACTTTTGGAAAATTTTAAAGCATTGACACAATGTCTTCACTTGTTTGTTCTTAAAATATTTACCATTGTCAAAGACAATAGTCAGAAGGGATTCCATAACGAAAAATAATGTGGTTCATGATAAACTTTGATATCTGAGCACCGGTAACATAGGTGAGAGGAAAAACATCCACCCATTTGGTAAAGTACTCAATTACGGTGATGATGTGTTTATGGTCATCAGATGAAGTTGGTGTAAGCTTCCTATGAGATCAATCCCCCATTTGGAAAATATCCATGGTGTAATGATAGGTTTCAAATATTGAGATGATGAATCGATAATTTTTTTATGCTTTTAACATAAGACACATTTATTTACGTACTCACAACACTATATTTCTATGGTATGAAAATAATAACCTATGCGTAGAAGTTTCTTTATAATGACTATGCCAGTAGAGTATGAGCACCAAATATGGATTCTTTCACCTCTTTCGTTTCTTGGATAACTTCTTACGAATTAAGACAACACAAAACAATCCCATCATAACCTCATTGATATAGAGTTCCCCTAAAGAGGATGTAACATGTTATTCGTTAGATAAGGATTCATTTTTATGAGTGGGAAATGTCGGGTGGGAAGCTATTGTTATCCATATTTCACCCCCGGAAAAAATATTGGATCAGCCACGACCCTGCACTTTGAAAGAACTCGAAGAATCACGTTTGGATCCTGCAAAGCAGATTGTAGGGGACTCTATCATGGAAGTGGCGGGGCTGCGAATATCAAACAACCCTATGCAGGAGAAATTCAGAAAATGGCTCTATCGAGTGAATTTGGGCCTTAAATCCATTCTACGGGTTACATGTGGGCTCAAAAATATAAGCCAGAACAAGAAAAGGAAGAAACAAAGTGAAGATCCGAAGTCTTCGGGCTCAAAACAGTTTAGAACGAGTCCAAAAATTGGCTAAGTATGGAGGAGGCAGCAGAGAGAGCCACGTGTCGGAATGGTGCTTCTCCAAAGTTGAATCCAAGAAAGGAAGCTCAAACAAGCGCTAGGATTCCACGCGTTCGTGGCCCCAAAAGTTACACGGACATTGAAAAGTCTCTTGCTAGGCGGGAAGGTGTCAGGTGTCAGCTCGGTGCAAATCCAAGATGGGAGCCCAAGGTGAAGACTCAAACTCACGCCAGCCCTCCACGTAGAAAATGGTCAACAGAGGTCAAAAAGGGGATAGGGCAGGCCTCAAAAAGGCTAAGTATAGAAGTACTAGTGGAGATAGCTACGTGTCTAAATGGTGCTTCTCCAAAGTTGAATCCAAATGTGGAGTCTCAAACAAGCATGAATTCGCCATGTAGCCCAAGGTCTAAAAAGGTAAGGTAGAGGTCATTGAAAAGTCCAAAGACCTGTGGAGGCTTCCAAGTATCAACCCGACGCTCCTTCAAAGGCAAATCTTGATCAGGCTTTCAAGCGAGCGCAGAGCCTCCACACGTCGAGTAACTTTGAAGGGGAAAGATTTGAGTTGAATAGTCAATTTCTAGTAGCAGGCCGGCGGAGAATGCCAAGTGTCCAAACAGAACTAACTCAAGGGTTGAATAGGGAGAGGGTTCTCAAACAAGCGTCGGACCTCTGCGTGTCCTCGGTCAAGAAATATGCCCCCACCGAGCAAAGGACTTAGCCGAGAAACATATAAATTGAGTACGTCGGCGGAGGAAACCAAGTGTCAACCCCACGCTTTTCCAAAAGCAAGATATAGAGGCTGCTCTCGGACATGCGCCAACCAACCACGTGTTCCATATCAAAGAGAGGTCCCATTTTTCAAAATTGTTTTCCCACCCTTTTGTATGGAGCCGATAAAAACTTTGAAGGGGCATATCTTTCAACTCAGGGCTCAAAATATTATAAATCTGACACCGTTGGAAAGATCTCGGCTTCACCCACGCCATGGAGATCTAAAACTTTAAGTTTGGGGAGGTCGAGTAAAGGAAAATAGATAAAATTTCTTCAGGGCCAATAATGTGGGATATATCTCGCCTCAACAACCAGATCGGATTCAATCTACTCCATTGTTTCCTCCTCCTTCAAGGCATCGAACCAAAGTGGTCGATGAAGTCAAGGCAGATTTGGGGGTAGATTTTGTAGGAGGAATTAATAGCAGTGGTTGAGCTTCGACTGCCACTTGCTTCTCTCTCTTTCTTTCTTCTCTCTGATTGAATCTATAAATACAGGTCGGGAATCATTGTAAAGGGTTGGACATTCTTCTGTTTTATAGGCTCCCCTTTCCTTCTGACAAAGGAACTCATGGAGTTTCAGACCTCCCCTTAGAGTTGTAATACATTTCTTGTCTTTCTAGCAGCTTGTAATGCATTATATCAATCTGCAGAGCAATAAAATATGTTTGTGATCGATTTTAGATCCTTTCTTGTCTAATTTTCTCTCATTTGATCTTTCATTATAAATTCATTTGTCTGTGTTTGATCATCGTATGTATTTTGTTGGTTTATGTCTATCAGCAAAACTAATGTTCATCATTCCTTTGGTGCATCACCTTATATCTTAGATCTATTTCCTACATCCCTTTTATCGCCGTCTTCTTGGTAAAACTTAGATTAGGTTTAGGAATAGGTCCTCTGCAAGTTTCCACGTATGCACATAAACAAAGGAATAGGAACCAACCTTTAATCTGGAGAGTCTTCCCATTTGTAAAGTCCCACACTTTAGGGAAAACTCAATGTTATGTGAATCACACCAAATGCATCTATCTTAGAAAAGCAGATCGATGACTCATTTGGGGGTCTTGTGATTTTTCAATAGCATTTTTGGCATGCCAGTGGGACCAAGAAGTTTCCATCTTTATTATAGTAAGATCGATGTGCACTTTCTGTGATTCTAGATTTTAAGAAGATTTTAAGAACTACACATCTGGTGACTCCAAAATGGAAAAAATCCATTGGTTTCAGCAGTCCAAGTTTCCCAAGTTCATGAGAAGGATACAAACAAGGTCAAGAATAAGAGCAGAAGGACAATTTGTACACATGTACTTGTCTCCAAACAAAAGGAGAAGACGAAGAATATCCCATAGGTATTTATCCCCTCGAAAGCAGAGCCTTATCAACACCTCCTCCTATTAGGCCATTCTTTTAATCAAGAAGGGTTCTCGGGCCAATCAAGATGGCACACCAACAACCAAATCCTTATGCCAATTTAATTGGCAACAACCCACTCACTCGAATGCACAAAACCCAGTCCGGTAGTAGCATTAAAGAGCATCCCATATTTCACCTGGAGAAAACCAGACTTGTCATTGAACACATTCAAAACATTATAAATGTTTGTACAATCCATGAGATCATTGAAATGGACATTGCAGTCAAGTTACTAGCCTCTTCACTTAAGGGAAAAGCTTCACAATGGTTCGAGGAGCCTAGAAGCGAGACTCTATTCAATCTTGGGACCATCGTGCACAACTCTTCACAACAGTTTGGAGAAAAGGAGATAACCTATCTCACTTTGGAGCGGTGACAACAATCAAGAGAGCTCCGAACGAGTAACTGAAGGATTTAAACCTCAAATTTCAATAGACCTGGGACAGGATTCCAACAGAAGTAAATCCCACTAATGAAGGTGCCTTCTTATACTTTCTTAGAGCTTTATTTCTTTGATGATTCGATCAATGGGGGCACAACCTTACCTACAACCTATAGCATTTCCATAGGAGATGAGAATTATTTAATTCGGGATGGAGAAATTGCCCCTGGGCCAGCCATACCTTTATATCCCAAGTTAGGAAACCCATGTACCATCTAAACCCCCACATTAGCTCATATACCCCCAGGAGTCAAAGTTTAGCTAAAGCCTCCACTTCATCATCTAACACCTCAAAGGAGCTTCAGGAAGTTATGAAACAACTGCAAAACCTATGGAATGAGTTAGTAACCATCAAAAGATAGCATGCTCATAATTCTAGGCCATATCAGCCTCAGGCTCAGTATCAGACTAGACCCTCGTATTAGCAAAATAGACCACCAACCTAGGTCAGTAAATCGAGTCAACACCAACGACAATCTCAAGCTACTAGACCTTTCAGGTCATATGATCCAAACTAAGCTTCGACATCAAGAGCATTGGTTCCAGCACAGAATAACATGGCACAAGAATATGATTGGTGTTTCCCATGTAGTCAGCCACATAATCAATTGATGTGCTTCAATGGTGCACTAAATCAGGCTTTGATGGTGCAAACCACTGGTGTGCCACAAGAACCTATCCAAGTAGAAAATTAGTAGCAAGGAGCTCAGCAAGAGGGACCTCTAAGTGAAACTATGTTTGTCAATTGGCAATCTGAGGACTTTTATGGAATGAATTAGACTCCTACCCAAAGTATAGCTGCCAATACACGGTCCAAGAAGATAAATATTGGAGAAGAATATTCACCAAACTTAGGTGATCCTCAATCCGCCATTGCTACACAAGGTATTGGCATTCAAAATACAACTCCCAATATGTAAGGTCAATCCAAGCCACCTTCCAAATCTACTCAGGCACCGGTTGTAACAACCCATGTACAAGAGAAAAATGTGCCAGGGAAGGGGTAGTAGAAGGACAACTCATTTAATATCATTGAGAAAATGAAGAGGACAAGTGTGAACATTTGACTATGGGAGTTACTAGCCATCCTAGGGCAGAGGGATCTATTGCATACTACCATGCAAAATTGGTCAAGCTCAAATCACCCCTTAGCCAACAAGAGAAATTTCTTACCAATGTGGCTCAACCTGATAGAAACCGTGGAGAAAAACGAGGTAAGAATCTAAATCCTCCTCCATTTTATGTTTCATTAATCATTGGAAATAAGTTGCTGCACAACTACATGATTGATTCAAGGGCAAGTAGTTCTGTAATGCCCAAACAAATAGCTGATCAATTGGGTCTCCAGTATGAAGTCATCTCCAGAGGAGAGTAAGTACATTGGATGGGACAACGGTGACCTTTGTTGGAGTCATCAGAGGATCGAGCCTCACTTTGCATGCCCGGCCTAACGTTGTGTATTGTAGAATGTATCGGTCATAGACTTGCCACCACATTTTGCATTGTGTTTTTCCAGAGACTTCACTGCCAAATTTGGAGGATATTTTTCTGTTGACTTGTCGCATATGCTCTTTAGAACAAGGTATGGAGCGAAGGCCACAATCAAATCCGATCCCATAGCAGATGATCACATTGATTCCTATGTGCCTAGTGCAATCAATGTAAATTGTTTGGATTTTGATCAAGAGGACCTCCTAAACACTTCTGAGGAAGATACCAAAGTAGGGTGTATCCTGAACCTAATTCTTGACGAATGGGTGGTCAAAAGGCATGCTTTTGATCCCTATAAGGAGATGGAAGAAAATGAACGAGGATTCTACTTCCTACATGAGGAGAATCATCCTCCCGACGTCATTAAGCGAACACAAAGATGACAATGAAGTATGCAAATTGTTCTTTGATGGCTCAAGGAGCAGACAAGGAGCTGGAGGAGGGGCTATGATCATGTCCCCCAAGGTATGAAGTATTACTCACTTTGTTTCCATTTTTCTACTCAAATAACATTGCATAATATGAGGCTTTGGTTCATGGATTGCATTGGGCTAGAAGACGAGGAATCGGGAACCTACTGTGTGTTTGGTGACAGTGAACTGGTTACCAATTAGGTCAAAGGACAAAATGTTATCAAGAATGCCTCGCTAAAAACTACAAGAATATGGTATAGGATCTCATTGAGGATTTCAAAGCCTTCAACATTGTGTCCATACCTGGGAAGGAGAATGAAGTTGTTGATAGGCTTGCAGTAGTTGGAGAAACAATTTATGTGGTTAACAACATCAAGAGGGACAAAGAAACGACCACATATCCATGTGATTATGAGGCCAAGCAATGCCGAGATAATAACACATGCTTTGGCAGTGTTCAAGAATGATCGAGTAGATCATCAATTTTTTGCAAGAGGAAGCTGAATTCTCAGCTAGAAATCAAAGCATATTAGAGCAGCAATATGGAGATCAAGTAGTGCAGCTGCATGAAAACAAGCTTCCCAAAGGCTTAGTGACATTAGAGTCTATCTTCAATCCCAATGATCAGTTTCGAAAAGAAAAGCCTAATATACAGATCAAAGGAGAAGATTCAGAGCCAATTCTAGTTGGAGAAGGAAAAATGCTTCAAATTGGAACAGGGTTCATTTTAAGACACCCCTATAAAATTAAAGGTGGAAAATACCTGGCGAATATGCCCGTAACCAGTTTCAGCGAAAGGCGAATTTGACAGTATTCAAAAACAAAATTTTCACCTGGTTTTTCAAGGCTCCATCAGTGACGTGCGACAACAGTAAACCGTAATGACGCACGTCAATGGCGCGACAATAGATCCTGATGACGCGCGACACTGGAGCGACACTAGATCACAATGACGCGCGACATTGTTCTCAATTGACGCGCGACATTGTCCTCTATTGACGCGCGACATTGTCCTCTATTGACGCGCGACATTGTCCTCTATTGACGTGCGACATTGGCCCCTATTGACGCGCGACATTGTCCTCTATTGACGCGCGACATTGTCCTCTATTGACGCGCGACATTGTCCTCTATTGACGCGCGACATTGTCCTCTATTGACGCTCGACATTGTAGACAAATGACGCGTGACACTGTCTTCTATTGACGCGACACAGTAATCAAATGACGCGCGCGACATTGACCTTCTATTGACATGCGACGGTGCTTTTTATTGACGCTACGACATCGCGCCTCCTATTGACGCGCGTCATTTGAAGCAAATGACGCACGTCAATAGGGGACAGTGACGCCCTATTTAGGTTATAAATACCCTTATGCCGCTCATTTTCTCGTTTTCGTTTTCTCGTTCTTGAATTTTTGCAGGTCTAAATCTTTGACAAAGACGCAATTACAGCTATAATGTCGACTTCACATGCTTCCCAATTGCAAGTTCAGCAAGAAAATGAAGAGAATCCAAGTCAATCGATTTCCAAGATAACCTACAGGAATCCCTTATGCCCTCACATCCATACGGCTTTAAAGATGTCTTCAGAATATCAAGCTATAATGGAGGAGTGTGGATTTACAGGGCTCGTTAATATGCCCCATTTCGAAACAGATCCGGATATTTTGAATTACCTTCTGTCATGCTACAATTCAGAGGACGGTATATTTTATGTGACTCTGAACGATGGCCAAATGTTCCAATTCACTATTGAACCGAATGACATACATCGGTTTACGGGCCTTCCTATCAGAAATTTACCAACTGTTACAACCAAGGCAACACTCGTGGAAGAAAACAAGAAATTTCTCGAATCAACGTACGGTTTCCATGTTGATTGTAAGTATAATTCGTTTTGATTCAAATTTTTTATTCTGTTTTTTATTCTGATACAATTTGCTGTTTTTTATAGTAATTTTCACTGTTTCGCATTTGCAGCCCATGTCAATAAATCCCGGCGTGGTGTAGATACACAATCAATTGCACACCACTTTCTTGCTGCACTTATTGCATTTTTTCAAGCCAGAATTGTTATGCAGGGTCGCCAAACAGATATACCAAATTGGGCCATTGCATACATTTGTGCCACTATCTCAAAACAAAAATTCGATTGGTGCACATTTCTATCCAAAAAAATAAGAGCTGAAATATCAAATTCAAAAATCTCAGAAAAACCTTTCATTTATTCGACAAACTATCTCCTCGGCTTCTACTATGAGGCACTTTTTAATTTAAAAGCTAAAGAAATTCCTACTTGCTCTGATGAGGCTTTGAAGAAATTCTCAATTCCATTTGCAGAACAACAGGTATAAACTATTTAGTTTGTAATTGTATTACAATTTTCTTCATTACAGTGCACAGTTATTAAAACTTAAATTTTAATGTTATGCAGAGAAGATATCTTGAAGCCATTCCCCGAAAAAAAAAGATGTCGAGAGGAAGAGGCCAACTACACGCGGAGGCTTCGGGGGACTCCCAATCTGAAATGGAAGCTCACTCCTCTCCAAACCCTCAACAGTTTGAACTCGTTAAACGCCAGAGAAGTAATACATTCTCATATATTAATTACAAATTCCAAACTTGCAGATTTATTTTTCAATTTAAATTTTAACAAAATGAATTGACAACATTTAATATTGATGAATAGCAGGGACTATGGAACCTTCTTCCCCAACTCACTCCGTACAGTCGCATGCATTGATATCTTCTGAACAGCCACTGAGTACAACTCCTACAAGGCCACCCGTAGCACCGAAAAAAAATACCCCTCGACAACAAGGTACAACTTTTCTATACAACGTTTAATTTCGTAGTTTTGACTTTATGAATTGTTTTAATATTTTTCATTTTTTCTTGTACTTTTCAGCACATGTCAGTCATGATCAAACCACGGCACCGACACCCACTCAACCATTAATTTTTAAAATGCCAACCAGAGGAACAGTAAAAAAGAACATTGGTAAACGCATGCCTTTTGCTCCGGCCCCTAGTGGGACACTAAACCTTGACTCCTCGTTTCGAATTCCAACTCTCTCACTTGGTGGCTTGCCCAAATGCCAACGGGCATATTTGTTTTGAACAATATAAATTTAGATGAAGATTATTTGGGCATTGATAAGAATGACCCAACCGGTTTTTTCGATACCCGCGAGATGATTCAAGGCCACAGTATACTTCAAATTTCAATTTTAATATGCTTTACAATTTTTAATTACATTCGATTTAAATTTATTTATCTAAATCTTGATTTATTTTTTCAAAAATAGGATCATCCCACCCAAAGAAAAACAAGGAGCAGCTTGATCTTTGTCATGGTGAAAGCCCCACACTTCTCCAACAAGATCGTCTCGCATCGATTCGAGATAGTGAAGAGTTTCCACCTTTTCCTTTGGAGAACTTAATTGGTAATGATTGTGAATCCCATGTCAGTGAGTTTATTATTCCTCAAATCCAACAGCTTATAGAATGGGAGAGAAGGGCTAAAGTTCTTATCAATGAGATTATTAGTCGTTATGAAAATTATTGGCAATGGGATAGTTTATACGCTGCAGTCCAGAATCAACCTGCGAAGATGGATTCCTTACTTACCCAAGTAAAATGTGGGACTCTCACGTTTAACAACGACTATAAAGATGGCATTTTAGATAAGGCACTAAACAAATTGGAAAATATTAGTGCCGAGGCCCAAGCATATTTTAACAAATGGTCAAAGGACAAGGATTTGGTATCAATCGCAAATGCCGAAAGAGATTGAGCGATTGTAAGTACTATTACATTCAAACAATCATTTTTGTTAATTTGAAATTTTGAATTTACATTAATATTTTGAATTGACGTTACTCTTTTTGTCCGGTTGAAATATGAAAATTTGAAGAGTCGGTGAAGGTTTTGCAAGTTCACTTGGAAAAACAAAGAAAGAACAGCTTATCCGCAGCAAAAAATTTGAAGCAAAATATTGTTTTGGTTAACAAACAAAACAATACACTAAAGCGGATAATTAAAGAGCATGGTCTCGACCCTGACATCTTGTTCAAAGCCAAAGCAGCTGCTGATCCAAATTTGCTGTCGCATGGAGATGCAACAAATCAAGAAGAAAGAATTATAAAAAATCTGGACAGTGCTGCAGAAGATCTTATAAGTTCAGGAGTTATTTCTGGTGTTGGGGAAAGAGGTGCAGCCAGAGTGGAAGAAGCCGTTGGGGAAGAGAGCAGAGCAGAGTTTTCTAAAGAAAAAGACGGTTCTGAAAATTAGAAACTTTTATTATTGACTAAACTTTAAATATTGAATTTGAAAACTTCAACTATTGTGTTTGTACTATGCTATTTGAATTTAATTATATGGTGATTAGATGGTTATTATCATGAATTATATTTATGTTTCTTGTTTACTTGCATTGTCATGAATAGTATGTGTACGTAGATGATGAATGATGACAATTGATAATCAATGATAGATGATGATGAAAGACGATGATCAATTTAATGTGTATAATGTAAAATTTAGTGCCTAAATATCTTGTGGGACTTTAATTATCTTGAAAATTATGTCGTGGGACTTTAATTGTATCTGTGGGGTTATACTGTCTATGAAAGTAGACTTAAGGTCTATAGTTGGTAAAAGGTGGATAGGTTAAGAATCTGTGTTGTACTATGATTTTTCAACGTGTTGAGGACTTCAAAGTGTGTTTGGATTTTATGAATGACCTTTATCAGTCTAAAATAAAGATATCCAAGTCAATGATGCTAAGGTCTAGCAATCATGTCTGTTATCTAGTTGGTAAAGCTCATCCTTGTTAAGGAATTCATGAATTGAATATTGGATTGTCAAGTGCAAGTTACTCTGTCAGTGCTTCAAGCTGACTCAGTCCTAGTTGGTGATGAAAATTATCAGTGCTTCATGATGTACAAAGTGAAAGAATTTCATCAAGGAGATTTATAATTCTCTAAAAGTGGTATAAGACCATGTCAAGGTGTTGATTCATCAATGTCTTGTAGTTCTAAAAGGTGACATATTAAGAGGACCTTGTTTTATGCCTTAAGAAATGTTTTCACATCTTTGAGAAAAGCTCAAGGTCTGTCAAGACCCAAATGTCATGCTATATGTCATTATGTGGTCTATCATGGTGTTGAGACAAGAATGTATTGCTACTACAAGAAGATTTATTGTGTAATAGAGGTTATAATTCTGATTCATGCTCAAAGTTGGGAAAAATGAGTATCTACAAATGTTATAAAGTTGAGAAATCTCATATTGATGTTACCTTGTCATAAGATTTGTGCATAGTAAGGAAGAGTATAACACATTGTTTCTATATGTCATTATGTGGTCTATCATGGTGTTGAGACAAGAATGTATTGCTACTACAAGAAGATGTATTGTGTAATAGAGGTTATACTTCTGATTCATGCTCAAAGTAGGGAAAAATGAGTATCTGCAAATGTTATAAAGTTGAGAAATCTCATATTGATGTTACCTTGTCATAAGATTTGTGCATAGTAAGGAAGAGTATAACACATTGGCTCCAGGAATGCGTTGATTCAAATGCTTATCTATCTTTGCAACTTTGTTTGGTCAGGTTATCTAAGATGGGCTTTGTAACTTTGTTTGACCTGATGAGTGCAGTGGAAAAGTTTAAAAAAAAAAAAAGATCTTAAGAAAACTGATGGAACCAAGAAGGGGAAATTAATTGATGTTCCCAAACTTGATGCAAATCAAGCAGGAGGGAAGAATTCTGATCAATGTACTTTAATATTAATGGAGGGTGACTCAGCCAAGGCTCTTGCAGTCGCTGTAAGTGTTTGTGGCTTGAATCAGGGAAATCTGAATATTGAATTTGGTAGTATTGTGACATGTTTCGACATCACTTTCCAATTTAATCTATAATTAAGTGGCCACCGAGCAAGAAAGGTATAAATTCATGAAAATTTTCCAAGAGTTTCCATATGTATTTTCTTGGAGCTATGAGGACCTTAGAGGGTTCAATCTAAAGTTATCACAACACACAATCAAATTAGATCCATTTGTTAATCCCATCGTGCAAAAGCAGAGACCAGTCAATCCATACATTGAATCTTTGATGAAGAAAGAGCTAAATAAGCGATAGATGCAAGTATCATATTTCTAATCAAACACTCAAATTGGGTTGCAAATTTAACCTTGATTGGGAAGAAGAGCGGAGAGATTAGGTTGTGTGTTGACTTTCATGACTTGAATAGAGCATCCCTCAAAGACCACTACCAACTCCCCTCAATGGAGCAAATCTTGCAGGTGGTGTCTGGATCAGAGAGATTATCTCTCCTAGATGGCTACTAAGGGTACAACCAGATCATGGTGAAAGAAGATGATCAGTTCAAAACAAATTTCACCACCAAATGGGGCACTATGCCTACAGAAAAATGCCATTTGGATTGTCTAATGTCAGAGCCACTTTCCAAAGGGAAATGGATATGGAATTCAAAGGGCTGATCAACAAAATAGTATTGATCTACCTGTATGACATTACTGTGTTCTCCGTAAATGCAACTGACAGACCGCCCTTTTCACCTAAGGCAAGTGTTTCAAAGTTGTAGGAGATTTGGAGTATCATTAAACCCTAAAAAATGCATATTCTTGGCCCATGAGGGCAAGCTTCTATGCCACATTTTGTCAAAGGAAGGTTTGGAAATTGACCCAAAGAGAGTTGAAGCAATAAGAGCATTACCATTGCCAAGCCATAAGAAGGCTCTTCAAAGCTTCTTAGGAAAAATCAATTTTGTCCGTAGGTTTGTACCAAAATTTGTTTCCCTTGTCAAGACAATCACGTTGATGTTGAAGAAGAGCTTGGCATTTAGGTGGAAAGTTAAAGGAAAGGAAAATTTTAATGTGTCAAAGAAGCTATATCACAGCCCCAAATCTCATGAATCTAGATTTTTCTAAGGACCTCATGTTCTACGCCTTTGGAGGCGGCGACACAATTTCTACAATCCTAGTACAATAGAACAAAGAGGATACAGAGCAGCTAATTTCTTTCTTGACCGGGGTCTAGAAGATTATGAAGTGAGATACTCCTTCATCAAAAAGTAGGTCTGGTAGTGATCTGGAGAATTTTAAAAAAAGTTTAAGCATCTGGTTTCAAACAATAAAATCCAACTATTAGTCTCCCATGCAGGAGTTAAGGACTTTCTTCTCAACAAGGATTTGAATGAAAAACGTGCAAGATGGATCACTCATGTCATGGAGTATGACATTGAGATCAAAGTTACTAAGTTGGTTCATGGGAAGTGATTGTGTGAATAGCTGGCCTCGAGTCAACAAGAAGAAGCAAGTGGAGGAAAGGAAGTTATTTTTGTCTTGCAAAATAGTCAAGAGGAATAAAATGAGGATGTGCCCACTCCTTGTTAGACTCGAACATGGTGCACTTCCTTCAAACATGCCTATGTCCTCCAAAAATGAGTAAAATAAAAAGGAGACACTTTAGATTACTGGTCATCCCATATGTGCTCATTGATGATTGCCTTGTTCAAAAGGGACATCAATGGCATTCGTTAAGGTGCATTAGGACAAATCAGTTGAGAGAGTGTTACAAGATTTCCATGATGAAGCGATTGGAGGCCATTTTCTCCATAGGTGATAGTGCTTAAGATCATGAAGGTGGCTTATTATTGGCCCAGGGTGTTTAGTGATTGCTATGCATGGATCAAAAAATGAAAGAACTGTGCATTCTTCAGAGGCAAGGAAAGGCTAACAGCACTTCCATTGCACCCAATTTTAGTTGACCAACCATTCATGCAATGGGGATTGGAATTCATTGGATTCATCAATCCAAATTCAAGCCAAGGCCACAAATAGATTCGACTGACAATAGACTATTTCACCAAGTGGACCGAGGTAGTGGCACTCAAAGAAGCTAATGAGTCTAGCATACTAGATTTATATGAAGGGATAGTGACCAAATTTGGAGTGCCAGCCACCATTATATCAGACAATGTATTGGCATTCATAGGTTCCAAAATCACAGGATGGGTTGTTAGGAATGAGATTTACTTGAGCACCTCATCAAATTATTACCCTTAGGGTAATGGCCAAGAAGAGTCCACAAACAATAACCCGCTGAAGATTATCAGAAGAACTCTGGATGAAAATCATAGAACTTGGCACACGAAACTCAAATCAGCCTTATGGGCTGATAGGACAACACCCAAGAGGTCTACAGCAACTCTCCATTCAAACTTGTCTATAGGAAAGAGGCGGTGTTTCCTATATCACTTGAGTTTCCAGCATTGGAACTCATGAAACAAGCTGGAGATGTCTAAGTTTGAACCAATGGAGGCTAGGTATGCAGAGCTGATGGAGTTGGAAGAAACTAGAGAACATGCACTTCAAGCAATTGAGAAGGATTAGGCCTCAATCAAGAGATGCTTCAACAAGAAGGCAAGAAAGAAGACCTTCCAGGAAGGAGACCTAGTTTTGAAATGGGATGCAGATTGGGAAAAACCAGGAAGGCATTCCAAGTTTGATGCCATTTAGAGTGGCCCTTACATGATCACAAAATGTAAGAGTATGTTTTCCAATTATCTACATTGGATGGTGAAGAGTTGCAGATTCTAGTGAATGGAATCTATCATAAACACTGCTACTAAAAGTAAAGTTCTCACCTTGTACATATTAGTTTAGTTTTGCATTCCTCTAAGTGCTTGTGCACATTGTCTTGTTATAGTTTAGTTTTCTTTTCCTAAGTGCTTTACATGCTTTGCATGTTCTACTTGGAGCATGTATGATTTCAAATTTTGTATATAGTTGTGGTGATGTTTTGTTTCTCTTGCCTAGCCCATTCAGAGACAGATGAAGCCCCGAGTCAAAGCAATTTTCTACTCTCATAAACCATCATTTTGATATTTCTTATGAATATTGAGAGTGTAAATAGTCGGGCTCATAAATCAGAGGATGTATCAGTATAAGACCATCATTCTTGACTCCATGCCCAACGGATATGACAAGGCAATTGGTCTTTTCATCTAGTAGGAAGATACCCCTATGAGTCGAAAAATTGTTATCCATATTTTTCCCGGGAAAATATTGGATCAGCCACAACCCCGCACTGAAAGAACCTAAAGAATCACGTTTGGATCATGTAAATAGATTGCAGGGGGACTCTATCATGAAAGTGGTAGGGCCTGCAAAGATCAAACAACCCTCTGTAGGAGAAATTTAGAAAATGGCTCTGTCGAGTGAATACGGGCCTTAAATCCATTCTACGGGTTACAGGTGGGCTTAGAAATAGAAGCCATGAACAAGAAAGGGAAGAAACGATAAATATCCAAAGTCTTTGGGCTCAAAACAGTTCAGAACGAGTCCAAAAATTAGCTAAGTATGGAGGAGGTAGTGGAGAGAGCCACGTGTCAGAACCATGCTTCTCCAAAGTTGAATCCAAGAAAGGAATCTCAAACGAGTGCCAGGCTTCCACGCATCCAGGGCCCCAAAAGTTTCATGGCCTTTGAAAAATTCTCCAACTAGGCGGGGAAGGTGCAGTTTCGGTCGGCTCGGTGCAAATCCAAGATGGGAGCCCAAGGTGAAGACTAAAACTCGCGCCTGCCCTTCACATAACAAATGGTCAACAAAGGTCAAAAGGGGGATAGGGAGGGCCTCAAAAAAGGATAAGTATAGAAGCACCTTTGGTGGAGATAGCTACGTGTCCAAATGGCACTTCTCTAAAGTTAAATCTAAATGTGGAGTCTCAAACAAGTGCCAATTTGCCACATAGCCCAAGCTCTGAAAATTTAAGGTATAGGCCATTGAAAAGTCCAAAGACCTGTGGAGGCTTCCAAGTATCAACCGGATGCTCCTTCAAAGGAAAATCTATATTGGGATTTCAAGCAAGCGTGGAGCCTCCACGCATCCAGAACTTCAAAGGGGACAGAGTCGATTGAATAGTTAATGCATAGTGGTAGGCCTGCAAAGAGTACCAAGTGTCCAAACGGCACTAACTCAAGGGTCAAATAGGGAGAGGGTTCTCAAACAAGTGCCAGACCGCCGCATGTCCTTGGTTAAGAAATATGCCCCTCGTTGAGAAAAGGACTTAGCCGAGAAACATAGAAATTGAGTAGGTCGGTGGAGGAAACCACGTGTTATCCCCACACTTTTCGAAAGCAAGATACAGAGGCTGCTCTCAGACATGCGCCAACCAACCACGTGTCCCATATTAAAGAGGGGGCCCATTTTTCAAATCTGGTTTTCCCACCCTTTTGTATGGACCCGATACAAACTTCGAAGGGCATATCTTTCAACTCAGGGCTCAAAATATTGCAAATATGACACCATTGGAAAGATCTCGGCTTTTCCCATGCCATGGAGATCTAAAACTGTAAGTTTGGGGAGGTTAGGTAAAGGAAAATGGAGAAAACGTCTTTAGGGCCATTAATGCGAGATCTATCTACCTCAACAACCTAGATCAGATTCAATCTACTCCCCGTTTCCTCCTCCTTCAAGGCACCGAACTAGTGGTTGATGTAGTCAAGGTAGATTTGGGGGCATATTTTGTAGGAGGCATTAATAGCAAAGTGGTTGAGCTTTGACCTAATTTTCCCACTTCTCTCTCTTTCTTTCTTCTCTCTGATTGAATCTATAAATACAGGTCGGGATTCATTGTAAAGGCTTGGAAATTCTTCCATTTCAGCTCCCTTTCCTTTACAGCAAAGGAACTCATGGAGTTTCAGACCTCCCCTCAGAGTTGTAATACGTTTCTTGCCTTTTTGGCCACTTGTAATGCATTGTATCAATCTACAGAGCAATAAAATACGTTTGTGATCAATTTTAGATCCTTTCTTGTCTCATTTTCTCTCATCTGGTCTTTCATTATAAATATAGTTATCTGTGCTTGATTATCATATGTATTTTGTTGGTTTGTGTCTATCAGCAAAACTAATGTTCATCATTCCTTTGGTGCATCACCTTATAGCTTAGTTTGATTTCCTGCATCCCTTTTATCCCTGTCTCCTTGGTAAAACTTAGATTAGGTTTAGGAATAGGTCCTCTGCAAGTTTCCACATATGCACCTAAATAGAGGAATAGGAACCAACCTTTAATCTGGAGAGTTTTCCCATTTGTAAATTCCCACACTTTGGGGAAACCCAAATGTTATGTGAATCACACCAAATGAATCGCCTTAGAAAATTAGATCGGTGACTCATTTGGGGGTCTTTGTGATTTTGCACTAATAGGTACCATCTTGCAAGTAAGTATAGATGTCAACGTACCAGGGGAAAAGGGACCTACAACTTCACATACCAAACATGATTATGGTAGTTCATAAGTAGGTACCGTTAGATGATCAATAAGGAACTAGAAATCTCTGGTGTTTGGTGATAATCGTAGAAAATATCCAATGGTATCCATAACATCTATTGATTTGTTCTATGTTCATGGGACATGTTGGAAGGTAATTTGAACAAAGTATTCTTTTAGGTTGTCTACCATGCATTTATATGGAATAAGATTCTCATCTTTGACTTTGTACTCATCATTCACTTATTTTATGATTAGTTGTGAGTCACCTATAACCTCAACCTATCGATATTCCATTCGATAGTGACTTTCAATCCAAAGAATGAGGATTCATACTCGAAATATTGTTTGTAAAAGGAAACTTGAGTCTGAAATCTCGTGGGATAAAATCACCTATAAGGGTAGTAAGGACAACTCCTTCCCCGAGCCATTAAATGTAAACGACCCATCAAATTATATTTTCCATGTAGAATATTCTTCAATGTATAAAAAAATAATTTGGTAGATCCAAACTTAGGGGTTTTGTACAGCGGCAATGGTGCTTCTTCTAGTTGATTAGAAAGCTCTTGTCATTTCACTACCTTTTGGTTGACATATACAATGTCAAACTCACTAAGAAATATGAACTATTTGGCCATCCTCTCAAAGTAAGCATGGGTTTGGATAAGAGGTATTTGAGTGGGTAAAATTTATATATGAGTTGGGTTTTGTTATTTAGGAAGTAATGGAGAAGTTTTTGGAAATAAAAACTATGGCCAAACACACTTTTTCAATCTATGGATAATTGAGCTCATAAGAGTTCAAGGTGCGGTTGAGATAATAGAGGGCTACTTCTTTTTATTTTTCATCGTATTATGCTAAGATCAAGTCTATAGAAAATTTAGTAGCAAAGATATACAACAGCAAGGGTTCACCTAGGGTAGGTCATACTAGAATAGATGGAGTGGCAAAGTAATGCTTTAGTAGGGAAAAAGCTTGTTGGCAATCAAAACCCTAATGGAAATCAACATCCTTTTTAAGAAGATGAGTGAATGAATGAAATTTATCTACAAGTTAGGAGATGAACTGTGGATGGCCGAATTTTTCTATGTAAGGTGTGTGGCTACTTACGGTTCTTGAGAGGAGGCATCTCAGTAATACTAGTGACCTTTGTTGGGTCCACTTCAATTCCTTGTCTAGACACAATGAATCCCAAGACTTTTCTTGAAATAACACCAAACACACCTTTTTGTGTTTAACCTAACCTTATAATCTCATAGTCACTCAAAAATACAATGAAGCATTATCGGGTGTTTTTCTCTGGATTTGAAATTACCAATGATATAATCTACATAGTCCTCTACAATATCATGTAATGTATAATGATATATGATAGTTATGGTACAGCGATATGTGGCGCCTACATTCTTAATGAAAATATACATGACACGATAGAAAAAGGTACCCCAAGGATTAGTACAAGAAATTTTATATTGATCCTCTTCAACTATTTTGTTTTGGTTGTATCTAGAAAATCCATCCATGATGGATAAAATTTCATGGCATGTTATAGAATCAAAAATCATGTTGATATTAGGAAGAGGAATTTAGGACATGTTTTATTTATGTACTTGAAGTTTTTTTAGATCTTGATTCCAAATGGTTTCTTGCGAATAGGAACGATATTGGAAATCCACTTTGAATAATCAATGGATCTGATAAAACCTATTGCTAGTAATTTTTTCAGCTCTTCTTTGACCAAAATAGCTACGTGTGGATGTATTTTGTGTAAATTTTTTTATAGGCTTTGTTTGATTCATGCACAATTAGGTTTTACACAACCAAAGAAGGATCTAATCCTGTATGTCCACATAGGACCAAGAAAATACATCTAAGAACTCTCTAACAAGTATAGTGAATGTTTTATGTTCATGTGTAGAAAGAGAATCTCCTAGCTTGATAATGTTAGGTTCTTCCTCGGTGTCGATGTTTACATCAATAGTCTCTTCAACCAGTAACTTTGAACCATCCTCCATACGCGTAGGATTGGGAAGGAGATTGAGATCTTCCTCTATTTCCGTCTCAATGATACTTTCACCAATAGAATGATCATCTATATTATCCACTTTTTATTTTTTAGTTTGTTTGTTCACAAGTGCCTCAAAGAGGTTTTCATTGTAGGACTTGGATTTTTCATTTTTAGGATTTTTAGAAGATATTTTGGCATCTTTTATTTTTTTACTATAGAACTCAACTTCCTCCTTGAAATATGCATATGCATAGAGGTTGATAGTGAATCCTTTCTTGTGATCTCCCATAGAAATATCATCTCGTATCCTCATGAACTCCCCAATTATTTCTTCATTCTGAAATAGATCAATCGGTATGTGTCGTTGTTTTTCTGAATCAATGGGTCAAAGCATATAAGCTGTGTCCCAAGTTTTGTAGGGCAAACTATGTCGACAACCAAAACATGACCAAACACATATAAAATGACCTAGCATTTTTAGAGAGCTATAAATATGGAGGGAGATTTACGATTTTTAAAATTTTATAGTATTTTTAACTATTTATTTCTAGTCAGATTTTAAAATATTTATGGCCACAAAGAGGACACACTTGTATGCTTTGACCCCAATAGGGAGGGGTGTACAATATCTAGTGTAGTTATGGAGGGAGATAGGGTTATTATAGTAGTATCATAAAATATTTTTGTAGAGGCAATTTCTTCAAGATACTATAAGGGGACTCTAGCTCGGTGTTGTAATCATAAAATATATCTTCAAGTTCGAAGAGGTGGCATCAACTATTGGATGTTGTGCCCATAAGGCTGAATATCAATGTCATATATATCCATATTTTCATGTGCCGAAAGAGGTTCCCGCACACCTTATTCATGTAATCCACATCCATGTCCTTAGTATCTCATGACATACATCATCTTGTTAAGGATAACATATTATGGGGATTGATAGCAAGAGGCTATCTTCTCATCAGGTGATTGGGATGTATAGGTGCTACCCAATTTTCATCTTCCAAAAGGCCACCAGGCATGAATTTTTTGAGACCGCAAGGCTCTTGAGTTCTTTACAACTGAAATTTTGTCCTACCACATGTTTTAGGTGGCAGAGGAAGGTTGACTATAAGCAAGTATTTTTGGAGGTCGTATATTCCACATCTAGTATGAAGGATTTTAAATTTGGTTTCTCATATATCAAAAGGGTAAATAGAGGTAGAAGACTACTTTCATGAGGATTAATTGTATCTGGATTGACATGAGCTCAGTGAGGACCTCTAATTTAAGTTCAAAATCCAACTCTATAGAAGGACACTCATAAGTTGTGGGGTAAGGGTCATCCAAAGCTTTGTAATGGGGAAAAGGTTGTGGGTCACCAAGAATTTTAAGCTCTTGTCCTTGATGATATAATTTGATACATTTGTGAAAGGTGGAGGGAATGACTGCATGGCATGGATCCATGGGTGACTGAGGAGAATTTTATACGGAATTTCCAATTCAACGATATGGAAACTTGTTTCATACGTGATAGGCCCAACTTCTATGGGTAAGGTAATTGTTCCCACCGATTTTCATTTTGCATTTTCATAAGCCTTAATGGTGATCACATTAGGCTCCATTTCAGCATAAATGGGTCCCAATTGTTTCAGAAGTTCTAGAGTACATATATTGAGGTTGGATCCAATGTCCATAACTACCCTTTTAACCTTCTTATAGGTAATAACCATTTCTATATACAAGGGTAAGTTGTGTGTAATTGTCAATAGGAATCTCATTTTGCTAAAAAAAAATTGGTCAGATGGGGTGATCTGCACAACCAAGGCTTGGACGTACGAAGTGTCAATGTTCGTGTGAACTCTCGATTCCTAGAGGGTCTTATCTTAAGAATATCCAAGATAGAAATCTTGGTGGTTGTCTTCTCAAGTTGTTCTAGGAGATCGTAATGACTATCCGAAGGAGTAGACAAGGGGGTCCTGGGACAACAAGGTGAGTGTGTCATGTTGTAATGGCACACTCTTTGGATTTGATTTTGATGGTGTTGATATGGTCGGTGATAGGATGAACATAGCCAATAAGAGAATCAAATAGATTGGACATTTGAGCAACAACGTGGTTGGTACTTTTCCTTTAGAGGATTGACCTTGATCCAACTTCTTTTCTACTTGTTTATGTTTTGGGAAGGGTTCTTTATAGATCCCCAATTGATTATTGGATGATTTGGGGGTTCTTGTGTGTCAAGTTCGATATCTCCTTGATCCAGGAGATCTTGAATGAATTTTTTTAGTTTCATACACTGATTTGTGTCATGACCTTTGACATGGTGATACTCATAATATTCGTGGTCTTTGTACCACGACGGTTTAGGTGTATCATCCGTGAAAGGTGTGGTGGTTAGAAACTTGATCATATTGGCTAAATCAAGTTGTTTGAGGATCGATGATAAAGACTATGTGAGTGATGTGTATTCCATGTGTTTAAATTATGTTTTAAGTGGTGCGCATGCGAGTTTTAAATGTGGAATATTCGAACTACTTCAACATGTTTAGAATTTTTGATTCCATCACCTACGACATTTTTGTTTTTGTTAAAGAATTTTGATTTTTCTATACTTTTTTATTCATAGTGATCTCGTTGAAAGTTTTTAAGACCCCTTTGGCTAACAAATAATTTTTATTTGGCTTCCTTTTATGAATTCCTTAAATGTCCTTACACAATGCATTTACAAATGGAAGGCTATTTCAGGGTGTAAGTTTGGCACAAATATACTTACAAGTTGTTTCTTAGGGATGGAGCAAGGGAAACAACTAGCCAACCCTCACCATCATTGTAAGAAAGTTGTGAAGTTTTCATTGTTTCATTGTTTGGCACTATATAGGTCTAGCATGGTGATATCACTCTCCATATTGAATGAAAAGTGGAAAACAATTTTTCAACTAAGTCTGCAAAATTGAAATTTGGGGAGATGGAGAAACCATTCAAGTGTTTGGCCCCAAGACTCCATGGAAACAAATGAATAATATAGTTATCACTATAATCAACTTCCTAGCATGCCATGAAAAATCCCTTTACGTGATCGTGAGGATCACTTTTGCCCCTATATTTGTAAAATTTAGGGCATTCAAAGCTTGGTGTAAAACGAGTACGCAATATCTCCCAATCAAGGGGTGGGGACACAATTATTCAAATTGGTATTGTTTATTGTGTTCCATGATGTTTTCTTATAGGCCAACAATCACAACTTTCATAGACTACTATTGTTGGTCAAAAATTTGACTCGCTTGCGATGTCGTGGCGGGTATATGTGTACGATTAGATTTGGAGGCTTCACCGCCATATTTTTAGTATAATGTGTAGCATACATAACTTTAGGTTCCTCTATGTGAGCATCTCTATTTGTATCCCTATTGACATGGGAAGACATATTCACCAATTGACGACTAAGATCTTGAAGTTATTGTTGCACGGTGACATCGTCATTTGTGGTTGATTAGGATTCTTCACCCTCTATTCTAGATTTACGATTGATTCTAATGAAATGTATATAAATGATAGTTTTATTTTTGGATGATTTCGCTTCCTTGTTTTGACCTTAATGTTGTGCTTTGACCTATAGGCATGTTCATGGTGTAATATATATTTGTGTAGACACAAAATCTATGCACTTGGGTAAATTTCTAGGTCATAAATCATACTAATGTATACATGATTCCTAAGCAATAAAACTAGTGGTTGACAACTCCTTTCGACCTTTATATTGTTTTATCTATTCCACTTTATTGGATTTACACATCTTACAACTTTGGCGGCACTTGACTGATTTAATTTTTAATGGCCTCAGACACTAGCACCCAGTTAGGACATTAGCGCCCAAGCACTCATGTCCCTCTTGGGCGCTCATGTCCCTCTCTTTATTCTTCTTACCCTTTTGGGTCCTTTTCATTTCTTGGTCACCTTTTAATACTTCGGGTTAAATTTTCAGTTATCAATAATGAAATTAAAACAAGGAATCATATATATACTTAGTTACTTCTTCTAAATAAAGGGCCACGCACTATACGTATTATATATCACCGCCTAAGCTTACACAAAGGCACAAAAACACCACTAAGAATACATCTAGAACATTCATACAAGGGACAAGGTTTGCATTGATCTGCATAGGAGATGATTTCATTATATTCCATCACACACATTTTTCATACTCGGGGTGAATCTAGATCTATTCTGATATCATCGTGCAAAATTGCACAAGGGCAACCTAGGGCACGAGACATAGATACACACACATAAATAACTACATGGAGTCTGAGATGTAGTGCATCGTTTGGTGGTAAGTTCACTCTTCATGTGACCATCGAGGTCATTTAAACTCCACATTCTACATCTTTTTTATTGAATTTGATGTGTTTTGTGGGCATTTGCAGCTAGTCATTTGTTTTACTGATTACATGTGTAATAGATGATCAATGAGAAAAACTAGAGAAACAAAGAGCAAGTAATCTTGAAGACCTTTCAGCCCGAGAAAAGACCAAATTTTGAGCATACGAGCAGGACATAAAAGCCCGAGATCAGTCATTTGCACAGGGCACTCATGTCTTCTGCGGGTGCATCTGTCCTATACATTCCTAGGGTTCCAAACCCTCATCAATCCTTTGCACCTAGGGAACTCTTGTCTTCCCACAGCGCATTTGTCCTATACATTCCTAGGGTTCCAAACCCTCATCAATCCTTTGCAACGTTGTTTCCAAATTTTTCCGGTAGATATACAATCGATCATTCTCGGGTTGCGCGCAGAATAAGCTAAGTCATCATCCCTCTCTCATTTTCTTAGGGTTTTACATTATTGAATGCTTGGTGTTTACACATTAGTGTACTTCATTACCTAAGCATCATTTATTACAATAGGTTACTATGAAATAATAGTTAATTCCATTTAGATTAAATTAATTTGATAGTTCTAAAAGGAGTGGGTTTTACTCATTCTTCTTCTCAAATCATGTTAGTGAGGAAAGTTAGATCGAAATAAGAGGTTAATTTAGCGAGAATTATACCAAGCATAGCGAGGACTTGGTCTTTTTTTAAAGATATAGTTATCTATATGTACATGATCGATTTCAAATATGTTACGGGGATTTCTTCCTTGCCCCACAATGATCAACAAGTTCATGTTCCTCATCGAGGATGAATCTAAGGGATTCCAGAAAGGGTTAGACCCACACCTCCTATGTGTTAAACATGTTATAGGTTCTATGATGGAACATGTTTTGTAAATATTTAGGATGTTTGAGTGAATGCCACAAGGAATCTAGGAAAAAGTGTATATGTTACAAAGTGAAGATTTCTCAAGTTTTGAGATGTATGGTGTGTTAGGAATAATTAGTGTGCACATTATTATGTGCTAGTTAATATTTAAATTAGTATTATTATTATGTTGGAAAATAATGTAAGTGAGTTGAGAACACAACTCACGTAGGATTTAGGAGAGATATTTTAGGGATGGTTAGTGGTTAGGAGATAATCTAGGTGGTTAGAACAACTATCCTAGATTAGTGTTAGTTGTTAAATTAACTAGATCTATATATTTGTAATATTTGTAATAGTTTAATGTTGATTTAAATTATATTGAGCGTATGCTCTTGCTGAATATGGGGTAGCCCCCACATTTGGTATCGAGAGCAGAGTTTCTGTGAGACCTCTCTGAATCTCACCCCACTCATGCTTCATTTTCAAGTTGATTAAGGAAATGGGTTAGCAGATCCCATGGACCTCTGTGACCCCATTCCCTTCTTTTATGCCCATTCATTTGTTGTGAAGTCAAGCAGTGCAAATGAAATACTAGTGGGATACCATAGACCTCGCGCAAAATCTAGAGTTTGTAGTGTCCACCCTTCTTACATATTTGTCAACGGTAATAGCAGATACCACGGACCTCATAGCAAACCCGCTGACATCCATCATTCACATGCATTATCTTCTCTCTTCCAATTTTTCGCTCCTTCCGTAGTATTTCATTCAATCTATTCATTGTTTTCATACTTTTAAAATTTACAAACAAAAAACCGTTTAAATCATATATGTCAATTACTCGAAAAGTTTTTGTGAAGGGAAATTTTTAGTGTGGAGATTTATTTTGAAGAATAAATAGTTTGAAAGATATATTTTACACATATACATTTGTGTGTGAAGGAAATTTCTTCTTTAATAATTTACATTACAAGTTGTATGGGCATAGTTCTAATCGCCAATAGGAGCTCCTGAGTCGTCCAGGACTTACAATTTCATCTTTTGGAGAGTTCTCATTTGTGCTTGGTGAGTAGATCCACATTGGCTCGGTAGAATCTATGAACTCGGGCTCCGTGATCTCAGTGCTATCCACATCTAACCACAGCATTGATCCCTGTTTTAGATCCTAGTGATTGGAAAACTCTGAGAACATTTATTGGCTCGACGATCCAGAACCATTTTTATTTTTGATTTGGGAGAGATCATTCCACGGTAAAGGGTCACCATTCAAGCTTTCTCCTATAATCTAGCGACGGATAGGTCATCAAAACCACTCACCCTTCTTCAGATCGATCCTCTGCGCATCGTGGACCTCATCTGTTTTTTTCTTCCCCTGCAACTCATGGAACTATGGCAGAAATTTCTAGATGGTTCTCCTTCCTCAACTCGTGGTGAAGACTATCCATGCACACTACGCGACATCTTCAGCGAATTGAACTCCGTATTGATTACTGCATGAGCTTTGGCATCGAAATCATCATATGTGATTCGGATCTATGCATCAGATGCTCAAATATATAAGATCTTTGCGCATCTATCCCATATAAGATCGAATCGTATGTAATCTAACTTGCCTCTATGAACGTAGCTCAACGAATATATCTGATGGACATCGACTTCTATTATTTTCTAAGTTTGAATCCCAGCCCGCATTGGAATCGGCGGCATATTTGAAAATCCTCTTCTTTGATACGTCATATGGATCTCTATCTAAATATAGCATTTACTCGTGCCAATGAATTAAGTCTGCCCTTTCAACACCGAACCCTAGAGTTGGGTCAAGCCTTATTATCTAATCGGTGGAGGTAATATTGTGATTTTTTTGGCTAGTAGTTTTTTAAGGATTCAACCCACGGAAAGCACTATTTATTTTGCTCAAAATTTGTCCTTCCGGGGAATATTCTAATTTAAGGGGGTAAATTTTACAAAAGGGGGAGGGAAATATTTTCGAAAAATTATAAAGAGTCATTATTTTTGTACTTGGATGTATTATCGAATGGAAATCAACATCCAAATGGTTTTTGGATAACGGGGAAATACAAAGTGAGGATATTCATCAACTCAGAAGAACAAGCTACAAGGCCAACGCACACACTCGTGCTCTTGGATACGACATTCTTTCCCATGTGTACAGTAAGGGGAAATGTTAGGAATAATTAGTGTGCACATTATTATGTGCTAGTTAATGTTTAAATTAGTATTATTATTATGTTGGAAAATAATGTACGTGAGTAGAGAAAACAACTCATGTAGGATTTAGGAAAGAGATTTTAGGGATGGTTAGTGGTTGGGAGATAATCTAGGTGGTTAGAACAACCATCCTAGATTAGTGTTAGTTGTTAAATTAACTAGCCCTATATATTTGTTATAGTTTAATGTTGATTTGAATTAATTGAGCATATGCTCTTGTTGAATATGGGGTAGCCCCACATGGTGAAAATTTTCAAGGAAATCTACAAAAATTTGATGGTGTAAAGGTGCAAACGGGTGTTTTCTAGCGTTGGATGTTGCAAATTTGTCTAAGGAAACTAGGAAAAATCCGACAACATAACAACGCAATTTTAACAATCAATCAAGTTTGGGAAAACAAGTTTCAAGTGTGAGTGTCAAAATGGTTGATGTAATTTTGGCAAAGTTTTAGGTTGTTCTCTTTGATAAATGAAGCCAAAATTGTGAGAGAATTATGCTTTTGATGAAAATTACGTGGCACAACTTGGATGAAGTTTCACTTATTTATAACTAAAACAAGGTTTTAACTCAGACAAAGTTTTGCTTTGTAAAGTTTTTAGTGTACACAAGCAATATGAGATTAATTGGCCCCTAGTTTGTTAGGCTTCCTAGGGATTTTGGGCTATTCTCTCACCAATACTTGTCCGAATGAGTACACTTACCAAAAAAATTATGATTACAAACTTTACCCCTCAATCAATTAAGAACGTAGTCATTATTATAGATAATGTTTGGTTTTCCTCATGGGTGATATCGTTCAAGTAGGATGGGGTGCTACCTATATCGTTGGATGGTACTCTCAATATGCCAACTATTTTGGGGCTCATGTGGTACTCCTCATAATGATTTTTAGGGCTTATGCCCAAGAACTTCCCCACAATTAAGCGAGAACAGTATTTACCCTTAAATAAACCTATAAAAAAATGTTTATTTTATTAAATTTAGCAAAGTTAGGGTGTCTTTGACAAAGAAACTTGCATGCAAGGTGTTAGTAATTTGTTACTTGATATTATTGATGAAATTTTCCAATTTCACAATGGTCCTACACACAAATGATTAGAAATTTTCCTATAACCACAATGTTAGAAAAAAACAACTACAAACAATTGTGGTCATTTCGATTCTCAAGAGCGCAAGAGAAGAGTATATGTGGCTTTGATCGAACAAAATAAATGGAAATTAATGAATATTTTAAATGTTAGTGCTATTATAACCTATAAATAGATCCCAAAATGCATATAAAAAAGTAAGGAAAATGAAGAAGAAAAGATGAAAATTTGAGAAAATAAAGTGAAATTTACCACAAAATGCTAGTGCACCTATTAAGATGCTAGCGCAAATTTAAGAGAATGCTAGCACAAACAAATAAATGTTGGTGTGGGAAAGAAGATGCTAATGTAGAATGATGCTAGCATGTGTAAGATGATTTTAGTGCAAGAATAACGACACTAGCATAGGTGTAGTGACGCATAAAGCTTGCAAGTGGTCGACAAGATAGCACAAGAAAAGAAACACTAGTGTACACAAGTTAATGGTAGTGCAAAGTAATAACACTAGTGCATGCAAGTCGACGGTAGTGTAGGAAAAAAATGCTAGTGCACGAAGTTGATTGAGTAGCACAAGAATAATAATGCTAGTGCACGAAGTTGTGAGTATCACAAGAATAATAATGCTAGTGCACGAAGTTTATTGTAGAGCATATGCAACAATGTTATCACAGAACAAGACTAGTGCGAGCAAAGAGACGGTACTTGAGCACCTAACTTGTACCTTCACAAAAATGTCGAAATGACCTAAAAACAACAAAAATCTTGGATTTTTCTCGTAAAGATTCAATTTTGACAGAAATTCACCTCTTTTATACCTTTAAAGAAGACTCGACACTACCAAATACTAATATACATGCTCAAAAACATGGGATTTTCAAAAAATTGAAAGAATGTGCATGTAAAATGGTAAAATGAAGCTAAACTAAGAAAAATAAATGAATGTGCATGAGACAAAGGGGTATCCCACTAGGTGTGCCATATGTATGCATGTTAGATGTAACTAAGATAATTGAATGAACATAACACCTAGTAGGTCCTTAGCTAAATTCATTTAAACAAATACATCATGATTGAGCATAAAAGAGAAATCTAACTAAATTGCAGAAAACATGAATCTAACATTACATGAAAATCTCCCTTTTGATGTTTGGATGTGTTCCTATATGTAGATGTTCCCTTTATGTGAACCAAATGCAAGTTACGTCCAATCAAAAGGATTTTACTAAAGTGGAGGAGATCTCATCAATATGGCTTAAGTGTCATTTTTACTCTTCTCCTACTAACTTTAGCAAAGAGGTTTCTCAATTTATGCAAGATTTCTTGTGAAGGAAATGCTATCTTGAGATATGAAATGTCTTACAAGAACAAGATGTAAGGTGTGACACAGTGTACTAGGTTTCTTATATATCCGGGAGAAGCTTGCAATCTAGTGAATGTGGGATAAAGTGAATGTAGAATTAGAAAAGGATAAGCATGATTAGAAGAGATTAATTAGAGATTAGTAACTCATGGGAGTTTGGGAAGGTTTAATTAATCAATTGAGATTAATTAATATGCCAAGTTTAGCTTATATAAGCCATTTGGAGATGATTTAGAGGGAAACTAGTAGAATTTGAAGGCTTTTGAGAGGGGGATTTAACTAATAAGAGGGTTTATTAATTAAATACAAGATTGTGGAAGGTAATAAATTATTAATGGTGAATTAAATAATTAAAAGAGGATTTTTACTAACAAAGCAACATTAATTGGCATTCAAGATGAAGGAAAAAGCTAGTTAATTAACGAAATGTCATTAATTGACCAAGAAGATGGGGATATTATCTAATTAGCATAAAATTACTAATTATAACAAAATTACGAGAAATAAGAAAATTAGTGTAGTGTTATTATTAAAATTTCGTAGTCAAAATATGCATCGGCTAGTCATGCGTAACACCTCCTAAAATCCTCAAGAGCATATAATGGTAGGTTTTAGAATATCACTTTGCCTTGGAAGGATATTTTGAAATGTATTTTAGAGTCGTATAGCAAGAGAGCATGAGAAAATATTCAACATTGGTTCTCCATATGCGTAACATGGCATGGTTGTGGATGTTTAACTTATCATCATTTATAAAAGGAAGTGCATTGTTTCCCCATCATCCTCAATGAAAAAAATTATTAGGGATGCATGTCTCATGGGGTATGTAACAACATTGGAGTCCTAAAAAAATTTCTGCAATAATGTTTGTTCTAAACATTTAGTGTTGCATTGAACATGATTTTTTTGTTCTTAAAGGTTTGTGAGAGGATTGGCAACAAGTATCTATGTTGTGTCCAACATGAAGGTTTCATCTTAGATGGGTCAATGAACATACTTTTTAGTTGGAAGATGCCTCGAGGATTCCTTGCAAAAATAAAATTTTCAAATTCTTTTGTTACCTATACAAAATTTACATCTCCTCAATCCAATGCCTCAACATTAGGTGTATTCTCATTCATAAGAAATCATGTAGATGCATTAAACCTCTATGATGTCATTTATATCTACAAGAGAAAATGAACCTAAATATAAGGCATTAAGTTCAAAAATGGTAATAGAATGAATGGAATTATATTACTTATACCAATAGTCATGTGCCCCAAGGTGTTTTTCCAAGACTTCTTCATGAAATATTGTGAATTTTTGGTGTAAGTATGCAAAGAGATAGTGAGGGTTGGAAATAATGTTAAGGTTTCTTCATTATTGAGAAACTTAAGCCTTAATGGGGATTGTGAGGCATAACATTATAGAGGTATGTCCATTTTGTGTCCATTGCAGCATGAGATAGGAAAAAGAGAAAATTTGGGAACTTGATTTCCGATCATGTTAGAAACCTCACTTTTAATTATTGACAAAAAGAGTGTGTTCCTCTCATGCGATCCCGAATCGCATCCAATTTTCTCGAGAGCCCATTATTGGGGAAGTCATGAAGTATATGGTTAAGGTCTCCTATATCTTTCTTCATGAATACTATTTTCATTGTTGGATCTTTTGGAGCATTATGTGGTTAAAAAAATAGTATCCGAATCATGGATGTTATTTAGACCATTTTTAAGTTTTATAGATTCAATGTTATGGAATTCACAATAATAAAAATTAATGTAAGGTTCATTACAGGTGTTATTATGATTATTTAACATCCAACATGAACCATGTAATATCAAAATAACTCATTAATACTTGTAACTAGTGATTACAATAGGCTACAAGTTCAAATACATAAAAGCAAAGATGTACTTAGTTATACAAATTGATACATAAGAGATATGGGTGCACTCATTGGACAAGTTAGGAGTATTAAACCCAAATATACTTCATTCATAAGACCGTGTCTAGAAATCTCTCTGGTATGGAATTGTACATGTCTACTAGGATTGAATGTATGGACTTGGACCTTCAGTACGATTGATTAACTAAAATTAACTAAATCTAGGTTAGCTAAAAACTAGTTAATTTAATCTAGGAGGGCATATAACGCAGTACGTAAATGTACTAAAACAATTTGTAAATTAAAAAACTAAAGTAAACTAATGAAATGAAACCCTAATATGCAAGAAGAAAGCAAGGAAGGAACTTAGCTGATAATTAGTGACTGTCGCAGAGTGTCGCAAGTCTGACTAGAAAATTTGGGAACATGAATGAAGATGCAGAAGTCCTAAAAATACTGGATCTGGAGGATCTGAGTGGAGTGGGGCACCTGGGACTGCACTGTGGCACCCACGGGCGCTCTGGTATGAATTCTAGGTATCCTGGTCTGTGGAAAATCTCCAAAACTAGTTTTTACAGTGGTCGCAAG
This sequence comes from Taxus wallichiana var. yunnanensis, assembly GCA_018340775.1. Classification (NCBI taxonomy): domain Eukaryota; kingdom Viridiplantae; phylum Streptophyta; class Pinopsida; order Cupressales; family Taxaceae; genus Taxus; species Taxus wallichiana. The sequence goes on from CM031239.1 coordinate 345,034,547, forward strand.
ATAATATGTAACCTTCACCAACTGTCACACTAATTTTTCTAAACTACACCGAATGCTCTGAATATTCCAAGATGAATAAATGACCTACAAGAGACCAAAGAGAAGTATCAAACCCCTAAAAAAGAAGATACTGAGAATGAATGGGTAGGGTGACCTCGAGATGCCACAATAGTTGTGGGTTTACTAAACTGAGTGTTGCACTACATTTCGGACTTGGATGTAGTTTTGGTGTGTGTGTGTGCATGTCATGCCCTAGGTTCTCTTGTGCCAGTCGCACTTTGTAAAATTGCAAGAAATATCTAGATGTAGAAAATGTAATAGTATATGTGCATGGAATAGAATAGAATCCCTCCCCCTATGAAGTGTGATGCATATGTCCTAGCTTGTGCCTTGATGATGGAGATATGTGGATGCAAATGCAATAGATGGATGTAACTCTAGATGGAGTGATAATAGTTTATGATGCTAGGTCCCTCATTATGGTCTCATAACTTTATATTTATAGGGTTCTCTTGGTATAATTTCATAATTAACCCCAAAAATGCTGACCACATAAAAGATAAGAATGAAAAATGGCTAGAAAAGACCCAAAAATGGTGAGAAAGTGGAAAATAGACAAGGCACCCCCAAGTGGGACCAGGGTGCCCCAGTTAGGGTTAAGACGATGCGGGAACTTTGGAAATGACTGGGTAAGTAGGTGTCATAGGTCACAAAATATGAAATAAAATAAATAAGATGGCCAAAAAGGATGGGGGTTAATTAGTACTTTCTTTCCTTGAGAACCTTCTAAATAGTAGTATGAGACCGAGATAAATAAATGTCTACCCCCACTTTATGTTGGTGAGCGGAAAGCTCAGTAACATAAAGTAGATAGAGATGTGTACCTGATGTTGTTGTAGAGTGATGAAGAAGGCATGCTGAAGGACTAGACAAAAGTGTGGAATGACAAAAAGAAATATGGAGGAGCATGGAAACTATAGATGAAAAATGCATAAAGAAAAAGTGATGAGAGTGAACCTAGGGAAAAATGTGTGTGTGTAGATGCCATAATGTGTACATGCATGGTTAGTAAAGCATGTGTGATGTCACGAAATTTTATTGTTGTTGTAACTTGTTGTTGCCCCCATTTGACTGTGTGTTTCTCATACGACTAAACCTATAAAGAGAAAATGATCAAGTAGTCAAATATGTATGTATGTAAGTGTAAAAATGCTATGTAAAAGATGCATGTAAAGTATGCTAATGTAAATGGAAAATGTAAATGTAATTTTAAATGGAACATGTACACCTGATCCATATCGAGAAAGAGTGTAGAAGGAAATCCTATACTGCGAGTATTTTGGGTGATCTCACACCACCCTGGCTGAAGAAGTATAGGGAGGAAATGTTATATGTCCTCCAAGCTCTAACCGCTTCTCTATAGATATCTCTTTATTGTCCTAGTTTTTTTGGCGATCCGGCGCCACCGGCCAAAGAAGTGTATGAAGGAAATGTCCCGTGTCCTCTAAGCTCTAACCGCTTCCCAGAAATTCCAAGGACACCATGTCCTGTAAAATACATTGTGTATGGGGTTCGTAGACTAGTCTAAACCCACTCGTTGAACTGAACTAAACTAAACCAGTGTAAATACAATGTGTTATTAGAAACCCCCAAATGATGTCCCCCCTCTTTGGGGCACATGTGACGTTGCTGATAGGAGACATGTGGCCCCAAAAGATATTCAAGTGCATGTACACTTTGAAAATTGATTGGTAGAAACTAAGGCATGCACAAACAAGAAGGCTAGCTAAAAAAATTTAAAACACACGCATGAAGAAAACAATGTATAATCTAAGCAAAAAGTGTAAAATCAACCAAAAATGTAATGTAAACATGTCAGAAGAAAAGTATGTCACATAAAGCAGGTTGCAAACATGGGACATCACTCACGATGTTGCAAGACATACAAGGCCATCATGGCCGCAAAAAATAGAAAAAAAGAGAATACAATGTAACAAACAAGCATGGAAACCAACATCCTTGCATAACAAATGTTAGCATGTTAGAAAGATAGCTAGTATGTCAAAACTATGTAGAAGAAAGTAATGTAAAGTGTTAAGTACAAAATGAAACAATATCACCTAGAAGATACGAATGTGTGGATGCCCCAACGACCAGTGTAGGAAGGGTATAAGGTGAGCATCCATGTCGTGTGTAAGGTACATGTATCTATGATCACAACTAGAAGAAGGTGTGAACATGCATGTGTGTATGATATAGATAACTGACATACAAGTAATCAAACCAACATTTGTAATAAAGTGACCATGAAAAAGCAAAAGTAAGCAAAAGTATAAGTAACCATAGTATACAATATGTTGTGGATGGATGGAATGGAATGTAATATGAAGTGATAGGGCTGCATGCCCCGAGTGGATGGAAATTTATGCAGTGATGTTCATTTTTTTTTTCCCTCAGCATCAAGAATGAACCGTAAATGAGAGTGTGTCATTGGGAAATGGTCGAGTAGTGTTTGTTGTGTCTAACATGCTATGATGAATGTGTATGTGTAATGTTGATGATATGCGACATATAGAGGAAATGTGTGTGGAACTTATAGCCTAAGCATATACCACTATGAGATGAAGTATGGAGTGATGATTTAGCCCTAAGCGTATATCACTATGAGATGAGTGAATGAGTGATGATTTAGCACTACGTGTATATCACTACAAGATAAATGATAAGGAGTGGTGATGTAACCTAAGGTGTATACCACTACAAGATGATAGAATAGGTGATGATTTAGCCTAAAGTGTATGTCACTAAGCTAGAGATGTTGCATGATGAAAGTTTGAATAATACATGTGTGATAAGTGTAAGGTCCATTTGATTTGTAAACCCTCAAGTAGTCGAGTATGGACCGATGAACTAAAGTGCATCATTGGGTGGTGAGTGCAGCGCATAGAAGACAATGTAGTATAAATGACCAAGTGATGAAGATGGTATGTAAATGTGCGGTATGTTGAACGTGATGGTAAATGTGTAGGATGTGTAATATGTAATGTGTAAAAGACAATGTAATGTGTGATAATGTAGGATGTATGGATGAAATGCAAAGCTAGGCTCATGGATAATGTAGACTAGCATAGTATGTAGAATATAGGTGATGTATAAATGCGTAGTGTGAAATAGCCTAATGGCATAGGATGACCAACATGTGCGTGATGAGAATGTAGTATAATGTAGAATGTAGGCTAAGTGTAGAATGGATGGTGAATGATGCGTGATGTGTGTGATAAAATGTAAATATGTAGTGCCTATAGTGTAGTGTGTGGGGTTCATTGTAATGGTAATCCCTCAACAATCAAGTGTGAATTGAAGCACAAGACTGTGTCATCGGGTAACAACACTAAAGTATATGATGAATATGCTAAATGTAAGAAAAATGAGGGTGTGAGAGTATGAAAAATGTGATTATGCTAAGATGAAGTATGCAAGAATGCGGGGAGTGTGATGTAGAATTATGTAGATATGCTAGACTAAAAAAGGGGGAATTAGGTGGTATGCCCCCAAGTGTGTACATAAGTAGCTCATGTAAAGTCATCTAGAAGGTTGTCATCTTCTGGGTCATAATGAAATGGGTAAGCATTAGTAACTTGGTAAGAAATGGTGTTTGGTTGGTCACGTAAGGATCCATTGAGGTGTAAGTGATACATACCCATAGCATATTCCTCATCAGTGAAGGGAGGAAGTGGGAAACCATGTGCATACCAACGAGTAAGGTTTTGTGTATAGCCTAGAAAAGAACTATTGCAGATGAAAATGTGTCCAAAAGGCATAGGGAAAGATATATTTATATGGTTAGGGTCTAGAGTACCTCCAATATAATCAAGTCATGATTTGCCTAATGTGAGTGGTGAAGATCTAGGAGTGCGGGAAAGAAAAATCGTGAGATAAAATATATGAATACTATAAGCGGCAAGGATGATGATATACCCATAATAAAGATGAGAAGCATATGGTGTAGGATGGAGATGGTCAATGGTAAGCCCTAAGCAAATCAAACCCTCGTGTGTATATATAGTGTCATTGTTGGGGTTAGCACACCGGTTGTATAGACAATATATCATATCTAAGCATACATGTAAATAAAATTAGATATTCTACCAGAAGAAATATACAAAACAAGAGACATAAATCAACACCATATTTAACGTGGTTCACCCAATGTGGGCTACGTCCACCAAGAAACAAGCCAATCTATTATCCAAAGCTTTGAAAAGATATACAATGAAGATTTACAATCTTCCACACCTCTCAGATGTACAAGTACTTTCTATCTATCAATCTTTTGCTTCATCACCAAGAATTCTCTCTCTCACCATCTTTTTGCAAGTTCTTTCTAATTCTTTTTAATCATCTTCTTTCTTAATTCTAAACCCTATATTTTATGCTTATATAGTCGTTTATAGACTTAGGGCACTTAGCCATGCAATTACAATCAATAGAAATACTTTAATGCTAAAAATATATCTAATTCCCGAGAGTTAATTAAAACATCCTCACACAGGAAAACAACGCCGGTTAGCCCTAACCGTTGTTGATTCCTCCCTTGCACGACAAATGTTGGTCCTAGGTGACCGATGCCAATTCCCCCCTCATCGATGATGGTTACTCTATTTTCCAACAAGTTTCCATTACATGCTAAACTGAAGTAATTGAGCTCCACAACTCAACATTCATCACACGTTGGATAAAATGAAATGTGTTCCCAATATGAATTATTCATGAAACGAGTGCAAGTGAATGGCTGGTGTGCTAAGATGTTTGATGCAAATGAAGGTTAATGTGATAGAGCAATTTCCATAAAGTGGACAAGTCCCTGATAAGGAATCATATCAATAGTAGCAGCAGGTGACATAGGAGAAACATTGTCTATCACACAAATGGTATTATCAAATGGTGGTAAGTGATGGAATTCATCTAGGGGTTGGGGATCGTTGGTAGCATCAGTACATGGAATGGGGAGACTAGTGTTAGGAGTCTAATAACAATGATGTCGAGAATGGGTCACGATCACGAGGGGATAGAATTTCAATGCCGTCATGAAGGAATTTAACACAATGATGCACGGTAGATGCAACAACTTGCATGGCATGAATTCATGGCCTACCGAGAAGACAATTGTAAGAGACTAGGAAGTCAATAACAAAGAAGATAATGTGTATAGTTTTGGGCGATTGTAATAGGAAATGTAATATGACCTAGACATGGACAAACAGAACCATCATAAGCACGTAATGAAATACTAGATGGGCTAACATCACGAGCGAGAGAGGCCAAGGTGTTGAAGGAATGACATGGGACACAAATTGAGCTCAGATCTCGTTATCAATTAAGGTGCGCTTTACACCAACATTTTGAATATGACAAATGATATGTAATGGTGGATCATTATCAAAAGTGGCAAGATCAGCTAGAGGGATAAATGGGAAAGCAATGTGATGAGAGAAGGCATCCGTAAAGGTATTTGTATATCCGTGTTTCTGCTTCTGTCTGTCAGGTGAGTGTACGAGTAATCAAGAAACACAATACCACGTCAAGTATAAAAGGGCTTAGTACCTTCAAGATGGAGATGGAGTATACGGGCGTAAAGAAAGCAGATGCATGATATCAAGAAGCTAGATCTGCAAAACTAAACCATATAAGATTAGAACACAATATGCGGGGGTTGCCCAGACAGTGCCGGTTCCAAGAGGATTTTAAATCCCTTGGAGGATGTCAACCCCTGTGTCTGAAAAGATAATAATAGATCGTGAACAGTACTAAAAAATGTCAAGCAACTGAAATAACAAGAGTACTTAGCTTATGCTCTGCTATAGAGATGAACCACGCATCAAGATGGTAAAATGATGAATTAAGGAAAATATTTCTCCTTCAAACGGGAAGAACTCGGTTAAGCTCTTCCTTCTCTTTTGTAGGCCTAGATCTCTCCAAGTCTTCGATCCTTTCTCTTCTTTTAAAAAAATATTCTCCTTAAAAATATATATCCTTTTGAAATGATCTCCCTCTCCCTAAATATGGGGAAAACCCCATATTTATAGTTTAGATGTGAGGCTAAACTATAGGTTAGATGATACCAGGGTGTAGTAAAGTAACTTGAGTTAGGGATATGATGTGATCATGTGGGTCCCATATTTTGACTTATTAGGCAAAGTGGGGGACATGATTTGAATGGGGGTGAGATAAATATTTCATTTTAAAAAAGAGTGTCGAGATATGCATTATGAATTAAATAATTTGTGAGAGATGGGGGATGATGCCAAAAATTGAATTATCAAATGGGTCCATATGGAGCCCATTGATAATTCAATTTAAGAGAAAGAACTCTTTTTAAAAAAGAGTGTCGGAGATATGCATTATGAATTAAATAATTTGTGAGAGATGGGGGATGATGCCAAAAATTGAATTATCAAATGGGTCCATATGGAGCCCATTGATAATTCAATTTAAGAGAAAGAACTCTTTTAAAAAAGAGTGTCAGAGATATGCATTATGAATTAAATAATTTGTGAGAGATGGGGGATGATGCCAAAAATTGAATTATCACATGGGTCCATATGGAGTCCATTGATAATCAATCAAATAATGTGAACAAATAGATAGGATTTTATTTAATTTAAGAGAAAGAGATGCGAGAATAGAAAATTGGATGAATGTGAGATGATGAAGGGGCACTATACCGAAAATAGGTGTCTACATTTTCCCCTTTTTGTTGAGTGGTTTGCGATAGCAAGCCATGAGACAAAAACAAAAAGGGTTAGATGAAAGATGTGTCCAAGGATGGATGAAGATATGACCAAAGGCAAGATGCCCCAGGAAAAAAAGGATCGCAATAAATAAAAAAGGTATGGCGGTGACTCCAATATCACATCAGTAGAGGACAATTGTGGTCTCAATGGAGACAGACGACAATGTTCTACAAACCAGTGAGTGGGTGAAGACCACTGCAGTATGGATGTAAACCAAGATGACCAATGGGTCATAGGAAAACATCAAAATATGTGCAACTAAATGTGAAAGATGTGTGTAATCCTTTGTTTGTGAGGAATCGTGTGAAAAATCATGCGTCCACAAAAGGGACGTGGATGAAGATAATGATACCCTAGCATAAGGCACGAGAAGGACACAAGGTGAGTTATATGTGTTGACAAGTACAAAGATAAAAAGGTACCCCAAAATAAGACATAGATAGATGTTGAAATAAGATATCCCTAGGGGGAATACTCATAAATGTGGATATGATGAGCAAACATGATAGAAGGATGAGATAAAATGTCCTAAAAGGATAATAAATATGATGGCAATCATGTTTTATAGGAACGATGCATAAGTGTTAGCAAATTAGAAGATAAAAGTACTCCTACTTGTTCGATAAGTAGGATAAGAAGTCAAGATACTTTTGTGACAAAACAAAAGCAGAGAAAATATTCAAGGAAGAGAACAAGATTAGATAGGTGATGTCCGTTATGGTATCTTCCAAGACAAAAATGTCAAAAGAAGATGGGAAGAGATTCTTAGAAATGGATATGATGATGTCCTTATGAGAGGACTGATGAAGATAAAAGATGTGACAGGGTTCTCAAAAAGAGAAGAGGTCAATGTGGCAAAGAGAAGAAAAAGAACGGTAATGAAAGGGATAGATGACGATACATAAATGGAGAAACATCGGCATTGACTATGAATACCAAATGTAAGGGATGTTGAGAAAGAGAAAAGGGAATAGACAGGAGGATTGGTTGATTATGAGAAGAGCAAGAAAGATTGAATATGAAGGTGACAAGGATATGGAATAGAGGGACGAAGATGGAAGAGGAGAAAATAAAGAGTGAAAGGGGAGGAAGAAGATAACAAAGAAGGATTATAAAGAAGGACAAACAAAGAGAAGACAAGAAAAGAACAGAGCAGAGGATGAAACCATGAAAAAGGAAGAGAGTTATTTAAAATGAAAGATGTGATGAAGATTGGAGCAGAGGAAAATAGGGAGGTAATGGAAAATGAAAGAGATGATAGAGAAAATAAAATTGAAGGAAACAGATCATAGTGAGGAAATCCAAGGCAAAGAATATGGAACTGACCACATGGAAATGCATGTGGATGATGAGATGATAAAGGAAATGGGATAACGCTGAAGAGTCAGGTTTTTGATGGGAAGTAAGGAGGAAGTGCGAGGTAAAATGGGGAGAAAGATGATATAGAGGAAGTAAAATAAGACGAAGATCAGAAAGGAGGAGAAGACAACAAAGAAAATTATGCTGAAGGAAGTGAACCAAGAATGAAGATATTTGGTAAAGAGTGGGAAGCATAAGGAACATAAAGAGAAACTTGAGGGAAGGAATGACATCGATTGGAAAAGAAACGGAGATGCATGAGATGAGGATATGTTGATGACGAGAAAATAGAGAGAAGGTGTATGATGAAGATAGTGAAGAAATTGGCAAGGAAGAATGGAAGATAGAGAGGTGGTGAGGAAAAAGAAAGGATGGGATAGGAGAGGCAATGCCAATGAATGGATGTTAGGAGAAATCCATCGATAATGATCAGTAGGAAAATATGGGACAAAAGATAAGACAAGGGAGAAAGTAAACAAAGAATGGGAGGAGGAATGCCAATGAAGGGACGTTAGGAAAAGTCCTCCGATAATGATCAGAGGACACAAAGGAAGGAAGGAATGAAGATAGAATGGAGGAGGTCAAAGAAAAGGATTCAGGCTGTGCAGAATGGGGATGAGTGATTTTTAGGAGAAGTCCACTAATAATTATTGATGCGGAAATGGAAGGATATGATGAAATAATGTTAGGAGAATATCGATGACAATGATGTGTAAGTATGGGGGTAGATATATGGGAGAACTCTAGAAGATGGAGTGAAAAGAGTAAATAAAGAACGAATAACGATGTGTAGGAAGGTGAAGACGGGGAGAGGATGGAGCGGATGAGAGAGAAATGAAGAAACAAGACATGAAATGAATGGAGAAGCAACGGTTAAGTAAGATTACCCAGTGATAGATGATGGAGATGAAAAAGAGACTAGTAGGAAGTGGTGTTTGCGAGAATGAAAGAGGAGGTGAGAGGATGTGATGATGGGGAATGTCGAGAAAATGTAGATGGAGAGAATGTGGGGTAGTGGGGGAGTGTAGGATGACAAATCATGCTTAAGAGAGACTCTTAAGTAAGATCGCCATGCCGCAAGTGGATTTAAGTAAGATCACCAAACCGGCAGTGACAATATGGAAGGAGAAAGACAACATTGTATTGGATGCAGGTGTAGAAGGGTTGATTGGAATAGATGAGTACGATGAGAGGCGGAATAAAGAAGATGAGGAAGAGATGATGGGAGATGGAAAGATCAGACGAGAAACCATTCTTAAGAGAAACTCTTAAGTAAGATTTCCCTACAATGGGGATGGTTAAGTAGGATCGCCAGCTTAGGAGAAGAAGAATAATGATGAAAATATCTTGAAAGTGCATATAAAAATGGAACAAGAGATGAAAGGAGGTGATAACAATGTGATAACAAGGAAACAGAGGAGTGTGACATGAATGGATGGAGGAACATATGCAGTGTAGATGGAGAGTGTAAGGGTAATCCTTAACTAGGATGCCCACGTGGTGGTAGTGATGATGCAAGAGTGTTAAGTGGAAAAGGAGGAGTGGAAAGACGTTTGTGGTGGTGATTATCGTCTATTGAAAGAGGAAATGGTGGAGAAGCTTCTACAATGGGAGGATCCAAGGAAGAAGATATACCTTAACTAAGGTTCTCTAGCTATATGGATGGTTAAGCAAGATTTTCAAACTGAAAACAAAAGAGTAAAAGAGAAACTCAAGAGGAAAGACAAGTAAGGTATCTGGCATCGTGCAAGGGGATAGAAAGGTGAGAAGGATGATGTGGATAAAAATGGTAATGAGTGAACATGGAGAGTGAGGAGAAATGGATCAAAGATGTTTTTGAACATGTTGAGAGATAAGGAGTTGTTGGATAACAAACTTGCCTTGAGAAGGACCCTCAAGTAGGATTCACAAACTACAAGGGTGATCAAGTAGAATTCACAAACTGAAGAGTGTATTTGCAAACACATTCATGGAGATGATGGATAGATATAGAATTCATAGTGTGAAATTTGATGTGATTTTTATAAAAGATGATTTGGATGAGATGAATGGAACATAGCTATAGCAAGGGTGTATAAGGAAACTATGTTTGGATTGGATTGGAGATAAACAAGAAAAGGCTACCACTCAAAGCATTGCACTTGTATCTAATAGCAGGTGTTAATACATAACCAACGATAGTTAGTTATACCAAAATATCATGAGGGAAATATGGATGAAGGATGCTCGTAATCCTAATGTTGACATGACAAAGGGATCGAAGATGTGACTTGTACATAGGAAGAGGGATCTCCAAAGGTGGTGTTCCTTAAGTCTATGCCCCAACTCTGGGAAAGGGAAAGAGCAATAGCAGAAAGCTGATCAATGCGGGAAGCTTTCGGAAAATGTTGATAAAATGAAGGTTGATCAATGCAGAAAACCTTCCAGATGCCATAATAATGAGTAGCCATCCTTCAAGGGTATGGTCTACTTTACACATAATATGGATGGAAAGAATAATATGATAGCCGTCCTTCAAGGGATCGGTCTATTTCTTTTGATTTTGCTTGGATTTTGATTTGTATACTTTTTTTTGCATGAACAATTGTCCTTCGAGGGATCAGTCTATTTTTATAACTTTGATTTTTCTTTTGACATACTTGAATTTTAACTTTACATGGGGAGAGCTAGGGATAGCTAAGTAAGCCACTTAAGATGGGATAAGGAATGTACAAGAGACACCCTGGACCCTTCGCATGGCTGCAATAGGAGAACGAGAAGGTAATGGATGTAATGGTTAAAGGATCACATCAAAGTAGTGAAGGTGGATCGCATAAGTCAGATTATTATAGTGATAAATGGAAGGGGATAAAGATGGCAGAACAATCTAAGGATGTAACTAATTTCTCATTGGTAAATATGCTAACAGTAGATTGGTCGCAAGTGCAATGCATTAAGAGGTTACGTCTCTGGTTTTACCACCACGAGAGGGAAGACATTGAAGTTGCAATAAGATGAGATGATAGACAAGCAGGAAATAAAACTAACATATGACCACAATGGTGGATTTAGATGAAAATGAATGATGATGCCCCAAGAGAGACATAAACATAGAAGGACAATCATGGCCTCAAAGGAGGGCTTGATGCAATAAACGGTGTCCCAAAAGAGACACACATATAGCCACAATGGTGGACTTCGAAATAGATGGTGCCCCAGAAGAGACACAAATATAGCCACAATAGTGGACTTCAAGAAAATGGTCCCTCAACGGAAGGACGAACATGGCCTCAAAGGAGGGCTTCAATGAAAAAGATGATACTCCCAAAAGGAGCATAAAAAGAACAAATATGGCCTCAAAGGAGGACTTAGAATGAGATGAGAATTTGGATATAATTAATTTAGATTGAATGGATGTGAATAAGGTAGATAAAACAATGTCAAAGAGCGAAGTCCCCTAGTAACAAGGGAGTTGTACAGACGAGATGCTCAAGGGCAAGGGAAAATTGTTTCCCCAATGGGTTAAATGTGAAGTAGGTAAAGGATGTCAAAAGATTTTAGATGAGATTGTTTTAGATTTGGATGGGGTAAATGATCGGAGACCACAAGTGTGTTTAGCAAGATAAGCGGCATTGATGAACAATGGTGGGCATTCCTTAGGAGGAATGACATGGGCTGGATGAATATTAAGGGATGATGTGGATGGAGGGATCATGGGAGATCTGATAGATGGGATATGGATTGGATTCAAGGTGGATGAAGAAGGAACTTTCCCCTGAATGAGGAAATCATCTTTCTCAATAAGGTTGTGGACGATTGACCGAAAGGCCTTATAATGTTTGATGTCGTGACCTGGGGTACGATGATAAGCACAACTACAATTAGGATTGAACCATGATGGCTTGGGACCATATGGATTAAAGGCTTTAATAGGAGGAAGTTTGATGGTAGATGTTTGAGTTAAATGTTGAAAGATGTTTGTGTATGACCCCATTGAAGTGTCATGGGGAAGGTAACTCTTATGGGTTTTGATAGGATGTCTCAACTTGGAGTTAGGAGAAAACGTAGATGTAGATTGGATGTGTGAATTTCATGTTTTGGAGGAAAAATCAAATTTGGTTGAAGGATGATATTGTTTGGATGTGGATTGATTATTGCAAGATGTCGTAGATGGAAAACTGATCCTGACATGGATGTTGTGGCATTAGATTGTTGAGAAGAGGGAAAACTGAATGTTTTTGTGGATGTGCAGGGGACTATCAGGGATGTTTGCCCGAGCCTTAGACTTTGACCGAGAAGATTTACCTCTAGTATGGATGACAATAATTTCAACCGGAGGATCTGATAGTGGTGGTGTGGTTATTAATGGAGAAAATGTTCTAAAACAAGATGAAGATGTTAATGAAGAGATAGGTGTTTGTATGATGCGATTAATGATATCTATGTGAGACATAGATTGTTTTGATTTTGGCATGGAAAGAGATGATTTTGTAGAGGGAGAAGGTAAAGCATATTTATTTGATCGAGGTGGATGTGTTGGTTCAATAGGTGATTCAAGGGGTATATTGGGTAAGGTTGCAGATCGAGAGGATTTGGTTGGTGTGATAGGAGGATTGGGTAAAGAATATTGGGGTAGACTGGGTGTTGTGGCCTGAGCAAGGTTGTCAAGGTAGAGATAGGTGGACTTGTTGATATGATAGGTATAGGGGTAGCTGGGATAGATAAAGATGTAGGCACTTTTGGAATATGTGGAGATGTGAGTGATGTGATAACCGATGGAGCAGACCTTATGGGTAAGGGTAATGTAGTAGAACTGAGTTTTGTTGGGATGGTTGTGAGTAATGTAGATGTAGTAACAGGTGTATTTGATGAAGATTCCGGTGAATGAATAGGTGTGAGGGATGTAGGGATATGTGTGGATACGAGTGGGGCTGAAATGGGTGCTAAGGATGAATCTAATGTGGTAGATTGGGGTGTATTTGAAGCGGCGGAAATGGATGATATAGTTGAATTTGATGTGGATGTGGTAAGGACAGGAGAAGGTGTAAGTTCAGGACAGGTAGTGAAAGTTGATGTAGGTGTGGTAGGTTCTAAATAAGAGGTGGGAATGGTGTCTACCATGGGAACATGTGGAGTTGGTGATGAGATAAGATCTTGATTGGCAGTGTCAACCATGTAAGTGTTTGATAGTTGAGATGTAAAGGGGGTGACATGATTTATTGGTGGTTGATTAGTTTGCACAGTGGAGGTGTCAATTTGGATATCCCCTTGATTTACAAGTTGTTGGACATGATCTTTGAAGGAACGACATCTCTCAATGTCATGACCTTGGACTCGATGATATTTACAAAAGTGGGCTTCGTGATACCAAATAGGCTTGGCTTGTGTGTTGTGGGTCGTATGGGAGGCAATCGGGTAAAATTTACGCTTATCAACTTATCAAATATAGAACTATATGATTCTCCTAAAGGAGTGTAGTTGGTTGTTGATTGAGGAGATCATTGTTGAGACCATGTGTTTGGTGTAGATGGGGATGAGGGTTCAATGACCACAGTGTTGGCTGCAGTCTTGAACTCGTCATTATGTGTGAATGGTTTGGTGGATTCAATTTTTGATTTAATTGAACTTAATTTAAGATGACCCTGCTCAATGGCATAGGTTTCAAGCTTGCGAGCCATTGTGAAAGCTTCATCAAAGGTTCGGAATGATTGGATCTACAAAGTGGATGATATATGTTTGGCACACAAACATGAGAATAAATCGATGAGTTCGGTTTACGGGATAGTGAAGGATAGTTGGTTTATAACAGCATGCCACTGTGCGACGAAGTCGGCGGTGATGGTCTCATTTTCATACTGTCGAATGGTATATAGATCAGCGATAGTGGTTTTGCATGTGATATTGATAGAAAAGTGTTCTAAGAACAACTATGCAAGTTGGGTGAAAGAGAATAAGGAATGTCACGGGATATTGTTATACCAGTCAGCCCGGGACCAGACAAAGACATGGGGAAAGTGTGAAGAAGTAGATCATGATCATGCACGATAAGACAACATGCGTGTTTAAATGTGAGGAGATGTTGTTGGGGATCTTCTTTATTATTGAACTTATTAAATGTAGGAAGTTTCCAATGAGGGGGATAAGGTTTGATTGGAACCGATGGATGAATCGGTTCGTTACAGATTTGTTCATAGGATAAGGTGTTCTTGGGTGGTACGGTAAGGGTTTCTAAACTGGATAACTGATTCATTAAGGTGTGAATTGAATTAGTCAAGGTATTGTAAGGTTGAGATTGGATCAGTTGTGTGGTTTGAAAGGTAGTTTGATAAGGTGAATAATGTGTTTGTGGGTGTGTGGGTGTTTGGTGAAGCATCTGATAAAGCGGTTGATAAGTTTGTGGATAGGATGTTTGTAGAATGGTTTGATAAGACAATTGATTAATTTGCGGATATGTGGGTGTTTGGGGAGCTGCTTGGTAAGGATGAACATGTGTCATGGGTTGAGATTGTTGCATAGGTTGACTTTGAATAATAGGAATATGGTGTGTTCGTTGAAGCTGGGTAGGTTGTTGTGGTAGATGGTAGGTAGGGATATGAGTGTTAAGGGGTTGAGACTGTTGGAGCATAGGATGGGTAGGGATGTAGGTATTCAAAAGCTGAGATTGTTTGATGGGCATACTAGTGGCGGATGAAATAGAATTGACAAAAAGGGATGTGGGTGGAATGCGATCCACCAATTGAGGAGATTGGGAGGATTTAGAGATTATAGGAGATTTTTGGAGTAAGAAGTCATATATGGGGTTAGGAGGAGATTCAGATGTATCTAGAGGAGCAGGAGATGGTGGTATGATTGATTTAGGAAGACTGGCTTGACGGGGATAGGAGGGTTGGTGTCAAGGTGGGGAGAATTTTGTATGACATGGTTCTCATGAGGTGAGACCATGGAGACTGGAGATTGGCTGACCGATGACGTGGTTTTGAGTTTAGAATCCTATTGAGTAAGATCGTCAGAGGAAGTAATATCATGGGATAAAGTAGATTGTTTGTTTGTCTTGATTTGGGAGAGAGCGACAATAGGTGTGAAGTAAAGAAACATCTGTTTATGTATGTTGTTGACAAATAAATCAAGCAGAATTTTTTTAGCCTCATGATTAATTTAGAGGATGTGAACAGAAAATAAAAGTAAGTAATAAAGGTGCCTAAAGGATTCTAAGGTTGGTTTCAGGCAGTTATGGATTGGGAGATGTCTGAGATGGTTTTCTGTTGGGTGTTTAAGTCCCAATTGATTAACCAGGTGAGAGGAATGTTTTGATGTGTAAATTATGTTTGTGTAGTTTTAGGCAGTGTGTGATAGGTGAAATGTAGAGAGTTAAATCCTTTACTTAAGCTATGTGATCAGGTAGGATGTAGAAGGTTCATTTTAGACCAAAATGAAATGTGACGTTCGATGTATATAGACACTCAGGAAAGAGAAAGTTCGATGTAGAAAAGAGAAAATAGGGAAAAATGAGAAATACCTGGAGAATCACTTGTTGGTGTTATGTGATTGTACTTGATGATGGTGTTTTTAGAAGCACCAGTCAGTGGCCTGGAACACCCAGGTACCCTAAAATGGCACCGTTTAGAGTTGTAGATGAGGCGAGTAAAAATGAGTATTTTCTTTTTTGTTGTTTTTTTTTGTTTTACAAAATGGTCTTTGACAGCGTGATTTAATGGTTGCAAGGTCGTGGAGTTTACCTACAGAAGTAAATAAAACAATTAATTCATGCAGATGACAGGATAAGAAAAGCAATATAATGGTCCTAATGACCTTGTGTATTGAAAATAAATTTAATAACTAATCAAGTTAATTATATTGCAAAAAAATTCTAAATAATTAATTTTTGGGTGAAAACAAAGGTAACCTACGTGTAATGACACAACTTAAGCCAATACCACTTAAACATCAATATTTATAAGACATTAGCAAAATAAACTAGTCAATAACTGAATTTCTAAAAATAATAATAATAATAATAATAAAGAATAAAAATAAAAATTAATTAAGTTACTAACTAAATAATATCAACCTAATAAAAATTTAATAGATACTAAGGTAAATAAGAATGAACTATACATTAAAAATAATGATCACAGATTAACGAAATAATATAAATAAGAAATAATATGTTGTTAAACAATAAACTATACTACCAAAACAATATAAATGTGTATGTTGCATTTATTTGTATAGTGAACTAGCGATAAGAATACTTATAAAGTAATTAAATTATTAATGTCTTATACCCCACAATAATCGACCGACAAGATATGAAAATGATAAGATATCTACAATAATGGGACAGGAAAAGGAAATGAGGAGCAATATCTTATCAAACCTTTTTATTGAGAAAAAAATTATTCACTTTTAGGTATGCCCAAGGTGGTCCTACTGCACATGGACACAAACTTTTTACATGTGTGGTGACATAAAGCGAATCACATGAAAAAGAGAACTAAACGGGACATATACAAGTAACTATGGTGTTGACATTCCATGGATGTGGATTACATTTCAATATTGAATGGCATTTTTTTATAATTTAATTCTAATGTTATTTCATAATGTTTTTTTTTAATTGTTATTTTTAAATAAATCAATATTGTCTATTATGTTTTAAAATAAATAACTATAGATTATTATATTTTAAACAAGTAACCATAGATTAGTATGCTTTGAAATGTGAGATTTATACATAATTAGAAATTAAGATCTAGATGAATATATAGACATATTTTGTTAGGTCAAAGCAAAGGCCATTAAAGGAAAAAAAATTATATCTATTATACAACTGAGATCACAAATAAAAGCAAGACAATAAGATTAGTTTCCGGATTTGTTCCCCATGCGAGTAGAACCTAACATATGAATTTTTTTTTTTTTTTAATTTGAGTATGATTATGTATTTAATAATAAAACTAAACTTGAAACTAAATACCAAGCCGGTTAAACACAAGAAGAGTACTTACCTTAAAGGTGACACAAACCTCTGATATGGATGAAGATAACACCAAATCTTGCAAAAACGTGAGTCCACAAGATGAAATATTTATCACAGATATTTGAAAACTATGACACAGGAGAACCAGTATGTTTATAATACCTGCACGAGATGAATAAAGGAACAAGACAAATGAAACGACCAGATCTTGGATCTGGTCCCACCGGGCATGCCAAATGTAGATCTGTGTTTCCTGCTTCCTGTCCAGGTGAGTGTACGAGTAATCAAGAAACATGAGACCACGTCGAGTATACAAGGGCTTAGTACTTTAGAGATGGAGATGGATTATGCGTGCGTAAAGAAAGCAGATGCATGATATCAAGAAGCTAGATCTGCAAAACTAAACCATATAAGATTAGAACACAATATACGGGGTTGCCGACAAATTGCCGGTTCCAAGAGGATTTTAACTCCCTTGGAGGATGTCAACCCTCGTGTCAGAAAAGATAATAATAGATTGTGAACAGTAGTAAAAAATGACAAGCAACTGAAATAACAAGAGTACTTAGCTTATGCTCTGCTATAGAGATGAACCAGGCATCAAGATGGTAAAATGACGAATTAAGGAAAAGATTTCTCCTTCAAACAGGCTAGAACTCGGTTAAGCTCTTCCTTCTCTTTTGTAGGCCTAGATCTCTCCAAGTCTTCGATCCTTTCTCTTCTTTTAAAAAAATATTCTCCTTAAAAATCTATATCCTTAAAAATATATATCCTTTTGAAATAATCTCCTCTCCCTAAATATGGGGAAAACCCCATATTTATAGTTTAGATGTGAGGCTAAACTACAGGTTAGATGATACCCAGGGTGTAGTAAAGTAACCTGAGTTAGGGATGTGATGTGATCATGTGGGTCCCATATTTTGACTTATTAGGCAAAGTGGGGGACATGATTTGAATGGGGGTGAGATAAAGATTTCATTTTTAAAAAGAGTGTCGGAGATATGCATTATGAATTAAATAATTTGTGAGAGATGGGGGATGATGCCAAAAATTGAATTATCAAATGGGTCCATATGGAGCCCATTGATAATTCAATTTAAGAGAAAGAACTCTTTTTTAAAAAGAGTGTTGGAGATATGCATTATGAATTAAATAATTTGTGAGAGATGGGGGATGATGCCAAAAAATGAATTATCACATGGGTTCATTGATAATCAATCAAATAATGTGAACAAATAGATAAGATTTTATTTAATTTAAGAAAAAGAGATGCGAGAATAGAAAATTGGATGAATGTGAGATGACGAAGGGGCACTATACCGAAAATAGGTGTCTACAGTATTATAGACTATATCAGGATGGGTATTGTCAGGAATTGGAGTAGTAAGTAAAAGATTAATGATTTTAGCTCACAATTCAGGATGGACAAGTAAAAATTTCATGAATGGAGATAGCCATGATAAAGAAATGCAAAGGAAAATGGGGATCCTAGGAGTATGTAGGCAACGTCGGGATCACCAATATGATTAATTGAAATTAACTAAATATAGGTTAGCTAAAAACTAGTTAATCTAATCTAGGATGACATATAACGCAATAGGTAAATGTACTAAAACAATTGTAAATTAAATAACTAAAGTAAACTAATGAAATAAAACCCTAATATGTAAGAAGGAAGTAAGGAAGGAACTCAGCTAATAATTGGTGATTGTCGCAAAGTGTCGCAGGTCTGACTGGAAATTCTTGGAACATGAATGAACATGCAGAAGTCCAAGAAAGACTAGATCTAGAGCAGAGTGGACTGGGGCTCCTAGGACTAGACTAGGGCACCCACAGGCACTCTGGTATGAATTTTAGGTACCCCAGTGCGTGAAAAATCTCCAAAATTGGCTTTTTTAGGGTCACAACATAATCTATAACCTTCGCCAACTGTTGCACTAATTTTTTGAACTACGCTAAATGCTCGAATATTCCAAGATGAATAAATGACCTGCAAGAGACCAAAGAGAAGTATCAAAACCCTAAAAAGAAGATGCAGAATGAATGGGTCAAACTGACCTCATCTACCACAACATTGGGCTTACTAAACTGAGTGTTGCACTACATTTTGGACTGTATGTAGTTCCGTGTGTGTGTGTGTGTGTGTGTGTGTCGTGCCCTAGGTGCTCTTGTGTGCCACTGCACTTTGTAACATAGTGAGCAATATCTAGATGTAGAAAATGTAATAGTATGTGTTCATGGAATAGAATAGAATCCCTCCCCTATGAAGTGTGATGCAGATGTCCTAGCTTGTGCCTTGATGATGGAGCTATGTGGATGCCAATGCAATAGATGGATGCAACTCTAGATGGAGTGATAGTAGTTTATGATGTTAGGTCCCTCATTATGGTCTCATAACTTTATATTTATAGGGTTCTCTTGGTCTAATTTCATAATTAACCCTGAAAAGGCCGACCACATAAAAGATAAGAATGAAAAATGGCTAGAAAAGACCCAAAAATGGCGAGAAAGTGGAAAATAGACCAAGGTGCCCCCAAGTGGGACCAGAGCACCCATGGGCACCCCAGTTAGGGTTAAGATAACATGGAAACTTCAGAAATGATTGGGTAAGTAGGTGTCATAGGTCGCAAAATATGAAATAAAATAAATAAGATGGCCAAAAAGGATAGGGGTTAATTAGTACTTTCTTTCCTTGAGAACCTTCTAAATAGTAGTATGAGACCAGGATAAATAAATGTCTAAATTCGATGGGGAAACCTCCAAACCATAAAATAAGACTAAATTGCTCAATATGATGACCATCTATCGCTTACTAACTCCGATATATACCCTAGTATGCTACGTAAAGCACCAAGGTTGACCTACTAAGTATATGAACGCATAAATAAATATGATATGACATAGGAGATAATATTAGCCATGTGTCGTCTATACATATTCCAATATATGACCTAGGAATAAGGGCATAGCATGTCCCTCCCCTTCAAAGAAACATTGTACCCAATGTTGACCATTTTAAGAGGAGTCTTCAAACAAGTATTGTCCTCAATGTTGATGATCTCTAGATCTTGGTATAGAAATATTCCTTCTCCCATGTTGTAAATTCATTATCTTTATTCTTCCACTTGATCGGATACTCAATAAACCTTGTCTTCTTCACCCTCTTAATGTGCATCTAAAGAATTTCCTCATGTTTCAAACTAATTTGGACTTCTTTATCCAACTCAAGTAACTCTATATGGGTTGAAACATTTTGTGTAATGATATTCTCCAATCCAAATGTGTTAGGTATGCGAAAGTGGAAAACTCTCTTTAAGACTATAGAGCTTCAAATATTCAAAAAATTGAATCTTCTTACCATCCACTTGAACTTCCTTTATTTATTTTTTCCTATGGATGCACTCTTCAAACTAAAATATTGAAGCTTCCATCTTTGGAGCTACACTATTTGAACTCTTATCCTCTATTTTTTCTTCAACTTGATCCTCTTCCTCTCCTTCTGCATCACCCATATCTCCTCCTCCTCCTCCTCCTCCTTCTACTTCTACCTCTTCTTCTTCTTCTCCTTCTTCTCCTTCTTCTCCTACACCCTCTCCTTCTCCTTCTCATTATTATTTTTATTCTTTGTCTTCTCCGTCTTCATCATCTTCTCCTTCTCCTGCTCCTTTTTTTTCCTCATCCTTCTTCTTCTTCCTCTTATTATTTTTTCCACTTGGCCAAGAATTTGTTTTCCATTTCCTCCCAACACCAATATTAACTTCTTGATTCAATTGAGATACCTAACTCTATGTTGGAACCCCAAGCCAAAATGAAAACAAAAACCATGTCCATATAGATGAAAATAATTATTATTAAATTCAACCCACCATCCTCTAGCATCAAACTTGTCATTTCCATAGAAAGGTCGCATCCCCATGATGCACAAAAATTAGGGTTTTAAGAACAAACTCCTTTAACAAAGATTTAAGTGTCAAGTTTTAGAATTCTTTTAGCCTAAAACTAGAAAATATAAATAATAGATCCCATTTTATTTTTTAGATCTTTCTAAAAGGTAAATAAATTTGAAATTTTCCAAAACTTGCATCATGTGGAGCAAACTTATGAAAAACACTAATATTCTAATAACTTCCACCAAATGGATTAGAATCAGCTGAAATTTTATAGGTATCTTTCTATTATTATTTCAAAAATCCTCCAAAATTTTGAAGAAAAATTAGCCACACTTTTAGAGATAAAAATGATTCTTCAAAATTAGGATTTTGACCAAATTTGAGTAGATTGAAGATTTGATACCACTTGTAATGAAATTACTTAGATAGATCTAAATATCAACATAAATATAACACCAAAGAACACTAAAATATAGAGAAATGATCACAATATGCAAGTAGAATGACTTAGCCACTTCGAGGGGGAAACCTCCAAACCATACAATAAGACTCGAGTGCTTAATATGATGATCATCTACCACTTACTAACTCCTATATATATATATATATATATATATTATAATATGTTATGTAAAGTACCAAGGCTGGCCTACTAAGCATATGAAAGAATAAATAAATATGACATGACATGTTAGGATTTGTCATTTTAGCCACATTCCAGCTACACATATACTAATGTATGACCTAGGACTAAGGGTGTATAGTATGGAATGAGGTTCTCGCAAATTTGTGTATCCTTCGATGGATTAGAAATATGTGTTATTGTCAAACCCTAAGTATCACACAATCCCAAAACCATCTAAAATTAGTTGAATCTAACTCAAACCCTAACCATAGGGAGAGAACTTGTAAAAAGGTTAGTGTTTGGGTTGAAGTACAATGTGTGCACCACCTACACTAGAAATAATATTAAGATGTCTCAAACCATGTGTAGTTCTCAACCTAGTATGTAATATCTATTTGAATGCAGCTAGTTGGAAACTTGAACCATTTTTACCATGTTTTAGATGATTATTATCTTGTTAGGACATTTGATTTGGATCTTTGAGTGATTGGAAATAAGGGAAGGTGAACTCTTTGACCTAGTTGAGTGCTTAAAAATTGTAGTAGTGGCTACCCTAATGGATGTGCATCAACTTTGGGAAGGTTTACATATCCTTGGGTTCCTTTTGTGTTATTATTTGCAATAAGAGCTCATGAGAGTGTCAAGTTAGTAAATGAGATGATGTTAACTTACTTATATATTGTTTTGACGATAAATCATTATAATAAGGCCAAACAAAGAGGATTAAATGACCCAACAAAGATGGTTGAACTGAAATAAAAATTCAAGGATGTGTCAGTACAAGACCGTGCAAGTCATCTAAGGCTAAAAATTACATCATGGCACTATTATACAATTTTAGACAAGGTGACAGTGAGTGAAATTTGGAAATTGCATCATGACAAACAAAGGTTAAGTGTTGATTTTATGAATTTATATTCAAAATGTGACGACACATTAGTGTGTGACAATAAACAAGTTAGGAGAGAGATAACAATCTGATGTGTTGAGTAGGGATGTGATGTGGATATTTGTCTTAGCAAATAAGAATAGTCAAAACCAATAATGTCAAAAGTATAAATTGTTAAACTTGATTGTCTAAATTTACCCCCTTAAGTATGAAATTAAAATGACATGCTTAAAGAAAAAGTACACACACTTTATCCTCACTCATATTTTTTTTCATCTAGATGTGTTGGTATTGGCATGTTCCATGTTGAAATCTATAACACATAGTGTAGTCAATGTCCATAGTAGAAATTAAATTATAACTCAAATGTAAATATATAATTTGAACTTACACAAAGTGAAATAAAGAGATGCAAAACATCTAAGGAATACACTTTTTGTTCTATGAAGGAAGAGCTCACATCCATTGCTTATAGTTGTATATTTGAATTGTATTGTTGAACTTGCCAAAGGATTGGGGCTGATCAGTCCCCAATTGTGTTGAAGGATATACCGAGTATTTGGTGCATGTAACACAACATCAAATAGGAGAAGAAGAGAGAGGTACCGAATCTCGCCATGAAAAAATAATAGTGTGTATCAAATTTTTTAGTAACTTTGATATCTTTCTCTTTGAAAGATGATATGAAATACTATCTATGAAGATCTTATATTCTTTTGTACTTTCCATAACCCGGTGGAACACACCACAACAGATGGATATAAGCCATAATTTATGGATATATAAACAACGTATAAAAGGTAATGGGTACCCCATGCTCTCCTCATGTTCCACACAACTAAGTATAAGTGTGTAAGATGTTGAACTAATGATGGAGAAGGAGACTCATACCCTTAAAACCTAGTATTTTGTAACCAAAACTTAGTACTAAAGAGAAAAAGGGGTGAAATATTCTTGTCCCTATATATTACTTTGAAATGTTTCAACTAATTCTGATATTATGGAAAAAACTGTATATCCATAAGTGGAAATATGAAATTGTAGAAAATTCCAGTGTTATTTCATTAGGGCGAGAAAGTATGGTAGGGTCGGGAATATTCATATAGTCATGACCTTTCTATACATTTTTGAACATGTACAATTTTTTCCAAATTTTTGTATCGAATATGTTTCTAAGGAGTTATACCCCATGAAAACTTGTGTTTGAACACGAAAATATGTCGAAGTGTAGAATATATCCTAATGAATTCTCCCTCTTTTGAAGAACTTTTAATAAAGCATTTGAGGATACAACTCAAAAGAATAAATGTGTACCCATGTACTCTATGTATGATAATCTATGGGTAGATGCAGGATAATGGGGGTCACTGAGGTGGGGATAAGTGGCCACCTTTAAAACAAAAATGCATGACCTTAGAGAGACTTTTAGAGGAACCTAGTCAAATAATTTTGTGATGATGTAAGAAGATAAATTATGAAATTTTAAATCTAGTTTCTAAATATGTAATTTTTGCAATACCTAAATGAGATAAGTATGTGAAATTTACTCATTTATAAAAGCGACATAGTAAGTTTTTGTGAAAACATAAGAAAATTGCATGTGTATGGACACACTTTTTTAGAGAGAAAAAATTAAATGAATTTTTATACAAGGATTAATTTTTTTTTTAATATTGTTTAGAATATTTTTCAATGAATATAATAATTTTAAACAATTTTACAAGTCAATAAAGTAGGAAAAATGAAAACACAAGTGTACGGACACAAATTTATGAGCCTAGCTTCATATATTTGTTGTTTTTTTTTAAATCGTAGCCAACAATGAGTAGATTGTTGAGATATAAGTTTTGTAATCCATTGGTTGATTGTCAAAAAGTTATTAAACTATTGGTAATGTTAATGAATCAATCATAATGAGTAACATTATGTAGAAATTAAGTAGTAATTGGAAATAATAATTTAATTGTAAAAAAATAAAATTTGAAAGCTATATTCTCCCCTCTACAAATCTATATATGTATTTTTAAAATACATAAAGCTGAAAAAAATTGTTCCTAGGAAGGTGAAAAAATGTTCAAAATCCTCAAAAGGCCTTGTTAGCTAATCAAATAAAGGTCCACACCTAAGATTCAAATTCCCTAGCCAAAATCCATGGTTGTTTAGGAGGGAAAAAAATTAAAAATCTAAAATAATATTAAGGGTATACATCCTTTTCAAAGGGTGTATTCCCTCTATAAAGGCATGCGCCATTTGCAGAATCTTTGCATTGATAATTTTTTCTTGTTCAACTACTTTCCTTACAACTACATCTGCAAAGGACATACATAATTTTGTAAAAGGCATACACCCTTTGTAGAATTATAAAAAAACAATAAAAATTATATTTCCTTTACCATTTTCACTACAAATTTTACACTTTACGAGTTCTAAACTCGCTCTGCACATAACAGACATTTGAATTCTCCATTTTATCTTGTTTGAAACATCAAAATTGATCTTTTTGTTAGAATTTTCATCCTCATTAAATTACAAAGCATAAAAATTGACCAGTGGGGTTGGTAGTTGTCTCCCAAGATGAATTAAAGAGAAAACAAATGAATAACTTGAAGTTAAAAAAAGAGAAAGAAAAATACAAGCACTTAGGAGAAAAAAGAAAAAGGTTCAAATGAAGGTCAAGGTAATTCTTCTATAATAAACATGTTTCTATTGAGAATAATGTCTAATTCAATATAATTGAATTTACAAACATCTTCAATTGAGAGTAGAGAAGAAAATATATTTCCAAATGATGAAATTGAATATGTAGGACATGGTAATGAATGATGAAACACATGAAGAAACATAATGTAATGAAACATTTATCCCTAATGAAGTATTGGAGCATGATGATACAATGAATTTGCATGATGATCATATGATGAATCTACAGTTGAACCCATTCCAAATGAAGAACAATTTAATACTAGCCCGTAGAGTTAGATATTGACTTAAACACACATCCCCCTCTTATGGTTGAAGCAATAACACCATCACTTATAAGAAATGATGTCTTACCTAGGCCCACCCCTCCATTTAAGATAATTGGAAGAATGCCAAGATATTTGATTGAAATATATGAGAAGATATTAGAACCCATGGAAGGTAAAATGTCAAAACGTACAACTAGACATCATGTTAAATAAGTATGGAACTATGCATTTGAAAATAAAACACATACACAATGATGTCAATTATTTGTTGAAATTATGAAAAAAAAATGAGGCATGTGATGCATACTTTAGGGTTGAGAACAAACAAACTAGAGGGAAGAAATAATACAATCATAAATAATCTAAGTGAAGCATTTAATTCAATAGGTAAAACTAGTCAAAATAAAGAGTATAGTAATGCTACAAGATAAATATTAACCGAGTCTATTGTGAGTAAGGTAACAATTACACATCAATTTGTAAGTGAAACAAGTACAACCCTAAAATTGAATAAGAAAACTTTATATAGATTTGTAGGAAGAAGAAAAATATTAGATGATCCTTTAGTCACAGAGTGTTGGGCATTTAGTGTAGACCGTAAAGAAAAGACAAGATTTTAGTAGAAGCAATAAGTCATTTGATTGAAAAAATCGGCATGAGAACTCAAGGGTCTCACCTAATCTTAAAGATGTATTAAGAAGAAAAAAATATTAAAATTTATGAGCCACATCCAAAACAATTCTTGGAAAAAACCCAAACAAAACTCTATAATAAGTTTCTTAAACAATATAAGGATCAATTGAGGATTAACAAAATTTCATTTGATATATGCAAGTCATTTTATGTCAAAATAAACCAAACACACACCACTTCTTGTTGTAAGCTCCATATTGAATTTTTATGCATTTGATGTTTTTTTCTATATATGTTGTACTTTACACACCGAAAATATTATGTTGGAATGTATGGTACCTTCTCCATGAAAATCTGCAATATAATTAATTCTAAGTATTTTATGTGAAATAATTCATGGAAAGTTTTATATTGCCTAAAAATGTTTAAACAAAACATGTAATAATTGTGATAACTTGTCTTGTTGGAGTGGTTTTCTACACGAGGAAACTACACATGAGTTTGGAAAGTAATTGGTTGATTTTAAGAAGTACAAATTTGTAAAATATTCATTAAAATGGACAAGAATCATCAAGATGTGAGTTGGTTACAACCCAAGTACATGTATTTGATTTCATAGTACAATTTAAGAACATTATTTACCAAGATATGCAAGACACACACATCGAGCTCTATTTTTGGGTGGGGAATTTACGATATGCAAGGAAAAATTCCGAGTTGGGACCGTTGTTTCAATTTTATATTTTTCTTAAAATTATGCATTACAACCATAAAATGAGGCTTAATACTAGCGTTATAATTAAAGTCAAGTTTCCATTTTGTGCATATTAGATTTAAAAACATGCAACTAATAGCACAAATGATGCTAGAAATATTTTGAGAGAGTACCACTTTATATCGGTGATGTCGAGATCATATTCCCTAGAGTTTGTCAAGGCTTTTTTGAGATGTTTTATAGGAATTTGAGTGCCAAAGATATCATATTCATTCAACGCTAAATTTGATTAAACAACTTTTTAGCTTAGTTTAAGAGTTCACACATGTTTTATTGGTTGAGAAAGATGTGTGTGAATATAGAGTTCAACATTTTCATATTTTATTTGAGGTTAGGCATGGAAAAGGGGAGTGTGATGGTTACGGAGCATGTGTAAAAAGGGTGTTGAAAAGAGAGGAGTTAAAGTACAATAATGGTGTAAAATTAATTGATGTTATAACTATTGTAGATTGGTGTAGTGAAACATTTTCAAGTGGATCAGAAAATATTCTTATGTGAAAAAAGTATTTGGTTAGTGAAGGAAGAAAACATGAAAATGTATGAAGATTGCAACATATTAATTAGATTGAGTGATTTCCACTCATTTTGAAGTTGTGATTCTAGTTCTTGGACTATTTATACTAGGATCATGACATGTTTTTGTTCAGCTTGTATGGATTTTTATTGGGATGAGTGTCAGTCAAAATAATGGGTTGATGAATGGTGTGCAGGCCCCTTAGTCATATGGAGACAAGGCAACCATCATAAGAATTAGAGGATAATGAAATGACATCATCAATTGATTTTTATCACATCTCGAGATCTTTTGGAATTAGATAAAATATCAATGGTAAGAGAATTCTTTAAATTTTAGTGATATTTGATTTTTTTAATTGTACTAAAAATGTGGTAACACTTTGGATGCATGACAAGTTTTTGCAGTTGTTACAAATGAAGGAAATAAGGAGGGGACAAATTACTATCTTTTTTGATGTGTAGAGTGAAAAAATAAATTAACTACAAGTGTCACATATGGGGAATACCTAGTTTATCCTATTGGGTATGTGGTTTTCACAGGAACAAGGCTTCAAATATACCCTCATAAAATGTGCATCAATGGTTATTTGAAGCCTTTGAAACCCATAGGAGGATACTTCAATATTCAAATTTAGTTATTGCTATAAATATTAAGTTGATTAAATATTGTGGAAAACCTTACATTAAAGATTTATGGAAAGTTTGCAAAGTTGATCATGAAGTGATGTTTAAAACCCATAAAGTTAGAGATGATCCAAAATGTTTATTGGAATGACTTAAAAAGGTTATTCTTTGATTATTTTAATGTTTTGAACAAGTAAGGTTGACTTTTTAAGCTTTTTTAAATATGTAAACTTTGTCCTCATGACGAAGAATCTCATTTAACTTATTAGTGATTTATCATAAACTTCTTCTTCTAATACTCAATTTAAAATGTTGTCATAACATCCATATGATAAACCTTCCACTTCTTAAGACCTATAATTACTAAAATGATTTGATTGTATCTAAACCTACTACAGGTGTAGATTTCTCATTGAAATCAATTTTGCGTTGTTATGAATGCCCTTTTTAACCAAGCGAGAACTAATTTATTTCCAATGCTTCCATCTCATGTTTATTCTTCAATGAACTAAACATCTCTTCTAATTGTAACCACCTTCTTAGTGTTAGGATTAAAACCTCTTCTAATTATGAGGTTGTTTAGGTTTTCCTTAGATGAGGAAAATGGATCAAGGCCATGTGTTGAGCTCTTGAATGCATTGATATTGACATGAGATTCATCCCCATGTGAGATAAAATCATGAAAACATAAGATAAAGATCCCACGGGTTATGTATAAACTCATAAGGTTTTACGACATCAGAAATTGCATAATGGCATCAATAAAAATTTGGTAGAAAAATAAAATACCTAGCGTAATTGTGCACAAGAATTAGGTGTCACGATGTGTGTGCTTGATAAAGAACATGACAAGTCATCCAAAACTTAGTAGTGTATCTTGGAACAAGTGTCATGGGTATGAAGTAATTCCTTAATGTTTTTGTGTTGCATTGTTAGGAATTTACAAAACTTAGGGGTTTCAAGTGATATAACTAATTTAATGCAACATTAATATTCTTGCGAGGATAAGTGTAAGTCCTTGCATTGTGGTTAATTATTTATGGATTTGATAAGAATTCATAAAATCCATAGAAATTAGATTGAACTTCAGATTTTAAGTGTAATACGCAAGATTGGAATGGAATTGTGTAAGTCTTTATTCCACAACAATGAAACACAAGTTTTAGTTGATGCATGTTTTTTGTGAGCTAATATGTTTTTCCATTAGAGGTCTCCATGATTGCTTATATTTGTTTAAAAATAATTCAAAACTTTTCCAAGCACACTGGTCTAGTATTTTGGCATGGACTTACATTCATGAGTCGGTGTCCTTGAGATTGCGACCCACCCGAGAAGGGAATGCCTATACCAAAAAAATCTCAAACCTCACCTCGAGAGAGAGGTTAAAATAGGTCAAAAATCATTGACTCACCAAACAACTCATGAAACCAAACAGATTGCACCCGTACGTCCATGGGGGTTGGTATATACTATTGGAGGTGTTGTTTCACTACCAACCATCTTGGATCTTCCAGAGATACATCATCGGGGAAGCATTTCTTAAGTTCTCTAAGACCAAAAAAATCAAACTTTGATGTGAAATTTCTTGTAAAATATGACACCTATGAGCCTCCCTTATCCACCTACAACTTGATGTTGGGCCCATCTACAAAATCTTGTCTCAATTTCTTTCCTTTTTGGAAGATTTTCTCGGGGTCAGTAGCGAATGCAATGTGCCAAAAAGTGTAAATTTGAGTCACTGTTAGACTGATCGGGGTGATAGTTAGCGAATGTAACCTTATGGCACTCGGGAATGGTTCCCACACATCTAGGAAGGATGATATATGCTATCTAAGGCTTAGTTTTTCTTCCCAACCATCTCGAGACCTTCTGGAAACATCATTCAAGCAAAATCTCTTAGAGCCCCCGAGACCCAAAAACACTCAAACTTTGTGAGAAAAGTTCTCACAAACCATGGCACTGGGAACCTCTTGTCTACACCTATAGCTCAACATTGGGATTTTCTACAAAAATATTCTCTTTATTTCTCTCCTCTATGAAAATTTTTCTTGGGATAGAAATGAATGCAATGCACCAAAAATGTCACTTTAAGTTAGTGTTAGAGTGTTTGAGGAGATATATTGTGAATGGAACCTGGTGGCACCAAAAAAATGGTGCCAACACATCTAGGTGGGATGGTATACACTATTAGAAGCATCTCTTCACTTCCCAACCATCTTAGGCCTTCCCACTACATCGGTCAAGCGACAACTCTTAAGAGCCTTGAGACCAAAAAAATACTCAAACTTTGATGAAAAATTATAACAAAAATGGCACTTGGGAATCTCTCGTATGTTCCCATATCTCATAATCATTCCTGCATAAAAATTCCTCTCTTATTTTTCTCATCTCTAGCTAGTTTTCATAGGATGGTAACGATTGTAACACGCCAAAAAAATCAGTTTAAGTCGGTGTTAGGGTGTTCAAGGAAATATCTTCCAAAAAAACCTCGCGGCACAAAATAGATGGTGCCCACACATCTAGGTGGGATAGTATACACTATTAGATGCATCATTTTTCTGCCCAACCATCTCAAACCTTATCAGTTACATTAGTCGAGAAACGACTCTTAAGAGCCATGAGACCAAAAACACTCAAACTTTGACAAGAAATTTCTCACAAACTATGGGACTTAGGAACCTCCCTTATATGAATATAGATCGATGTCATGAGTGAATATAAAATTGTTTATTGGTTTCTATCCTCTCCGGATGATTTTCTCAGGAGTTATCGAACACAACGTGAAAAACATAATTTGAGTCAATGTTAGGGTGTGCGGGCGATATCTTGTAAATGGAACCTCATGGCACCAAAGCGACGATGTCCAAAGTCTAGAGAGGGCTATTATAAGCTATAAAATGTGTTATTTTTCTACCCATACATCTCATACGTTCCGAATACATCGGTTCGTAGGTGTCTCTTAATAGCCATGAGACCAAAATACACTAAAATTTTTATGGGTAAGTTCTTGCAAATGTTGCACACACAGGAACCTCCCACCTATGCCTACATCTTAGTGTATGGGCCCTTCTAAAAATCCTCTCTTTTTTTCTCCTCTATCATTGTTTTTCTTGATGTGGTAACAAATGCAACATGCCAAAAGTGTCAGTTTAAGTCGGTATTAGGGTGTTCGACATAATATCTTACAAACGGAACCTCATGGCACCAAACGGCAGTTAGCCCCAATGTATGGGTGTAATGGTATATGCTATTAGAGGTGTTATTTCACTTCCTAACCATCTCAAACCTTCCTAATGACATCAGTCGGGAGGTGTTTCTTAAGAGCCCCGAGACCAAAAAACACTCAAACTTTGACGGAAAATTTCTCACAATCTGTCTGTAGCACTGCGAACCTTCCTTCTATGCATATATCTTAGCGTTATGCACATATATAAAATCCTCTCTCAAGGTGGCTATCTCAAGGTGGAAGTGAATGCAATGTGCCAAAAACATCAATTTGAGTCATTGTTAGGGTATTTGGGGCGATACTTTGTGAACAAAACTTTGTGGCACTAAATGGAAGGTGCCCACACATTTGTATATGATTTTACACACTACCATGGGTGTAGTTTAAATTCCCAATTGTTTTGTACCTTCCGGCCACATTGGTCGAATGACTTCTCTTAGGATCTATGAGACTAAAAACACTCAAACTTTGACGATAAAGTTATCAACAATCGTGGCACACCGCTAACCTATCATTTTTCCTTATAGCTTGGTATCAATCCCATATACAAAATCCTCTCTATTTTTCTTTCCTCTCCATTTGGTTTTCTCAAGTGGAAATGCATGTTATGCTCCAAAAAGTGTTAGTTTGAGTCAGTGTTAGGGTGCCTAGGGTAATATCTTGTGAACGAAACCTTGTGGCACCAAATGAATGATGCACACATGTCAAGGATGGCTAGTATACACTATTAGAGGATTTTTACCACCCAACAATCATGGACCTCCCTAAATACATCGGTCGGGTGACATCTCTTAAGAGCCTTGAGACTAAAAGCACTCAAATGTTGATGAGTAAGTTCTCACAAATCATGGCACCAAGGAACCTCTCATTTATGCCTAAGTTTTAATGTTAGACACATCTACAAAATCCTCTCTCATTTTCTCTCCTCTTTATCGATTTTCTCGGGGTGGCATCTAACACAACATGGAAAAAAGTGTTAGTTTGAGTCGGTGTTTTGGTGTATGGGGTGATATCTTATGAATGGGACCTTGTAGTGCCAACTTCCCTTTGACACCTATTACTTTTGATTTTGATACTATTGGCTATATGTATGGACATTATTGTATCATTTTGACTTAGCATGATGTTAGATGATTGAGATACTTGGACTATGGTTAGATTTTGATTTATAGTATTATGTGTGTGGATTATTAGAGATATTTTATATTGATGATGATGTGTTGTTGACATGATTATATATTCTGACATTTGATATTTTCGTCATATTGATTAGGCTTTAGTAGTTAAACTAATCTTGCGATTTTAATTGGTAGTAGAATTGAGATGTTGTTGGAAATTGGAAATAATAATATTACTTGTCTAGATGATGATTTAATTTAATTTATATGTGGATGATTGTTGATTTATATTGTATATTTTATCTTGGATGTTTTGATGCGCCACGAGGCCAAAG
Organism: Taxus wallichiana var. yunnanensis; assembly: GCA_018340775.1. Lineage (NCBI taxonomy): Eukaryota > Viridiplantae > Streptophyta > Pinopsida > Cupressales > Taxaceae > Taxus > Taxus wallichiana. The sequence continues at coordinate 345,067,259 of CM031239.1, forward strand.
GAGGTATTGTATGTTTTGCAGGTAAAATATAACACAACAACCAACAGGGATTGGAGACCAACCACATTGGAATACCAGATGAATTCAACAAGGGTCACCATGACAACTTGTGTTGTGTTTTTTGTGTCTTGTTTATTGTTAGGGGGTCCCCATATGGGGTAATAACCTCCAAATGTGACCAAGGGGTTTGTGTGTTGTTCTTTTAATTTGTTTCCTTTATTTAATTTTAGCATGTGATTTTATAGTGATGTAATTCCCTTTTATTAATTATTTAATGCCTCTAGATTAGTAAATTAACCATGT